>JAJQKT010000037.1:0-1400018 GCA_030512225.1 Rauvolfia tetraphylla
TTAGATCCTACTTCTTTTTTACAAAATTTTATTTTTACAAAATTTAAAACGAAAAATATCAAACTCAAATTTTATCCAATTCTATCCTAAATTTTTGAAATGTAGTGTTATGCAATCCTATCCAAAACTTCCGAAGTCTCAAATCTGTTTTTTTTTTTTAAGGACTCGGATGAACATCTATTGCCTTTTTTCTCTAAATTTAAGTGTTAATTTCTTATTTTAATTTCGTATTCGTATGAAATAATTTTTTAGTTCACATTTTCAAATAGTGATTAAGGTAATTTTATCATTAAAAGTATTAATGTATACATATTGAAATTTTAGTTTAATTTTTTATTTTAAAATAATTCATTTGTGATAAAATAAACAAGGCTCAAACTAAAAAATTTTCAAAGAAAAAAAGGAAAATGCAAATATTCACTTTAACATATAGAGAAGAATAGTACTCATATGAAATCTTTTCAAAAAAAAAAAAATACTCCTATAACAATAATACTTGGGCTAAATTTTTTTATGCTTGCATGTTTACTTGTTCAGCTATTCAGTCAAGTTTACGCAAGGGAATTCCTGGAATTCTGATGTTTAGTTAAGTACTATGTTGCACCTTTCACTCCGACAATCAAACACTTGCAGATCTTGGGCAATCATGCATGTCCACGTACACGACACATACACATGCTTGCGAGCCGCGGGAGATTGATTTTTAGTTTGATGACAATACTGCCACGGAACGGTAAATATTTATTAAATACATTTTAATTGCCTTCAAAATAAATCAACCTTCTTTGGTTCTGCATCAATATTCATAGTTTTTATTAGGATCCGTACCATATATAATTTTTTTGAATTATATAAAATTTGAAAAAAATTTAAAATTTTTTTATTATTCATTATTTATTTCTAAGAATTTATAAGTTTCTTTGAAACTTTCGAAGTAGAAAAATTTAAATTTGCTAATAATGAATATGTTTTTTCACCAACAAAGATTAATTTATTATATTATATCTAATTTTATATCATTTTATATATAAAAAATTCACAATTAATCTCGAAATAATCAATTTTAAAATTAAAATAAAAAATTATGGCACTTGTACCAACAAGTGATGGGACTTGTATGCAAGTTCCTCTAACAAGTTGTAGGACTTGTATACAAGTTCCGTCATTTACTAACAAAAGTGGCCAACGTTTTTTTTATTGTATATAATTTAAAAAATATTATATATAGAAATGACGTTATTGGAAACCTTAGGCATGTAATGTAAATAAGTTCAAACAGGCCCAGACCCGACTCGTTTGCTATTTACTTATTTCGAACCCAATTTATTTACCTAATTGGTTCAAAACATTACAAAATTAGGCATCTCTTATTCGCATGTTCTTTTGTTTAGAGTTTTGATTTGGCCTCGTTAATTACTTGGAAGTTTGCTTGATAAAATAAGCCATATTAGTAAAGCTTTAAGCTTATTCTAGAACTAACCAATTTATTTAATTGAAAAAAAGATTTTATCTAAGAAACCTTTTGAAATGCTATACATATCCTAATTTTACCTTGTCCAAATAAATTGGCACAGATCTTATTTGTGAGAAATATACATACATACATACAAGTTATTCTAATTTACAATGTTACGTAGGTGTATACATATACAAACAGGGAGTTAAAAAATAATTATCGGCATCACAATCCTGTTATCACTTTACAAAACAATTAAGTAAATGATAATTTTAGTAAGATAGTATTTAAGCATGAGAACAAATTTTGAAAACAATTCTCGAAAAAAAGATATAGTAATCTGAATCTTCTAGCGGGATAAAGGTTGCAGCTTATAAATTCTCATTACTGCTGGGCAAATTTGATCACTGCATCAGCATTAAGAAAAAAAATATGATAATTCTTGTTAGTTTTTAGTGAAATGACTTTCATGCGAAATAATAAGCCAAAAATAACATAAAAAAGTATGAAAATTTCGGATGCATAATACGGAAAGTATTTCATTAAAAACAAAAAAAAAATCAATTTCATTATGCTGTAATTAAGAAATTAGGAAACTTATCAATTAGCGATTGAAACGTTATGAAACAAAAAACTATCTCTAAAGCTTTGCCCCAATTTCTCAAGGAGGAATTGAGAAAATGAGACTTCTTTTATTATTATTTTTTTGTGCCCTAACGCCTGAAGAATTCCAAAATCTGTCCTTGGATTGGATTCCAAGCTCCTTGCATGGGTTTGGTACAAAAGCAATAAGGAAAATGCAAGAAAAATAAAGGGGAGAAATATTACCAAGAGAGAGAGGTATGAAGATTACATTGGTAGAACATTGCCTTTTTCACTTTTTGATTCCTTCGAAACATAGTAATAAACAGACCTCAATTCTCTATTCAAACCATTCGCCTTCCCTTCTGGAATAAGAACCGAATTGTTGGTCTCTAAAAAATCCACAAAAAAATTCAAAAGATCGTTGCTTTTGTTACTTGACTCATGTTTTAGTGAAATATCACGTGAGAGTCATACTTTTTCTTCTGACCTCAAGTCAAGATTAATATATATAGAACTATCCAGATTCGATGGGTTTTGGGTCGGGTTCGGATATATCCATTTGGCAATATTTTTCTTTTAGTAAAAAGATTTAACACTTTTTAATATTAATTATCAAACTCTTATTAAATAGGTAATATCAAATATATAACATAAATAAATACTTTACGTATGTATTTGATGTATCTATATATATATATATATATATATATATATTATTTATAAATGGATTTGGATATATCGATCTTGGACCCGTTCTGCTTATCATATATTTTAAACGGACTTGAGACATGCCCGAGCCTAAGTACGGAAGCATGTTCCAAACTTGGTTCAAATATACCTAAGTACCCGACCCATTAACAAGCGGTTTGTGATATGTTCTGCTTGCCATACACAGTGTTTATAGTTTGCATGAAGGATTTTCTAAGAAGTTTAATCTCTCTTATTCTCTTTTACTGCAATTGCAGATATAGCTTAAAATATAAATTTTATTAATATGTGAATTCTACCACTAATATTATAATTAGTGTGTAATTGTTCATCTATATATGGTCTATTTTATTACCAAGAACAATACATAGTCTATTTTGCCTTTTCATTTGTGTATTAGGTTGAAAAGGAACATTAGTGAGTAAACCATGTGTGTGGCTTGTGTGTTTGGACGATTCATAGTCAAATTGTAAATCATTCATTGTTCAACTTTTTTTAATACTTTTTGATAAAAGTAAATTTTCAATTTCTATACTATAAGAACTTAAATATGTATAAAAACAAAACGAAAGATGGAAATTTTATTGGATGCTTGATCCGCGATAATCAATGAAAAGGCTATGGATGGTATTGACTATCAAAGGAAAATACTCGAAAAGGGAATAAACAAAGAAAGAAAGTAGTTTTTTTTTATACATTGGGAAAGAGAAATATAATTTGAATTAAGATCTTATATCTGATAGGGTGTGCTTTTATTATTAATTTTTACTCCTTGCCACACAGAAAGAAAATAGTTAACTGTGAAACATTCCTCTTAAAAAAATTTCGTTGTGAAGATTTTTTCATATCTAAAATGTTATTTGTTCAAATTGACCCAACAAAAATTCCCAAGAATTTAAAATGGAATATCGCTTCAAAAACAGAAAATGAAACTCAGTCTCAATAAAGCTTCTACTGGATTCATACTATAGAGAAAGAAAAAGAAAAAAGAATGCTTCTGTTAATGTTTCAGAATGGCTTCTCAAAAATTTCAATGGCGTTAATATATAGGGAGATTTATGCATTCGGACTACAATGCACTAATAGTTTATTTATTCAAATTCTTTGTCATTTTAGAAAACTTTTCAACCTTTACTTTATTTTTAAAAAATCTTTAATTTCACTTAATTTTATTTCAAAGAATCTCAAGAAATTCATCATTTGAATTAAACTTTGTATACAAGGGGAATAAAAAAAAAAATACATGGAATAGAAAGAGACTTTTGGATCCCCATGAAAAGGCAAAAAAATTTTTAAAAAGTATAAAATTGAAGAAAAACCTTTCCAAAAAAAAAAGATACAGTTGTAGTTAAGGAAAGAAGCCGTTGACCATAAATCTGCCCAACTGCCCCCGACGGCGCCCTCGGGGGCCTCCGTAGACACCCCGCAGCTGCCGTCACGGGCGTGTTCGCAACAGAAGTTTTTATTTTTATTTTTATTATTTTTAATATATTATAATTATCAATTTAATACGTTGTAGTAATTAGTAAACCTTTATCTACTTCCGGACAAACCAACAACAGATCACCCAGCTAGCAGACAGTGGTATTTATGTCATTTTACATTAGGAGTGGGGCCAGATCTTCAGTTATTAGTCTTTTGCCCGTACTACCCTCGTCAGTTCACCTGTGTCTGTCGAATGGCAACAGCCGTCGCCGACTTTCCCGAGTGTGGCTTTACCGTTAAGGAGAGCCGCAGGGTTCTAAACATGCTTTAAACGAGTGCAGTGGCAGTTTCGTCATTATAGGAAATACCAGGGTCAGAGACGATGGTTTCAATTATAACAAAATCGGTGAAGATCCAACTTTGTCATCTAGAAAGCCCCCAATTTGCCCAAAACAGGTCTTCGACGACGACTCAACGCAGAGGCAGAAAAGAGTGAGAAATTAGACAGACAAAGTAGAGGGAGAAAGAAAGAGAAAAGAGATCAGCACGCAATTGTCAAAGACTTGAACAGGAAGAGAAGAGAGACACTGTATATACAATATACAAGTTTACATACGTAATATTGTGTTTTTTTGTATGTACATAGGACCGGACAGAGGAGGGGAGAGAGAGAGAGAGAGACAGAGACAGACAGAGAGACAGTGTTGCGGCATTAATGGCGGAGGGGCAGAAGCCGCGGAAGCACAGCGAGGAGAGCGTGAAGCTCTTCGTAGGTCAAGTGCCGAAGCACATGACGGAAGCTCAGCTTATGGCAATGTTCAAAGAGTTCGCTCTCGTCGACGAGGTCAACATCATCAAAGACAAGACCACGCGAGCTTCTCGAGGTTCGCTCCGCACTCGTTGCTTCTTCCAATCTCTCGTGATTTTTCTACAATTTTCTTTTCTCCGGATCGACAATGTGCGATTGGTGTGGTTATTTTGGGTGCTAATTTAAGATTTGTGAGCTTTGGACGCTTGTTGCGATTCTTCTAACCCTAATTTGATGCGTTTTTTTTGCGCTTAGGATGTTGTTTTGTCATCTGTCCGTCGAGGCAAGAAGCTGACAAGGCAGTGAATGCGTGTCATAACAAGAAGACGCTTCCCGGGGTTAGTTTTCTTTTTTACGCTAGTAATTATTCGGCTTCAATTCATGGATGGACGATGACGTTGCGTTTACCACTTACCAGTTGTTAAAGCTGCAAAACTTGCAGAGCTTGATTTAATGTTGCATGAGAGTTTTTTTCTCTGTGGTAATCATTGGATTTGGATAATTATTTGCACTCCTCTGTACTTGTCCAATTTGTTAAACAGTTGATTTCAGTTTTTGCTGCATTCTACTAGACAACTGTACTTCAGGTTACTCCATTCTTTTTTTTTTTTTTTTGGGGGGGGGGGTGTGGTGGTGGTGGTTTAAAGATGTTACTCCTTCCAATTGAACAGAAGTGTTGTTTAAGGTTGTTGTTCATTAAATAGGAATAAAAGGGCATCTTAATCTTCATAAAAATTGAAAAATCAATTAATGTAGTAATAAAGAATAAGGATAAAATCAATTAAGGTAGTAATGAAGAATGAGGATAAAATCAGAATCAGAGCAATAAATACTATCGACCAATCGAAACTCTAGTTGCTTGCTCTAGTGTGAATTCTTGCTGACCTGAACCTGGCTCCCTTAAGTGTGAGGAAGTCGAAACAGAAACACTCAACCGCAGACAGAGGAATTGCCACATTGAGTAGTGAGAAGTGGAGGCCAGGCACTATCATACAGAGGAATTGGATTCTATCCAGAGAACATAACATTCGGACAATATACTGGCCTTGTGTCTAAACCATTCATCCTTCATCCACCAATCACCAAATTGGCTTAGCCAGTACAAAATCCACCTTGATAATCCAAATCAACAAATTGAAAAATTGCCTAAAGCAACAATTCTATTCCAATGGAAGGAGTATTAGTTGTTTGTATGGTATTTGGAGAATTCCCACAAACTTCCGCTTGATCATAGTAATATTTTTTCTATACTTACACAGGTATAATTGCTTTGATGTTTCCATTTTTGGTATCATCCAGTGCATTACTGAACTATTTACTCTGATGATATTTCTGGTCCTTGATGCATAAAGAATGTACCTTAAATCGTATAGATGTTTCTTTTACAGTGCTAAAACTTATAAAGAGTGCAATTATTTGACTAAGCATATCTTTGATGCTCAACATCTTCTATGAGGTGGTGTAATTACGCCTTTTGAACCGAAATCTGGTGATGGAATGCTTATATGAAGCAACACAACACCTCAATTACTTGGAAGCTTGCACAATTATGTCTATAGAAGAATTTATATAGCCGTATAACTGTCCAAAAAATGGGCTATTTCATCTTTCATTTATCGTGAATAAGTATCATGTATATGCAGTTAAAGTAAAAATCTTAAAGAAGAAATTACATGCAGCATTTCTAATGACAAATTTTGGAGGTCCTGTCTAAATAATTATTAGCAAACTTTAGGGAATCTGTTCCATGAAATAGAGTGAAGTTGAGTACTTTTTTTTTTTTCCTTTTAATAGGAATTTATAACATTGGATTCAGATAAATGTGATACTGATGAAGTCAAGACTGGTCGGTTTAACATACCACCACCAGAAAGTCTATAGCATTCCTCGTGGAGTAATTCAACTATGAAAATTGTACTGGAAAGAGATTTGCATATTGTCTTATTGCACTTCTGGATTTCTGGCATCATTGAGTTTGTTCAGCTGGCAGTAAATTAACAATGAAATCCATTAACTCTGACTTGTGTCTTAGTTCAATCCATTAATATCTTTTTTCTCTTTTTATTTGAGTTGGCTAGAATTATTATGTGAGTCAATTTTTTTTAGGCTTTCACTAGACATCTGCAAGACCCATGATATCTGCTTCTACTTAACTGGATGGTATTGCATCTATTACACATTATTAATTTTGAGTAGATTTGATGATGTCTTCATTATGATGTATTATGCGTGTTGTTTTTTAGTTCAAATATAACCAAATATCCTGTTCTCTCTGTGCAATTCAGGCATCTAGTCCGTTGCAAGTGAAGTATGCCGATGGCGAATTGGAAAGGCTAGGTGGACCATAATTTAAGATTGTTGTATTGCATATTTTTCAAATTGTGATGAGTAATCTGCTTGTGCTCTTTTCTCATCATGTTCTTGCCTTTGATTTAATAATAACCTGTTCTTGCATTTTATGTTTGCCATTTCTTTTGTCTTTCCAAAAAATCAGAGCACAAACTTTTTGTTGGTATGCTTCCCAAGAACGTTTCTGAGGCTGAGGTTTCTGCTTTGTTTTCTCAATATGGAACAATGAAAGACTTGCAAATTCTCAGGGGTTCTCAGCAAACTAGCAAAGGTACAGCTGTATAATTTTAGCTCGCCCTTCGCATGATAGTCAGAAGCCATTTGACTAATACATTTGGTTCTTGGTGTTATACGAACTGTGATAGGTTGTGCATTTCTGAAGTATGAGACGAAAGATCAAGCAATTGCAGCTATAGAGGCCCTCAATGGAAAGCATAAAATGGAGGTTTGTGTATATTATCAATCTGCTCTGATCTTTGAATACATATCCCTGAGGCTTACTTTTTAGATTTTTTGATTTTGCACGGATAATTCCACTATAGATTTGACTGGGCAGATTTCTGGTTGTTGTTCATTTGAAATACTAGCAGAATATGAAATTGAAAATGAGGGATTTATCACCTTGTTTGATGTTTTATTTGAACGAGGTCAATCGGTCTTGGCAAGTTCTTGAGCTCTCTCAATTCTTAAGTCTAGGATATCAATTAATGCCCATTGGTTTGTTCCTCTTAATTGCATTGATTATCTAATTGCAGTTGGAATTTGGTTATTGACCATGTATGAGGGTCTTTCCAAGTATCCCTTGCTGACTGGTTGCAGCCATCAGAAGTGGCCAGATTTTGACTTAAGATAGTTATTTCCTCCTTCGTTCCATAGTTTCAGTAGTTGCTGTTTAATCGTATGTGAAAGAAGGAATTCATTGCTTGTGAGATGCATCCTCCATGGATCTAATGGATTTTGACCATAAGCCTCTCGTTTTGCCACTTGATGAAGTTTGGCATGAAATTTGATGCAATCATAGACAGGTGCTGGGTTCTTCTTACTTGTTCATCTAAAGGGTGCATACATGCTCTCAACACATTTGCTGTTGTCAGACTGATTATTGGGAGATCCCTGTTGCAAACACCTTGTGTTCAGAAAATGTAGTCATCTACCATCTTTACCTTTACCGGAATGCCCAGTCTAATTTTGAGAAGTATCTGTTAATGTTTTACATGGTTTCTAAAAAAATAACAGGACATTGTACCACAGTTCTGCTTGAAAGTAATGAATGGATGGATTATATTAGAATTGTGTTTCACTTATTGGCAACACATGGAGAGATTCAAAGTCATTTTGGTTAACCAATGTGACTTAATCAGTTTTAGATAATATACAATACTGGATTGATGGAAGCTAGAGTCAAGAGGCATCTCAAAGTTAGAATTCTTTATAGACTCTGATGTTGTTGATTAACTATTGTATTTTAAATCCATTTATTATAGGGTACTACTGTTCCTTTGGTGGTGAAGTGGGCTGATACAGAAAAAGAAAGACAAGCACGGAGGGCCCAGAAGGCTCTATCTCAGGCATCTAATTCACCAAATGCTGACTCAAGGCAACACCCATCTTTGTTTGGAGCCCTGCCTATGGGTTATATGCCACCATATAATGGATACGGATATCAGGTTTGTTTGATTTCATGCACCTTAGGAAAAGGGTAAAAGGTGAAAGTTGCTTGATCATAGCTGTGCCACATTTGGAAACTCTTCCATGGCTATTCTTATGTTTAATACTTGTGTTGTTTTCTCTCTAGATTTCACTAGTTCCGAGTACATCGAACTTACTATGTGATGTTTTTGTAGACTCCTGGGACTTATGGTCTTATGCAATATCGCCTATCTCCGGTGCAAAATCAACATGCTTTTCATAATGTGATGCCATCTGTGAACCAAGGAAATGCATTCCGAGGAGTAACGCCTGAGCTTTCACCTGGAATTGGCGCTAGGAATTATGCCATGCCACCTGGAAGTTTTATGGGATCTACTTACCCAGCAGTACCTGGGGTGCAGTATCCTATGGCATATCCTGGAGGTATTATGAGTAACAGACCTTTGAGTGGTTCGCCTAGTTCGGCAATATCTGCTACTACAAATAGTCCATCTGCAGCATCTTCAAGTGTCAGTACAAGTTCTGGGAGTCAGGTTGAAGGTTGTTAAACATTCTATTAAGCATTCTCTTAGTTTCCTATTAAGCGTTCTCTTTGTTTCTTGCTATCTAATGTTTTCCATTCAGTTGCAAACTTCTAGTGTCTGCTAATATTTATCATTATGCAATATAATGTTTTGCACTTTTTCCTCTTTATTGATATCCCGGGGCAACTGCAGGTCCCCCTGGTGCAAATTTGTTTATCTACCACATTCCTCAAGAATTTGGTGATCAAGAGCTTGCAAATGCCTTTCAACCATTTGGTAGGGTCTTGAGTGCGAAGGTTTTCATTGACAAGGCAACTGGTGTTAGCAAATGCTTTGGTACAAACTTTAGCTAATATGTCTATCGCGTGTCCCTTGTATCATCATTCTGTTTCTAAATCAGCTTGTCGCTTCAGGATTTGTCAGTTATGACTCCCCAGCAGCTGCACAAACTGCCATTAGCATGATGAATGGTTGCCAGTTAGGAGGTAAAAAATTGAAGGTTCAACTCAAACGAGACAACAAACAAAGTAAACCTTATTGATCTTCAGGTAAGGATTGAAGGAAGCAGAGATTCTGCCATAAAGATCACATGCAAAGCTGGATTTGGGGAATCACTAGAAAATGAGCTTTTGAAGGATGGATCCAAGACAATTAATGGTTATCTTTACTGCTCCATCCTAATTTGTGATTGCCTTTTTGGGAAGAAGTCCCAAAAACTTGTAAAATTCTTCATTGATTCTGTGCCATTGTAACTTGTAATTTGTTTAACATGGATTATCATTGAGACATTGATTATTAATTTTTTGATTCTTCTTATTGTGACCTTCTTGGTATAGTTTCCTTGAAACTGTGGGAAAATTCTTTGTTAAGTTGAAGTCTGTTGCTGTTTCTATTTGTTTTGCTGTTTCATTTTCTAACTTCCTTTCAAACTCGGCTTAAAAATGCTTCTTTTTATGCACGAAGTACTAGTTCCCATCAATTAAGGAGTTCTCTTCCTGCTACTTTGAGAGCACACTCTTTCTTCATTTATTGTTTTATGTCACTTTGAATAATTAGCGGGGCTATATTTTTTTGATATTTGAGTTTGCTAAAGGAGTCATTATTCCTTCTTGAGCAAGGTCCTTTAATTGGTGTTCACAAAGATGTCAAAATGCTCATCTATAATATGTGGTGAAGAGCTCATTGCTTTTGAAGTGGGCCTTCAGGTAATTTGTTAATGTGCAGATAGGAATTCTTGGAGAGCTTCCAATTGTTTTTGTGCTGTTCTTGTTTATGCAACTGGAGAGTTCTTTGATCCTAACCTTATCCTTGTATATTGATTTTAGGTCTATGGAGACGCTGTTGATGTTCAGGCACATGATCATGATATCGTATGCTAAATTACCTGCATCAATTTTGTGGATGGTAGTTTCTCTGAATACTATTGGTCTCTTTTACCTGTTATATCTTTAACATTTAGTAGCAACTTATACCATCCCTTCATCCCCACACTGGATCTTAATTAAGATTGTGGGATCCGATGTTCCCAGTTACTAGTCAAGAAAGGAGAAAGGTCATATTTATGGTCCTCATGTCATGTTCTTTTAATGTTTATGAACACTGAAACTCAAAAACTTCTGTTAGGTGCTATCAACTTTAAGGACTTCACTTCTAGTTTTACATTATCTTTGTTACCTTTAGCTCAAAATATTAGAATTTTGACACATTGATTGAAATGCTGGAATATTTTGCATTTAGAAAAGAACTTTGTACGTGATTTGACTGTACAAGATAATTGTCAGCATGCTTTTAATCCACACCTGCTGTATTTATTGACTGAATGCTTCAGAAACTAATAGAATTCGGTTATAGTGGCATTTGCTAGTTGTTACAACAATGCTCAGGTATGTTACTGTGTTAATTGGGGGGGACCTTCAATTGATAATGTGTTGTATATGAGCCTTTATGGATGCCTTGACTGTCTTGTAAATTCTGGTTGGTGATAGTGCTGGCACCTGTTAGACATTGTGTATCAGGTACAAGTTTCCCTCTGGAGAATGGCACAGGGATCCTGCCCAGCATTGTGGAGTACTGATTGTGTCGTGATGACATTTTCATCGTTTCATCCCTGTATTATGCTTTCTGTCTTATAATTAAATTTGCCTTTGTGCGTAAAATGCATGGATCTGCTGTTACTGCATCACTCAAAATATATGTATTCAAATTAACACTTAAAAGGTTACTGGTGGGATCCATGTAATAATGGATTAAGAAGGTTCAATTCTCTTTGGATCCTCTTCACCACTTCCCAACTACTGAATAGTGCAGTCTGAGTCTAGTTGCTGTCCTAGTACTCTATTTCCTGTCTTTGTAGCTTGTATGAACAATATTATAATATTATATATCTAAAATTCCACTTGCCTCCATTTGCATATTACCTGAATCACACCATTATTGAGATTGATTTGGAGTTTCCCTTGATATGTTCCAAAGAAGTTATACACCAATCAAAATCGTTGGTGCTATGAGTAGGTATATGCATAGTGATATAAATTAGCACTTTTCTTTTTCGCTCCATCTTCCTGGCATTTAAGTTGAGACAAATGCGATAAGGAGATTACAATCACATTTGTCGATTTGAATTCACAAGTTACGGATGATGCCTTGTATTTTACTGCCCTGATTTGCAATAAAGAGGTAAGTGCCATTGAGGCAGTTGAAGCCTTTTCGTCTCTTTTATCTTGATGACATATACAATGATGCATGACTAACTACCCATTTTTTGCAGGTTAATTGTGTGTTCTGTATCTCTGTTTCTCTCTAGACATTTTGGACAACTCTCTGTCTTGCAGTGTAGTAAGAATCCCTCACTGATAAAGCGATGAAGGTGAACAATAAAAAACGTCTGCTCTTTCTCTTTTTGGTGAAAGCTTGTCAAAAGTATCTTCTGCAGCCAGCTCAATTAGTCAGTTTCTTACTCATTTTAACTTTTTCCTCATTTCCTCGCAAGCACCTAGTAGGAATTTTAGTTGCAGAGAGGGATTGTGTTTCATTGCAGGCCCATAATGACATGCGGCTAGATTATGCCTAAATGTCAGGATTATTGGGAAGCTTTTCGGTTTAAAGAGGAGGCTTTTCTTTTCATTTTTTTCTGTGGCATTCTTCCTCCCCTTCTCTGTTCTGGGCTTTATGCTGTTTTCCTATAGGGCATATTTACACAGTGTCTTTGGACTAGCTCTATTGGACCAGTTCATGTGCTTCATCTAATAGGAGTTTGATAAAGAGCGAGGGATCGGCAAACATAATTACTGTTGGAAATGAAACTTAGGTCATGAAAAATAATCAAGTCTTAAGTTCAAGAGGATATTTGTAATAAAATTATTTTGACATTCCTTTAGGTCTTCGGTCGGCCTCTCGCGGGCAAGCGAGGCGGTGTAGGAAGAAATTTTAGGCCTAGTCATTTCTTGTGGGTCTAACCATGACTTTTATCCTGGATTTGATTGAATGAAGAATCTGATAGGTCTGAAAGAGATACAGCCCATCCTGAAAGAATTCTAGAACCAGGTTAGCCGCATGCAGCCACAGGCATTTTGAGGGCAAAATGGAAGTACCCCGCACGGCATTATCTTCCCGGGAAAGAGCGTGACTGCCTACACACGCTTTACTTCTGTTGGCTTGTTTGCTTTGGTGGGCCCATCTCCGGCTTGGTCCCTCGTCGCTGCAGCTTCCGATTTGGCATATTTTGAATGGTCTCCGTTGCCTTGACGGCCGGGGTCAATAGAGTATGGACTCGCTCCTGCACGAAACATCACACGTCGTCCAAAGCCACAGTTTAAACAGCGGCGTGAATTCAGTGTCATTGCCCTTGGTTTTCTAAAATAGTGTTTCTTTCGTTTTAATATTTTTAGTAAATTATTTAAATATTTTTATTTTAAAATATTATTAATTTTTAACTAACTATTTAAAATATTAATTTAATGCACTAATAAATTATTTTTAATAAAATTTATCAAAATTTTAATTTTTTAATAAAAAATGTCACATTTTTAAAATAGAGATAGTAATTTTTTTTCTTTTGCAAATTTCAGAGTTTTTTGTATTTATTAATTTCTCTTCTCACGTTAAATTCCTAAGACACCCGTAGTTTTATGGAGAGTGCAAATAGTTTAAACCATTTCTGTATTTTTATCAGAATGTCGTGACCAGGTATAGCTTGGATTGAGGAATTGAGACATCGCATTTATGTAGCTGTTAATAGTCAAATAGGCCATGCCATGGGATGGCAGGAAGAGTTCAAGCAAAAACGTGAGACCACAGTAAGCAATGTGCTTCTTTTTTGAACGGTTGAGCAATGTCAAAGTTTTTTTTTTTTTCCTTTTGGTGAATGGGAATGTCAAAGTCATGATGACAATTTTGCATAGCTATGGGAAGTTTTTGTACACTTACCATTGAATTTGTAATTTTTGAGTCAAAGGAATTTGTTTCATTGGTTAGTGCATTTACTTTCGAACTTGAATATGCAAGTTCCTTACCGGGCACGTTAGAAAAATTTGCATTCCGCTAAATTTTTCTTTAAAAAATAATTTGTAATTTTTAAAATTTGCATAAAGTACCGAACTAAAAAGATCCTCTAACACACAGTTACGGGTTCTTCTGATATCCCATGAAAGCCGAATACGGAGGTATTTGATTTTGCGATTTTAACTTTAGTATGGAAAATACCTTTTCTTTCTTGGAAAGGATAATACCCAAACTGGACAATCCTAATTCCGGAAACAATTGAATACATATGCCCGAAAAGACGTGTACCAGGTCAGCAGCCCAGCCCACAACTAGTGGGAAGGGCTTCTAGAAGGAGTCCCCGCATGTTAATCGTTTGAAGCATGATGGGACAGAAAGAGGAAAATTTTATTCTGTATGCATAATTGCATTTCCTTCTAGAAGCAGGCACGAACCTGAATGGCTTTTTTATCTTTCCCTGTCCCGCATTTTGGCTGATCTCAACATCATCTTCCATTCCTAATTTGAAATTTCCTTTATGCTTGTAGTTTTCGGAAGAAGAAATCTTCAATCCTAATTCCCAAATAATTCTTTGTGATTTCCCTTTTTTAAAAAATTACATATTCAAAAAACATCACATCTTTTTCTTTGATCTTACATTTTCAGTTGCAATTTAAATTTCTCCTGATTTTCAGACCAAAAATTAAAAGGCAAAACCTTGCCCAAATACACCCATGATTGTATCTTTTTTCTTTTTTTATAAGTAAATACGCCTGTGTTTGTAGATAACCGAAATTTATTTACAAATTTATAATTTAGAATTAAAAATAAATATCTTATATATAAAATCAACGAAATATAAAACGTGATGAACTCGTAACATTGTGGAATACTTAGACAAAATATTCGGACTAAGATTGACATACAAAATGCATTGAGTAAGTATTAGGATTAGGAATATTACTTTTTCAATAAAAAAAAAGAAAGAATTAAGAATATTACCAAGGTTTAGAGCAAGTTTAGATTAAGATTTAAATTAATTTTTTTATATTTTTTATCTTTTTACTATAAACATTATTTATTTTTTTATAAATAACTTATTTTTTAAAATTTTAATATAATTTAATTTAAATAAAAACTCAATCTAAATATATCCTAAACTTATAATTTTGAGTCAGCCACAACCTTCAAGTGTCAAAGAAGACAGCCCACAACAAAACCGCCCCTTGTTTAATATATATATATCTATATATATTTATATCCGTTCCCGCATGTCACTTTTCCTTTTTGTTATCAATTCCTGATCTTCGACGCCGTGGTGCTTTACCACTTTTATCTACACTCTATCCCCTTTGCAAAAAAGAAAGAGAGAGAGGAATTAATGGATTGGATGACTTGTGTGGATCTTTCTTGTTCCATGCTCTTCGAGGCCACCGCTGATTCTGAGGCTGATTCCGACATCAACAAGAATATGGACCACGCATTGTTGGGGGAGGACGCCGGTTCTTCTGAAGACGATGCATTGTCCTGCAGTTGCGATGACAGTGGATTAAAAGAATTTGACCTTTCTGATGCTAATCACGAGTTTGATCTTGTTGCTGAGCAGGAAGTATCAGCAGATCATCACAATTACAATAATTGTGATGCTGAAGATGAGGAGGAGGACGAAGAGGGTACAGTTAATCAACTTCGGAACGAGAGCCACGAGGCCAAGGATTTGAAGCGCGCAGGCGCGGCTGCTTATCGAGGTGTTTTAATCGATCAGGAGCGACAACCAAAGAAGCGGAAAGTCTGTGCCGATTCAGTTAAGGAGTTCATGAATGAGAGAGACAATGACAGGCTCTTCTGGGAAACCTGTCTGGCGTCTTGAGTAGTACTGTCTTTATCAATTATCATCCTCCTCTCAGAAAGAAAAGATCTGTTTGGGAGGGTTCTCCTTTGGCTTTTTTTTTTTTTTTTCTTCCATTTCATTCTTTCGTCTTCTTCCTGCTTAGTTTGCCTTGCTGTTCTGTTGCAATTGAAAATAGAACATTAGAATCCTAGATACATATATAATACATCCAATCTGTAACTTGGCACCAACTTGAATGCAACTATATTTTCATTGTTTAGATATGAAGCTCTCCAGTTCCCTATTTCTGATGTTGAGAATCATTTTCTTTCTTCATTTACAGCTGATAACTTTGTTTATCTTCTTCACCTTCTCCACAATCAGAATCCCATCATGTCAAGCATCCAACTCAAGGGCCACAACAGAAGAGTGCATGAGAGAGAGAGAGAGAGAGAGAGAGGAATGAGAATTCAAAATTCCAGCCTCTCCTTTAGATCTTTTTTTTATTCTTCATCGTCTTCTTCTTGTTCATGGTTTGATAATGAATTAAAAACAAACGGACAACATATGCATAAAATTAGTTACAATGTAGTGGGGGGCCAACAAATTGGAGGTCCTATTTTGCTTCTCTTCTCTTTTAATTTATCAAACATGATCTCGGAACCTACCTTGTAGTTGTTCTTATCTAGAATTTACCAAAACTTGTAAGATAAAACCTTCTAGAGAACGCTGCTAATCTTCGAAAAACGCTAATACTGATGGAGTGTGTCCTTATCTTGCAAGGCGGCGATCAAGAGAAAGTAAAACGTGGTCGGCACAGGGGGATGTCGTCCACTGACGTAGCGTCAAATCTCAATAGTCAATAGTTGCTTCTCAAGAATATAGGCTATTTCGGTTGATTTAGAAATCTCAATAGTCAATAGTAGCTTGTTAAGAATTTCTATATATTTCAATAGATTTGAAAAATTATCTTTGATTTTTATACAAGTGAGTTGTTAAAATGAAGAATAGGATAGGAATTGATTGAAAATTTTGTTTAGATTTCTTGACTAAAATTCAATCCAAGTATACTGTTTTGCTGGGAGATTTCCGAAGACATTCACAAGGTCCTCATTCCGCTTTGGAGTCACAAGTCATACCGCAGAAATGGTCATCACACCAAAAGCTTTCAAAATTATTGAACTAGACGGATTAAAACTCGCGAAATATGCTTGCTTCGACATGAATTTGTCATAAAGACAATGAGAAAGAGGTGGTGCCGTTTCAAACATCGAATTTCTTTGCTCAACCTTTCACATTTGTGAATGTGCTTGTTTATGTAGAATACTAATAAAGAACATCGTCGGCCAACAGGAACCGTAGCACCCATTCTAGATGTGTGGAAGAAGACCAGAATAAAATGCTTCAAAAAGAACCCAATCACTACACTGTAGGCAAACCCCTACCGCCTTCGGGGGGTTTAAAACTTTTGATACAAACAATGCGTCTGAATAATCAAAAGCTACGGTGGCCCAAGACTACTACTGCTACTTTCTTTCTTCATTTTTTGTTTTTTTCTATCTTTTTTAACTTACCTAGCTACAACATTGGTCAAAGTAAGAATTTTCCTACAGAGAAGAAAGCAAGTACAGTATTTTGATTCAGCCCTAAGCTGAAGCATGACTAAACATCAAGCCCGAAACAAATCAAAGCCTAAGAAATGCAATTTACAGAAGCAAGCATCGCACTGAGGCAAGACTCGGGAAAAATATCTATCTCCTAGATCTTGAGACGCTCGAAACTGAATCAGGTAGAGCCACTTAGAACGCATAACTGCATAGGAGCAGTAGATTCGGCGATGTTATCGACCATCTCAAAATCACTGGTGCTTCTGCAAACAGCCGAGACTCCCTTACTGCCCGTGTTTAGCCCCAGGGCAATTGAACTTGTTCTGGAGTGTTCTCCGTCGCTAGTGCTCAAGCGGGAACTCCCTATTTTACTGTCAGATAAAGAAAAACAAGAATCACCATTTAAGGTGGAGGAACTAACGGGACTCGCGTGTTCTCTGCATAAGATCCCCTCCAGCTGTTTCCGGAAATCATTTTTGGCATTTTCGTTCTCATCCAATTGCCTTAAGAAGTTTTCTTCAATGTCACTTAAAGATTCAACTTCATCTTTCTCATCACTGCTGTGGTTGTAGTCGGCTTGCTCATCTTCATCTGATGCTGGCCCAGCTGATTCACAACTGGTATCCATCTCTTGTTGACTATCATATTCCTCATCAGTTGCCCTATCTGATGAACGAGATGAGACAGGTGAGTATCCTTCAGGCCCAGCTTCTTCACGTTCTCGCAGGTTTCTCATAATGAGGGTCTTCAACAAGTTCATAACTTGAACAGCGTGCATGAGAGCTGTTAGTGGATCAGACATCTGAACCGGACAAACAATTAGTAGAATATTTCAATTGGTCGATGTAGAAAACCAATGTCGCACCAAGTATGAGAATCCTTTTGTGTTTTAAGTGATGAATATACCTGAGTCATGTTTGGAGCAAAAACCATAGCGATATTTCTGGCATTCATTTTGTTGGATTCCTCCTGTTCAACGACATCAGCCATAAGATCTATGGTCCAGTTAAGCAGTGCACTCTCGGTTGGTTTTAGCTGTTTAACCAGCTCAATGGATTCTTCCTCTGTGTGGCATTGTAAGACCTGCTCCGGAGAAAGTCCATCAAGCACACCTGATGGGAGCTCTCGGAACCAGGCCTTGATCAAACCAGCCAAACAGTGGACCTCAATGTCATCAGGCACAGTCCCTCGGTTAACCTGGTCCCTAACATGTTGCTCTTGACTGTTCTCCGGATTTATGCGAAAAATACCCTCTGCCTGGAGTAAAATTATGGGGGGAAATAGTAAAATAATCTAAAGAAAGACACCTGGTAGCATGAAAGATCTTTTCTTGGAACTGAGGAGGGAAACTGGTAAATTTGTTATATACCTTGAGACCATCTTGAGCATATAGCCTTTCCTGCATTAGTAAAAGAATGGTTGGGACACTATTGCCTCTTGTATCATAAGAACATTGCATTGATTCAGCAGAGACTCCAAATACGCTAACGCTGCAAAAGTATAGCAAAGTCAGAAGAATACACATTACTGGAATGATTTAACTATCAGAACGAGCTTCATTCCTGAGGGCTGTAAATCGAACTGTTCAATAGAAAACATTCAAAGGACCAAATAGGAATGGCCTACATTATCTAACAGAATTAGCATAGCAGGTCTCTCTATGCTTTAGGTTGATGATCATAGCTTAAAAGAAATATCATTCAAAGTATCATTCCCAGAGACATCCGTGAAAAATCTAATGTTACACGGTTGATTTCATAGAATCAAACTCTTAAGAGCTATTTGGATTTCCTTATTGTGGCTCAAGGAAATACTTCCTAAACAATGCTCAATAAAACTTTCTCGCACCAACATCTATGGACTGGACTCCTGCTGAACCAATTGTAAAGCAGATCGACAGTATCCTATTTTCTATGACCAAGTATCTGGAAATGGTCAAAGAACATTAATTATCCACTATCTCCAATAAATGAACCTCTAATATTCCAGTAGCTTAGGTTGTTCACAATCCAAATATACAAACTTGACCCTAGGGTCTACTTTTTCTACTGTTTATTTGAGCACATCACAAAGTTTAACTCTAGCACCTCAATCATGTGCCTCCAACATGAATTCTTTGAGTGAAAAATATAAGTTCGCTTTTTATTTCGCATTCGGCGGATGAGACCAAATAGGAAAGCAAAAGAGAACTAGCTCAAGGGTTTTAGTTGCATAACAGCGTCTGAGTTCCAACCAGCACCTTACATCACAAGCAGGGAAGAGAAAATAGAGGAGGAATCTTGCTCCACAAATGTTGCCCCTATTTTCCGTGTTTCGTTTCAACAACTTTTACTTGAGTTTTTCTGACCAGAAGAAGGTTTTAGAGGTGAAGCCTGAAGAACCAAATAATAAGAGGCAAGTGGACTGCGAAGCAGGAACAAACGTAGTCCAAAAAATTTTGGAAAAAATATGCAGTCAGCCAAAAGAGAAGCATCACCAGACATTTGGATCTGAAGAAATATATAGGGATTAATCCGCGAGATAGAAATTCAAAAGAAACCCAGAAAACAACAAAAAGCTGAGATTTGTTCCAAGAACCTGGCACTGGGAGCTCTAGGGGGGACTTCAACTTCAAACTCCACAGGAAGACCCAGAAACCCATGAAAGCGGTCGAAAGTGACATGGGTTATGTGCTGGACATTCGTGGGCCAACCGATATCCATATGATGCACAGCCGAGATTGCCTCTTCTTGTTGATCCACACGGCAAGAAACCATGGATTTTCTTAAAGCAGTCAAAAAAAACTCCAGCAGCGACAGCTGCTGCTGCTGCTGGCTCCGCTCTGCCCCAACGCCTCCTCCCTTGGAAGAACCCTTCTCATTTCCACCGCCGCATCCACCAGCCTTGGATACCATCACCAACCCGGTCATATTGGCTCTCTTTCCCCAAATTTTTGTATTTCTAGAAGATTAAAAAGTCCAGTCGATTGGAGTGATTTGAAAGGAAAATTTTGCTTGTAGATATGAGCTCCTTTATATTTAAGCCAGTGTGGCATTGAAGAGAGGTTTTGAACTTCGAAGTTCACTGTGGACTGGACCTCAAACGGCCATTCATTTCAAATTTTGGTCGAACTTCACTTTATCCCCAACTTGACCACCTGGGCCCTCAGTTTTCGCCAGAATACCTGACATGCCACTGGACTGCGTTGTTGGGTAGTTTACCTGTTACTTAACGCTGTCTCCTTCCCCCCGCGGCGATAATTTGAAGAATACTATTATTATATATAACCATTTTATTATATATATTTTAAAAATTAAATATTTTTTAATTTCTTTATTTCTTTATTCTATATCTTCTTTTTCATTCTCTTTCTAAAATTTTACTAAAATTAATAAGTATAACATTAAATCGGGCTATATAACACAATTAAGCAAATAACTACATTAAACAATCTTAATTTGGAATAAAAACTCAAACAATTTAAATTTAATGTGATGAGGTGGAACTCACTCGTAATTCAAAAATATTTAAAATTTTTTAAATTTTTTATCTCAAAATAGAAAAAGTCTAATATAGTTATTTATCTAATGACATTGTATAGCCTGATGTAATGTAATATTTATTAATTTTAGTAAAATTATAGAGAAATTAAATATTATTTAATATTTTATTTTATATAATTTGACTCAAAACCATATATAGTAGATGCATTTGAAGAATGTTTGAATTTACAATAATTAACTACTCTTTAATTTGAAGATTGTGTACAATTTGGAGTAGTATTATTAATTGTACACAATCTTAAATCTATATTTTGCTCTAGTACTTCCGTTTTAATTTAAGTATTGTTGTAAAAAAAATTTTGTTATAAAATAAGTATTGTTAAATAAAAATTTAACTTTTTTCTTTGTTACTCTCGTAATAAAGTAATTGTATTTTGCGCAATGTATTATTATAAAATTTTATATTAAAAGAGATCATATAAATTTAATTAACATTTTAATATATGTAAAAAAATTAAAATAACACTTAAATTTAAATACAGAGAATAGTAAGTATTATTGTTGTCGTTGGAGGCCCTCACAGATGGAGTACTAAAGAGTGGCTAGTAGTGTAAATTTATTTATTTATTACTATTGCATGGCATTGATAAAGATATAGAAAATAGTATTGCGTTGACTTTTATAGAGTTATGTTTATATATACTGTAATTGTATAGAGTTTGGTTTTGAGATTTTTATCTTGTGTTTTGTAAAAATTAAATTGTTTGTAAGAAAATATATGGATCCTGCATTTAAAATTTTGAGTTCAGTTTTAAAATCAATCAAATCCTGTCTAAGCTTACCCATAATGTTCATCAATGCTCCAAAATTTTCTAACGATGTTGGCCATTTCATATGCTTTCCTTTGCACTGCTACCTTCCATTACCTTTGTAACAAGAATTTTTTTTAAGAGCTTAATATGTTTTTTTCTGTTAAATTTTCTCAAATTAACGACCTTTGATTGGCCAATTTTATATATTTTTATGTGTTTTCTAATTTCTTTTCGGACACAAATTTTCTTGCACCTCTATTTGCTGTGAAAAAAGAAAGATATTTCATAATTAATAAACATATTTATATTAGATTTTTATTTGGATTTTTTATGTTAATTTTGTAAAAAATAATTTGATTATGGAATAAAATAAAAATCTTATAATAAAAAATATACATTTATTTTGAAAATGAAATTCAAACCAAAGTAATTTGAAAAAATTGATCTTTTACGAATATATTTTATTCCTTCTCATTTCTCTCATCTATAAGGAGTATTTAGATTAGATTCGTTACAAAATTTAATATAAAATTTTTATTTTAAATATTACTTTTATTTTTATAAATAATATATTTTTATAAAATTTAAGATAAAAAATATTAAATATAAATATTATTCGATTGTTATCCTAATTAAATAGTGTTAAAAAAATTTACCTTTTGATTCCCCATCTGTTCCCTCCTTCCTTTCAGGCGAGCAAATGAATCAGTTGGGCGCGTGGTATGGTATACCATGCTGTAAATTAGACAAGACATGACCGTTGGCTTGGGCGAACGTTATTGATTGCTGTCGGGGCCCGCCAAGATGGTCATCTTCGATATTTCCGATAACCTTTATTTTCTTGTGGGGTTCTTACGTCGTCGGCGAGGTCGTAGACAAAGAGAATGAGCCATTTTAGAGCATGACAATCCGAAGGAATTCTATGCTTTGCTTTTCGTCTAGTGCTCCTCTGTAAATAATGTCCGACGGCCTACCGCCGGAGTCGCCTCCACTTTTCAATTCACTTGTTTGGTTTGCCAGAGGGAAGAGGAAGGAGGACCAACCACCTTGTTGGGAACAAATATTTGGATTTATGTCTTCTTTTTCCTTTTTTTATTTTTTTAATTTAAAGAATCAAAGTTAACTTCATCCTAAATTCTTTTATCTTTTCCTCAACATTTCTTCCTCCCTATTAGTATATGGACACTATTTCATTTTATAATTCAAGATAAAATTTTAAATGTAAAATTTAATATATTTTTTATAAATAATTTAATTTTTATAAAATTTAAAATAAAAATTTTAAAATTAAATTATATTAAATTAACATACATTAATACTTATTAATACTTAAAAAGAAGATTACCACCACCCCTTCTTTTTCAATCAAAAAAATACTATATCGTCTACGTCTTCAATTATATACTTTCTCTGTATAAATTTATTGTCTATTTATTTTTCATTTGTATGAAAAATAAAGATTTAATTTTTATAAATAAAATAATAATATTTCTTTCATATTAAATTAAATATTTTATTTTTTCAAAAAATGATTGTTTTTTTTTGAAAAAAAATTGAGGTGCGATGGGCTATTACGGAAGAAGAGAGGCAAAGGGCTCCAGGATTTGCTGTGACATTCTCGTGGCAACCTCGTCCGTTTCCTGCTTATGTCATTGTCCTTTCTGGATTTGGTCCTCTAACTTCTATTAGTGTTTTTTTTTTTTTTGCCCTCTAATTATTACTCAATCTATTTTAAAATATAAAAAAATAATTATTTTTAATTCTAAAAATATTTGAACTTTTATAAATTTTAATTTTTTTAAAATTATCCAATCATAAATATAATTTTATTAGTATTTATTATACTAATACATTCATTAATAATATAATAGAAAAATACTCTTTAATTTTCTCTTGTTATCTATGAAAAATGAGTAAAAAAATCCTTATATTTTGAAATTGAAGGAGTACAGAGTACTCCAATCCTATCATATTTTTGGTTTCTATATTCGAAGGAGGATGTTGTAGAATTCAACAAATGGCACTTAGAAACAAAAGAAAAAAGAATTCAACAAAAGCCAAAAACTGAAAACAGAAATGCCAGATAGATCAAGGGTCCCCACCTTCCTCTGATTGGCCTCCCATCAAACGGGCTATAATGATTAATGGATGGACATCAAATTGGGTTTTGTTTTTCATTTGTGGGCCTGTAGGCCCCTATAAAATATAGTATCAGTAGATTGTAGAGGGGAGCTTTTTGTATTTTTTTCCCATTGGGGTTGGTAGAAATAGAGGGACCTGTTCAAATTTCAAATATTGGCAGCAACAGACATCCTCTTTTGATTGTTAAATGCCCCCTTTTTAAGATTTCTTTTTCTTCTGTCTTTTGTTTTTTTAATAATTAAGATACTTAATTCATAAAAAATAAATGAGATTACACAGATGAATTAAAAATTTATAATAATAAATAAAATATTATATCGCGTGTATCATGGATGGTACAAAAGTAGTTGGATTTGCTGTGATGTAACAGTTAATTAAAATAGTTTTAAATAAAAAGACAAATTAGTATCATTTTTTTTAATTTTGAGCGACTGGCACATTCATATTTTATTGTATTCTCTACAGGGAATCACGGGGCGAATTGATTTTGTTTTTCGAACATGGGCCAAATTGTTGTTAACGGATCTTTTTATTCTTCTCAATCGCAATTCCCCTCTGTTGTATGAATGAACACTAACGCTGTGCGATGAGTAGGCCCATTAGACGGAATGGGCCGCCTAAGATTAACGTGGGATTTGTCTCTATTTTCTTAGGATTTTTTTAATATGTACTCCTCCAGAATATGTAAGTGTAGTTAAATTGGTATGTTTATGGTAATCAATTTTTATCTTAGAATTGCATCATTTTAATACAATTTAACTAGTGTAAATCCGTGCGATGTATGTATATATTTTAAAATAAAAAAATTTTAAAATTAGATATCCAAGAAGGAACTTTTTTACCTCCCAAAATATATATATTTAGAGTGAAATTTTGAATAACGCATAATATTAAAAATTTATTGGTTAAACAAATTTGAATATCTTTTTTTTATCTTAGACTATTAGCATATGATTTATATCTCTTTTGTTGCTCCCAATACAAAATCAAAAGTAATATTGGTTATATTAAATATACTTATTTTCAATTTTTTTAAAATATATGATTTACATGTAAATATCCTTAATGTCTTTTTATAAAATATAAATAATGCATACCATTTATGAGCTCAAAGAGGATTGAATTTATCAAAACTCTTATTTAGTTTGGAGAGGCTCCCTTATTTGCCTCATCAAAACTCTTATTTATGTTTTCTAAAATAAAAAAAATTCTTAATGACAAATATATTATCTTCAATAATAATAGAGAAAAATTATAATTATTAGTTATTTTGTACCATAATTTTTAATTTTTTAATTGACCTATTTAGTCTAATAATTGATATTTTAAAAAACGATCTCAATAAATTACTTAACAATGAAATTAAAAATGAAAAAAAAAATAATGAAAAAATGTTAAAGAGTTACCTTAAGAAGTGACGATAAAAAGAAAAAGTGTAGAAGTTGGAGTTTTTAGATATGGTGAGATTTGATTGATGATCAAATAAAAAAATATTGAAGAAGTTGTTATATTTTATGAAATAGAAAAGAATAAGAAAATAATATGTAGAAGATAATGATGATGATGTACATTATGTATGGAAGAAATTGACAGATATTGAGAGTTTAGCTTTAATAATTTAATTTAAATTAAGAGATTATTTTAAATAAAAATGATAAAGATAAAAAATTATATTTGTTAATAACTATTGAATAATTAAAGTTTTACTTTTATAAAATAACTAAATATATAGAATTTAATTTCTTAAAAATTTTAAGTTAATATATAAATAGTTTAAAATTATTTTAGTAGACTTAAAATGAAAAACAATTAAAAAGTAATATATATAAAATAAAATTTATTTGAAATAATTATATATCAAAAAAATTCATTTGTTAGTTGTAAAATTACATTTAAGCAATACTGTTTTTTTTCTCATATAATTCTCATTTTATCGTCGTGGTTTTTCTATTGAGATAAGAAATAAGTCGTATCTATTTTTTGAATATATATTCAGTTCCCAGTAAATCTGTTTATGAAGCTAGAAAAGCAGACAACACGAGGTTAATAACTACACTTCCTATTCAAATTTGAGTATAAGTTTTTATTTATTTTATATAAAAAATAAATATTTATTTTTAAACAAAAATGCACTGTACGTTCTTATTATTAAATTAACTTAAATAGCTCTTAATTAAAGATCACACCTAAATAAGATTGAACAAAAATCACTCAATCTTGAGATAAAAAAAATTTAACATAACTAACTTTATTAGTAACTCTAAAAAGAGAAAAAAATTTGAATACCACATATCGATTGAAAAAATTTAAAATTTAGTGAGTAAGAACACTCATAAAATTTATTTAAAAACTAAAAATACTATCCTTTTTTTAATTCAAAAAAAGAATTAAATTCTCAGTCCATGTTTCTTCCCTTTGTCTCAAAAAAAGAAAATGTTTATTCCCTTTCCCTCCATATATATTAATTAAAAAATAATGAAAAATCAAGTTGAATTTCTCTGATCCTTGCCGAGGGAGGAAAAGACGACTGCTGCTAAGGAGTAGCGTGGCAACCAATATTCACCTTTTTTCC
Organism: Rauvolfia tetraphylla; assembly: GCA_030512225.1. Lineage (NCBI taxonomy): Eukaryota > Viridiplantae > Streptophyta > Magnoliopsida > Gentianales > Apocynaceae > Rauvolfia > Rauvolfia tetraphylla. Next base: position 26,431 of record JAJQKT010000037.1, read on the forward strand.
AGCTAAAGTTCTTTTCTTCATCCTGCTTCACAGGACAGTAGATTCCTTCCCCAACCTTTAAACCAAGACGCGCAGAGTACAACCTTGGAGTTTAAAATCTTCGGCCTGTTACACTAACACAGTCATATCTTTCTTGTTCTGTAATAAAATTATTATTCGAATAACAATCGCCATCGCCGTCGGCCAAGATGATGCTCAGAATTCGAAGCAGAGATGGGATCGAGCGGATCAAAATCGACAACCCCCAAGGTACAATCGGACTACTCAAGTCCCAAATTGAGTCCCAGCTCCAAGTCCCCCTACACTCGCAAACCCTCTCCACCAATCAAAACCTCTTGTTAGCCAAAACCCTAGAGGATCGTTCCCGATTCACCGACATGTCCAATCCCCAAACACCACTTTCTTCCCTCAGTCTCACCCATGGTTCTATTGTCTATCTGGCCTACGAAGGCGAGCGAACCGTCGCCGGTGGTCCCGCCGTCCAGCCTGCGGGCTCGTTCGGCAAGAAGATGACCATGGATGACCTCATCGCCAAACAAATGCGCATTACTCGCCAAGAGAATCCTCACTGCGAACTCGTGTCCTTTGATCGCGAAACTGCCAACGCGTTCCAGCATTATGTCAACGAAACCCTAGCCTTTGCAGTGAAACGGGGGGGTTTTATGTACGGCATAGTGACTTCCGAGGGTAGGGTGGAGGTTAATTTCATATACGAGCCACCACAGCAGGGAACCGAGGATAATTTGATACTTTTACGTGATCCCGATGAGGAAAAATCAGTGGAGGCTATAGCCATGGGGTTGGGGATGAGGAGAGTGGGTTTTATATTCACACAGACTATTAGTCAGGACAAGAATGATTACACAATGTCGAATGCTGAGATTTTGCAAGCTGCGGAACTGCACGCGGAGGGCGATTTGAAGGAGTGGGTGACAGCGGTGGTGAAGCTACAGGTAAATGAGGATGCGGTTGCAGACGTGCATTTTGAGGCTTTCCAGATGAGTGATATGTGTATCAAACTGTTTAAGGAAGGGTGGTTCGAGACAGAGACTGCAGATGGGAATGATCCGAAACTCTCTAGGATGAAAAAGGACGTTGTAGTTGGAGGGAAGGATACTAGGGAGGTTGATAATGATTTCTTCTTGGTGGTTGTCAAGATAGCTGATCACCAGGTAAGAGCGGTATTGAATTTCAGAAAATTTAAAAATCTTAACTTTATTTATTCTATTTGGGTCAAACACTTGCCTTAGAAATGACAACCAAATTTTCATCTTGTTAGATAATTTATTCATTGACAATAAGGGGGGTAATTGGTTTAAAAAAGGGGAGGGGGTGTAATTTGATTGACTGAGCATTTAGGAAATATTTGTTGCTTTCTTAACTATAGAATACTATATATACGTAAACTGGGAAATTCAAGTGTTTTTGGAGGGAAAGGGCAAAATTGACTTGGAGCAGTCTGATAATAATATATGCAAAGAAACGTCATTAGGTGTTCAGGCAACTCACGGCATGTAAAAGAGCTGGGAGAATCCAATTAAAGAACTTAAGAGCATAAAGTATTAACGCTTCTGATTTTGTACTTTTTGATTCTCATTTATAATCTTGAAATAGTATTACAGTTGCACTATATTGCATTTGCAATTTCATAGGTCAATGTAGCTAGATATTCATGTAAAATTTGTAAGATGGTATTTACCAGATTGTTGGCTGGAGGGAAAAAGGAACAGGGGATAGTCTTGTATTTTTGCTTGACAAGAAGTGTTGTATCTGTTCGTGAAAATAGTTGCCTTTCGGAAAGGAGTCAAACCAGATTCTTATATTAGACTAAAGAGATTGTTATGCCTGGAACATCCTGATTTCACAGGGCAAAGAACTCCAATTATTTCTTTCTCAGACCATAGAGATGATACTTATGTAAATTCCAGTTATTTATGATACTTGGTAAAAATACTTGTTTCCTGACAAGCTTTCTTACTTATGTGCCTTATTATCTTACTTGAATTTTGGGTAATGACCTAAAATAATCTTTTAGTACACGTTTCTGGGCTACAGTGAGCTCCCAACTTCCATAATCAAAGTCCACCTTGCTTAGGCAAAATTAGTGTGTGTGTGTAGATCTGAGAAATTGAAAAAGGTTGTCGTGTTTATGTAGATAGAATCGGTAACCTATAAGTACAATAAAGTCCCTGGAACAAGATCATGTCATGGTAGCTTTATCCATCTGAAGAAACAGCCACGAGGACTAGCTTTAAATCATGATGGGCCATTGTTAATACATGTTTGCTGGGCAGCTAGCTATTCTGGGTATATAATCCCACTTGAGACTTGATCGTTGAACATGGGACATTATCTTCTTTTGCTTTAGCTGCATAGGCTTGGTCGTTCTTGGAACTCAGAAGCTAATTCAAGATGATAGCAGGTATAGGTTCAAGTCTAGAACGTTTGGACCATTGAATTTTTATGTCCAAATAACCAAATATCAGGATTGACTGAGGAGCCAACTTTCTCTTTTTAATTTATGTTAATTACGCAATATGACATACTCAATGATGATTGAGCAGGCTGTTGGATGTCAATGTTGCCGAAATGCTGCTGCTTGTGTTTACACCGCCTCTGTTGCATCAGCACTGTTTAACCGCATAGTTGGAAAAATTCCCATATGCTTTCTATACCTTGTCATTTTGAGCAGTTTAACCATGTGATTGGAACTTCCGTGTTCTAGCTGGTGCTTATTGTTGTCACTCTATATGTTTGGTCAGGATCAATCGAATACTTTTTGGTTTGTTAACATGTCTTGAAGATTAGTTTCTTGTTTAATAGTATGCTGCTATTTTCTTTCTCTTTTAGGTGGCAAAAATGCACCATATTTGCTATGCATGAACCAAATCAAAGTTGAAAGAAAGCGTTCCCAGTCCTTTTTTCCAATCCATTAGGAAAGACACGTGTGATGTGGACCTTTAGGTCTAGAGACACATTACCTGGTCTTTGAGCGGCCTGCATTTTTAAGGGATGCAGCCTAATTTGTTTTTGACCTTTCCCTTCTGGGTTTATTTTTCCTATATTTATTCGCCTTTTTGGGTTTTTGGGGTGGGGGAAGAAAGGGGGAGGGGATTTCTGCTTGTGGAGATACGTTTGTTTTCAGATCTATTTGCTCGTTTGTTCTGGAAAACTCTAGATTTCTTTACCGCTCTGAAATGATTCTGAGATGAACTTTTTATCATGATGCAGGGCCCTCTCTCATCAACATTCCCCATTGAGAACAGAAACATGACAGTAACCATGAGAGCTTTGAAAAACCATCTGGATCGATCAAAGAAATCCCCGTTTGTGAAGCAAATTGCTGACTTCCATCTGCTTCTCTTGCTGGCCAGGTATTTTGACTTGAATGCTGACGTTCCTGTATTGGCGGAGTGTGTGCTAACAGGGACACCAGTTCCAGAGGGTTACCAGCTTCTAATTGAATCTATGGCTAGTGCCTCTTGATCATGTCCAGCAAAACCGTTAATGTGGTGAAAGAACGATCAGTCTGGTTATACAATTTAGAGTAACTTCGCTGCGGCCTCGCTGGTAGATATGGCTCATCTCTTTCGCAAAGAAACATTGTTATGTCAGTAGAATGGGAATTCAACTATTATAATGCACAGTTTGTGTGGATAGTTGATACTGAGCCAGCGATCTTTGTATTTAAAAGTTACATTCAATCAAATGAGTAAATCAAAAGCAACGAGATTCAAAAAGGATGAGGCTCCAGAAATGCTATATTCTTTATTGGTGAACCAGAAACTCCCACAATCTGCGTCATTATTTACTTGAACCAGAAATGCTCCCTTTGTGTTCTGCACCTTTTGGTGTGTTTGTTCAACTATTGACCTTGGCATTTTGCTTGTTTATTTAGCAAGTTGAATGTATAGCAATATTGGTTTTTTCATTATTAATTATAAATACAATTACTTTTTCTTTTGTAATTTGATAGAGAGGATCAGGGTGTGTTTGTTTTTGTTTTTTTTTTTTATATTCTACCCATATATGATTAACAGGGTTTGGTATTTTGTCCGTTTATGGTGGATATTTAATTTATTTACGGAACTTAGTTTCTTATTTCTATTAATTAAATATCTTAATTAATCTTAAAAAAAGAAGAAGGGCAGATTAGTTAATAGAGGAGAAATACAAGTAAAATTATTCTAATAATATGAGTCTTAATCTACAACAAAATAATTTTTTGATCAAGGTACGAATTTTTCTTTTTCTTTTTTATTTTCTCTTTGTTTATATTTTTGTAGCATGCTTATATCTTGATTGAACATATGTGTCTTATTTCAATATTTTCTTAAATATCTATGGATTAATTAAACTATTTATGTGTGAGTAGTTTTTTTTTTTTTGTGCATTATTGGTGGAGTTCAAATTTGACAAATAAAAATGGATAATAAGATAATGATAATTTTTGACAAATAAAAGTGAAAGGAGGGAGTAGTAATCATGCGGGAGAAAAAAGAGAGAAAAAAAAAGAGGAGGAAAATTTGACAGTTTTGCCCATAGCGTGTTTTTTTTTCTGTTACTTGTATAAGTCTATATTGAACTTTTTTAGATATTTTATGCCCCTGATGCATTTTTCATTACCAGTATAAGTCTACATTGGTTTTATTTAACTTTTCAGGTCCCTCATAACATTTTCATTGCCTATATAAGTCCTTATTGATTTTTAATTTCTTTTAAGTTATCAATGTACTTTCAAACTAAATAATAAATCATTTGACCACTTTAGTAGTAGTTTTCAAGCAAATCGTGCGCAGATTTAGTCAATATAAGATTTTTTTAGAAGTATAATTTAAATAGCACCTTATGTTAGGATGAAATAGAATAATTATTCGAACTAAAAGTATTTTAATCTAAAATAAATTTATTTTAATGTTTAAAGATATATTATGAGATAAGATAACATATTCATGAATTATGCAGTATCGTAAAAATAAATTATTTATTAAATAAAAAATATGACCTAAAATAAAAAAATAAATTTTTTTTTTGAAAACCAATCCAAGATCACCATAACCTTGTTCTTGAAAGATCTCAAAAGTAAATGGTCATCGAATGGACATTACTCTGATCAAACTTGCTTCCAGTGGCCTTCTTGTGTCTTGCCTCTAGCATTTGGGTGTACATACTTGGCTAGAAATTATCATTAAAATTAGTTAGAATAATTTATTATTTAACTCAAAAATATATTAAGAACTTAAAAAGTAAAAAAATTTATAAGAATTAATTCAAGCAATATAAAATATATTGATCTTTTTAAAAAGTATAAGAACTAATATAGGCGATAGAAAATATACTTGGAAAACTTATGGTGTATTTGGATTGTATTTGGTTAGAAAATATTTTATCTTAAATTTCGTAAAAATAATTTTTTTATGAGAGTAAAAATAATATTTAATTATATATATGATTGAGAAAAATACAATCTTAATGAGCTTAAAATATTAAAACATTCAATAAGCAGAAATATATAAATGTTAAATAAAATTAACAGAAGCTTATACGGCTAACAAAAAATATACATTAGGACAAACAGAATTTTTTCCCAAAACGGGCGGAAGATAGAGAGCCGCTGTGGTCCGATAATCAGCCCGAAGAACAGTCTTCTGATAAGAAAAAAGAAAGCGCGAGGTTTTGCTCGCTCTGGGAATCCCGTGGGATACCTTGGCGGGAGATATGAGAATTCAATAGAAATTCTCCCCTTCCATTCTCTTTCTGCTCTCACTTCACTGTGTCCAGACTCAAATCTTGCTTCTCCACAAAGCCTTTGCTAATGGAAGCCGAGCAAGTTGGTTCGGAGACTGTTACTCGCCGACCGGTAACTTTTGTAATTGTTTCTTCCATTCTGATGCTTCTAATTTGGCACTGTGTTTTTCTTAGCCCTAAACTTTTGCCGCATGGTTTGTGTGAGTAGAAAAGGTCTAGGGCTCAGTCGACAGCAAATAACGAACATTCTCAGCCGCAGCGACCGAGCAAGGCACCCAACCTTACTCGCAGGGAAAACAGCGACGAAGAGGAAGAGGAGAAAGAGGAGTCTTCTGATGATTTTGAAGAATCTCGGCCCAGAGCCAAGCGAAATAGGGCTGCTGACGCTGCGCTTCGCAAGCCAAATCAGCGTCTGTTTGGTATGTCTAAAATTTTGCTCCCTGCTATTATATATTGGATTTTTTCTAGCACCCGAGCACTTTTACAGCCATGTAACAAAACAAATTGCATAAGTGGTTTGATGTAGTTTTTCTCGATTTGGGGTGTTAATGTTGTCCATAACTTGTTTGTTATCTTCAATATTTACATTGATTTATGTTCATTTTCTTTGTAGTCAATGGACACATTATTTGACGATCTATATTTGCTCTTGCCCTATTAATCAATTCTATATTAAACTAAATCATAAGACCTTGCCACCTGATTCCGGAACTGTTATTCTGCTAATACTAATATTTGATGGCATCAATCTATCTGAAGCAGTTCTTTGGTGCATCCTTATGACTGTCTGGTTGCATAAAGATTTATGACAATAGCGACGCATACTTCTCTCTCTCCAGTATTATGAAGAATGTGCATGGGACCTCTATATAACTTTAGTCCAGGTTGGATTGCGTGTTATCTAGCATAGGAAACCTAAAATGCAGAAGCTTAAGCACTTAGTGGTCCCTTTTCCTTTTCCTTTTTGTGTTAGATATTTTGGTTGCTTTCTTCTGATTGATGCATATCTTTTTTGAATTAATGAGTTAATTTTGGATTTTAATGCAATTGCAGAGGTAGTTAAAGGAAATGGGAAACAAATTCCTCAAGTGGTTAAGTATTGGGTTGAACAATATGAAAGCCATAAAAAGCCCGCCATGGTTGAACTGTTAACTATGCTCTTTGAGGTAATTCAGTGTTGTATTTGAATGAATCCTTGAAGTTACAGTTACGTTCTTCCTTTTTCTTGGATTATTGGAGATGTACCGGGAAAGGGGATTACTATCCTGTTTTTGTGATCCCTTTTGAGGATTTAACTGCTGTACTGAAGCTTTTGACTTTGTAGGCATGTGGAGCAAAGTATCAGATTCAAGAAGAATTCCTTGATGAGACTGATGTTGACGATGTAGTAGTTGCACTTGTTAATTTGGCTAGAAGAGTATCCTTCTTGATTGAAATTACTGTTTGTTAAAACTCATATCTCACTTATCTGTATGTAAATAAATTTGTACAGATTATAATTATAAGTTTCTTTGGATTACCTCACATTTGTATAACACACTTTTCTCCATTGAAATCTAGTAGGGGAATGTTGCCCCTCTTGACACTTATAAGAACTTTTAACTCCATTGATATGACCGCGTTCACGTTTTGTTTTGCTTTACAACCTCGAATTCTTAGGGTGAAGTTGAAGATTATCAAAGCTCAAAGAAGGAGTTCAAGAACTTCAAGGAAAATCTTGTCTATTTTTGGGACAATTTAGTTGCTGAAAGTCAAAATGGGCCACTATTTGATCAAATCTTATTTGACAAGTGCATGGACTATATTATTGCGCTATCATGGTAAATCTGTAACTTAAATGCTTTCCATATGGTTCTTATGTAGATTCAGTTTACTGAACAGAACATCTCTATGCCTCTCAGCACTCCACCGAGAATTTATCGTCAGATTGCATCATTGATGGGGCTGCAGCTTGTTACATCCTTCATAAATGTTGCTAAAATGCTTGGTACACAGCGGGAAACTACACAAAGGCAATTAAATGCTGAAAAGAAAAAGAAAACTGATGGACCTCGTGTTGAATCACTTAACAAGAGGCTATCCATGACACATGAAAAGATAACAGTGATAGAGGAGATGATGCGCAAATTATTCACTGGGTGGGACCTCTCTTCTTTTTTAATATTTATTTTAGTTGTATGTGAAACTTTCTTGTTTAGTTTTGCACTTTCAAGGCATCATTTCTATAAATATACCTTGTTAACTCTTATCGAATGGAAGAGAATAATAAATAAGATTAGCCTTGTTTATGTTTGATTAGATTTGACCTTCTGAAGATTCTTACCAAGATAATATTTAGCTTACTTCCCTCCCAAGATATTTCTCTATCTATCTCGGCATCTCTTTGTCCACTCTTCTGTCATGTGTGCCTTTAGCATTCTTGAACACACGTTTCTTGTTTTTCTGTAATTTAAGCACATACAATAGTACCTAATTTTTATAAGATAACACTTCCATCGCTAATTGGTTGTTGACATTTTTACTTTGGGTTGCCCAAAATGGATATCTGCTTTGATAAAATAAGCGTACTTTCAATTTCCACCACTAATATCCCTTAAATGAGACATGTATATGTGGCACGTCTATAATACATGGATTCCATACTAATTCATAACATTGAAGTGGTAAAAGACAGATGTTCAAATACTTTCTCAAATTTTTTCTGTCAAATGTGGACATTAGATTTTGGAAAGAAAGGAGCAAGTTTTGGAAATTATTCTAAATTCTGCACCAAAATGGATATAAATCTTTATGGTCATTTAATGTAGTTGAGGAAAAAGATCTGCTAGTTTGTTTATGGTGATAATTCTGTTTTTTCTGCTTATTTTCTTGAATTTGATTCCAAATACTATTCTTTTGAAGGTTATTTGTGCACCGCTACCGGGATATAGACCCTGATATCCGAATGTCATGTATAGAATCTCTTGGTGTTTGGATTCTATCGTACCCCTCACTGTTCCTGCAGGACTTGTACTTGAAATATCTTGGATGGACACTGAACGACAAAGTAAGCTATATTTGATAACAAATTTAAGGCAGTTTTTAGCTTTAGAAATAATTGTGATTTGGTTTGGTTTGTTTATCTTCCTAAAAGTTCTATGCACTAAATCTTGCCTTTCATTGTATTTGTGAAGAGTGCCGGTGTAAGAAAGGCTTCAGTCTCTGCGTTGCAGAATCTTTATGAAGTTGATGATAATGTGCCATCTCTTGGTCTTTTTACGGAAAGGTTTTACAAACGCATGCTTGAACTCGCTGATGACATCGACATTTCTGTGGCTGTTTGTGCTATTGGACTTGTGAAACAACTGCTAAGGTATCCACTAGCCTTATATAGTATCTCTGCTTTTTAATTATTGAATTTTCCATCCCACTGATGTCTGCTGTCATCTCTTGATACTTGCACCTTATAAATGGTTTTCTGATGCCCTGCAGACATCAACTTGTCCCTGATGAAGAATTAGGTCCTTTATATGATTTATTGATTGATGATCCACCAGAAATCAGGCGTGCGATTGGAGCACTAGTTTATGATCATTTGATTGCTCAGAAATTTAATAGTTCCCAATCGTCAGGTTCTCTTTTTCCATCTCCTATCCTGTATCTTATATATTTCAACATTAGCAAGTTAAGAGAATGTTATTAAAGAGTTTTTTACAGGTGATGACGGTGATTCCACTGAGGTTCATCTTAAGAGAATGTTACAGATACTAGCAGAATTCTCCACAGATCAAATTCTCAGTACATATGTGATCGATGATGTCTGGGAATACATGGATGCCATGAAAGTGCGTTGCCTTATTAAGCAATAAAAATGTGATTTTTAAAAATTGTTTGGTTTTTTTTTTTTTTGGGGTTTCAAAGCAAGGGGGAAAAATTGGTTTTTAAGAATTAACTTCAAGAGGTTCCTCCTGCTTCGTTCTAAATCCTGAATGTTTGACTTTTGTTCAGGATTGTTTTCCTAAGAAGCACCATGAGCAGAAAATGTGGGAAAATGAACAAGTTGTTCCATCAAATGAAACCCATATAAATAGGGATTTATCGATAAATAGCATAGATCATCTGTAAATTTTAACTTTGACAATCCCTGTTTATATGGGTTTTTGCCGACTGGTTTACTTTATGTGCAGATTGAACAAATTTTCCTAGCTGAGGACCTCAGTTTCTGTAGTACCTTAGGGAAGTAAATCTTGGGGCTGGGACTTGAGTGCAGAAGTTCGATGAGACATGTTTCTTATGTTTATTATTATATTTCTTTTGTAGGACTGGAAGCGTATAATTTCAATGCTCCTAAATGAAAATTCATCAACTGAGCTTAGAGATGTAGATGCCACAAGCTTGATTCGACTTTTCTGTTCATCTGTCAAAAAGGCAGTTGGGGAAAGAATTGTGCCTGCTATGGATAACAGAAAACAGTATCATAACAAAGCTCAAAGAGTGAGTTTGATTTGGCAAATCCATTATGTTCAAATGTAGCTATATATAATCCATGATTTATTCTTCTTCATTGCAGCGACAATTTCTCTACTTGAAATTGTGGTTGGTCATACAAGATCCTTTTGGATTTTAGTTGCAATTTTTCTCGTTATTTCATCCTAGAGTGAATTCTTCATATGATGCCGATGGCTATTTGGTTGTGTCAGATTGTTCAACGTTACTAGCAAATTTCCTGTTTGAATTTTCAATTGTTGTTGCTTAATGCATATGTTGCAACCTTCTAGTATTTAGTTGGACTACTACTTCTTACCACCAGGTATAAGCACACATTTTCTTGTTCATGATTTTATCTGCATGTGGACATTGATATCATTGAGAAAATGTATCAAGTGCCTGCTATGTGAAAGCCTTTCTTATACATATGCTCAGTGTTTAATTCTCATATGCATTAGTAGCTTTTCTGAAGATTAAAGTCCAAGCCATGGTTCATTTCTTTTGGTCTCTGGCTGTCATAGTCTTTGTTGGAAACAAGTGATTGTGTCCATCTAAGAAACATACGCCAGCTAAGATAACATGATAATGGTTTCATCTTAATAAATTTTGTCAATACCATGAATCTGTTTAATTGTACAGAATTAGGCCAACTAGGCTTTAGCTTCCTATTCAATGATTGTGGAGTGGGAGGGTATCTGTTGGCTCTATTATCATGTTTCTGAAAGTTTAAGTTCCGCATTGCAAACGGTAAAAGTTTTTGGTGGTTCTGCATTCAACTGAATCAAGACAGCTTACGGATTGAATTTTTGCATTGGTATAAGTTTAGGTTATCATCTAAGCCTATCTTGTCATAATTATATTGCTTTACTTGAACTGTTTTCTCTTTTTATTGCCAGGAAATGTTTGAGAACAGCAGGCGTGATATAACTATTGCTATGATGAAGAATTACCCTCATCTTCTGCGCAAATTCATGGCTGACAAGGCTAAAGTACCCGATCTAGTGGAAATTATTATTCGTATGAATCTTGAGCTTTATTCACTAAAACGACAAGAGCAGGTGCATCAAATAAATTATGTACTTCTTCCATGCGGAAAAGTAAATTTGATTTTTGGTCAATACCAAATTAGCTTCTCATATGTTTTTCTTATATATCAGAATTTCAAATCCGTGCTTCAACTCATTAAGGAAGCTTTTTTCAAGCATGGTGAAAAGGATGCTCTGAGATCTTGTGTGAAAGCTGTTAACTTCTGCGCCACAGAGAGTAAAGGGGAGTTGAAAGATTTTGCTGAATGTCAATTAAAGGAGCTTGAGGATGAGCTTATGACTAAACTTAAATCAGCAATGAAAGAAATTGTGGTAAAATACAGTTCGCATTTTTACTTTTTGCCTTCTGAAGCCGTATAAAAGTTTGATTTCTGTACAAATGTAGGATGGCGGTGATGAATACTCCCTCTTAGTTAATTCGAAAAGGTTGTATGAACTTCAGTTGTCAAGGAAAATTCCCATTGAAAGCTTGTACGATGATTTTGCCCAGATTCTTCAACGTTTTAGAAATTTGGATGATGAGGTGTGTAATTGAAGCTTCCATTTTGATTTCCTCTGTACATCATCCTTTCTCTTGGGGGCCTAATTTCCCTTCAGATGCTCGACTTTAATAGTCTTCTTCTGCTTATTCAGGTTATTGCTTTCCTGCTTCTTAACATGTATTTGCATGTTGCATGGTGCCTACATTCTGTTATAAACAGTGAAACAGTTTCTGAGGCATCACTGTCCTCCCTTTTATCAAAACGCGGAACCTTGTTTGAACAACTTGAGTACTTTATAGATTATCCTTCTGGAGTTCAGCAAGAAAGCAAATGTGGAAATCAGCTGGCTAGCCGGGTAATCATTCTTTTAATGGTGATTTGTGCCATTTTCACTTTAAAACACAAAATGTAGTAATGAGACATATCTGTTTATCTATTTGAGAGTGACTCTGGCCTTGTTGGTCTTATCTTCTAGGTATGCACTATATTTGCAGAACTTTGGCATTTATTCAGAAAGGTTAACTATGCCTCCACCAAGTTGGAGAGTCTAGCGTTTTGCCCAGATGAGTTTGTTCTTCAGAAATTTTGGCGAGTTTGTGAGCAGCAACTAAATGTTTCAGGTGTCCATGGCTCTTCCTCACCTTTTTTCATTCATAAACGGTGCTGTAGATGTGCAGCATGACTACATAGATGGGAATTGTTTCTGCTACTGGTTTCATACTTACGAATCCACATGTGTATAACTAACCATGATCTTTTTCTTCCTCTTATTAGCATTTCCAATTGTAAGCAGCTTCTATTAATCAGCATTGCACAGTAAATGGATAATCATAGATTCATAGGCTTTGAAATTGTGATGGTGGTCAAGCTATTAATCATATATCTTTGCCGTGATACCAGAGTAAGGTTAATTCATGATACATTTGTAATACTATAATCTTAATACCATTTGCTTCTCTCATCTCTTTCTCTGCTTTGGGATTTACTCTCTCAGTTTTATCCTGAGTGATTCCCTAGGAGACGCAGATTTTTGGCCTTGGAATTTGCCGCTTTTAGTTTAAAGCATATCTTTTCTCATGCATTTCCGTTTCTTTGAATTCACACTGTAGAATGCTTAGATATAAACCACTAAAAAATGTTGCTGGCAAGGTTGCAAGAATTTTTAAGCATTTAGCTCTATTCTCTGAGGTCCAGTTTCCTGTTGATTTATTAAGCTTTTGCACCCAAAAGCGATCTGAACTTTTTGTATCAGTATCCACGTGAACTATCAGCTTGAAACCCTTAATTGATCTTGAAGAAGCTCTCATGTTGTACACTGACATGCCAACATGCAACTGGAGTTGAGCTGAAAAAGTTACAGCCTCTGTCTCAAGATATAAAATGGCTGAACCAGTAAATTTAACCATTTGACCAGAGAAGACTGGAGAGGGTTTATTTTTTATCTTTTATTAATCAATTTCTTCTTTTTTTCATAGGAGTATTTTTACCTGTAATTTGATGTAGTCATTTGAAAATCCCCTTCTGAGTTATGGCATCTTTTTTATCCAAAAAGATTTGGTTGTATCTTTTCAACAACATTTTTTGGGTCAGGATCTGCATAGCTGTCATGTAGGTTGTAGATGTTGTCATGCCTATTGCAGGTTTGGAGGCCCAGTTATTGTAGATGCAAAAAAGTAATTTTATTCCTGCTTTGACTCCGAAATTAGTAAGAATACACTTCAATATCTTGACCTGTTTCCAAATGTGCCTACAGATGAAACAGAAGAAGAAGATATGAAAAGAGAATATGTAGAGGAGACAAATCGAGATGCAGTCATGATTGGTGCGGCCAAACTGGTGGCTACTGAGGCAGTTCCTCTGGTTAGCACAAATTTTTGTCTATATTAGTTGAGTTCATTGGGTTACAGATCTAGATGGAGAATCTTTATTATGAAGGATTTGTTGTTTATTTATACTTTATCAATAACTTATTGTATACCATTTGAGCTCTAAACTGTTGTCATTGGCTTAAGGTTTTCCTATTATAATTGGCTGCTATAGCCTTAAATCAAATGGGATTTCATGCAGATCATCTCACCTCAGTTGTGACTGCAGGATTTTCTTGGTCCAGAGATCATCTCTCATTTTGTGATGCATGGGCCAAGTGTGTCTGAGATTGTGAAGCATTTACTGGCTGTTGTGAGGAAAAAGGATGTCAATCTTTCTCGGATTTTTCTAGATTCTCTGAAAAGGGTAAAGATCATTACTTGAATAATGAAAATTGTGCCTGTTTCATGATTGACATGGCAGAAATTTGTTGTTTTATTATTTCATTTTTTTGCTTCAAAAGTTCCCTGTTGCTACTCTAAAAGTAGAGGAATGATGCTTTGGTGTGATATCTATGCTTTGTTCTCTCTTTTGTACGTGTCTTTATTTTTTCTCTTTCAATTTTATGCTTCTTTCTATGCGTGATATAACATCTATACATCTTATGGGCATCTATCTCTATGCAGGAGTGAGTTAGTTTATTAGGAGAATGGAAAAGTAATGAAAATAAAGAATTTCATCATACAATATTAGGGCGAGAATGTATCCTCTCCGAGTTTTAAATTCAGGAAAATAGAACTCCGAATAAGACCAAAACTAAATAAATTGAACCAGGACTTTAAGGACTAAATCTCTGCAAAATTCCAGCAACAAACTAAATGACAAAAATACCCTTGACACCTAAAATAGTAAATAACCGAACTGTAGTTGCTTATAATCACCATGGACATCTTCCTTTAGACAAGAACTTTGCATGAGAATGGTTAGGCTTGTGTCTAGGTTTTTGAAAACTACAATTCTTGTCTAACCATTGGATAGCTTCCCTATCAGAAAAAACAAAGGACAAAAATGTTGTTGGTTGGAATTTTGCTTTAAATGGTGCATATTTCGTTAAGTATCTGATGTGCTATTGACCAAAAACCGAATACCATAATATTTCTTAATGAAATTGTCTCTTTCTTTTCATCTTGAAGAACATTGATATCCTCTGTCTTCGGTGATGCTAGGCTTACGAACGACATTTGCTAGTAATTTCCACTAGCAATGAGGAATCCTTGCCAGACAAGTCCTTTCAAGATTGTAAAGATTTGGCTGCTCGGCTTTCTGGGACATTTGTTGGTGCTGCTCGAAATAAGCATAGGTCAGACATACTTAATATCGTCAGAGCAGGTATTGAATATGCCTTTTCAAATGCTCCAAAGCAGCTGTCCTTCTTGGATGGTGCTGTGCTGCAATTTGTGTCCAAACTTCAAACAACTGATGTTCTAGATATGTAAGTCTTACCTTTTGCCATCATGTCCTTGTCTTTGGATTAGAGGCAAGCACTCATATTCACTTTTTGCACATGTAGACTGAAAGATGTGGAAAAGAGAACTGAAAATGTGAACACTGATGAAGATCCCAGTGGCTGGCGGCCCTATTATGCTTTTGTAGACACACTACATGAGAAGTACACAAAAATTGAAGGCATACAAGGTACCATAGTACTCCCCCTTGGTTCAGTCTTGTGCTTTGCTTTGATGATGCCTTTACTTTTTTGACATCGTATTTTATCTAATTTCCAAATTTTTTATTAGCATTTGGGCTTAGGGACATGTTTGTTTTTGATTCCTTTGCATCTGAGAATCTTGCCTTCCTGTGGCTTGCCAGGCTTTTCCATATTGCTCTTAACAAAATTTCTAGACAGGTTAAAAACATCGTGATGGCTAGGCTACCTTTTGTGCTAGTTGTAAGCTCACAGTAGAAAGTGACCTTGAAATATTCTGATTAACTAAAAAGTTTACAATGATGTACCATGCTTTGACCATGAAATATTCTGATTAACTAAAAAGTTTACAATGATGTACCATGCTTTCTAAAAATGCATTTTAGATGGTTAAGACATAAGAAGTTGGATAGGTCCTGTCCTTTTTCAATCCATATGTTTTGAACACTAGAATAATGAGTGGATTTTTACTTCTTGTTTAATGCATTGATCATAAAAAGATAGTCAACATTATGATACTGACGGTATAAATACCCTGAGGAATAATATTGTTTGATCTGCAGATGAGAAAGAAGGGGCATCAGTCAGGCGCCGTGGTCGCCCTCGGAAGAGGCAGAACCTTCAAGGAAAGAAACTTTTTGATGATCAGAGCTCAAGTGAAGAAGATTCAATCAGTGGATCTGAACAAGATGCCGATGGTGATGAAGATAAGCAGGAAGAGGAGGAAGACGATGCTCCCCTGATAAAGTCATTTAGATCATCATCTAAACTAAGGTCATTAAGGGTTTCAAGAGAGGCAAATGGAGGCCAGAAAAAAACAGGGGATTCTGGGAGAGCTACAGAAAATTTGGCTGCTTCGAGGACATAAGGTAGGAGTTTCCTACTTTCTTTTTGCCTTCTTTTGTTTGAGACTAAGTTTCAAAATGAAATCACTGGTCAGTTGAGATAATACGTTGCCATGGAGATGTTTCTTAGGAGGGAAGAAAAATGAAAAGTAAAAGGGCAATACTTGTGTATGAGAGCGGGACATCAATCCAGATTCACATCTTATCTGCATTACTTTAAATTTAACGATAGCCAGATGAATCCGAAACTACATTATAAAAGCCGACTGAATACTCTGATGAAGGTTCTTATTGGGATTTTTTTTCTTTCCCAGTTATTGGTTGAAAAATTTTTGGTTTCTAGTAAGCGCCTAATTTCATTGTTGCTCTGGCTATGTCTGGGACTCTCATTGGTTCTAGTGCTTGTCTAATGCAGGGGCTTGCAGGTAGCAGACGTGAAGTTTAAACGAAATGCTTGTGCATGTTTTTATTATTGCAATTTCAATGGTGAAAGCTAAAATGTGGCCGGTAAAGTTTTTAGGGTGCTCTAACAAAAACTTCTATCCATATGCCGTATACCAAGCCAATCCTGTAAATGTCTGTATCCTTGTTAGGTGACTGTCTCCTAGCGTCCTGAAGTTGTTTGGTGATTATGCATCCGCGTCATTTTCTTGTGTGTAGTGGTGATTATTCGTTTGTTGTTCTTCTTCTGTATGTAATTCCGCCGCCTTGTTGATGATGGTCCTAAGTAGAGCTTTTAATGCGGTGTTCCATGTGCATTTTTATTTGCTGCGTTCGAGCATTCTCATTTTGAAAACACGTTTGACGCAACGCCCGACTCTTTCGTTGTGCCGGATCAGAGTGCCGTTTACGGCACCGAGAAGCATATGAGAGCCCTTTTCTTGGTCCTAGTAGTAAGCATTCGAATGGTTGCATAGATAGCTTAGCATTTTCTCCTTAGCCTGACCAAAAAATATTTCGTGGTTCGTGCTATATTTGGATTTTTGGATTATCAACTTAAGGTGGTGATACCCCCAAAGCAGTCAACAAAGTTGATATTTTTGTAAGAAAAAGAAAGAGAGTTAGATGGTTAACTTTTGGAGACTTGGGGTTGAATTAGATAAAATTTTAATTTGAAAAATTTTTTGTTTTGCATTTTGAATAAATAAGATTTTGGGTGTATATAAAATTTTATATTTTAAATTTTATTAAAAAAAATTTTTAAGAGAAAAAAGTGATATTTAAAATAAAAAATGTGTTAAATTTTAAATGTAAATTTAATTCAATACATCTTAAATTAAGTCAAAATCAAATTCAGTCTAAATCTACTTGCCATTGCTGCGGTACAAAGGTTAGCTGACGGTAGAATCGTGTGATGCTTATGATCTTTCAAAAATGCAGGATACGATGCAGTTGTTATCCGTTTATGGAAGCATATCAGAATATCTGCATTCGGTAATTCCGAGTTTGTTTCTGGTCGTCTGAGAATTTTCATTCTCCTCTTGTAAAATCCTGTAAGGCTGGCTTAGAAATCCATTTCAACCCTGGCGCGTTAAACAACAGAGGAGCATTTTCGACATCTTGGGGCACAAGAGTTACGCAAGGAGATACAAAATAAGCCGAATATGCAAACAGACCAACAAAATTTTGTAGGCTTCGCTCAGCCAAAAGAACCACAGAAGAAAGTCCAAGTGCGTAAAAGGAATAGAACAAAACACAAACAAATAATTCCGCTGTTGTAGCAGTAGCTATAAAATTGACTATCGTCTAGCAGCAATTCTCAACAGTGGAGAAACGATTCCTTGCATTTCTTGCAAGGACTGTTGTATTCTTATCTCCTCCTCAACATCTCTCTTGAGATTTCTAATATGGCCTTTCAACTCGTCAGAACCTTTAATATCTTCAGCTCGCATATCCACCACTTTCTTGGCTAGACCCATGAGAAGCGCAGCATACCTGGGCACGGTGGAGTACCTCTGCAGAAATCCCATTAGCAAACCAAGCTCTTCGCCTTCCAAATTTGACACGCATGTCAATAATTTCTTTCTAGCTACTAATTCTTCCATCACAGCCACCACCTCCTCCGGGTTCTTGCGGCTCAGAGCAGCTACCAGAGCCTCTTTGTGCCTGAACTTTTTCAATAGCTTATCATGTTCGGCCAACTTCACTTTCTTTGGCCTCATAACCAGGTAATCGCTATCCGAAGGCTTCTCATTTTGCCCCCTGTGGAAGTACCTAAAATAAGAAGGCCTCAACACACTCCTCTGCGGCTCCCCTGTCACGGGCCCCAAACCCACAAAATCCCTCATTGTCTCCTCCACACCGGAGCTTCCTTTCGACTTCCTTCTTCCAATATACAATGTCCCGTTGGAAGTTCCAATTACCCTAGTAGAACAATCGGGTGAAAACCCGACAGACAGTAGAGGATTGGGAAACCTCATTGAATAAGTGATCTTAAACTTGGCATAATCAAAAACCTTCATATATCCATCTAGCGAAACACTCAGAATCCTATACTGCTGGGCTTCCTCCTCGCTCTCTCTCCCGATTTTCCCCACGCAGAGAGATGTCACGGTCTTGTTATGAGACTCCATCGAATGCAATAACCTCCCACCTCCGATTACATCCCAAATCTTAACGGAATTTCCACCTGCAGTGGCAATTAAACCCCCAGATGGCAAGTAAATTACATCCTCAACAGGCTTGCCATGATTAATTTCCATCACAGACCCCGAATTTGATACCCGAATATCCCACACCCGCACCGTATGATCATAAGAACCGGATATAAACATATCATCGCTCACGGGGGAAGCGTCGCCGCATCGAACGTAGTCTTTGTGGCCCAAGAGATCGAATAGTTGGATCTCTGTGGTGACGTCCCAGAATTTGACGACGGCGTCATCTCCGCCCGAGAAGAGATGCAGCTTATCCACGCGGGGGTAACGAACGAGGCGGACAGCACGGGAGTGACCGCGGAGGCGTCGAAGTGGATTCCGGGACTTCGCATCGAAAACATGGACGGAACCTGAGAGATCGCCCGCGGCGAGAAGACGGGAGTCGGAGCGGAATGACGCAGAGGTAGCGGTATCAGAGAAGGCTGAAGAGATTGAGGACTTGGGCTCGAGTGTCTGCGCGGAGAATATAGTGACGGTGGCGGAGTGCGTGACGGCGAAATCGTGAGGAGATGTTGGGGCAAAAGAGATAGAAGTGGCGGATGAGACTAGCCTTTGAGCTTGAAGGTCTTTGGGAGTTTTGAACGACCGCCAATACTTGGATTCAGGGGTTGGCGTGGACTTATTAGAGGTGGGTTTGAGCCTTGGCTTTACAGGGAAGGTCTCGGCTGTGCTTCCTGATCTTGATCGTTGATATTCTTCCTTCCTCGTCGCCATTGAAGAAGATGAAGTACAGACTGCTCCTCAAAACTCTGGCTAGGGTTTAGAGCGAGGGGTTTAGGGGTTTGAAGCTCATCTCGCAGTCCAACGACACCGTGGTTGCTTCTTGTTCTTTCCTTATATTTTTTCTTTTGCCCCTTCATTCTTTGTATAATTTATTTATAGATAGAGGCTCATAATTATTTTATTTATTTAAAAAGTAATTTTTAATTTTTATAATGTTAATTTTAAATATTTATTTTAAAATATATAATTTTTGTCACTGATTTTATAGTGATATTTAATTAAAATTTATATGTGTATTAATTTAAAATGTAAATTTATCATACCTTACTCAATACTATATAAAATGATTAAAAATGAGAATTACATATATTTTTTAAAAAATGTCACTGTTAAATTAGATAATTTAATATTAAATTTAAAATTAAATTATTATTATAAATTACAATTAATACTTATATAAAGATATTTTTTATGAAATTAAATATAATTTAATGAATTTGCTATTCAAATTAAATTCACATACGTTATATGTGAATTTTAACTCAATTCTATTGTAAGATTGATAACAAATATTATATTTTTAAAAATAAATTAAATATAATTTAATTAATTTGTCATTCAAATTAAATTCACATATACGTTATATGTGAATTTAAATTCAATTCTACTGTGAGATTGATAATAAATATTATATTTAAAAAATAAATTTAGAACTAAAAATATATAAATTAAAGTTAAGAGATATTTTTAACATAAATAAAATAATTATAAATTTTTTTATGAATTACTCTTTTTCTTTTTTCTTTTTTTTCATTTTTTGTCTTTTCGCCTTATAATCTTCATTTTTTTTTTTCTCTGGGTGCCTTATGATCTATTCTCATTCACATCCAAAGGCACATTTGTCCCCGCCCTGACTTTTCGTTTTTCTTAATCCTGTATTTAGGTGATCAATCATGAGCAACCCAACCTACTCTCACTTAGCTTGATCTTACTATTTTGATTTTTTGGAATTTTTTCAGAAAGACGTTTCTCTGTTAAATGCAGAAAGAGAACTCGATAATATCCATATTTAATTTTTATCATTCGTGTCTTCTATTTTTATTGAATTTTGTGTTGATACAAATAAAATCTCATCTAAATATAGAAGTTCATTTTATTAAATTTTTGATGTTGTGGTTGATATGGCATAATAGAAGTCTTATTTACCCCATTATATAAATAAACATATTTTATTGTTCTCTAAATCATTAGAGTCAATTTGATATAATAAAAACTAGTGATAATACCCGCGCGTTGCGCTGGTTATTTATTTATTTATCTGTGATATTAAAAATAAAATAATTTTTTGAAAATTAATTTAAAAATAATATTATATTGTATCATTTTTTTCGACTTGGAAATGAATTTAAGATCATTAATTGTATCCAAAAGTTCAAAAGTCTATTATTTAATATTATTTAAAGATTTATTGATTGTACAATTAATTACATATTATCAATATTAAAGTAATTAGTAGATTCATGTATTTTAACATAAATTAAAATTCACTAAAATTAAGGTGATTAGTTATTTATATGAGTTCATATGGACACATTAATCAATAAAGTAATAAATTCTCAATATTCAACTTGGCATTATTAAAATTAACCTAAACTTAGAGAATTTCACATATCACTTCCTAATGATATTTAAGATAAATTCAAGATTATTAGTTATATCGAAATATTCAAAAGTTTATTATTTAATATTGTTTAAAGATTAATTAATTGTACAATTGATTACATATTATCAATATTAAAGTAATTAGTAGATTCATGTAATTTAACATAAATTAAATTTTACCAAAATTAAGGTGTAGTTATTTATATGAGTTTATATGGGCACGTTAATAAATAAAGTAATAAATTTTCTAAATTCAACTTGGCATCATTAGAGTTAACCTAAGTTTAGAAAATTTCACATGTCACTTCCTAGTGATTAAATCTATATATTTATGTCTATTTATTTTTTTATTATAAGATAAATATATTATAAATATTTTTTTATTTTAAAAAAACATATTATTATGCCATTTTATGTGAATATCCTTAACAAATTGGTCTAATAATAACAAATGATAAAATAGTTTCTAATTCTTTTAATCAAAACTTATCATAAATTCATTTCTATGTCTTTGATGGTGGTATCATGTTGTGGTTCATGTGTATTTAAAATAATAATTATAACTTTATGTATTAATTTTATAGTACATTTATGTATCTATCTTATAATTAGAGACATATATATAAAATAAGTAAATTTACGATAAGTTCAAGATTATTAGTTGTATCTATAAGTTTAAAAAATTATTGTTTAATATTATTTATAGATTGATTGATTGTAAAGTTAATTATATATCATCAAAATTAAGATAATTAGTAGATTCATGTATTTTAACATAAATTAAAATTTAATAATTATTGTTTCTTGAATTTAGCCAAATGTATTTAAAATTTTGAAGAAAAATATTTTCAAATTCTAATGATTAAATTAAAATCGTTTTCAAATTCTATTTTTTCTTAAGGTCTTTTCAACTACTTTTTTTTTTACTCTCAATATTTTAATCTTACTTAAACTTCCTTTTTATGCTCCACTATTAGCTATTTTCTAAAACTTTGGTAATATATATATATATATATATATATATATATATATATATATATATATTATTACTAATAGATATGATAATCAATTACTTTATTAAACTTATGTATTTAAAATAATAATTATAAATTTATGTATTAATTGTATAGTAGATTCATGTATCTATCTTATAGCTAGAGACATATATATAAAATAAATAGATTTAAGATAAGTTCAAGATCATTAATTGTATTAAAAAGTATATTGTTTAATATTATCTATACATTCATTAGTTGTACAATTAATTATATCATCAATATCAATGTAATTAGTAGATTCATATATTTTAACATAAATTAAATTTCACCAAAATTAAGATAATTAGTTCTTTATATGAGTTTATGTAGGCACATTAATCAATACATTCATAAATACGCACAATACAACTTAGCATAAGGAGAATTCAATTAAATTTAAAATTGTCCACATATCACCACCTAATGATTCTACCTTAATTTTAATATATATATATATATATATATATATATATATATATATATATTCTTTATACAAAAAAAAAAAAGATGTCATTCGCCACTAGCCACGAAAATAGTTTCAGTAAAACCGGACCCTGGTCCAACCTGACTCAGTATCAATTTAACCTGAGCCTTGGGCTAGGCGTGGGGCGAAAAATCTCCCTCGCCATTAGGGAAGGGGATTAGGTTATCATCGGCTTGTCCCTAACCCACCTACTCGTCCCCGTTTTTTCACGAACTATCCCTATTTATCTATGTTTTTTTTTTTGTAGTTATCTCAAACTAAAATTATCACTTATAATATTTATATATGCACATATATTGTATGATATGTTTTTAAAATATAGCATACATTACTTTTAATTTCTAAAATAATAACATTTAGCTATCAGAAGAATATATATAATATAAATATTAAGAAATTATGTCTTTTTATATATATTACTTATATACATATAAGGATATGCATAGCCACCCATAGAATAAAAATACACACATATTTATACACTTTTATCCATTGATTTGTTATATATATATATATATATATGTATATATATATACATGTTCATACGTATATATAAGCATATCTTCTTATATATATACTTCATTAAAAATTTAATTATATTATACTCTTATCATGCATACTTAATACATATATGTATATATATTTATAAAATATATTTATTATAATACATATACTTATATACATACATACATACATATATATATATGTATGTATATATTTATATATAATCATTAGAATAAAAATACACACATATTTATACACTTTTATCCATTGATTTGTTATATATATATATATATATATATATATATATATATATATATATATATATATATATACATGTTTATATGTATATTACTTATATACATATAAAGATATGCATAGCCACTCGTAGAATAAACATACACACATATTTATACACTTTTATCCATTGATTTGATATATATATATATATATATATATATATATATACATGTTCATACGTATATATAAGCATATCTTCTTATATATATACTTCATTAAAAATTTAATTATATTATACTCTTATTATGTATACTTAATACATACACACATATATATTTATAGAATATATTTATTATAATACATATACTTATATATATATATACATATGTATGTATGTATATATGTATATATAATCATATAATTTTATTAACTATTAAACGTCCATTACTTAGAAAAAAAAGTCCATTTGTTTTTTCAATAATATTCATAATTAAATTGGTACAATTTTAAACTTGTATTTATTCAATAATAATAATAATAATAATAATAAAACACATACATACAAACTTCAATCTCCTTCCACAAATAAAGGAAGATAGATATTTAAAAGATACTAACTCTTATGTTTTTTTTACTAATTATATTGGATTTATTTTTAAAATACTTATTTTAACTAAAAAAGGAAACAAAAATATAAATAGTAATATACCTTCGATTTCTCTGTTCTTAATAATTTAAATATCATGAATACTCAATCTTGTTCCCTCCACTAACTACTTTGTTTCTCTTCAGTCTTCGTCCATTTAATAATTTAAAACTTTTTTTTTCTTTTTTTGCTGGATAGTTTGAAACCCATTTTATATTCCTTTCTCCCTCTTCAATTTAAATCGCTTTGAAACTTAGTCTATACTTTTTATTTTTTAAAATCCAATGGCATATTGATTGAATTTCAATTCAAAATTCAATATAATTTTCTTATATTAGACTCACATATCTTTCTATAAAAAATTTATTTTTATAAATTAAAAATAAAAAATTTTCATTTAATCCCCAAATATATAACCTAAATCGTTTCAAAGCACACGCTATACTCCTCCTTCGGTAGTTTTGTAATTCATTTTGAAGCTTACGCTATACTCCGGCGTACGACAGCGCTTAGCCGAGGCCATAAAAGTTTTAGCGATTCGGCTCACGATATAATTTCATCACCGTGCGCATGTTAGCGCCCAGCCCTTGTCAATTAAATAGAAGGAAAAAGCACCAGCATCGGACCAGTGCTTTTCGCAATTCACTTCAGTATCTCGTTCCCATCTCTCTCAGCTTCCCTCTACAATTCTTCTGCTCGCCAGGCGCCCTCTGCATTTTTCATTTTTCGCGCAGTTTTTTTTTTTTTTTTTGGAGTTCGTTGGTGTTGTTCTTCTTCGCTGTTCGCCTCCGTGAAGGCTCATTGCACCGAGGTTAAGCCTCTAGTTCTTTTATTATTTTGATTTTGTTGGTTTCTCTTTCTGCATCCTGAGTCTCCAAAACGTAGGGCTTCTTGAAGGTTTTATGAAATTTTACTTCCTAGTATAAACCTTGACCTTCTCGATTTTTGGTCTTAAAAGAAAAAAATTTTACAACCATTCGGAGGATGTATGCCGTTGTGTCTGTCGACGTATAGTTACTTAGTGTAGATATAAAATTTCCACGTATGAGAAAATACTGATACGGACGTATATAGTATATACCCAACAGGTACATGCGTACTGAGGAGAGACCCAATTGTACGCCCTGTCTATGCAGAGTCTTTTTTGTTATTGACTCGATTATTCTCATTTTCCTATATTTGTTTGGTCTTGGCAACAGCTTCGAAGGATGAGGACTTCAAGAGAGGAAGCATCATGCAGCACTGAGCCCGGAAGCAATTCAACTAAAACAAGCTTGCCAGTATGTCTAAAAACTCCTTGAGCTTCCATTTTCTCTGTGAACTTGTGTGGATACTGCCTTGTTGGGTTTTAGCGCACCAGTTTTTATTGACGTGAAAAGCTTAATTGTCTAATTTGGCAAAAAGGTACCTAATAGAGTTTACCATGGAGGGAGAGTTTGATATGTGAACGCATACTGGTAACTCAATCGAAGGGCCCACCAGTGAATGAGTTACTAAATTGGGAGGCGTTTGGTGCTACTGCAGTTTGGTCTTCTTTTCTTGGGCTTATTCTTACTCAGTTGTAGCTCGAGATTGATCTCATTCCATTTTGCCACATCTACGTCTACCGTTCTAATTTGGATATTTTGCAGATTAGGACATGTTAACATCTTGTGCTTTACCTAAAATGGTAAGCCTTGTTGATGAGATGCCGGTTGGTCCAGGTCCCCTTGGGGAATTGCGTAACAGAAGTTTGTGGTATCTTAGGGATGCTACCTCAATCCTGTGCATTTTTGAATTACTATTTCTTTCAGGATGGGAAGATTGGAAGGACTTCTGGGATTATTCTGTATGCCTTGAATTATCTTGTGATTAATTTATTTGCATTTCTTCCCTGGGGCCTTGATTTTGGTTGACATTTTTCTCGTGACAGGATTTTATTTCATCTGGGTAGTAGAGCAGTGCTGATTTCTTGTTCTAGGCTGTTTTATTAATAATATAGATTTATTTCTCCATCTTACAACTCAATTTTGTACTCATTATACACGTTGGTTGTCTAACTGTAAATTTGGTAATCCATCCTTCCCAAATTGAGTGTCTGTATATAGCTTGACACAAAAGTTATAGGAGAGTGTTTGACCATCTTAGTTTTGCCACCCCACCCTTAATGAGTTGTCATGGCTAGTGGTTCTACATCCATTTCTTTTCCCTTTTAATTGAAGTTATCAGTGGTTCTTTAGACCAAAAGTATATTTCTTTTAGGAAAGTCCATTTTTTTTGGAAGAACCTAAAATAGAAATATGGATACTCAATTTGAGATAAATGGAGTGTTTCTTTCCAGTTTTCTTTGATAAGTAAGAAAGGTTTAATTTCTTACTTTGTGTTAAGAAGAGGCTCTCTACTGGGCCTTGGCACAGTGTGCTACATGCCCTTTTCTTAGTTCTATGTTTTGTTTTCTGTTCACCAAAAAGTATTATATTATAATTAGTTTCTTTGGAAAAGGATATAAACTGTGACATGTAATGTTATTTGAGATGGGTATTCAACAAAAGATTATTTGAGATGGCAATTCAAAAGCAATCTGCATATTTAAGGTAAATTTTGTAACTTGTTAATCTTAAGCCATGCTGTTGATCTTTTCTATTTTTGTTTTTTGAAAAAATTTCCCCTTTTGCTATCTTTCGAAATGTTTTGGCAACATTATCTGCATTCTTTTTAATTTTTAAAAATTTAGTTAAATTGGTAATCTTTATTAAACCTCAAATGCAGCATACATGTCCTCTGACACCCTACCTTGGTGGTTAGTTAAGTGGTCTGTTAGCATGTGCTTCATTGATGTCATTTATGATTCTCTGACCTTAAAGGTGCACTGGGACAGGCAAAAACATATAGAAATTTACTGTGTACAGCATTTTTTTGGGCTAAATATCATTACCTCATTATGTCTGTTCCTGTGCAACTAACTTCCTTGATTCTCCTTCCCTCTCTTCTCCAAGATTTTTAGCTAATACAGTGTTGTCCCTTGGTTCCAAGGTGCTTAACTTGACTTCTGTAGTTAAAGGACTACAGGGGCTAAGCTCTCAAGAGCTTGGAAAGCTAATCAGGGACGCAGAAAATAATATCATTGGGTGCACCTCTGAAGATGGATTAGAAATTCAGGTTGTTCTTGTTGTTGTTTCAGTCCATAAAATCTGTTTTCTGGAATTGATTCTCCTCAGTCTGACAAATCTTTCTGTTGCAGGCTGATGTGGAAAAGCTTGCAAGATATCTCCCTTTGCATCTTATTGCAGTTATAATGGGCAGGAAGCGGGATCAAGCACTCTTCCTCTACCTGTTATCTGGAATGCGGCTGCTACATTCTCTCTGTGATTTGGCACCTCGCCACCCTAAAATTGAGCAGGTTGCGGTTTCTTCTGTTTTAGCTTTTTCATCCTTTGGGCAATTGTGACTTCTTTTCCCTCGAGTTGGATACTGTCTTCTGCGAGACCTTTTTTCCCTGAGATTTTATTGAAGCTCAAGAGAAGTGCCACAAGTGAAAGGAAAATGCACGCTATCTATGAAAATTTGGCAGCCCTTTTTGTTCTGCCATTATATTGGAAACTTTCATCCAGGCACCTCCACTGCTTTCCGTGGCCCCTGGTTAACTTTAGGTTGCAGTTGCACTGTGACTGATTTTTCGTTCGTATTAATAAATCTTATTTCTTCTTCATAGACTTGCTATGTTTTAGATCTAGAGGTGTTTCTTGGACTAGTTAGAGTAGTTCCTATGGTTCTTCTACCCACTCGTACTGCTTGCCTTGGCCCTGTACAGGTGCATCTTGCGTCTTCAGGGACTTCGCTATACTTTAGATCTATAATGAACTCAAGAAGTTGGAGAAGCCCCTACAGTTAATGTATGGTATGAATAAGTTTCTCATTGGCTTACCTACAAAAAAGAACCAAAAAAAAAAAAAAACAAAGTGAAGGTTCCTCATTGGTGTAATTTTAACGGGGTAATTGCTGTAGTTCTTTTGTATGATGCATGAATGTGGCTTCTTTCTTTTGTTGCTAATAGTTGGAAGCATGAAGCAAAAGTTCATACAATTTCATGGTTCAAACTGACATTTACAACCTATTTGGCAATCTTTTATCTGGGTTTCTTAGTGGAAATAGCCAAATAGGGGCACCTTTTGACCTAAGGTTCTTGCAGAAGTTCTGTTCTTCTTTCTTTTGCACTTCTTCTCATCATCCCTTGAATTAGTGGAAAATTGTAAGCAGATAACTTTTCTAAACAGTTCGATGCTCTTTCCCTCATTGTCATGTTAAATAACTATTCAGACCACCTGACCTCCTGAATAGACTTCTTCTTCGGTGTCGTCTTTGTGTGGCCTGTTGATTGAGTCTCGGACGGAAGAGACTGCTTGTTGGTGATCTTAGTTTATTTTTAATATCTTCATCATCTCTTCCCCGCCCACCCAACCGCGTTGATGAGACTTTGATAAAGCTAATACCGTGGGGAGCCAAGGTCTGCTGATCTTTTGACATATGGTGCAGATATTGCTCGATGATGTCAAAGTATCGGAGCAGCTAATTGACCTGATCTTTTATTTGCTAACTGTTCTTGCTGCTTGCAAACAGGTACTCTGCAATTCTATACACACAGGCATGTAGTATTATTGTATGCATGTATATAATTTGTAAATGAATTACTCTTTTTTCATGACCACTTTTTTATATTAAGTTGTATTTGTTATCTAGGAATATCATGCTTCAAATGATGTGGTTCATTTGCACTCAGCACTGGTTGCATCTGCTCTATCTCTATTAGCAGGATGTATCTCTTCACAGTTGCCAGAAATTTCTCAAGTTTTGCTTGCATACTACAAGGTAGTATATTCCTTTAAAATGTTTAAGGCACTAAATGTAGTTGAAGGTCCAAACCGGTGTGCTAGGAACTTAAGATCCACTTGTTTAAGAAATAACCACCTTTTTGTTCGGAATACTGTTGCTAATCATTGTGTGTAGATATTTATCTGCAGAAACTTGGCTGATTGTGGGGTCTTTCTTGCAGGTTGACGTATTTATGGATGTAGCTCTTGCTGCAACTCGTATCAATATTAAATATCTCCAGACCAGGTTGTTACCCGAAAATGCTGATTTCTGCAGAAACTCTAGTCGTACAGCTGAAGCAAAATTGAACCACCTTTGCCAGCAATGCGAGGCGTCTCTCCAGTTTCTTCAGTCACTATGCCAACAAAAGTTGTTTCGAGAGCGCCTTCTTAAGAATAAGGTGTTTAGTCAAGAATCATTAGTATCTTTATGTAATTGCTATCCCCTTCTCTTTTGCTCGATAAAAGCTCGAATTTGTTATTAGGTAAGTTCTACCAAGTGATAAAATTCAGCTATGTAACCAAACATGAAGTTCAGAGTTTTCTGGGCACACAATGGTATGGTGCATCAGAGGGACTAGGTCGTTCATTTAAGCTCCTGTCGGCAGCAGGAAATTGCTTTTGTAGTTTGAACCTGAGAACCCTTGTTTTTCTTTGAAAGTTAGTTGTGAATGTTCTGTAAGTAAAAATTATAGTGAAAAATAAAAGAAGTTGGTTTAAACTGTGGATCTACCCAGTTTGAAATTATGTGATTCACTAGCATATAGATTTATCATTATCGTATGAATTTTTTTCAATTTTCTTCACTCTTCATTTTGTGTTTCAAAATAATTGAAGTTATGTAATCTCAATTTGGTGGATGTATATATGAAATACTGAAATGCTTGTTTATTCAGGTTTTTATACTTTCTGACAAGTTTCATTATCTTCATCTCTCTGTTAGGAGTTATGCAGTAAAGGTGGAGTTCTTTTGCTGGCACAAGCTGTGCTTATGTTAAATATATCACCCTTTTTTGCACATTCGTCTGCAGTCACAGCTGCTGTGTCTAGGATGAAGTCTAAAGTCTTATCTATTGTAAGTCCTAATACTTAAATGGTGTTTCCAATATGTGTCTGGAATCTCTATGTAGCTTTTACTCTAGTAATTTCTTGAATGAATTTAAAACCTACAAATCAGCCACCACCGCTGTTTCTGCAGCTATTGCATCTGTGTGAGGCAGAAAGCGTTTCATATCTGGATGAAGTTGCCAGCAATCCTGGAAGCCTGAATTTAGCAAAGTCTATTGCCCTTGAGGTTGGTCTCAGGATAAATATATGAAACTTTGTGCTTATGCAAGTAGGTATTCAAAACATTATACAATTGTTCTCCTAGAGAAAAGATATCTTCTTGTGGTGAATAAGTATCATGAGTGTGGTTATTGATGAACGTCTATAAGTAGGCCAATTAGGGTAAGTTTCCAATTTTTTCTCGTGAAAGATCTAGTCTAATGAATGCATGCTAAAACCACAAATATCTTGTTCTTTGAAGAGCTTTTTTGCAGTGACTTCCATTCATCTTCTCTCTTGTAATTGGTATTTGGCATTCAATCAGTTGAGACTATTGTTACCTGTTGATCCTTGACGTCAATTATGTGTGCATTTTACAGTTTTCGAGTTGCTTTTGTTCTAAATTATGCTTCAGCACTATGTCTGTGGATTGGGTATATGATGTGCTAAGTCTCCTATTCTAGCATTTGAAAAAGCATGGAGAGAAAATATTTTACCAAACACTGTAATAAATGATGAATAGCGAGCAAAACCCACTTTTCCTTAGTGGATTTTGGATTTCTAAGATGATGAAAAATGGTATCTTGTGAGTTTCGGAAAGCACCTTAGGAAGATAAAGGTTGTGCAGAAACCAGTTCCTGATGTAGGTCCAAAGTTTTGGAAGATTTCAAGTGATCGTTGGCTTAAATTTGATGATCTCTTTAACCATTATGCATGGGTTTCTCAATGCATGAGACTTTCTCTTCTTGGAGAGTTTTGTGGTCTGATATGAATAGGTAAGGTAGGTTACAATTTTGCATATTCATGTCTGGAACAGGGGCTATGATGTACCATTATTTTGTTACCATAGAAGAATATATACTGTTGCTTACGGAAATGGACACAGTTTCTCATAGTTGTTGAGTTTTAGCTTCCAGAAAGGTACATCTTTTTAAAGCATGTGATCAATGAAGATCAGGGCTAGTAATTATTTTACTGGTGAATATTTTTAATTGTTGAATGCTTTCAAATCAGTAGCCAAATTCAAATCGTTTAAGTTGTAGAATAACCAATGTGTATGTGGGAAACAGACAGACATATTAAGAATGAAAAAAGAAAAAGACTAAGTTGTGCATTTGTTTGATCTTAGCTACAAACTCCAGGATAATGTCATTTTGAGTTAGATCAAAGTTGATTGCCAGACTGATGGGCTTGATAGACTGAATTGTTTTATGCTATTATATTGTTCTGCTTTGTAGTTTTGAAAAATAGATTTCATAGCCAAACTAATTTTGGAACAAATTCTTTTATCTAGGTCCTTGAGTTGCTGAAGAAAATGTTTGGTAGAGATGCCAGACAACAAATTGTTTCATCTACCAAAATGTACCCTAAAGGCCAACTGCAGCTTAATGCTATGCGCCTGGCAGATATTTTCTCTGATGATTCAAATTTCCGGTCATACATAACAATCTATGTTGTAAGCATCCTAATGAATTCCTTCACTTACTCTCAATCTTCTTAGTTTTGCATGCTTTGATATTTTTGCCACAATGCAAATTACTCTGGGCTAATCTTTGTTTCTTTATCATTTTATTTATTTCGTAAATAACTCAGGATTTTGATGATACTGATTGTTCCGTTCTCCCTGTTAGTGTGGATTCTCTTACTTATAAATTATTCTTTCTTCCTTTCTAATTTCGTTCTATAATTCACTATCATGATGCATACTTTCTATCTGCTTCAAAAAAGTATTCGGGATGTTATTTTTGACAATGATTATGATGTATTCCTTCAGACTGAAGTTTTGACAGCAATCTTTTCGCTTCCACATGGAGAGTTCTTATCTAGTTGGTGTTCGTCTGAGCTTCCGGATTGGGAAAAAGATACCACCCTTGAGTATGATCCTTGTATAGCTGCTGGATGGGCTTTGGGTTTGTTTTCAGCCTCTGCTCTAAACGCTACCAATGCAGAATCCACGTTCACTCCATGCAATATCCCCCGAGCATCCTATGCTCATCAGAGGACATCACTGTTGGTAAAAGTGATAGCTAACCTCCACTGTTTTGTGCCGGACATATGTAAAGGTGAGTAATTGATAAGTGTATACCTCTGTTTGGGTTCAGTATTTCAGCTGTCTACTTTGAGCCTTGATCCTGCCCGTGGTTCAATCACAGAGGAGAAGGGTCTCTTCCTCCGCAAATTCTATGAGTGCTTGCAAAAGGAGCGACCAGAATTGTCAGATGGATTTTCAACTCTCTCTGATGCTGAAAAGGCTGCCACTGTTAGCCGGAACCTCAGTAAGTATCTTTCTCTATTTCTATTTGTCACATTTGAAGTTGTTTGTCCTTTCCTTTGATAAGTGATTTAACACTAATTATTTTGCTTTTGTGTCTAGTTTCGCTATTAAGTCATGCAGAGTCTTTGGTTCCTGGATTTCTGAATGAGGAGGATGTACAGCTTCTAAGGTGACCTGCATAGAGAATCTGCAATTTAGTTCTAACTATTTTGTATGACTAGTGGACTTCATTATTTTCTGCATTGATGCTTGGTAATCTTTTTTTAACATGCTTTGGCAACTTTTTAACTGATGCTTCACAGTTGTCTTTATTGATAGTGTTAGGTTATGTTATGTGTGACCCAAAAACTTTAACTTCGGTAATTTAGAAATTAGCATTCTGATACCTCATACATCTTAGTTGGGAGTATGTATCATATAAGGTTTACTTTTCTCATCTATATGAAGTAACATCTGCTTAGTTAACCTAGGTAGCTATCCTTATTTGCAAATGTCTTCCCATGTGATTAGTTTCTTGAATGTAGGTCACAGGACTTCCAATTTTCCATTGCAGGTTATTCATTAGTCAACTAGAGTCTCTGCTTAAGCCTGCTCGTGTGGAAGATAATCAAGTTCAGGTAAAATCTTTTTTTCCCTTAGATGCATATCATTTTGGTTCCTGAATTTTCGTTTACTTGCTTCTTTGAGTACGGGATATCTTTTCACTTTTCCTTATTAATAGTCGTGATGAAATTGTCATTTTGTGCCAACTCAAATGTGACAAATCATGCTGCCAAGGGAATTTAGGAAAGCAAATCTGAGAGCTTCTTATCGCGGCACATACTCTCAAGAGCCCATATCAATGAACATCATCAGGTGAATGCAGGATATCTAGTCATCCCAATCTCAGAATTGGTCACTCTTCTTAGCTATTCATTTGATATTCATTGGTTGGGAATACAAGTTAGACTTGCCGTAAAACTTTAGATTCTTCATCTTTAGCTTGTAGGGATTTGGGACCTAATGAGATTTACTACAAGCTTGTTCAAGTATTCTGGATTTTGGGATTAAGATGAGCCAGTCAATGCTTGTATACGTTCTAAAGCTAGTTGTTTCTTTTCTGTTTTGCTTTTGATTTAGCCATTGAAGAAAAACTTATTTTTTCAGGAGATTCAAAGTGAAGTGGGATGCTCATCTCCTCAAATCAAAAGAGTAGTTCCTGATCTTGAGCCATCCAATTTCAGGAGCTATGGCACTAATCAATTGCCTGAGACAGGAGTGAAACGTTGGAGGATTGATAAAGCTAAAGATAATGGGGTTAAAGCAATAGATGTGAGAGAACCTCCGAAAGATATGCACATTGTTGAAACAAGTGGTTCAGATTCAAGCTCCGTACGGGGAAAAAATGCTGTTGATCAGGTGGATGATGTTGGGCCTGCTAAAGAAAGTGGATTGGCTGAAGTTAAAGGGGATGAAAAGGTGGAGACATTACTGTATGAAGAGAAGAATCAGAGGAAAAGGAAACGAACAATAATGAATGAAAATCAGATATCTATCATTGAGAAGGCACTTATGGATGAACCTGACATGCATCGAAATGCAACTTCATTGCTATTCTGGGCTGATAAATTAAGTGCTCATGTGAGTATTATGCACCTTATATGAGTAGGATCAGTTTTTAATCAATAATTTCTTCTTTTTTTCCCTCAAGAGTTCTAACACCCTTCCTCTCATGAAACAGGGTTCTGATGTGACAACTGCCCAGCTAAAAAATTGGTAATTTCTCACCTTTTCTTATTTGCTTGGTAGAGGTAATTCTGTAAATAGAATTCAAGCACCTTGCCCTCCCTGGCCTCATCCCCCACACACAACCAAAGGTCATTGCAGAGGTCAGGTATTATTCTTGCAACAGTTCTTATATCCTAACTCATCCCCCAAAAAAATAAAAAATAAATAAATAAACAAGGAGGAGGAAAGAGAAGGCAGCCCTTATATTCTTATCATTTTTACTCTCCACTTGCATTGCCTGGGTGGGCATAATATCTAAGGATTATGCTTTTAAAAGTTAAAATACCGAAAGCGCTAGAACACAGTGACTAGTCCAAAGGAGAAAATAGAACGTTAGGTAAACATGCGGGGGGTTTGGGATGGGGGAGTTGTCTTAATACTTCTTGGTTTTTCTTGAAAATTATAAACGAAAAGTAACTTCTTGGTTTTCTGTCCTGTGCCTGGGGATGCGTTCTGTTTCTAATCCAGTAGGGAAGCTGTGCATTTTGTAATAGTGGTGGTTTATATGAAGTTGACAGTAATTGGAGGTCTAGATTTAATTAATGTATGCAATCCCAACAGGTTAAATAATCGGAAGGCAAGGTTGGCCCGTGGTGCTAAGGATGGTCGTCTGGCATCCGAAGCAGACAACCCTGACAAACAAGGTGGTCCTGCAATGCTGCCTTCTAATGACTTGATTAGCTCTCGTTCTGAGGTTGTTTATGCTCCATCCACTGCGAATGGCAGTCAACCAAGTGGAATTGGAGATGCTGTATTGAGGGCTCACTCTAATGAGAACTCAGGGATGTTGGTTGCAACATCAGGTCATACTACCCATGAATTTGTTAACTATGAACCGGGGCAGTTTGTTTTGATTTTGGACAAACAGGCTAGAGATATTGGAACGGGGAAAGTATACCAGGTTCGTGGCTCTTGGTACGGGAAGGAATTGACGCAGTCGGGAACTTGTGTTGTGGATATTACGGAGCTTAGAGCTGATAGACTAATTGAGGTTCCGTACCCTTCAGAATTCACTGGCAATTCATTCGATCAAGCTGAGAAAAGGCTTGGCTTAATGCGAGTCTTGTGGGATTCCAACCACCTTGCTTTGTTGCCATCTAGGTGAGATCCTCAGTCATCTGCCTAGTTAAAGATTCTGCAGACCATTCAATATTTGTATATCCATGCCTTTCTTATGGTCTTAAGCACTAAAAGATGAAAATCTGCTGCTCCGTTTCTCTTCATCTGGTTCTATTAAATGATGCAGACATACTGCTCCGTTGAACTCATATCCTGATGTGGATGAAGTTCCTGAAGGTATGTCTACCCTTGAATGAATCCGTGTCCAATTGTGTTTTACTTTCTGGAATATGAAACCAATTTTCTCAAGCAGCCGTCCTCTTTTTCGGCAATCAAGTGCCTAAACTTATATTATTTGAGTCTCTTTCTTGCATTGTGCTG
Source organism: Rauvolfia tetraphylla (assembly GCA_030512225.1). Lineage (NCBI taxonomy): Eukaryota > Viridiplantae > Streptophyta > Magnoliopsida > Gentianales > Apocynaceae > Rauvolfia > Rauvolfia tetraphylla. The sequence goes on from JAJQKT010000037.1 coordinate 62,075, forward strand.
AGACAAATTTGACTCGGTGTGGAATTATGGGATTTGTTGAACAGGGGGAAAACCTGGCATGTGATGAGAGTATGGTTGCTCCAGATTCTGCAAATGTTATTCATCTCATTAAAGAAGCAAGAAGTGTGACTTGCGTGACAGTATTAATCCAGAATTGAGTTGCCATCGTGTCAATGGACGGAACCTGGACATGTTTCTAGTTTGAAAATTATTTGAATCTCTCATTCTGGGCGAGAAACACATTTTACAGGAAAGTTGTATGTTGGTTGTATATTTACTTGAAACTGAGACACCTTAGAATACAACGGTTGAGATCAACCTTCTGTAAGTTAAATATTTCAATCTCTTGAATGGTTCTTTCACTGTTACTGCGGATTAGTCAAGTCAATCAGCCAATGCGTAGTGGAGCAGCAAAAGGTCAAGTCAAACCGCCATCACAATCCTCACTGCTTCCAATTCTCTTGGGTTTGGGAATTTATAAGAGCAAAGAAAAGGAGAGAAGAGAAATGATTTTGTTATTTGTGGTTGGGAGAGAAAAAGAATGTGATAGTAAGTTATAAATGTAGGGTATATGTGGATATTTTGTTTCTAAATATAGTATAAAATTAGAAGTTTTGAGTTTTTACATGTTTTTATATAAATAGTTTAATTTTAACAGAACTCTAAGAGGAAAATTACAATATCAAATTCTATTTATTTCCAGCCTTATTTATTCTATCTTTAATAATTCCTATTGCCTCTGTTTTCTACTCTCTTTCTATAGTTTTTTTTAGAATATTTGTTAATCTCATAAATCAGCACATTAAATATTTTTTTAGTCTTTTATTAATTATCTACACATTAAATATAATAAGACATTAATGTCTTCCTTCTAAATTTCCATCACATCAACTAACGGAAGTTAGATGTACGTATGAATTTGTAGCTTACACGAAACAGATGGATGAATATGTAATTTGGACAAATCTGAGGGTGGAAATTGTAATTACTCTTATTATTTCCATTTCAAATTTGCTATTAATAATCTTAAACAATGCACTTATTTCTTTTAAACATTTCGCTTATTGAATAGGATTATTTATATCTTTGTGAACTATTTTTTTATAGACACAGCCAAAAAAAGAAAAAAAGAACTATCTTTTTATAAATTTTTGACAAATCTTTAATCCCAACCTTTTGATTTCAATTGAAAAGTATTTTAAAAGGAATAGAATATTTAAACCCAAATATTTAAAAACTATATATACTCAATTTCTCTCTCAATAACTTTTTTTGACCGCTTTTGATCCATTCCTTTCTCTCCATATTGGGGGAGCAAATTTCCCAAAAGGGAGAATTGACTATCTTCCTCTGAAATCTCTTCTTTTCCTCTCTTACTTCTTTACATCCAAACTATGACTTTTCAGATATAATTATTAGATTAATTTTATTATAAGGCTTTACTTGCATTGGGTTCCACACGGACTCAATACAAATTTCTCATCTCACATCTCATTTTTTCTTTCACAAAAATTTCTCTCTCTCGAAACCCAAGATAAAAAATCTCAAAACCAAACTCTATCCAATCACACCTTAAAATTTCATGTAAAATTTTTATTTTAAAAAATATATATATATTTTATAAACAGTTAACTTTTGTAAAATTAAATATAAAAATCTCAATTATATAAACACTATCAAACTCAAGACTTATTCCATCCCCCCGTTTCCTTTTAGTGCTTGTAATTCAACTAGCATCTGGTTTCGATGTGGAGCAGTTGCGACTCGACAAGAACCTCTTCCTGATGGGTTTGTTCGTCGGGATAAAGAACTTCGTGTCGCACACACATTGTAAAGGTGAGAGGGACCAAAGTCCCTGTTCCCGCGCAACCGCCCGCCGTGCCTATCCCAGATACTACTCAATTTACTCAAACAGACGTGTGCCTATCCCAGATACTACTCAATTTACTCAAAACAGACGTGTGCCCAGATAGAAGAGATTGTAATTCTGTCAAATAGTACAGCATTCTTCGCCGGACTGAAGGGGAATCTTGAGGCAGCAAAGGTGTTTGCGGATTTGACTCAGAGAAGCAAAGACACCCAAAGGGTGACAATCTTCTACTTGGTTCACCATAGGCGAGTTACTGTTCTAGGGATAGGATTAGAATAATGCAATCTCTGAAAGACTTAGTTCCAGCTGCGCAAAACAATATAAACAGCAAGTTCATCCTGTTGGAGAAAGGAAGGGTGATGGTAGAAGGACAACACAAGACATGTTTGGCGCTGGTAGCCGACAAGACTGCCGCTGTTCACTTTCAACTGTGGGGCGAGGAGTGCGAGGCATTTGATCCTGGGGATATCATAAGTTTATCTAATGGCATATTCTCTTACCACCGCAACGAGCTTGTCCTGAGGGCAGGCAAGCGAGGCAAGATTCAGAAGGTCGGAGAATTTACAATGGCCTTCGTTGAGACGCCCAATATGAGCGAGATTCGTTGGGTTCCAGATCCCACTAAAATTTCCAACACCTACGTGCAAGAGGCCGTTATCTCTCCGACTTCACGCCTTTTTCCACCGTTGCCATGAATTTATCCCTTGTATTTCTCCAAGAGGTCGAACTCATCATCTGCCAACGGTGGACCACACAACTTTGTAGACCACGTCTCATCTCTGCCATGTACTTCTACTTCAACAGAGATCCCTTTTTCTTTTTTCTTCTTGAACTCTTACTCGAATTGAAGCTGAATGCGTACGGACTCATCCGTAACTGTTCTGCAATTTCTCAGACCACATTATAAACCGATTTCATCTGCTTTCTGGTCTTCAAAGAGAAGTAAGAAGTAACTACAAGTGAGACTTCAATGCTAGAATCGAAAAAAAGCTATCATTTCACACCAAATAATTTACTCCCCTTTTTATTCTGTAAATCTTACACTTCCAAAAACTCACCATAAAAGCTATAAACATTTCACAACTACAACATCTTTCTATGTTACACTACACAATTCCACGACAATATCTCCTTTACAAACTCTGTTCCGGGCATCTGAATAGGCCACTGTGTTGATTTCTGTCAAGTTGTAAACTAAATACCAAGCAATCCTCGAGAGAACGAGCATCATCCACTTTTAGGGCTTGTTCTCTTACCATCCATAACATGCCGCGTGCTGAACCTTTCACTGGCACCTCTGCACTGGAAAAGCAGAGGCAGTTAACTACCTCTGATCTGTTGGCACTGTTTTGAGGCCAGGACAATCAGCATAATCCAAGGACCTCATGATCGTTCAGTAATATACATAGTACCCTTGGACATGGATCTAGCAGAAATTAAATGTAGGCAAGTGAACTTCGGTCAAGATCAGGCTGGGGACGGCCTCTGGTAGGCGTCGGAGGTCTTTGAATGTTAAGTTCCTACAGACACCAATAAAATTATCACAAACGAGCTTTTAAAGAGTTCAATGCCAAGGTTAAGATATATAAAGTTTCATCTAGCAGATTTAAAGCAGTAATGCTATAGCCTATAATGAAGCTAAAAAGAATCCTTTTTTTTTTTGGGGGGGTCTGAAAGGGATGTAAACATGTACATCAGTGTACAAGGAATGAATGATCATCATTCCCAGACCACAAAAGGTCAGTGAAAATAAAAAGAATCTAATACCTGCATCCAAGTTTCCTCAGTTACACGTTCTGGAGATGTCTCCGGTGATTGAAGTGGAGGTGGCAGGGGATGGATCAACTTCGGAACAATCACCAAACCCCTGCCTACTACAAGAATTGCCCCAGCATTGTTGGCCGTTCCTGGGTGCATTTGCACAATTAGATGGCAAAAAAATAAACCAAAGAAAAAGAAGGGGGGTGAACCAAAAAGCGGAACAGTAGTTTCAAACTTACCACAATAGTTTGTTGCAGAGAAAAGGGTAATCAGTTGTCCCTGGGCAAACCGCTCAAATCCATCCATAACGCACTCGTGTGCTCTTATAATAAGTTGTAATTTGTTCTTCTTACAGAAGTCTGTCACCCTATCAGGCTGCAATGAAGAATTGAATTTCTCAGTCATGTAAAGGCAATTGGAGCAGGAGATTGCCAATAAAAAAGCTATAGGTAGAAACCAAGAGAAAGGTCTTATACACTTCATATAGCTCATAACAAGAATAGAAACCAAAATAGAACACAATTACAGAATGTATACATATCTATCCTACACATTGCACTTTAGAGCATATTAAATATGCAAAGCATTGGAGGCAATTCTCCTGTGCAACTATGGACAGGATATTGTAAGAACTATGACATGTTACAATAGATTATTGGCATGTACAAAGATTTGTGACATGCGTACCCCAAAGGTCACAAGCCCAGGCCCTCTTGCATTTGGTCTCAAGCCTTCAACGCTATCATTTTCTGTTGGGTCAGACCTGTACAGGTATCAAGTGGTGTAAGCCACTATTTAACTGAAAACTAACACTACAAAATATGAAGCATATCATACCATAGCAAATCCATCAGGACTATAGATCCAGCATCCATTGTTATGGGCCTCTCTATTTTCTCTATCTGTTCTACTGAATGTATTGACCTTCCTATGCCACCATGCATGCAGATAATTTTCTTCTCAATAAGCGCAGCTAGTGGAAGAGAGTTAAAAAGTTGATTGAAACGCGTCCATGCCCATATGCCATCACTCTCTCCCTACAGGGAAAAAAAAAAGCATCAAACACGCAAACTTTTCCCCAAAAAGATTATCCTTTCATTTTTGAAACTTACCATTCTCTCAATGCATTCAATGCGAAAACCAAAAAGGGCATTAATATCTGCAGCCTCATGATTTCCACGAATCAAGTGAACGTTTTCAGGATATTCAATCTGCACATCCAAAACATCTTGATTATAAATACCAAGGTACACATGCTACCTATAAGTGTGCTAAATTAGTCAAAACCAGAAGCTTGCCTTCAGTGCAAGGAGCAAGGTTATGGTCTCTAAGCTGTGCTGTCCTCGATCAACATAGTCTCCCAGAAACAGATAATCAATATAGCTGGTTTATTTTAAAAGGAAAAAGGAAAAATGTAGCTTTCAGCCAACTGCAAGAAGTTTCTAGTGCATTTTTTATTCAGATATCTAGCATAAAGACTAGCCACAGCAGCAAACTTCTAATTCAAGTCAGCAATATGAATCCAAAATAATTAATTTTAGCAAACACAAACAGCCATTCAGTTCTAACCCAAATTGCACCTATTCATGCCAAAGGTACACTAGAAATGTTTCAACAATTTTAACCATTTACTGAATATATTAATCCCCGAACAGCTTTCTCTAAATCAAAAAGAAACAAGGCTATCAAGTAAGGCAAAAGATAGATCCAGGGAAGTTTACTTGTATACAAGCTTGAAATCAACCCATTATTGGTCATGCTTTGAAAAATAAAGTAAATCTTGTCAAAGTTCCAGCATAAGCATCAAGTTTAGACATACGTTATGTCTCCTGCAGTGGAAGGGAATCCATATTCATCAAATAGTCTCATCAGATCACCAAACTGTCCATGAAGATCACCAAACACTTTGATAGGAGCTTTCAGTTGGAGAACTGTGGGCTCCTGCATAAAAATCTGCTCTGCAGCATAGCATAGCTCACCAACTTCATAAGAATCCAGAAAAAATTTTCTGTTGGCAGGAGCTCTCCAGTTCCGAGGTTGAAGAAAATTTGAGATTATCTGTGAAAAGCCAGATGAAAGAGGGAGAGGGATGGGGGAGGGAGAATGACAAACAGTAGATAAGAGACTCATTTCTTAACTCATATGCTTACTGAAAAGAAAAGCAAAGAGGAAACTTGCTGGCCTGTACCTTCTTATGCAAGCCTTGAGGAGACTTCTGCCTCATGAATTTTTTGGTTGGATTTGGGAGATCATTTTGTGATGTAACCATTCGTCTACTCTCATTCTCAAATTGATCCAAGGACAACTGCCTCACCATTCCACCCAGGCTCCCTATGGTCTCTTTAGCAACTACAACCTGAAGCAAAAACTTGAAAAAGTTTGTGTCTAAACACAATATACAAGAAGAATATGCAGCACATTAGTGAGGAGAACATACAGCTCTAGGGTGAAGACGAACGTCAACTTCATTATCACTGCCCTCTGAAATATTTTCTGCAGCCTGGGAGTTGTCATCCGACACAGATGTTTCTTCAGGAGTAGAGGATCCTGCCTGCACTGCTTGCCAGACAGCACTAGCAACCTCTGCTTCAGCAGCAGAAGCCTCAGCCAGTTTTTCCATAGAATTCTTGTCCATACTGTATAAAATGGAAATTTCAAGATTGTAAATATTATTCTCATCCTTGCTTAACCAATGAACCGTGACAGATAAGCCAAAGGATGAAACCTCAAACCACCAAGTGCCAGCCCATCAGCCCTTCCATCAGAACCTGGATTGGGCAAATGTTGAATCACATTAGAATTGTTTGATGTTGGACTTGTAGCTGCCGACGGCTTCTCAAATGGTAATACAGGAGAATTGATGTCAGTCTGAAATTGAGAATTTTCTGCAACCAGAAAATCATCAAGCAGCAAATCTGCACCACGAATATAATTAATTCATGAGAACAAACTAAAAGCATAAAAAAGAAAAAATCATATTCGTTCAGATCTTATTTTGTATCTCGAAGATTATGATGGAAAAGAAATGACCACCATAAATGGTTGAAGCTTCCTATTTGCTCATTCTCTTACCTCCTCTGAGACCACCATAAATATATATTCTAACACCAACAGATGCAGCAGCATGCCTACAGCGTTTCATGAGCTCTAATGGAGGATCTTGCTCAGTCTGTCCCTTACTACCCCGGGAAGAAGTCACCAGCCCGTTTCTATCTAGCCAAACACCAGCTGCAGTGTCCAACACTATCAACAAGAATGAAATACGAAGGATTAATTGAGTCGTGGAGAGTGCGCCACACACATTATTCAAATGAATGACTAAAAAGAAAGCTTTGAGATGAACCTGCAATAGCAGCTTCACCTTCTAGTGCTCGTCCACCCCTAAGAACACCCCCCGTAACATGCAATCTAGGACCAACAAAAACCTGAGACGCAAAAGGCATAGACAATAAACAAGAGAGACCATGGAAAAACATAGATTCAATGGATGATCAACCAAACAGCACAAGGCCATATAGTTAGCAATTAAGCATTCGCAGCCCAAACTTACCGAGGCATGTTGATACCTTGGTGAAGGAGAGACTCCAGGCGCAAGAGTCCATTCCCACTGGCCATTTCTATGCATAAGCAATCCATAAGCATCTCCCAGTGGCTGTACATGACGCATTTATGTTAAACAATCTCATTCAATAGCATTCAACCAACTAGGCTTCCAAAAACTAAATCATGTTACTGAACCACAGCTAGGAAAAATAATTATCACAGCCAGGAAAGTCAAGTTCATGAAAAGGCATTCTTTAGCAAAACTCGAATAGCTGAATATATCTAAGTGCATAGCTTTCTTCTCTGAAGATGACGCATCTCATATAAGTGGATTAGAATTTCCTTTTCAATCATAGTGGTCAATGGATGCAATATCGAGGAAATGAAAAGAGGCAAGAAAATGGACTTCTGTACTAACTATTTGGTGCCTAACAATAGACGAAGTCCAAGCAGAAAATTGGAAGGGGAAGGAAAAGGTCATAGTGCTAGAGTTCTTTCACTAATAAGATTAGTGTTCACCTAGTTCCACTTCAATCAATCACAAAAATTTTACCTGCTCCTTTTCCACCTACTCCATTCCATATGATTAACACAAAGCATCAACCTTTAATAAATAGTTCAATTGTTTAAAAGAATGTGAAACAGTACCGTTCCAGAAGAATCTCTTCCACCACAAAGCAAAAACATGCCATCAGAACGAGCACTAGCTGTTGCATACCTATCAGACAATAATAAACATCATATATAAACATGCATTCAAATTTGTTTGTGTATATACTGTCAGAAGGATGCCTTTTAATTTTAAGTAGATTGAAATGGCACAAACCTCATAGCATGTAGCACTAAAAGACATTCAGATCTAACCAAAAAAATCAGTATAACAAAAGACAGGATGACCAACAATAACATAAACAGCTTAGTACATTTTATGCCAGGAAATGAAAAGGATCTACAAGTAGTACCCAAGAAGAAAACATAAATCTCTAAGCACAGAGAGTGAGAAGAGAAAGTAATCACCATATACTAGTGTGGAAGCCAGATACATCACAGCAATCAGTGATAGCTTGTTATGATATAAAGTACATGCAACAATTGACAATCACATGGAACACCACAAGTTGCCAAATAAGAGACAGAGTAAGTCCTCATAGGATAATATAAGTACTTTTAGGTGATTAGGAAATATGAATTGCTAAGCAATAACATCTGCTGAAAATACAAACTACACATGACAAAAAGAAGGCTACAAATGACATGAACAAAGTGAAGAAGAGAGAACAAGTTCAGGAAATTTGGCTCTAAACAGTCCATGAAGATTCACTAGAAGAAAATTCTAGCTACTGCTCAACTAATTCACTAGAAGTACACTTTTGGGTGCAAGAGTAACCAGAATTGAGAATAAATGTCTACTCACATTCTCGCAGACGGTCTATCACCATCTGGATTAAGTCTCTGCCACACATATGGCTTTTGAGCAGTATCCAAGGCCCAAGCATCTGATAGTGCTCTCTTTCCTGCAGAAGATATACAGTAGAAGACATCCAACTAAATCACATGTTTCATTAACCCAAAACCCAATTCTTACTGGACCAGCATAGGCAAATATGAACGAAAATTTTGTGCAACTATCTTCTTCATGAACAGACAAATGTACAAGCACAAAGAACGAAGAAATATAAGTTAGGGTACCAAATTAAAATCGCTTTTCATGCCATGAATTTTAAACCATAGTCGTTAAAAATTGAAGCTTAAATGTGCTTCAACAATAATGATGACGACAACGATGGTGATCTAATTCTACTCCCAGTCTTTGCCACTGTATAAAGACAAAGGACTACGGGCTTCTAGGGGATTGACAACCAACTCATGATGGAATAAATTCTCTAAAGGCTAAACTTGTCATGTATTTCTTAGCTTTGAGCACTTTACTGCCAAAAAATGAAGTAGCCGAACATTTTATGTTTGACTAGTTCAAAAAATGACTTCTCTTCTTTCACATTCAACTTTGAATTCAAGAGATATTCACCTTGGAACTTCAGTAGCTTAATAACTTAATTTGGCAAACATCTGAACCCCAAATTTCTCCTTACCATCGTTGCCGGTGACAGTGACAAGGTACCTTTGTGCGACCAAGTCCATTACATGCCCATATCTAGGCCCAGGACCCTGTCCTTGAACCACAACTCTACACTTGAAAAACGTTAACCAAGTCAAATTTCAAAATAAATATTCCCCCAAAGAAGGAAAAATTCAAAAAGATTTCAAGTAGTAGCCAGAAGCAGACCGGTGCCACTTGAATTTATCATTGGTCAAATCAAGCACAAAGAGATCGTCTGTTGAATGACCTGCAGGACCGATTCCACCCTATGGAAACCCAGCAAACTTTCAATTTAACTTCGATATTCTACCCAGCCAGAACAAAAAAGAAGAGGGAAAAAAGACAAGTTGTTTAATCAATATTCCCCTTTTTTATCTTCCTACTCACCTGAAATACGACCATAGTGCCAACGGCGGCAGCAGCATGTGCAGCCCTGGGAGAAGGCGGGTCCCCACCTGGCCGGAGTCTGAGTTGAAAGAAAGACAGCACAAGTCGAGGTTGATTACTGATCAAATTTTTTAATTTTAAATGAATTGTGAATAAAATAATGGATTCACTAATACTGAAGAAGGGAAAACATAACCAAAATTCTACATTTTAACTAAATTGTGAAGGGAAGAAAGAATTTTTTTTTAAATTGAAGGAGTATGAAAACATGCCTGGTCCATTTTCTGGTAAGAACATCATAGGAATGAATAGAATTGGTCACCCCAGCTAACCCTGAATGAGAGACAGAATTCAGCAACTTTGAATTGAGAAAGTTAATTTAGGAAGGAAAAGAAGAAGAGACAGGAAGAATTACGGATGCCTGGAGCGCCACCATTACCGCCCTCGATGGCGGTGGCGCCACCGAAGAGGATGAGGCGGGGACCGTGAGTTTTGGTGGCCACAACAGCAGTTAGAGTGTGGCCACAGCGGGGACCAGGGGCATCTTCATCGGTATCCCAATAAGTCTCTAATGAACGATAGGTCGGAGCCGGATATAGCCACGGCTTCGAGCCCATCCTAAACTAACCTACCGCAACTACTATTCTCAGCAGTCTTAATTGATGAAGACAGATCAGGTGGGGACCGGAGCACTGCCGGACGCGAGGATGCTATCGGAATCAGGGATCCTCTTAGAATCTCGGATTGGATTGGGGTGTTCTGAGGGATTTCACTAATCCCGCAGCTTTGTTGGAAAAAGGAGATGGGTTGGGGCAGCTGGCTGACTGGCTCTCCGAGTTTTGAGATTTTGTAGTGCGTGAAAATTTTCCGAAGAGGGAAAAATTAAAGTGAAGCTGCAAACCGAGTCTAAGTAGAAGGAAACGATGACAATGGCGATTATGATGATTGAGACGTAAAGGCGGATCCACGGAGAGGAACGGGGAGAGAAAGATTTCACATACTGTCCTCTGTTCCTTTCAGTTTGGTTAGTATTAGCGGAACTAACAGTACAGGAACTCCTCTTGTTCTCTTTGCAAAATAAATCTGAGTAAGAACTTTCCACAAACGGATGGCAAACGCCTGCTAAACTAAGCGGAAATGAGTCAAGACTGCTACGCTGTTTCTAGAAGATGACAGCATGGCAGACCCAACGCAACACAGTCGATCCATCTGTCCAGAATTATGAACGACGGAATGAGAGATTTTGAAGCGTCCTATACGAATACCGGAGCCAACTGCTAAGGTTGGACTCGGGGAACAGATCGCTCTTAGCATTTGGGAAACATTATCCCATCTGGCAATAGACTCGCGCATATCGATGGCGCGTGACGTTGAGATTCGGAACATAACAGAAAGGTCAGTCTGTTGATTTTTTTTTTTTTGGTTGAAAACTAGTGCTACTACATAAAACATTCTTCTTTCCCCGCTACTGCGAACCATAGAGAAGTGACAACATTGGCCAATGCCAAGACCGACTTGTCTCCGTACTCTTAATTCTTTTTTTTAATAAATTAAAAAAGCTAGAGGGAGAAACCGGTGTAACAATCCCCTCTACAAAGAAAGCTAGAGGGAGAAACCGGTGTAACAATCCCCTCTACAAAGATTAGAAGAGCTCCATAATCGCCATAAAATATTTGAGTAAGGTCCAATAAAATAGAGCCGACTGTCTTAATATAGATAATCTATGGGTCTACTTAGATTGGATTTCACACATAACCCAATACAAATTTCTTATCTCAAATTTTACTTTTTCTCTCACAAAATTTTCTCTCTCCCAAAACCCAAGACAGAAAATCTCAAAACTAAATTCTATCCAATCACACCCTATATTTGAGTAAAGTCCAATAAAATAGAGCCGACTGTCTTGATATAGACAGCATTACACCAATATGTACAAGTAAACTAGAACAACTCTCATATAAAAAAAATCAAGAACAACTCCCATATGGAAGGGTAATCTCGTTCCACTGGACTATCACCTTGGTGGTCTCCGTACTCTTAATTCACTTTGCTTTTGTTGCCGCTTTCTCAAGAGTGGATTCTTGACGAAACGAGAGATGCAACTCAAAACGAAAATGTAATTTCAAGATAGAATGTTTTAAAATATAATACTAACTTGTCAAGAGATTAGACAGGTTGCGGGTGTCTACCCCGCAGTGCCCCCCTCGGAGCAAGGCTTCAACACTCAAACATGAGAAAATTTTTTCTCTCGAGGTTCCACCTCTCGTTTACCAGAAAGCCGGACAGGGCAGGGCCAAAACTTCATGTAGCATTTGCGAGAACAGAAAATTTTAAAAGTCACCTCTGTTACCATTAGTGTACAACACCTATTTATGAAGAAGATCCCCAATGTTTCACAACCAAGCTGCCATAAATACTCGACGAGGTACATCAGGCACAGGGGTTTGGGAGCATTGCATGAACGTTGTTAATCTCTGCAACTAGCTCAGGACTGAGATTGACCCTGCTTGCATCGACAACTTCCTGGAGTTGCCACAACTTTGTTGCTCCAAATACAGCACTAGCGACCAGAGGGTTCCTCAGGACAAATGCTGCTAGAAAATTCACAGTATCAGAAGCATATGACATTTCTAGATAGATTAACCAGCAGAGAATATGCCACCACAGGATACTCAAAACCGAAGAAAACAATAATCAGAGAACCTAGTATGGTACTATCCGAAGAAACCATCCCTGCCCTCTTGAGCAACCATATAGGCAAATTACAGCAAAAGCTGCTCCAATTTCAGAACACTAGTCAAACAAGAGAGAGTCTCGAATGCTAATAAAACTCCACATTCTTGGACATTTTGGAACAAATATTTCTAAATTCAAACACAAAGCAGACCTACTTCTCAGGTTGTGAAAAACCAGCTTAACTTTTTACACTGTGAAATCATTCAAGGACATTTGATCCTCATAACATGTCACAAATACATGCAGAGTGAATCTCCAACAGCTTCAGAAATAGCAAATAGCTCAACAACTAGTGGGGAATTTAAATACAAGAATAAGGATCATATGAGAAGAAAAGACAAGATAAAAACAATATGACATGAGAAACACACTTTAGAAAAAGATAAATAGGCAATGCAGTAAAAAAAACTTTCAGAGAAATCTCAAAAATCCTTGATAATAATAGCAACTAACCAACATAAACAAAGGTTGATAGCGAATCATACCAATTGCAAGAGAGACAGGGTGGATTCCATACTCGTGAGCAATAGCAAGATACAGCTGCACAATTAGCAAAAGATCTTTAGGTGAGTGTGTGTGTGTGTGTGTGTGTGTGTGTGTGAGAGAGAGAGAGAGAGAGAGAGATTCTCATGTGTAATCACATGACATAATCAATTTAAATGTTTGGTATTATAATAACTAGGTTAGCAAAATCAGATCTTGTCAGTCTCTTATCCATTCCACTGTTAAACAACTAGTGCATGCATGCAAGATTAAGAAATTCACGATAAACAACACTTCATAAATTTATTTATCAAAATATAAAACCACTGCATTACCTTCCTTTATTCATTACTAGTCAATCTTAATACTAAAACCACTGCATTACCTTCCTTTATTCATTACTAGTCAATCTTAATACCCAGTGCTATGCATGTGGGCAATGATATGAAAGATCGAGGCAAAAGGCAAGAAACTAAGATCAAAGCACAGTTGGTTATAATCAAGTTGTCCGCACTCTGTTTAACCTATTTCTGGATGATTCAGCACAGTAAATATCAGAGAAGTTGTCTGTTGTTAAGTATTTGAACAATCAACTAAAGAATCTCACGGTACTCATTCATCTTACTCTGGTAGCTTCCCTAACGTTGGTTTTTGACAGGTTGTATCTGAACTCAGCTTCACTATACTTTCCTGGACGAGGCAGGGAAAAAAAAAAATTTTAATAAAAATAAAAACAGTTTTTGCAACTTTCTTAATAAATGGCCAACCTTTGAAGAGGTTTAAACGAGCATCAGCTGGACCCATGTCATCTGTGAAGTACTTCCCAGAAAGAATGCCCATTGCCAAAGGACTGTATGCCAACAAAGTGGCCCTAAAAGTGTCGAAATTAGATGGTTTCAATTTTAGCAGATCAATACTGTTGCAGACCACCTTTAAAGTCAGAAACACAGAAGAACATTTGGAAGTTCCACTGATAGCACATACCAAGATTCTTAGGCACGGAAATCATAGAGGTTACATGCTTATTCAACCTAAAAATTAATGGGACAACACCAACATTTATGGCCTAGTCCACTATACTCTGCTCAAGAGCTGACAGGAACCACTAGCAGAAGCACACAGATATGAAGGGCCTCTTCCAACGTACTCTCAATTCTTCAAAGATGCCACAAAAGAGTTCTTGCTGAGAGGTTGAAAAACTACTATTGCCCAAAAGAGAGGATACTAAAATTTGTTTCCAAAAAACATCTCTAAGATAGTTCTCAGCACAGATTTTTCACTTCTTTAAGCTAAAAAAGGAATCCGAACGCCACTTCAGAATAGACTTTTACTTTAAAAAAAACTTAATAATGCGAAGTGATACTATCAAATGTCAGGAAGCTCCAACTAAGCCCATCATACTCAACTAAAAAGGAAAAAGATGACTCCTATAAGAAAAGTTCAAGGCTTCTACTTCACTATCTACGAAAAGAAAAAAATACCAGTAGTTGATGGAGATACCATTAAGAAAAAGTAGAACACATGCTATGAGAATTGTAGAGAAGTCATAGAAGCAGGAATCCAAAGACATTTGGTAAAAGGTCGTAATCAAACTGAGAGAAGCAGGCATAAAAAATACTTCTATTCTCGTGAACATTATTATATCTTCCTTCCAATGATACTCCATTAAGTCACACCAACAAAAAGCAGAATCATCAATATGAAGTACACAAGAGGGCTGCTGCAGTTTCATAGCCTCATGAAAAAGTTAATACCTCTCATGATGACAGCATTCAGCCATCCCCAAATCAAAATTTCGGCAAAGCAAGTTGTAAGCATTCTGAGAACAGGAAAGATGAATCGCGATTTGAAAAGAGACATATATAAGCACCCACACTATTAATGAGCCAATAAATGTTACAGAGAGACAGAGAAACAGGAGAAGGCTCTTTATGTAACCAATTTATCCAGCATAGCACCTGCACGGATACTATCCTTGGGTATAAAGATCCATTTTCAGCAACTTGCAAGAACTTCATTAAACCATAAGGTGTTTCATTGCTTAGTCCAACATATCTGATCTGCAAATGCTAGTTGCACACTGTTAACACATATCCCATACCATGAAATAACAATAGATTGTGAAGCCGGAATCATTACCAACCTTACCAGCATCAACAGCTCTTCCTAGAGCATAAAGTTGTTCCTCAAAACTTACAGAGGAAATAAAGCGGCTTGGGTCATAGTCAGTTTCCCCAAACATCGGAACATACCTACAAGAATTCAGAAAATGCAACACTCTATATTTTATATTTGTTACATTGAAAAGGACAAGGAGGAGTGTCTGGGGATGGAAAAGGGGAATGTTGGAGCTCTACCGTGAGGCCGTTCATGAAATGGAAAGTAACGACAATGAAGGTAAGATTAACATACAAACCGGTCAGGCCAGTGAATTTGATACAAGTCAATATAATCAGTTTGCACTCGTAACAAGCTGCATCAGTAATTACCATTTCCTGTTAGAGTGTAACAAAACCAGATCACATCCAAAAGAATAGCCCACACCTCTTCCTGTCAAGAAATGCTTACACAAACTGAGAGAATCTCTAAGTGCAAAATTCTTAAACGTGACAATCGGACCCAGCAGATGGTGTAAAGCAGTCAAATACATACGATAATGATACTCCTAGGAAGCAATAAATGCAGTTTAAATTCAATGGTAACACATGATGATACATGAGTTTACTTAACCTATTGTCTATTGCCTCAGTTATATTCCAGGCATCCAAACTTTCTGGCCCACTTCGAATCCAATTCATCTGTCCAGATGGTCCACTGACCTGTGAAGTTACAAAGTAACCTAAGAAAGGGGAAGGAAAATGCAAACACATATAGTGGAAGTGTGGAAAAAGTCAGGAAATAGTGATATGTAAACACATAGCGAGATGAATACAAGCAAAGAACAGGTAAAATCCTAATAGTGCCCTCTGCGAGCATATCAATTGTTTCAGTTGTTCATTGAACTGTCATAATAAGTTCATCTGGCCAATTGTACTTTGGAATGCTGGTTAAAATATTAATCTTTCTTCTTTTAGCATAAAACGGTTTTAATCTCCAAAACAGCTCGACGAACACTGGAAGTCAGTGATTCAATAGAAGCAAAATCTCACTTAACAAGGAACCAAGAGCCTATGTTTCCTCTGGAAGTGGTTTGAACAAACTAATAATAACAAACGGGAAATCCACAGTGAGATTCTCACCCCTCCCAGCCAAGTCACAAACGCCTCACTCTTCCGCAGTGATACTTTGAGGAAAAAGAAGAAATTGGAGAACAAGAAAAGGAAAAATGATGACCTTCGTGGCGAATACAACCCGATCTCGAGGAACTTTCCTATCTCTAATCCAACGGCCAAAATACTCCTCACTTCTCCCCTGAGTTTCTGCTCTCTGAGGCACTGGATACCTATGTCAGTTAAAATGACAGGAATCCTTAAATAAACTGGAAGCTGGTAACAAATTTGATGGGGCAATATTACATTAAGGAGCTCCAAGACTCCAAGCAACAGAAATTAACGACTAAGGTTCAGAATATATGTACATTTCAGCAGAGTCAAAAAAGTTAATTCCAGCATCAAAAGCTTTATCAAGAAGTCGAAAAGAGTCCGCCAATGTATTCTGCTCACCGAACGTCATCGTTCCTGCGGAAGGAAAGAAGAAAGAAACACGGAGCTAGAGATGCGGTAATCATACGCAGAAAAGACGCGAAGAATGCCGAAAGAAAGCCTCGAAAAGGTTGAACAGAAAACCTAAGCAGAGTCTTGATACTGTCAAATCAGGAGCAAGATTGAAAAGCGGCACCGCCATTAAGCTCGGGAGAAAAATAGAAAGGATTAGCTGATTGCTTGAGGTGAAGTTCAAGCTCTGATGGTTGATTCGTCCTTTATGGTGAACTGCTAGTGCTACAAAGATAAGCAGATTATGACCGAGAGGAGGTCAAAAATACTGAAGAGGAAAAAGATCTGGAGATGCGGGGGATCGAACCCCGTGCCTCTCGCATGCAAAGCGAGCGCTCTACCATTTGAGCTACATCCCCAAGTGATTATTAGATCATCACTAAAACATAGAAATATTTAGTCATGTCTTTTCCTTTTTAATTAACTTGAGTAACGGCACCCAATCTGAGAACTTTTAGTAGCAGCATCGATCTGACAGTCGGCATGCACTCTTGAGGGACGAACATCTCTCTCTCTCCACCAGAAGCCAGCCATGGGTGGACACCGAATGCAACGAAGTTAAGAGGATCCTCATTTCAACTGGGCAATTATTCAGGGATGATCAGAACCAAAAAGATAACGTCATTTATGACGCCAAGGAAAACCTTCCAACAGGGGAACTTTCAAGACCAGTTCAGAGAGCCAAGCAGAAGCAATGGCAGAAACTTCATGAAGGATCTCTAAAGCAAAAAATCCCGATGTCTGCCTAGCATCTCAAAAATTAGCAAGCAAAGGATGACCTTTTGCCCCTGGCATCTGACTCAGATGAAGAAAAGAAATTTACACCAGCAAATCTTTGAAGAACAAGCGTATGGTAATGCACAAACAACCACCAATCAATCACTCAAGTGCCATGAAACTTCCGCCCAAAATGCAAGATGGTCGAGACCCAAACGAGACTTAATACCCTTATCAAACAGGTAATGAACCAATTCTGTAATCCACTGGACCATTGCCAACCAAAAAACTGCAAAGTTGCTGTACCGCAACGAGAAGAGGAACCTTGGATAACTTTTTTTGAGGTAAGAGCCTTGGATAATTACGCAAGTGATTCTCCTATGAAGGAGCAATAATTGAATTAACATACTAAGAATCTTAAACTAACCAAAATCCATCGGGTGCATGCGAAGCACCTTCAAGTGATGCAAATTATTTCATTTTCACCATGACAATCAATTACATTATACTTCAGAAAATAATAGAAATATATATCAAATTCACATTGCCAATTTATCATATCAAAATTCCCTCAATTAGGGTTTTACAAATGCATCGGCCAAAATAAATTCCTGCCGAACCTTAGACCTATGATCCCTAGAAAATAAAAGTTATTACGAAACTAGAATTCTTGAGAAGCAGAACCGATATCGACTTTCCCTGACCCAGCCTTCTTCGGCAATAGATTTTGATGTATATTGGGCAAAACGCCACCGTTGGCAATTGTAACAGACCCCAAAAGCTTGCTCAATTCCTCGTCATTCCTCACAGCAAGTTGTATATGCCTTGGAACGATCCTATTCTTCTTGTTGTCTCTTGCCGCATTTCCAGCGAGTTCAAGAACCTTTAGTAAAACCAAAACCGACGAATAAACATCAATCGGGCTAACAATCCAAACAAGAGTTGGTTAGCACAAAGAAACCCTAATTTGCTTGATCCACACAAAATTCATGATTCCAAAAGCTTTAAATTTTCATAATAAAGAAAGAGTTCAAAGTCAAATTCAACCGAAGCCTCAACAGTTTTATTAAATGTTACCTCCGCAGCGAGATACTCGAGCACGGCGGAGAGATAGACTGGGGCACCAGCGCCAACGCGTTCGGCGTACTTGCCGGCTTTGAGGAAACGAGCGATCCTGCCAACGGGAAATTGAAGGCCTGCTTTCTGAGATCGGGAGACGGATTTAGAGGACTTGGGCTTGCCCCTACCTCCCTTGGTGGAGCCTGTTGAACTCATTCTTCTCCCGTTCTAGGGTGGGTGTTGAAGACGAAGAGGAGTTCGATCTAAAGGAACTCGGGAACTCGTGAAGAATGTTCAAGGGAAAGAAGCGAAACAGAGAGCATATTTAGAGAGCGGAGAGGGAACTTGCGATTCTGGCGGGGGGTCGAGAACGAGGCGTTTTAATTGGTCGGGCCCGGATGGCGAAGACTGCCAGCATGGCATAAAAATCCTAAAATTTGGTGGGGGCGCCAATCAGATTTGGGTTTGAATCAAGTTAGAAAAACTTTTCCCGCGAGAAAAAGAAGCTGAGCAGTACCAACGGATGGCCGCGCAACAAATCTAACCTCTTTGTCCCGAGGCGAGAGTAAAGTCCAAACGGAATTTTTCTTTTTTTTTTTTTTGGGTGAATAAACGGAAGTTCATAAATTGGCCCATCTCCTCTCAAAAAGATTTAAGATTTCTTTTACTCATGAAGACATATAAAGAAAAAAAAAAGGATGCCTTTCCCAGAAAAAGAAGAAGAGTATAATATTATTTTATTACAGTCTCTTTTTGTGTTCTTTCCTTCATCCTAATTACTATCAAGATTTCATTAATTAGTTGTGAAATATTAAATTAAAGAAATAGATATCTGATTGCAACTACCAAATTTATTGTTTTCTGCTATGTTTGCTATTTTTATTACTATGATTCTTCTTAATTCTTTTATTCTCAAAATTCAATCTCAAATACTATTTTCTTGACCCTACCAACTTTTTATTACCTCAAGGTCATGTTTTGAGTAATATGATAAAGGATTAATTGCAAAACACCCTCTTGAAATTGGAAGATCTAGCACTTTAGTGTCATAAGTTAAAATATATGTAATTTACCGCCAATCGTCAAAGTCCGTTAGTTAGAGTTTAAAAAATTACATACTTGTCCCTAAAATTACATATTATAAAACACCCCCTTAAAGTTGGAGATTGGGTAATTTAGTATCAAAAGTCAAAATATATGCAGTTTACCCCCCAACGACTGTCAATTAAGAATTAAGCAAATTAGCAACCGTTAGTCCACAAAAGTTGAGAAGAGGAAAAGATGGTCAAAGTAAGTGGTGGCGACTTATCTCACTCAAAAAGTTTTAGAAAGAAGAGAAAGAAGAAAAAATTAAACCTCCATTAAGAAATTAAAAAATATATATATTAGAATCAAATCATCACCGAAAGTGAAAATTAGATATAGTGAATTCTCTCTAAAACTACTCCATGTAACTAACTAAGGCAGGGGTAGTTTTTTTTTTTTGGGGGGGGGGTGCGGCACATTTTTAAAAGACTTTCTTTTTCTATGCTAAATTAAGGATTTTGAGCCCCAAAAATAAATTATGCCTTCCTAAATATTTTCTATTTTCGTAATTAGACTTAAAAATAAACAAAAGAATCTAAGAGTTAGTAAATTTGTCTAAATCTATTTTTTTATGTTAACTTTAGTTCTCTTATTTTATTTGAGATATTATGTCTTCTTTTTTCTTATTTTCATACTCCATTTTGAAACTCCTTGGACTTGGCCCTTGGAGTAGTTTTAGAGAGAATTCACTGCATCTGATTTTCACATTCGGTGATAATTTGATTCTAATATATATATATTTTAATTTCTTAATGAATGTTTGATTCTCTCTTTTTTCTCTTCTTTCTAAAGCTTTTTGAGTGAGATAAGTTGCCGCCACTCATTTTGACCATCTTTTCCTCTTCTCAAATTTTGTGGACTAACAGTTGCTAATTTGTTTAACTCTTGATTGACAGTTATTGGGGTAAACTGCATATATTTTGACTTTTGGTACTAAATTGCCCAATCTCCAACTTCAAGGGAGTGTTTTGCAATATGTAATTTTAAGGACAATTATATAATTTTTCAAATCCTAACTAACGAACTTTAACGGGAGGTAAACTGTATATATTTTTAACTTGTAGCACTAAAGTGCCAGACCCTCCCAACTTCAAGAGGGTATTTTGCAATTAACCCTATGATAAATAAAGCCAATCTCTGCATTTCAATACAGTAGCTTTTTTCATTTTTTGGTAAAGCAGAAAAAGGGTTAGGCTTTACCATGAATGTTGATGGATATCTACAATACTAGCAGTCTTTTTTCCTCCATTTTACACGTAGTAACACCAAACTTCCTTATGCCCAGGACTAAGCACGAGACATGTACATGCGCACAACACAACCTCTGGTCACAAACATCATATCTATTGGGCACACGACTTTCAATTTATTTAAAGGAAAAAAGAAGAAAAGAAAAGAATACCATAATGCACTTCGTTTGACTCTCAATTTTCCAGAAGTCCTTTATTGGAACTTTGTCATCCCTTCCCTCTGGTTCAGACTCGAGAGACAAAAATTACTTCTGCTCTCTTCATTTTGGAGTTAGGTAAGTAGGTCAATAGTGCGAACAATCGCACTGCAAGGTTGTAACGCCAATCGTCAGTTTCCTTACGGAAACATCGGAATTACAAAAGTTTCGCAAATTTGAAAAGAAATGCACATCGAATTCAACTTTAGGAACAACTGGATTGAGAAACTACTCTTCCATTCCTTGACAAAAGTATCAATAAAAGAACAGCCAGATCCTATATCATATTAACAAGATTTCTCCTTAATACCAACCAAAATAGCAAAAGTACTAGTATCATGTCGATGGTTCCCCCACCCCAGATCCCTAAAATTCTTGAGACTGCGAGCCAACTTCCTTCCCTTTGCCAGTCTTTTTGGGCAACAAATTCTGATGAATGTTGGGCAAAACACCTCCATTTGCAATAGTCACGCCACCCAACAATTTGCTTAATTCCTCATCGTTCCTCACAGCCAACTGTATATGTCTCGGAATTATTCGGTTCTTCTTGTTGTCTCGGGCTGCATTCCCAGCAAGCTCCAAAACCTAAATCCCCAAATACCAAAAATCAAAAGCCAGACTCGTAACTAAATGAATGAAAAACATTAGAAAAAAAACAAAAGAACTGTCAATCGAAGTTACATACCTCAGCAGCAAGGTACTCGAGAACAGCAGATAAATACACTGGGCATCCAGAGCCAACTCGCTTAGCGTAACGACCTTTCTTGAGGTAACGAGCAACTCTGCCGACGGGAAACTGGAGACCGGCTTTAGAAGATCTGGAAACAGATTTGGCGGACTTGGATCTCCCTCGGCCAGTGGCGGACTTGGTTGCTGCTTCTGTCGAGCTCATGGTGGTGGTGAAGAACAGATCCTGAACGGACACTCAAGTGTTTCTTTGCAGAGCTTCGAAATTTGAAAGGAGGAACTTTCGATGTTTTCGCGGTATGCGGAAACGATACTACAGATCTGAGCGCGCCTCCTGGAACTTATATAGTGGAAATGGGGAAGTCATCTTGGTTTTGATTGGTGGGGAGGGAGGAAGGCGGATCGCCAGCGTGGATCAGCGCCGTGGCAGAAGTGTACAGCTGTCCGTTGCTTAAGCGGTTAATATTTGATCTAATAGTTGTGGCTGTCAAGGTATATTTGAGATGAAAATTTTTTAACTCCTGCCCCAAATCTCAAATATAATTCAAAATATAAATTTAAACTTAATTTCTTATATCAAATATAGTTTTCTCTACCAAATCTAACTCTGTCTCTCTCTTCGTTCACTCTTCTCTACCATTGTTATAAATCTATATTACAAAAATGTTATACAAGTAATAACGAGAACGAAATTGAAATTTGAGAATGTTTCAAAACTTGAGGAATATTTGATTTGAGATTTAAAATCAAAACAGTAAAAAATATTAATATATCTTTTATATTTATCTTGTAAATTATAAATTTTCACATTTTTAAAGTAAGATAGATTTGTAATTTTTATTTAGTTTTAATCGTTTCGTTCTTTGTTATAAATAAATTTTTTACCTTTTTCATTCACTAAAGATCTTTTTATAAGTTGTGTTTGCAAGTTCATAAATGAATTGTTAATCTTGAAAATATGGAGGGATTTGAAGGTTGAACACAACAACTTCTTTTAAATGAATTCTACTGGTATATGGATTAGATGGCTAGATTGATTTCAAAACGGATGAAAAAATTTTTCAACATAAAATTTAAAAAAATTATAAATTTATTATTATACAACTAATGTTAATTTTTGCAGAAGTTATGTTTTGTTATGATAGTGGATAATTATTCGTAGATGTTTGAATAATTACTCACAATATAATTTTTTCTCTTGAAAAAATAATCTTTAAATCAGTGAGAATTATGGCTCAAAACAACAAGAACCATTACAAGAGCTATCAAAATAAATATAAGTTTCTAAGATAATAAAAATATATATATTACTGATATCTTCTACCATCACAATCGTTCTTCAAGTCATGAGAATCAACATAAAGTAATCCAGTACCAAGTCTTTTAATTCGTATTTTTTAAATAATCATTCACTATTAAATAAATAATTATTCACTGTCGAATCTAAATACTTATTTCATCCATTCTAAAATTAACCTAGCCATCTAATCCATAAACTCGTAGAATTCAGTCAAGAGAAGATGTTGTGTTTATTTTTTAGATCCCTCTATATTTTTAAAGATTACCAATTCGTTCCTAAACATGCAAACATCATTCATAAAATGATCTTTACTGCATAAAAATAACCGAACAATTGAACTAAATAAAAAAATACAAACTATCTTACTTAAAAAATGTAAAAAATTTTATTTTATAAGATAAATATAAAAGATATGTCAATATTTTTTATATCTCAAATCAAATATTCATCAAGTTTTGAAGCATTCTCAAACTTTGATTTCGATCTCTTTACTACTTATATAGCATTTCTGTATTATAGATTTAGAACAATGGTGAACGAAGAGAGTGAGTTAGATTTGATAGAAATAAAAAATCAGATTTGATATAATAAATTATGTTCAAATTCATATCTTGAATTGTGTTTGAGGTTTGGGTGAGAATTAAAAAACTTTTCATCTCAAATATACCCTAATTTCTCGATCAAAAAAATATCCATTCAACAAAGTCCGCTGAGGAAAATGACGTTCAACACCATAGCCAAATTGAGTGATTTGACCGGTTGAACCAAAATGAAACATTTCGCGGGATATTTACCGCTTAAATAATCCCCGTGTATTTTGCAGTTTTTCGCCTATTCTTTTTGTTCTTTTGATGAATAGTTTCCCTCTTATTCAAAATTTTGCCGGTCTCATTTTAAATTTGCATGTCAAATTTTCAATGTATTTTATAAATTTAAATTTATTGAAGGCTCATCCACCTACGTTCTCTTCCGTTTGGATTGAATTGAATTTTTTTATATGAATAAAGTTATTCATGTGGGTATAATTTTTTACCACAATAAAACTTTAAAATAGGTTAAAAAAAACTAAGCAATGCAATTGAAGGGTAAGTGAAGGTTATGGGCATTTTCAATTGAAGTTTATGGGATTTGGAGTTTGTCATACTTTATTATAGATGGGGCTTTTCATTCAACATGGCAAAATTTTAATCTCTAATTTCCTATTTTAGAAGTTAGGTACTCAATTTTTACGTTAATACTCCCTCTGGCAAAAAAACATAAGTTATTTTAAATTTATGCACAATAATTAAGGCTTTTAAATATAAGAAAAATTATCAGTTATAGTGATTTTTATATCCTTAATAAATAAGAAGATAAAGAAAATAAAGAGATAAATAGATAGGTAAGATTGAAAAACATATACTTCTTCCGTGTTAAAATATAAAATTTTTTGACATTTTTTTCATATATTAAGTAATAAAATTTAGTGAGTATTTTTTCATTATATACTCAACTAATGTAATTTATTATCCACTAATATGAGAAAGAGTAAAAATTTATATTTGTAACTTTAAAAAAATAAATTTTAAAATTTATAACGTACTAGATATTTTGAGAATAAAAAAAATACTCAAAAAAGTATATATTTTGAAACAGGACAGTAATAAATACTTATTGAAATGTGTAAAAACGCTTATATTTTGATCTTCATATTTAAATCTAAAATGACGTATATTTTTTTACAGGAAATTATATGAATGTTTTAAGGTAGTATTGTTGGTGGTCAAATATTTGACTTGAATTCATTAAAAATAATAATAAACATGGCCATTGGCCACATAAGGAAAAGTTAACAATGCTAATAGGACATGTTATCCCTTAATTCTACTACGCAAGATAAACTTTCCCAGTATCAAGTGATGATCCTATATATAATACCAGTGTGGAAGGCCATGTTACATCCAAGTAAGGTAAATAATCCATTTATCTTATAATTGACTGCCTCTCCCTTTTTACTCCCTTCTCCTACCCCCGACTAAACAAAGTATAAAATCCAATAAAAAAACACCCTCAATCTCGATGCTGTTAAACTTTACTAGAAGAGAAAACGACCAGTTGCTTTTTTCCTTGGAATATCTGCTAAAGTTAGCACTTGGAAACCTACAATACCAAAGCTGTATATTATCGTAATCACTTTCTTTCTTATTTTTTGGCTTTTGGTGATGAGGCCACTGTATTCTCAAATCCATAGCGTTTTGTTTGTCTTCGCTGGAAACACGAGTTTTGATTAATCAATCCCGTTTACACAAAGATGCTGGATTTTGGACCCCTTGATCGTGTACTAATAGCATCAGTGCCGAACTGACAAATTTCTTCTATCCGATGCATGTTGTAAATCGTACATTCTAGATAAAAGTTACGCAATTCTGCTAAAGAATTGACTCACTCTGCGGTTTCAGTTGCCGCCCTAATTCAACGTTTTCACCGGAGCATGGATAGTTATATGATTCTGTTTTATTGAGCTTCCTCTGGTTCTGAATCCTGATGCTCATCACTGTGACATACGCAGGAAGATCTAATTCTAGAGATGATATCTGATCATCCGCCGAAGGCGAAGAAAAGAAAACTTAATACTAAGAAACAAAACCCAGTCAGGAACAAATATAATTTCGTCTAGAACAAATCCACAGAATCCTACATATGATCTGGTTGGAGCGGGGCAATAGGAACTGTCTCCCTCTCCAGTCCAGCCTTATCTAACTTGGACCTGTACAGCTTACAAGGACCGATAAGAATCTAATACAATAATAACATCTGATCCATATCTGGAACAGGGATGACTAGATTCTAAGCTATTTCCTTTTCTTGATAGAATGAGTTCACCAGAGAAGGATGATTCTTGAAGCAGTTGAGATCGTGTGGAACCATTGGTTTAAGACATTTCAGGTTAGATTTAGCTCCATGAGCGATAAGATACAACGCGACCTGTGCATGTCCGCCCTCTACTGCGAGGTGGAGGGGAGTGTAGCCAATATCATCAATCACATCAACCTGAGCTCCGTGGCTCAGCAAAAGCTTTACGCTCTCAATTCCACCCTTGAACGCAGCTCTGTGCAAAGGGGTCCAACCGTTTTGGTCTCTAGAATTCACCTTCGCCCCATGCGAAAGACAATTCTTCATTTCTTGAACGTCATCCAACCTAGCAGCTCTATGCAACGCATCTCTCAGATGTAACATGTCGTATAGTTCAGTGTGGCTCTTATCTTCTGCTAAGTCATAGGCAGTTCGGCCTTCCTTTGTCATTGCATATTTAGCAAAAGAACTGTAATCCAACAGGATTTTGACGGCTTCAACGTGGCCTTCTTGTGCAGCATGATGGAGCGGGGTCCATCCTTTATCGTCCACAACATCAGCATCACTTCCGACAGATATAAGAAACTGAAGCACTTCAAGACTTCCCTGGGCAGCTGCCAGGTGAAGAGCAGTTCGACCCTGGGAGTCTACTGAATTCATATCGATATCTGCATACCCCAAACACAGGATCTCGATAAAATCCAAGCGGTCCATTGCTGCTGCGTCGTGTAAAAACCCGTCACCTGAACTATCGATTGTATAACCAGATTCAATCAAAACCTGGACCGTGTCAATATTCCCGGACTTGACAGCCAGTGACATCGCAGATTGCCCATCTGGGTCCCTGCTGTTTACATCTGCACCGGCATCGATTAGAGAAGAAACAAAATATGAATTTCCACGCTTAGCAGCGCTCCGAAGAAGTGAATTCAGCTGGGACCTATCGCACCAAGCAATGGCTTTTGATAGAAGAAAAGCGACTTCAAGCGACTTGGGGGAAGGAGAAAGGATCAGAGACTCAACAACATGGGGTCCAACAAAGGCAATAGGGATGGTTGCGTCTTTGAAGATATGGGGACCAGGTTTTGAGAAAAGTCGGCGAAGATCATCCTGATGGGCTTTTCCAGTAGGAAGCATGGATGATCGGACAAGGATTGTATCCAGAGGTGAAGAAAGCGGAGGCTGATTCAAAGACCGAGACAAGGAAAGAGTGAAAGATGCTGCAGAGAGGGGAGGGATAACTGAGAAGGGTTGTGAGAAGGAGAAGACAGACGAATTGGTGGTGGTGAGAGAAACGGCTACGGACATGGTATGCATCAGGTTGGTTATCTGGAAGGTCGCAGAACATTTCTGGCCTCTGCTAAAGGCCAGATACAGCTCCTGCAACTCTGGCTTGACTAATCTGTCCATGGCTTTTGCCTGGAGTTGGACAAACTATGAACCAAGATTTGCTTTTATCAAGAAGAAAAGGAGGAGGAAGAAGAAGAACTAAAGGATTAAGGAAATGTTAGCCGACATTCATGGGAGGATTTATTCTGAATTTTCTTTTAAGTTTTTGCCATTTTCGTTTTCCACCCATTGTGAATATACAAGTTGGAGACAGTGACGCCTTAGTATTTTTCTAAATTGTTGGCAAGTCACCGTGACAAGGAGATGAAAAAATCAAAAGAGGAGGGGCCCTAAGGTCGAAACTTTGACCCCTGATTGATGGAAGATCAAGGACGAATGCAGCAGGAGATGAGAGCTAGGTGAAGCATGGGGAAATTGATGCGGAGAGTAGAATGTTGGTGCCATGTTCTTGAAGATCTTTTTCAAAATCTAGGTTGAACCTAATAATCGACGTGGATCGCAATCTTTATGAGCCACAAATTACGTGCCTAAATAGGATTTGTCATCGCTAATATAAGAAATTTTGAAAGCAAATCTGCTAGTACTCATCCTTACCAGCAGCAATCAGGTACTCTTACTTTTTGGCGCAACCAGCTAAAAGCCGGTTTGATATATCGTCATGTATAGACCAAGCAAGAAGAGAAATACCCAGAGGAGGTATCAAAAGCACGGTACTAGTATCAAATTCCACGCAGTATTTTGGTGTTACTTTGTTCTTGACTTCGTAGTAGGTCGGAATAATAATTTTGTCTATGTTTTCTACTTTCGTGGAAATTTCAAATGCACAGACTCTCTTTTTGTGTTTTTTTTAGAAGTCTTTTTCACTATTTCGACGATCCCATTAACCCTTTTACAGTCAAAGTGTCGGAATGACCAGAGGCATCAAAGCATGACTCGGGCAAAATAGAAGATGAAGATGACCCTTCCACGAATACGATGAGGGCAAGGCCGTTGACGCACATCTTTGGTCTTTTCTTCAGGGGGAAGGTAGTTAAATGTTTAAAACAATTGGATCCACTGACTTGCAGCTTTGCTCCTTGGTAGTTCTTTATGAAGTACCTGTAATTTTCCCTTTTATTCTTGGTAGAAAGGGCGAACAAGCTTGGTCTAAACAGCTAACTGCTAGCAACAAACGAGTCAAGCATGTCCTCTTCTGTTGTCTTCTTTTAAGGAAGGAGAAAAATTCTTCAAGCGGTAGTTGCAGGGCGAGCTGCATTTGAAGTTTGTCTTCAATATCAATTGTCCCCATGAAGAAAAACGCTGCACAAAGAGCAAACCTGCTGTGCCAATTCATGCTAAGGAGATATGCATTCCCAGAGTAGAGGAATATTCGACCCAGAATCTGTGAGACAATGGATGATGCAAACAATTTAACTGGCATCAGATGATGCCATCCTTCTGTACCTGCTAAGTACTTTTAAAATGAACCGTGGTCAAAGAATTAAGAGAAATGAGAATAGTGGTTGCAATTCTACATTCAACCCAATGTTGCAATAGGATTGCATCAGTGAGGCAGTGCCAAAACTGATTGTGTAGCCGACGGCAATTTTATTTATTCTTTCCACAACTGCAGATTAGGTATGATTTGACGTTAGAAGGCAATAAGCTGCATTAAGGGAAGGGTTGATTCTATTTCTTATCATTATTGTTAGTATATTGATTCAATTAAGGGATGAGATCACTGATAACTACTCCCTCACAGCAAAAAGCTATCTTTTGGATCTACAATCATGACAAACTAATCTGACCTCTCCAGTTTGTAAACTACGCACCATAGATTTGCTTTCCAAGAGAAAGAATTGGCCAGTACCATTTTTTATTTGAATGTTGTTTTCCCTTTTTTGATGGTTGATTCACCAAATTGGACTTTCTTTAGGATGCCAATTTTCATTTTTCCTTTATGGAAAAACATTGAATTCACAGTCTATTAGAAGAAATAAATAAGATTTCCTCCAAATCTCTTCAGAGCTGAGATTTGTTTGGGCAAACAGAAAAGCATATTTGTTGATTTTCAATCATCTAAAATTAGAAAATCTGTGTCTATTTGAAGACACTAAAAACAAAATATTGATACAGTCCAAGGTTTTACCATTGATGTTCAAAAATTAAAACCCCTATGTGTTATAGAATTTAGCAAGGCATTTCAGCTTGGAACTAAGATGCGCTTTCTCTGTAACATACAGGCATTTGAAACTATGACCGTCATTTAACCACAGGCAACTGGAATTTGATGGCCAAGCCAGGATCCTCCGGCGACATTTCTTCCTCCTAATAATCTTCATCGGGTATCCATTCGAATACTTTTTGCTGAGATTATTGGATGAAGAAGAAGGAATATCTGAAGGCATACGCCAGACTAAGGTCCCCTTAAAGGACTTGTGATGCAGATATTTCTAAGGGATTATAGTAGCTGCTCATCCTTGTCAATGCTCTGTTTTTCACCTTCTCAGCTGTATGCGTTCTCATGAAATCTGGCAACTTGCTAAAACCAAATCAAATTCACAGACAGAATGCGGCCTGACCTGCAGGCTGCGAGGCGAAAGCAAGTCCTTGATTGAGTACAGCGATGGGCTTGCTTTTGGGAGAATCACTCTATTTTACCTTGGCCTGTACTAGTTGTCATTCTGGTGGAAGGAGCTCTTTCAAAGAAGGGTGTTTAGATTGCAAAATCCATCTCAAAACAAAAGGCCGTGACACCTAATGGGCCTTTCCTGGTATGTGGCTTAGTTCCTCTGTGAATATGGGCTGGATTGTCAAGGGGAACTGGTTCACTGCAAGGCTCGCAAGCTATTGAAAACCAGTGCAGGAACCTGTGGCCCATTTTTTGCTGAAAGGAAAAGGGTGGCCCATGACGGTATTTGAACAAAGCGGCAGAAGAAATAACTCACGATATATCACCATTTATCATGTCCAAACATTTCTACTCCTTCTAGTCTTTAAGTAGGTTAATTAGGAAAGAACGACATGATGATTTATTCAAAAAAATTTCGAGTTAATTTTTTTAAAAAAAAAGTGAAGAAGATGAGGGTATCATGTGAGACTGATGGTGTCCATTTCTAAATTTTTTGAGTGGGTAATGAGCCACCAAATGTGAAAAAGGAAAAACGACAGCTAACTATACGCACGAGAAAGTAAGTGGCGTTTGCGGGAGAAAATAAAAGAGTGAAAAAATCTTTAACTGCCTGCTTATAGATAAGATAACTCAACAAAGGAGAGAGAGAGAGAAATGCTTATAGACATAGTGAGAGATCAGATCAATTTTAATCTGCCCAACCAACAAAGGTTTAGGTTTCCATTAAAATTTTTGGTTATATATTTTATAAAAATAAATTATTTAAAAATATTTTAAATTAAAAATTTGTATTAAGTTTTACGTGAAAACTAAACCCAGATAGACTTCTGGTTTAAGAATTGCTAATGAAGATGCATGCATGAACCTCCCAAAAATGACGACCATAGATAATGGACGCTAATGGTATAGTATGTTTGTTAGAATCTGAGGACAAAATGGACGGTGGTTTGCAAAAGCAAAACCCATCAATCAGGACTAAACAAGTTCAAATGTCCATATTTTATTGTACACATTACAATTAATCCATTCACAAATTCTATGGTATACTCTTTTATTTTCTTTCAGAATAAAAATTTTTTTTAACACTTTTTATGTAATTTTTAAAAAATAATAAATTTATTATATTTTTAATTAATTATATTAATATAATATAGAATAAAAAATTATATTTATGGTAAAAATAATTTTTAAAATTTATAAAAATATAAGAATAAAAATAAAGTAGGTTATGTTTTGAAACAGGGGAAATGTGGGGGGGGGGGGTGTTATCCTGAGTTGAGTCAAAACGAATTACTCATTTCAATAAAAATAATAATTATTCAATTAATAGAATATTCCTTACCAAATTTTTTTATTTTTATTTTTTTTAGCTTGATTGACCTCTTTTTTGCTGCTCGAAAAAGTAAAGGGAGCGGTTGTGATGGGCTCAATTACCGCAGCAGTGTACAGATTCTGCTTGCACGATCACCAGAAGATTGCCAAACATTAGAGTTGTATTCTTTTTTAACCTAATTTTATTATTCGGGGGGGACAATTATCGTGTTTTCTGGGACTGTTTGGCTTTAAAAATATTTTGTAAAATCTAATTTTGAGATAAAAACAAAAGTTGGCTAAATTATTTTGTTTCATGTGATAAATGCCACTGCCTCACTGCTCACCTCACGCGAGGATTGACGACTGAGGTGAAAACAATTTCCAAAAACGGTGCATTTGTTGCTCTATTTTTTTTTTTTTAAAAAAAAAAAGCAATGAAACTACCACCCTTGTCCGCACCCAATGCCAAAGGGCAATGGGAACGAAAGTTGTTGGTCGGTTACCTCTGAAAGGGATAATTTATCAAACTTCAATACTAAACAGAGTCATTTTTCAATTAACAACTAACCTAAGATTCTAATAATCTACCACAACGGGGTTTAGACCCTATTCTTGATTACTTAAACTTTTCTTTAAACAGATAAAAGTAATTGTTTTTTAAAAATATATTAAAATTTTAAAATAAAATTTTTAATTTTAATAATTTTAATTATTTTTAAAAGTATTCGCATTATAACATTTTTTTTAAAAAAATTCAATCCATTTAAGTTCAAATCAGAATTGAATAAACAGTTAAGAATATGTCTTTAGTATTTGATAAATATTTCACTAGCTTCTCTAATTAATCATTGAAGATTTTACTGTTAGATTTAATAGGAGAGAAAAATTTTAGTGAGAAAAGAATGTCCTTGCCATTTCGAGAAAGGGTTAATTGATGATGAGCAATTTTTGCATATGGTATGAGTAAGTGATCGACTCAATAAGCGACGTCTTGCTTGTTAAATTTGGGAAACAATTGTAGTTGTCCGATGCCATCATATTCGCACGGGTAAAGTCGTAAAGCTACCCCGCCAACGCCCAAAAGACTCCCTCCGCATTCAATTTTCTCTTCGGTTTCAGTTTTGTTTTCAGTAGCTGTCTTAGTAAAAGTTCAGTGCTCCATTTTACCACTGGGGGTCAATCCACTTTTATATCTATAGTGAATTTAAAGAGAGGCGCTACTGCCCACCTCCTCTCTGTTAGAGCATATACAGTCCCATGACAAGAGCAAATTTTCCTGAAGCGACACGACACGGATTTAACCCTTGCCATCCGTGGAACCTTAACAGGCTACATTAAACAGCACCACAAATTAGAGCCAAACTAGGAAAGCTGAAATAACCAATGAAATGAAGACTGAAGTGATGGCGCCTCTTTGCCCTTCTTTTTAGTTCTCGGAAGATCCGGAACAATTGTTGCAATCTATTAATACACCGTAATACCGTAATGTATAATGAGCACTAAACTATTCATTCTCACAGATTAATTAAATGGGCTAAATCTAACAATATGTCTCGTTATATCCCTTCTCCCTCAATTCCCTCAGTAATCGTCTGTGATAGAAGCGGCACTAATTGTATCCTTCGAGACCCTTTAGATAAAATAGAAGGCTAATATTTTACGTAGCAAAAAAAAAAAAAAAAGAAGTAATATACTAGTCCCCAAATCTCCTTTGACATAGGCTCTCGTTTCTTAAGCATAAGTATTAGCTTCTAATGTATTACTATTAACTTGATAATTACGAGCTGAAGTGAAGAAGAAAAATCCTATCAACCCGCGATGAATTTGTCTAAGAAAGGCGTGTGAGCACGTTTAGTTGCAGGAGCAGCCCAAAGGAAGAAAAGAACAAGGAGAGGCAGAGGGAGGAAACAAACAAAGAAACACAATAGTAGGAAGTAGAGACGAACCCGAAGAAAGTACAAAAGGAGAACAGCGGGAGAGGGGAAAAAACGGGCGTAGGTGTTTGATTGAATTAAAGCCAAGGGAAGGCATTAACTTTTTCCGCTGGGTGGGATTGACCCAATCGGCACTAGAAGCCAAACGCTGTTCCTAGTTGTTGACCTAACGCAGAAAAGGCCAAAAAAGGTGGGCCTCAGCAACGCTTGAGCCTTCAAGAAAACAAAAAGGAAAAGAAAGCATTTGGAGGAGAGGAATTTACAAAGAAAGGAAAGGACAAACGAAGAAAAAGGAAAATGATCAAAAAGAGAAAGCCAAAGAAAACAGAGGAGAAGGATGAGGGAAGAGGTGGAAGGATGTGGGCAATAGGTTTGGTATGCATTGTGTGTGGCACATGTTTACGCACCTTCACATACGACAATCAATGCGTCCAAATTTGCAAGCATTGGCGTGCTACTTATTACTTCCACACACACGCCACACGGCACCATTACCCACCCATTAATTTTTTTAGTAAATTAAAAAAAAAGAAAGTGCTTCTTTCCTTTAAAAATACACGTCTTAATACAACTTTACACAAGAGTTATTTTGATAATTTTTCATTAAATATTTTCATATACATATAAATAAATTTTTATATAAAAAGAATAAATATTTTAAAATATGTCAAAAATTTATGGGTGACATAAATGGAAAGTACAAGAGTTCAATGCTTACTTATCTATCATTTCCTCTTCTCTTTGGTTACATGATCTTTCAGAAGTATTACTCTATATAGAAAAATATTACTACTTATTATTTTTATTAATATAATAAATGATGTATTATAAGATAAAAGTCTCTCTCCTTGTGCTTAATTTGGAGTGGATGTCTGATGACGTCGCAACAAATCCCTTTGCCTTTTGTTTTCCACTTTGGTTTGCTTTTCTTTCTCACACCAAACCTTACACTATGACGCATTGTGGTCTGCATTTCATCGTGCTTATGTTATACATTACTCTTTTATTTTCAAAATATAAGTTGTACTGCATATTTTT
This sequence comes from Rauvolfia tetraphylla, assembly GCA_030512225.1. Classification (NCBI taxonomy): domain Eukaryota; kingdom Viridiplantae; phylum Streptophyta; class Magnoliopsida; order Gentianales; family Apocynaceae; genus Rauvolfia; species Rauvolfia tetraphylla. Next base: position 96,041 of record JAJQKT010000037.1, read on the forward strand.
TTTTGTATTTAATGCTATCCACTCCATCACTTCTTTCTATTTATTATACACTAGAACGAAGAAATAATGTTTATTAATAATAACTTATAAGTTTTATTGTTTTCATAATCAAGCAAGTAATCTTTGAATTCCGATATTTCATAAACTAAACCAACTCAAATATGCCAAATATAAAACGATACATGAATAAAAACTTCTCGCCATAAAAATTAAAATTCAGTATTATATAGTGATATTATAAAGGTAGAATTGCAGAGTTTGATTTTAAATTTTATCAAAATTAAATTATTTATGAGAAAAAATATCGTATTTAAATTTAAAATTTTATATTAAGTTTACAGCTAAATATTATTTAAAATTAAGATTGAAGATTTGACTACGTGAAAGGTAAGAGTTATTGATATTCAAGTAATTGGTCCTTTCCCCGGCGAAGTTTGTTTTGTTTTTGGTTGTTAGATTAGTACCACTCGTTAATATTATTTTACAATTTATCAATTCTCCATTCAACATTGGAAGGATAATCAATCATAAATCTACCCTATAATGAATCATAACCATTTTTTTTTCTGTTTTTAACTAACCAAGAACGACAAGCTATATTTGTAAAAAAAATATACACGGTCAATTAAAATGTAAATGGTCATCACTAATTTCTTCTTTTATAATGTTACTGAGGGTATATTTTGATTGCAAAACTCAATATAAATTTTTTAAATTTATTTTATCTTTTATAAATAATTAATTTTTATAAAATTTAATACAAAAAATTTAAATTTAAATTTTTTTAAATTATATTTTTTAAAAATTACGAGTTTAAATATTTATTTTTTATTTTTTGTCTCGTTAAAAGTTCAATCACAACAGTCAACCAGACAAGAAGGCACAAGCCAAACTTTCCATTCCTTCCCAGGCCTCGAATGGAAAACAAAAACAAAGAGCTAAAAAGAGGCCCGAATCACTATTTGGGGAAAGAATACACGTCTCCAAAGTAAAAACCGTGGGATTGCCATATTGGCTACCATATTTTTATCTTCACATTCATCAACGAAAACGGCTTCTAGCGGAACTCTCCCACTTCCTCTGCAACTATGACCTATGCTTCTAAGCCATGTGTCTGAACTTTTTCGCGTACTACGCATTTGAGACCTCTGATGATATTTCCATCGCAAGTCGCAGCCAGCGCCGGAAACAATTCCCATTCGCTTCACTTGATAGCGCTGCCTGAACCACGCGTTTCTCTCCCAAGAAAAATCTAATCAATCACCGCTATTTCTACTTTCGCATACCTACGTGTCGGGCTGTGGGTATGCCAAAGTCCCCGGGGCCCCCGGGTCCACTCTGCAGGACGGGCCCTCTATCCTCGTACCCGTCCAAGTAGGATGGACCTTTCGAGTGGGGCCGGAAACCGACACGTGTCGATGACTTTGGAGCGATAAACGCGAGCACCCGAAGAACGACAAAATCCAAAGCCCAAACCCAAAACCGAAGGGAGAAAAAGGAAAGAACAGATAAGAGAAAGGGAAAGGAAGGAGGGGGCCCACCTCGCCTTCTTTCCTAGAGTTCTGACAAAAAAAATGCCGTCACACGCCCCCCGCTAAATGACAAAACACGTGTCGTCCTTCGTGCTGGGTGACTTGAGTTTTCGCGGAGGTGCCAAGGGCATTTTGGTAATCTGAGCGTTTGGCAAAAAGAGTCGAGACGGAAGCCCTCTTGTCGCCACGTGCATTGGCGTCGGCCGCACGCAGGAGAGAGCTAATGTCTCCGGTTCTCCGCAATCGCTGTCTCGGTCTGGGTCTTCATTTCTCTTTTCAGAAATTTCACAAGTACGGCTACGGTCAGAGATACTTTGGCTAATTCCAAGAAACATGAAGTATCTACGCAAAACAGTTTTATTTTTTATTCTGATATAATTTACTGATACTAAAATTAAAATTTTGTTTAGCTAAATATATTGATGTCTTAATTCTCTGAGCATCTAACTTAGTGGGAAAATTTAGCAAATAAAGCCTTGCATCTATTAAGTAAACGTAACTTTGTTTTATATTTATTTTTTGTCATATATCTATTTTATTAAATATAATTTTATCCAATCTGTTTTTAACTTTTTTTAGTACCGGATGTATTTTTTACACAATTTTATTTGTCTTAACCAACAAGTCAGCCATTGAATTTGGCATGGAGCGCTACCAGATCAAGTCTTTCGTCTTTAAAAAAAAGAATTTTTTTTTCGCTATACATATTAAATTTTTGGTTTTGGTTTTATACCTAAATAACTTGTTCTACAAATACATGAGTGAAGTGAAATTTTGTATGTTTCTAGAGATGGGTTGATGCCAATCATTTAATTTTGTATATGTAGAATATGTTATTAGCACATGAAGGGAGATTTTTTTAAAATAAGAATAATGATCTGATTTAATAAGTTACATTTCAATCAAATATTAAGTGTGAAGCAAATAAAGATTTCACATCGAATTTAACTATGGAGATAGTTGATAGAACTATAAAAATTTCATATCGAATTTAGCTATTGAGATAGTCGATAGAATTATAAAAATCACTAAAAAAATAGTTTAGGACTAAAAAAATTAAATATAAATATAGGACAAAGTTATATTTACCAAAATAGATACATTTTTTTTTTGAAATATTTCTCCTATTAATTCCTAGAGCAAGCTAAAACAATAGAAACAACATCAGAGGGGGATCAAAGGGCAGTCCATTTGAGTAAGTAGACTGGAGTAAAAGTATTTTCTTACTTGTTAACATATGTTAAATTATGATAAGTGAATAATTTAAAAGGTCGAGTATATGTAAGGGAAAGAAGGAAAGAAGAAGAGGAGGACAGCTTAAATTTGTGGCAAATTTGTATGACGCATAGAGGCTTGCTGTGGGAGAAAACAAGAGACGAGAGATCAAAATGGGCGAAGTTACTCGTCTGGACATGGGAAGGGTGGCTGCCGGGCCGCCGTGATGAGTCCTCAGTCAATTGGACTTAGCTCAAGCAGCTCTGGCATTAGCTTTAATCACTTCCCTAGAACCAGCTTTATTTTTCATAAATAAGATTTAAAGGAAAAGAAAAAGAAAAAAAGAGTGCACGCAATAGATTAATTAATTAAGCAAAAATTGGATATGTAATACGCCCTTTAAAATGGTGGGTCCTACTAAACAGTTTGTTTCGGCCGCCCCTTTGTCGTCTCTTTCGTCTGCGTCCACCACCGTCGTCTCTTTGCGTTTGACTTCACGCTCCCTCTTTCCTCTTATCCATCACGCCCCTTCTCGCCTCTCTCTCTCTCTCTCTCTCTCACACTGTGTCTCTTTTTCCCTTTTTGGGTTTTGCTCCTCCCATCCTTCCATCTCTCTCTCTCTCTACGGGGTTGAAATAGAAATAGAAATATTTCCTGACTATTGGTTTCTTGATCTTCTTCTGTGTGTCTGAAGGCCTCTGTTCTTATTTCAGAAGTGTCTCTTCTTGTTCAGAAACTCAAAACGAGGAATCAAAGCACCTAGCTACGCTTACTCTCCCTCTTGTGTGGGCAAAAGGGAGAACGAGGATTTGTTCCGTTCGATCTTCGGTCTCTGTGATACGTTATGAGGAGTCAAATATGAAAGACTCATCTTTTTGAAGACCAGCTTGAGCCTTTAAGGTTTCAGAAGCTCTGATTTTTTCCACAGCAGTCATGGCTGGTAGTAACGAAATCAACGCTAGTGAATCCAAGGTATATAGTTGTTGTTTATTCCTCTTTCACTTCTTCCCCCATTGCGGCTTCTTAATTTCCCTTAATCACCGGATTAATTTTGCTTAATTACTACTAATTCCAAACATTATGTCTAATCTGTTCCTTGGTTCCTTCCGTGTTTGTTCTTTTCGCAATTCTTCTTCTGGTTTCGGGCTTCTGTTTCAAGAAGGATACCTTCCTTGCCAAAACAAGGTTTCATTTTGGGTGTAAAAGTTCATGTTCTCCATTCGGTTTTGGGGATTGGTTTTGTCTGAACGGAGTTGCGTCCAAAAAGTCCGTCGCTTTTAGCGGTGTTTCCCTTTTTCGTTTCTTTCTTTCTTTTCTGAAAGAGCTCGTGTTTTTAGAACTGGCTTCCCTTTAATGGATAGTCTTTGATGTGAGATGCTTTTGAAACTACGGTCAGTTAAGGGCTTCAAATGCCTTCTTTGAACTGCCATCGCTGGATGCATTTCTAATATCTACTCTGTTCGTATTTTCAGAGAGTGGTTCCTCTGAATACATGGATCCTCATATCCAACTTCAAGCTAGCGTACAACATGCTTCGCCGTCCTGACGGCACATTCAACCGTGAATTGGCAGAGTTTCTCGACCGGAAGGTCCCTGCCAACACAATTCCTGTAAATGGGGTTTATTCTTTTGATGTTGTGGATCGCGGTACTAGCCTGCTGAATAGAATTTACCGGCCTGCTCCGGAGAATGAGGATCAGTGGGGAAAGATTGAACTGGAAAAGCCCTTGAGCACCACGGAGATCGTTCCCGTTATTCTATTCTTCCACGGCGGGAGCTTTACTCATTCCTCAGCGAATAGTGCTATTTATGATACACTTTGCCGTAGATTAGTTAACATTTGCAAGGCCGTGGTGGTATCCGTCAATTACCGCAGATCGCCAGAATATCGGTATCCCTGCGCCTACGAGGATGGATGGGCAGCTCTTAAATGGGTTCACTCGAGAGTATGGCTGCAAAGTGGCAAGGACCCTAAGGTTCACGTATACCTGGCGGGTGATAGTTCAGGTGGTAACATTACTCACCATGTTGCCATCAGGGCGGCCGACGAAGGCGTTGAGGTACTGGGTAATATTCTCCTTCAGCCATTGTTCGGTGGCGAAGTAAGAACGGAGTCAGAGAAGAGATTAGATGGCAAATACTTTGTTAAACTTCAAGACAGGGACTGGTATTGGAGAGCCTTTTTGCCGGAAGGAGAAGACAGAGACCATCCGGCATGTAACGTATTTGGTCCGAGGGGAAGAAGCCTTGAAGGGATGAAGTTCCCCAAAAGCCTCGTCGTTGTCCCTGGTTTGGATCTTCTCCAGGATTGGCAATTAGCTTACGTGGAAGGTTTGAAGAAATATGGGCAAGATGTGAAGCTCCTCTTCCTCAAGCAGGCGACCATTGGTTTCTTCTTCTTGCCAAATAATGATTATTTCTATAATCTCATGGAGGAGATTACGAACTTTATCCATCCTAACTGTTAATAGATTAACTTTCAGTTACGGGCAGCTATACATAACAGAAGCTTGACATTCGCGCTGTTCTCTCTCTCGTTTTTTTTTTTTTTTGGGTTATTTCCCCTTCTGGCAGTGATGGTGTGTAGTTATATGATTGTCTAGAATCACCACTTATCGTTGTTCTCTAGTTGTTATTTCTGGCGGTAATTTTATTACGAGCCCCGTCTTTCTGGACTGGTCGTCCCCCAACTCAAGATCATTGCCGTTAAGGCTCGGCTTCTCGCTGCATCTCATTTGGAAAGCAGATTGCTGAGGACTGCAAGTTTTTTTGGGTTCTGCATAAGCTGAAGCTTGAAGCTTCATAAACCCCTTGCTGCCAAACATGTACTATTGGCTAATGTTTGTGTTACTATGTTTGTTTTGGCATCGGCAGCTAAGACAAACGCTAATTTTAGAGGAAGAATTGGAAAAAAATTCATGGGGTTGCTAAACTGTATGCCATATTCTGCTTTAGAAATATATAAAGATTTTTGTTTGTTTTTCTTGCTGGAGCTCTGTTATAGTTGAGAGCCATCTACTACTTCTTCCCTGTTTCTGAGACATCTTGTAAATTGACTGATGGTCTAATCTAGTACTACTGCTAATGTTATTGAGATGCTTAAGTTGGGGCAATTGTGTTAATAATGTCAACGATTTACGCACTTTCCTCTCTCTCTCTCTCGACGCGATTTGCAGTCGCATCTTCTCATCAATGTTCCATTTTCTGAAAGGTGCTGTAAAAGATGCTTAGACGGCCAAGGATAACATTTGCAGGCACGAGCACAAGACAGCGGAGTCCGTATTTCCAAGGAAAATTTTGTCATTTGGAACGCTGCCAGTGTCGTTATAGTGGCATGTAGCGACCCCAAAGCGGATGAATTCCTTGTCGTGGATGGAGATTGTTGCTGCTCCATCGTTTAACATTTTGTCCACGTTTTATTTTTTCTCTGTCAGCTAATTTCTTTATTCTGCTCAGTTTGTACTTGCTTCCCGCTGCTATTGCTGACTGAAATGAAGAGAAAGCAACCCATTTGGTAAAGGACGGGGGCGGTTGTGAATCGCGATGAGCAAAGATGTAGAGGGCAAATATAAGATGGATCTCGTTGTTTTTTCTTTTTTGGTCATGCTTCAACGCGGGAGGCTCGTTGGCCATTACGGATTACTTACTCCTTAAAAGTGGACAGGCACCGTCGGGGCAAAGCGTTTTCGTTAGTCCACCTGGGGGGGGGGGGGAGGGTTTGGACTTTACGTGGTGGACCAAGAAGTCCCGTTTGAGAGTGGACACCGTGGTCTAATTCTCTCGCCCGATCGCGGACGTTGATATAGGTTAAAACCCACTTTGTCATCGCTCGATTGATAACTCTCTAGATACGTCTGGTTTGGAGTTTTGGGATAATAACATCAAACGTAACAGGAATTGGGCTTTTCTTGTTTTGACGGTAGGAAAGGAAAAGTCGTCAACTAGTGGTTGGGATTTTTGGTTCTACTCTTCCTCGGCGGGACCACTTTGAAAAATCCCTCCTCCAAACCACAAACGCTGCCTCTGGATTCCTCGGTTTGCTTGGTGTTGGGATTGTTTCTCAAGCACTGAAGGGTTAAAAAACAGCTAAGCCGAGACAAGGACTTGCAATAGCAATTGATTCCAAAGTCCTGTTTTAGATTGACTTTGGTGGCTCGTTGCTTAGAAAATGTGCGTAGCTCTTTGCATCTTTGTCCACTTCCACCACCAACGCTGCATTATAATTTCGTAAAAAATAACATTAATAATCCATCACTACTGGGTGGTGGTCCGTTTCTCTTTGGAGTAAGTATTATTTTCTAAGTCGGGTCACAGTTTACAATTTGTCGCCTTGTGGATTTGCTGGTTTATAGTCTTTGCAACGTGGTTTTAGCAGGAGAAGCTGAAGTCATTGTCTTAAAAACTGCTGCTTTGATCGTAAATTGAACATGGAGAGGACAAATTTTGTTATCATGTTTGTCAGCATCTCACTGTTGGGGCATATTATTCTATCTCGGTGGGACGCCTTCACACTCTTTCTTTACCATAATCCCATACCAAATGCATTTCATTAAAACAACAAATTGGGTTCAAGGGATCTCTTTCTTTCTGAGTTGTTCTTCTTGTAGTCCACATTGCTCCTGTCTCCATCGAAACTTTCAAAGCTTTCGTGACGATGATTAACTTGTTGTAATTTCAGATTTGTCGTCGCATCAAAATCTCTTTTTTGTTCAACCAAACCAAGTTGGAAGGCACCCTTTACTGCTTTTCCCGTTAACTTCATCATTAGGACCGATAAAGTTATTATGAGAATCTCAGCTTACAGATGGTTCTTATTTACTTACGTTTTTTTAAATTAATTAATATGGAAAAGTTAAAATAAAATAAAAATATTCAATTACTCCATGCAAGAGCGCCTAAAATATGGATTGAGAGGAAAAAATAAACGTTAAAAAATTACTACAAGACCCAGCGGGATTTTGCAATTTTGTTTCGTCTTTCTTCTTCTTTTTCTTTGTTAAGGTGGGAAAGGAAAAGATGTCACGGATACGCCGCTAGCATTTGCTCCGGTGGTTGGCTTGTCTTATCTGCATTTTAGAACTCGGAAACACAAAAGAGGTCTATTTGGATTTGGTTTTTGTTTAAATTAAATTATATTAAAAATTATAAAAAATAAAATTTAAAATAAAAAATATATTTTTTAGTTAAAAAATCAACCCTATACCCTTCAAATTTTCCGACGTGGACATATGCCCTCTAGTTTTAGAATCTTGTTTGACACTCTCCGGAGATGCGCATCATTGGGTCATCAGCGTACCGAAAGTGAAGCACGGCAACAACACACTAAATTCTCCAATTCCCTACTACTGATATTTAATTATAACTAGTCAGCCAAAATGATTCTCAATCCTAGAGTCCATCCAAGAAATTATGTCCCCCGACCCGCTCTCTGGAGTGCGATGCAGACATGTACTGTGAATTCAATACTTTGTGGCATGAAAAGAGGTTTGGTTACCTGAACCAAGACACTGCAGCTGATGAAGGAATAATCAGCATTGCTTACCGTCTTTGGAGGCTGCCAAGTAAACAAAGGTATCGTGACTGTGCTAAATCAAGTCTTTTTGAAATTTCTATGCCAGTAAGAGCGCTACTCTCAACATACAATAAGCAATTCTTTAATTTAAAGCCGTGATCCGGGACTTCTTGGGCTCTTTTTTTGTATGTATTTCCTCCCTTACCCAACATCTTGCTTCTTGCTTCCCCCTGCTATGCTGCACCCAAACACCTGCTCATACTGTAGATTAATTAGGCTGTCACTGCCCCTACTGGCTACAATCTCTATTGGCCAGTTGGGCGATCAGAGCAACCGAGAGGATAGCAGTAGCAGTGAATTGTCGAGAATGAGAGCAGTGAGAGCAGATATTGCATCGTGAACTTCAGATGTGGGATGATTTTGGAAATCCTTCCATTTTCAGGATTATATGGAACAAAGAAATTACAACAAGATCTTGCACATGAATGACTTTCAGCAACTTCTGCAACACTGTTTCTCAACTTCAACTTTCCCATTATGAACCAAACTCATGTCTAAATCAGCTATTATCCGAAAAAAAAAAAAAATAATAACACGGTTCGAGTCTTTTCGCGCTTTCCTGGTTCCCATTACACTATTGTACGGATTGTTGGAAATTCCACCCGCCAGGAAAGATCAATAACAAGATGAAGCATTTCGACTGGTATATTGGCATATTGTTCTCTGTAACGTCTATTGCTCCTGCAATACAATACATTCTTTTATGCTACTTGGTGATATCTGCGATATCAGAATTCTGTCCCATTAACTCAGTAATCAAATATCTGTTAATTGAAAATACTTGGGTTGAGATTAAACCAAAGTACGAAGCATGCTGTTCTAAGATCTGCAGCTTGGCGTGGCCAGTCCAGCGGCAATTATCATGGCATCATGGATATGGTTCACTGTAAGCTGTGCGGTCATTTGCCAAATCCCAAAGACAAACATCACATTACTAATGTTTCCCAACCTGCCAAGGACCTCAGAATTCAGTTTTTCATTTGAGTAAATAAAGCTGCGATTAGTCAGTTTTCTTTAAAAATTTTCAAAAAATTTCTGTGGTTCATAATATATTTCCTGCTTCATTTCATATACTCCCAACTTTATTATTCTTTTTTTTGAAGAACCATCTTAAAACTGTCTACATTTGAGAATGCTAACCTAAATAATGTATTTCAAGATCAGAAGAACAACTTGGAGAAGCATATGTACTAACACGCAAAAGAGCCAGGCGAGGGGATTTACAACTCAATACTAGAAACAGACATCGCAAGTTTCTGTAAAGAAATGAAATCAGTTCCCTTATTTTATCAAGAATTTCATTAAGTATAATTCCAAATTCTTTCCCGCTAAACATATTCATCCACAAATACATTCCAACAAGAGGAACAAGTATTGCACCACCAGTTCCTTTTTCAAAGAGTACTATGATCTTAAGGAAAAACACTGTTGTTTACTTAAGCGAATAACTTCCTGTACCATTGAATCTAAAATTAAACACAATATCCTAATGTCATTATTATTCTGCGGATACATTTTCATGCAGCCATAGACTTTGTGAAGACATTAAATTGGCATTCATCTTTAAATTAGATGACATTCAACACCTTGTGATTCCTTAGAACTGCAATGAATTGTTCACCTGTGACTTCTCTACCACTCCAATATCATTTAAAATAGATTCATCAATAAAATTTAATTTTCAAACAAGGAAACCAAATTACTAACTAATCCTGAAACTATATATTACAGGATTTTCGAACATAAAGGATCTATAGGTCTCAAAGGAGATCCAGATCATCAAATCTGAAGTAATTGGAGGCTGTAGTTTTCAAATGAAAAAATAGCATCATGAAGAAATTTGGATTTGAGAAGCAATTTAAAGAATGGATTTTATCACACGAAAAACAGTACCTTGAGATTTGAAAGAAACCCATTGCTCTTTCTTCTGGATGTTATAAAGAAACAATTTTCTCTACTGGAGTGATGCAAAGTTTTGTGCACACCTATGCCATCAAATGTGAGGATGTATGACAAGAAACTAAGTACATCATCTCTGCAACACAATGATACAGTATGAACAGCATGCATTCAAAGGAATTGCATGCCCATGCTTGCACATCATTGTTGCAACATCATCTCTGCACATCTATGCCATCAAATGTGAGGATGTATGACAAGAAACTAAGCACATCATCTCTGCAACACAATGATACACTATGAACAGCATGCATCCAGAGGAATTGCATGCCCATACTTGCACATCATTGCTAAAACCTGCTCAACTTTATTCTTTTGGCCCCATGTTGAATAGGCCTTGTACAATATCCAAAATGTCTTTTTCGTTAAGTTCAAATTAACCCTGTCCATCTCATCGAGAACCCCCTCCATCTCTGTAATACGCCTTTGTGATGCATACATGACCATCTTACTGTGGTAAAGAGACCGGCAGATCTTCCACCCCGCACTATCTGCATGCTTAACAAAGTTAGCAAGCTTATCCACTGCACCACTTCGGAAATAACTAGCAACTATACTACGCATTATTGATGCTGTTCTCACGGAGGTATTTTGCTGGAGTGCCTCAGTAATTAAGTTTTCCATCTGCTCTAGTAGATCCTCATTTGCATACATGCGGATCAATAAAACATTCAACCAAGGCCTATAATCGTATTCTGGAATCAGCTTCAGCATTTCCTCAATCTTCTTGACTCTATCTGGGACAGAACTTCGACAGTATGCACATATCATTGCTCTAATCAAGCGAATTTCTTTATGATTAACATGATCTTTTACAACCTCATACATCTCTTCCATCTTTTTCAATTTGCCACTGTGTGCATAACCTCGAAGCATCAGCAGATGGGTAGTAAGATCTGGTTTCACATCATCTGCCTTCATGATCATATAAGTCTTCTCCATCTTATTCCACATCCATGCAGTGATATATCCAGCGATTAAATTATTGTATGTTTTCACATTGGGGGAGAGATTCAAATCCTTAATCTCTCGTAACGTTGCCTCCATGTGATCTACTAGCATCAAGCCGCCAAACATAGAAATAAGAATGTTATAAGTTACAATTGTTGGACTGCACATTGTTTCCTGTTTCAAATCCCTAAATAACGACTGGCACTTTGCAGCCAATCCATTAAACACATAAGCACCCATTAGTGCATTGTATGCGGAGGTTGCCTTTACATTTTTTTTGGCAGCCTCTTGAAAAATCTCAGTTGCAAGATCAGCATCCTTCAGTCTACCAGCTACAGAAATACCCCTTGCATACTCCTCTCTTGTCATAGGAGCTTGATAATCTATGTGTTCCCTTCTCCAATTAAAGACCTGAACACATGTAGCTCATGTAACAAAAGACTAAACAGCAACCAATAGAGCAACAAACAAAATACTATTGCAGCAAATCGTTTTCACTATAATTAGCTTTTTTCACTTCAAAATCAAGTGAGAGAAGAAGAAGAAGAAGATAGGTTAATGTACATATAATTTTACAAGGATGAATTTGGGAAGAATTTCATCTGAACGGTGACTTCCCAGCAAATTCAGACAGCTTGACGGTTTGAGTTCTTAAGCTATTGAATATGAAGTTCCTAAATTTACAAACTCATCAAGTCAGCAAGACGCAAGCAGCCAAACAGTTAAAAATACATATATATATTTACCTACATTTCCCATATCTGCAATTGTATCAGCATGAACCCTAGTCGCATACTAAATTCCGAAAGCTACAACATTAGATCCATTTTCACGTTGTATTCACAAATATGTAAAGATATCAAGACATTCTCCTTTGTGCAGCTACAACTTAAACATGCACAAGGAAAGACCGAGAGGAGGCAAAGAGGCTTGACCTGAAGAGCTAAATCGGGTGAAGAATTTAACTGCTTTAAGAGCAAAACAATAGCAGAGCCATCAGGATATCTCCGAAACAAAGGCGCCCCGCTTTCTTCCAATACCTTCTCAAAATTATCCACATCGTCGCTCTTTTCCAATAACTCGTTCTTCAAGAAGGAGACTTGGTATAAGACATGTTTTTTTGCAATGGAATCATCAGCGCTTCTCCACTTTTCCAGAAACAAACCGGAGATGTTTGACCATGTATAAGCGGAGGTATATGGCTTTTGGGTAGTGAACTCCCGGATCCAATGAGCTTGGATGGCCCGGATGCTACCTAACGGATCTAGGACTTTGCATAGATGGGATACCGGTGGCTCTTGAAGCTGGGCACAGCACCATCTCCGGAGAAATAGCTCTCTTGTCTGGAGTACGTCCGATGACACCTTGCAGGCGCGCCTCATAGTTTTGCAATGGAGATAACTTGCTTTTCATTCATGCTACTGATTACTTGAGAATTGGGATTCTTCGAAGGTTTATGAAATTGCTGTTACATGAAAGTTTTGGTTGAGGAGGAGGAGCGGCAGCCGTCGGCTGCGCCGTCCAATAGCCGTCAATCAGTTTTCTTCTTTCCTCGATTTGCAGATGAAGAACGGGGCCACCAGACCAACTTGGACTTGTAAGCCCAGCATGTACTTGTATTGGCTCCCTCCTCTGCCCAATAATCCGGCCCAAAGAGAAGGATCCATGCTTCATATTGGGCCAAAATTAATGTTATTTGTTCAATAAAGTCATAATTGAACTCCACCGACAATTAAAAGCCTTTAATTCGTGCGGTTGATGGCACATCATATAATTTTTATTAATAGTATATTATCTTTTATTATAAAAATTTTATAATTAAATTAAAATTTTTAATTTTAATTTATTTTTTTCATGTTTATTTGAGTTGGAATATAATTTTTAAAAAATTTTATTATTTTTTAAAAAAATTATAATTTTTTTCATTTTAAAATATAATTTTTAACTAATTTAATTTATTTTATGTTAATATAAGAAAAATAAAAAAATTATATTTATAGATGAAGATAAATTTAAAAAATATTTTTTTAAAATTAATAAAAATTAAATATATATTTTTAAAATAAAAAATTATATTTTAAAATAATGAGTAAAATTTAAAGCATGAAGTGGTAAAAAGCAGGTCAAGTAAAGCAGAAGATACTACTAAATTTCATTTATCAAAAATTTAAAATGCTCTTTTTGGCTAAACAGGTCAAGGACAATGCACCGCAGCTTACATTATCCCGTGGCACCCCACGTAGGCTTTCCGCAAGAAGAGTTTTGAACCCTATAACCAACCTCGACGAGGTTCCAATCTGACGCCGTACAGAGGCAGCATTGTCCCCGACACCCCGTGCCGGGTCATCCAAGACTCCACTTCCTCAAGGACATTGAAAAGGGAAAACCACAACCATGGTAGGTAAACGCATTTGAATACCACATCACTTCTTACACTATATTCAAAATTTATTTATAATTGTTTGAAATTTTTTTTTATAACTATAAATATTAAAAAATATTTTAAAAAATAATTATTTAATTTTATAAATTATAAAATTAAATAATTAGTATATAAAATATAAATAATTATTTGTCAAGATTATCGTTGGATAAAACAAATAAATTAAACGATCACAAGTTACGCACCAGCAGAGGTGGGTCATCTGCTCACTTGCCACATCAAGACAAACTATACAAAATTTAGCCCAAAACTGGAAAAAAAATAAACAAAAATGGTCCAAGAACAGCAGCATTTGCTGCTATAATTGTATCCTTTCTTCAGGTGCCAAAAAAAAATCTTTTCTTCATCTGTGACGCAATACCCAAACAAAAATAACCTCAGAAAATCAGGCAATTTTGTGGGATTTCTGTCTCAAAATTCGGGTGAGTCGTAAGACTCTGATTCTGATGTTCTTCTTTTTTCTATTTTTGGTTGAACTTGGTTTTTTTAATTGCTTCAGAATTTGTATCGAGTTGTCTTTCTTCTGCTGCCATTCATTGCTTACATCAATTTTCTTCCGCACGCGCTTCTGTAAATTTTTAAATTGCTCAACTCTTGTGCAAGCCCTTTATTGTGAATTTTTCGGAGAAAGAATTATGCTCGATGTAGAGAAAGATGATAGAGCTGAAATGAGTAGGAGTCTGATACCAACTAACAAAGATTGCGACTTTGCTGCTATACTGCGATATCTGAATACTTAACGGACCACGTATATTATGATTTTTCATCGAATTAATTGCTGGAAAGGAATGTCAGAGCAGCATCTTTCAGCCGGAAATTGTTCCATTCTTCGCATGAATCAGGGCCTTGTTCACCGCAATTCTCCGGACAGAGTTGTTGGTTTCTAGTACTTGTTCATACACGTCAATCCAATTATTTCTAAATTTGTGCATACATACACAAAATCACATGTATGATATGTTTGGATAATTTTGATAACCCGGGACGTGGTTTCATTGTTTGCAGGGATGGAGATTCTGCTGTATCTGAGTTGTGGTGGAAACTTTGTTCTGGTACTTTTTGCCTAAAATGTACTTTGTATCTGAGGAGACTGCTGTTAACGACATGGGCCACTGGTTTAGTAGATTGGAACTTGAATCTGAACTCCTTGACGGTTTTACTCCCAGTTATGAGTTGGTAGGCAGTTCTACACCTAAAAGACCATTGAGTTATTTGGATCATGAAATTGCACAGGTTACTAGGCTTAGATCAGGGCCACATGAGAATTTCAGTCGAGTCATACCTGGGAAGAGGGAGGCTCCTGTTTCGACTGTGAAGATGTTAATGGGTCGAGAAGCAAATTATTCTAGAAGAGGGAAGTTCTCAGCATCTGATTGTTGTCATATTCTCAGTAAATATTTGCCAGTTAATGGTCCTTGGGTTGTGGATCAGATGAACACTAGGGCTTACATATCACAGTTTTCAGCCGATGGCTCCCTTTGTGTTGCTGCATTTCAGGTACATTTTCTGCACTTCCTGTTCTGTTGAGTGTGAAGTTGAGCAAGTAACGGTGCATCTTTAGTGACCTAACTACTCCACCATCCGCCGCCCCAAACCCCCATTCCCCGGGGAACTGAATGAGAGAAAATCTAGAAGAATGAAGAGCTACAACAACTTTAGAACCCTATGATGCATTGATGCTAAATAAATTCCTCCTAAACTCTGCCAAAATACTAATAGTTGGCCCAGCACAGGTTCTCTTCTTTGTCTCAAACTGTGAAATTCTCTCTCTCTCTCTCTCGGTTGACGCTATTTACCTGGTAGGAGTTAGGATGCACATATTTTCTTCCAGTATTTTAGCATAAATTATCGACTGCTTAGCTTTCTGATTTTGTTTGAAGAACAGGGAAGCCACATTAGGATATACGATGTGGAGAGGGGGTGGAAAGTTCAGAAGGACATTCTTGCCAAAAGCTTGAGATGGACAGTCACTGATACATCTCTTTCACCAGATCAAAGAAATCTTGTGAGTTTCTATACTGCTAATAGTTGCAATTGGAAGTGCATCTGTGTGCTTAATACAATTCCTTTGTAGTTAGCTAAGTCTTAGAGACGGACTAGCTAGGTTTTGGGGACACATTATATGCTACGTTCTGCAGACTTAATCTCTTGCAATAATGCCACACCTCCAAAAGTCTTATTTCAATTCATAAATTTCCTCTGATTAGCAGATAGCTATTATAAATGCTCATTTTTCTTAAAAAAGAAATAACAAAACCAAGAGTTTACATGCTTGCAGTTTTACCCAAAAGTGAAATGTGAAAGGCAGCTATTGATCTTCATCCATTTCAGTGTTCAGATTTTGAAATTGTAACTTCATTGAATTGCTGGTTTATCTATTTAATTATTTTTTCATCATTTTTTCTTTCTTTTTCTGATGAAATCTATTTTCCACACTTCACTTAGTTGAAAGTAGAGAACAAGATATCAACTTATTCCTACAAGAGAACTGTTCAAGTTAGTATTATCAGTGGATATTATTTGTCCTTTCTGGGGAATGGGGGTAGCGGAGGAATAAGTAAAGATGGTTTTGTTAATAATACACCAGCAGTTGCACTACATATACATGATGTATACAAAAGTAAGCAAAACAAGTGTGAACAGTCAGGATATGAATCATAGCTAAAGGGACTCAAGTATTGCACAAGGAAACTGGCCTTATAGATGCAAGTATCTTGCCCCACAAAAATAAACAACAAAAGAACCTTGAAGTGATGTGTTGACATCTATTTGAAACTAATGCATTAAACATTGTAGCCTGAAATAATTAGTGCAACCTATTGAGTTTGTATGCAAAGGTGGAAAAACATGTCCAAGATTTGCACATATGCATTTTTCATTTAATTCTATTAAGTCATTCTAATCAATTTGGCTTGCAGGTATATGCGACTATGTCACCTATTGTCCATGTCGTTAACGTGGAATCTGCAGCAACAGAATCTCTTGCAAATATTACGGTATGAAGTTCTGTTTATCTTGAAGTTGTTATAGCTTCTAAATTTGATGGCTTGGTAATATTGCTAAGAGTGTGAGAGTTCAGATCATACATGTTTAATGCATACTAGGGTAGGTACAATTGTTAACAGACAGACAATTATAGTACAAGGGGTCTGCTTGCTGAAGTGAGGTAGAGTCATATCCCCTAAATGCCAAACAACCTAGCCACTAGTTATTCTACCAGGATGCCTCCTTCATTTCTTTATGTGTGAGGAAATAACTAGATTGAAGGGTCATTGGTCAAATGGACAATCATGGACTTTCTAAGGCTTGAATGGTTGCCCTAAGAATGGATTGTGCTTCAGAAAGAGCTACTTGGTTAAAAAAAGGGGGCACAGTTGAGCTACTCTAAGCCTTTTTTCTCTCATTGTTGACAGTCTCATCTGTCCTATTCTTTTTTTGCTTCAAGATATCTTTCTTGAGTAGGTATAATTGTTAAATAGTCTTCAAAATAAGAGAGATAATTCCTTTTCTCCATTAATATTTTTGGGGGACGCCATCACCTGGTCCTATGACAGAAAGAAATTTTGTGCCTTTAGCTTATATATGTCACAACTTCTCCTTCTTTATATGTCCTCATCTCCTGGCATAAATGCTAAGCCTGCCGTTGACTGGGACAAGCTTAAGACTTGCCATTATCAATTAACTATATCACTTTTATTTCATTGTTTACCATAACATTTCTTTCTTCGTAGTGACTTTTTACTTCTTGTCCAGGAGATTCATGAAGGTTTTGATTTATCCATTGAGGATGATGGGGGATATTCTTTTGGGATCTTTTCTGTGAAATTTTCTACTGATGGGCGAGAAATTGTTGCTGGAAGTAGTGATGACTCGATATATGTTCAAGATCTCGAAGCGAACCGACTGTCTCTTCGAATTTTGGCACACACGGTAGGATTGAGTAATGATACTTGGGTAATTTACCATGTGTTGTTTCATTCAATTTCCTCAGTTATATGTGAAAAAGCTAAAAGTATAATGCAAATTGCACGCTCTCTTTATGTTTATACTTTCCTGGCATATTCACTTTTTAACATAGTTTTAGTCTTATGGATTAAAAGTGAGTTAATACTTTTCCCATATTCAAGGTGAAACAGTAGAATTTGTCTCTTGACTTGTTGATCAACAATGAAGAGTTAAATTCTTGTGGATATTTACCTTTGGTATGAAGCTAAGAATATTTTTATTGAATCTGCCTTTACATTGTAAGTTTGCTTTAGTTTGTGTTAATCCTTCAGATCCTGAGTGAAGAAAGAGGATGGAAATACGGTTAGAGGGGATATAGGTGCCTTTTGTTGCTAGGCCAACGTGAAGAGCTCAAAATTGAGTATAATACTGTCTCAATGCATGCTCTAAAAGTTCTAGACTAATTTATTGCTTCGACTGCTAGGTGCCAAGTTGGGTCTTTACTTTGCATGTGCACTGCATGTTTCTCAGTTTAGTATCTTGCAAATTCACCAAGGTTTTTCTAATTACAAGAATCCAGAATTATATGCTTTCAAGTAAAAGACTTTTTGATTCATGCTTCTGTTTAGCCACAAAAAGGTTGATTTTGTCTCTTCAGTACTTTTAATTGAAAAATTATCATGACATGTCATTTATTGTGCAGTCTGATGTTAATTCAGTATGTTTTGCGGATGAAAGTGGCCATATTATTTACTCAGGGAGTGATGACAATCTCTGCAAGGTAATTCTTTCGGCCTTATTTGTTTATAGAGACCGTTCAGTATTTGGATTCTCTGAAGCTAAGTAGAGACTTTTGCAAGCAAGATCCCATGCTGGGGTTCATATTTAATATTTTATCAGTGAATCAATTTTCTCCTTTTAGATACTCTTTGCAGCTTGGAATATGTAACTATTTTCATTACTTATGTCGAATAGAGATTCTTTCTGCAATTTACCTAAAGAAATTGTTTTTTGTTAGTGCAAGGAGGTTTGCTGTGTCTCTCAGGCTGAGATCCTCTTAACACATTCTATATATCATTATGGAACTCACACGATGTGATCGTGAAATGAGTCCTTGCACATCACTTTTAGTTTCTAATGTCCGCTACATTAATACACACCGGTAGATCCTTATTGCGGAGTTAGGAAAATGCTTGGGATGGGATACAGTTTTATGTTAAGCAATCAGTCTTGGTAACGTTTTATTGTCAAAACCGAGCGATATTCACAAGTAGAGGGGATGCTTTGCTGGAGTCAAATGCAGAAATGAAATCCTTAGAATGCTTTTATTTCTTTATTTTTGAGCGGTTGTAAACATGCTCTTTGATATAGGTCTGGGACAGGAGATGCTTCAGGACCAAGGGAAAGCCAGCAGGAGTCCTAATTGGACACCTAGAAGGCATTACATATCTCGATAGTCGTGGCGATGGGCGCTATTTTATTTCAAATGGTAAAGATCAGACCATTAAGCTTTGGGATATCAGGAAAATGTCCTCCTATGAACCTCGGTATGCACTTTTTCACACCCATCATTCTTTGCCGTGATCAAAGCATATAACTTAATGATTGGCCTGTTCTAATTACTATTTATGCATCTCTTCCAATGCTTATCTTTTAACTGGACTGCTTATAATAAAATTATGTTAGTTATTTAGCTTTACTAAAACTCTTGCAGATGCCTATGTTCTCAAACATCTACTATTTTACTTCATTTCTTTGTCCTTTTAGATTTTTCCATTTGTTGCATCATACAAAGGTGGCAAGCTGAGCATGTATGTATTAACATCCAAGTGGCGCGCTTATCACACTTCTATTTTCCATCTGACCTCATGCAAAACTGTTTTTGCAAAACGTGTAAATAGCATTTGCTTATTAACTTGGAACTCCTTTACTTTCAAGGAGGAAAGATGTTACTAGTTAGTTCTATTGATATACTCCCTCAATTTCAAAATACTTTTCGATTTAGGACAGGGCACACGGATTAAGGATTTGTTAAAATCCATACAAAAATAGTACAAAATAACCTAAGTAACCATATTTAATGAGTGTAGGTTTTTACCAGTAATAAATGCACTATTTGAGATTATTAAAGTTAAAATGGAATGAGAATAATTGATTTACCAGATTGACAAATATTTCGAAAAACAAAAATAGAAATTTTTTGGGTAGTATTTTGAAACAGATGGAGTACCATTTAGCTGAATTGAAAAATAGGTTTACTCTATCTAGAATATGTTCCGGTTGCACTTCCTAATGAGGGATCTTACATGGTTTCCATTTGTCTTGTTATTATTCCTATCTAGCAATCTAGGGTATAGGAACTATGACTGGGACTACAGATGGATGGAGTATCCTCCTCAGGCTAGAGAGTTGAAGCATCCAGGTGATCAATCACTAGCTACGTATAGAGGCCATTCCGTCCTGCGTACTCTTATCCGCTGCTACTTCTCCCCTGAATATAGGTGAGTGTTGCCTATGGTATCTTCCAGCTGAATGTGATCTGAAACTCTCATCCTCCCTTCAGTTTGACTTTCTCAAGTTTTAACGAATATGGTCTCCAAGGTAACATTTCTCTGATGATACTTGCAGCACTGGGCAGAAATATATTTATACCGGCTCGCATGATTCTTGTGTGTATGTATATGATCTGGTAAGCATATATAGTTTTTCATCAGCAATTTACCATGTTTTGGGTGAGAACTCTCTCTTTTCTACCAAGAGCAATGAATGTTGTACACTCTGGGATCAAACTGCTTGATTTTAAAATTTTCCTCCTCGTTGTGATTGGCTGACCCAACTGTTTAGGTAACTGGAGCCACAGTTGCAAAACTGCAGCACCATAGATCAACTGTGAGAGATTGTAATTGGCACCCTAGTTCTCCAATGCTCGTCAGCTCTTCCTGGGATGGGGATGTTGTGAAATGGGAATTCCCTGGAAATGGAGAAGGCTAAAACCCTCAAACAATCGGCAGATCGAAAGAAGTCAATTCTACTGAGGACAGGCAAGTCATTTTGATGTGCGAGTCTGGCTACTGTTCCAGCTATGAAGATACTCGGTACTTGCCCAAATGTTATGTGATGATAGGCAATAATTTGGTCGGTACTCCCATAGAATGTACATAAAAAGCTTATTTGAAACCGGAGGTTGTGGATTACTTATAGGATGAAACATATAGTTCCTGTAAATATTTTTATTTGGACTATGTAGGGCTGCTTGTCCACAGTTAATCCTATTTTGATTTTCTTGGACCAATAGTATCAATTACTTGTACACTACTGAGAACTTATTAAAATTTTGGCTCTCTAGCTCCAATAAAATTTTATTGTAAAAGGCTTATGCACAGTAGCCCTGATTTTGGTTTTTAGCGGTTATCTGGATTGCTAAAGCCATCAGCAGCGATGGAGCTTTGGGAGAAGCATAGTGTCAATGTGGCTTGACTATTAAGAAACAAGACGCTCGCTTTCGTGACCTTTAAAATCATCATTATCTATGGAGTTGGGAGAATTTTTCGCAAGGCCTGCATGTCTTTCAAGCAGACTCATGGGAAAGGGGAGCTGCCCGCCAGAATCATGAGGATTGGCTACTGAAGTGCGGGCTCTAATACTACTATCAAACGTCCACCCTGCTATAGTCAAGTCCCCATCTAGACAGCTGCAATTCTGGTTTTCTAGCCTTATATTTCTGTCTACGGGTTTCAAAGTGAAGGTGATAGCACGGTAGGCAGCGGACTGGAGTTGTATCTCTTTCAATCGCTCGAAGAGAAACAAAAAGACTTTTTGGTTAACTCTATGTTCGTAATAGAAATGAAAGACAGACTGGTTCCACGTTTTATTCACATTGTTCACTATATCAACATGAACAGATCATAGATGGTCCTCGAAGAGCCAAAAATGACAACGGAAATATCGCAGGCAAAAAGGAAAGACACACTATTTCATGATTCCCCCTCATATGGCCTGTGAAAGAGAATTTGGAAAGGTATGAAAAAGGATTGAACTCTGATAGGGACGGAAGGTAAAGCCTGGTAAGAGAAGGGTCAAGTGTTTTGTAATTCGTAACTAGGAATGGGGATAGCTGGCTGAACCTTAGCATTGTAATTCGTAAGTAGGAGAGGGGGAATGGTAGATGCAAAGATCATTGGCGAATGGAAAATGGTCCCAAGTGAGAAGATCATGAATGAACAGTAGACGAGACATAAGTCAGATATTCATTTCTTTTGCTGAACGGCGTGGCACTGTGCTCTCTTGTCTCTACCAATTCTACATGCATTCATTCACTGGGCTTCTCACTTCTCATCATCATCTCCGACGACCACGTGCAAACCCAATTTCGCTACTCCCCAAATCAATAACAAATTGCACCAAAACCCTTCACATGCTTTCTATGATTTAAATTTACCCCCACAACAATTTATCTATCGCATTTCAAAAAATATACTTTTTATCTATCAATTACTGTATGTTTAGATTTTATTTATCTCCATGCATAATATGTATTTCAGGTAGACTTGCGGCTAGAAGAGTGCATTGGAGCACGTGAGAGCAGTTGATAAGGACTAATAAGCTTCCTAAACAAAGGAGATGAGTCATAATCAAATCTGAATCCTGCTTTGGAGTTAGATGTCGGATTGACGAAAGGTCATTTGGACCATAAAAGGAGAGAAAGCCTTGTACCAAAAAAGAAGAATATGGGAGCGGTAGGTCCTCTACCTCTCCAACTCAAGTGAAGTAGTTAACCCTCCAATCCAGCCAGGCAAAATCACGGCTTTGATCTCTCTTTTAACAAAACCTTCCTTGTAAATTGCAAAAGCAACATAAGCAATCATACGCTAACTAATACTAAAAAGGATAACTATTATAAATTTTGGGTGTGATTGGATATAGTTTGATCTTAAAATTTTTATTTTAAATTTTGTAAAAGTTTAGGGTGTGATTAAATAGGATTTAATTTTGAAATTTTTATCTTAAGTTTCATAAAAGTTGAATTATTTGTGAAAAGAGATATGTGTCTCATATTTAAAATTTTGAGTTTAATTTTAAAATTGTATGATATTTAATCCCACCCTTAAATTATTTATAAAAGATGATATAAGTTTTATACTTACAATTTTACGTTTGAAACTTAATCCAAATCGAGCTATTATCATTCTTAAGCGTCAAGATAGATTTACCAAAGTTCCAAATTTGAGAGATTCTAACACTTGTCCATCTTCATTTTTATCGCCGAAAACAAGAAAAGTGAAAAGCAACAACAACTCATCTCACTTCCGACTTCTCCCTTCTCTTCTTCTTATGAAGTAGGGCAGCAAAGTAACATCCACCAGCTCTGCTCCAACCACTATATTCCTTGGAGAAGAAGGAGGGTGTATTTGAATTGTATTTCTCTCTTGACATTTTTGCGTGTTAAATTTTTAAAGAATATGTTATTATGAAATCCGAGTCAAACATTTTCTACTTTCTTCGTTACAATCGGTGCCAAAAGGCCAAAAACATCGTCCATTAATAACCAAAAAAAAAAAAAGAAAAAGAAAAGGCTAAAAACATCAAGGAGCCAGAAGAGAAAAGAAACGAGCCATTTGTCTAATCACAAAATGGAATCAAACACGTATAGTTCGATTCCCTCCCACCACTGCATCTGTGATTGACTGACACCACCAAATGTATCCGTTAACAGCCACGACAAAGCCAGACAACAGAAGCATTCCCGTTTCCACTCAGATATTCTCCTTACTACCCAACCATCATCTAATAAACATCTACTGGGTATAAGCATCCAATAAATTCTTAATTCCCAACTGAAACATTAAATATTGACCTAACAAAGATTATAGGGAAGCATTTGTCGGAACGAACAAATATCAACAGTATCTTCAGAGATAAGTCGCATTCTTCAAGCGTTTTACAGAGTCTTTTTTTTTTTTTTTTTCTGATTATCCCACATCTTCTTTTCTTATTAGTTAACCGCATTTATCACAAGAATAAATAAATGAATCTCAATATCTCCTTTCTCCACCGCCAAAAATATGTAACCACCCGCAAAAAGAAAAAGAAATTTATCATCGGACAGCAAATTCTCCTCTTTGCCCTCGATGTACCGCTAATTCTTGGGTTTACCCTTCCACTCGATGCACTGATCAGTAGGCCTCGTCTTCTGCTTGCCGGCCTTCAGGGGGCACGGAGTTTGCACCGGCGGTACCATGCAATTGTACTGCAAGCACAACGAACTGCTCAGAGGGATCGCCGTCGTCGGATTAATCTCTATTCCGGTCAAATAGTTGTGTTGCAAATACAATATCTGTATGTGCGCTGACAATAGCCGGTCCACCAAGCTCGCCGGCACCTGACCCATGAACCGGTTATTATTCAGATACAGATTCTGCACGGACGAGAATAGAGGCGATATTTGGCCCGATAACCGGTTGTAGCTGAGATCAACGGTCGGAATGGCGACCTGATCAACCGGAAGAACCGGCCCGTAGAACATATTCCTCTGCAATTGCAGATTAGTGATCGGAAAGGAAAATATGCTACCCGGAATGCAGCCGGTGAACTGGTTAAGACTCAAGTCTAGGTAATTTAATCGGTTGAGACGGGTGAGGAGCCGGTCCACTGGCCCAGTAAAGCGGTTCCACGATAACGAGAGGTACTCCAGTGAGGGAGGGAGTGAAGTTGGTAAGAGCGACCCGGAAAGATCGTTGTGCTTCAGGTCGAGACGGGTCAAGGTTTGGGAGACAAAGGGAGGAACGGGGCCCGTCAGACGGTTGTGACACAGAATGACGTTGGACAGCGACGGCAGAGCTCCGACAGACCAAGGAACACTTCCTGTAAGCTGATTGAAACTAAGGTCGAGAGTTTGCAGTCCACGGAGCTGACCAAGAGTAGCTGGAATATCGCCGGAGATGAAGTTCCGGCTCACGGCGAGAAACCTTAGGTTCGTCAACTGAGACAATGATTGAGGCAATGGGCCTATAATCCGTCCTGGAACAATAGTAAACTCCGCTAGAGCAGATAGTTTACCGATGGCGGGGTCAAGCCTTCCAGTCAGACCCGGGGAACCGGCCCTAGGATCGCCCAAATTTAAGGCGATCACTGTATCTCCATCACAGTACACTCCGGGGAAGTTGCATGGGTCGGAAGTGAAATCCCAAGAAGCAAAATAATTAGAACCAGGCAGATCATCCAAGCTTTTCCTTATAGATTGCAAAGCCAAGAAATCAATGGGGTCTAAAATCGCCTGGGCAAAGAAACTAAATTCAAGAACAAGAACCAAATGGCTGAGAAACATAAAAAATGGTCCGATTTTCCCGATTACACATGGCCTCATTTTCTTCCCGCACTTAATACTGTGATATTGCAGAAGGAGAGGTTTTTATAAGAAAAGAACTGGGCTTTTAGAGAATGCTTTTCCGTGAACAGCAGCGATTTCTCGTGGACAAAACGAGGGCGTGAAAACTTTAATGGAGACAACAGGCATTCACAGAAGAGATAGATAAAGATAGGGAAGATGAAAATGTATATATGTACCGGTAGAGGGAAAGGACTGAGAAAGAGTGGCTTCGGAGAAAAGCAACAGAGTGGAAAGGGGGTTCTGGGTTTTCTTGATTCTTCTCGTACACAATACTCTTAAGCTAGGGAAGTGGGTTTTTGGCCTTTTGGCTTCTCGGAGAAGACGAAAGGACAATGACTATGGCTACTACTTTCCTGCAGAGTCTCTCCTCCTTCTCTTCTGCAGCAACCACAAGGGTTATTTGATTGGTTCTTGGTTTTTACTATGGTTAATAATTCATTAAAATTAATGTCTATGATGTTTGTTTATTGGGAACAGGTTGGGGGCCAAACGGTTGTCCGAGCCTGCGTGGGAGGGCCTCTTCCTCAGCTTCGGATTGACAGGTCAGCAGCTTAGAGCTTTTGTGGTGATTCGGACGAGGACCACGTGACCTGATGGTTCCGGCCAGGAGAACTGCCGCACCACCACCATCAAACCATTATCTGCTTTACTATTTCCCCTTTTATATTAACACCGTTATAAGGGAAATAAATTCTTTATAAATGTCTGTATCTTTTATGGGTAATCTTTTTTTTCACTGTTACAGGGAAATGGATAATTAGCACATAATAGGAGATAACAGGATAATGTATTGTTATTTACGATAGATAAATTTGGAACTGGAAAATGGAGAGACGAACGCATTTTTAGAAAAGAAGCAAACAAAAGACGTTCCATGATCCTATTTTACACAATTAAGAGTGTATTAGGATAGAATTTGAGTTTAAAATTTTTTATTTTTTAAATTTTATAAAAATTAAGGGTGTATTTTAATTTGATTTTTTAAATGAAATTAAAAATAAATGATTTGTAAGAAGATAAGTAAAGCTTAAAGTGAAAAAAATAAGTTTTTTTATTGAGTTTTAATCTAATCTCATCTTGAATTGAATTGTTTGTAAGAAAAGAAGTGAGAAATAAAGTAAAAAAAAATTATAATTTAGTTCTGCAAAAGATGCATCCTAAAAGGGAAAAGAAAAAATCACATTATAAATGTATGTATTTATTTAAGAAAATACTTGATCACACAAATGTATACATCTTTTGACAAAAATTGCAAAACTTCTATTTTTTCCCATAATTAAATACTACTGTCTACGCGTTTAGTTTGTAGGATACTTTAAAACTTCTTAACATTTCTTGTATTATTTATTTTTATAAAAATTTTTATTTTTAAAATTTTCTTTAAGAGTTTAAGATTTATCTTTTATGAATTATGTTTTATAAATATAAATTTGGTAAAAAAATATTGTAGATAATCTAAAATAATTTTGAGGACGGGCGTTCTAATAAACTTACAAAGTAAGTGGTCTTCTTCGTCTTATAATGAATTTATACCATTGCACAAAACGGACAGTATAGTGCATTTGGGATTGGCTCTCATTTCAAAAACCATACTTTTTAAAATTTTTTTTTATCTTGAATATTTTTCTTCCAGAAGTCATTTCACTTTTCTTTTTCTAAAACAAGAATTTCCATTTTGATACTATGTTTAGATATTTTTGCATTATTATTCTTCGACGCAGAATTAAGAGTAACAATTACTCAAAAAGAAAATTCGTTTTATTTTTTATTTTTTTATTTTTTCAATATAGCAGTAATTTTGTGAAAGAAAATTAAGTGTCAAAGTTTAATAATAAAAAGATAGAAAATCTTCATTTCGCAGTTGAATCCAAATACGTGACCGTATACCCAAAAGAGCATCAGTACGTTTAGGGCTCCGCAGTCCATCGGTACTTTTCTTTTAGAGGAAAAGAAAAAGAAAGCGAAAAAAAGAAGATGGTCAAAAGGAGGGTGGAAGTGAATTGAGACTGTGAGAAAGGCGGTTCGGAGAGGTGTTAGAAAACAGCTGGCGATGTCCGACTTAGTTGTGGTTGGCCTCTGCTTCGTTTTTCTAACAGTCAGACCCACGCAGTTCCAGAGGTGAGACGCGAGAGAGCATTCGGATTCTTGCTTGCGGCACAAGCCGGTACATATTAGTCAACCGGGGCAGTTGAATTGGGCCGCTGGCGTCATCTTTTAGGCCCACCAAGAAACGAACACAAAAGGAAAGGTAGTTAGGCCGATGGCCGTCTTTTACTCGTGCAGTAATGAACAATTAATGATGGTCATGTGAGTGGGAAACAAAGGCAACATTTGGGGGTTTTGTCAGTTTGTTTCATGAATGGAATGCCGAAGCTTATTTTGAATTGGGTTTGTTCTGAAAATAGTGAATGAAGCATGATCTGATCTCCTATGGATTATGGGGGCAGACAATTATTTTCAGTGCAAATAGGAGGGAATGATTCCTTGCATAATGTCACTCAACTTATCGATGGCAATTAGACAAAGCACAGAATAATACTTTATTCCCAGGCCAATTAAAACCCCCTTTTGCTTTGTTGCGTTGAAGGAAAAAGGAAATCGTCCAGAAAGTCTGAATTCTTCAAGTCTGACGAGAATAGAAATCTTTTATACTAATAATACTATTTTTGGAATGTACAAATTATTTAAATAAATAATTTAACAGTTAAATATTTAACTCGTCATTTAAAAGATCATAATCAAACTTTAAAGAAATATTTCACTCGTACAGTCAACATATTGATAAACTTACACAATACCACCTTCAAAGTTGAATGAGTTTTCATCTTCAAGACAAGACTAACAACTGAGGCATAATCCGAGATAACAAGGTTGTTGTTTGATGATCATCAATTATAAGACAAACCAGGAGACATGAACGACTTTACACGCTCAAATCAATTATTACAGGAATTGGTAGATGCATAAAACTGGTTGCTCAAAGGAGTGAAGTATACTACCGACCCTTTTACCTGCGTGGACCAGTTTCGTTACTTGTACTACAGCTTCTCTTTCTCCTTTTCTCTTTTGTATTGTACCACACCATTCATAAGCTATTTTCCTTTTACTCTTATTACTGGCAGCATAGAGTAATCCCAGGGAGAAATGAGTTGATTTGCACCAAACTCAACAACCTCACTCTCACCTTCTCCATAAGGGGGAGGAGGAGGCGGTGGTGGTAGCGGCGACGGGAATGGGATGCCATTACGATCAGTTATTACACTTTACTGGGCTTGGATCTTCTTGTTCCTTTTCTTACAGATGGAAGCTTCGTTACGGGTCCCTTTCATCCAGCTACCTTGCCTCCAATGTTCATCGGTGGCCATGTGATGTGGCCTGGGATATGGAACTTTCTAAATATGCGCATGCTGCATCTCATTACTCATTTTGTTGCATCCTTTTGTTTTTTTTTCCTAAAAAACAAAACTTACTTCGTATATATGAATTATATACTCAATTATAAAGAAGTATACTCAGTTGAGTACTCGTCTGGCAAAATTATTTACAATTTGCACGTTATAAATTGGTAAAAAGTCCCATATTTCATTTCTTGTGTTACCAATCTTTTGAGCTCTTGGACCAACTTGACAGAATTTCTGTAACAAAAATCTTGAGAATCCAAAAGGTCTTGTGAGAAGTTGGGTACATATGTCTTCATGAACTGCTGAAAAAGAAAAATTAGGAGTTAAGAACCCATAATGCAGGGAAGCTAAAGAGGGCTTTCATGATGAAGTGGACTGGGCTAATGCTATAATGGCGATGCCGGACCGACCATGCATCTCGGAAAAACATACTTGTACCCAATCAATCTGCAGCGGCCGTTCACACTAACGGAAGTCTTCCTAAGCATTGTTTAGTCTAACCAATTGCTACTAGAAAACGATTGCGCATTTTGGGCTGGACAGTGGACGACACAGTGCCCCTTTTGGTACGATGAACTTGCAATTATGAAAGGAGTTAATTAGTAAAGATCGGTACTCACTGCTGCGCAACCAGAAAAATTGTCGTCCTCTCGCAGAAATGCAGTATTAACTTTATCAGTGTAGTTTACACACACACAAAAAAAAAAAAAACAGCTACCTCCCCTTGGATACTCACTCTCTTCTTTGTGAATAAAAAAATATAATCATTTTAATTTCAAACAAAAAGAGTACGATTAGAACACAACAGCGAGGGAATTCTCCCAACTAGTTTGGCTACAGAATCATATCGGAACCCAACGCTGGGAAACTACTGTCTGTTTGACAGAAGAAGGGGCCAAAATTACCGAAGGAGAAGAAAGGTCTTACGGGGTGTTTCTTTTTCATATAGAGATGATTTGAAAGAGTTTCAATTCTCCTACAGCCAATTAGGGAAAGCATCGGGGTGGCTGTGCCATGGAGGTCAGTACTCCGCTCAACTCTCTCGCTTTGCTTGAAAGATTCAACCAGGGGCAAAAAGGACGATCAGGTTGCTAATGCCAACTTAACAAGAGATGGAACCCAAAGTAGCTTATCTCCGTGTACGTCCTCAAGGGACTCGAGCGAGGACGGTGCGATTAACTGTCGGCAAGATGAAACCGAGGACCCCATGCCCCACAGATGCATAGTCGACGCAAGGTCCGTCGGTAAAAAAGAGCTTTTGCCATTAAGGCAAGCAGATTCACAAAGCTGATCAGTTGTTGTAGTACAAACAGCTCGAACCTGTTTCCTATCTGTATGTATCAGAATAGCCTAGCCTTATCTAAGAATTCAGACCAGACACCATACTTGTCTTGAGGCCACCTGTAAATTATCCAATACATATAATAATCTACGAGGGCGATATAAAATGCGGATTGCAGCAAGAGAAACTTTCGTCAGCCAATAGGAATTCATGGTTTTATATATGTGGGACGGCTCTTAAGTATAAATTAAAGAGCACTGGGAGTAAGGAAGAGGCATACGTCAGTGATCTTGATGAGATGAAAACAACTGCAAGCCAGATGGGAACAATGAGAATCGATTTGAGATACGGAAGATAAATTTAAAAAAGGTTTAAGTGGAAATATGAGATGCAAAAGTTGCAGAGGAGATGGATGGATTTGCTAAAAAGTATCAGCACCAACAGAAAGTGACTATAACAGTCATTTTAGATAGCTGATGAAGGAAGATATATAGTTCTTGCAGTTGTTGGCTACTAGGTCTTGGAGACCAAGAATACAATGCTTCTTTCAAAGCAATTGTAAAACTGCTACCACTCAAAGCTGCAATTTAACCGTAAGATAAAATTCATAATATTGATGACCTAAAAAGCACCACTGTAGAATTTCTTTGGAAAGTGATATGGCAATGACTAATCTAGGATTCGGACCTGGGAATGGGGGGTATATGTAGATAGAGGACCTATAAAATTTCGGTAAGAAGGATGATGAGAAATAAGCTTGACGTGCTCTTACTTTAAGTAGGGCATTATACTTTGTAGAAAGCAGTAAAATATAGCCAGATTCGCATCAAACAAGGAACTGTTTAGATTTCCAGGCGAAGAAATTACTGAGACAACAAACTAAAGTATCACTCATTAGAAATGATGCATTTGGGAGGACTGTACAAACTGCCTAAAATTTATCCATTTCCACCGAATAAACAGTTCATCTGCTGTATAAATACTCATATAGAATTTGCACAAAACTCAAGCAACTCTCATTCTAATGATCAAACAACTTATACACAAAACAAGAACTGATGAAACAACATGTTTCTAAATCGCATGAGTTTCAAGGAAACAATAGAAGTATGAATATATTATTCATTCATTGAGCTATCTTCTCGTGCAATGTATATGAATCTCTAGTAACAATCAGTGTAGGTTGGTAATATCTTAATTCCACCCAATCCACAAATCTAGCATATTCCTCAGTTATCACAAGCAGGCTTAGATCACACTACTATTATGCTATCGAAGGAATGGTCCCACCAGCTGCCAATATTTGTTGCTCAAGCTACATTGGAAAAACAGATGGAACACAGGTTAAGATTGCCAGCACGGAGAAGCATATCCTTAAATGAAAAGGAACTTACAATAGATGAGCTTTTTGCAAGTAATTACAGTGAAAACCATGATAACCAAATCTAAAATTATCAAAAACAAAAGGAAAGCTTGCTATAGCAAGATGTCTCAAAGTCACAGGGGGATGAAAAAGATCAATGACCGAGAAACTTATTTTTAATCTTCTTTTAGCAGACACTAACTAGAGATCCAATTTCATACGGGGGATTTCAAACTTAACCTCTAGTTTCTGAAGACTGGCTATGACAAATGTTGTGATGCGACTACTAGAATTTCAATCTATGAATATCCATTACGCAATCAAAAACAATCCTGCACATAAAAGTTTCACCCCATAGAATAGTACTTACCCTGAACAATGTTTCGAGCTTGTTCTTAACAAGATAATATTCATGTTTAATGTGTTGCAGGTAATTCAGACACCTGCAAGTAAGATTCGTCAGTCACTTCAGCATCACAGCAGCAGAACAGCAAAAACCAAAACAAGGCTCACCCTTCAAGGTTCTTCTCCTCGCAAAATTTCCTGAAGTTCACACATGCATTCTTCACCCTACTTGCACCTATGCTGATAAAGAGACAGAATTCCCCAATCAGGTATATTCAAAATTTGTGCAGGTATGTCTCGCACAATCAGTGAATGCCAAATTTCCCATAGAGAACAGCAGAATGATTTCTTAATATAAAGAAACGATTTTTACTAGACGTGTATACCAATTTTCAGTAAAAAAACAGAAGCAAAAACCGCCTGAGGTAGCATCAAGTGGTAAGATTTTACCAGAGAAACATTAAAGAACGTCAAAAGTTGAGGAAAACCCAAAAGATACAAGCCGATTACCTGGAACTACTACCCTTAAATTGGTGAACATGGGCATCAACCTGTTTAAAATCCACGACTTGCTGTTGACTGTTCCATAGGAAAAAGGACTTTCAATTTTAAACACCTAAAACTTAAGAGGGAAAAAAAAATGGGCCAATCAGATATCAAGGAAAAGACTCACAGGGCAGTGGCCAAATTATTGAGAAGCTTCTCAGAATCTTGAAAAAAAAGGAACACCACTTCAACAACAAAATCAGGGCTACTCTCATCTTGCAGTTTCTGAAGCTGTACAAACTGATCATCCAAAAACCCCTATTTTCCTCCGCCAGTGAAGTAACAAAGAAAATCAAAACCAAAAACACGTTTCTGATTCTAAACTAAAAAGACCATGAACTTTTTAGAAACAAAATCTTTATTAAGGGGACGAGAAATACTGACCTCGCGATGAAGAGTTGTCCTGAAGTCTATATATTGGTTCTGAAACTGTGCTACTTCCATGCTTGGTTGATGGGTTGCTTCTTCCCCGAATCCACGAGTTTACTAGTATTTGTCTTTATTTTCAAGCTTCGGAAGACTCGCTCGACTGCGAAGTAAAATCTGCGGACCTTTCAAGTCTATATATTGGTCTGTCCCTCCGAAGAAATAATAACACTAGCAGTAAATAGAAGGGTACGTTATTTAGCCCCCTCAAAAAAAAAAAAAAAAAGGATCCGTTACTTTGAGCTCGTGGCGAATACCGAGCTGTCAACTGGTGTGCAGGCGGTCAAGTTTCTCTTTTCTGGGATGTAACCTCGTTCATGACTTGTCGCATAATAAAAATATTTTATGTTAAAAAATTTCAGAAATTTTGGGAGCAGACCAGACACGTAGATTTGACATTTGCCAGAATTGAGAGTATTTAATTAATAATTTTAAATTTAACGACTGTAATGAAGGGATTTAAAAAGATACAAATTTAGATAAAATTCGATAATGAGTTAATAGATTTGGACTACTTTAGGCCCACTTTAATAAGTGGAAAATTTTTGAAAGAAATAATTTAAGAAGCAGTTGAAAACATTTTACAACAGTTGAGAGACAAGTGACGCACTTAAAACGTTGGCTCACGTTTGATGGCATATGTTGGCCACCTCTCAGCGCTATGGCATTTTTTGACTTTCAGAAACTAATGTTAAAATCCAATTGCACATATGCCACGCCCCACTACAAGAAGCCAACACAATAACAGAAGAGGCAAAGCACAAAAACAAAGCCACAGAGACACAGCAACAAAAATTTGTAACCACAAACCCATTTTCATTTCCATAATAGTTTTGAATGAGATTATATTTTTAC
The DNA here is from genome assembly GCA_030512225.1 of Rauvolfia tetraphylla. Lineage (NCBI taxonomy): Eukaryota > Viridiplantae > Streptophyta > Magnoliopsida > Gentianales > Apocynaceae > Rauvolfia > Rauvolfia tetraphylla. The sequence goes on from JAJQKT010000037.1 coordinate 129,263, forward strand.
ACCACAGAGGAAACTACAGTCCAGGGACTGTATATACATGAGGATGCCATTGAAAGTTACAGGCAACTTTGCATAGGAATCTACTGTGATCTCTTTCTCAGACACCCTCTTCCGGTGACTACATGAACTTTGATAAGCAGAATATACAAGGGTTGGTGGAGGTGTGGCCACAGCAGGATGCCATTTGCTGAGACCAGCTTATGCTTATTTACACATGTGAATAGCACCCTTGCCTTTGACAGACTTTTGTATAGGAATTAACAATTAACTTTGTAAAATCTGGTTCCATGTAGCTCTGGAATCCATCTATATACATCATACTCTCTGGAGCCGGAGAGATCAACCTGCAGTGACGAAATGGTAACAGGAGATGAAGACTGGTTTCAAGTATTTGGCATAACTCTCTTGGCAACTCGGCAATAACAGGCTGAATAAATTGCTTCCTACCTTATTCAAAGAAGTCGAACACACCGCTAAGTACTCCATCATCATGGGGGTTCTTCCTTCTTGCAGGGGACACTACTGGTTTCCACTTCATCAGTTGCAACTTCTGCAAAATGGGGACGTCCACTAGGGGAAAAGCACTCTGGTATATTACAGTAACTCCCCTCAAAGTCAACCGATTTTTCATCTGAAATAAAGCAAAAACAGTCAGTGCTAAACATTGCAAGCATGCCTCTTGGACCAAGCATGAAACTATTATCCACCTGTGATTCTGCTATTAGAAGTCAGCTTGCTTGACACCAAGGGAAAGCTAGTCAAATTAGGATCCCTAATGAAAGAGTTCATAGTGAAGCGTTCAGAAGGAAGAAGCAAGGGAGTCATAGGCTTATGATCCTCCATTTGCATCCCAGATTTGATACTCCCTGTTTCTTCCTCAGATGAATCATCCAGAGTATGTCTAGTAGCAGTCAGAGACTTATCAACGTTCAATTGGTCCAAATCAGGCAAATTCTCTACCCGTCTAGATGATCCTGGGAAAAGTAAACAATAAATTAGAATTTCCAAACTTTAACTATCCTCCTATTAACAGGAAATAAGTTCTGAAAAGGGCCTTCTAAGGAACCATGATGATACTGTTTGCAAGGAATTCTAACACTGAAAGGCACTTCTCAAATTTATATCAGACCTTGAGAAAGACAACCAAGGGAAGTAGGAGAGAGGAAACTAACAGATCCATCCAGTAAACAAAGTTATGAGAAATCCAAGGATGTTAAGAATGGTATATACATCCAGAACCTACAAAATATTATACATGTCTTACCTCCATCGGAGCTTTCAGTAGAGCTCAATGATGCGGGATTTGAGTGACAAATTACAATTGCTTCATTGACCTTGTCTCTAGATTGATGATTCATCAAAGAAGAAGAGCTAATATCACATCCTAAACCAACTCCTCTGTGTCAAAACAAAAGAAGCAGCTAGTCAACTACATTTTTCTGGATAGCAACAAATTTCAAATAAATGAAATAAATAAAATATCTCGTCATAACAAGAATATTCTGTGGCATAAACTTCTGTTATCTCCCACATATTACCACTTGTCATGTTTTTGTCCTTTTATTGGGATGTGGGAGGGACACAAGCAGGGAGAGGAAGGACAAGTATTCCTATAAAAGGGAACATACTGACTTCACATATCAGATATGCAGGTGATTTCATACACAAGTCAATTCACAGAATGCATATTTTACTTTTGAAGGAAAAAATTCAAGGATGTAGGCACCTAATCCAAGCTGCTTTTCTTGTCTCAGAAACTAGTCCTACACGTTCTCATTTGGCTTTGAATCTCAGAAGTAAAACTAAAAATGATAGCCAAAAGTGACATAAGCTCACCCATGTCTCTGAAAGTCTATATTTGCCTCCAACTCTTAATGCCTTTGCTTTCTCCAATCATATAACAAGGATTTGCATCTTGTTGACCAAGTACCATTTTTTTTTTTTTGGGATGAATTATTGACCAAGTACTATGTTCTGTATGGATTAGGCACTATTAATAGCATCTACATTACAACAAAAACTTCAGGCATTGAAAGAAAGGTGCATCTGAGGGTTACAACAGGAACTTCACTTATAGGGCCATATCAATTTTAAAATAGCAATAAGAATTTCAAGAATTGTCTCTCCAGTAAAACTACCGGAATACCATTAGGGTACATGCTTAAGTAGAACAAACTTTTACGAGTGCCACAGAAAATAATGTAGATAAAGATTTAAGGAATACTCAACGTGTAAGAATCCAGAGAACATCCAATGAGTCCCAGACAATACTCGCCTGTCAAACGAGCACGATTTCATGCTATGGAAATGATCACACACAGGCAATAAATCCTTCTCTTTTCTTTCCACTTCATGAGATGGAACCCTTTCGATTTCAAGCTCCCCACACGCATACCCCTGGGATCTTGGAGGGCTCATAACATGGAAGTGAAACTAGATCAACGATGAAAAGTTAATAACACACAGAGGAACAGAGAGGGCAGCTAAAGGCATAGCAGTATTACCAACTAGTACCTTGAAGTTTCGCCATATCTGGCGTCTAGCAGAATGCATTTGAACTTCAGCATTTGAAAGATACCAGCTTGATCTGTCAGCAGCTTTGATCATGTCATTTTTTACTGACTTGTTGAAACCAGCACTCTCTTTCTTGAGGAACACCATTCCTGAGCTACCAACTGCTGGATATTCGACACCATTGAAAGTGGTGCTAAAGTTACAGTCACCTCCTTCAGGATAATCAGATCTTCTGCATACATCCCACCACTGTACTGGCTCAGCATTTATCCTAAACACCTCATCTTGGGCAGGAACATGTGCACCTGGTTGGATTTTTGGACTCCCATGAGATAGTTCAGTTCCTGCTGATGGCAGAAGTTTGTGTTGAACCACAAAGCCTGTGGAAGTATAAACTAGCAGATGCTCCAAGGACATAGCTGCTACATGGACATCCTGATGACAATGGGCTGTGCAAGTGTGAAAAGTGGCAGCAATAGCACCAGTAGGCGCCAATTTCATTCCTGTAGTTGAAGAAGCAGCCATGCTCACAGTATGAAGCAAACTAGAGCTACTGTCTTTGATGCGTGCAACCACTGTTAGGGTTGAAGGAGATGGAGGTAACAATTGCTGCTCCTTTAAGGAGAAAGATGAAGTAGACCACCACGGACCTGATGAAACAGGACAGATGAACATATCTTTCCAATAAGAATGAAGACTTTGAACATTAGCATCACCCCCAAAAGGTGCCAAAAGAAAAATATGGCAAGTTCCTTTTGATGAGACAATACAAATCCACCGACTGCAATGACTAAAGCAAATATCTCGAATGATCTGCCAAACAGAATGCAGGAAGTAAACCTATGGAGCCTGTAAGGAGAAGATATATATCAGAAAAATGTAAACTGAAAAGAATGTACAAACTGACAGCCGCAGTTACTCCTCGATAGAGCTTGTAAAGATGCACATGAGAGGAGTTCCAATTGTAACAATTTTCTCCACCATGCCCAGGAGATGGCATGATACGGAAGACGTTTATGTTATTTCCATGTACTGAGGCAGTAACAAGAATTGTCCCGCTTGGATCAAAACATAAAGCAGATATTGGACTTGTATGAGCTCTAAATTGCGATACAACTGCTGTAGAAAGAACATCCTCAATGACAACCTGAAGGGGAGAATTAAAAGTCCAACAAGATCCCAACTCTTCAGAATTGCATCAACTTTTATGCATAAAGGAATTGGTTAATTAACTGAAATGAATAACTGCACAAGACTAACCATTCCTGCTTTCTCCATTATCTGAGCGGTAGGCTTCCCAAAATTCCAAGCAGGCGATCCTGCAACATCTGGAAGAAAATCTGGACAATATTTAGAAAGAGTTTTGTATCCCATGTCTCCCAGATTCATTATACCAGTGGCAAACTGTTTCCCAGACTCCATTGCATAATGAGCAATCAAGCTTCCATAGCCTGGTGACATGCATGGGCTTACACCTGGAAAGCTTTTTGAATTTAAGTGACCTGTAATTGAATCATATGGATTTTCAGGAGCGTAAGCCAGCCATCTTGGACCAACAGCCATTGGACCATACCCTGTATTTACAACTTGTCCTTGACCTTCGAACTGGGGGACTGGATAGGTGGTAACATTGTACCTTTTCTCAAGAGTAAGATTGTCAATGCAGTATATCTACAAACAAGAGAATCATTTAGTTAGCCTTATAATCTTGAACCTCGAAACACTCTTCCTTCAAAATATTAGATATGACCTTTACATAACATAGAAACACTCTTCCTATACTTTCTATGAGAAAAAGCAAGTTTTTAAGGTTTAGTTTCATGTTTTTCACCTTCTGACTTAGGTAGATAAAGCATACCTGAGATTTAAGCCCCACAGCTATGATTCGTGGACTAGATCTAACCATTAACACAGGCGACGGAAAGGATATAACTTTCACATAACAGTTAGATCTAAAGGAATAAAACCGAACAGTGTTAGATGGACTGATAGAGTTGCATGACTGGGAATCTGCAGTATGGAAATGACCTGGTCCTTGGCAGCTGTCCTCATCAACAGCTACAACCAAGAGAATGGGATGTAATGAACTGATTTCTTCTTCAACATCATACTCCAGAGGAGTGGGCAATATCTGTAAGAATGTAATTGGACCATCACGCTTTGAAACCAATTCACTGAAATTAGAGGCATCCTCAACGTCAATGACTTGAAAGCCATTCACGTAACCAACTAAGAGGACGTGTTTAACGACACTAGGACGGAGCTCTAATTTGTCAAAGCCTGCCCAAGATACCTGTTTAAAACAAGGATCCATGTCTCATTAATTCCATGAAACAAAAGCAATGAACAGAAAACCATGAAATTTGCTGCATTTTTCACCCATTAATAACACAAATCATGATTGCTTCCAACTGAAGTTTTCACAAACCAGTTCCAGTTAAAATGTATGGAATTCATACTTATACACAGATATGCAAGTAAATCTTAACCAAAAAATTGAACACTAGTGCCTCAGGAAATATAAACCCAAAGCACCTTAGAATAAATCGTGATAGCTATTATTTGATTTCTAGAAGCACCAACAAAGATTTTACGAGCAACAGAGAAACTCAATGTCTCAAATTTGTTTTCCAAATCAGTGAGGTTACTTTTCACAGTTTCTTTCTGGACAATGACATTCAATAGAAGCTTTCAGAATAACTGATTTTTATACACATTTAAGAACATAAAATGAAGTATACAAAATTTGACAACACTAATTTTACCATTTGGCTGAACAGCAGTATCAACAAGCCATCTCCCACGCACAATGCTAAACAGAAACGATGTAGAAACTGTACTAAGCGAATCATGAATATGTAGTGAAGAACTAATGGTAAAGTTGCTGATTTTATGGAAAAAAATAAACACATAGGGATTCTTTCCTTCGGCGGGGGGCGGGGGGCAATTAACACAGGGCTCTCCCACGGGAACACAGAAAGGCAGAAACAGGCAACTAACATGAAGCAAACCACGAGAACACAGAAACGGGCAACTAGAAGGAAGACAAAGGTCAATACTAAAATAACTCGGAAGCATAGTGGACTAGGGGACCTGATCTTTATGATGATCGGCCGAGGATGAAATGGCAGCGGTGACAGCAGAGCGGACGACGGTGCTAGCGTTTGTGGAAATTGTTTTTATACAAGAGGACACAATCCTCCATGAATTAGGCAATAATTTTCCACCAGTGGTGTTCTTGCCTTTCCCTTTCCTCATCATCCTTCCCCCAGCGACAACTCACCCTCAAATCCACCGCCTTCGTCCTCTGCCAACACTGACGCTTAAGCCGTCGACGACGACTTTCCTCGGTCACATACGATCATCCGGTAACCAAACAATAGTAATCGTTCAGACAGCATCGCCAACGCAGCAGATACTTGCCCTTAATACTAGGTTGTTGCTGCTGTCTTTAGTTTCACTGCATTTTCGTTTTTTCCTTTTTGACTTGGAAGCTTTTACGCCAGTTCTACTTCCTCTATACATAACTACCGGGAAATTCTTAGGTGAGTCCGGTCCACGGTCTCACTTGTGGACCGAATTCACCTAAAGAAGCCACGTGTCCCTTTTACGCTAGAGCCCTATTCAACGCTTTCTTAGCTTCATCTTTTGCTTACCATGTAGCTTTAACTCATCTCTGAAAATACTCAGAAAAAAAATAAAAAAACTCATCTTTAGAAAGTTCGAGTACAATTTTACAGCTTCGTTTAGGCGTTTGATTTTTTCTACGAAAGTTCGAGTCAGGAGATGAGTTAGCTACTGCAAGCAAAGAGGGCAGAAAAGGGTTGAATAAAGTTCCAGCAAAAAGGGACACGCGTGCTCTTTAGTGAACTCGGTCCACAAGTAAGGCCGTGGACCGGGCTCACCTAAGAATTTCCCATAACTACCAATTCCACTACAGCGTGGATAACACTGTTTTAAGCAGCCGCTCAATATATTTCAATCGGCGAATCGGGTGAATTTGGATTGGTTTTTAAGTTTAAAAAAAAAAGTTAATTTTTTATAAATAATTTTTTTTAATTTTAGATATAATTTAATTTAAATATGCACTTGATTATGCGGTTAGAAATTTATATGTTATTTTTAAATAATTATTTAATTATGTAATAAATAAGTATTTAAAATTTTTAATTATTAAAAATACATTGAATATATAATTTTAAAAAATTATCAATATCATAATTACACCTAAAATACGCATATACATCTTATCTCCCATTATTAAAAATACGTTGAATATATAATTTTAAAAAATTATCAATATCATAATTACACCTAAAATACGCGTATACATCTTATCTCCCATTGCTTTGCTCAGTGAGGCACTGAGATGTTTCTATTGTAAGTAAAATATAAGGTATATTTAGAAGGGGTTTATATTTAAGATTTTTATTTAAAGTTTTATAAAATTGAATTATTTGGGAGGAAAGAAATGGAACTCAATCTAAATATGTTGAGATATTAAAGTTTTCTATTTCCACCCCTCTAATTTTTGAAGAAAAAACTTTGATCACTCTTCACGTTGCGATGCTAAGATGAGAGACAAATTAAGTTATAAATGCATTCATTTACCTCTTTCTTTTGTCGATACTAATAAATATAAGGGTTATTAAACATAGTATCATAATTTGCTAAATAAAATATCATCATATCTTATTTTCAAAACTTCCTCCTTTAGTTAAATCCTATAGTTTTTTAATTCATTTAGACAAAACAATCAATGGCATGAGTTAGATTTTGCACCAAATAATGTCGATTTTGAGATAAAATTTCATAAGAGACTACAAAAATTCATCAATTTTTCCATTTCTGTACCACTGCGAACAAGTGTGGCTTCCTCTAAAAATTGGTTGGTCAATGAGCCCATGTTGGCAATATTAAACCATTTATTACTTTTGGTATTGATTAGTTTATCCAATTGAGTTTTGGTTTAATAGTTTCTTATTATTGTTTATAATGAAATTCCTAATGTGAATTGATTTAGTAATATAAGCTTGTGGAGGTCTGTATTTATGAGTTTGTATCAAGAATTATATGTGATATAAAGTAATAAATTTAGAAATTAGTTATATAAGAACTTGAGAGAGTCTTGGTCTTTTATATTGAGATATTAGATTATCTTTATTGATTGATCAGTAGATCCTGCCACCTTAAAATTTCTATTCAATACACACACACATATAAATTGGTATCAAAGCTAGAACCCTAGCAAAGACATAGTAGGATTTTCTTATCCTCCTTTTCATTGTCTTTATATAAAAACTCTGTATACCTAAGGTTTATCCTTAATGAAAAGAACAATTTTAATGTGTGGTATCAATATACGCAAGATATTCTTAAAGAAATTACTGTTTGACATATTATTAAATAGGGTTTTGAAAAACCTCCTCTTAATAATAGAAGAAGAGAAGAAGAAACGGTATTAGGCACATAACATCATCTTCAAATGTGATGTTAGAGGCAACAAAGAAGTTTTTTTTTTTTTTTATGCAGAATCAGGAAAGAAAATTTGGACTATCTTGATGCATTCTTTTGGAGGTAAGATTTCTTTTTTGAATTCAGGCAAAAAAGGAACAATTCAAAAATAAAAAATTTTTGAATTCGAAAAAGTTGATGAGAGTATTATTGTTGATAAGGAGAAGAAAGATACCTTAATTTCTCTTAATAAAGAAAAAGATTTGGTGGAAATAATTCAAGATAAAATTGAGTCGTCCAACTTGCAAAATTCTAATTTAATTTATAGTTCTCCAGTTGAGTTAGAAAAAAATATTAATTTGAGTGATGGTAGAAATATTATCTCCGTAGGTCATGTTTGTTGTGATAATCCAATTTCTTTATTGGACTTGCTACTAATAATGTGTTGGTGATTGAAAACCTTTCAAAAGTTAAAATTTTTGATTGGATAGATTGTTATGATAGTTTTGAATTTGATAAATATTTGAAGAAGAATAATTCAAGAATGTTGTTAAGCAACAAGAAAATCATGTTGATAAGTTGTTACATATTCAAGCCATAAATAAGGTTAACGAAGAAAGCTGAGGATGTAAAGATGACGGAAATTGGTAAGACAGAAGGCAAAGAATTGAAGGCCCTCCATCAGCAAATAAAAGGCAATTTTCACCCATCATGAAACTTATAATTGGTGAAAGAAAGTTGGAAACTTGAATCTTTCAACGAGCAGAGCACGGTCCAAAGGCAAAAGAAGGGCTCCAATTGAACCCAAGTTTTATGAATTTTATGATGTGATCCATGAATCGGAGGATGAAGTAGCGAGAGAACTCTTGATAAGCAAAATCCAAAGTATCTTGTTAGCATGGAAATTTTTCTTCAAATATTAGGATCAAGGTTTTGAAAAATTATTTCAAAATTGACTTTGCATGGGTAGATATGGAAGCATATACCGATCAAAAATGAATTAGCAACAAAACTATTTGCTTAGTATAGAGTTCGTTCATTTTTTCAGCGAATATAAAGATTTTAAATAAGTTAATATTACACAAATTATTCATTGCTAAAGAGTATATAATGGATGTTTTAGATTGTAATAGAATTGGACCTAGTTTCTTGCCGAGCTTAGTATAAGAGAGGCAATGTTACCAAGCACAACTTGAAGATTTATCAGCCTTGATATTTACTAGTTTATTCTATTGAGTTTTGATTTAATAGTTTTCTATTCTTGTTTGGAAAAAAATTTCTAATATAAATTGGTTTCATAATCTAAGTTTGCAGAACCGTGTATATATGAGTTTGTATAAAAAATTACATATATTATAAAGTCACAATTTAGATATTAATCCTGTAAAAACTTAAAACTATTAATTTTTTATGTTCAGTTGTTAAATTACTTTTGTTGATTGATTATTAAATCTTACCATTTTAAAATTTTTATTTAATATACTTTTTATGTTGAGTTTCATTTTTAACAATCTTTTTATTATATTAAAATATTTAAAATATTTAATTTTTTAAAAATATTTTAATATATTATATATTATTAATTAATTATTAATTATATTATATATTATTTTTATATTTTTATATTTAACACAAACTATATTTTATTATATTATATTATTTTTATAATATAATTTAAATTATCATATAAATTTCTATTTAAGATCGAATGCTATAAAAAAATAATAAATAATAATAAAAAGAAAGAAGTCTATTTTTTAAATCCTTCACGTCACAAATAACTCCTTACCAAACAAAAAATGTTAGTTCAAACAACATTTTCCTCCTAATGTATCCAAAAGAAAAAAAATGATGCCACAAATATCGGCCGTCTGTTATATGCGGCTTCCACCGAAGTATGCACAAAAAAGGATCTTCCAGCTGTTGAAGCGAATAAATGATGAAACCAGCAGATGGCTAACTTTCTGATTCATTTTGCATGATATTTTACACCTACAAATTACACATCTTTTCTGAAGCACTGCAAAATTGGATCGGTGCCCGCACCTGTATGCTACTACTCTTCTTAGCAACGACAAAGACGCAAACCAAGAATAACCCGCAGGGGCATATAAACGCCACTTCCTTCAACTAGACAACTACTGTATTTATACCTACCGAGCTTACGTACAACTGTATTCTTCAACAAACGAGAAAGACTGCTTATCTTCGAGGAAATCTTGGTAAGAACCTTCTACGTAATCAACGATTAACAGCACCACAACAAGAGCTAGCTAGGTTTTACGGCTTACCGGCACAAATGTGCCTTAGTTTGGTCTATATTCTTCGCCTTCACTGTCTCTCTTATATTCACAGGACCCTGTTTTACTTCACCTATTATCCGATGACTGATGCAGTGGATGAAGGAACAGTCATTATATCCTCAATGGCAAAGATACGAGACTTAGATGTCTTTTCGATCCTCCTCTGTCCTTTGAGCGCCTTTCCCGGGGCATATCGGGCATTCCACGCTGTACATTATTTTGCTTCCTTCACAGTTGCTTAGGATATTGCAAGTCTGAAAGCCTGGAGATTGATTTCTTAGCAAATTTTAAACCTCCATTGGTATCTGTTTCTTCAGGCTCTGACCACTTGAGGCTGTGGTTTTGCTGTACTCATCCGTGTTGAACAGCTCTTCGTAGTACCTCTTCCAATAGGACAGCTTTTTACATTTTCTTACCAGTTCGAAGCTGCCGCAGCTGCCTCTAAGAAGTAACAACACCTGCAAATAGAAAGCAGAATTAAGTAAGAAATTTACTCACAAATTTGACTTGTTACCAAGGCGGGGTCAGTCATAAATCCTTCCCCCCATCAGTTTGGCATCCATTCACCACACTCTGCTAGTAAGTGGTTTCAGTTGAATGAGAACATAATCACACAAGTCTTCCAGATTTTACCATTGCACCTCTGCCAGGAACAAAATTCAAGATACAAAATTTCACTTTGAACTTTTATCTGCTAATCCTTTGGCTCAGTGCGCCTCTTTAAACATTCGTATGCCTCAACATGTGCTATATATATTTCAGATATCACCTAGAGTTAAATATTTCTAACTATCTGAACGCATTTTAAGTAAACAATATTAGTACATGCCTGGCTCATTCGAGGCCGTCGAATTGAAGACTCCTGCACACACAGAAAAGCAGCCAAGATCATGAGGTTCATCTCTGTTTGGTTGTAATCAGCAAGTGAAGGATCAATAAGGTCTCTAATTCTATTCTTCTTCAGCAGCGGTTTTGCCTACAAGAAAACAAGAAATCACAAATTTGGCTCCTTCCAGAAACTAGCGGACCATTCTCAAGAGGTAACTCGGTAAGCAGAGAAGAAGGCATACCCACATCACAAGGCTTTGTTGTGAGTAATCCAATGCTCGACGTCCAGTGATGAGTTCAAGCAGCAGCACACCAAAGGCAAAAACATCAGTCTTCTCATCCACTATGCCGTGCATTAAGAACTCTGGAGCAAGATATCTGAAATAGCAACATCAGGAGACGAAATTACAAATATTACTGTCTCTCTGTGCAGATCACTAGGCAGCAGGTAGAGAAGCAAAGCAATTGAAGACAGTAAATACAACGAACCCAAAAGTGCCTTCAAACTTTGACACAGTGAGGTGAGTCCACTGCCCCGGTAACCATTTTGCAAGGCCGAAATCACAGATCTGGAAACCATAAAATAGTTGGTCTCAGTCAAGACCCCAGATCAGTATGAAAGATAGATACTGCTATTTCTAATCACTCTAGTTATCAAGAACTGGTTTTGACAAGTAAAAGGTGCAGTTGCTTCTGTCAAATAAATAATATGCATATGGTCACTTGTAATACCTGGGGCTCAAAATCCTGTGTAAGCAGTATATTTGCAGCCTTAATGTCTCTGTGAATGATTCTCCTCTGGCACCCATCGTGAAGATACAAAAGTCCTCTAGCAGTCCCCAGCGCAATTTGATACCTAATATTCCACTTAAGCTTCTCCTTTGCGCCTGCAAAGCAATTCAAATATTGAAAGGAATACGATGGAGTTAACAGGCCGCATAATATTTGCAACTCATTCAAGGTAAATTGAAAATAAATCAAAGAAATCCATCCATAGAAACTGTACTAACTCTGGAGCAAAGAAGCCAAACTTCCATGGGGAGAAAGCTCAAGAACAAGGAATAATCCGCCTTCAACCCCATAACCAATCAATTTAGCGGTATTGGGATGGTTGATGTGAGCCATTATTCCAAGCTCAGATAAAAAGTCTCCTGTTCTTTCCTCCACTGGTCCCCGCGTCAGCCGCTTAATAGCAACAAGCTGCCCAGATTGCAAGCAGCCTTTGTACACTTCCGCATATCCTCCCTTCCCTATTAAGTAGTCTGGACAGCAGAATGTTAGTTTGAAGACTTTTAATAGTATTAAGCAATAAGATTCGATGCCCGTTAAAAACTTCTGATCAAGATCTAACCTTGGCAGAAGTTCTTGCTTGCAGCCTGAAGCTCAGAATACGTAAAATTCTTCCACTGAGGCTTGAAATAGCTGAAACCAGCGTCAAATATAGGATTTTGCACGCCAGTAACTTCCTCTCTCATACTACTAAATCTTTTAGATAGCTTCAGGGCATTCTGAGGATGCAAGGTGGCTAAATGCCTCTTCGATTTGCTCTTGAATAATTGAAGAAATTCTGACCACCTAGAAGCAGGTTTTGGATATTTTGGAGTTTCCAAGTCTGAAGTGCTCTCTTTGGAGGACTCTGTTTCAGACTCTGAATTCCTTAGATAATCGCCAAGAACTGTGTCGGGCGAGTGGACATTCTCCTTCTGTTTCTCCATATCTGGAAAAAACAGTTTAGCGGAAACAGTCAATCGGCTTCAGTAATCAAATTTGATGTTATTTCAGATTTATGCAGAAAGCTCAAAGCCAAAGGTCTTAACAGATACAACAGCTACTCGCGAAAGTACTAAGATTTTTACAGAAACAAGGCCTAACTATTCTCCAGGGAAGAACAGATAATAGATTACCGAAATTTAAAAGATTCCGAAGATACTAAAAGTGCCATAGAGACAGACAAAGAGAATAAACAACAGCAACGTGAATATCTTCAAGAATACAAGAGTACATCACTGTAGTTAAATGCAAGGCCAGAAATTTTCAATTGAGGAGATAAACGTAAACAGGTTTGTATTAGACAAAACAGATATCCACGGACCTAAAAGTCATTCCGGAAAATGGGTAGCGTGATAAAAGCAAAACTCGTCACAAGGACATCTTCAGAAGCAAAAGAACCAGTCATAAACAAAGAAAACATAAGACTTCAGAGATGAAACCACCCGCATCGGAGAAGAAAGGATACATCAACTGCGAATTGGAAAATTAAGGAAAATAATTATAGAAGACACTTAACATTCATCAAGAATTTTTCCATATGAAAAATACCATACACGCATTCACGTGGGCAATTGATAAATGAAGAGGTGCTTCAAACATTTTGTTCACGACAGAAAATTGATTTACAAATATATACATACATACATATATATAGATATATATATATATACACACTACTACTATAAGAAACAAGAAGAATTACACGCATCAGAATTAGATATCAATTCCAGTGACGCGTATGTATGACTACTGACATACCACACAGCTCTAGCTGAGGACTGTGGCTCTGGAACAAATCCTACGAACCATTCTGGCCCAGAGAGTAAAGAAGGGGAGGACAAGGTAGCAACCGGCAAGAGATAATGTCTGGAGAGGGACCCGAGAGATACGAATGAAGCCCAGACAACGACAACCGCTTATTCGGCCATCATAAAGTCACCAGCCTTTCTAATTTCTGTTCTGAACTCAGAAAAATTGCTGCTGCTTCGTGTGTTTTGCACACTGGAAAAAGCAGGAAAGGAAAAAACGTTATTACTCTCTTGTAGAAGAATTAGATTGAAGTTTATTCCTGGCACCAAACTTTCGGAAAAGGGATAATCTTTTTCCTTTGAAACCTGCAACGGAGGGGCTTGGAATATGTATATTTTCTGATTGCTTCGTTTCCACTTCTGGAGCAAAAGTATTAATGGAAATGAGAGATATTTGTTGTTTAAGGGTTGTTTTTTCTTCAGAAACAAGCGTCTGGGAAGAGACCCCACCACCACCACAACCAACAAACTTGTGGAGAAAATCGAAAAAAAAAAAAAATGAAGAAGTGAAGAACAGCCCGCACTCCCAATTCGACTGGGTTGAACTTTTTCTGTCTAGGCGGTCTGCGGTGGCTGTGTCTGTGTTGGCAACGAGAAGTGAACTACCTCAGGCCTCAGCTTTTACAGTCGTATACGGCTTCCTCCATTCAATTACCCCCCGCCAATCTCTGCATAGTATATTAGGACAGGTACGTGTCTATATAGAATTAATATCTTGACATTTGGCCTTTGACCACGGTCCAACTCACGATGCCAAGAAATCCTTCAAAATTTAGAGACAAAAATAGCCACTATAATCACCCCAAAAGGGGCAAAACTATTATATTTTCATTCTCGAAGGGCAACAAAATCCTAAATTATAAATTCACTCACCTCCATTCATCTTGTTAAAAAAGAGAAACAAATCTTTTGATATACTCCTTTCAGCCCATTTATTATGATAATGTTTTCTAGTTATAAAAGTTTGTATAAAATTTTAAATTATATTATAAAAATAATATAATATAATAAAAATTAAAAAATATATAAATAAATAAATATTTTATATTAAATTTAAATATATAAAAATAATATATAATAAAATAATAATTTATTAATAATATATAATATATTAAAATAATTTTTATAAAAAATATTAATTATTTTATAACATTTTAATATAATAAAAAAATTATTTTTAATGAGACGGATATAATATTTCTGTAAATTTATCTTAGCATCCATTTCGAAATATTTCCCCCATAATTGAGATTATGCATCAAAGGGGTTGCAGTAGGGAACATATTAATTGAAGATGGACGGGTGAGTTGTTTGCTAAATTAATACTACTATTAGAATTGTTTTTGAAGAAATTAGTTTGATAATCATGGGAACATTACACAGCTGAACATGTAATTATTGCAGAGTGATGGCTCACGCAAGCAATTTATGGTGCTGAAAGAAATCGGAGACTTCCTTCTCTCTGCTCCTTTTCCCTTCCTCTACGCTTCCAGCGCCTTACAGCAATCATGCCCATCAAGAAACACGTCATCCATGCCTTCCGCTTCCTTGCCCTTTATTTTTTTGGCTGAATGACATTCTCTCTTCCATAACACTACTACTACGTTACAATCTTATCTATAAAGTGTGTCTCAATTGCACTTTCAAAAATTTTTGTTTTTGTTTTTATAAAAAAAATATAAAATTTAATGTAAAAATCTTTTCATTATGAATTTTAAAATAAAATTTAATTTAAATACATATAAAATATCAAGACAATAATTACTTTTATAATTTTAATATTTTCTCTATTTATAATTAAATATTTTATTTTTACTAACAAATTAATATAATATTTTTATTGATTAAAAAATTAATAATAAAATTTAATTTTTTATATCAAAAGAGCAAAAAATATTAATAGTAAAATTTTTGTATTAGTAAAATTTATTTTTCTTAAATTAAAAATTTTATTAATAAAATTTTAAATAAAAATATATTTATTTTTAAAATTTTAATATTTATTTTATATATTTTAAAAAATATATAAATATTTAATTATGAACGAAGTAATATTACCTCGTTCATAATTAAAAAAAATTTTCTTCCTTTTTGGTGTCTTGTTTCAAGTGGTTGTTGAGTCAAACACAACAGATACAAAGTAGTTTTGGTCCGTCTCCTAATTAAATTCCAAATCAGGAAGCGAAAGTAGATTTTTTATTTTTCCTGGGTCAGTGAAAGTAGCTTCCTTAGTTAGCCACGTGCTCCGTCCAACGCATCTTCATTGCCTATGAAAGGACGTATTTCTCTATTGTATTTTCTTTAAGATTAATTTGTTCCAAGTTATTCTTCAATATTGATTTTCTTAATAGATCATGGATATGTCTTATCTACTTGTCAAGAGTTTGTCATTCTCCACGGATTGGATTGAGTTTTTTTTTAAAATTATATTAAAATTAAAAATTAAATTATTTATAAAAAATAATATTTAAAATAAAAATAAAAAATAAAAAATATTTTAAAAATTAATCCAAATATAGTCTTATTAGTAAAAAATATTTTATTATAAAGTTTAAATTTTTATTCATATTGTAAATCTTTACATTGTTAATAATACTATAATTATATAAAATTTGTAATCTATAAGTAATCCAGTTCATAATAAATTTTCTTAATAAAGTGCTACTTGAAGGATGCTGAGGTGGATATTGATCTTCCTTACCATTGCTTTATCGCGGACGTCAGTGTCGGGGTGGGTAGTCGAAGACGGATTAACTTGACTTTTAAGCCGGCTGAAGAATAGTCTTTGATTTCATATGAGCTTCATTTGGATTAGATTTGTCCTGGCAAAATAATTGGTGTGTTTGAATAAAATTTTATTTTAAATTTTATAAAAATTAAATTATTTATAAAAAAATATAATTTATATATTAAAATTTTTAATTTTAATTTAAAAATAAAATATTATTCAATCATAACTAATAATTAAATATTATATTCTCTCATAATAAAAAATTTACGCTCAAACTCAATTCAAATGGAGCGTATTATAATATAGCACAATTAGAATTAAACTTAATAATCACGTTTTCAGACGATATGAAGAATGATTACTTTTATTTTAATAGACTGCGTAAGGCAAACTCCAGCAGTTACTGTACAAGCACAGTTGTCTTCAGCGTTCATGCAGTTTGCCATGCTATGAAATATCCGGAGGAGAGAGTTGTGTAGAGAGAAGAAAGAAGGAGGAGAGGGCGTCGGGGATAACTGTCATCATATACGTCATCCCACTCACTAATATTCGATTCTAAGCCGAGATTTCACTCTCAAGTGAACCGCTACACAGAATATACACTAAGAATAGGAGTTGCTTTGCTGGTCTTCTCACTTTTGGGCATAAATGGCGATAACTTAAAGATTTATTTTTGTTAATTAGCATTTTTATCAAGAAAATTACACTTATTATTTGATAAAAATATGAGTACATTTATTCCTTTAGGTTTTGTAATTAATGATTGAGTAAAGCCTCATCATTTGAACAACACTCTGCTCGGGGATGGATGAAGTTGCAAGTATGAATTCATGCGCTCTATCCACCTATTGCAATCTTTGGATATGACAAGGAAGAAAAACGTGGGCAGCTACTTAGTTCTTTGGAGTCTTCAATGTCCAATTCATGCTTGGGCTGCTCCTGTACTTTATTCCCATAATCTCACAAAATTCCAGGATTTGGTTCTTTTTTATAAGATTGCTTCTAGATTTAGGGGTCAGTCTCTCTATAATTCCAAATTCCAACTTTGACCACAGGAATTAAAGAAAGAAAATATGCAAGGGTATAGTGAGATTTTTGTTTTTTATTCTTTTTTTTTAGAGGATAGAATAAGGTTGGCGGTTAAGGAAAACTTTGGTAAGAAAAAGGTTAAAAGTCTAACAAAAAGAGTGATCTATATTTGGTTGAGTAGCAATTCAAACTTCTTTGCAGCTTTCTTATCCTATCAAAAGAATTCTTTTGTAGTGCAATTAAATGGAGTATTTTGATTTGAAATTATATTCATCTCGTCATCTCCAAAACAAGATGAAAAGAGTGAGAAACTGGACTGAAGGTGAGGCCCAAAAACTATAGATATGTCCCGACTTGAAGAAGATTCTCGAAAATGGACCAGCCCTTGACGAGTGAGACACAAGTCAGTCGTCGTTTCGTCTTGGCGTCGTCACTGCAACATCATCATCATCTCTCTGAGTCTGAACTAGCGCGAGTAGAGTTGTTAAAACTCTCCGAAAACGAGATGTCCTCTGCAGAAGAAATGGTGGGTCTACCATGAAGTAGGACCCAGTTCCTGTCCGGAGTAAACCTGTAAAATTCTCCTTTGTTAATTTTCCTAAGAAGCTGCCTGAAGAACGCCCCGGTGCCTTCTCTCCCCTTTCGTTTTACCCCTAGCAAAGAAACTCCCCAAGGGCTGCTGCTCGTCTTCGTTTCATCAGCTACTTCTAAAGTCACTCCGAAACTTTAGCTCAGACTATCAGTTTTAACTCATTGAGTGTCAGACCTCCATGAAAATCTCATAGTAACCATCTTTTTCTCTAAAACAAATTGTGCAGGACCCTCCTTCCTTCGTTACAAATGCGATCCCAGATTCTTTGCCTTGTTTTTCTCCTTTTTCAAGCTCAATATATTCCTTTATTCTCCCACTACGCGCCCCGTCGTACTCTCCTCCAAACCACCGGCAATACCTCCTCGCCATGTCCGCTGGACTTCGATGTTATCCGCAGGCTAGCCCGGGGGGCTAAGAGGCCTCAATTGGACACCTCCTCAGAGTGCCAATATATACGCCAGGGGCTTCGACTCGTCCAGTCCGATTACCTCCGACGTACTAACTTGTTCTTGCCCCCGATCGACACGGCAGACTCCTGCACGAGAGGTTTCCAATCTTTAGTCAACGAGTTCGGCCCTAATCGCGACATCCGAAGTACCTGCGGCTTCGGGAACAGCTGGATCTATGACGCATGTATGGGCATCACCACGCGCGCGGAGTTCGAGTCTAATGTAAGTCAAGCTGCCCTCAGGGATGTTTATTCGGCTTGCAACCGGTCACTAGGCGGCTCTGCTTGCCCTACGTGTACCGTCAGCCTTTCCGGCCTCCAGGCATCGTACGTCACCAGGCCTTCCGCTGAGAGTGTCTCCAGATGTTCGGAGTACCTGACAATTTACGCCGCCGCTTTCGCCAACCAATTTGGGCCCGCCGATAACGATACCGCAGAATGCTTGTTTTCCCTGGATTTTACGGAGGCCCACTCCAGTAGTAAACGTAGAAAGATTGTGATTGCTGTAGTTGGGACCGTTTGTGGGTTGGTTTTGGTCGTCGGTTTATTTGGTTTTTGGCATCTATGGCGAAGAAGGAAACGCAACTTGAGGAGGAGATGGAAGATTCAGATGAATTCAGGTATCGGCCCTTCTGCACTGGAGTCAATTAGCGCAAATACTAATTTAATTAAGTTCACACTTGATGAAATTAAGACTGCCACGAGGAATTTTTCTTGGGAGAATGTGATCGGGAGAGGAGGGTATGGAAACGTGTACAAAGGTATCCTGCCTGATGGATCTGAAGTGGCATTTAAGAGGTTCAAGAATTGTTCTGCCGCGGGTGATGCGAGTTTCAAACACGAGGTGGAGGTCATTGCTAGCATTAGGCATGTCAATCTTGTGGCTCTGAGAGGGTATTGTGTTGCTACGACCTCTTTTGAAGGTCACCAGAGGATTATCGTCTGCGATTTGATTAAGAATGGGAGTCTCCATGACCATTTGTTTGGGACGACTGAGAATAAGCTTAGTTGGCCCATCCGTCAAAAGATTGCACTTGGAACGGCCAGAGGATTGGCTTATTTGCATTCCGGTGCGCAGCCAGCTATTATTCATAGGGATATTAAAGCTAGTAATATACTAATAGATGAGAAGTTTGAGCCTAAGGTGGCAGATTTTGGTTTGGCAAAGTTTACACCTGAGGGAATCACACACTTGAGCACTAGAGTAGCAGGGACAATGGGATATGTCGCTCCTGAGTATGCATTGTATGGGCAGCTGACTGAAAGGAGTGATGTTTATAGCTTTGGGGTTGTGCTACTTGAGCTTTTGAGTGGGAGGAAGGCCATTATGGCTGCTGTTAATGATGATCAACCAACTCTTGTGACGGATTGGGCATGGTCATTGGTGAAAAACGGCAGACCTCTGGATGTAATTGAAGGGAACATGCCCGATTTGGGTCCTCCAGAAGTGTTGGAGAAATATGTCTTGATAGCTGTTCTTTGCTCTCATCCGCAGTTGTATGCTAGACCGACCATGGAGCAGGTAGTTAAGATGCTAGACTTCGATATAGCTGTTCCTGCAATACCTGAAAGGCCAATTCCTCTTACTGCTGATATCGATGACATTAATAGATCTGCAAGTAGCGGGCATCTATCCAGTGCTTCTGGCTACCAGCTATATTCATTTGGGAAAGAAAGGCAGGAGGCAACCGAGGAAGATGATCAGAATCCTCTTGACAGATAGTGATTTTTCCTGATTGTATTATCTTGATGTTGGGATTAGTGAAGCTAATGGGGTTTGCTTCCACTACTTTTCGTTCTCAAGTTTTGTTCTTTATTGGATTGTGGTTCTCAAAATAGACCGCTTACACCGGGTGTAGCATATAGTGATGTACAGTCAACGTAAATAATTAGGAGATTTCTTCTTCTGAAGGAGCAAAGATTTCCTGGTATTTTCGACCAAAGAGGTGTTACGACCACATTTGTTCTATTCTAGTGGAGTTTGGAGGCGTGGCCTGAATTTGATAGCTGTATGCCCACAACATAGCAAGCTGGGCAAAAGAAAACAATTGTAAGGGTTATACCCCTCCCCCCGGTTCACCTGCTGCTCTATATGACAGGGTTGGCACTGATTCTGTACAGCTTTTTGAGGAAGATGAAATACAAGGTTAGATAATTATTCTGCTAAAAAAAAGATAGCTGTGTGCCACGCCAGCACGGAACACAGAACAGAAAATGCCCACAGAATCTCATCTGGAGTTACTTTAATTAGAGAGAGGTATATCCAATAAGAAATCCACAGAAAAATAATGCCCAGAAGCTTATTCCATCACAATTTACAGACTTCAGATGGAATAAGCTTCTTCTTGTCGTCAGTATTAAGATGCTAGATGCTACAGGGTACTTTTGGATTTGATCGTAGGGCTGAGCAGGCACTGAATTGGTTGAGTCAGTCATGATTCTATGCTGGGTTTTGTAGTGCACTGTGTTCTGTTCTTTCCCTGGCCACCACCAACCATGGATGATGGAAGGCTATGCACCGGAACATTGCCAGTGTGATTTTCCATGTTCAGTCCATAATTCTGGAACTCAAATGTAACATGATACGATCTAGTTTCTTCTTTTAGATGCCAAAGAGATATTCCCCATTGAAGCTTCGAGGGCAAAACTTACTAGTGTGTGGTTTGTTCAGAATCTAGAGCCGTTGGTCAATAGAAGAATCTTGTTCTGGGTGTATACGGCCAGTGAATGAATGGTAGGATCAATTTCCTTATTATTCTTATTACTTTTGGCTGGAAAATGGTAGGACCAATTTCTTGTTGTAGCTGAAGATGGGATTCATATTTGTTATTTGCAGTCAAGAAATGGCTGCTTCCCCCTATTCTTGTCCCTTTTGTATGCAATACTGTATTTTAAGATGGAAGGAATGAATTATTGAGACATTTTCGTAGAGCTGCTAATATTTGTAATCTTGAACGTTAGGTGGCTGCTAATATTTGTAATCTTGAACGTTAGATGGCCGCTAATATTGTCTGGCCTTGCTATTTTTCCTTTAATGTTATTATCTTAGTTGCAAAAAAATGAACCCGTTTCCGGCCTTTGCATATATCTCTAGATGCATTTGAAACCCCCTCCTCCCCGGCTCCAAAAAAAAGTATATCTATCTAGATGCTATGACAAAATTAAATTGAAAAATAATGCACCTGCAGAGGACATGGAAGGCAAGCCTAGTTAGACGCCTTTTGGTGCTTTTGGTTGGTACCAACTATAAAATATCATAATACTCTCTCTGATTTTAAAATATAAAATATTTTAGTATAAATTAATAAAAATAAAATAATAATATTTTTTTATTATATTCTTAACTAATTTCATTAATGCACTAATAGAGAATGGGAAAGTTATTTTTTATAGTGATACTAATTTTTAAAAATAATCTTTAAATTTTATAAAAGGTTAAACATTTTGATAAGAAAAAATAGCTAAAAATTTTATATTTTAAAATAGAGAGAATAGTAATTTACTTGCTCAATTTTTAGAGCTTATATCAATAAAGTACAAGAACTTTTGTATATTTTTTCACTTTAATACTTTAATCTTTATTTTCTCATTAAAGTATCTTACTTTATAAAAATGTGATATTTAACATTTATTTGTTGTTACTTATTGGTAGATTTTAGGCAATTTTTAAAATTTAAATTTTTATGTTTTCTTTGTAATTCTTCATACTTCTTTTGTAAAAGCTCAAATTTTCTTTTTTACTTTATCTAATTATGATAAAAGGATCATCATATTTTTTCCTTTTCTCACGAATTTCAAGCTCAATTTACTTGAAAAATCTACAATTTTTTTTCATTCTAAAGTTAAGGGAACAACTAATAGTTTAAACATCAACATCTAGCAGATTATAAAAAGTGTTAGTAAAATGAAAATAGTTATTGCAAACTACAAATGACTTCTAAAATTACAAATTTATGTTGAAAAATTGAAAGAATAATTATTTATTTGTATTTAATAATAATGGGTATTTTCGTTAAAAAATTATAACAATCATGCACAAATAAGAATCACATTTTTTTCAAAATTTATAACGGAAAAAAGATACATTTTTATGACATCAGCAAAAAGAAGGTTCTTTAATAATAAAAACTTAAGATAGTAAAGTGAAAAAATTTACAAAGGTAAGGATACTTTAACAAGAAAAAATATTAAGGTATTGAAGTGAAAAAAAATACAAAGATTAGGGTATTTTAAGATATAAACTCTATTTTTTTATGTATAAAATTTATTCTCTTTTATATTATTATCACCTTCCTTTGAAATACAATTTATAATTTTTTAATGTGGTCAATTATTAATTATTATGTAATTTCTACCACTAATTTAATACCTCTCCGCTAGAAAAAAAAAAAAAAAAGGTACGTGGTGTGCTGAATTGGAGGTTTCGATGGATCTTGTTCCTCGTTGGGTTTGAACTACTGTGGCTAAGGATATTTGAAGAGTACCCGAGAGTGCATAGGATATTTGGGGGCCCAGTTTTGTGATGTCCAAAAGTACCCGAAAGGGCCTGAGGGAGCTGAAACCCAAGTTGGTGCAGCATGTGTGGTGCCCGAGACCGAGAGATTAGTGCATTGAGGCAGCCTCGTCTATGACTTGGCCGAAAACAGAGAAAACAGAGAGAAAAACCAAAAAAGTCGGCCTCGCGTGGAACTGCGAGAGTCCTTTATTTTGACGCGCATTACCAGGCTTCCAACGCATCCCATTACACAAAGTTATCTTCGTGTCTACGAGGAAGGCAGGTCTTCATTTATCCAAAAAAAAAAAAGAGGGAAGAGGTTCTTCCTCTCATCTCAAATTTCTACCGCTGCGGTTTGCTTCTCTATTGAGGAAATTCTATCAACATGTTCGTGGTCGAAACTTTTCTGTTAATTGTTTTTGTTTCTAAAGTCTCACATGAATTGATAACAGCCTTCAAAGAAATTTCTTATGATCCAATCTCTTGGTCCCCCACCCAGCTTTTACCAGTTGCCTTCTTTTCATAAGCCCAAACATACTCGTATTAGAAACATAGTAGCAGTTAATTGCCATTGATGAGCTTCCGGACTGCATTCGGATTGGATTCCAATACGGTAACAAAACCCCACTTCTATTCCTTCTTCCCTTACGGGTACTTCAGAACTTTGTTTCATTCCGTCGCCGGCGTTGGTGCTTCGCATTTCAATCAAATTAGCTAGCCTTCCCGTGCCGGCGCCAAAACGATTATTCGTTCAAGTTAATCATCGAGTTTCATTAGTGGCTGAATGAGCTTGATAACAACTAAAGATGATGAGGACTTCCTTACGGTAATGAAGGGAAACATGGAGATGGCAATTAATGAGCTTCCTCGCATTCTTATTTCACTTTACTAGTAGTATGCTATTTTGATGAGGACAAGGCCAATCTTACTTATCTGGTCAGGTTTTTCCCTTCCGTCAATCACCTCTTTGTAATTTATTGCACCCTTGGCTTACCCCGCCCCAACTGTCCTCTGAACTGGCATGAATTCTTACACATCAGGTTCCCAGCTATTGTTTTCTTGCCTTCTTTCTTTATGGATCCTGATTTGAATAACTTTCTTCAAAAGCATAGAAAATCGGATTTTCAAGACTTATAGTAAAATACTACTACTACCTGAGGTTGATAAATGAGATATGTCCAAACGGTCAACAGAGAAAAGTAGAGATCCAAATTGGAGGAACGTTTGGCGAGAGCTTCCGCATTGGTAGGTGGAGAGATTTTTTATTCTAATCTGAAATTGGCAGGCATGGATCTTGTCCTATTCCTTTACTATGTTCTTGCTGTAAACGGGTCTAAACGGGTTCGTGATACCCTATCCCGGATCCGGACCCGATTAACGATATTAGTATCGGATCCGACCCGATTACCCGACGGGTCCAAATAGGGTAGACCCGTACCTTACCCTATAGGGTCTCGGGTCGGGTTCGGGTAGACCCGATAAAATATTTTAATATAAATTTATAAACAATTAACCGTTGGATTAAACACATCTAACGGTTATAAAAAATTTAAATATATAAAATATTTACTATTCAAAATTTAATCGGGTAATTGAGTAATCGGGTCCGGAACTTTGTGGACCGTACCCGTACCCATTTAGGAGTGTATTATCGGGTCCGGATAAATAAATATAAATATTATCCGGACCCGAAGTTATCAGGTCGGGTTGGATCCTGATAAGACCCGACCCATTGACAGCCCTATTGCTAACACCCACTCTAAAGGCCTCAACAAGGACTAGAATCTGGTAAACACTTCGGACGTCTTCTTCAATAACATAAGTATATGTTTACAGTCCAAGGTAGTGCTTGTAAAATTAGACTTAAAGTCGATTCACATGTACCGAGATTTTGTTCAATATGCACCGCTGTTTTATGAGACTCCCCAGCTGAGCGCAAGTTTGGCAAACCGAAATGTTCCAGTTATTTGGGTCATTGCACTCTTACCTTCCGCTGCATCTCCGTTCAGCCCCCTAAGGTAAGATCATGCTCCATATAGGAGTGCCCAAGTACTACAGCTCTGCCAAGTTTCACCTTGCTGTCATCAGAACCATTTGTAGAAGTATAATAGCCAAAGCGCTACAGCCAAATTTCCTAGGGGATTAGATTAATCAGTGCACTAGTACCAAGTTGCTGTAACTCCGGACATCCATGACTCCTGACCTTTTTGTTCCATTTCTTTGTCTGTACAGATCCAACTCTGTCAGCCAACAGCAGCACACTGCTGGCTAGGTGTTGTCTTTATGGCCTTGCTTGGTGAAGTGTGGACGCAGATCTGACCAATAACAAGTAGAGTTAGACGAGGATAACGACAAAGCCCCCCACCCGTAGAAACAGAAAAAAAAGGAAAAGAGAAAAATAAACTTGATGAATAAATAAGAAGGTAAGATCTAACCATAACAGAGACCATAAAAATGATACGGGAGTAAAGAATAGCAGCAACAGTGTCGTCCGCACTAGATTTGGCAGGATGCGCCACTTGCTTCTTGGTCACGTCCCTAGGATTAAGACGGAGATTAGCCGCCAGCGTAGCGAAGGGACAAAATATAATACTATTATACTTTGCTGAGGACGATGGTGTTCGGCAACAGCGTTACTTTCCCCTCAATATTACCATCTTTTATCATCTTTGTCTTCCGTACGTAACTACTAGTTCAGACTATTTCCGTAACATGTCAGACCGGAAGTGGCTGGTGAGAGTCGGGCTAGATTAGATTCATTTCATATTTTAAAAACCGTATGCATATTTCTGCTCTTGGTGGTCATCAGCTTCATCAAGTATAATAAGTTCAGTATGACATAGATGCTTTTTTCCAGCACCATTCACAACTCTTGGTTCTGAATTACTCAATCTGGTCGCGGCAGTAAATTTGCACAACCAGAAACATGGCAGCCCGGCAGGATGTAGAGAAAGGCCAGAGGAGCACGGATGAAGAGATCAGAGAGCCCCTCATTTTACCAGCTAAGAGTGCTGCAGAAAACCAAGATGGCTACAGCGGCCAAGGACAGGTCGAACGGGGCAGGAGGGAGGAAAGATGGATGGTTTACCTCAGCACTGTAGTTGCAGTTTGTGGTTCTTATGAGTTCGGATGTTGTGTAAGCGTCTTCTTTTTATAACTTTTACAAACCTCCTAATACATGACATATCTTCAGCAACAGGACTTCTATTGGTCATCCCCTACTTTCTGGTTGTTTCTTTTCAGGCTGGCTATTCATCACCAACACAGTCTTCCATCAGGGAAGATCTACAGCTCTCGGTAGCCGAGGTACGTTGCAGAAAGATGGACCTAATAACCCCCCAGTGGTGTCCAACGTGGTGCATGTATAAGTCCTGCAACAAAAGAAAGGACATCTAATCATCCATCATGTTGGTTTTTAATAAAAAGAATAGTAGAACTGTGTTATATAGAATGCTTCAAAATGTTCAGGAGCAATGAATAATGTTAAATTACAACCACTGCAAAGGACTCCCCTACATATGTAAACTGAAGTTTTTCCTAAAAATTTAATTGCAGTACTCGCTGTTTGGATCACTGTTGACTTTTGGTGCAATGATTGGGGCGATAACGAGTGGTCCAATAGCTGATTTCATTGGCCGCAAAGGGGTAAGCTAGAGATCCTGTTGAAACTGCTTATCAAACAACATTGCAATATATTTGTAACTGAAATTGAATCATGATTGATCCAACTATGTCTCAAACGCAAACAGGCAATGAGAGTGGCAAGTGCTTTCTGCGTGGCAGGTTGGCTAGCAATTTACTTCGCGGAGGTTGTATCATCAAACCAGAAAATTATCTCTCTTTATAGCACTTAGACAAATTAATTTAATCAATGCTTTTTAGCGCATAAACTGTTTTTGAGAATATGTAACTGAAAGCATTCTTCATTGTGAAATAGGGGGTTGTGCCTCTGGATACGGGTAGACTAGCAGCAGGATATGGAATGGGAGCCTTTTCTTATGTGGTATGCTTTTTTCCCAGACTCATTTGACAGGGTTCAAAAAGGTTCATTCATAGGCCTAAAATCTATGCCTTCTGGGTGATAAGGTACCTGTCTTCATAGCTGAAATTGCTCCCAAAGATTTAAGGGGCGCTTTGACAACTACGAACCAGGTAAGAAGAATATGTTCTATTCAAGTATAGAAGGACTGTATAGGTACGTCCGT
Source organism: Rauvolfia tetraphylla (assembly GCA_030512225.1). Lineage (NCBI taxonomy): Eukaryota > Viridiplantae > Streptophyta > Magnoliopsida > Gentianales > Apocynaceae > Rauvolfia > Rauvolfia tetraphylla. Next base: position 156,441 of record JAJQKT010000037.1, read on the forward strand.
AGATTAAAAACAGCAAAAACCGCAGCCTCTGTAAATCTGATCTCATGCCCTACTGGTGCCTACTTACTCTCCACAGCTCATGATTTGTACTGGAGTATCTGTTTCTTTCATAATAGGAACCCTGCTAACATGGAGGACTTTGGCACTAGTAGGTAAGCCTTGATCCTACGTGTCTTTCATGCTTTCTATTATCACAGAAAAATAGTAACCTAAACAGCAAGACAAATACTCAAAACAGAGTTAGGAAGGGCAAGTTTACGGATTTTACTCACTTCTCATGTGCCTGCAGGGTTAATACCATGCGCTATTCTGCTCCTTGGCCTTTTTGTGATTCCAGAGTCTCCTAGGTGGCTAGTAAGGAACATTACAACATAATGACCATTAAACGTTTTGCAAGGGTGTGAAAAAATAGACAATGTCTCACTTAAAATTGGTCTGCAGGCGCAGAAAGGAAAAGAAAAGGAGTTTGAAGCTGCACTACAAAAACTTCGTGGCAAGAATGCCAATATATCTGAAGAGGCTGCTGAGATCCAAGTTCATATTTTCTCAGCTCTTAAAACTCTTCAAATATAGTGTTGTGAGTAGGTTTAAAACTGACAATCTGCTATGCAATTGGTCTTACAGGATTACATAGAAACTCTTCAACAGCTCCCGAAAGCCAGATTACTAGATTTGTTTCAAAGGAGATATCTGCTCTCAGTCATTGTAAATCTTTCCTTTCCTCAATAAAGTGGTTCCCTCCAATTTTTCTTCTGAAAATTTGCAGTGCCACTCTATCCCTAACGTGCCTCCCCTGGCCCCCAATAGCTTCAATAGATTGTTATTCTCATCAAGTCTAAATATCGTCAATGACATTATTACCGTTCTTAACTAACTCCCTTACCACTTTCTAATCAGATAGCATTTGGGCTCATGGTTTGTCAACAATTTGGGGGAATCAATGGAGTTTGCTTTTACACTAGCAGTATTTTTGAGTCTGCTGGTAAGATATATCTCTTCTTTCCCTCTTACTTCTCAGCGTATGAGCACAGTCAGAAAAACCAGAAATACAAGGAAAATATATTGCTTAGTTTCCTTCTAGAACATAAAAAAAAAAGGAAATCTTGGAAAGGTTGAAATATATTTCACTCTTAACCATCACCTTGAGCACCAGAAAAAGTATTTTCAGGAATGGAAAACAGGAAAGGGTGCTGCAATAGGCAGACAGGTCTTTCTTGTGTTTGTATAAACCCATCTATAAAGAGACAGAAAGCAGAACACGGGTGCATAAAGAGATGACTCCTATTTTCTTGATAATGCCTTGTCAATTCTACAAAATATCTTTTAACTAAAAGAACAAAAATGCTCAGAACTACAACATACTTTGATTATCATACAGCAGTGAAGTATTTCTCATTTCTGAACTTTAAGCCTGAAGTAATTAGGTTTCTATCTTTATTTGCACTTATGCAGGATTCAACCCTGATATTGGAACCATTATCTATGCTGTTCTTCAGGTGGCTACTCTTACTTTTACAATCTACAGTACAGATATCTACAGACCTTTTAATCTTATTAATTGCAGTGCTTTTTCTTACCATCTTCTCTTGCTTCATTTCCTAGGTTGTTATCACTGCATTAGGTGCACTATTAATAGACAGAGTGGGAAGGAAACCTCTATTATTGGTAAATCTGCATACAAAGCCTTAAACCCTGGACTTTAATCTTGCAATATCTACAGAGTGGGAGAATAAAAACCCGTTATTCTAGGTTTCTGCAGCAGGACTGGTCATAGGATGTGTATTAGCAGCAATTTCCTTCTATCTTAAGGTAAATACTTTAGCCAAAATTATGCTTCTGTAATTTTCTGTCTTTTTAAAAAATGCTGCTAATTAAACCGTATGTCTTACCAGGAACATGAAATGGCACCGACAGCAGTGCCAATACTTGTTGTGACTGGCATTTTGGTAATATTTTCATCTTTGCAGTCCAAAATAATAGAATATATGAACTTAATCCCTAAATTCTTCCCGTATACCATGCAATTCGATCCTTCTGAAAGTAAAAAGAATGCAAATATAGAGAGCTAGAGCAATGTAATGATTTTTTTTTTTCATAAAATCAGGTGTACATAGCGTCTTTTTCAGCAGGAATGGGAGCTGTGCCTTGGGTTGTGATGTCAGAGGTACTTGTATTCTGAATTGTTCATCATCTACAGCATGAGAATTGTGCTAATTGAGAATTTTTTTTGTTTTTTTCTTTTTAAAGATATTCCCTATAAACATCAAAGGAGTAGCGGGAAGCCTTGCAACACTAATAAACTGGTTTGGCGCATGGGAATGTTCCTACACATTCAATTTTTTAATGAGCTGGAGCTCTTTTGGTAAGCGAAAATAGCAAATACTATTTATGATCAAATTCAAAAAGTATGCACAATGCAGCAGAGAAATTGAGAGACACTAAGTTAACCAGTAATATTTGATACTGAGGCCTTGAGGTAGATCAAACAAATAATATGCACTATTGGATTTAAGACATCATCATTCTAGTCCGAAATTCAAGAGAGAATGATCATTACCTTGTCAGGCTGACTCTTTCTTTCTTCATCAGGATATGTTCCTGCATATGAAAGTGATAAAAAATATGATGATAACTGTATTACATCTCTCAATGAATTTTGCAGGAACCTTCATTCTTTATGCTGCAATCAATGCACTAGCAATTTTGTTCATTATCAAGGTAGTACCTGAAACCAAAGGTAGAACACTGGAACAGATACAGGCTTCAATGAACACTTGACCTTAAAGGTTAGTAAAAGGAGCATTTTCCTGAATGTCCTCATCTGGGATTTTGACAATTGTCCAGAGAACTCCAGGAGGATGTCCAATTCAAGCACCCACAAAATGTCTCGTGTAATTTACAGAAACCATGATTCTGGATTAAATTCAACTATTGTTTGCTTTATGAAAGCTTATTTCTGTCTGTATTGGAATTTCTGGTAGTATATAAATTAAAGTAGAAGAAACTGTGGAGCGTGTTCCACCACAGCAACCTCAGTAGCAGATAAACAACAAAATTTATCTCACTGGCTTCACCAGTGACCAAAAACATGCTTGGTTTAGAGATCGTGCTTACAATTTTCACATTTATAAGCTTCTTAACTCAAAGGCAAAGCAAAGCAGGAGCAGAGATTAGCGGAAGGATGGAAGATAGGAAATGAGAATGCAGGTAAACAGCTGGATATCCATTATTCAGTAAGGAAGGGAAGAGAGGTAAATCAAAAAAGGTGCTCAACCTTTTCTTCGAGCTTCTCAAATTGAAAATGCTGCGAAAGCAAGTTTCTTCAAGGTAGCATTTACAGCTAATGAAGCTAAGCTTCAATAGTTACAATAGCACGAGATTCTAAGAGTTCAGCAATCTTATGGCTTCTTATTATCTTTGGGGGTTTATATTGACTTGCAGAGGGTCCATTTTCACTTGCTACTCTGAGTAAGCTATCAAAGCTGCCAGGTGTTACAATAACCAATGACAAAGGGCCAAGTTCATCCCTTGCCTTCATCACCCCGTATATGCCTCCAAACCCTTGTTCAATAAAAGCGCAGTACTTTCTAAGATCCCCGACGTACCCCTCTAACTTCTCATTTTGCAAAAGTGCAGATCCTTCTTTAACTTCTACAAAAACCTTTAATTGCTTGGGCTGCTTCTGCTGTTCTAGGGAACTGGCAAATTCTGTTATTTCTGTATCCATGCTATCTTTTACTGCAAGCTGAAAACCTTCCATAGCAGAAAGCAGGTCCCTTTCGGTTATCATCTCAAGAGAAGATTTAGGAGCTCTCATCACAAACTCAACCTCTGGAGATGAATTATAAAAGCCAACAACTTTTACGATATCCCCCAAGAGGTAGCGGAACAATCCTCTATATGTTGTCACAACCACTTCATACATTTTCCCCACCTCCACACCCGAAAGGTCGACTGTTTCCTGAAGGGTGACGCAGGACTCATTGACTTCAAAGGGAAGAAACTCAAAATAGGCTGCAGTAGGAAGCATAACATAACGGGCCCTCTCTGGAGGTTGCGCAATATCCAAATTTATGGCCACAGAGCACTCGGATGTAAAGTAATCACCACCCAGAATTGGCATATCTCCTGCATAGAATTTGAGTTTTGAATAGTACTGCTGCATACTACCAGAGGACACAGTCTTAACGTAACGGGCATTCGGCCATAGCTTGCCTAATATACCCTCCCACGTCTTTCTCTCACAAATTGATCGCATCCTATTTGACAAATCAAGTTGTGGCCCAGAAAGAATCTGATTAACTGATTCCCTAATTGAAGGAACAGTAACCATTTCTGTACTCGGGAAACCGTTTTCAAGATCTTCACAGAGCTGCTCCCACTTAGCCTCCAAAAGACTGAATGCTCTGATCAAGCCAGCAGCATAGGGTGCTCGAATTCCATCAACAGAGTCCCATTTCCTTAGCCCACAAAGAAGATGACAGTACATCACCTGATAAACATCAGAACCCAAAACAACTTCTTTGGGACTAACGAGCATGGGTTGAAAGCGGGAAGAATTGCTAGTATCAGTATGCAAAACATACGAGGTGGCGGCCATAGTTTTGTATCCACCTTTCGTCTCCGTAACATTGCCCGCATAAAGAACCCAGAGAACCTTATTCCGGGTGGCTCTGGATGGAAACAACCTGTGTAATCAAGAGCAAAGAAAAGGTAAAAATCGCAGTGCTCGAATGTTAAACATAGACCAGCAACATGAACTCAATCCATCGGGAGATAGTAGTGTGAACGCGGACGGATTACCTGCGAAAAATGGCGGTACTGGAGCTATGAGCCAAGGAGGAGACGGATTTGCCTGGAATTGAATCGAAATATGGAAGTAACTTGGGTTGCATTGTGCTGGATCCTGAGCTGTATCGGGCCCATAATACATAGAGAAATTTACGATACAGATTCGAATTTAGATGGGCTCATACTTACCTTGCAAAGGCCCAATTCTTAAAAGGGCAAAAAAAAAAAAAAAATAAAAAAAAAAATAATAAAAGGAAGAAAGAAGAAGAAGAAGGAAAGAGAAGAAGAACTTTTTCTTTTTTCTTTTGTTTTGTATTTTTGAAAAAATAGCTTAGATGACTAGAATGCAATTTGAATTAGTTTCTAATTCAGCATAAATTTTTTATTTTAGATAACTTTTTTATAAATAATTTATATTTATAAAATATGAAATTTTTACAAAACACGAGATAAGAAATTCTAAACTCAAACTTTATCTAAATACATTCTAAATTGCTAAGAAAAATGGAGTGCTTAAACTTAAAAGAGAAAAGTTAATTCTCCTCAAAAAGAAAAAAGAAAAAAGAAAAAAGAAAAAGAAGAGGGGTGAATATCATCATCTACAAAATAATTGGACTGTAAATTCCATAAATAAAAAATAAAGAATTGTAAATCTATGAAAGAAGTAAAAGTAATTAAAGAGAAAAAAAATAGGGAATAGTATTTTAATTTTCAAAAAATGAAAGGGAATGATATATGCGCTACTCCTAATATTTGTGCAGGCATATTATTTGTGCTTTAATTCTGATTTTGAACAAGATAGAACCTCCCGCCGGCGGTGTGGGGGAAGAGGGAGTATGCATGATGTGAACACGCGAAGCGAAGGGTCAAAGAAAAACAGCGAGAAATATATCCCTACCTATAGAAGAAAAAGAGCATAGGGTCAAAAGACAAAAGCGGCCGACCATCATCGTGGAGGACGCCGTCAGCCAGTTTGCCGATGTAGTCAGCATAGTCACCGTAGGAGGACAATGGAACGACATGTCGGAAGGTGGCTTCATCGATAGGAGAATCATAGTCTTTGAGATAGGGCTGGAGATATCGTACTCCGGCATTGCGTTGGAGGATGGTGTAGAGAGTCTCTCTCTGCATCTGCTCCGCTTTCATAGTTGTCTCTTCCAGTTTCTGGATGATCTCTTTGTCTGTCATCATCTTGATATTATCCTCTTCTCAGTACAGCAAGCTTAATTTTGGATCAACTTGGAGTTCAAATTGGTGGAGAAGAACGGAGTTCGGCGCTCAGTCAAGTATGATCACCACCGATCTAACTAGCTAGCTGTTTCCTCAGCTTATAGTACTATAATATATATAGCTCTTAGGACTTAAAAAGTTTTCTCAATCAATCGTATTCGTAGGTAGTACTCAAAATTAATGAAAGCTTTGTTGGTTTGATCAAAATGGAGAAAAGCACACCAATGCCAATATTGTGTATTGATCTTTTCACAATAATTTTCTAATGAATAAGGAATCTTTTTTCATGATATGCAACTGTAAATATGCATTAATTAATTAATATAATACTATATATACATATATGTGTTATCCGGAGCGGGAGGAGGAAGTCAACAGAAGAGAGCTCTATTTTGCAGTAAAAAGAATATACGGCGTTGAGGAAGCGAAAAAAAACCCTTACTAGTAGTGAAAGCTAACGCGCGCAGCAAGAGTAGAATAGTGAAGTCCATTGTCAAGCACAAATTATTAAGCTTTTTCGGTCAGGCTTTGAAGACTTTGAAACCGTTTCAGTAGAACTACTCACTAGTCCTAACTTTCTTTTTTGCATACTTAAACCAGACCCAGCAAGATACGGCGAAGCCAACAAGCGAGAAAACCGTTACTAAGCCAAAAAACGTGAGCGCCTAGCGCGACTTTATATAGAGATGTCAATACGGGTCAAAACTCACGAGTTGGTCCGTTGATTCGTATGCAGGTTTTTTTGACTTGATTTGTTTAGTCCGCGGGTTAGAGTAGGTTGAACGTGTGCCAACTCATTTTTTTTAAATTTTTTTTAAAATAACATTATTTTGATATTTTAAAATATTTTTTAAAAATATTTTTTTCTGAAACGATGTCGTTTTAATATTTTTTTAACAAAACAAAATCGTTTTGTGAAACTAGCGGGTTGACCCGTTTAACCCGTAAATTTACTATAGTGAGTCACGAATTAAAATTTTTTAACTCGCGAAAAAACAGACTAATTACCCGTTTAACACTACTAATTTTATAACACTTTTTGGCCTACTCTTGCTGCGCGCGTTAGCTTTCACTATTCTAGTAAGGGTTTTCTTCGCTTCCTCAACCCCGTATATTCTTTTTACTGCAGAATAGAGCTCTCTTCTGTTGACTTCCTCCTCCCGCTCCGAATATATATATATATATATATATATATATAATTAATGATAATCCACATCTAATTGTCTTTCAGCAACACATCATCTTCCATATTTTAATTAGGCAGGAGGTCTAAGAAAACATTTGAAATTTAATGCTTGATCATCAACCAAATTAAAAATGGACCAGAAATAAGATTATAAGGCTGCTAAGAGATTAATTTACAACTTTTTGTTTGTGGTTTATTTTGTGATGCTTAACAAACAACCTTATCGTCTTCAAAAATATATTGTTACTCAATTCCTTTCAAAATATAAGTTTTTTTAAATAATTTTTTAAATATATTTAACTTTTTATAATTTTAAAAATTATTTTTTAAAATTATTCTCTCTTGTATTAATAGAGTATAAATCAAATTAGTTAAGAACATAACTAAAAAAATACTTCTTAATTTTTTTATTCTTAATTTATTGAAAAAATATAAAAAATCTTATATATTTTAAAACGAGAGGATATAGTCTTACAAGTTGCATCACATGCCAGTTTCCCAGTAGTAGTGCTGATCTCCAGGACACACTCTCACTTTCTCTCTAGGCCTCTTTCCATCTCACTGGGACAGTACTGCAGCATCTTCCTCTTCAATGGATCAGATTTACAGTCCTTTTGCCCTGCCTTCGCCAGCTACTATGTCTTCAAATCCTTCTTTGTTTCCAGTTTAAATGCTACAAACCTTGTGAAGCTTCTCCCTTTCGGGAGCCTTCTCTTCTTTTAATTTTTTCTCCCCTCCTTCACCAATCACGGAAGCTTAAAAACTATAAACAAGTACTTCGCAGGATTTCTCATGGATCTTTGCACTCCCGCTTTCGCTTGCTTCTTTTTCTTAATCACGGACAGTTTCACTTGCTCAAACGGTAAGCTCTCTACTATGGAATTGTCACTTTCAATGGTTTTTGCATCTTCAACAAAGGCTTCGACGAAGAAAAAGAACGGTTTCCTCCCTGTAAATCATCTTGATACTTTCAAGGATCTCCTATTGAATTTGGCATTTGGGGTTGGCCAGCTATGCGGCCTTGTTTTCTTCATTTCCCTACTTTGCAGAACGGAATTGGGTACTGAGAGATGAGTCACCACCATACACCACATCAGGAATAATGTATACATAATCTACATGTCCCTGATATATATTAAACTCATGAGACGAGAGTTTCAGCGTCTATCTTTACACTTAGTTGGAAAACTTCATGGCATCAATTTTCTTTGAATTGTTCTCGTATAGTTCTTTAGGGTAAAGAATAACCCGGACTTAATCTCAAAAGAAAGTCTTTTTTTTTTTTTGGGGGGGTGGGGGGGTGGGGTGCATGGGAAGCAGCATGAGAGTAGCACTGACATAGTTATAAGATTAACAAAGCAAATAAAACAGTACTATATTATTTGAGGTGCACAAATAACGCAAGGGGATATCTGCATGCACAGAAAGTCACATATAACTAAAAGTTGTACAAACTTGCCCAAACAAAGGTAAATATACTCCTGATCCCAACCTTACATAACTGTCACAAAATCAGCAATATTATAAAGATGTAAAGAATTACTAATTCGATATTCCAAGATAATTAGAAGCTGTTGAAACAAAGTGCAAATCCAATAGAGAGGAAAAGGAAAATAGCAAGAAGCAAAGAAACTTCGAAAATCACTTTGTGTATTTCAATATCTATCCACGTATATATGAACATTTCATCCAAGTATTGAAACTGATTATATAACAGCCCCCTCCCACATCTGAGAAACAAAGATCACGACGGCTATAGTATCATGACGGATGTGCTAAGCTATTGGAGGTGATAATGCACCTTATTAAACTCAATCTTTCTAATTAGGCTCCAAAAGAGATGTTTTGAATTCAGCAAAAAAAAAAAAAAAAAAAAAAGAGATGTTTTGACTCCAAAGATTCATGCTAGCTAAAACAAAATTACTAAAGAAAACCTAAAATCATACTGCTACCGACAGCTCCATCATAACAAGAAAAGGTAACGGTGACAGTTAATGATTTGGAAGCCTCCCCATTGTCACATCTTGTTCCGGAACCAAGCGCGCGTTATGTACATTCTACGGGAAAAAACACCAACGAAACGCCTTCAATGACGTGCACTTTTCATGCTCTTCTGCTTTTGCCAACCAAGTTGCTAAAATTCATGTGATCATCACTAACAAATTGATCAGTCTTGTCAATTAACAAAATTTCGAAAAAGTCCGAAACTTCAAAATCGCATCAAAACTTATTCAAGAGAAAGCTTCTTTCCCCCGACCTGACTCAAGACAAGCTAGCATCATTACCGGCACCTCCATGCAATTCCTCTTCTTTGTCGTCGCCACTACTGCCGTCTATTTTGTTCTCCTCGTCCCGATTGCTGCATTCTTCGAGTTCGTCATCGTCTTGACCATGTCGATTGTCGCCGTTGATGAAACGTAGCGTCAACCGTCCACTTGGTTCAACTGATTGTACAAGCTCAGGACGCTTGTTTGGCACCATATGGATCTGTAGCCGTCCGTTCTCTCTAATTTTAACAAAATTGAATCTAGGCCGTCCCTTCCTGTTCAAAGTAGACAAAAGTGGCGGGAAATTATTCATTTCTGACGACGAAGACTTCCGCTCTATCTTTCTTGATCTTGATCTTGATTCCACACCAACACCGTATTCCACCGTCTGCGGCAGAGTACTTGACGACTCCGCCATTAGAACCTTCGCTTTCTCATTGATGCTCTCAAACCCTAGGCTCTCCGTACACGTCGCATATTTATTCTCGGCCGTGGTTCTTGGAGTGTTCGGTGTGGATTTACCTTTGACCGGCGGCTTGCGTTCTCCGTAGTCGCTCTCAGAATACTCGCCGGATCCTCTGTTTCCGGCAACATCTGACATAGCGAATTTGACAGTTAGGTTGAAGTAGTACTGGAGAATGTCGAGCAGCCGGATAGAGAAATCTCCGGCTACTGAGAATTGTGAGAGTTAAGTTTGTACGAAGGTGAAACGGAGTGAGGTTACCGGCGGAAGTATTTAAAACAGAAAACAAAATCGGTTAAAGGAAAGAATGGAGCAGTGTGCAATAAGCCAATAATATATGGAAGTTAGTCTTTAATTACAGGAGTATTAATTGTTGTTCATTGTACTAATTACTCGTAAATATATTGTTTTTATCCCCACCTAATTACATCTAGTGTTATAAATAGTAATTAATGAGGTTCATCGTATTGATTTCTTATCATATAGTATTTATTTAATTATGATGATTACTTTCTAGATTACCATAGTTGATTACTGCTCTAAATATCTCTGCATTTTGCTGGAAAGATAATCTTTTAGGTAATTACCTACATATCGTTCTATAATTGTCAAGGCCTAAAACATTTTACTCCATGAAAAAAAACAAAAAGATTGTACTCGTGCTTGCTGAAGTATTAATTCAATATTAAAATATCTTATACATAGAGCAACTGGATTATGTTTGATATTTAGGCTGTAATTATATTGGAATCTATTTAAAATATTTTTATCTTAATTTTCTAAATATAATTCTTGTGAGAGAAGTGGCGAACCCAAATAAAAATTTTATTTTAAGTTTTTAAAAATAAAAGTATTGAACGTAAGATGATTTTATTAATACAGGATAATTTTTTAATAATTTTAACCTTTTTATCCTTTAAACTACTATAAGATCTTGAAATTTACTATGTGATATTTATTTTTTTTAACAATCAATACATAGTGAGGTTTTATGTATGATCAAGATTTATTATTTTATTAAAATTATATATATATTGAGTTTCATTACTTATTTAAATTTTAAAAAAATAAATGAGAAAAATTAGATCTTTAAAATAATAATTAATTGTAATTAAAATTTAAATTAATTCTAAATTATTGTAATTAAATTGTGATTTTAAATCTTAATACAAAATTTTGAAAACTTAAAAATAAAAAAATAATAACTAGAAATATTAAAAAGAATTAATAAAATAATATTTATTAAAACTTGGGAGCGCACAAGCTGAGTACCCCCTTCTGTTGATTGCGCCAAGTTTTTTTCGGTTTAATTTTTTTTAAAAAAAATATAAAATATTAAAATTATCAAAAGCTATTCTTTATCAGTAAAATTGTAATATATTTAACAATCTCCCTTGAAAAATATCCAACCTAGAGACAGTTAAGAGCTTGGATGGTTATTCAAGATGGTCGGTAGTAATTGAAAACTTGTATCCCTAAATTATGTAGCTACTAGCTACTAGTGTATAGGTGATATTGCTAATTTATTTTTCTCTTATATATTCATTAGGTGAGATTTTTCGTTTTAAAATTAATGAATTAAATGTTTGATTTCCTTTTTCTATTTTCAAATTTTATTGTTTGAGAAGAGACCGAGCCTATAGTTGATTTTTTTGTTAGGGCCCCCCCCCCTCCCCCCCCAAAGGTCCACTTCGAGATGGAGCCCCAATATAAATTACCCGAGAGCAGAAAGAAAGTGCATTAGCACTAATCCAAATGGGATTCATTTTAGTAACAATTGCTGAGACCCAATAGCTGAAAAGAGGGAGGAAAGCCCATAACCATTAAAGACCATTTGCTTGTAGAATTTGGGCTAAAGCCCTTAACGAAATAGACTTAGGTTTGTGATTGGCCCTTAACGAAGTTTTGATCCATTGATGAAATTCTTTTCAAAGCCCAAGATTGTAGAAAACAAATCATCATGCTCAACTCAAGCAATAGGAGAACTACTGAGGATCTGGATGACCAATTAGCTTATTAATTGTCCAAACACAGGAATGAAAAATACAGTTGAGTTGAACATGACACTATTCATCTGACAAGAAGACTGCAATTTTTTCCTTTTTCTTTCATATGAGGTCTCGTATCAAACAGTATTTTCTGTAACAATGTGGAAGGAGATGAATTTACACACCTCCACCTCTCCCCTGCTTGGGAGAAACAACCGGAGCTATAAAAGAAAAAATGAATAATCTATTTGGATCATGTTTCTGTTTTCCATATACCCCTTGTTGATGATGAGTGTGTTATCTTCACAACTCTTTGTCTAGGCTGCTGCTGTCTCCCCTTTCTGTGAACATATTGTGGAGGAATGTTATCTACCTTAATCACATCAGCCTTCACTATATGGTGATCGGAAGTCCCTTTCGATGAAAAAACCGAGTAAGAACCCGGAACGAACTTGTATGCTGACTCCGGCGAGCATAATATGTAGTCTACCCGAGTTCCATACTTGCAAGTGCCCTGCACGCCTGCATTTTAGACCAGATTTAAGTACATAAATGATTCAGAAGCTTGTTGGTTTCGTCCAGTTGGTAATCTGGTGAATGTTCTTACTTTGTCCTCTGGCAATCATGACAACAGACTCAAATTGGCCAGCAAAATCCTTAGCGTCTGTGTATTGTTTGCTCTTTAGATATTTCATCACCTCCGCCTTAGGTGTTGGCTTTCCTATCTCTTCGTAATACTGGATGTGCATTCGTTGAATGAATATGAGTAGATGTTAAATGTACAAATGCTTTTCTTATAGTAGAAATATGAAGTAAATTTTACCTTTACAATATCTGTCCATCTCTCTGAGGAGTAATCTGTTTCATCAAGTGAATTCAAGCCACCGGCTAAGATATGAGGCACATCAGCAGATTGGATAATCGCGTTTATCTGCTTCATTCGCCAGTTTTCATCTAAATGATCAAGATGGGTGCAGAAGAAGTTGAATTCTCCTATCTTAGGAACATCAATTGTGGCCTTGAGAATGTTTCTGCGTCCATTTTCAAATTAAAAGAATGCAACAATTCAAGAACTTCTATCAAATGCCGTTCTAAATATTCATTCATCGCAGGCATTGTTGCTAAAATGAAAATAATTAGCAAAAATTAATTAGAAGATAATCTGAAACATCCAGGCCACTTTACAACGGACAGCTAGCTGTTATTCCAGATAACCTGTTAATGCAAAGGACAGTCCAGAGGCCGTTAACCTAATCCCTACACAATGAAGTATATAAAGAAAAGGAGACAGCTTGGCCAGTTTCTATGTGGCTTCTTCCAAGAACCATAGGCCAAGCGGTATCATCAATTATGTTATCCTGACAATTCCGTATCTGCTCAGCTGGCTAGGTTATAATTAACCCCGCAATTATTTGCCCCAGAAATGGGATTATCATGACCAAATACAACTGCTGAAAATGTAAGGATGTTTTTCCAGAAGAAAATCTTGCATATTTTTTGAAATTCTTAGTTCAAGAATATGAATTGCTTCCCAATTAATCAATTTCATTTCATGCAAGAGCAGTATTAGTGAAAAGAAACCAGGTGAAGGAATTCGAGAAATGAATTGAAACCTGAAATCAGAGTCATCAAAGATCTTCTGGGCCTTCCACCCTTTAATTGGCCACTTAGACAAAATGGCATTACCGTACTCTGGTGCCCAGCTCTCTGCAAATACATAATTCATTCCCAGAGCCCCAGCCAAGTCAGATAAAGGCTTCATTCCTTTCTCCTCCTCAGCTTTCACATGTTGTAGAGCCAATATGTCAGCATCCAACTCTCTTAGAACTTCAAGAATTGTTCTTGTGCTCCTGTAGCTTTGTCCATCAACTCCGTTGGCGGCGCTTGTGGGCATACTTACAGTTGACCTAAGTGGAGCCTTCCCTTTGAGAATTCTGCTAATACTACCGCTGCCAGGAGAGTCTTGCCGTTCATCTTGGACAAAGCTCAATTGCCCGCTTCGCCTCAGGGATATCTCGTTATCTGGCAAATTTATTGAGACCCTTAACTTTGATCTGGCATACTTTTCCTGCTTGGATAGATCATCCGGAAACCTCATGGAACTGGAATGCAAAGGAGATTGCTTTAGTATGCTTTTGGGACGATCGTTCAAGGATTTCGCTCTAAAATCGTAATCCAGAACCGGCTTGGAAGTTGGTAAGTCTTCATTTTCAAAGTCAAAACTCCCTGATTTAAGAGTGTTCGGGACGGCAGGAGCCATGGAGAACAGGGCAGCATTAAATGTAGCTACACGTATGCACTTGCCGGTATTCGAACCACTCGATTCGCTGCTGGGATGAATCGCCGCGGAGCCATTAGAATTGGAGGCCTCCTTCAGGTGGGGGTCGCGCTGTGCTCTTGAGTTGGTCTTTCCGAATCTCCGGACGACAACTTTAGGCTTGGAGCGGCGGCGAATTGGCCATCCCAGTCTGAAGCAGAGCCTCTTGAGCTTCAGCTTAAATATTTTAAACATTGCTAGACACCTAGTTGCTCCAAAGCGTGAGGATTGGGCATGAGAAGCCCACCTTCTCTGTCTTTCTCACACACACTTTCTCCCTGTTCTTCAAAGCTAACTTAAGTAGACAAATTCTGGACTGCAATGTGAATCTCTAAAACTCGCTTGAAGAAGGATAACACCTACTAGTAGTTTAATTTAGTTTAGCGAAGAGTTTGGTGGTGATTAGAGTTGGAAAATGAAAAGGAGTCTTTGTAGACAATGGGTTAGGGACACTTGGCAAGTCAACAGCAAATCAACGGAAGCTGTGACGAAATTGCATCTTATTCTAATCTTTTCTTTACAAGCTTCTTTCATAACGTAAACTATATATATACACTCGTACTGTATGTATATATATGTATTCAGCACTCTTTAGAGGATTTTGCAAGAAACTATAAAAAGATTGAAGCTTTGACAGGTAACAACAGAGGAGACAGAGAAGGGAAGCTAAGTGCTTCGAGAGGGAAAAGTGATGTGAGTGGGCTTTTATTGCAGCGTTGTACAGAATTGTCTTTTGCTTCTTTTTATTTTCCTTGTTTCATTTGAAAAAAATGGCCTTTTGCGCTTTTTATTAGAATACGATTAGGGAAAAAAAAAAAAAACCAACATCCAACAACTCCCCAATCCAGTTGTTGTTTCTACTCCATGCAATCAGACAATCAGACAATTCAAGCTCATGTATTTCGTAAAAGTAAATTATTTGTAATATAATAAATAAGATTTAAAATAAAAAATTTATATTTAAATTATATAATAAAATCCAATCCAGATACACCGAAACATTACAGCGAATCAACCAAAAAGTTTGTGTTACCCTCGGGCTAACAACATATTTTTTTCCCTTAGCAAAAAATTTGCATTGTTAAATTATGTGAGAGTGGACTTTCTTTTTAAATTTTAAAAATTTGATCTCAACCTCTTAAATTAATGCTTAGTTTGATTTTTTAAAAGGGGGGGAAGGGAGTGGCACATTTATTTCCACTAAAATTAAGTATTTCCGTCTTTATATATATATTTATGAATCTTATTTGATAGAGATAAATGAGAAGTAAATATTGAATCTGTTCATTTTCCTCATTTACATTCAGATTTACATTTACCGCCTTTTTCTACCCCAACCAAATTAGCCGAAGAAGCAGTATGTTTGAGTTGAAACAATTCAAGTAAGAGGGAGAAATAGTAGTTGGACTCTTCTATTTTTTTTTTTCTCTCAATCTACCAATGCAAGATAATACTACAGCAATGGATGTCTTGGTCGGAACGTTACGTCACCGGAAACCCGGCGTACAAAACTCCCATGCTTTTACTCCTTTTGGGTTAATTTTGACGAAGCAAATTGGAAAAGCTGTGAACGTGCGGACTAATTCAATACTACATTATTTAATTACTTTTTTTAAAAAAAAATATTTTTGATGCTATATTCACAGCACAACGTCGTCATGAAACCCGCTAGAGCCATGCATGCCTACCTTAGTACGTAAGCACGAAAATAATAGAAACCCGGTCATGTTAAATAGGACCACTTCCTTAATTTGCATGCATATGGTAAAACAAATACAATGCAACATATATCATTGCCTAATCAATATCGTTACCAAAAGTCTCATACTTGCATAACGTTCATCTCATCCACAGATTTGAAGATAAGCCACAAATCAACACATTAAATCTTAAATAATTATAGTATTTAATTTTAGGTGAGTACAACACTTTAACTAAATATTTAGGTATCATAACGTTATATGGTTATATTTGCTGATGATATTCACAATGGTTTGACAAAAATGGAGATATCTATAAACTCCGTAGAGATTTTAGTCAAAATTGCGTTGGCAATAGATTGTGGTGGTTGATGAATTTTGAGGCACAAAGATATATATAAATATGAACAGAGCACGTTAGCATGAGCAGTAGTAGTACGATATTACTGTTACCTTTGACCCTCACGAATAATTTGGGGGTACGAAAGGAAGGTTCCACCAAATGCATGCAGACCAAAGCAAAACGCCAGCTCTTATTTGCTGCTTCTTCCTTTGTATTCTTGTGGGCGTCGGAGATTCCTCGCTTTGGTATTGGACGATCTGTGCATGCATCTCACTCTATGAAAAATAGTACAATTAATCTACTAACTCAGATACTATATCCAAGGCTCTACTCTCTGCTGACTCCCAGCGTAAGAAATACAAGTCAGGATCCCACAGAAGGATCGATGCTCCTCGTCATCAGAGAGAGAGAGAGAGAATGTGCCCCACATATAGGGAGTAATTATTTGGCTCTCATTATGAAGGAATCTCAATGATATTCATGAATTATTTTTTGTATGAATTTATTTAATTTTTTACTAGTAATTAAATCGAGATATAATATTGACCCATGATAGTAGTATTAGGAGTAAGTCATTGATATGCAATGCAAGTGGGATTCTTTTTGAGTTTAAGCATGAAAAGTGATCATTAAATGTCACATACACGGTGCAAAATAAAGAGAGAGTAGGCGAAAAGATGTGGCAGTTTTGTCTGAATTGATGCAGCGCAAGCAAATCAGGAATATACACTACTACTATTGATTGCCAATTGCCAGAGAAGGATACAGCCAAGCAAAGAGGTGGCCGCCGTGAGAGTCAGAGCAGAGAATATCGGTGGCATTTATATTCAATACATGAAGAGCATTCATTACCATTTAAAAATTTCATAGTAGTAATAGTAGTAGATGGCTCTCAACTCCCTTAGGCAGGCCATTCCTATATCTTTCCAAGCAGGACCACCAATACTAGTATCAATGCTGCTTTCCTCTTCCAGAGATCTCACCAAATTTCAAGTTTGGTCATATTTGTATCCCTTTGTCCCGGTGTTTCAACGTTTTATTTCAAGGATTATTTCCAATTAAAAGATGACCTAAGTTTTTCTTTCCTTCAGAAAACTGGGAAAAAAAATAGTCTTTTTAAGTCTCTTGAAATCAAGTGCAGGGCTGACATGATTACGCCCGCCCCCCTTCATTTTCGCATCACTCCCACATTAGGAAGATTTCTGCCTTCAGCACAAAAGGAGGTAAAAGAGAAAAAGGGGGTCTTAAGAAGACCAAAAAAAATCAAATCGTCGACAGCAGGGTTCGAACCTGCGCGGGCGAAACCCAACAGATTTCAAGTCTGTCTCCTTAACCACTCGGACATATCGATTGTTGACTCTTACATCTTTCTATTATTCTTTTGTTCAATCGACTTGAGAGTTTTCGTATACCGAAGCGAAGGGACAATGTCGTCGCTCGTTTGCTAGCAAAACTAAGGATGAAGTAACTCAACCGTAGAACAGTTATCAGACTAATGATGCATACAACCTAACAAATTTGACTCTTACTTGTAAGTTGAAATAATTATAGATCAAATTTTTTTATGAATAAAAATTAAAATTTTTAAATACAAATTACATAAAATCTTATGAATTTGTGAAGATACCAGTATTTGATGAGGAAGAAAAAATGTAATGTAAAAATTTTTCCATGTGTATTTCGCTCTTGTATCTAATAGCTTTACGGTGGTTTCTTACTAGTTATTGAATCTCATAGCTTTATGCTGGTTTCTCAAACTCCCCCACCCCCTAGAAAAAAAAAAAAAAAGAGCAACAGAGAGGGGGGAAAGAGTGGCAGTTTATGTGCTGCTGCCTGAATGAGCCGTAGACCAACTGCAGTTTCTATTTCAACTTCAACCGGCCTGAATCCCCATCCCCAGGCCCCCATTAACCCCTGGTCGTTTCTAGGCATGAATCCCCAAATCCAGCGTCAGAAAGCTTTGCAGCATAAAAATGACCCGGGACGCATCCTGAGGCAAGATCAGGAGTCATTAAACAGAATAAATGATGGAAACAAAGTCTTTTTCCTGTTCAGGCAGTCTGCATAGATTGATCTTCCAAGCCTCTGTACTACCACCATGTGAGCAAGGATCTCTACAAACATCCACCTACAATCTCACATGAAACAAAGGAAAGCATGGTAAAGCAAGCTACTAGAGCCTGGTCACATACCGAGCGTGGTAAAGCAAAGGATTTGGCTACAACGTAATGCCGCATGAACAAAATGTCAGTTAGGTTCCCCAAGCCCAAGCTCCGCAAAAGAAATTGAATCATCAAGCTACAAGCCCGTATCAACACTCCACCACCCTCCCTCATTTGATCCTATTCTACAAAATAAACGTCCACGTTCTATAAACATACTTTTAAGACCATAAGAACAATCAAGATGAAAGAGAGCAAATATAGTTCAAATTATATGCTTCAAAACAGGTAAACCTGGTTCGAACTATACGAGAGCTATGTATGCTAACTCCACATATTGACACCTACTATTTTGATTCATATTTTCTTTCACTTGTCTCGTTTTCCTATCTCATACTTTGCTTTCAAGGAACTAAATACAGGCCAAAAAACATATAACAACAGGAACTACTTCACTCGTCAGCCATTCCTTGAACACTGCTCATCCTCAGAATTTCCCAGGTTGCTGTCTTTCCTTCTTCAAAAATGCCAAGAGTGCCGAGGATCTACAAATCGCACATAGATTCTCTCCTGAATCGGCGTCCTGCAGGAAGGACAATCATTCATTCCCTGCTTCTCATGGAGTACATTACAGTCTTCACAAAGAACCTGATGAGCACATGGGAAGAAAACCACAGACATTTCCTCTGTCAAACACATAACGCACTCTCTTTCTGGTTTTACACTTCCTTCCCCAAAGTTTTCCAGGAACACCATCGTCTTCTTGTTATCTTTAGGCACCTGAAACTGCTGGCAAGCAGAGGCTGTCTTGCTGCCAATTAAGCTTCTACCATAATTCATGTCAACACCACTTAGAAGTGCTGCTATTTTCGAAGATTCAGACACTAATCTCAGTTGAGAAATTTCGTCCTGGAGCTTTTTAAAATGTTGATTACAGTTTCCAGAGTTGCTTTCCGCCTTCTCTCTCATGGAATCCTCCTCTGTTTTTGTCTTTGCTTTCTGTTGTTCTGTTGCCATCCGTATATTCTCAGCTTGTACAAGATATTTTTGTTTTTCCCTTTCTTCCTGCTTCCAGAGAGCCTGAAATACATTGTCGTCTTGGTCAGGAAGTACAGAAGAACAACAAATTTCTCCGCTGCCAACCCCTCCTGAACCCCCCTGAGAAAACCAATTCTGTTCCCTCAACCCCAAATCCTTAAAGCTGGAAGCAAGGAAAGAAATACAGATGAATTTTGAAATAATGAAATCCTGAACTCTCCAAGACAAATCAAATTACAGAACACTTTCACACCCGGATGCACAAGGCAAACAGGTATACCCAAGGTATCATGCTTTTAATTTTTCTGTCTCTCAGGCAGAGCTGAATGGGGGGTACTATCTAGACAAATAGGCCTAACATTTATTGCCAAATAGGAATTATATTGTTCAGTACGACCACTTAGCATTTGGTAATGCACAAATTATATTTAACTATCTTTACAACTTATCTCAAGAAACAAAGCATTTTACAACCCTAAGATTTTATTTTGGTTCACACACAAATAATCAAGATGAATATTCTCGTAAGAGCTCCAAATTAAGTATGATTTGCACTCATAAGTTCAAGAACATACAGATAAAGAAAATAGGAAACTAATCTTCTTTTTAAGAAAATATACGTTCCCTTTACCGTCCCCATTTGGTGATGAATATTCTCATAAGAGCACAAAGTTAAGCATGCTTGGAATGCATAAGTCAACAACATACAAACAAAGAAAATGGGAAATTAATCTTCTTTTTAAGAAAATATATGTTCCCTTTACATCAATATGTGTTTACACATAGGCTCAATTCAGTTGGAAGTTCATCTTCCCCATCCCCCAACCCCCGCCCCAAGAAAAATAAAAATGAAAAAATGAGTTGACTTTGTTAAAGCAAATGATGTGGGCCCATGTCTTCTCTCACCATAAACTTTAGCTGTTCTCAATCTAAAAATGAAAAATGGAAACAAATAGCCAATCCAAGTACACCTTAAGAAATTTACCTTTTGAACTAACAAATATAAAATATGATAATAACATGCTCTTTCTTAAATCTACATACAAAATTTTAGGCCTTACACATGCAAGCATCAGGAACAAAATGGTAAACGAACCATGTCCTCTATCTAGCTAAAGCTGATAATGAAATCTAGTATTCAATCACAGTTAAGAGTATTTGCAAGGATACATTAATGTAAACAGGTTGACCCTCATGCTGAACCAACTATATCCTCCCATTATCCTATTGAGTGATTTACCATCTATTGTAAGTCACTAACTAGATATCAGGTTGCTATGTTGTTCCAGAAATCATTACCCTTCCAAGATACCGTTTTTGATACTAAAGACTCCTAAAGGCCTGGTCCAATACTTTTGTAAGGGAATGTCTTGTATTCTCCCTTAGAGACTCGTGAAAGTTATGAGGAATTATCTGGAAGCCCTAAAGATCATGTACAATGTAAGAACAGAAAATATAAAAACTAAAAAGTAAAAAATGAAATAAAACAAGCAAATAGTATCAAATTAAGCCAAAAAAATGCGAGATATGCAAAAGAGACAACTGCAAATTCAAACTTTCGTAGATATAATTTTAAATAGAGAGATGTTTTTATACCAAAAATAGACAAGAAAACAAGAAAGTAGGAAGACATAATTATTAGCAGTGAGAGGCAGTGCCATTTATGTGCAGTTTTGGGGTGAAAAATGCTATATAAATGCACAGACAACAGAATTGCACAAAACTTGAGGTCCTTATAAGAGAGAAGGAGAGGGGGTGTGAAAACAAAAGATATCAGACGCGAGCATGAGCCTGATTCAACTTTTTCCTGACTTGAGCTAGAACCAAGCTGAAATGGTTGAAAAAGTTCATCTAAATGCCCGTAGCTATATGCTTCTGAACTGGTTTGCTTACTGGGAATTTTAACATCTTATACATGTACACATGGTAAATGCACACTTAGTCTTGTAGTTTCCTACGTTCCACCCAAATTAACAAAATATGTATTGAATTAGTAAATCTATATCTTCATACTTATTTAATCAGTTGAGTCACATTTGAGTATTTCCTATTTCAAACAAGTTTAGCTAAGGATACAACAGGCACCTGGTTCTCACGAACATAAAAAAAAAGACATTAGTGAGTGTTGATATTTATTTATCTAATATGCTCAGATCAAGGATTTAGTTAATACTGTGGGAGGAGAACACTTGGAACTAAAGCAACTCCTAACTCGACAAAGGCCTTTTTCCATCCTATTTGAGATTGGTATATCATAGATATCTTGTCCTTCATTTGGCTCTACTTACAGCCATTAGGGCCAATGGTTCCTCTCATCAACCACAAAATATACTTCTCCAGGAAGTAATGGAGCTAAGTTGAGGGGCAATGAGAGATGAAGATCATCTTCTGAAAGATCATCCTACACACACCAAATGGTGAAATCAGAGGTGGCGGAAGAAAATTCACAAAGAATATGCAAAGGATAGAAAGAGAAATAGAGGGTCAAGGAGAGTTAAAAGATACACTATACGTTTGTCAGAAGGAAATATAATAAAGTGCAGAAAAGATATGACATTATGGGAGATATTGTGTTGAAAAAATTGAGAGAAGAAAACAACGTAAATAGAAATTGTGTCCGGTAGATACATGAAAGTGAGAAAGTGAAAGAAAATTAAAGGAGAAGTATTGTCCTAAAGCAGTACCAAGAGATTACATCCATGCTTAAATACCAAAGATGAAGAGCAAATACAAGGCAAAACAGAGATGCTAAAGACGTGAAGAAACTTGAGGTGGAAGGGAAGAAAGATAGAGCGGGGATGATGCCACCAATTTTTTGACAGTTTCAAGATTAGACTAAAATGCCCTATTTTCTTATAAACATGTTTACTTGAATAAGTTTTATATTAATACTTTTTCCCGGTATCTTACTTCAGTTGAAGATATTATGATATTTAGTTTATATCAGATTTAAATAAATAAAAACAAGTATATTTGATTGGCTTAATTTGTTGCATTATTCATTAACCAGTTACGTCAGACCTCTTTTTCAGCTGTTACTAATTATATTTAGTTCGTGCATAGTCACTAACTGTGTGCGGGAGACATTGTCAAACGGCAATAAAAGAATCTATAGTCATAATAAACATTTTTAAACTTAATAGTAGAGTAAAATCATTATGCTGCACTGTGAGGTCGATGAAGAATGCTATCAAGGATTTGGGTTTAAGCTCGAAAGAAGAAATGAATGTCCAACACCAAATCTAGGTCTCTCAGAAAGAGAAGTCTTACGGAATATAGGCCAGAAAATACAACAAAATGATATACCAAATGAGTTGTAGGAGGAAACCAGAAGATGGGCAATACATATAGTGAGACATGAGAAAGAGGGATTCCTTAAAATTGGAACAAATCAAGTCAGGAAGGTTCTTTGCCTTGGAATATTGTAACTAAAAAGGGCCAACCTAGGGCCATAAGATACCTAAAAGTAAGATAATAAATTAAGAGTAATGCACAAAGAAATTGACTTTTACGAGGATACAAAAAGAGTTTCAAACTTCAAAGATTTTGATGGCTAATTCATTCTAGCTTCTAAAATATTATTCTTATAATTGTGACCGTGTTTATATACATAAAGAAAAAATCTTAAAAGGCCATTGCTGCTAAATCTAAAGGCAACAAAGTTATGAAGAATGCTTTAAAGCATTTCAATATTCTATGGATAAAACCTTTATTACATAACAGATCCCTTTCCAACCCCCACCCTATGAAAAAGGAAATGATCTTAGCTTGGCCGCTACGCGAGAGAATGGAGTTGTCAGTCCCTACTGGTCAATCTTTTTCCCTTCCTTTTTTCTCTTTTTTGGGGATAAAACTACTGCCAATCAATTTGATACTTCTCTCCCCAAAATGTAGTTGGAGCTAGCACACATTCCATTTCGAGATCTGCAAGTGGATCTTGACTGGAGTATATGCATCTAACTAGAGATCCTCAAAAGTCAGAGGATGCCAATCTTGGAATTAAAATCCATAAAGGAAGAAAAGAAAAAAAAAGATAAAATAGTAACAGGAAAGAGACACAATCAACCTGTTCAGGTGTATATTAGTGACAAATCAATCTCTAGACAAATAATTTAGCAGTTCACTGCTTCTTCCCCACTCCAACTTTATGTTTATTCCTGCATGTGAGTTAAGGGGAGTGGAAGGGGAAATCATACCTCTAGCTGGCCCTTACGATCTTCACCCCTTTCTAGTTGATGCTGCAGGTCAGCAGCATGGTGCTTTAGAGTTGTAAGCTCCTCCTGCAAAGAAACTCTGAGCCTGTCCATTACTTGGGATTTCCTTAATGCTTCCTGCTCTCTCAGCAGAGCTTCTTCCAACTTTGCACTTGCTCCAAATGCCCTCTTCTTAGCAGCTTCCAGCTGTATTTGCAGCACAGAGTTCTGATTCTCAAGACTTCGAATAGACGAATTAGCCATCTCAGTCTGCTTATTAGCGTTACTTATTGCATACTCCATCTCAGAAACCCTCTTCAAATTTCCTTCTTCTGAGTTTTGCTTGTCCTTCTTGAACTTTTCAGAATCTTCTTTCTCTTGCTTCAGCATTTTCAGCTCCACCTGATCCTTGCTAAGCTTCCTAGTCGCCTGCATAACCTTCTCATTTGCCCAATCGTTCCAACCTTGGACTTCTCTCTGCAATGCTTTCATATGAGAAGCTAGTCTCAAAATGGTTTCCTCCTTATCATCTTGAGGAAAGTATTTTCCCAGAGATTGATCATAAGGGATTCCAGCATAACAGTCAGGCACCTCAGTTGAGCCAGAATTATCACTACTGATCTTTGAAGTAGGCTCTGCCTGAAGAGATGATGATTCAGGAGCTTTAGTATTCACAGCAGGTAGCGCAAAAACAGTGCCTTTTGAAGCCAATGTGCCAGATGTATTGGTCACCTGGGTAACAGATATGCTTGAGACCTTATAGTTGCCTTCAGGAAGAGGATTATTGGGTCCAACAGATGTTCTCTTTGAGAAAGTACTCTTCATTACTATCCCTGAAGAAGCAGATGGCAACTTCAGTGGCTTGTCCAATCCCATACTACCCCATGTCAACCTTCCTTTAAAAGCACCTTTGGGGCGACACTTGTAACTTTTCTCAAAGTGAAACATCTTCTGCCGAAGCATCTCCCTTTTTGAGCTACCTGATGAACCCTTTCGACAACTCCCCGATTTCTCTTCCATGTCAGGAACTTGGGTAAACTTGTGGATGTGCTCTCTACCAGTTCCCGTGAATTTCCCAACCGATGCTGGAACAGGAACTAAGCTCTCCTTCCCTGTGATGGCCACTTCATGAACATGTGAATCTCTGGAGTTGGATAATTGAGTAGGTGCCCTAATTGTGGGGTCCTCAGAATGGGAATTTTGACTGCAGAGAGCTAAAGATTTTGGAAAATGCACATTGTTGAGGCTTAGATTAATTGGTTCAGAAGCCTCTGGTTTCAATAGAGAATGTACTGTATCAGATGAACCGTCCCCAAACATTTCCTCAAGCGAAAAGCTACCCAGATGATCTTTGTTCACCACGCAAGAATGCAACAGGTTCAGATCACATATCAAGAGGTTCCACATCGCTTCAGCAACAGTTATCCCTGGCCTAACCTCCTTAAGCACAGACACCATCTCCAGTATGGTATACTTCACTAGTTTGTCAAAATCTGAAAATATATCGCACCTTGCATTTTCTAAACCCTTTTCTCTGTTCATGAAAATCAATGCACCTTCTACAGCATTTAGAACAATATCCTTAGTACTATGATAAAGGCCACACCGCAACAATGTCTGCTCAGCAATTTCCTTACTGTATCCACGTTCAACCAACTTTTGGATTGCTCTCTGAAAGGTAAGCTGCAAGTCATCGGACAACATAACCTGGAGTTCAGGAACCAGAGCGTCATCCCATTCGTTTTTATCAGATTCATCTACTTCCTGCTCCTTGCAAGCAGTGTCAGATCCAACCTCATTTGAAATGTTCCGGAGCTTCTCCTCCAATAACTCATATCTAGGAAATTCAGTCAAAGACGACATATCAATCTTATCTGGGAGAAACTCAGACAAATACTTCCGCTTATTCTTACTTCCCTTGGCAATGGGAGAAACAGAAGAGAAAAATTCCTTGTTACCAGCAGCACCATCACCCATTTTTCTAAATCTGCAGCAGGTAAATCATAAATGGGTTCCAACCTCTCACACTATTTTTGAGCTCTAAATGCAGCACAAAAATTACATCATCATGGTCACATAAACATATGTAAGTCGACAAAATGATGTTAAAGAAGTAGGAAATGATAACAAAGTGGAGAAAAAATCATGGTTGTTATTTTAAATAAGCATACAGAAATTTCGTTAGATTATCAGCAAACAAGTTACAGAAAAAACATAGTCAAATAAGCAAAAATAGCAAACCATAAGAATAAAAAGAACGCAGGTCAGCCACTCGAGGCAGGGCAAAGGCATATGGGAATTGACACCCTACAAGAAGTAAGTATATATCAGTGCCCCCCCTGCCACCCCCCTCGCCCCCCGTTCCCCCACCCACCAAAAGAACCCTTACACATAAAAAGAAAAAAAAGACATATGCCGAGAGCTATAGTTGTCATTTAATAAATGCAAGAAAAAAAAGAACAAAAATGAATATCATAAGAGACACAATAAAAATTAAAAAAAAAAAAGAATCACAGTGCCAACTGCATGGGGAACACTCCCCTGAAAAATCAACAGTCCTGTAAGAAATTACTGAGATAGATTGCCGAAGTAACAAAACAAAAGAGCCACAGTAAACAGGGCACCAAGAAATAACCCAGTAAAAAGGGAAGGTAGCCCTTCTTGTCATTTTCTCTCCTTCCTTATTTTACTTGAGTGGTGGTACAGAAGATCATTGATTTCCCAGGGGAGGAGTACATACACAAAGCATGCAGAGAAACAAAAATAATTTAACCTAAACAACAGTGAAACGTAGTTTATTATATCTCGATATCCGAGTACGATAATATCCTTCTATAGAACACACATTATATACATAGGAGTACTCCCTTCTTTCTGCTCCTGCCGGCAAGCACTACAGATTAAAAGTGGTAAAAGAAAAAGAAAAGCCACATGCTTACACTCTACATACATTAACCAAAACACTTATTAGAAGAAAACTCGTCGCGGTCCGAAACCAAAAACCTCAACGGAAAACAAATTCGTAAAGTTGCCCCACCGAAGAAAGAAAAAATGGTGATCGATTCACAAAACCTGAAAGACAAAAACGAATTCAGTCGTTCGGCGAGAAGAGCGTTAGAACAGAAGTTCTACAAAAGCAGCATTTCCCCGACGAGAACGCCGTTGATGTTCCTGACACTTTGGGGACTACTAAGCTCCGCTCCGGACCGCTCTACGCTTCTCTTCTCTTGGCGCCGCATGAGCTGGCAGCCTTATATACGACTAATACGAGCTCCTCTTGTCTGTATTACTGTATAGGGTGAGGCGCACTTTTTTAATTTTTCATTGGGGACAGCCTCTTCATAAACTTATGGGCCACGGCCCATTATAATTGGGTAAAACTCTACATGATGTGTAGGAGGTGTATGTGGGCCGGAGACCCATAACTTTTGGACCTTGTGGAGTGAATCGTTTTACCTGTCCTTGTAGGAATGCACTGGTATGAATTCCCCACCCGCTTTAATTTTTCATTCTTCTCCAAATTTATAAAGTGATTTTTTTTTTGGAGAAGAAGAAAAATTAAAAGCATATTAAATTTGGAGCAATGATTTGGGCAAAGCCGTTTCAATGATTTTGAATTGAACTTATTGAAAATTTAAAAAAAGTGACATTTTATTTATTTTAAATAAGAATTTAAACTGATTTTATATTGAATCATCTTTAAAAAAATGACTAATGCAACCCCGACCCGCAATATCAAACTCACGAGTCATGACTAAAGTGACTGTGGGTGGGATAAATCCTCACGGCTAGTTTGGATGGCGAAATGTTATGGACAAAAGAGAAGAAGGGATTTGGCTAGAAAAGTCATTTTCTCCTCTTATTTGACCAAATTTTGTTGGGGAAGAAATGGGAAGAGAAGAGGAGAAATAGAGAATGTTTATCTGCCCAACACTTTCTTTTCAAAGTTGAGAAGAAAGACACAAATCCTTCCATCTACTTAATTAAAATTTTCAAATGGTTATCTTATCCTTAAAAAGGCCTGAAATGAAAAATTATTACCTACATGTCCCAACCCTTAAAAACTGATTAGAAGGGTCATGTGGATAAGTACTTACTAAAAATTATATCGGTTTTTAGATGATTCCGAACTCACGAGTGAAGCGGTTCTTGGTGGCTGCAACAAATTCCAGATGGGTGACACTGAAGTCGGGTCAAAATCATCCTGGTTCATAAGAAAAGTTTGGGGTTAAGTTGCAATATTGATAAATTTTGACACTCTCTCATCAATTATTCACTTTCTGGCATGAAGTTTTCTACTTACCATAGACCGCAAATATCCAAAAAGAAAAAACTGGATTCTCTATTTCACATTGAGAATCAGAATCAGAAATAGATTGACAGAAATAATAAACTAAGTTACTAATTTAATATTTGCTCCATTTAACCCATTAAACCAATTACAAGATGCTCGAAAAGAAATATTTGAAATGCTTTAGATATTTAGATAGTCCTTGAAATGAAATATTCGAAAAGTTTTATATTTTAAAATGACTTTATAATTTTAATTATTATTTTTCTTATATATCCTTTATTAATACTAAAATGGCTTTGACCCATATTAATTAATTATTTTTAAAACTACTATTCTTTATATTCTCCAATACTAAGATACTCATCAGTTTAAAATATAAAACTTTTGAATAAATTTAGAAAGAATAGAATATGAAGTATTTTTTTATTATATAAAAGTAAGAATAAATTTTAAAAAATAATTATTAAAATTTATAAAAAGTCAAACATTTTTAGGAAGGAGAAAAAACTCTAAAAATATTATATTTTAAAATAGAGGAACTATTTCCATATGCATTTAATTCAATATTATAAGATGCTTTATTTTAAAAATAAAAAATATTTGTTGATATTTATCCATAATAATTAAGACATACAAGAAATTTAATGAATTAATATTTTTTTATAAAGAAAAGTAAGCTCATAATTTAGGACGATCCTTCATCTAGAAGGGAGTATTTTTGTTATGGAAAAGGACAAAATGGCCCGACAAAAGCTCAAAAGACAAAATGTAAGGCTGCCACCTGGGATCGAGGAGATTGAGTGCGGCGAATGCGCGGCACCTCTTAGCGCAAACGTTACAACCGTGACTTCCCATGCAGAGACCATTGAGAAGGAGGAGCAGATCCCCAGTATCACTGCGCGAAGAGAAAGTTGTCTCCGAGGTCCAACTGCAATGGCTAAGGAGATTGCCAAAGCTGCTTCGGTATCGCTAATTATTCTTCTTCTTTCAATTTTGATCATGTATGTACTCTTGTTTGATGCTCTGTGCTCGGGTCGATCCTTATGAGTTTGTTGTGCGGCACAAACAGCAAATGGTGGATTTGTGGGCAGTGCAGTGTCACAACTGATTCAAGTGGAGGCAAATTGCAACCCTAGAAGAGTACGAGGAAATCAGAAGCAAGTCTCTGGAAGATCCATTTTTCTGCAGCAAGAAACCCAATGTTTCCTGAGATGACCCGGTTGAAATCGAGTACGATTCGACGCGGACTTGGGTGGCGGACAAACCAAACCTCCCTAAGACTCCAGTTGGGTTTAAGAGACGTTTGGCTATGAGAAGCGATATGATTACTCTAAAATGGATGTCTACTATACCATCCCGACAGGTAAGTCTCTGAGGTCTTCTACTCAGGAGGCCACTTTCTTGAAGGAAAATCCGTAGTTTAAAGATATCTCTCTCTCGGATTTTACTTTCACTTCGCATAAAATAATTGATGAAACCGTTCCTGGCAACTTTGGAAAGAAGGCGGAGGACGGTGACAGCAGTGAATCCAGGAAAAAGTATGAAGTTAAATTTAAGGAGTCTTCTAGTAGGAGTAGTTGTTGAACTTCGGCATTTTGGTAATGTATTGTATGTTCTTTGTCGCTTTGAACGAAATAGTTTTCTCTTTAGGAGCTTCTTCCGAGCTTTTCTTCCTCACGTTGGTCACTTCCATGCATGTATTCATAAAATCACATCTTTCATGATGATTTCTTCTTTTTTTTGGGGTATTTTTTTATATTTGATCTCTGAAATATTCACACTTCAATGCAAGCACAAGTAGTTGATGGCCCAGAAAGCAGGGCTAGTCTGCCTCTGGCCTCTTCCATGTTTCCATTACGGATAACAAAGACAAAATGTCGATAAGAACGAGATATACAAGAAAAAGAGGCCAAGAGCTTCCCAGTGGCCCTTCCTGCGACCTAGTAATATTTACAACTTCCCAGTTCTCAGTCAAATGAGCTTAAGCACCAAGCAAGATGCAATTGCAAATTCCTAACAGGAGATCTATGCATTAACACTTTCGATTTTCAAGTAAAAATATCATCGGGAGACCTGGATTCTTCTTCAAGGGAACATCCCAACTGGTGAGCCTCTGACGTTTCCTTCTAAAGTTGCCTCTTCCTTGAAGAAGAATCCGCAGTTCAAAAAGATATCTCTGTCTCACTCCGCCTAAAACAATCGAAGATACCATTCCTAGCAACGTGGGAAAGAGGGCCATGATTGATGGTGACTGAATCAATTCAGTAAAATGGATGAAACTCAAGGAGTCTTCTAGCAGGAGCAGTTTCACCCTGCTCACTTCTATGCATTTGTGTAAGTCCCATATTTTTGGGGATCAATTTTTAAGCGGATTTTAGGAGTGCATATACAGGTCACATGTCTATTGAGTTTGAGTCGCCATAAGAACTGTTTTTTTTTTTTTATATATATTTTAAAGTTTAAACATTTTGCAACTAAAAGAGACTGCTTTAAAGTCTAAACCGAGGTTGTTCACAGCTTCCAGTCCCCCCCCCCCCCCCTAAAGAACAACAAAATACAGAGAACAGAGTTTGTAGATGTTGAGGCTGACAAATGGTTAAACTTCTCATTTATTTTGTACTTGAATTCTGAAATATTAATATTATGACATCTGTAAACAGGATTATTATTTCAAAATTCTAATATTAGTCCATTCCTGGCATCAGAAGTATTCATTCTTGAAATTTAGGCCCTAAATAAGTTATTTGAATAAAATCTGTGAAAGTTTGAAAATACCACATGACCAAAAAGCCATAAAAGTAATTAGTTGGAGTAATAACTTATTTCGCTCGGTAGTTATTTTGAAATTTTTGCAACTAAAACGTTCAAAATAAAACAGTAAAAAAATGCCATAAAATTATCACTTTAAATTGGATAGAGTTTGACCTTTAATACCTTCAACTTTGCAAAAATAAATTATTTGTGAGAGAGGAGATGGGATTCAAAACAAAAAAATTTAGATTGAATTTCAAAATCCAAATACATGTTCATATGCATTTAGCTGACTTTTGATTGGAAGGCAGTGGTTAACAGATAAAAGATGGACAAAGGTCAGGGGCCAATATTTTAGGCACCAGATGTTCAGCATTGCAAAATTTTC
Source organism: Rauvolfia tetraphylla (assembly GCA_030512225.1). Lineage (NCBI taxonomy): Eukaryota > Viridiplantae > Streptophyta > Magnoliopsida > Gentianales > Apocynaceae > Rauvolfia > Rauvolfia tetraphylla. The sequence goes on from JAJQKT010000037.1 coordinate 187,552, forward strand.
AAAAATAATTCTAAACTTGTACTTTATTACCATGAGGATGAAAGTATGACTTGTAAAAAGCCAATCCAACAACTTCAATGAATAGCACAAGTATTCGATGGCTCAGAAAGCAGGGCTACTTTGCCTCTTGGAACTACGAATAACAAAAAACATATACATTGCGTATATGTATATACAAGAAGTTCTGAAGCCCAGACCCTCCTTGCTGGCCTAGTAATATTTACAGCTTCCCAATTCTCAGTCAGGTCTGCAAATTCCTGACCAGGGATCTATGCATTAACAGTTCCTCCCGATCTTCAACTAAAAACATCACCAGGAGGCCTGGCATTTAATCTACAGGAGTAATGAAAGAAAAAGAATACTTTTTGGTTAGTAGTAGTATATGAAGTTAGCTCTATCTATTTATTCTAGGTTGACACCGTCGAGTTTGGTAGATTCGGCAATCTAGTCAGGCTTGGTGTACTCGAGTAACATATGAGGTGACCTGTAAATCTTCACCAGTGTCCAGTACAGGACCTCCTCAACTCCCAACTCACCCTCTGCCCTAGCAGCATATATATCCTCACAGATAGCAATCAACCTGCAAAATCAAAGTTAAAATATCTTTGTATAGACATTGATATGATGTCGTTTGATGCTGCATTTCAAGAAAGCTCTAGATCACATTGAATTGAATAATCTGTCTGCACACTCCAGATAGTCCCGAAAACTGTGAATTCAAAGCTGTATGTTCTCTCTGTGAGAAAGATAAATCATGGGAAATTGTCGTATTCTAACGAGCCTTTTATTATGTTGTCTTTTCCCTGATGTTATTCGAACAAACTATTGCTATATACGTATCAGACATTAAAGTCCAGGAAATCAATTACTAAAAGTCACTTCTTAGCATTCTAGAGCATGTAAAACAAGCACAAAGTATCATAAGATCATGAAATAATTCAATTGGAACTGGAACTTGTTCATAAATGAAAGAGAAACAAAGATATCACTCTCACTAATATCTTGCTATAGAAGATGCACATTTTTACATGATAAAATTGTTAAAGATGATTGCAGTACCTGTCACAAGAAGGAAGATCCTCATACGGGATCCTCATTCGTAAGTCAGAGCATTGCAGTCTGATGAAACGGCCAACTGCCAGCACAAAAGTAATGTAGAGACCCCAGATACTGAATTTGCTTAGAGTCTCACCAAGAAAACCCTCTGAAATGAATTTGCTACAATGTCAATAACTTAATTTGCTCCTTTTCTGCCAAGAAAATTAAAAAAGCATCTTCTTCTGCCTTTTTTTTTTTTTTTTCCAACCAAATGGTAGCAAAGTTTTACAGGTAAGTCCCACTCAACAATTTCGGGGCTTTCAGAAACACTGTCACATGTACTTGATAGCAGAGGCTAACTAGGTAACTTCCAATAAAGAAGTCGACGGTGCTGCTTTTTAGAATAGCTAACTTTGCAATACCACAGGGGAGCAGTTGCCAACATGAGACCACATCTCATGCTTTCTGTTACTGCTAAATAAACTTAATGAAGTTGAAGGTAAAAGGCTCAAATAGCAAGGGTATCCTGGGCCCTAAGGTGGGCATCCTAACTTTCTGCGCAATGAAGGGAACAGTGAATGCTAAGGTGAATGTGAATTCTAAAAGTCTATAACCCAAGTGGTTCAGCAAAATCATTATGAAAAATCACAATGCAAGGAAAACCACAGTATTAAAGGGCTAGCTAATGAAGTTGAACACCAATTACTTACGTGGGGTTTCCTCTGATACAATGATGGCCATTGGTCCTCGTAACCCTCCACAGCCACTAACATCAAGTGAATTGATATCATGAAAGGACCACCATTCAGAAATCCCACGACTAAGAACCAGATCAGCACTAACATCATTGGCCTGTCAACATTAGGTAATTGTCTTGTTTAATTAGGGAGAAAATAAAGAATAAAATGCAAGTCATCAACTCATTGGCACAGTTTATATTCATTCTGCAGTGAACAAATGTAAAAAAGGAATGAAAAAAAGACAAGCAAAGTCAGTTTTATTACAACCTCTGTTTTGGTAAATGTTTTAATTCATGGCGATTGTGATGGCCTTAACCACCCAGCCTTGACCAATATAATTATTGGACAATTCAAGAAGCATCAGGTGCATTATTCATGGAAGAGTAACAGATTGCATGTGAACGAGGAATGTCTATACATCTATAGGTAGGGTTTCAGATAGAAAAAGCATACCTCCTGTTCAAATGGCCTAACATCACCCGAACCAGTAACCCGGAAATATCTGGGGTAAACATTAAGAACCCTGAAACTGTGGCCAGTGCCATTGAGAACAGCCTCAACATCTGATGGCTTTGGGCAGTCCAAAGGATCAACAGTTCTTTCAAATTTAACAACCTCCTTGCCCTTTGGCCTGTCTCTTGTAAGAATCCAGGAGAATTTAATATCCATGTCTCCCCTAAGAGAATGAAGAAACTTTTTCTTGACCACACCAGGGACAAGCCATAAAGTACTTGCATCAGATTGACAGCAAATCAATTGGATATCACGCACATTGTACGTGTCTAGATAACCTTGAGGATCAAGATCAACATGATTGTTCAGCTGATCCCAAGGAAGTCCTTCACACAGAGTCGTCTGATACAATGTCAACCTTCCAGCATCTGTCTTGATATCAAGCTGAACACTGGCATCATTGATGGGATTTGCTATGTTGGTTGGGTTGCCACTGCTATACATCTGCAGAAAAAAGCTAATTAAATCGATACCTAATCACATTAGAAACCCAAGGGATCTGCCTTCAAAAGAGTGCAGTGCTGATATTCTGCAAGTAAATTGTACAAAATCATGTTTAAAGAAAAGCAATTGAAACAAACGACTTAATGGTAATCTGAACCTGGTTCTTTCTATAGAATAGTTTTGCTGTTTAAATAGTTTAAATTTGAAGAAATGCATATAAGCAGGGTTCACAGAGAGCCACAACAAATTCCAGCAGCCAAAAGTATCATAAAAGTCCATCCAAGTAAACTACAGTGTGGACGAATTTCTTAAATTAAAAGCAATAAGAGAAAGGACACTGTTTTCAGGATCCTCCATAAAAGGGTTCAAAGTAACATCAGAAGCTCTGCTACTTCTTTTGCTCTAGCCAACGCTCAGATGTGTATAGTTGTCTACAAATTGGACATTGCCATTCCTTGGCACTCGCCTAAAGAATGCAGCACAATGTAGATTTTAATACTTCACTTATTAAGAAGCCTGTATGATACAATTATATGAGATCAAATTCATACACTCAATATAGTTATTCTCTTTCAAGAGGAGAAAACAAAGCCGGTGAAAAGCTGGTAACAAAACTTCTGCGTTAAGCCATTTTCCTTCAATTGCTTTTGAGAATTCATATACTTGTTTAACACAACATGGGACATGACATATACCATAAGGAGTTGAAAATATAAAACCAGTATTTGCATACTTGTTAAACACAACATGCAAGAGAGTATGTAGCACAATGAGTTGAAAGTATAAAGCATGCATGCAACAGAACATTTAACTGGGCAACTTATAGCATTTAACTGAAGAAAACTTAACTAAATTATCTATCAACCATCAAGGAACAAGTCATATTCTATAAGGTCTGGAAGAAAATCCCTCTCTTGAAACCCTTCAAGGCAAACTCATGATTCCTCCTGATAGCTGAGACCTGTAATTATATTTCCTATTCTACCACAAGCATTTCAAATAAACACTAGATTCACCATAGATGTCTACTATATTAGTAGACTTTCTACTCTGACAAGTTTTTATAATACTGACACTTGAATCCTATTGATAACTTCATTACCAAATAAAATTCTATGAACACTTTTGTACCAAAAGGGAAATGGTTCTAAAATAACCTTTCTGAGCATACTTCAACTCTCCATTAGAATCCTTTCTTCTTGCAGTCCAGATAATGCATAATGCAAGTGATCCTTCTACAAAGTCTACGAAGAATTTTCTCACCCTGATATGCATAATAATCCTCTTTCCAATTCCATTCTCTTCTATTGGGAATTAAAGAGGTGGTGATGCTACATTTCAGGTACTTGGTATCCAACATGTTTTGAGAAACAGAGTTCGCCTTTTATTGCTAAAAGAAATTTTTTACACAAACATTTTCTCCTACGTAGATTATTTCCTCCGACAATTATTACAACTCAGACAATGTTGGGAGAAGTCCTGCAGCCACAATATTCTCAGCATTAAGCTGACAATTATATTGGCAGTGCTGCCATGAGGGCCTTACCTTTACAAAGCAGCTACTACAACAACCAACTATTTCATGTACAACATACAGCCATACCTTATACAGCACTTCAAATTCTAACTTGCAAAATAACATTAGCTAATTACATGTACTAAACTAAAAATTCCTTCTTATAACTCTTACTTACACCAAATACCTGCTATCATTTCTTTCAGGTTCTAAGAAGAATAATACTAAGACTTAAATATTGTCAACAAAATTCTAATTTAAGTGACTTACCAGCATAGGAGCCCAAATGACACAAATTAATACAAAAAACAAGCAAAACCCATTGCAGAATTTAGTCATTTTGGTCTGCTTCTCCCCTTGCTTGTGTGTTGCCCTATTCAGAACCGCATCACACTTGACGAGATATAAGCTTGCATTTATATCCTCCAACTAAAAAAAAAATAATAAATAAATAAAAATTGATGTCAGGGACTCCACAAGAATTTTATCCATCATCATAGCTCTAATGATTAAACATATTATGACTTTGAAACTTGATGTGACCAAATCAGGATTTACAGCTATATACCATTTGAAAAAGAAAAGGCTCCAATGGAGAAGCTCACCGATCTCTTGGAATTATAAATAAAATTGTTTTGTTGAGTGCTGTCATTTGGCATGATATAGATTCAGGATCCTTGCTTGGTTATGGGTTTTGAGATTTCAGATGTCAAGAGAACAAATCAATCAGAGAACTAAACATACACAAACAAGAGTTAACATGGTTAAATGTTAAAACTAAATTCTACTGCAATTTTGGTTAATAGAAACGGATACTTCAATAAATGGTTTAACCAATAGGTCTTGTCCTCATCTTATTCTAGGAATTAAGCAGATAGTGGTTACAATCCTTTCCCGGAATGATTATGGGGCAGACTGTACCTTTTGTACGCATAATCTAAATTCCTCCAGTTCCTCTAAAAGATATCCAGTCCATCAAAACAGAAGTTCATTTTGTTTCAATGGCAGTATCCAGTCTGGTGTGTTGCACCTAGATCATTGATGAGCTTAATCATAGAATTATATGACCCAAGATTTATTTATTTATTTATTTATTTTGAGATGAATAAGAAAAATTTTAATAGAGAGATATAAAAACCTATGGTCTCAAAGTTTGTTCATTGGTCTTTATGTTCTCAAAGTTTTGTTTTTAAGAAAAATTCTCTTATAGATGTGTTCCTCAGCTCCTACATCAACCTCATAAGATCTGTGCAAGCCTCCAGAAATGCAAACACCTATGCTGGAGATAGACGTAGCAACAAGATAACAGCATGAGATGCATGTAAGTGAAGGCTATCTCCTACTTTGTGAAGTTTCTGAATGAAATGCATATCAGCAAACCTTAAATCAACCAACCTTCAGCCAATCATACATGGTTAATGATGTCGTGGTGCATGACCAATCAAGAACACATCGTAATTCATATAGGAAAGGTAAAGCACGATAAAGTCGATAGCCCAGGTAATTAACCCGAGAAACTTTGCTAGTAAGGAACTGGCGATAAAGAGTACTCTTATGAGGCACGCCATATTGGATTTGTATGGCTTGGAGGGACAGAGAAATAGCTTTTGTCAGATATATTGCACGAAGGGCTAATCCTGCAGTATTTTGTTGTGAAGTATCCATATGCCAGGCATATTGTGTGACGACATAGGTAAAAAGAACGAGGTTGAACAGATAGAAGATAACTTTTCCAGTAGCAAATGAACAGAGATATATAACACGATCCACCACGATCAAGAAGAAGATTGCCTGCATTAAAATAGAAATGAAGCACACTTGAGAATTAGTGCACCATTAAAGCTGAAGGCATAGGAAAAAGCAAGGAGCTTGCACCATTTCAAAGAAGAATGAATGAGAATTAAATAAGGAACCTAACATATGAAATTTTTTTAGTATAAATTCCTTAAATAGCTAAGAAACTGAGTATGAAATTATTAAATCAATCACAATATAGAACTGTTGGCTCAAGGACATACAGGTGGTCTGAACAAATAAGATCACGTGCTTCCTTACTCTATAGTTCCCTTGTTCTCTACATGAGATCTTTATGTTATTTTGAGTTATCAAAATTTGCAGATATGAGAGAAAAAAATGGAATTTTAGGATAACTAAAAACAAGATGTAAAGTGTGCATACCATTAGAATAAATACAAATTCCTTGGGAAATTGATCCTCAAGCTGATAAACCTCGAGAAACTCACTTTTGTTTTTAATAACAGACTGATAGAATATAGCAACCAGAAAGAACACAGACAAATCAGCCCCAAATATGTATGCATAGAGATCAACTTCTCTTTTTCCACCTCCAACAACAGAGATTATAGGATAAGGAAATCCAGTTTCTTCCACAAAACCAGCAGATTGTGCTTTAATGATCTCTTTTGTGACATCAGCTGCTGGAGTTAAAGACTCATACTGTTCAGTTGAATTGCATCCTGCATAAGGAGAAGCATGAACCACTTCGAAAACAGCCAAGGCCACATTAGGGTTTTCTGTACTCTTTTCGATGCTTTGTATTTGAACCTTGCTGGCACAAGAACAATGATTAGGGTTTTCATTCTTACATCTCTCATAATGGACAAGCCGCAGCAAATGATTTATTCCAGATTCTATCCTCTCTGGCTGGATTCCATCTTCTGGCCACACATGGACATCCATAGACAACTGAACAAAGTATGGAGGAGATTCCGCTTCCTGAGTCAATGATTTCCAGTACCTACAGCAGCTTCTAATTACCATTTTCATAATACTTTTCAATCGTTGAACCAGTTCCTTTGCCTTCTCACTTATGCTAGAAACCTTAAGAACCTTCTTCTGATCCAAAAGTCTTCCTTTTGCATGTCCTGCTGAAAACCATTCCCCATCTTTTGCAGTTATAGAGCTCTGTATGAGAGTAAATAGATACACCAGAAAAAGTGGCAGTGAACTAACTACAAATGATGATGTTATCCTTTTTGTAGGAAAGCCAAGTTCCTGAAGAAGGCTTGACTGGATGCTGAATCCACAATGTTGGATGATGATTTGATACAGATACTGAAGTAAAATATATATTTCTGTATAAATTAGCATGATAACCCAAAACACATAGCTTGGACCAGTGTTAACACACAGAGCATACAAGAAAAGAGCTGCCAGGTACACCATTGAAAGCAAACTAAAATTCCAAAGAAACACCAGAACAAAGCAACAATAGCATACAACATCATTGTTGGATCGCATTTGAGACCAGGCATGATTTAAGATCCTTCCAATCTGCAGAGTCGCCGTATCAGATGTTCTACTCTTATCAGATAGTACAGAAGTGGTGCGATCCAATTGGTCATGCATCATTTTCTGATTCTCGGTCTCCTTGAATGCTCCACCATCAGCAGTTGGGGATTCATTAGAATCAGAATCCTCATGTGGAATGTTGAGAAAGCTAACAAGATTGTTCACAGCCTGATTTCCAATTGATTGTACTTGGGAAACACCATCACCAATCAATTGTACAGCAGAAGCTAAACGGTTTTCCTTCGCTGGACCTTTAGTTTTATTTTCTCTGTCAGAATCCATGAAGGCATTCATATTCATAACTTCTTCAAGCTCAGTGATCTCACCCAAGGAAGTTTCCATGTGCTGCTTTGCAAATTCTACTGCAAAAGGACTCTCTGTTTTTATGCTGCTTGGAGAACCATACAGATCAAATAATCCTGAATCGGCATGAAAACTAAGTTCCTGTTTTTCAGGGCTCCCAACATTCATGTTCGAATTTACATTAGCATTCTTCCTCCTTCTCAGACCTTCACTAACAGGAGAAGTGTCCTCAGCAGTGGAAGTAGAGTTCAGATTGTGAAGCTGAATTTGTAAATTCAGCATCTCAGATTTCATCTTCTCCACTTGCAAGTTACGCTGGTGCTTTTTCTCCTCAGATTCACGAATATGATGCAACTGTGCAGTCTTCCAGGCAGCTTTCTTCTCTTGCTCCCGTACAATGGCACCGATTTGCTCCGCCTCAAGATATCGAAAAACATAATCAAACTCAGGGGAGGAGAACATATACGACTGCAAAGATACCAGCACAAAAATGACTATCTCAACGAGAGCGGATCTTGAAGTAATCCGAAACCCATAGTCATACTTATAGAATCCAATCACCTCGTATACATAATCAATTGTCGCACATTTTCCCGCATTAAAATCACCCACAAAAGGAGATTGATATGCAAGAGAAAGAACAATGACAACAAAATTGTATATCCGCAGATACTTGAAGATCTTGTTTTTCTTCTTCAATATTGTAAGCCTCATGCGAAAGAAAATAAGTGCACAAGCAAGATACCCAAGGTGCAGAATGTCATACTCAAGGGTTCCGGTGATCAGGATTAAAGCAAGGACAAGATCTAATAGATGACAATAGCAGTAAAGCCTCAAATAGTCAAGTATAGTCCACATGCTTTTGGTTTCAAATGACAAATCTCTCCAGACAAAAGCATTCTTCCTTTGAGAAATCATCTGGCGATATGTAAATGACCCTGAAAAACTGGAAGCACGATCTGCACGGAGCTTGAAACATGCAAGCATAAACACAATACAGTAACTGATCAGCATGCGAGGATCATCCACCTTAAGCCCTACAAGAAATAAGAGGGTCGTCATAACTTAGCATAAAAAACTGTAGTTGATAGGACACTTTAAAAGAACTCCTTAATTGATCAAAAGTTGTCTCATAACTGTTCTATGGTTTACCAATGTTTCAGATATCCATGTAGAACAACCAAGTCAAGAAAGTATTATCCCATACAGGCAATCAAAATCATGTTTGAAGTTTAAAAGAACATTCAGGCAGGAAAGGAACTTCCAAAAGGAAAAATATTGACAAAAGAGTAATTTCTTCTGCACCCCTTGGAACAAGATAGAGAGAGGGACATAGCTGTGTAGGAAAAAAGGCCAACATAAAGGGGCAAGGCGAATAGGGAAAATAGGAATTTCATTTTCAAACATACAAAATAGACTATAGGAGAAGTGTTGCTAAGGTTACAGAGGTTTGATGATCATCAAATCCTACTGCTTTCCAAAATGAAGGGGAAGAAAACTTCAAAACACAGATAAGTTTAAAAAAAATGCAACTGAATGAAGTCCTCGCAATTCTTAAATGAACATAGTTTAGAAGAGAGAAACAGGTTTAAAAGAAAAGGGGGAGAGGGGATGATAGAGAAGAGTAGCCTAGAGCTGAAATATCTAACATAAATGACAGAGCCATACCTAACCAACAGTTTCTGCAATAGTCAAAGTATATGTTTGAGCTTTTCCAGCAATCATGGCAATGCACATTAGTCCTGGTTGAAGCAGGTTGATCTGAAGGCATTGAGTATTTCCACATAGCAAAGTACTCAAGCACAAGGATTGAAGCAAATAAGATGACGAATATTGGCCATAGTTTACGTATAATACGTCGCTCCAAAAGAACACACGCAGCAAGTAAAGCTATATAGAGCAAAGAAATGGCATTAAGAAGAGCAAAACTGGCCAAGAGCAATGCAAGCATGTTAATCTCAAGGCCAAAAAGGTTGAACATGTTCTCAATCCAGAATTTCAAATATATCTTTAAGGTAATCTTCTGCATTTCAAACCTCTCCTTTCTCAAGGCAAGAATCCGCTTTTTGTTCCACCTATGACTCTCCTTTATACTCCCCCACATATGGCCAAATGAATATTTTCTAGAACTGCTCTCCTCAGAATCTATTTTACTTGAAGAAACATCCTGAGTTGAGTGGTAAAGAACAGAGTTAAATGATGGCCACGAATTGCTTGTAACTACCGTCTTCCTGTCTGATTCACTGATATTTGATGATTGATTCTTTTCCCCATTATACTCTGAAACAACTGGTACGACATCTTCTGCTGAGACAAACAACGGGCAAGGTTCCTCTGATTTACCTGCATCTAAAAGAAAAGCAGGCATCCTTTCTAACCAGCGGAAAACATTGTACTGAAGAGTACATGCAGCAATGACCAGCACTTTTGCCCTCAAGCCAGCTTCTATACCCCAGAAACCTGGTTTATATGTCTGAAAACCCAGTATAAGTGATAAATCATAATGTCTTTGTCCAGGAAACATTCCTGCAGATTTACCCCACATCTGAAATAGATACTCAGCTATTACTAACAGTCCTGTATAAATCAAGAAAAATTTGGATGGGATTCGGGATGCTTTAGGTAATGTTGAACAGAGGACAAGGCCAAGAAGGTACATGAATCCAAATGTGCTTATTGGAAATAATGAAGCATAGAACAGTGAAATAAACAAAATCTTCTGACTATGCCAAATCAGAAAACGCCTAATGAACCCAAAAATCCCGAACTGTACAGGTTCAGGATCTTCTGAATTGACACGTTTGCTTTGTCTCCTTTCGTAGCTATAAAGCTGCATAACCACCACAATTGCTAGAGACTCCCAGACATTATCCAATAGTGAAGCTTGAGGGTTGTAACCAAAATATGTCTGAAGATCAAATTTTCTGGACATCCAATTCTCCAAAGTGGGAAAGATGCTCAAAATATAAATCAAGATGAATACCATAATTGCATATGCTTTCAGTGGAAACCATAGGCGTCGCCTTGTTCTCCCAACTACTTGTCTTCCAGTGATCCAGAAAAGGAGAAGGAAAATGTACCCAAAGGACACAAAATTAGGCCTCACCAAGTAAACCATGAGAAGAATTGTCAGAAAGGCAATGTAGGTTCCGCATGATCTGTATATAGATAAAACTTTCTTCCCTATTGCACCAAGGTACAGAGCTATTTTCCTCTCTGAAACAAACACAACAAAACCAAGAATGCAACAAGAGGATCAATCAAATATGATAATGAAAGAAGTCTAGCTCTATTCATTATTATATTCAACTTTCCACCTCCATCAACCACCCAAGAAAGAGAGCGCAAAAAAGACGGGGGGAAAATAAAAAGAAGAAAGACAGAAACACAGAGAGAGTGGAGAGAGAATTGATATTACGACACATTCCCATTTTCTTACAAAAAAGATGACTTGAGGAAGCTTGTCAAAAATATCTAGAAACCAATTTAACTAACAAAATGTTTCTCCCTAGGCATTACAAAGAAAGAGAGAAGGTCAATAATAGTTCATTTTAAGTCAATTTACCCGGATTGTGATGGCTATCTCTGGTGCTGGAGGTGGCATAAATTGACAGCAGAACTGATTTGTTCAATCCAGCTTTTAAAATGCTAAACCCTATTGGAAAACTTGGGGTGTGCTGCACTATTGCTGAAAAGGAAAATAACATTTCAAAACCATGATTGTGAATTGCACAGAAGCAGGCAAGTATTGCTATTTCCAGCAGATCCCAAGAACTATCACTTTCAAGGAGACCTACAAAAGTTTCAAAAGAGAGAAAAGTCAATAATAAAACTAAAACAAGATTCGCAAAAAACATTAAAAAAATCAAAAGAACGACAAATTCCTTCTCAATCCACTCTCTCAGACCGTCACATACACCATACCTAACTAATAGAGAGTAGTACTCAAGAAAAAAGAGAGCAAATACAAACCATACCTAACTGAGAGAGAATTTCCATACTTAATGAGCCTCTTTGCTCCAAAGATTCCGAGACTAGAATAAGCTGAAGAATATACAGAATAGCGAAATGAGCCTCACAAAGAAGAATCAGGGAATTGCGCATCCTTTTGCCAATGTTGTGGCTCAGAAGGTACATGAAGAAGAATATCACTGAAAATAAAAAAGATAGATTTTAGGCCAACTTTTTAACTATGATAAAATCCAATGAAATAACATACTTCTGCTTAAGTGCCTAGTACTACCGTTATCCAGAATGGAATCTGGTAGAAATAGTAAAACTCATCATGTTTACAAGAATAATCACTCTTTATCACCACATACTATATAAAGCGTGCATGAAACCAGGTTTCATTGCTATAAGGAAGATCAGCACCAGCACAATGGCACGTGAACATTTGCGCAAACCCCAAGCAATTGTAGCAACAATCAATACTTTTGTTTCTTCTTTCACTGGAACCAAAGAAGAAAAACGCATGGATCAGAAAGCAGCACATTTATTATAAACTCAGTTCAGAGTTCATTTCCAGAACATGTACAGCACAAAAAATGAAGACATACACAGAAATAGATATCTACAGAAACAGAAAATGAAAAATGCAGGAACAAGGCATACAGAAAGCACTCTCAACTTTCTCTGGTAGATGATTAACTCGCTCAGAGTAAGTGGTAAGATGAGTCCTAATACTTATTTAAGAAAATGTAGGCAGGGAAACACTATGTAGCATTCCAACCATCATCTGAGAAGTCAAGTGTAAAGCACATTCAATATTATAATACAGAACAAGAAACAGTAACATCAATGCAGATATATTTCAACCTTCAACATGAGTAACTCATCCTTATTATAATACAAAAAAGCATAAGAAAAGCACAAACCTTCTATTTAACTTGACCACAAGGCCACTAAATGTGTGATTGTAAAACAATAATAAAGTAAAAGGAAAATGATTTGGAAAACAAACTAGAAAATTCCTCAGTATTGCAATTGTATTAAGTAATGTCATAGGCATTAGGCACCTATAACTGGAAAAAGAGAAAACATTAAAGTGGTTAAAACTGAGCAAGTACAGAATTTCAATTTCGTTCACCAAAATGAAAAAGTCATCATGATATTTGGCATCAACGTATATAAAGAAAGTACCTTCCTCAGAATAATTGATATTCGATGATCGCCTCTCTTCATCTGATAAACAGAGAAAAACGGTATTGTTTACAAGGTTACCAAGAGCTACAAGAATTCCAAGACAAAACTGAGCAAGAAGGAAGAAGCCAGGAATAGGATAGTGCCACAAGCCAACCATTTCCCATATTTCCATGTCCTGAGATTGAAACAAAATTTCAGTGTCAGCTACAGTAAAGTTTGTGATAATCATAAAAGAAAAGTGCAATATCTTCTGTTTGTGAAGTTTTACCTTTCCAAGTTTCCAATTCATGAATGCAAATGCCACATTAAAGACATATGTACTGACTGCCCATAAGAGAATGAACACAAGAAGTAGCCCATTTAATCGGTGCAAGCGGAACAAGGAAGGGAAAGCATATAAAATGTAGCCAACATAAGCAAGTAACCCAAATGCGCATATGCTCGCAAAGTGGAAGCTCCAAAATGTAAGCGCAAACAAGGAGACCTGTCAAATACATCACTGAAAGTTTAACATATAAGACTTGATAATGATACAATCACAAAACTTAATATAACTAGCAAAACAAGACTTCAAGATTAATCAATTTCAAGAAAAAGAAAGTTATGTAACAGAAAATTTAAAATATATTACAAAGAATGAACAAGCATGTAATATACCCATTTACTAGCTACAAGTAAGCCAAAGTTGCAGTAAATATATGATATTGTGTAGTTATCATGTCAGAAGAAGAAACAACGTAGAGAAGACATCTAAAACAACAATCTAGCACCAAACCTTGAGGTAAGGGTGCTTCTTACCACAACCAAGAAAGGAAATGAAAGGTATTAATCTCACTAAGGAGAGGACAAGGATACATAGGATCAATTATAAGAGAACAGCAAACATACTCAGCAAACAAAACAAATGTGACAATTCTTACTAAAATCAGTACTCATCAATAGTCAAAGGGTAAAAAATCTACTGATCCAAATGTCCTATTGAACGAAGAAGTACAGATGCCAGCACAGGCATGAAGAATATGGATTAACCTGATATTATTTTCCTTATAGAGTAATAATTGGCAAGAAAACATTAGCAGCAGTTATTGACTTAATAAATGACATGCAATCTGGTCATTTCTGGTGCATACCGGGAATCCATATGTGAAGAAATTGATAGTAAAAACCCGGAAAACTGTTCTCCTTAGCAACACGTTGGCATGCCTTACACCAGATCTGCATAATTCCAACAGACATTAGCAAGACAGCCACAGGCATCATGGAATGTTTTTTATGAAAGGAAAAGATTATTGTCTCAAATGTTCTATTTTCTTTTCTTTGAAATGTTTGGTGCTAGGAGTTGTTGGAGGAATAAGCTATAACAGCAGCTCTTGCTCATAAATTTAACAGCTCATCTAAGAATTCGCCATGAAATTTGAATAGAAAACTCCGAAAAAAGAAAGAGAACTAACTTACCAGTACTAAAAAGAGGCATCGGACTTGAAAAGAAAATAGTGAAAGAAAAGTCAGTACATTAATTCTTTTGCAAGCCAAACTGAATGATATAACATTTTTACTTCTATCCAGGGAAAGAAGTTCCCATAATCTTTTAAAATGAAAAAAGTTTAGTTTTCATTTGAGAGAAAATTAATTCCTAGAACTATTAACTGTAGATTAGGTGACTTTATGATCTTACTGTTTTGCTTCTTAACAAGAAAAGTCCCCATATATTGAGTAGGTTATTGTCAGTCTGAGTGCACGTGTCTGAAAACCTTACGCTCATTTCACATGCCAGGTAAAATCAAGTCAGGATTTTGCTTCTTGTGATATTTAGCAATAAATGTCAAATGAAAGTTACCTCAACTCACGAATGAAAAAGGGCTGCCTCGTGGGAAGAAGCTGCTCAGTCAAGGTCCCCTCTCTTATGGACATGAGAAAATCCATTTCCTCCAGATCACGTTTCACACAGGAGAGCTGTATAACAATATGCAGTAAGATTATCCACATTGTAAATAATGAACATAACTTGATCACAATCATAGTTTCCAGCATCAATAATTCTTTCTGAGTATAGATCTTGAAGATAGTACTTAACTAACAATATTTAATAAAAAATCTTGAACTTCGAGTCATCATAATTAAGAACAAAGCCCAGATACTTCTAAGGATGCAACATTTCATTGAACTGACATGCGCGCAAGGACTACTCATCTACATACACTTTTGAAAGGTGAGGGGGGAAAATATTGTGTACCAAAATCTTGTAAGATCCACACTGAGGAAAGATTGAACAATTCTGCCTCAAAAATATTATCCAAATCATTAAAGCTAATAACCCAGATACTCCAGACTGAATTCTGAATCTAGAATTGGATGAAAATGCATACCACATAGTAGAACAGTATTAGAGACAGACCGGAACAAATTTCTTGCAAATCAGAATTTGCAGAAAGTTTGTAAAGACCAATGAAGTTGGCTACTGTATGGTACATTAGCGGAAATCCAACAGGGAGTTGATACACATACAATAAGCAAATGCTGAAGCCAGCATATATCCAAAGAAGCTTCCACCACCTTGAACAAGAGCACAGTTTGCCAAAAGCATTAGCAATTGAACAAGATGATTTCGAGCATCAAAACATTTCAATGATATGCTAATTCTTCATGGGGAGCACAGAATTTTTGGTAAAAGAGAACGAAAAGATAATAGCACCAAATAAAAAGAACTAAGAACTAATATAAGAATGACCTGAAAAGCCCTAGAAAGTTGCTTGTCAGAGACCAGTTGACAAGGCCAACACAGCTGCATATGAAAAATGGTAATGAAAGCCAAGAGGGATTGCTAATTCCAGCAACCAACTGAATAGCAGGCAGGAATAAGCAGGAAGCAACCCTCAGACGAGATCCTTCCATGCAAAACCAATACAGGGGAAAACATGTTAATGACATAGTTCAAATAGGTCATCTGTAAGAGGTTAAATCATGCCCAAACTACCAGGCCATCTGATAAACAGAACCAAATTCAAAATAACTCATGGTAGATGGAGGAAGAATTTCCAAGGAGAAAAGGGAAAAGCATGCCAGGTTAAAAAGTTAGCCCAAACTAGAGCCATCCTCTAAAACAATTTCAGGGATACAATTTCAAAAGACTAGACTAATAGACAGCGAAGCTGTCTTATTCTCATTATTTGCTCAAAATATTACGTATTCATCAATCATCTGTTTACTTTGAAATGTAATAAAATTAACAAACCAACTAGGCAGGATCCCTGGGGAACAGGCAGGAGAAATATGTATAACAGGACAAACAATTTCCAGTCATTGGTTAAGCCACAAAAGACAAAGTGTAAACCCAATGCAAGAACTACTGTTGCAGGGTTCAGAAGAACTAAGATTACAGAGTTTTGCAGTAGCCAAAAAAACTATTTCCTCTATCACATTCCTGATCTAATACATATTGCACAAATTCCGCTCATAGCTTATGCAGGAAGAAAAAATAATAAAATTATTTGTGACTAACCCATGCCTGCAGTGGCTTTGGAATCATATTGTTAGATGATCTCCCTTTCGAACTTTTGGGTTCAGCACCTTAATTATTTAACATTTCTTAAATTACTCATTAATTCTCTAAGCATTCATCAAATTCCTTCTTTGTCCAACATAAAAGTTTAATAATAATCGTAAAGTAATGCAAGGATCTAACATTTTCACGTCCACATTATTATTCATATAAAACTTCCTAATTCCTTCCCTCTTCTGCTAAAAGAACTAATTACAAAGTAGAGACAAGTATCCATAGAAATATTAGAGGAAAGTAAAAAACAATACACAAATCTCAAGCCAAAATGGAAATAAAATTAACAAATTGCAAACCTATATGTTCAACTACTAATGAGAAATGCCCCCAACAAGAATCTCGGGATTGAAATAAACCAAATTTATTCCACTGTATCTCCATTAGAGCAATGACAGCAACTAATAACTGTATAACCAGGAAATATATAGCCACAGGAGATCTCCAAGATTGGACTCTGCAAAAGCAAGTAAATCTTGTAAATTTTGTCCGAGGACATCTTACAGCAATTGTATGCACAATAAAATTGAACCATGGCTTACTTCATCAAACCAACAAGCTTAATCCACCATGTATCTGATCCATCCGATTCCAAACCAACAACGGCCAGTATGATAAGAAAGATTACTTGTGATAAAATCACAAAAATTGAAACTATGAAAACGAACCATAACAATAGAACTCTCCCTTTGAAACGGAATCCTACAGAAGTAATGGAAAACACGGGGTCAGAACTGTAGGAGAGAGATAATGCACATAGGACTTATTAGTTCATTGTATAGCTGCAGCCAACTGTTATGAACTAGCTATTAGGTCAGCCACACTTATGTGCAACAAATGATGGGAAATAAGCTGTAGAAAGTTATTCAAAGACAATAAGATAACAAAACCAACGGAACAGATACAATTCAAATAGATGAATCAGAATGACCGCCTACCTCTTTTGGGTGCAGCAAATCGTATGATGAGAGAAGCCACTATATCAATGAGAGAAATCAAACTCCAATTCAGTAAACCAGCTGCAGTGAAACACGGTACTCAGGCAAGCCGAGATGAGTAACATGACAACAACTTTAGAACCCACTTAAAGAACACAAAAGAGAATTCGCCATGCATGTATGCACAGTAAGGCATGGCATCAGAGACAAGTATAACACAACATAACTTTATACTAGTATAGAGAACGTCCATTGCCTGCTAGGTTCAATCTAGGAACAGCAACATTTATCATTGTTCTCGCCCTAAGAGGACATTGCACTATAACTTGTACCAGATGAGTGCCATTATGCTCTTCTATTCTGAAAACTATTATGTAGAAGGAAAATATAAGGTTATAGCGCCAAACTTTGCAACATATCTTGAGAAATTCTTTTTACCTTTTTAACACGGAAGCATTTATAATTTTTACAGGACCTATCTATTTCACAATTCACAAATCACAAAGCACAGGCACAGAGAGAACCAGAAGCACCGTGCTCAGAGTTCCAGCAATTTTCATATCGGTCTAAGTGAAACTCCCCGTATCCTAATCACAAAAACCCAGCCAACTAGTCCAGTATCAATCATTGTCAATTTGTCCACTGCCTCTGTGTGTTCAGCTCTTAAGTACAAAGTCAAAAAGTATCTTTGCCTTAACAAAAAGGAAGACCAAAATTAAACATTGAATTGGAAATTTCTCCGACTTACCTGCTAAAAGCAGCATCGGCAACACAAAATCACCGAGAAAAGTTTCCATGATTGGCCCGTTACTCAATCCAATCCCATTGCCCCAGATATTGGTCAGGCCACTTTCAAATACGGGTTTTTAACATTTCGACGCCCCTGGAAATCCCAATTGCAAAAGCCCACAATTCGTCTTCAAGAACTTTAAATTACGATCAAAGTCTGGTGCCGTAACAATGAAAACCCCCCAACGAGTCACGACTCGTTAGCGGGGCTTTCTCTTTTTCTAATAATTCTAGTCTTAATGTTGAAAATTTTTATCTCCTAGCATCAAACACCAGCCGTAGCATGAAGTTCCCGAACTCCCAGTTCGATTTAAAGCCAAGAAAAACGAATGAAACTCCGGTCTAAAATCTGAACAATTTAGGAACTCTTTTGTGCTTATATATTGATTGTGCAATGAGAAAATTAAGACAAATGTACAATCTGAAAGTTGAAATTGTGTATAGTATTTTACTAACCGTGAAAATGGGTGCAAAAGAGATGGGTGCTTGAAATATTTCTTGTCGTTCCCGTTTAGGGCATGACTGAGACGTTGTTTTCAGTGGGTGATCCTTTCGAATCAAGGATATTCTTGTCATGTGAAAAAGAATTTTCCGTGTTTGTAAGGAAAACGAAATTTATTTTTAATGGGTTGCCTTTCTTTTACTTCCAGCCCGTTGGGCTTGCTTGCTAAACCCGCTATTTTTGTTTAAAAGCTGGACGGAGTCGAGGGTATTCTTGTCAGAAAAGAAAAAGAAAATTGCTCTGCCCGAGATACGAAGTGGATAAATATTTATTTTTTTAATACTCTTTTTGTTTTAATCAAGTGTTTTTGTTTTTTTAGGTATTTTCTTAATTGTTTAATATAATTTTTTTATTTAAATTTTAATTAATAATTTTATTAATTTAAAAGAAATAAACTCTAAAAACTCACTACTATTTTTTTTACTATCTTAATTTAAAAAATTTAAATTTTACTGATATGTATAGATTATATAATTATCTTATTTAATTAATTAAAATATTATAATAAATTTTATATATTAAAATAATTTTTTAATTTTATATTAAATTAAAATAAATTATTTAATTATAAGTGTAGGAGTTTATTTTTTTATGAGACAAAAAGAAGAAAATATTACATGTGAAGCTAATGCTTGTCACATCTAATTTTTTAGTCTTAATTGTCATCATTTTAGTTTATAATATTGAATAATTGAAAGAAATAATATTTAAAAAATAATTAATTTAATATTAAAAGTTAAGTATATGTTATGATTTTTAATATTTTTTTATTATTTTAATTTAAAAAATTAGATGTATAATATGTTATGATATTTGATATTTTTTTATAGTTATAATTTAAAAAAATTAAATTAACAACAAAGTCTAATTATAAATACTATTAAATATAAAATAGCAATAGTTGTAGTTGTGATCGAATTTTGTTAAAATTAGAAAAATTTTTAAAATTATAATAATAAAAAATTTATTAAAATTTATATTAAATAATTAATTTTAAGATTAAAATGGTAAAAAAAAATATATTATGAACTTTCACGACTAAATAGTAGTGTAGTAGACAATAAAACTTCGCTTCATCCCGAACCTAGAAGCGGAAAGTGTTGTTTATTCAAGAACGAGCAATTCTGGAACCTCCGACAGCGACGTGCTTTTGCAGTGTTTTCAGCTTCACCAACCACCATTGCAAAATTGCAATTGCCTGACTGAGGTTGCCTCTGCTCCCTTCTTCGAACGGAAAACGTCCACGACCTCGGTTATTCTCTCTTGACCGTCGCTGACTTTCGGGAAACTGTAAGCTCCGGTGGCCCTAGCGAATAATGGAGGTATTTTCTCTTCCCCTCCTCTCCAGATCACTCCATAACTGATGAATGTGCCAATTCAGGCATGCTGGCTCGGCTTCTTTTAATAGTATTTTCATTGATTTGAAATATCTGCAGACACCATTCTTTTGCTGATTTCTGAAAACCTCTACTACTAAAAAAGACTTTTGGTATAGTATTAGTAGCTTCTTATTTTCATTTGTGCAGGTGCTCGCAGCTTCGACTGCTTCCTCCCAATGCTTTTTGGTAATTTTACCAAAATTGTTTCCGTTCCCCACTCCCCCCCCCCCCCCTTCCCCGCCCCGTTTTTTATCATTAGTGGGTGCAGAAATGCTGGAGTTTCCAATAACTGCTATACTCTAAAAATGGTTGTAAATATTATGTCAGTTTATCTCTCTCACAAATGTTTTGACATCCATATTTCGTTTCAGCAAAGCGAATTGTAAACTGATACAATTTGTTTTTGAAAAGTGGAATTATAAGCTGATACAAAGCAATAGAATGAACGTTGAACCAAGACTTAACCATAAACATGGCCATCTCTTTTTTGAGAATAGAATAGAGAAGAGGATGAAAATACTGAAAAAAGAGTAGAATATGGTAGCATTTGGGCTTTTCACAATTTGCCCCCAATGATTTATTTCAAAGGTGGCAGCGTTGTTTTGAAGAATGGGAGATTGACTATCTATCCTTTATCTTGGATTTCTAGATGCCCTTGCTTGATCACATGTTTGATGGAATAGGAGAACTGAGAAGTACTGCCCTGAAGCAAAGAGTAAGCTTGAACTTTACAGAAGTCAAGCTAGCAGGAAATATCAGTTGTCAATTGCTCATGATCCTATTATTTATTGCCATCTATATTTGCTCCACCGCTGAAGCTTCTCATTGTTCAACCAATGGCAAGTTTCTGGGCTCATACTTATTGGTTTTCTAGTTTCAATACATCTATATTTCCTTGTTCTTTAATTATCTTGCCATTATGGTATAATATAAGGTGATATGAATTTCTTGATCATACTGTAGGGATTCCATTGGTGAGAAATATCAGTGAGCTTCCACAGGATAACTATGGGAGACTTGGTTTGTCTCACACAACAGTTGTTGGTTCCCTTTTACATGACATGAAAGAAGTAAGGTCCTTCACTTTGTTTGGCATCATTATGTTTGATTGCAGTGTTCAAGTCTATTTATTATTTCCTCAAAAGATTCACCTGGTATCAAATTGAAGTGCAGCAGCATTGACTTTGTAATTGTTATTGTCATAAGAACAAAAGCTATGGAGATCTTCTGCTATCAAGCTCAAACCCATTCCAAAACTCCAGCAAAGATTTTTTATTTTCTTTCTTTTCTGGGTAGGGGTTAGATCTTATTTAATTGAATGAGCTTTAAACTTCCATCTGTAGATTGAGGTATGGCTTCAAACATTTGCTCCTGGATCTGGGACGCCAATCCACCGGCACTCTTGTGAAGAAGTATTTGTAGTATTGAAAGGCAGTGGCACTCTCTACGTCACCAGGAATTCACATCTCAAACATCCAGGAAATCCACAGGAATTCCCAATCTTCGCAAATAGCACATTTCATATCCCTGTGAATGATGCTCATCAGGTGAATTGTTCTCCTCTTAATTTTCTCAGTTGCACAAATCTATTGCACAATAGTTTAATACGGCTCGCTGATTCTTATTGTTGCTGCCATATCCTATCCTGATATGTTCTGGAATGGTGGTCCATTCACTACAGGTGTGGAATACAAACCGACAGGAGGATCTACAGGTCTTAGTTATTATATCTCGTCCTCCTGTAAAAGTGTAAGACCATTGGTTTCATCATTTCTGCCTGCCATTGATGCCATCAAATTGTAGCAATTAAATGTGTCCTTGCATTGGGGTGTTTCTTGAAACTGTGTTGTCCTTTTGTATTCTCCAATGGGATTTTGTAATGTGTAGCTAAGGGATCACTCTCAGCCTTTGTGGCCAGTTGATTTGTATTCTAAGAGTGTTACAAGGTGCAATCGATGTTCTAAAATGCTTAGTGATACTTTCCTTTAGAGACCAACTAGCTTAGACTCAAATCTTCTGCTCTTCATTTAGGAGATCAAGGCAAGAATCATTCTTTACAGGGAGAGAATCAACAAAATCATGTAAAATTGTTCTCATTTAACTTGTAATGGGGTGATGGATTATAGCATATATGTATAGAATAGAGACTACAGCATTTATTAATGTATGATGGTTAATGCTCTGTTGTTCCATTTCAGGTTCATATATGATGACTGGTTTATGCCACATACTGCAGCCAGATTGAAGTTCCCGTATTACTGGGATGAAGACTGTTACCAGAAATCTCAAGTAAAGGATGAGCTTTGAATTTGAAGCCTACATTTCCCGTCAATACATTCGGGTGAACGACAATTTTGTAACGACTGGAGATGTAAAGAATATGATATATATTTCATACTGCACAGCCCATCAACGCTACCAAAATTGTAATTAAAACTTGTGAGTTGTTTGTCCCCTTGATCTGCAACGGTATGCTAGATTTGATAGTTATATGAAGAATTTTGATCTTCAATGATGTGGAAATTTAACAGCTTGGTTACAGAGTTATCAGTAGTAATCTTACTACCAGAACGCAATAGCTGTTGGTATGTACTGATATTTTTCTCTTAAATAAAAAACACAAACCAGAATGTGATTTTTTGCATTGTCCTCTCCTTTTGTATGAAAACGATGGTTCTGGTAAATTAAAGCTGGAGAGTGAAAGAAACAGGAAATTCAGTAATTGCGCAGTACTTTTCCTGTTTGCTGGAGGCTTTTGAAGCTATTGGATATCACCTGATCGACCAATGCCAACTTATGGGACAGATTTGGCTTTGTTTAATTACTCAATTAATTGATTAAACACTTAATTGAAGTGTGTTTTATCAAGAGGCACTTACTGTTAGAAGTCCTGCTGTCGGAGACGCGTTCTATCAAATCGCAAAATTTGGTGACTTTTTTTTCCTTCGGCTAAATAAAAATTATTTATTAATAGTAAAATAGTCAATCATTACAATTAAAATCAACTCTCAATTCTTACTTCAATACATCAAAAGAGGGGTATTGAGAGATTAGAATAATTTAATACAAAAGTAAATAAAAATTACATATTAATTTGAAAATTATAGTAATAAAAAATATTCTACGCCTTATGGCGCGGTTCGCAAAATGGATTTGCTATAGGATTCAGGGATTTACGTAACTTTTCTTTATCAATTATTTGGACAATTAAAAAATAATAATATAATCTATTTGAAATTAGATTATGTAAATGAATTTTATCAGAATTTAAGTTCCTTCACGTTATTTAAACGATGCCCATGAAAAATGCTTTTCCCAAGAAAAGTGTTTTCTTTTCCTAACTAAAATTCCTGAACGCAATGGTGTAAAAATAGGCTAAAACTTGTGAGAGGTCAGCCCGTGCGCGGGCGTACTGGGCTGTCCAGTTTTGACAGCTCTGCCTGAACCAGCACCAAGATATCTCTATGCGCAATTGGATTTTTGGGTTCAATGAAAAGAGAATTCCTTGTTCTAGTTCTTGGCAACAATGGTGATAAGAGAGAACTGGATAGGGAATAAACAAAGGAAATAAAGAAATATAATAAAAATAAAGAAAAGAAAAGAAGAGAGAAAAAATAAAGAATAAAAAAATTATTAAATACTAAATTTACCCGTATTAACATTGTCATATATAAGACACATATTTAATTTTAATCGAAAATTACAGCGGATGTGGATGTGGTGATAAGGATGCTTTGATGTGGATGTTTTGGGAAGGATATAAATTGTTTAAGGATTCTTAATGCTTAAAAGAAAGATTAACGACTTTAATAACAAAACATAAATAGTTTAGAGACGAAATGTGCGAATTTTCCGGTTCCAAGGTAAATAATTTATCTCTTTTTTGTTGACAAGCGGCGCTGGACTTCTTTCTCAGCTACAAGAACATAGAATTCTGCCCCGAGCATATCATGTATGTCATGATTCTGTGAAATGCTCAAGTCAACTATCTCTGTTATCACTTCCACAGTCACCATGAAACCTAAGGTAGATAACACTCTCACAGCATTTGCTACTCTACAGATGTATTTCCTAGTCTCAAGTGGTGTGTGACTTCTTTCTTGTTCGCTAGTCATTGAACCTTCAGAGTTGGCACTTTCTTGCTCAGATTTGTCCGTCCGATTAACAACCATGTCATCTTTGGCTTCAACATGTTCACCAACCCAAATGAACCCATTACAGCCAAGTATTAAGTCAATCCCATACCGATCTAGGTGGTGGAAATGCTGCTTACGCCTCTTCACAAGGTACGGGGAGATGCTGAGTAATTGGCCTCTCTCAAGCTGTTAAATACAAGGGGAAAGACAGAACAGAGTTGTCAGGTGGACTACAGCAATACAGAGAAGAAGATTGGTGTTGTAAAATGAGTCCATCGTTCAAGATACCTTTCCATACTTCTGGCTTCTTGCTTGCAGATGCAGACCATCATGCTGGAAACCACGAACTTCAGCCTAAAGGAACACAATGTTCTACCTTAAAATGAGATAGTTCTTAAAAATTATGAGTCAACAAGAGAAACTTGAAAGAGCAAACAATAATAACTTACTTCAGTTGACCCTCACATGAAATAGCAAATCAATTTTCAGATTACCAAAACAAACTCAAGTGAAATCTACCAGTTATTCTTTTACTGAGCTTCAAACTCAATCTTCCAATTTGACTTAGCAAAATATTTGAGAATTAGCAGTAGATCATGTGACGGAAAATGGTTTTGGGCTACAAGAAAATCCACATTTGAGCACTATGGCCTGAAAACAAAAAGGAAAAGTTAAACATACGGAAATGATGATATCGTTTTCCATGTGTTTGAGTTCAGTCAGTCTCAAGGAGATATTGGATTAAGCTCCCCTGAGACCGTAAAAACAGCAAGCATTGAAGACCATGCAGGCTCAACAAGAAAGGGTGAGGAACAGCAAGCTTACACATATAACATCATTCTCTTCAAATATGCTTCGCATGTTGAGTTCATCGATTGCGGTTCGTCGCCTCTAGAAGATCAAAGAGTGGGGTCAAGAACAGCATAATTCATGATAAAATCTCATGTAATCAATCTTCATAACAAAATAGTTCCTTCAACTGGAATTAGTAACAGAAATTACACAACACATAGAATCTAGTCTCTCTCTTTTTTTTTTTTTTTTTGGGAGAGGATACAATCTTATCTCCTCATTTTTCAATTAAGAATTTGCTCGAAAGCAACCATCTATGCAACATATATATATATTTTTTAAAAAAATCTTTTGACTACATTCAGAAATCAGAACTATACATACTAAAAGCCGGCAACAGGCAGAGAAATTTAGAAGACATCATTAAGGAAAGAAAACAAATAGGAAACCAGCAGAATGGAGAAGCAAGTACCTGGATGCCGTCAGGTAAGTTCATTGAAGAAAGCATCAAGACTGCGCCTTGGCTAAAATTAATCTCCAATCTCCAGCGTTTTGGGGCAACCTTAACAAGATAAAAATTCCAGGGAGCACTTAACGACAAAGGAAACTATTTAATTTAACCATTTTGAATTGTTTAGGTTACTCCGGGTGGAACAATATAAGACATGACATTCGATCAGGATAATCAAAATCGAAAGCAGCAAGTACCTAACCGACTTCAATTTGATTAAAATTAAAAGCTTGAAATTAAGCAAAAAAGGAGAATCAAAGTACTTCTGCATCTTGTTACGAATTGAAAAGAGTACAAGAAAATGTGCGAGAGAGAACAAAAGACAAAGATCA
Organism: Rauvolfia tetraphylla; assembly: GCA_030512225.1. NCBI lineage: Eukaryota > Viridiplantae > Streptophyta > Magnoliopsida > Gentianales > Apocynaceae > Rauvolfia > Rauvolfia tetraphylla. Next base: position 213,495 of record JAJQKT010000037.1, read on the forward strand.
ACAAAAAAGATGGGGTTGGTTCTACCTCAATAACACGGCCAACTATAATATCACCGACTTCGGGCTTGTACCTGCAGAACATGTTCGTTAGCCTTCTGATTATTTTTTTTTTCTCAAAAGAAAAAGAAGGATCACGGTTGAAATGCAAAACCTGGCCCTCAAAGCCCGAACATAGACAAGCTTGTTAACGCGCTCAACCACTCCGCAGACGGTGGCGACCACAAAGCCATCGATCTCCGACGTTCCATGACCCCTTATCCAATAAAATCAAGGTTAGGCCTCTGCTATCCACACCAGGGTATAATGAAAACACCAGATGTTCGCCTGCTTCATAGAAAACACAGGAAGTAGTTTGTATCTGTATACATACTTGAGAACGCCGTCTTCAAGGTTAACCGGAATGGTATCGGCGACGGCGACAGAAGCATTGGAATTGGCCTTGGAGGAAAGTGATTCCAAGTGTTCCAATGCTCTTTCTAGTCTCAGCTTCTGCGTATTATCTAGCGGGATTTGCACTCCTCTCCTCATCTTCTTCACTTTATACTTCTGCGGTCGTTTGAGAGCAAATGTTACAGTAAACAAATTGAATCCTAAGAACCCTCGCAAAACCCTCCGCTCAGTTACACAAGAACCCTAAACCGGACGGCCAGAGTCCTAACGTCAAGGTAAAATGTGAAAGGGCATATTACTAAATACAACGCCATTTTTCTAATTCAAAATATCTTTTAACAATTCTAACTTTTAATAATTTTTAATAATTTTTTTAAAAAATATTATAAAAATTTAGGCGCGGCCCAAATTGGGGCGCAGCCCATTTGTAGGCTGCTCCTTGGCCCATATATTCTTTTTTTTTTTCATTTTTAAAATCAAACATGTTTTTGTTTTCTTTTTTTTTTTGTTATTTGTTTTATTTTTAAAAAACTAATAATATTTTTTAAAAAAAGCGCCACGCTTTCTAATCTATCCAAGATAAAGCTGCAATTTTATGTGCTGAAAAAGAAGGAAAAGAAAATAGAAAAATAATTTGTACTAACGCACTTTGAAGAGTATATCCATCATTTAAATTATAATAAATTCCTGGTATTGTTTAAAATTTACACTAACCTCAGTACAAATATTATGGTCATTGGTTAATTTCTCCATTATCAGAATGAGTATTGTGGTCTCCAGCTTCATGAATTTTGTCTTGTCTGATAGGGGTAATGAGATGACAAAAATAATTTAAAAATATTATTATTTTCCTCACTTGATGGATGCGTTCAGTCAAAAAGAAATATATATTTAACCATGATAGTATATTTTTTGCAAAAGAAGGAAAAGAAATGGTAAAACATAGAAGTCAAAAATAATAAATACTTGCATAAATGTGAGAAAAATTCATGCTTGAATTTGAAGGAAAACAAAATTTTAATTGATTTTTTATTCAATTTTTTTTTAAAATATTCATACAGAATTAAAAATTACGAAAGTTTAACATTGACATTTTTCTCTTTAAAAAAATGTTTTCACTTTGAAACGGAGCCTTTTACTCAAAAAAAGAGTGGCCAAAATTGTAATGGTGATAGAAATTTGGCTCTCAAGGGAATCTTGTGAGAATTGAATGCATCATTTAAGGCAAGATCAAGAATACCACTAAAACATAGGTGTGGAAATCTTATGCGTCATGGCCGCATGACCTTCACCTTTCTCACATGGTAATTTTTTTCACCATTCCTTAACTCATGAAAAAACTTTCACTAATTAATGATTCAGAAAAATAATTTTCTAAATAAGTTTTGTGCTAGCGAAGCAAGTGCCAAACCCCCCCCTCCCAACACACACACAAAAAAGAAAGATAGAAATTAATTAATAATAATTTTTATATTAATAATTGAATGTCTTACTCTTATTCGTAATGTTGAACTGGCAAACTATAACTGAAATTAAATTGAGTTTTTTTATTTGAATTATGTTGAGAATTATAAAAGTAAATTTTTTGTAAAAAGAAAATAAATATTCAAATATATATATATATATATATATATATATATATATATATATATTTATTTGTTTGTTTGTTTATTTATTTAAACACTAATCCAAGCACGCCATACATTTAAAAAGAAATTGTGTGAAAGATATAGAACAGAAGTGACCCATGGGTCCATAATAGAAGATCCTCCGAGGTTGGTTCTCTTCCTCAGAAGCAAACCAACTTCTCTCCTTCCCTTTTCATTCAATCCTAACCTCTCCTAAACCTTCTCTTAACCAGCCTCCAATGGCTGTTTCCAACTTTCTTCCTTAATTTTGATAATATTTCTAAATGCAAGGAGCAGGATGGCCGTCTGGAGCTGCTCTTCCGTTCCACTCCTCATTGGCCTCCTGTCTCTCACCCCTACCCTCCTTCAGCCCTTGTCTGCCTCTGCCTCCGCCACAGTTGCCGCCAACTCCAACCCCGTCACAGCAGGAATCCGCCTCGCCATCATCCGGAAGCAGATACCGGATGTCCCCGTTTTCCGTGAAGCTCCGGCCTTCCGCAATGGAGGGACCTGCAGAGGTTCTCCTGGTAATGACGACCTCATTCACATAGCCATGACCCTCGATGCTAATTACCTCAGGGGCACCATGGCGGCCGTGTTTTCCATCCTGCAGCATTCCACCTGCCCTGAAAACGTCGTCTTCCACTTTCTTTGGGTAAGATATGAGTCGGACGTGTATTCCAGTATTAAATACACCTTTCCTTATCTCAATTTCAAGGTGTACCGCTTCGACGCCACCAAAGTTCAGGGTTTAATCTCCAAGTCCATCCGCCAGGCTTTGGACCAGCCCTTGAACTATGCAAGAATTTATCTGGCAGATATCATACCAGCAGACGTGAAGCGAGTCATTTATCTCGATTCTGATCTTGTCATGGTGGACGACATCTCGAAGCTCTGGGGCGTTGATTTGGGAGACAAAGTTGTGGCTGCACCGGAGTATTGCCATGCAAATTTCACTACTTACTTCACGGACGCTTTTTGGTCTGACCCGGAGTTGCCAAAGACATTCCAAGGCAGAAATCCTTGCTACTTCAACACAGGAGTAATGGTGGTGGATGTGGAGAAGTGGAGACAAGGAGGGTACACTCGGAAAGTTGAAGACTGGATGGTGGTGCAAAAGTACAAGCGGATATATCACTTGGGATCTTTGCCGCCATTTCTGCTCGTTCTGGGCGGGAACATAAAGGCGGTTGATCACAGGTGGAATCAGCACGGATTGGGAGGTGACAACATGGAAGGAAAATGCAGAAGCTTGCATCCCGGGCCGATCAGCCTACTGCATTGGAGTGGAAAGGGCAAGCCGTGGCTGAGATTGGACTCCAGGAAACCCTGCAGCGTCGATTATCTGTGGGCTCCTTATGATCTATATCGTTCGCCAAAGCATTCTTTTGAGGAGTGATCAATTCTCTATATCTATATCACCAAAAAAAAAAATGAAAAAGAAAAAAATGAAAAAATGCATATATATTAATTGGGTAGTGTAATTGTGTGAATTTAGAGAAGGAGCCAGGACCATACATTAGGAGAGGAAATAATTTATATAATGTAGGAACTTCCGAAACCAAAAAAAAAAAAAAAAAACCCACTGTTGAGAGATTTTGTTAAAATGAAGACGCAAAAAGGATAGAATTTATTTTTGATGTTTATATGACGGGAACAATGAAAAGAGAGGGATGGAGCAGAGAATTAATAGGTTAGCTGGATGGGGAATGGCGAAGAATTTTGAGCATATAGAAATGTTGATTTGTTATGGACAGTACACAAAGAAGCTCTCTAAGGGCAGACTTCCAATCTGCTGATGATCTCTAATTCCCGTCAAGACTATCCTTCTCCTCTGAATATGATCTCTATTAAGTACAATCATGCTTCCTCTTTTTTTTTTTTTTAGAACTTTTAGAGAATTTGGTAGTTGATGAATTTGATTATTCATTTTGCTAATCGGCTCTGGTTATGATGGTGCCTTTCTTGTCTTCTATTATTGCACCTTGAGAAATATATGGTGATGAGGACAGCAAAAGGAAGATGCCAAACAAGATAGGATCCTCTTTTGGAATTGCCAATTTCGCTTTTCATGTCTTTCTCTTTGAACATTAATTACATAACATTATCTAGGGTTATCCAGAATGCAAATTTAGCAAGTACAACAAAAAATAATCAAAAGGAAACCTAAAAACAGAAGAAGTACCCAAAGAGATAAACAATGTTTATGGTCTATTATTCTGGTCCCTTTGGAGAGGACTAAAAGCTTTGAATCCATGGACAGTATCTCATTCTGCATGATGAGAACAGAAGAAGAAAGAAAAACAAATACATATTGACCAATCGAACATCTTCTAGAATCTGTGTCATTAAACACAGAACAGAAGTGATTAATTACAACTTTCTTGGCTCTGCTCAAAGCCGTAATGCTTGCTCATGGTTTCCCTTCTGCTTCGAATGAAATCATCGGCCTTTTCGTTTATGTTAGAGGCCACGCTCGTCAGGCGAGGCCTTGAAGGTCTCATTAAATGATTTCTTTTCCCCTCTTCACTCTCATTCCGGGATGATGTTTCGGTTGGAATGACTTTCTCTTTCTGCTTATATTTTTCACTGCGGTCCTCTGCTCTCTCTTTCCCTTTAGTTGGACCAGGGAGTTCGATCTGCACCACTCCATGGTCTTTATCTGTACCTTTTGCATCAAAACGTCTTCTTTCCTTGGCCCTCCGCAGTAGAGGTCGATCACCTATCGAAATGAAGCCATTCTTCTTGGAGAAATCAACATCCGAGCTCAACTTCGGAACTGAAGTAGTAGAAATCTTAGGCTCCTCGATGTGCCTGAAGTCAATTACAACTTCAGATCTCAAAGCACCATTTCCAGTATTTGACTTGGGAGGCGTAATCTTTATGTTCCTTGATGAACCACAGGTGATAGGCAGCTCGGTAGATTCACGAGGAGGAGGAGCACCACCGCCCAGGGAAACCCGCTTGTGGCCGGGACCAATGAGGTTGTTGATGATAAAATTGATGAGCCGGTGACAGATGCCGAGAGGCCGGGAATTATCATTACCTCTGGACATTTCTTGAAACCAAAGGCAGTTGTAGGTGGACTCCCTGTAATTGTCAAATTGGCTTTGTTGGAGATGCAAGAAATGGAGCATATGAAATGCATGACCGTATTCTATACTTAGAAGAAGGGGTAAAGAATAGCGAGAAAGTGGTTTTCAATTGAATTATCTTTTCCACTTTGGGTTGAGAAAAGAGTTTGGTTCCCTTATTGGTCACTTTGGCTTTTGGTCAAAAGCAAAAGAAGCAGGCAAGTCGCAAGAATATGTATTTCCCTCCTGAAACTTATAGATAAAATGAGTATCGTTTATTGGGAAGAGAATTTTGAAATCTACCTTCCTTGAAGAGGGCTTTATTCCCCCAAACCACCTAGCAGAGAAAGTCATATGGTAGCTTCTGGAGTGAAGAGTGACAGAAACGATGCGAACAACGTGATAAAAGCAGAGCATCATCTGAATCGGTTGATGATCCCACCCATCAACGAATCCATGTTCAACATCTTTCTCACCGGACATTTCTCATTTATTTCATATTTGTCACATAGTTCTTCCTCTTATCGCCAAAGCCAATGATCAGATATCTTTACTACTTAGACGGCCAAGAATAGCGAGTGTTGGCAAGACTTGTTGCATCAAAAAATAAAGCAACAAGAAAAAAGAAGTCAGAGCTCCAATAGTGCATAATATCCAGATTATGTAGGATAGTTTCTGCAAATTATTCATTTCATCAAAGAAAATTATTTCATCCAAAATTAAAGATTTAGGTAATTATAGATTTTTCAAAATAAATTTATTTTCTGAAATATACACACATATATATATTTTTAAAAAAAACTCATAAAAATTTAAAATATTTAAGTCCCACAATTACATGACCCATTACGTTTTTCCTTTTACCACCGATACCAACTTCTTTATCTAATTGATTATGTCGAAGTGATAATTTGACTAGATTTACCACTTTTGGGCTGAAATATAGCAGCTGTACGAGTGTAAACCGTGTCATGGAGAATATGATGCGATAAGATGGACCCATGCGTAGGGGTTTAGGATCACGCGATAGCCCAGTCCAAAGGCCCAAGGTACCTGCGTTCAATGCCGCCGCAGTGTCTTCTTCTCTCTCGAGAGGGTGCGATCAAGACTCGACCTCCACTGACACTCAAAAATATTCCCCTGTTTAAAGACATCACATTTTCTTGATTCTCGGTTGCAGGATGAATTTCTTCAAATCCATTTTATCCGATGATCCGGACCCTCCCGTTCCCCAAAAGTCCCACGAATCCGGACCCAATTTCCCACCCCATCCATCTCACGAAATTCGTGAAGAAAATGCTGCTGTTAGTGATCAATCACTTGAGAATCCCGATCCCAATCTATCAGCCGGTGGTGGCGGTGGATGGAGCTTTGGAGGGCTGATGATGAACTTCGCTACCCGATCCGAGTCAGTGCTCGAGATTTACCGACGTGATCTCCAGGAATTCGGATTGGGTCTCAGGAAAGAAACTGAAATCATCCGTGAAGCGGCGAGCCGAGCAGTCAAGGAACTCCCGGCTTCGATCGAGGTTAGCGCGTCGGTAGCTCAAGGATCTCTAGAGTCAGTTAGCCACGCTTTTGATGGGGTGCTAAAATCGACGGCTGACATTATCTCACAAGGTAAAGACACACTGCTTGCCTCCTCTGATGTTGAATCCGAAACCGCGGATGCGAGTCGTCTGTCCAATTCGGGTCGCTACAGCCGGTTTGATGCCCAGCTGAGTGCACTTCAGAATGATGCCAATACTTACTGTGAGGAGCCTGATGATTTGGAGGAGTATAAGAAGTGGAACTCAGAGTTTGCTTTGGAGGATGAGAGTGGGGAAATCGGGAATTTGATTGCAGAGAACGGGGTTTTGGAAGGTGTTTACAAAAGGTTTGTGCCCAATGTGGTTGATAGTGATACTTTTTGGTGTAGGTACTTCTATAGAGTGCATAAGCTTAAGCAGCAAGAGAGAATGAGAGCTAATCTTGTGAAGAGAGCAATTTCAGTCGATGACGAGGAAGAGTTGTCCTGGGATGTGGATGATGACGACGACGACGACTATAGTGAACAAGATAAGAATGGGAAATCGAAGTGTGAAGAGGTCGAAAAGAAAGCATTGGATGTTCCAACTTCAACCCCAGTTGAGAAAAAAGAAAGAACTAGTGAGGAAATGCAAAATGTGAGTTCTGGAACTGTTGATGCGAAAGGAGAAGATAAGTCCAAAGAGGACATTGTTGATAAAGGCAAGGCAGTGGATTCATCTGAGGGGAGTGTTTCTGATGAGAAGGCAATTTCTGAAGAGAGTTCTCAATTTAAAAATGAAGATAAAGTAGTGAAGGTGGACGAGAATGTAAGCTCAGAAGGTAAGGGTGAGCGCGGTGAATCTGGTAAAGACAGTGATGTTTCAATGGTCTCAAGCCAGCCTTCTACGCATGAAGAAGACGACTTAGGCTGGGACGAGATTGAGGATATTGGAAGTGATGATGACAAGAAAGCTAATACTATAGCTCGAGGTGGGAATGCAAATAGTACTGATCTGAGAAAGAGGCTGAGCGCTGCTGAAGAAGATGAGGACTTGAGTTGGGATATTGAAGATGATGATGAGCCTGTGAAAGCTTGATACTAATTTGAATGTCTGGCATAAAAGAGCTGGATACTGAACAATGCAGAGAAGCCTATCAAAGTTAAAAGCTTGAGAAAGATTTTAAAAGCTAGGAGCTGGCATTGATACTTAGGATTAAATACGTGTCAAGACTATAAAGTTGTTCTTGCCATTAGATAAGTTTGATTCTTTCGTGGTTTTTCCCTTTTATTTCCTTAAAAGTCCTCCGTGTGATATAGTGAGGATCTTTCTGCATACAGAATTTTGGACATGTTTATCTGTCGTATGTATCCTCTTCCATTCAAATTAGAAGGAAAGTGTTCATAAGTGTTTTCTTCTTGAGTTGGCTGCAGCTCTTTTCTGGACTCCAGGCGACTTGGATGGGTAATGCGATACATATTATTTCCTGCTATTATTTGTTTGCTGCAATGCGATGCAATTCGCAAATTCTTTTGTGATGCTTAGGAGATAAATCAGCAGTGGAACTCTAGTGACGTTAGCCAATTGGAAACGAGGATGTAGCATCAAATCCAGATTATGATTTCATCAGGCATCACTTCATGTACCTGTATTTTGATTGGTAACATCCAATGTGTTTCCTCTGACCATTTGGCAAGGCACTCTTTCTGGTGTATGGAGAAATGTTTCGTTCTAAACGCTATAAGTACTGCGTATGCCTCTTGGATTGTTCCCATCTCAAGTTCTCATGTCTTACCTCTCTTTATTACTCAACCCAGTCTTGGAAGACCATCTCTTTCTAGATATTTTCACATCAGAATCAGATCGGGAACAATTGGTTGGAGCTTTAGTTCAGAATAACCGACTATGTATACAAGAGAATATCCGGAGCCTGTCCTAACTTCAAAGAAATATGGCAGATAACCAGTCTCCCCAGCCACACATCTATACACGGGCGCCTGAGTTTAAAAGCCTCTACAGAACATCCATTTGATTTGGTCGAGAGTGACTCCTGACCATCGCCCTATGGCTTAGAAACCAGAGTTAAAACTCAGAGATCTTCGTCGCTGTTAGCCATACCTTAGCGCCTCCTAGCTGGTAGTACCATGTCTCAGCAGGGCACGAACGCAGCGTGTGTAACCAGATTACCATCTTGCCCCAAAACTTACGAACCAAGCACCATTGACGCTGGCGACAGAGGAAACACAATTATACAGAAGGGAAATTGACAGATCATTCATCTAGCTTGAAGCTCATTCTGCTAATAAGAGAGAGAAAAAAAGATAAATTCATATAATTAACATTTCCAACCATCATCAAAGACAGTTGATATTGAAATATTAAAAAAAAACTGAACACAAAATTCAGATCACCTATTAGGCTAAACCACAATCGACTTAAAGCTCAACTAACTCTAGAACCTAACTTGATCCTCGGAAGATGTGTAACAAGCAACACTTAAAACTAAGAAGGGAAAGGAATGGTAAGAGACAAAGACTCCTGTCTCAGCACCACAGCCTCATTTTACAATTATCCTAGCCCCTCAAGGGACGCAGACGATGAACATTAGAATCATGCACAACACATTGCTGCACAGAAATGACTTTTACTGCACTGTCTGCACACAGTTGATGCTTGGATCAGAAGCTGTGTCTGCTTTACATGTTTCAACAGGAGAGGGCAGGGCAAGAAATCGACCTCTTTGAGCACGTGGAGGAAGATGTTTAACAGGTTTTCGTGATCCAACAGTCCAGGGCAAGAAAACACCAGTACCACCACGAGAAATCCTTCGCGGACTCATAACCACTGGACGCAATGGAGCTAACATGACCATTGGAGAACTTATGGCTCCCCATTTTTGGATCACCCCCATCGGCTCACAGCCATTAAGTGCGCCATTTGGGGTCGGCTGTGGATTTGCAATGCCGGGATGCCATAAGGTCATAGCTCTGATTGGGGAAGGTATTGGCGCTAAGTTGCTTTCGGTTTCTGTCCGGATTTTGACGAATGTTATGCTCACCCTTTTGTTCGGGGACGAGCACATGACATGTCTAGCCACATCGGCACTGTTTCCCCTCATGACCAGAAGAGACCTGTCAAAGTTCAAAGAGCATAATTGCATTAAACTACAACTTCTCTTTAAGAAATACTTAGATACAGCAATGAAAGAAGATATTCTGAGAGCTGAAGAGCAGATCCTAAAAAAAAGTAGAATTCTATTAGACATGGTTCTGGTCCCAATTTCTAAACCTCCTACCATCCAAGGCAGCGAGATTTAGGATGGGAAGGGAGAACCAATGTGTAATGTCTCCATAAGTCCATCTTAATGCAAAAATGACAGAAGTAAGCAGAATGAGAATAGGGCTAGTGCAAAGTGGAGTCTTGAGATTCAGTCTCCTCTTCATAAACAATAGTAATTTTATCATAGCTACCCTATATAACCCAGACAAAATAAAGCCCTGAAGCCTGGTCTACTTGTCTCAAAGGTAAAAGTAATATGGCTATGAGGATAGTAACGACATTAATTTACTATCTCATCTACATAGTCAGTATTTGTTCTCTGCTAATACAGGCCACCAAAAGGCGAATCTCAGAGTCATCCAGATCATATCCAAAAAGAAATTTGAGAGATGCAAAATTCAAGCGGACAAATGCCTTAAGATACACACCCTTCCCTTAGAGAGAGCATGAGTGGCCCCCTATAGTTGCCTTCATTATCATTTACGAGAGTGCGACCAAAAGCCATTTTTGATTCAGAGAGGAGAAGTGTGGAGATGGGCTGATCTAGATGAGGTGGTTTGAGAAATGGCTGTGAATACTCATCCTGCACAGATAACAACATTAACCAATGTCATCTTCATGGAAAAACAGCTCTTGCTTGTAACATGCTCGTAGAAGTGAACCATCTTTTACTGAGAGCCAGTAGTAAAATTGATTCATGTAGACAGTGAGGACAGATACCTCGTCGAAGAAGTTGATTATGCAGCCATTTGGCTTCCGGCTTTCTGAAATTATATGCCACTGAACCAGGTGCTCAATGATACCTTGTAGAAGGGATGGAATAGGCTCGATATCACCTTTAATACACTTCATGTCAGTCACGCTATAAATAATTTCATTACCAGAGATAGAAACAGTAAAATGACAGCAGTTCCTGTCATAGAACAGAAATAGATACTGAGTTCTCCAAGGAAACAAAAATTGTAACAGGGACAAGAAAATATCTCTTACTCTTCTGATATTTACTAGCAGATTCCTCTTTTATCTGTCCGAATATTGGAACTCCAAGTTGAATCAGTTCTCTCTTGCTTCCCTTCAATTGCTGATTGTAAAGAATAAAAGTCTCTCCTGATTCAAATTACATAATTCAATCACGTTTTCAAATGAAAATCACTTTCCAAAGGGCAAACTATAGGAGCAAAGGAAGATTAATGATCAAGCAGTAATGTTAAGAAGGCAACAAACTTTGTAAATGAAAAGATCGGGTTTCGTATAAGGAAGTTGAAAGTTGTGGTACTTAAGGAATAGTTGTAGATGTCTTCTGTTGGTAAACAAAATCATAACACTTTTCTCAAGAATAGGTTAAGCATATGGGTCGTTTGTTGGAAAATATAGAAGTAAATCAAACTTTATGGGTTGATGTCAATATTAAAAACCGCAGTGAGATTCTAGAATGTTGTGTGAGCTTCAAGCTCCTGCACATGCAATACTAACAGAAAGTAGTTTTTCGGCTTTAACTCAGATTAACAATAAGGTTTCCACAACATTGCTTATTACTGAAAATAAAATAGTCAAAGTAAATATGAATGCCCAAACCTGCTCAAGCAAACCTACAGAAGAGGTCCTTTACTATCTCAAAACTTCGTCCCAAAAGGAAAACAATTTTAACTATAAAAGCATCACGAATCACAGGGGCCACCTGAGAGTTCACCATTCTCGCCAGCAACCCGAAGTTCATTCACAAAGTCATTCAACTTAGAGAGCTCATTGTCAGTAAAAACATCTTCATACAACTTTAGTCCTCTCACAACATTCATCTGTCAGTCACATAATTCAGTCCAATGAGTGACTGCTGCATTTTCAATCGAATGACAAGAATGTAGTTCGACTGAATAACATGCATTTTATGCGAAAAAATGAGAAATAGATTTTATGAAATAAAAAACTCACCATATGCCCTCTTACTGGCTCCTTGGCTACAAAACCTTTTGTAATTTTAATCTGGTCTCGGCGTGCATCGCATGCTTCATGATTTGAACATATCTCCATGTTTTCTAAGGAAGGCTGCACTTCTTGAGATCCTGCATTCCCATATAGGATAGAAGAAACATAGGAGGTTCTTGAGTTAGAAAAGGTAAGCCAGATGTAGGACTAGGAAAAAGAGACGGTTATTGCAGTTGACAAACATAAAAGAAGTGCCAAGAAGCATTAAATTTTAGCTAGTATAATGCTATTTGCAAATTTTTCCTTTTTGAGTCCTTTCTGATTTCTTTAGAAGAGAGAGATGCAATGCTTCTGGTCAGCAACATTCATTTCTATATGCACAATCAAATTTCAGTTAGAAAATCAAATGAATGACAGAATGCAAATAAATTTGTCAGCTTTAACATACGGAGTCTCAGACAATGCACTCACACAAACATGCGTATTTGTCATTTGAATCTCATTGATTTGCTTAGAAGATACGCATTCAGTAATTTGAAAACTGTGTTCTGACTTCATAAATAAGGAAGGAGACGAGAGATGGATGCAGCACTATAATCCATAGCAACTAGAAACCTCATAGGTTACAGATTATAATGCATAAATAGAATCTAATGAGGAGAATTAGAATCAGAAGACATTCAATTATTCGCAAATTCAGACGGGTTTATGGAGAAAGTGTTTTGTCTCCTCAAAACTCAAGAGCTTTGGAGATTATCCTCTGAAACTCTTTTAAGTGAGAAGTTTCAGGCTTTCAAAAAATGAAAAAAAAAAATCATTTTTTTCGCTTTAAATTTTATTTTTTCTCTCATGAACAATTCACTTTTACGGTTCCTAATACAACTCAATTCAAAATAAACTTCAATCTAAGTTGGACCAATTTTTTAAATTAGGCCAGACCTGCTTCCAAAAAAAAAAAAAAAAACCAAATGCAGTATTGCAACCACTTAATTTTAACACTTTTGAACACTCACTAAGGCCCCGCTACCGCTGGCAGCACAAATACAATTGTAGTCCTCCCTCTATTAATGCAGCGCAATAAACGAGATTTGAGTAATTTCCATCTAAAGGGATACTTGGGAAGCAACCAAAAGAAGAGAGACAGTTCTCTTGGTCACAAATTGTTGGATAATGACTCCATTTCTTTTCCTTTTCTTCCCCTCCTTTTGTTGGTGAACCAAGAATCTTATGCTTTAAAACGGTAGAGGAGATGGACACGAAATTGAAAAGTAAGAGGTTCCAAACAAGAATATGCTTTGAAGAAGGACCATTTCTTTTTGTTAGCTATCCTAATATCTAGTCACCTCTTCCAGAAAAGCCCTCCACTCCACTGCCAATGAGCACCACCTTCCTTCCCCTGAAGCTAGTGACTTTCCACTCTTCTTACATACTTATACAGTCATGGGTCACTGAATTATGAAATTGTCCATAAAAATCAACAACAATAGTTCATTCGATAACGGATCATAGCAAGCAAGGGCTGAACATTTATTTATTTATGTTTGTAATATTACATTATTCTCTTTATGAAAAGAAATTCAGAACACCACTACCCTCGCATTCTTTCAGCACACACTTAGGTTCCCCTGATGCACTATGACAAAAGAGAAAAGCGCACAAATGAAATTCCACTCACGCCATATCACCAAATGTGCCAACATGGGATACATTGTCCTTTTGTCCAAGCTAATGAAATCTGCTAATAGGACGGACGAAACTAACTGCTGCCCTCTTTCCCGAGATACTTTATTGAGAGCCAGTTCGCTCTGAGCCTACCGACTTGACTCGGACCGAGTTGTAAACATCACCTAGGGATCCGGAATTAAAAAATACAACCAACAGAAAACTTCAAAAGGCAACTTATTTTAATCACACCCGTGGCCAACCTGGACCTCCTACGATGGATCCAACACAAGGCTGCCGCGACGTGCTTCAAGGATCAAACGGTTAAGATAACACGCCGCCCACCAATAAGTCAAAATTGATTATACAGTGTAATACACGCAGGTCGAGGTCAGCAAAGCCCAGCCACCGCTCTCTCTCTCTCTCTCTCTCACATAGATCCCGCTCGTCATATGATTGACAGCGTTGAGAGTATTTTCAACTCCCGAAACTACCTGTGGACTGTGAGGTGCCTACCTTGAATTGAGTATCATCCTCCTTCACAGTTCCGCAATAACTTCTCTACGACCTCGACTTACTCAAATCACAACGTTCGCAGTTTCGCACCAAAAAGTTCCAGCACCGAATTTATCCTTTGCATTAATTTTCCCTGTTACTTAAATTTGAATTTTCTTTAAAAAAAAGTGAGATTGGCTCAGGGAAAACTCAAAAAACACAAAGGTCAATCCTTTAAGGCCGTATTTAGATTATAATTTAACTTAAATAAAATTTTAAATTTTTTTTACTTAATTATATTTATTTCTTCTAAAACAATTCACTTATATATTTTTTAATATAAGTTAAGTTTAAAAAAATCAATTCAAATACACTTTAATCGCTTTACAACTTTTACTACCAAACACCCATTCTCTTTTGAAGAGAAATCTTGACAATGGAGAGTGAAATGCAAATTTCTCACTCTCCGGAATGTTGGACGAACTCTCTATTCTAGCAGCTACTGTTATCCACCACAATTCTTCGTTTGGAAATTCATTTTCAAACCAAAAAAGTGGGTAGAAAGAATTCAACAGAACCCCCAAAGGAAAAAAAAAGTGGAATCGAAATGCAAAGAAAAAAAAAGGACGCTTTTTCAAATCATTAAACAGAGAAGAGAAGAAAATTCGACCCAAACCATCCAGTGCAATCCGGCGTATGTAAAGGTGGTCAAGTGAAGAGCTTTCTCGAAATAGAGATGGTTTTCCGAAGAATTCAACTTGGATAAGCAATTTATTATGGTCAACAAGCCAAAGTGAACTATTAGAAATCAAAAAACTAATAATAATATTACTCCACTTACTACTACGTAGGGAGCAGAATTTGCTAACGAAACGTTGTTTGCGGCAGAAATAAAGGAGTGATTTGTCCTCGATGTTGAAAAAATATTTTTCACAATATTCAGATGTTTACGTTTAAAGCTTACTACGTACCTGTGTCAGTGATCTCGCTCTCAGGGGAATCGTCTTTTGCCGAATCCTCATCGACCACCTCGCCCTCGCCACCATTTCCATTCTCAGTGTTCTCCGGAATTATTTCCTCTTCGGAAATAGAAAGTTCTGGACATTTCTCTTTCTCGGAGAGAGATGAAACCTCGTTCATTTGGATCACTTCTTCCTCAACCTTCATGGCCTTCTCCGAGCTACGCTTCCTCTCCTCGGCCTTCTTAAGCGCGACTTTCCGGAGTTCAAGCGCGACGTCTGCAATGGAACAGTATTTCTGCATATGGAGAATCGGGATCCAGTTAAGCCTCCGCTGATGGATGGCTGCGAACACCGACTGGTATTCAGATCCTCCCCCAACAACAGCACCTTCCAGTTGAGCCAGATGGCTGCACAGAGCATCAATGATAGCGTTGGCCGCGGCAAATTCCCCTCTAAACCAAGCAATGAGCGGGTCCTTGGGATGCGTCTCCGGCATCAGTCCGGGCGTCGCAGGCATCAACATTGGTCCCACCCTATTGGACTTTGCAACCGCGCCGGCCGCCGGCGGCATATCGTTCTCCAACCTCTAGTAGAAGAATGAAACTAGAATTTGTGTTTCGAAGCGTGCGATTAATCGGGACCTTTACGTGTCGGCCTAATGTAAGGAGCGTAGAGACGGATGAAAGGTACAGAACTGTAAATATGGAGAAAGAGATGAAAGCGAGGGTTTGGGTCCTGGGTTTTGGTATATTTATATGATTGGAACTAGAAGTTTTGGACTTTGGAAAAGGGTTATTCAGAAAAAAAGAAAAAATTTGAAAAGATTTGAGGGTGGATTAATTTTATTTTTGATTATTTATTAATTTTATAAATTATATATTTATTAATAAATAATATTTTATTATAAATATGTAATTTATAAAATAAATATAAAAAACTAACTGCGCTGCGATGAGCACACGCTGGTGCGGACGTAATGACGTGGCATCAATGTAAAAGAGGAAGGACTGATGACTTGGCAAAGGAGAGGAAGCTTCTCCGGCTTGTTTGGTTTAACTATTGAGAAGAATCGTATTTTTTTTGGTAGGCGAAGGAAGGTAACAATAATTGCTTGGCACCTTTTATATGTGGATACAAATGACAGAGAAGGAATTTTGTTAAGGTAATCGCTGTTAGAGAATTTTTCAAGACTTGTTTATATAAATGCGTAGAAAAAGCAAAGAAAGAAACAAACAGGATTAGTGATAGTGGAGCCCGTTTAGTTCATGTGTTTGTGCAGTACCGGGCGGCGTTACTGTTTACCATTTGGCTCCCTTTGTTTCCTTATCCTTCCTCTCTACCCCATTAATGAAAAAATATATAAAACTCGTGTCATTCGGTTGGGATTTTGACCATTTGGATACATGTCGTTTGGGAAAGGTAAGCAAATGCTTGGCTGATCCAAGCTTTCATGCGCCCAAGTTGGCACCGCCAACGTCTAAGTTTTATAACCCTTACGTCTGAAAATATAAAGTTTTTAGTTATTTTTTATTTTTTTATTTTTAATAAATTTATTTTTATCATTAATATAATTATCTTATTTTTATTATTATAATAATAAATTTAGTTGACATATAATAAAAATATTTTTTTTATTATTTAATTTATAAAAAATGATTAAAATACATTATATTTTAAAACAATATAGTATTCATTTTCTTTCAAATTACATGTCAAAATTAGTAATTTTATACAGATTTAAAAAATATTTAGTTTATTTAACTTAATAAAGTTAAATAAGAAAAAATTAGTAATTATTTGATAAATAATTTGAAATGGAAAAGACACCAAATTTTTTCTAACCGTTTCTTCTCATTTGTTCAATAATTGGAATGTCAAGATTCGCATTTATTATTATTTTTTTGCATATATTTACATTTTTTACCTAAAATGAGAGTGGCCTGATCAGTGGCTCGTACGGTAGGGTGGGTTATAATAGAAAATATTCCAATAAAAAGCAAAAAAAAAAGTAGTAGATGTAAATGAATTAAAATAATTCTTTAATTCGTAAAGATTTATTTGCTAATCTTGTTCAATGCTCATAAGTACTTCAATAATAGAATTATTAGTTATTATCTTATTATTTATTTCTTTGGCACCTAAAAAGATGAAAAAAATATCTCCCCTTATATGTACTTTCTTCGATTCAAAATATAAGGTCTTTTATGATTTTTTTATTTTTAAAATATTTAAATTTTTATAAATTTTAAATTTTTTCTCTAATTACTCTCACATATTTCTCATTATCTCTCATATAAATAAAAGATAAAGATTTTTTTTTCTTTCTTTAGTAGTATTCTATTTGGTATGAAGTTGATACTATAATTTTTAATTGGAACTAAATTGCGCATGGGTGCTTAGATAAGTATATATTTGACCACTTATTATACCTTTTCTTTCTTCATTATCATTTGTTTCTCCCATTACCCTTACTACGACTCCTTGCTGCCCTTATCTTTTCTGCCATTCCCACCCCACTCCCCCCGCGGGGGGTAAGAAGCTCGGATCCCTTGCTTGCCTTCTCTTCTAAATAAAAAAAAAAAACATGATGCCCCCACTTACAAGCGAGCTAGTCGAACAATAAAAGATACTCTCGTTATTAGCGGTAGGGTGAGCGTTCGACTCTTGTAGGGAACTTAAGAGTTATATTTAGTGGATATAGTAGAACAATCAGTTTAAAATAAATCTCTTATGCGCAGCAGTGTACAGAGGTATTAGAAATTTAGGAATCAGTTCGTGTACATCCTGTGATATATATATTCCATGGCTTAAGAATGGGTTTGGGATCTAGTAAATATCTGAATTTATCAAAAATAAATAAATAAATAAACACGATAAGAAAAATGAGGCAATATAAGAAAAAGGAGGCAATAACCGTTTTTAGTTCTCAAACTTTCTACAAACATATTATTGTTTTTGTTCTGAAATGTGTCTGACGACGTTGTGCAGCCATCCTCGTTTCTCTGAGCTTCTGTTAAAAATGTAAAAGTTTTTTTTTTAAAAAAAAGGAGATATGCAATTAAATATAAATATTTTTATAGTTTTTCATAAAATTTTAAATACATTTTTCAAAAATTACTTGTAATTGCTCACTTAATTATTTATTAAACTTAGTAAAATAAGAGAGAAATTAAGATGAGAGATAAAATGGTAGTTTAGATATCTTATTTTAAAATATCTTAATTTCAAGATCTTTAATTTATGTTCACAAAATTAAAAAACACAATATTGAGTGAGGATTCGTAACCTTTTCTTGCGGAAGCAGCAACAAACGCATTTCTAATTAAAATTGCTCGCTAATACTCCTACTTGACAATTCCAATACAGCCTGTTCCTCATCAAACCGAAGAACCCTATACCCTTTCCGCTAAAATTTTTATTTGAGAAAATTTAACGTAAAATTTTTATTTTAAATTATATTTTTTATATAAATAATTTATTTTTTACGATATTTAATATAAAATTTTTAAATTTAAATTTTACAATCTCACCCTAAATATAATTCAAGAAAAGTCATCATAAATAGTATCTACCAACCAATAAATGCCCCATCTAATTCTTAAAAGAAAAAAAAAAGTCTATAATTCTAGAACCTCATTTGGTACCATTTTTCTTTTTCTATTCTCCCTTAATAAATGACAAGATAGAAACTTGTTCAATTAAAACGCATTAGCAACTGTTGAAAATGTAATTGAGTTATTAGAGATTTTATTTGTCAAAGTTGGTGCTAACAAACTCAAGCTTCAAAAAAAGAAAAAGTTGGAGCTAATACAGCGTTGACACGTGAAATATCAACGTGGACAGTGGTGGCGGAGGAGAGATGGCGGGCGGTGTGTTTTTGCACGACTGTCTCCTGTCGGGACCCGCGGGAGAACTCCATCGTTGGCCAAGAAACGAGGACGTGAAAAGCATTGTGCCCCACGTGGGGCCCAGCATGAATTAGTTGTGCTCGGGATCTCCAAAGAATAATATGCCAATGTGCCGCTGGGGGCACATGCACCCTACCGTGCTCTTACCCATCGCCCTTTCCGTCACCGCTGGCCCATTTTTTTGGCGTACCAGCCGCCTCGGTTTTTATTTTTATATTCTTTTATTTGATTTTTTATTATATTAAAATATTTCAAAACAATTAATCTATTTATTTTTTAAAATATATATTCTATTTTCTAATTTTTATTTTAAAATATAAATCTTCTTTCAATATTAAAACTTCATTTATTACTTTCTCTTTAATTTTTTTATCTTCAATCAACTATTAAATATTTTTATTTTTTAAAAATTATTAATTTTTTAACCAACCATCTTAAATATTAATTTTTAATATTAAATTTAAATTTAACACACTAATTAAAAATTTTTAAATAAGACATTTTAGACATCTTTCAAATTTTTACTATAAAATTTATCAAAATTTTAATTCTCCTATAAAATAAAAATATATCATATATTTTGAAACAAAGAAAATAATATTTTTCATATAATAAAATATTTTAATCTATTTTATATTATCAATCAATTAATAACTCCACTATATATTATTTTTATATATTTAAATTTAATATAAAATATATATTAATTCACATATTTTTTATTTTTTATTATACTATATCTTTATAATATAATTTAAATTTTTATATAAAATTATGTATCAATCAAATAAAATAAAATAAAATAAAATAAATAAATTTTTTAAAACTATCTTCTCTCTCACTTTCTCTTTCTAGACTTTTTAATAACACATGGAAAAAGGGAAATAAAGTGATGCTACCTTATCAGTTGTCACTTGGCTTTTCTAATCATACTATTACCATTCTAATTAATAATTGATGATATAAGTATTTCATCGGTTCATATTTTTTTTTCAAAAGTTAGTTATTCTTTTATTCATTTTTATTACTCAGTGCTAAATGTAATTTTCAAAATTCTTAATTGTAACCTTCTATTCTTCACTTTATGTCCGAAGTTGCAAAATCCTTTGGATATGTTGCAAAAGGGTTAAAGAGAGAGAGAGAGAGAGAGAGAGAAAAAGAATAGGGGGTTTTAATTAGAAAATATGAGGTTACATTAAGCAATTCCCTTTTATCTGTCAAATTTATAAATTTGAGAATTTTTGGCAAGCTTTATTTCAAGTATACCCTTATTTACAGAATATTTTAAAGAGTGAGTGTTTTTATTTTATGCTAATTACCTACTACATCTTTCGATAAACCTATTTTAAAAGGGTAAAAATAGTCTTTTACACTCGATTTTATCGAAAATTGTACAATTCCTTAATTTGTGTCTTTTGGTATTTCTTGACAAATGAAAGTGAATGGACGGAAGAGTACAATGGGTTGTATATTGTTTTTTAAAAAATTATCGATTGTGTTTGTTATTATAATTACAATAATAATAATAATTGGATTGCACATTCATTTAGTATAAAAATTAACTACAATAATAATAATTGGATTGCGAGTAAAGTACTTAACTTTTACTTACACAAATTTTCATCACTTGAAAATGACGTACTCAATCACTCTCGAATTTAATCTTATTTCATTACAATTAACATATTAGTTGGGACTAAAAGAAAAGCAAAAAGTTGGGTAAAAATTTTATTTTGGAAAAGTGAGAGGTGTTGCCACTTAAAGTAGTGTTTGATTCTTGGAGCATGTGATTGGTGGAGGAAAGAGGAGTGAATGGTAAAGAAGAAACTTTACCAAACACAAAATATGCTTATAGAATTCCCAAAAGAGACATTCTTTATCAATTATGGGAATAAATATCTTTTGAGAATATTCGTAAATTGCGTTTTTATAATGCTGTGATTGTACTGATTTAGGGGCATTCTTGGAAAAGCATGTGCCCCCAAGCTCATAAATGACTATCCCTTGTCTGTCTCAAAGCCTAACCAAATTACATGCTTAGTTTGCTCAAGAAAAAACAAAAATATCTACATATGATAATTGCAAATACCCGTTAAAAGCAACAATTTAATTGATAAAAGTATGCATAAGGTTCTCCATCCAATCTCTTCCCAACTAATGCTACGACTATTACAAGAAAAGTTAAAATGACGAATTTAGGTTATTGAAACTTAAATATACAGTTTAATAAAATATTAAAATTATAAAAATTAAGTAATATAATTAAATTAATTTTAATTCATCAAATAAATTTCCACTGGCTCTCAAAATTTTTGAGCATTCCAAGACAAAATTACAAAGGGGTTGGTGCTTAAAAGAAAGCAGCAGAACAAAATTTGGATAGTATTTGAATAGAATTTAATCTAATTCAATAATAATTAAATTTTACTTTTATAAAATTTAAAATTAAAATTCTTTCCATCAAACATCATCCAAATACATTTTTGGTGATATTCTTCTTCCAAAAATCAAGAATGGATTACTACTTTACATCTTTCTCAAAACAGGCTGAGAACCAAACGTCAGCTACTTTCCTTGTTTTCTGAAGCATCCGCACATTTCGGAGCCCCCTCTTATATGCCCAGAAAGCGTAAAGGCCGAACGCAGAAGCAGAGAACCGATTCACGTAACTTTCCCAATAAATGAACAAAAACTTTTACTAGTAGGAAATGCTCCCTCCACCACTGCATCACCGAAAAGTGGGATCCACAGCCACGCCAAAATGCCTGATTCGATTTTCCCTTTTTAGCCTGATCAACTCAATGCTGCGGATGAAAGAAGACCTTTCGTTTTTGGCTTTGGAATCCTGAACCCAATGGTCACTAGAGATCCTCCCTCCCTACTACTCAATTCGGGTTCTAAGTTTGCTTATTGCTAATCTACTAAATCAAGATTCTTCCTATTTAAGCCACCTCTGCTAATTAAAGTGTGTCTTCTTGGTAAGTGATCTCAATCAATCAATACTTTTATGTAGCCATGAGCGTGCACTGCTGGGATGCCTTCAATCTGCCGAGCATTTTGATGTGAAAAATTTGCCTTTCATTTTATCTTTGCCGTATTGGGACGGTAGCTAGAATTTGAGCCCACTGGAGTTTACTCCTCGATGGATTCCTTCTGGCTTTAGGTATGCCTTGTGCCCGTGACACGGTGAATGCCTAGAAGCGCACCAGCTGGTGTCGTGACGACCGCTAACTAATGCAGAAGGGTCAACTCATGGAGGGAAGGTCAGAATTCTCATTTTCACTTCTCCCCGCTTCTGTTTATTCATCATAAGTAGCATTAAGCCACTAAATGGTCAATGTTTAAGTTGGAATTGGTCTCTCTGCAGTTTCACATATCTGAAAACGACCGTAAGGCCTGACGATGACCATCACGGGTACAAGGAAAAGCGAACGTCCACCTTACGGCTAGGCTCCGTAGACCAAAGAAATGGTATGCGTTTCCTCTGGGCGTGGCACGTTTTGGGCAACCTTTTTTAACTCCCCTCACTCTCACGGCATGGGATTGGGAGGGATGAGTCTTCTTGCTCTGTGTTCCCTTTCAATTCCAAATTAATACTTCTTCTTCCGTATTCCATTGGGAAAAGTCTCTCAACCAAGAATACCAAAACCATCTTTTATATTCATGCACCCAAGTACTAGTTGTGGGACTCTCATAAATGGCTCAAAAATAAGATGGAGTAATTGGATTTCTGACGTCACTGATGTCTAGGAATGACGATAAAAGTGGTATAAAAGGTCAATTATGTAATGTTTTTCACATTTTATGCTACCGAAATCTTTCTTACTCCCCCCCCCCCCCCCCTCCCAAAACCCAGTAAAGTATTAGTTGTAAATTTTGTCATATTATCAATCAATGGTCAGTTATGCTCTTGTGGGACGACAAAACCGTCAGTGCACCTACAAGATTATCAACTAATGGCAAAATTTAAAAAAGGCAGAATTGGAAATTTGTTTTTTGAAAAAATGATGGAGCCAAGTTTTGATAGCTGGTAAGGACTAGGAGGAACTTGGGAAAATCGCTAGTGCGATCGTTTGTATGTCTTTGGTAGAATCACCCACAACTCAAGTACGTATGGATGAAGGTAGACATAGAGCCGTTGAAGTTCATGTTGGACTTAGAACTGGCATTTCACTAAACTACAATACCTCTGCGACTGCACCTATAGACAGACAACAATGCACGTCTTGTCATGCTACTCAATCATTGGACATCAAAAACCACATTGACCTTAAAAAATCGAAGCAACGGCAGAGGCACCGTTGGGGTCTCTCTTCCATTTCCTCAGAAGACAAGGGATCAAGAGGGTCATTGACCCCTTACCAACGTTGTTAATTCATGGGGTCTCTGGAACTTGGAGGCTTGAACTCCGGTTGGTCCTTGGGAGAACCCTAGAGGCGTGGTTGACGCACTTTCTCGGTTTTATCTATTCTGGGACGATATCTTTAAATGTTATGGTTGTGTTTCACAAGTCAACCCTTCCTGCATTCCTTCACCACAGTACTTGCTCTTGCGGGGACAACGCACTTTGCCCCGAATTAAATATCAATATCAAAGATTCCTCACGTCATTATCAAAAACCGCATCATTGCAAGACACCAAAAGAAAAAAAAAAACCAAAAAGACTCACTCACTCCACGATTTACAATATATACGGTATAAGTATTTAGAGTTTGTAGTTTACAAATATACGGTTCGCGAAAGAATTAGTTGAGAGTGAAATTCTGGGCGGTTCACATCCGGAGGAGTTGTTGAAGAATCCAGCAACGATGGGCTGTTGTCCGGGGGAGTTTAGGTGGACCATATTTAGTCACCACGGATAAGGCTTACACCTCTAATTGGGCCTGATAAAAGAGCTTCTGAGTAGCCAGCCCAGAGTTTCATTGGTCTGGACATCCTCCAATGCGTAATTTCGTTTCTATTCTTCTCCCGACCTTTTCTATTCGCAACCGCAAAGGGTGGTGACGTTAAGCTCAAAAAGTTTCAAAATATAAAACATTTTATTTTAAAATATAAAATTTTTAAGTTGTATTTTTCGTTTCAAAATATAAAATATTTTATTTTAAAATATAAAACTTTTTAAGTTGTATTTATAGTGAAGAATAGGAATTAAAAAATTCTGTAGGATTATAATTCTAATAATTGCAATTCTAAATGTTTGAATTTCTTTTGTTTAGTAAAATTGTAAAATTGGTGTGCAATTCATTTCCTATTCCAATTCCTTTGTTTGAAATCTTAAAAATTCATAGAATTAGAAATTAAAATATAAATACAAAATTACTTCAAATTTTTGTATATTTTCGTGTGTACGTGTGTAGTTTTTTTTTTTTTTTACACTAAGGGCATTTTGATAATTTTATTGTAGGTGGTATTTTTTTTCATTTTACAACAATGATATTTTTGTCATTTTGCATCAAGGTCATTTTGTTATTTTGCACCAAAAGAATTTGATCATTTGACATCAAGGATATCTTCATTATTTTACATTAATGGTATTTTGGTGATTTGGCACCAAGGTCACTTTGGTTAGTTTTCACTAGGGCATTTTTGTCATCGCAACAAGTGTATTTTCTTCATTTTACCCGAAGGGCATTTTTATTCTTCTGCAAAAAGAGTATTTTTGTTATTTTATTCCAAGGTCATTTTTCACCAAAGACCTTTTTTTTGTTCTGCTATAAGATTTTTTTTTAAAATTTTATACCAAGGATATTTTTGTTGTTTTGCACCAAGACATTTTCATAGTTTTACACCAAGGTTACATCTGTCATTTTGTACTAATAGAATGAGTGAGGAAGAGAAAATATGTGTGTATGCACAGAGAGAGAGAGAGAGAGAGAGAGAGAGAGAGAGAGAGAGAGAGAGAGAGAGAGAGAGAGAGAGAGAGAGAGAGAGAGAGAGAGAGAGAGAGAGAGAGAGAGAGACTATATGAGAGAGCTTGGGCATGTGGAAAGAAGGTGTTTGTGTGTGTGTGTGAGAGAGGATGTGTGTGTATGTGATATTTTATATATTATTATATAAGTAAATATAATAAATATATGAATATATTATAACATATTTAGAACTTCAGCAATTCTTGAAGAATTGGAATTAGAATTATCAACTTTTAATATGCAATTGGAATTATAGAATTGAGGGAATTGAAATTGGAAATGAATTTTAATTCTATTATTAATTTTACAACTAAAAAAAAGAATTGGAAATTCCAATTCTATATCTCCAGTTTAATGGCTCCAAACACAATCTTAGCTTTTTTTGCATAGATTAAGGAAGTGTAGTGTTTTTTTATTATATTCTTAATTAATTATACTAATATAATATAGAATAAAAGAATTATATTTATGATAAAAGTAACTTTAGAAAAATAATCTTTAAAATTCATAAATAGACAAATATTTTGATAAAAGAGAAAATAGTTAAAAGGCTTTATATTTTGAAAGGGAGAGGGTTAAGATTCTTTGCAACAATTTTGTGTTACAATCTCTATAACACTCCTAAATATAGAAATTTTTATTCATATATCTTAAATCAAATAAGATAATTCTTAAATTTTAAAAGATAAACTCTAAACATTAAATATTATAATTAATAATATATTAAAGAGTGTAATAAAGGATATATTAGAAGATCTGGAACGGAACGGAAGTATTTGTAATGCCTCAACCCCACAACCATATTGGGGAGAGTGTTGAAGTGAAATATCAATTGTGGATTCAAGATATCTATTATTTATTTACTAATAAAGAAATATATATACTTTTAAAATAAAATAATTATTATAATTGTTTGCTTGCAACCGGGCCATCAATTGTGTCCCCGGACGATCAGTGTGCAAAATAATGAACCAAACGCTTTCTTGAATTTACTAGAAATCCTCAAGAAAGCAAAGTTCATGCTCTCTGTCACGGTTTGAGCAGAATCAAGTAAACATTGGACATATAAAGATTCAAACCATCATTTTGCTGACTTATAAATAAGAAATTCAACAAGAAACCCAAAAGAGTCACAATTTTGCATAATTTCTTCGCTTATTCATGAATAATGCTCGAAGGAAAAATGCACTGTCAGTCGCCAAGATGCGTCGTTTTAATGTTCATCCTGGCTCGCATGATGAAATTAGTGGCTCTGTCGTTGAAGCTATCTCTGCTTGTAGAAGTCCTCGCAGGTGGTCCTTCTGCCGTAGCTTCCTCGCCAACGTTTGACTTGGTTCCCATTTCAGTCTTCACATATTCTATGTAATTTGTATATTTGAGATTATGATCATGAGCTTCACCATTTTCTTGCTTCTTATCTTGTTTACCTTGAGTCTTATTGGTTGGCTCTTCTCGCTTGGCAGTAAACTTTACTACTGAAGCTGCAGGCTGGCTCTTTGGCTTTGGCTGCAGTCCTTGCACGGGCATGTGGGGCGGGGTGGCAATGGCAGTAATTCCTTGGCCGGGACTTTGTACCACAATCATATTTGATGGAGGAACCGTCTCGGCTTTCTGCTTGGATTTCTCCTCCGCCGAAACAACAGGAGGTTTAGCTTGTTTCTTAGTCGTAGAATCATCCGCAGATTGAATCTTTGGGGAGCTGATCATAATTACTGTGCCAATATTGCTTTGCTTTGAAACCGAGGGGTTTGCCATCTTTTCTTTCTTATTCGTCATGATTGAAGGTCCACTCTGTATAGGAATATTCACTGCGGCAGGACGAGGTTTGTCCGGAGCAATTAGTTTCCGGAGGAAAAAGCGAGTTTTGCAAGGGGAATAAGTGGTTCTCCCGCCAGGATGATTTGGACTTACAGTAGCATCTTCGGAGCCATGTGAAAGGCGATAAATGGAGCGGAAGGCACGATTTTCAGCTACTGCTTTATAGATTTTCTCACAAGCTCCAGTTGGTCTTTTGTTGGCTTGCTTCTCCTCCATTGCTGTTGCCTTAATTTGGCTTAACCAATCCAATTAAGACAAAGGAAGGAGTGATCTTTTACTGTTTGTTGTCAATTGATGTGAAGCTTGAGGGGAATGATCCGCAAATTTATAAGAGCAACACCACACCAACAACAGTTTCCTAGAATTTCTTGCGAAGAAGTGTGAATGCGACTTGTCAAAAGACAAGTTCTGGCAAGAATTTCCACCCGAGATTCGCACCAATGGAAGCTCTTTCTTCTCTTCAGCTCAGAACTCGCATGTATAGTGTATCTTTATTGGTGAGGGATCTTCTTCTCTACTTTACAGTGAATCAATCATCTGCAGAAGTGTCTTCCTTTTCTTTCTCTCTGTTTCCTCGTCCAAGTAGATCCATAACACACGGCCCATCAAGAACCAGCAAGAAAGATATCATCGTCCACTGAAATCTCGAAGCAGCAAAAGGAAATAGACATAGCTGTCTTTCATGAAGGAACCACTAGTCTTGGCGTAGTAGTAGAAAACGACCCAAATAGATAGGTAAATATCCACATTAAAGATGGCATCAGATTCTTGCGCTCTCAAAGTAAAAAGGGAAAATCACTAGCGCGATTACAAGCTTCTCATTGCATCATTTTTAATGACCCTCTAGAGCAGAATCATTTTTAGGTCCGGTCACATTTCTTAAAAAGAACACAGATTAGACCTCCTAGAACCAAATACCGTGACCAGAAGGTCGTGACATCATATCCCACGGAACGCGGCCTGTAGTAGGAAGATGCTCGTGACATATTGTCAACAACCTAAAGCGTGAACAGAGGCAAGAATAAACAGAACGGCCTCCATTTAGAGATAGCTTTATGGCCTCCAAACTGCGGTCAATGTGAAATTAATAGTAAGGGAAGGTTCTGCAACGCACATATTGGACTGCAGAGGAGATTATCCTGCCAGAACATTGATCATCACAGGAAAGATGTGCCGCGCACAAAGGAATGCTAATTAGAAAGCAAAATATAAATATCATTCAGCACACCGGCACTCATATAATCAATTTTTGGGAGTCCTTGGCCCACTACTATTTACAATTCCAGTAGCAAAAAGATGAATTTTCCAACGGTTTTCATCCAGTAAATGTTTTCCTTAAACTATTAGCCTGGAATTTGGCAAGAAAAAGTTGGTAGTTCCTGCAACATTTGGATTGAATATCTACAACATCCCCAGGAACTGCCATGCTACCAACCCTAACATAAAAGAATTTAGAACCTCTACAAGCAATGGAACTCATCTGCATAACATTGAGTACAAGAATCCAAGTCATAATAAAGCCAATGGTATCCTGGATCATTTCTTTCATTGAAATGCAATTCAGACTATATTTAATGCCGGAAGGTCTTCACCACCTGGTCAATCCGTCTCCTACAGAGCGGACAGTTTGTTAAGTGCGAGGAGCATGCCATGCAGCAACACATATGACCACACCTGAAAACCAAAACCAACTAACCATGAACAGTGAACCAGTTAAAATCCAAAGCACATGTCTTTCCAAAGAGATGAGAGTTTAGCCAGCACTCTGAATATAAAAGTCAAACCAAACTCAAATAGGATGACATTCAGGGAACACCTTATTGCTTGAAAAAATCTTTAGTTTCAACTTTGAGTAAATATTATTTTAGTCTCTTGAACTAACTTTTCTTGACATTTGAACCAAAGTGCGAATTCTGGATAATTTTGAATAATTATAATTGTCAAACAAAAACTACTGCAGGTTCCTTTTAAGACAAATTCTCTTTGAATTGAACAAAGATTCTAACTTCAGAGAGTACACCAAATTTCTAGTAATGGTCTTCGGTGTGATCTCAACCCATTTTCTAATCTGCAAAAATGTTAAATCGACCACACTCCAGAGCCCAATTATACCAGTCCAGTCAAAATGGTGCCAGGCCAGAAGAAGTGGGTACTCTACATCTGAAACAGTGGTGGAACCATTTCTGCTTTCCCTCTGTTCTACAGTGTATTAGGCATGTTTTCAAATTGGACTAGAAAAGAAAGGTCAGCACATGAATCAGATTTTGACCCAAAATATCTACACCCAACAATTCTAACTTTATCCTTGACAGAAATGCCCGTCAAGCTATACAAAATACAAAGCCAGATCTACCATCCATTTGAAGGCCAAAACAAATTTACACAATTGTACAGGTGCAAAAGTTAAAGAATTTAGTGGGAGCCTTACGGAACAAAAACTGAGTTATATTCCTGCTCTAAACATATTACGCACAAATCTGGCAGAGTTCGGTCCTTTCTAGTAATATCTGATCCATTCTCAGATTTACCATTTGAACCTGGAAATAAGAGAGAAAATGAATTCAATCACCACGCAATACTGCTTATGTAAAAGGAAATTGATCAATGGAAAGAAAAGAAAGCCACCTTCATCCTCTTTCCCTGCTCTTTTAGCTGCAGCAGTTAGAACCCTATAGAGACCCATGTATGTAATGTTCAGATATATCTCATGGAAACTTAAAACAGCAAGGCTAAGCAAAATGAAAATAAAGCATGTTCCATGTCCTAAGACCATTGAAACTCATCCAACTGATTTATAAAAAAATGGAGCCTAGACATGGTATATAAAATCATGCATGCACATTTTACATACTAAAATATATTCTATACAACAATATGACACCAAAAGAAGCCAGTGTTCAGCTATAGCATAGAGGAAAGGGAGATGTTGGCCTGACTTGTTTATGGACTTCATTATTAGAAGTGGAACCTACATACATCAAATTAAACTAGGCTCACACAATTATAAACATATAAGAACAATAGATGTTCTACAGCATTTCAATTCCCTTCCCATCCCAAATACGAGTTGGCTTTATATTTCAAACTAGTCCATTTGTGGATAAACCATAAACGACGGGAAACAATGATAGTAGATGGAAGTGCATAAACGAATACAAGCATTCATATCGCCTTAAATGCAACCGAATCAAAGGCCTTGACTAGCAAAGAGAAATGCTAAATTTCAGTAAAAGGTATGCCACGCAACATTCTGATATTGAATATTGATTGTCAAGTACAAGTCGCTCAGCTACACTCAATAGCCAAAAATTGATACCAAAATCACATCCTCAATCATGGCCCCATACTGTATAACAATAAACAAAATCACAATAACTTGCAATGCTAAATGTTACTGATTTGTACTTATATGAGATTCCTTAGAATTATACCTCCTTCTCAATTCCCAATGGCGTCTCCTTTCCAAGATATAATGGAAAACATGCTTCGCAATCAGATAAACGCCAAAAACAGTAAACCCCATTGAGGCGTATTTATACCACCTGGAAGCCAAAAGAGTATCCATCAAGCATACCAGCAGCATAGACCAAGTTTTGTAACCACATAAAAATCTTTACAAGATGAAAGCATATGAAGTCTTTCTTTTGCTTTAGATGAAGCAGAGCAGTTACCTTGCCCATCTCCCCAGACTTGCAATGACCTGATCAATAGTTTTATGAGACACATAAAATGGCCCCTTGTGAGGTTTCTGGATCCGGACTGCTCCAATGTCATCTTTAACTGCCTGATAGCAAGACAAGGGCAGTGGGATTTAGAAAACAGGAATACAGGTATTATTGAGGATTTGATATTTCTACAATTTAAACAACTCTTATCAAATGAATTGCATTATCCAGAATCCACAAGAGATCCAAGTCTGACCAGCCCAATTTCATCCAAGAGTTCAGGCACGAAGGAAATATGTCCATCAGACCTTTATCACATTGACTCTTGCTTTTCTATGTGACAATACAATTTGCTGAGGGTGGGGAGAAAGGCAGGAGATGTTGAAGAAACGTAACTCCCTTGAGCAATATAATTTCTTCCAGTAAAAATTTATATTAGTAGATTCCAAATATCCAAATGAATTACCACCTCTTCATGAAAAATAGTTGAGCCGAGTAAAGAAATAAACATATTTGAGTAATGATGGTTTTTGTAGATTACTTGGTGTAGCACTATATATGTTTATTCTTAAGTTACTTATCAAGGAAATGAGATAAACAGTTCCTTGGTCTAGCACTATGTATGTTTATTCTTAAGTTACATATCAAGGAAATGAGATAATCTTTGCTCCACAGGAACAACCATACCTCACCAACAACAGTCAGCGGTGTGCCAGTGGGAAGAAGCCGCTCAATCCTTTTGACTCCAAGCATCTTAAGAAAAAATTCTGTGATCATGCTCATTCTGGACATTTAGTATTTTATTAGATCAATTAAATACCAGCAAAAGACAAACCTTAAGACCCTGGAGATAGTCCAAGGTTCCACGCACAAGAGATCGGCCTGACTCCTCAAAGACTTCACTCCCAACAGTCAAAACCAGACCGGAAGCACCACGGGCTCCAACAACATGTACACGTCCTGTCCCATCATCCTAGCATGGATAGAGTAACAAATATTCGATGCAGCTTCGCAAAAACGCTCAAGGTTTAATGATACATAATATATAATCTTTTTTCTTATTAATTGTTGCAAGATGATGAAAAAGCTGAGCTGCTAACAGCAGTATTACAATACAAGGCAGAGTGCATAAATTTCATGACGTGTGTGTAAGAGAGAGCTATGGATGAAGTAACCCAATTCTCACCAGATACCATGGTACTTCCTTGCACATTGAGAGCATTAGAGCAGAATCCTGTATCCATGAGCCTGCATCATTGTGCTTCAGAAAATGTTGCTCTGCCTGAAAGGATAGCAGTGTAACAATTTAGAAAGTGTTGCAGAAAATAATTAATGCATTTCATATGCTCTCCAGGGATCCAACCAATGTACCGTTTCCTCCACAATTACGCCTCGCAAACCACTGTACTCACAATTGATTGGTGTATCTGAACCAACTCTTCCAGATATTGCGACAACCAGGGGCATAACTTTGCATGCGCCGTCCAACAATTGTGCTAAACAAATTTGGAATTGAAAAATCATGACATGGGAAATATGACAATCTTAACACCATACTGTGTGATTTTAAGTACTCTTCACCAATAAAAAATGAAATCGAAAGAAGAAATACATCAAAGAAAATAATCACTCAACTGACAAAACCAACCATGTCGACACAAATTCCTATTACGCATTAGTTCTTCCATAGGAATAACTTCCATTTGAATATAAATGTCACTTTAGGACATTCTTTTTGTTTCTAAATATCTGTAGCTTCAGAAAATTAATAAGGTATTTAGTGTCTTTTTTTCAATTGTATCCTTTTCCTGTAATACTATACTAAAATTAGTTAATTGGTTTTTCAATTTTCAACATTAACGTTTATTGAATGACTTCCTTAAACGACACTGATATTGAATGTTTTACTAATACTTCGAACTATTTTTTCATAACAATTAACAACACTGGACGAAGCAAAGTGTCCAGGAAAAAATAATTGTGCATTCATAGAAATTCAGTTTACCCAAATCCTTCAACTGATTGACTCGAGTAACAGATTTCAGGACATCTGCATCCCTGTGCAGTCAAAATTGTGCAAGGATAGGAATAAATAAAACGTACAAATGCAAGAATGAAATAAAAAGGCAAGTATCGATCAATCTGATAACAACGAAAATGCAAACAAACAAATAAAAACACCTTCCACTACTCCTCCCGAGAAGATAGAGAGCAGCTCCGCTCAAACAGCAGCTTATCCCGGCCCATGGTACCATAGTCACTTAAATGACAGCACCGTGTCCAGAAAATAACACAAAATACAAATAGCCAAACAAACAAACCTATTTTCCTCAATTCTGGATAACAAAATTCTCCATTACTGTGATTCCTTGAGAAACACAACAACAGCAATTAGGTCGTCAGTATACTAACAGAGAAACTCGGAGATAATTCAGCAATTAAAGGGCAGGAGAGTGGAGAAGAAACTAATGCAAAATCGCCGAAGAGTTTCAGAGGGAGAGGCGGCGCCCTGCCGATGAGAGAATCAGATGCTAAGAGTACTTGACGAGGCGAAGTAACCGACTAAGTGTGGTATGTGGACGAGCTCCGGTCGATACGAACCCGACCTGAACGACTCATCAATGCTTTGCTTTCTATGGCCGCTGTTTCCAGTATGCGCAGTGTATGTGGAGCTCTGCTAGACTTTAATTAGTTTCAAACTACTATTTGGATTCGCTTTTTAATTAAAAAAATATTTTTTACTTTAATTATATTTTTTCTTATAAATAATTTATTTAAAAATTTTAATACAACTCAATTAAAAAAAATTCAATCTAATACATCATAAGTACTATATATAAGTACTACATTTTTTTGTCAAATTAATTAAAGGCAAACAAGATTATATAATTAATATTTTACCAGCTTCAAAATATAAAGTTTTTAATTTTTTCTTCCTCAAAATGTTTAGTTTTTTTCCTTTTTTTTTTGACACTTTTTACATAAAAGTATTTATTTATTATATTTTTAATTAATTTTAATTTATTCTCTACTAACATAGATATAATGGCAAATTATATTTATAAATAATAATAAATTTTTAAATTTAAAAAGTTCAAATATTTTGATAAACAAAAAAAATTAAAAAATTTATATTTTAAAATTGAGAAAGTATATAATAGACTACTTAAAAAATAGAAGATATTATCTAATAGACATCCAACTTCTCATACCACTGATTTATATCTCAATACAAATTGGGAAGAAAAGAGAAAATAATTTATGAAATTTTCTAGAATATTGCCCTTTGCGACCTTTTTCCATTTTGTAATGAAAAAAGATTTTACATGTTACATAAACTTCACTAGAGAATAAACAAAATTTTCTTTTTCTTTTTCTTTTTCACTTAGAGTTACAATCAAAGTACAAAATTTTGCACATATCATTCGTTGTGGAGAATAAATAGTTCATCTTGTTATTATAAAAATAAATCACCTGCTATATACTTGAGAAATTAATTCATATACTTTACACAGATTAAAAGCATGATGCATGGCTTTCTTGAAGGGAAAGGAATCATGATGCATTACAAAGAGAGTATTATTTTTAAAAATTGCTAATAAGAAATCAAGTTATAGCCAAAGGAAATTATAGGATATGAATATTAGTACTTATAGATGAAAAAAGGAGAAATAAACAAAAAAATGAAAAGTAATTCTTCAGTGATAAAAATAATTTATCAAAGTGTGAGAGTAGGATGTGACAAGACCATGGTGATGGAAAGATTGAAGGGGTTGTTTCTGACAAAAAACAAATTAAGGGGTTGTTTTAAGTAATATAGAGATTGAGGAGGTACGATTATGATTGGGAGAAGATGGGGGTGGGGTTTAATAAATTAAAAATTATTGGACACAAACGAATAAATTAGGATGATACGACGTCGTAGTCGCCCAAATGTACTTCCAAAGTCCAAACTAGTAATTTCAGCATTTTCGACAACCCTGACGCGTGAGGGAGTGTGAGAGCGAGAAAGCAAGCGCGTGCACACTACGTGGGTAATGCCCTAAAACCCTCCAAAACCCCAGTTCCCCGCTTCACTTCCGGCTCTCTCACTTCATCCTCGTCATTTTCGTCTTGTCTTTAATTTTCCAGATATGGCTACTATTGCATTTAGAAACCCTAATTCCAAGCGGTTTCTCGGGCTGTCTCCTCAAATATATTGTTATTCTAGAGGTTCCTTAATCTCCAGTCAGTTCTCAATCTCTGAATTGGTATATTCAGATGAGGCCTCTGCAGTTTCCAACCCCTGGTGGAGATCCATGGCCACCTTCACTCGAACGTAAGATTGAAATTTCATCAGATGCGCAACAATATTTGTTAATGTTGTCTTTCCGCATTTTTTTCTTTTATCGTATGACTTTTCCTGCTGCATTCCAGCATCACACTCCGTGGTTATACATGATTTAAGTGTGGTTCTGTTGTTATGTATCTAATCGATCTCTTATTTTATATGGCTTCGCCCTTGGTTATTTAGCGGGAGTGTCATTGATAGGGGTGTTCAAAAAAAAAAAAAAAACCAAACGGAAGCATCCAACCCAATCCAAAACTGCAATTTTGGATTGGATTGGATTGAAAAAAATTGGATTTGGATTAAGTTTTAAAAAACCGACTGGATTGGATTAAAATTTTTTCCAAACCATTACAATCCAAACCAAAAATATATATATACACACACTGCATAAATATTATATATATTTATACTTATTTAATATTTAATTTGGTGTTGTTGTAATATAAATATATATTTTTTAATTAATAAAAATCTTTAGTTAGCCTTAATATTCCTAATGTTCTTCACTCTCGATTCCCACTTGCGACTCTCCATACTCTATGTCATACTCTCTGTCCCTCTTCTCTAATCCATATTCTGTACTGCATCTACGGTGTTCTTCTCTACACCACACCCTAAACCACCATTTTAAGGGGATGTGTAATTGATGTATTCTATCATTAATATATAATTATGTTTTTGACATTAGGAGAAACATGTAATGTATATATTGGCTTTTCTATTATTGACATATAATTTATGTATGTTTTTTGTCCAAATGAAGAATACTGGTCAATCCAATTTATTCCAATCCAATCCATTGTAAACCAAACTAAACGGTTTAAGGTTTTGAATGGATTGGATTGGATTAAAAGATCCAAAACCGAAGTTTTCAGATTAGGGGAAAAAATGATGAAAACTGTCCCAATCCATACCGTGAACACCCCTAGCCATTGGGTCAGAATTTAGTGTTTTGGCATAAGCTCAAGTTTACTTTCTTTCCTTTGAAACACTACTGAAATTTATGAACATCCGGAAAGTATGTGTACATATATGCTTCATCTGAATGCAGAAAAATGTCAGTCTTTTCGGGATTGTAGATTGTATGTGGGTACCTTCATGTTAGAATTAAATGGAAAACTAGTCGGTGAAGGTTGGCTTCTTGTCCTTGCTTGTACTAATTTTCAATCTTATTAAAGAATTGAATGATCAGAACTAATTAGCTAATACTGTGACTCTCTTTGCTGGCAGCAAACCTCACGTTAACGTTGGTACAATTGGACACGTTGATCATGGGAAAACTACCCTGACTGCTGCAATTACTAAGGTGGGACTTTTTTCTTGGCATTGTCCTCCTGATAGCGCATGTACTATTCATAGTATGAAGAAATTTGCTTTTGTATATAGGTCCTGGCAGAAGAAGGAAAGGCTAAAGCTGTTGCCTTTGATGAAATTGACAAAGCCCCTGAGGAGAAAAAGAGAGGCATTACAATTGCAACGGTTCGGAAATAGACCCCTTTCTTTAGATTTTTCATGGTGGGTTTTTTATCAGTTTGCAATTATATAATCAACTCCATTATTGATGTTGAATATTGAATGGAAGACAGGCACATGTGGAGTACGAGACGGCTAAACGACATTATGCACATGTGGACTGCCCAGGGCACGCTGATTATGTTAAGGTGGGATTAAGAATTAAGTTTTCCTTGGTTGTCTCTGTGAAATAGTTTGTTTCAGTTTCTCACTATCATTTTTGTCACATATCCTGTAAATTTTTGTAGAGAAAGAAGTAATACTGGACTATTGAACAGACCTAAAGAGCAAGAAGGAATTTGTCTGCCTTGTTATGATATTTAGATGTGGCATTTTCTAAGTTCGGTTGTAGAAACATATGCAGAAGTCTACTAAACTTGATTATGATGAAATTTCATGTTGTTTGGAATCTTATATCTTAGATGTTGTGCACTCATTGTTGATTACACGAGTTTTCTGAGAGTCCAAAATTGAGTTATTGAAGTGTTTGTCAATTAAAGCAACTTCTATTTTCTCTATTTTATTCATTCAAGATCGGATTGGGCATTTGAGATACTGGTCAGATATAGCCTTTAATAAGACTCTTTTTCTGTGAAGCCCAATACTGAATGTGCAAACCATATTGTTCTGTTCTTAAGACAAACATTATGACAAACCTAGGGTCCATTTAAAATTCGCTCTACTTTCAATAATTTTTTTTCCTTGATGATTTTATTGATTGGACCAAGTAAATTACTCTGCGGAATAGGGTTTTTGGTGATTTGATCTGTTGGATTTATCCAGAAGATAAACTGTTATTTTATCAAGCTGTGTGACAGTGGAATACTTCAATTTTGTTGTATTTAGTTCATCTACCCCCGCTATGATTAAATCAACTCTGTGTTGTTTTTTTTTCTCTTTTCTTTCTGTGAACTATTATTTAACAATCATAGCCTGCTCCGTAACCCTTTATTTGCATCAAGTAATAATTGAAACAAAAGTTTGAGTGAAGAAAATTGAGGACGAACTGAAAAATCTGAAACTTTCAATTTAGCTATCTGAAAGACCAGACACAAGAAAATTGAGGACGAACTGAAAAATCTGAAACTTTCAATTTAGCTATCTGAAAGACCAGACACCTTCAGTTTGGAACGAGAAATTGATG
This sequence comes from Rauvolfia tetraphylla, assembly GCA_030512225.1. NCBI lineage: Eukaryota > Viridiplantae > Streptophyta > Magnoliopsida > Gentianales > Apocynaceae > Rauvolfia > Rauvolfia tetraphylla. The sequence continues at coordinate 250,702 of JAJQKT010000037.1, forward strand.
AAAGCATGGTATGCTAGCAGATTGATTCATTTTTGGTAGTGACAGGGTAAGAATCAGAAGAAACTTTTGAAGGATCTTGATGGTTCTGTGATTCTCAAAATTGTGGTATTTGTTTTCATGATGATCTTGATTGATCTGCAGAACATGATTACTGGAGCTGCCCAAATGGACGGTGGCATTCTGGTTGTGTCTGCTCCTGATGGACCAATGCCACAAACAAAGGAGCATATTCTGCTTGCTCGCCAGGTTGGCATCCACCTATGCCCCCTTCAAGCAAGGATGAAAATAACCACATAAAGTTAATTAAGCAACTTGCTTATTTGCCTTTGGTTTTTGCAGGTTGGTGTACCTTCACTTGTGTGCTTTCTGAACAAAGTTGATGCTGTTGATGATCCCGAGTTGCTGGAACTTGTGGAAATGGAACTTCGTGGTAAGGTGGCTCATTGGGTTGTACGTCTTCAATTAATTTGAAAAATTTACAACATAGTTCCACTTGGATGTTTACATGTGAGCTACTCATCTTTGCAGAACTACTTACCTTCTACAAGTTTCCGGGTGATGAAATTCCCATCATCCGAGGTTCTGCATTATCTGCTTTACAGGGCACAAAAGAAGAAATTGGTAGAAAGGCTATACTTAAATTGATGGATGCAGTGGATGAGTACATCCCTGATCCTGTACGTCAACTTGATAAGCCTTTCCTGATGCCAATAGAAGACGTTTTCTCAATCCAGGTATGAATGTGCATTCATTTTCTATATCTATAGAGCCATTAGGGACCTTCATTCTGAAATATCTAATTACTTCTCTTGTTTGTATGTTATATGCCGAGCATGATGAAAATGTCAACTTCCTCTCTTTTTCTTGTTCTAGGTTTCCTGTATTTCAGTTTATCATATATAATCACAACCACATTCCATGACATCTTTACAAGAAAACCAACTTATGGAGTTAAAAGTTGCAGAAATGTTGAATTTGCTGCTCAAGAATTTCTTCTTTGCCATGGTTTGTGTCACATAAAACTGCGTTCCTGTCCTTAGTTACGTATACTATCAAATAGTGTTCCTTATGTTGAGGCACATTCGTTATAAATGGATCTTGATGGGTGAATGGGGCTTGTAAGCATTAATAGGTCTTGGCCTTAATTAAAAAGATTACTACCCTGCATCCATGGATAATTAGTAGGACTGTCAATTGGGCCGAGCCGGCCCGAGCCCGGCTCGTTCGGCCCGCTTAAATTGCGGGCTCGGGCTGATTTTTTCAGCCCGAATACATTATGGGCCGAGCTCGGGCTAGAGTAGGTTCAGCCCGTTTTTAGTCCGGCCCGTAAAATATATATAAATAATATATATATATATTTTTTATAATAATAATATTATTATATTATTAAAAAATATTTATTTTTATATAAATTTTTTAAAAAATCGGGCTCGGCCGGCCCGAGCCCGAGCCCGGCTCCCAAGGGCCGAGCCCGGGCTCACATTTTCTCAGCCCACTGTCAATCGGGCCGAGCTCGGACTTAGCAAAGCCCGGCTCATCAAGCCCGATTGACAGTCCTAATAATTAGTATTGCTTATAAGAGCATGTTTGAACCTGGTGCTAACTATCTTTGCTTTGTCTTTTGAAGGGCCGTGGAACTGTTGCAACTGGCCGTGTTGAACAAGGAACAATTAAAGTTGGGGACGATGTGGAGATTTTGGGGCTAATGCAGGCAAGTGTTTACCATGTTCCTGAGAATTTGTTAGTTGACTAATGCTCCTTTTTTTTTTAATTGAGGTTTTGAAATGATGCGCTGTAGAACAAGTCAGGATCATCCATGGACTATAGTCGGCCAACCACTCTTTCCTGGATTACTATAGATTGAACTGTGTATCTTTTTTGTTTTGGCTTATGGTTGAGAATTGGAGAATTCTGTATTTCTGTATCTTTTTAAGAATTGGCTTATAGTTTGTATATAATCAGTTTTTTCAATGATAAAGTATCTTTGTTACTTCAGTATAACTGGTTAGTGAATGTTGTCATGAGTCAGCAATACTTAAATAGATGCTATCTATTGCGTAACCATAGTACAGTTGGAAGTGCGACTAATAATATTGTTGTGGCTCATATAGGGTAATCTGAAGTCCACGGTGACTGGTGTCGAGATGTTCAAAAAGATCTTGGACCATGGACAAGTAAGGGGGCTGATTACATATCTTGTTCTCTTTTTGAACATTTGCACTTAAAACTATTCCCTGATTTTGTCCCCTCCACCCCCCCCCCCCCTTCTCTTTCCCCCTTTTTCTCTTGTTGCTGGTTTTACCAGGCTGGTGACAATGTGGGTCTACTTCTACGTGGCTTGAAACGAGAAGATATCCAGAGAGGCCAGGTTTGTAGTTCTATATGGTTATATGTGGTGTTGAAAGTAGAGATAGCAGATACTACCTCAAAACCTTACAGAAAAGTACTGCATAGGGAAGTTTCATATACTTTAGCCTGCTTGTTGGATTGAAGTTTTACTTGCAGTTTAGTTTTTCCTTTTAGCTTCCCCCTTGTTCAAACTCAATCACTCTTTTGCATTCTGCGACACATGGAACTTACACAAGATTCCGGAAATGGAAAGGAGAAATTAGGAATCCAGGTTTTAATTGAATAAGTGAGCTGTCTCTTTTGAGTGCTTTCATCATGGGATTCTGTTCTTACAGGTGATTGCAAAGCCTGGTACTGTGAAAACATACAAGAGATTTGAGGCAGAGATATATGTGCTCACAAAGGATGAAGGTGGCCGCCACACCGCATTTTTCTCAAATTATAGGCCTCAATTTTACATGAGGACAGCAGATATCACTGGTAAAGTGGAGTTGCCAGAAAATGTAAAGATGGTTATGCCAGGAGACAATGTAACTGCTGTATTTGAGTTAATTTCACCTGTCCCCTTGGAAGCAGGTATGTTGCAATAGTTGTGTTTTCAGGATTCCTGCATTACATTTCTTATAGCCTTCTAAAAGTGGTTAAATGTTTTAAACATGTTTTTTTTGGCTTTTTTTGTTTCCCAGGGTTTCTGGGCTTTCAACTTTCTTTCTTTAATTGGTTGCCTTGCGATAGAAATTTTTCTCTCACACTTAGAAGGGCTCTAGGGTTATATATTCTTGGTCAAAGTTGGCATAGTATGATGGAATTCGGTCGCACCCCTGAAAAAATATATAAAATGTGACCATTATCTTATGATTACTCTTTAGATGTCCCAATCTTAGTTAATTTTATCTTGCACCTACTATTTATATTGGCTAGTTGAAGGTTTGTCTTAGTTAATTCTTGTCCCTCATTTGGCAGGTCAAAGATTTGCCTTGAGGGAGGGAGGCAGAACAGTTGGTGCTGGTGTTGTTTCTAAAGTATTGAGCTGAGTTTTGGAGTTTTGGAGCTTGCAAGTGTTTATCTTTTATGTTTCCTGGAAGAGGGTGAAATCAAAGATCTGGTCGATTTGTTTTGCGATACTGACATGTGGTTATTGCATATGTAGACGCTACTTTCTTGGCATAGTCAAAAAGACTGGCAGAGAGATGAAATTGAATATACTAGAGAGGTTCCTCCACCCTTTTTTGCAGCGCATAATGTTTATTCTGTGTATCATTGATAAATGCTAATTCTTTTAAACATCGTTTAGGCTGGAAATGTGAGCTCCATCGAATTTTTCCTACTCTTTTCTTCTTTTTTCAAATACGCCATTTTGCTGACTTTTGTCCTTATTCTAGTGAGGTCCAGAACGATATATGCCATTTTATTAAAGGTTTTTTGGGTAAAAATTTGTGTATTTGGTTTGAAACTAAAATGACAAAAGTTGTTACTTTTTTTTATTGTGAAGTATGAATTTAAATTTTGCAAGAAACATGTGAAATTCAGAGTAAAAAGACAATGGAAAAGTTTCTATTTTGAGTTTCTATCCAAATGCCTATTATCATGTCAATTTTTCCTTTTGTTTGTCCGTTTTTAACATTGTTGCTGATCGTATGTCATAGACCTTTTGATTCTAATTTACATATTTAGGTCAGTGTAAAATGAAATGTTTTTGACTCGAGTATGGTGGCACTGTGCCCACGAAATATCTTTAGCAGGATTCCGAAGTTCTCATATTTTTAAAAGGACTCCTCGCTGCAGAATGGAGAGCTTCAAGTTTATGCCTGTGCTGTTCCTATTGGACAGCAAGGCTCGTGTGTAATTTCTTTTTCTGTTTTTGGTCTGAAATGAGATCTATTCTCATTAAGAGTAATCAAAATTTACAAATTACAACCCAAGACTACGAATTTGGATCACAGTTTTAACAGACAACAGTTTACTCAAGATTAAGAGTAATGACACCTATACTCCCAATGTATTTTCAATTTGTCATCATGCTCTTCCTAGTTCCTTTCTGGCCTGACAAAAATATAGGGGGTACTTCGATTGATTTGCCTTTTAAAAATTAATATGAAATTTTCACTTCTTATCCTACCTCTTCTTTACAAATAATTCACATTCTCTAGAGCCAAAGCTTAGCGCAGATTTTCCTGTTGTTGCCTTTCAAATGTTGCTTAAAAGGCTTCATACTTCATAGTAGCCTATCAATAACAAATCTATCTATTGTCTCCCAGGATCACGCAGTATTCACACGTCAGCACTAATTGCCAAAAAAATAGAATCCTCCCCCAATAAGCAAGCCATGTACATGGGTGTGTTTTCTTCCTCCGTACTACATACATATTGGAAGACACTGACAAAATTTCGTACATTGTCCTGCTGAAGCTCTCGCACTGTTGATATCTACTTTGGCTCAGATTGCTCTGCAACATTTCTGGCCCTGCTCGTCGTACTTTTTAACTTCTATGTTACTAGTTCAGTAGTTTTTCTCAATTACCAAGATGCCTCCGCTATGTCTGTAGTAATTGCTGCCACAATGCAAGACTTGCCTGATGTCATGCAAACCTGAGAACTGCAAATGCCATTATAGTGACGGCTCTGAAGCATATTTCTCTGACATTTTTGTCTAAATTACTCATCATTTCTTCATCTTCAACGCTTATATTTCCAGCGCTTTTGTTGATAGAGATGACAGTGTCCCGCAACTTATTTACTGCTGAGGAGAGCCAAACGAGGCCAAGCCCCAGTCCAGTGCTCAACAGTTTGGATGCACAGAGGGGCACCCTACCACAGGCTAATTTGCAGACAACAGAAAAGACAACAGCAAGACCAGTACCCGCAATACTGGCAGAGAATTGAGTCAGAAAATTTGGTATTTCAGGACCTGACCTCTTGAGTGAATTGATGGCATTTCTTCCAGATTGATTCTTGTTAACCATAATAGATAGAAGGCTTTCACATGCATGGAGGTAGTTGCTTTGGTAAAGATTCCTCTCTTTATCTGCTTTCATATTGCTCTTCTTTTTGCGCGAGGTCTTGTACTTCACTCTGGAGGAATTGTAAAAGAGTATAAAATTCAGTTGAATAAGGTTGTTCCATGCTCATCTAAGCAAAGGAAAATGTACCTCCTTATGAATGACTTCATCTGGATGTTATCAATCAATCTAGCTATCTGAGAATTAGTTACACAACTTAATTACACCAGATTGTAGCTATTAACTGAAAGTAGTTCAGACAATGCCATAATTTCTTGCCTTATGATTTTGCTCTTGGTAGTACTTTCTATGGCGACACTTTATCCTTAGGAGGCGGAGCAAGATATTCATATTTATATTCCCTTTTAATAAAGGAGATAACATAGTGAGACCAACAATCTGAACACCAAAACCAGCAAAGCTCTAGTACTGTTTAATCTTCCATGGGCTATGAACTAGAACAAACAATCCGTCACAATACTTGCAGAACGCTGGGGCTCATGTAAGCATTAGGAGAAGTTTTGCTCATTAACTATTTCAATTTCTAAAGCTGCTACTATTTTATTTTCTTATTATATGCCCTAAATATGATTTTTTTCTTCTGAGTAAAGTCCCTCAACCAAAAAAAAAAAAAATACTCTCCTTTTGTTTTATGATTAGGAAAATTCTAACTGTTACTCTGATCAGGGAAAAAGATAAAAATGGAAGTAAGCAAAGTGAAACTTTCAAGAGAAGAAGGGTTAAGTACCTCTTCACAGGTTCCTTTGAAGACGGTCCTTGAGAATTAGTCTTTGCTCCTTTGCTGATCCGCCTGTTCCATAAATGAAAAGTGACTCTTCAAAGGAATACACACTGTAATTTTACGAAATAAAGCACCTATATTTTCATGATCAGGCACGTAACTTTGCATTCAGTTGGAGAATTTTGATCACATAAATCAAGCTATATGGAATCACTTAAGTTGATGATATTTTTATGGGTGATATAAAGGGGTGGGCTACCAGATGGCTATAATGTGGTAGCAGTGGACGCACTATAAATATTTGTTAAGAGATTCTTGTTAATTTCAATCAAGAATAAAATTTCCTCCAAAAGCATTGCATATAGACATGTAAGGAAACCTGAAAGATTCAGGAAGCAACATTCTTCATCTTAGTTGAGTCTCAAAAAAAGGGGGGAGGGGGGTGGAGAAAAGAAGGTATTGCTAAACTAAATAGATTCATCTTCTCAATGCTTCCCTAAAAATAACTGATGCCAAGATAAAATTTATGCAATGGTGCAAGCTGAGCCTTAACACTGGGAAGGGAGTTCAGATCAGGTTACGAAAAGCTTGCAACTATCAAACTGCGTTAGCTGCTAAACACAAAGGATGAGCAAGGAACACCCTATGCTGGATCTCCATCAGTATATCCTTGGTCTTTGAATATTGAACAAAAACTAAAATGGCAACAATGACTGCAATGAACTAGTAAAGTAAGCAAAGCCTGAGCTAGGTTCCAAAATTGAAACATTAATAATAAACTTGAGACGAAAACACAACTTGAATATGAAAAGTTCTTCAACCTTTCAAGCCAAGCTTCAGGTGAACCAGTAGACAAATAAGATTATTAAAAGCTAATATTTTCTCTGACAACTGGAAAAAAAATTACACCAATCAACTAATTTACAGCCTCAATTTGTAAGACCACAATAGTTTTTAGTGGATAACCCCAATTATAGAATGTGTGCAACTGAGCGTATGCAGCATACATATATGTAAATGAAACTGGTAAAGAATTTTGAATAAGCTCGACTGTTTGTTACTTCATGGAAATTCAACTTTCTCAATTTCAATTGAAAACTCTATTCATGTTTCATTTAACAAAGATGTATTAGAGAACAAGAAGCAATAGGCATCAGTACCTGTCGAAGTAGGGGACTAGCATTGACTGCTTCTTCCAATTAATTGTGTTATTTGACGAGTAGACCTCAGAAAGAGTTCCAAGTATATCCTTCATCTCAGTCCAAGAACTAGTAACAGACAGCAGGCCCTCTGGTAGATAACTGCAATAACCATGGCCAAATTCCCCAACAAAGATAGGTTTCTGTGATAAAGACTCAGAAATTGGAGAAATTAGAAAAGCCTGTGATTCGGCATCAAGAGATGACTGCTGATAGCAAGCTAGGAGGGGTTGTCGAGGCATATGCATTATTGCTGCTTGATGTCCCATTAAATCGAAGAGCTTTAATAATTCTATTGCACCTCTTTCTACATCACTTGATCTGGACAAGAGTAACCTCAGGGCCCTCTCGTGGGTGGCATATGGTTCGGCAGTGCCAAGGTTGAGTGTCAAGTTTCGAGGATAGTCTGGTCAAAAGAGAGATTGTTTAGCTAGTTAGTTTACCGTCAACCAATTGCAACCATTATGTAAGCTAACCAAGTGCATAAATTTAGTAACATAATTTTGTGCCACAGATAGATAATTTCAAATATGATCCCTATAGGCTCATTCCAAAGAACAAGAGAGAAAAAGTTCAGTAACTAAAACTTAGTCATGGAGGCACAATGTACACAGCAACCATATTTCACAAGTAATATCCATCCATAGTATGCCTAAGAAAGAATTCATCATTAGTGTAATGTATACCGTGAACATCAATGAGCAAAGGCCTTCTCATATTTGAACGAGTTATGAAAAATTCAAGCATCCCATTTTTTGGTTTGAAGCGCTCCTCTATCTGATGCATTCTTTGGCCAAGCGAACATAATTTCTCTGGATCTGGGTTGAAACCAAAGTTGGAAAGGAAAGACCTAGAGTCCTGCAAAAACAAAAGTTTGTGAAGGACGGGGATTTTGATGAATACATGCACATTAATAAACAGCAGTTGCATGACTTTGAATTCAAAGCAGATTACAGAGAAATGAAAAATTCAATCTTTCAAGATGATTTCTATCACTATTAGATGAATATGGAAGCAAACAGAATTAACAGTTCAGATAAAACTGGAAACAGACAACAAGCAGAAACAACCTCTAAAGCATTCAACTACTAAAAGGTTATTTCCTTTCAAGAGCCAAATTTGCATCAAAATCAGGAAATTCATCCCAAAATTCATCTAGTGCAACAAACCATACAGGAAAACGACACTAGAAGTGGATTTGGATTCACACAGTAATAACAAAGGCAACAAAGATCCTTCCTTTCTTGAGATAGGATAGCATTGACATAAAGTATGCCAATTGCTTTGCGAAGAGACAACAAAGTTAATCCCCAGCTGCATGGCCCCTTCCTCGCCATCTTTCTACCACGGTCAACAAGGTCTTAGATGAGAAAGTAAGATATACTTAATGGCATATTGATGAGTTTTCAACATCTTCCATGAAGCAAGAAGGTAGATCTATCTTAGACGAAAAAAGGATGGTAAATCTATCCCTGGCAGCAATAAACTAGGACACCAACATAACTGCGTCAGGAGATGCTTGACAACATGAGATACAAACAAGAAATATGAGGAAAACCTGGCATGTAATCCAGGATCCAGGATGCTAACTAAAGTCGGAAGGGAGTTCATTGATCCAAACTCGGCCTCATAATCAATAGCCTCATCCAACATGAATCAAAATTCACAAAAGTGAAATAGGAAGAAAACTGCACTGATAACAATACAAAATAAAAGCTTCAATCAACATAAATTTGTACCCCCAATCAAAATCTGTTCACTCTTCGAATAGAAGAAATCAAACATTTTCAAGTTATAAATCATATCTTGCAAAGAAACATTGAGTCAAGTTTTCTCTTTGAGATGAACCGAGCAACTACCTTAGAGAACCTGCCCGGAAAATACTCAGCCGGGTACAAAAGAAGTCCAGGAGGGTACCCCCTTGAAGCCATCGAACAAAGCTCGACCATATTCAGACCTCAGAGAAACACAGTTCCAGAAACCCACCAGTGATTTCTGATGCAGAAATCTCTAATCTTTGTCGCTTTGCTTTGTATGAGGGTCACAACAATACCATCCTGGAGTTATCCGCCTTTGCACCTCAAGTTTCCAAGATTTTATTCCAATTCGATGAAGGCCTCAAATAAAACTAGGAAATCAAATAATAAGGAACACAACAAGAGAATTATCTGAGGTTGTCAAATCGGAAATTTTGAAATACAATGTGATCCAATTGTTGTTTATGTGATTGTCGAGGGGACGGAAGCTGTGGTCACTTTGGAATAGGACAAGAACGCTTCTTCCTAGTTGGTTTTGGAACCAAACGATGTTTTTACCATGTGTTTCCTCATCCTAAAAGTTTGCTAAGTTCTGTGTTTGTCGGATAATCAGGGCCGTCCATTCTGTTGATTACTCTGGAAACAGTATGATAGGTTGGCGCGTGCATCGGAAAACCTCGAATAGGCCAATAGAGTGGGCAAATGTACCACGTGCCAGCTGAAACGGCTTTATCATATATTTACCCCTTGCTGTCAATTAGAAGTGGGCTCCTAGCCGAAATCAACCTGTGCTGCAATTACCATCTTACCCTTAATGTCGTATCGCCGTGGAGGAAGCTGGCGTATAAGGTATTGTTTCTTCTAGAATTTTCTTTCATGAATTTTGTCTGGCAACATTAATTTTTTTATTTTTGTATTGTGCTACATATAAAATAAAATTTTTAATTCCATCATAAATGTGGTTATGCACTTAACTCTCATACTTTATCATTCTAATAGCCTACTTTTATGATGATAACAAACTAAAAGTACAATAGATGATGCATTTTTAATTTTTAATTTTTAATTTTCGTTTTCACATTTTGTATTCATATTCAGTTGTCATTGATATAGTAAATAATCTTTCTATGAAATTGATGTGTAATTTCTGTGAAATGGAATTTGAATGTGATTTTTTGTTTAAAAATTATCTTAAGAAACCGCTACATTAGAAATATTATAATAAATATTATAAAATTATGTACAATAAATCAGTCGTATGTGATTATTATGCATTTGCCATATACCTTAGGCATAATTTCAACTTCTTCTTCCTTCTAATCTCAAATTTTTCTTCCTTGGTGTTGGTGGGCATTCATCGAGAGAGCAAGTTTCACTTTTTCATCAAATATTATGAACTATTTAAAGAATAATTCTCATAGTCTTTGAAATTTGACTCTTTCATCCAAACTTCACCTGATTTTCACTTTGTTATATGGACTTCACATTCTTTGCAATCCGATGTCCCTACTTTAAAATTTAGTTCACCTTATCATTTTTTCTCAAAGTTGGTCAACTAAGGCTTATGTTTGGTTCTTGAAAATAAAAAAGAGGAGGAATGGCACATTTAGCTCGTGTAAATTAATATACCTTCATTTTTTTTTTTTATGAGTAGATAAGAAATACTTCTACTCGATTTGTCGTATTGAAAAGAAAAAGGAAAGTATTTGTTTTGATATTTTTACTATTATATATCTTTGATGTAATTTGTATGGTGAAATTTTTGGAGGAAAGAGAAAACAATGATGGATATTTAAGGAAGATGCAAAATTTAACTGTTTGCTTTATTTGATTACCTCCCAACCCCTCCATAATTAGAGTGGTTGAAAATCTAATATGGAGACTGGAGAGGAGTATCTTCTCTCTGTTGTAATTTTGTTCTGTTTGCCACTTTTCATTACTTATCTCTTCTGAACCTTATTTTCTATCCAAAAGGTATTACTACCTGTGTACATCATTATACTGAGTGACTCCAAGCTGTTCCATTAAATATGCTTTTGTGATTTTTTTATGCTTGTTGGTCCTGCCTATTTACCTGATTCTGCTGTTGGAAAGGATCGTTAACTCAATTCAGTCGGGAGCAGAAATGTTTTTGCACTATGTGAAAGGGTACTTATTTGGTATTTGTTGGGATATAAACGTTTTTTCAAAAGAACAGCATTAGAGACGTCAGACTACCTTCTTGACGATTGCCTGCAGGTTCATTGCTGTGTAGGTATGGTAAGATCTCATACTGAAGAGTGAGGAACCTAAAATCTACTCTATACCAGTTTTGCCTTCTGACATTGGTCTACATTTTGGGCAGCTGCTCGAAAGTGGTAAGGGAACTGATGTGATTTTTGATCCCCTGAAATATCAAAACACAAAACACATAAGTTGAAGATATGGAGGCTCCCGTTTTCAAGGTCTACTAAATACAATTACCCCTTTTCTTTCATCTTAAATGCTTTTCTTACCGCGTTAAGATCAACTTTATGTGAATACCTATTTGTTTAAGAATGTTGTCCTCCTTTAATAGAATATTGAATAACGTCTAGCTCCCTTGTATCTCCTGATTGATAATTAGCCAATTTTGGAAGGACTGCATATATAGTATTTCTGATGCTAATCGAAGCTATTATGTGGTTCGGTTAAATTCCTCCATCTTCAATTCAGGAAATGAGTTTTGGACTAGCCCCTTGCAATGTTGTCGGAAACTACACTGCGGTTGAAACTAATTTACCATTTTCAGCTAGTTTGGGTCTCTCCGTGTGGGCTTGGGTCACAGGAACCAGCAAAGAAGATGATGTGGCATCAGCCTCCACTGTGAGAAATTATTCTTGAATTCGACGGAGATCGATATCGCACCTACTCTTATGGCGATGATAGCCTCATATTCGCAACTGCATAAGGGTAATAAGTCTGCTATTAAGGCCATATTGGGTAGTGAATATGATGCTTTATCAGGCCAGTTGATGAACCTAGCAAAGTCAAGTAAAATCTTCAGTTTTGATGTTTTTGCAATTACCTTAGCATTCTTCTGCAGATAACCTAAGGTCAAGGTAAGGTAAATATTTAGGTAGATTTAAGGCTGAAAATTTCTCAACTACACTAGAGTCTAGAGATAGGGTATTGAAAAACCTCCATGGGTAGAAAGAGAAATCTTAAACTCCAATAGGGAAGGAGATTCGTATTAAATTGATGATTTATAAGACAATTCGAAAATATGCCATATATGCAGTAGTCCATTTTATTTGGTACGAGTAGGGAAGAAACACTGTCACTTATTTGGCCATATTAAAAAATAGAAAGAAAGTGCTTTTTATTTTGATATTTTGTCGTATTTGATTGACCTTTCAACCCCTCGATAATTAGAAGGGTTGAAAAATCTGATACGCAGGAGAATATCTCCCCCTCCGCCAATTTCCATCCTCAGTCATTACCCATTTGTGTCCATATTTATATCCGCCACCTTTTTACTTTTTCTTTTCACCACAATAATTAACAATAATGAGGAATGAGATAACAAAATAAACAATTTCTTTCAAAGAGATATATAAAAGTAAGACAAAGTAAAATTGGGATGCAAAATGGGAAATCAACCAAAATTGGTATGGCAAAAACCTTTTCACTTGCATATAGTACAAATAAGGATAACAAAGTTAATGCCCATTGCAATAATAGGTTCTATTATTCCCATTCCAATTAGTATTATTAAGTGCAACCAAACACCTAATTTTTCCCTCATTACACAAGAGCTATGCCTATTCGTGTGGTTATCATTTACTTAAAAACTCTTAATTTAGATACTACATTTAATCTTAGCTACACATTAATTATAATATGTACGTTAATTTATTAAAATTAGCACATACACTTAAGAATGTTCATTTGTTCAATTCGAAAAAAATTTAATTTTATTATTTGAAGAAAATTAATTTTTTATATTTGTTTAAAACCAAACAAAACTTAATTTACCTTCAAACCTAATTATCTCCAAATTGAAATATTTTAATTTTGGTTTAGAGAAAATTCAATTTGGAAAAAAGTGAAATATATGAAATTAAAAATTTTAAAATTAAATCAATTATACTTTAACTTAGTTTAAATTATTAATCTTTAAATAGTGTTTGTGAAAATATATAAAATTAAGGATTTTAAATTTTAAAATAATCTTAATTAAAATCTAATTTAGTTTGAACTATTAATCTTTTGTTAAAAATATATAAATTTATGTATTTTAAATTTTAAAATAACTTTAATTAAGATTTAACTTAACTAGGGTTATAAATGTCCAGTTATATTTAATTATTAATTTAAAAAATTTAAAATTTTTTTAGTTTGGCTTGGTTCAAATCGAAATCGAACCGAATTTTAATTTGGAGATAAATAATTAAATTTTATCTAAATCAAAATTTTTTAAAAAAAAATTGAACTAAAAACTAAACTAAATTTTGATTCAATTATTTTCAAATAATGCACACTCCTCCATATAGGTTTAACGAACCCATATATTACAATACATACCGCTGTTAATAATGGAAAATGATATTTTCCTTGTTGAAAATTAGGTCATTGATTTTACAAGTGTTGTCGGCACTACGCAATTTGCCACAAAATTTCAATTACTGTTAAGTACCAACGTTAATGGAAAACGATATTTTCCTCGTGGCAAATCAAAGATCAAAATTAGTCCTTTTATTTTTTTGGGTATAAACAAGGTTTTTTATTAATCAACAATAAATAAATTATTATACATTATAAGTCAAGGTTCAAAGACACCTTAAGTAGGGTAATAACTGATTTTACCTTCTAAGTATCTCAAAATCCAAAAAAAAAAAAAAAAAAAAGAGAAGGGAGAAGGCGTCTCTCTCATTTGAAATATTTTAAAACACTTTCTATAAATTTCACTAAAAATGAAAAATAAAAAATCCGTTCCAACTAGAGCCTAATTTTTCCTTTTCTTTCTTTTTTTATAATTAGAGAGTAACAAGAATGTTAATGAAAATCTATTATGTAAAAAAAATTTTCTTTTATCATTTATTTTTCAACTTAAAAGAATACAGTTGCACCCAATTTTGTAGTTAACTTTATTTATTTGTGTATTTGAAAAAATTTTACCAGCTAACTTTCCACCGATTCAGACCTCGGACGAGTGATATATCTGCACGCCCATTTTGATTTTGGTGCCACTCAACTCACGCTTTTCACAAGTAGCTTTTTTTAATCTAACCTGCAAATGGTAGGAACCCTCTACATAATTTAACTCGATGCTAATAATATATATATACATATTATTATGTATTGAATAGATATTAATTATTATAATAAATAAATACTAGTTCCATTAAAGTTTTCACAATTGAAATTTATAAAAAAAGGGTTGATCTCAGCAATGCCCATTATTATTATTATTTGTTAAATAAAAAGGTGTGTTTGAAGATGATAGATCAATAATCTTTCACTATCTAATGTCAAGTTTTTTGCATTGCGAATATATCAAATAAACTAAATAATTAATATTCAGTACTAGTTTTGTTAGAATAGTATCACTACAGCACAAGTAAAAAAAAATTTGCTCCGTCAAATTAGTACTATAATTTAAGTATAATTTTATAATATTTTTTGACAAAAAATTTTTACATCTGTAAAAAGCACTACTAAAGTCCAAAGTAGGAGAGTTATAACCGATTAATTCAAATATAATCTTATAATATTTCTTTAGTAGGAAAGGTTATACCTTCTCAATCAGATTTGAACCTCAGTAAGATGAAGAAAAAGCTCTAATCACTTGTAGGCTCCGGTGGTCAGCAAAGCCAATTATTACCTAACGGGGAAATTGGCAAATTTGTCTGGTTGCGGGCTAGCGGTTGGGTGGCATAGAAACCAGTCGGTCACTTCTTATTGTTTTGCAACGCGCAGCCGCTTGGTTTTTCTTGACCTCTCCACTCTGTACCAAACGCGAGGTAAACTAACGCGCCGACTACAGAGAGTGACAGACTTGGCAGCCCAGCCTTTGTCCTGCACCGGAGTTACCTGATCTTTTTCGCCACTTATGGCAGGCAGTTCCCGTCACAGCAGCATCTATATATATAGGGAGTCCTGGGGGCATTTTTTTCACTTATCAACGGCTCTTATTCATTGAATCATTGTTTCTCTCTCTCTCTCTCTCTCTCTCTAAGCTGAGCGAAATTATTTCGTCACCAACTCAGGTGTCTCTCTGTCCGAGTCTTTACCCCCGAAACCCTAGAAACTCACCTTCTAGAATTGCAGATTTCTCGTCAACGATAACATATCGCCTAGATTTCCTCATTCAATTTTCCAGATTATACCTTTTTTTGGCACTCATTCCCCGCCTTGCGACAATTCGTTCTAATTTCCCTTCAAAACCCTAGATCTGATTGCAATCGCTGTGTATTTCGACTTTGGTGTTCAATCTGAGAATTTTGTTCGGAACAGACTGGAGATTTAAAGCAAAAAATAGTGTGTTATCGTTGTTTCCAATTGAATTGTACGTATGGTTGACATGGGGAGGGTTTACAACGCTGACACCTCCAATCCGTCATCGTCGACGTCATCATCGCCGACGCCGCAGTTAACGACCTCGACATCGGTCACGGAAACGGTGAATGGGACGCACGATTTTAAGATCACGGGGTATTCTTTGTTGAAGGGAATGGGAATTGGGAAATACACAGCGTCCGATACGTTTATGGTGGGAGGGTATTCTTGGGCGATCTATTTCTATCCGGACGGGAAGAGCGTGGAGGATAATGCTACGTACGTCTCGTTGTTTATTGCCCTAGCTAGCGAGGGGACAGATGTTAGGGCACTGTTTGAATTAACCCTTATTGATCAGAGCGGGAAAGGGAGACACAAAATTCATAGTCATTTTGGCAGGGCGTTGGAGAGCGGACCATATACACTTAAATACCGCGGAAGCATGTGGTCAGTTCTAATTATTTCTAATTCATGTACTAAATTAATTTGATGATCATTTACAATTTCTTAAATATTTGTACATCTTGGTCCGAAGTTGTATTTTTGTCTATGTTGGAGAGATTGCATTTTGTTTGGGGCTATAATCTCATTGTCCTCGGGGCCCTTTCTTGTTGTACCCGTTTCCTTTCATGGAGGAAGTGGTGTGTTGAAATTAGGAAGCTGGACCATTTAGTTTGATCGGTGTTCAACTTTTGTTCTCTTTATGGTTTTGCTGGGTTTCATGCGTACAGAGTGATTCTGTGTGCCTGAGATGCATAACAAAGCAAAGAGTGTGCATTTTCCAACTTTTTGGTGTGAATTAAAAGCTGTCTACATAGTCGTACATGTACTCTTTAGGGGCACACTATCTCTTGTAATTAAGCGAAGGTGCCGATCAGAAAAGTTAGCATCCTCAGTACTCCTCTGCTTTAATTGTTGTGCCTATTCCTTTTGTGAACTTCTGTGTGAAATTCTACCGCTCTTCATGATTGTTTCGTGAATGTGGGAATGATACCATGGGTGTGGGTCTTATTTCAGGTAAACAGCTGTATCTTCCTTCTGTAGTAACTTTGTTCTATTTGCCACTTTTTGTTTCTTGTTTGTTCTGTTTGCCACTTTTCATTACTTCTCTTATGAACTTATTTTCTACCCAAAGGGTATTTCTACCTGAGTATATTATTATACTGTCTAACTCCAAGCTGTTCCGTTACGCTACGTGATTTTTTTTATGCTTGCTGGTGCTGCCTATTTACCTGATTCAAAAACTCCAAGCTTTTGAATCACTGTTGATAGGGTATATGACGGTTGACCCCAATTCAGTCAGAAGCAGAAGTGTTTTTGCACTATGTGAAAGAGTACTTATTTGGTATTTGATGTGGTTTTCTTTGTTATTTTCACTTTAGTCTAGCCTGTTTAAGCTTTACTTTTCTTGACATTGTGTGACTCTTATGATTATAGGTGTTTCTGAATCATTTTTATGGCAAGCAAAATGATGGTGGAAAGTGTTGATTGAAACTATTTAATCTTTTGGAATTTGGATTTGCAGGGGATATAAACGGTTTTTTAAAAGAACAGCATTAGAAACGTCGGACTACCTTCTTGATGATTGCCTGCAGGTTCATTGCTGTGTAGGTGTAGTACGATCCCACACGGAGGGACCTAAAATCTACTCTATACCAGTTCCACCTTCCGACATTGGTCTGCATTTTGGGCAGCTGCTTGAAAGTGGAAAGGGAACTGATGTGAATTTTGAGGTTACTGGAGAATTGTTTGCAGCGCATAAGTTGGTACTTGCTGCTCGTTCACCTGTTTTTAGAGCTCAACTTTTTGGTCCCATGAAAGATCAAAACACACAACACATAAAAGTTGAAGATATGGAGGCTCCTGTTTTTAAGGTCTTGTACATACATTTACTCCTTTTCTTTCATTTGTAAATGCTTTTCTTACCATGTTAAGATCAACTTTATGTGAATAATTCTTTGTTTAAGATTGTTGCCCTCCCTTAGTACAATATTGAATAATGTCTAGCTCCTTTGTATCTCCTGGATTGATGATTAGTCAAATTTGGAAGAACTGCTCTGAAACTTTTAATACTTGAAACATGGTAATGTCTTTTTATAGCAGTCATGCATAATGGTTGGGTTGTCTTTGCACAGAGTGAGACAGCCACATGGTAACCTCTTTCTGTTGGGACTTAAATATGCGGACTTGTTATTTAATGTAGAAGGGCTCAAAATTCACATCCACCCCCCATCTCTTCACTAATGAGTAAATGACGGTTTATGTGCCTATGTTCCTTGCTGGTCTCCGCTATCTTTGGAAGCTGGCCAGATATAGTTAAACATCTCGTTTCCACACTGTCCAAAAAAAAGGAAAAAAGTCAAGACATTCATTTCTGTGATGCTTGATCATTTTTGCCTTACCATATTTGGGAAGCAATGTAATTTTGTTTGTATGCTGTTGTTTGTTGGTCAAGAACATTGTGTCTGTCGCAAAAAGTTGCCTTGTGAATTACAATTTGTTTACGTGCTTTTTGCAGGCTCTACTTCACTTCATATATTGGGATACACTGCCCGACATGGAAGAACTTACTGGTTTGAACTCAAAAGGTGCTTCCACCTTGATGGCTCAACATCTTCTTGCAGCTGCCGATCGATATGGTATGGATAGGCTCAGGTTGATATGTGAAGCTAACCTCTGTGAGGATGTTGCTATTAATACAGTTGCAACTACGTTAGCCCTGGCAGAGCAACATCACTGCTTCCAGCTAAAATCTGTGTGCCTGAAATTTGTTGCCATGCCGGAAAATCTTAGGGGTGAGTTGGTACTTGGTTTAGCGGTTTGCGATAGCTATATTGCTTGCAGCTTGTTAACCCTGCAGGGTTTGTCTGCCAGTTACAGTCTTTTAGAAGCAATTCCTTTTCATGACAGTGTTGCTTTGTATTACCTTGCATATGCATACACTCACAGTAAAGCTCTAGGCCTTTTTGGCCAGTTAACTCGAAGATCTTGTTTATTATCTGAAACCATGCTTATTTTTTAGTGTTCCCTCCTGCAGCTGTCATGCAGACTGATGGTTTTGAGTACTTGAAAGAAAGCTGTCCTCATGTCCTCACGGAATTGTTGGAATATGTGGCTAGGATCAATGAGCATTCTGTCATTGTGAGCAAGCAAGTGAACGAAGGTATACTGGATGGAAGTGATATCAATGGTCGGCGTGTGAAGCAAAGACTATAATGCAGTTGCTGCGCTTGCCTTGGTATCTTTGTAGGTTAGTAGGAAATAGCTGAAATCATCGCGTATGCTTAGAGACATTTTTCCAGAATTAGCTTCTAGCTTGACAAAGATGTAAATTAGTGGTGCTCCGTATGTCTCTCATTGCCCTGTAATTTTAAAGGTCTGATTTTCGGCTTTCCCAGTACTGAATTCTCATGATGTGATGTGAATCTGTATAATTTGTGTACGGTTCGGACTGATCTGAGGCAAAATGCACTTAACTGTAGCTATTTAAGGGTGTATTGGTTTGCTACTTTTCTTTAAGAGTTGCATTCTTGAGCGTTCTCACAGAATTAGAAAGTGAATTTCATTATAAAAAACATGATTTTTTTTAAGTTGCAATTCAAATAGGTTGTTGCTGTGAAGATGTAAGCATCTTTGTTTTTTTCAAAAAAAAAATCCAATGGATTGCAGTAATTGTCAAAAAGCGTTAAGACTAATTTGCTCCGGCATTGGAAGAGTTAGGCATGGATTTTAAAGTTCTATAGCATTACGGGTTGCCGTTGGATGTATTTATCTAGTGCCATCTGGTAAAATAAATCTTCGTATAATTTCTCTCCGTTGTCTCATTAAAAAAACCGTTTCCCATTCTTCTTTTGTTCTAAAATGAATAATCATGATTTTTAAAACACGCCTTAATTTTGTTTTGACTCGTGAATTGTGCAAAGAAAGTATAAGTTTATGGAACGAGGATCACATCTAAATTTGTTACAAGTTAAAGGTAAATGTAATTCAGCCAAAAAAAAAAAGAAGAAGAAGTTAAAAGTAAATGTGAGAATATTTATATAATGTAGTCAAATTATTTATCTTTATCTTTCAAAAAAAACTTTTATATTTATGCTAAGGCAAGTATTATTTTTCATAACTGGAGAAAGAGTGTATAGACATTGGATTTGCAATCTAACATAAATTTTTTTATTTTGATTCTATTTTTTCTTTTGTAAAAAAATTATTTTTATAAAAATTAAAATAAAAAATTTTAAACAGATAAAAAATAGTTTGGCTAGCTGTTTCTTAACTTTCGATTTCTTGTGGGTACTTGATTTCTACTAAATTAGGGTGAGATTAGATTGGACTTAATACAAAAAAGAAATTTACTTTTTTACTTTGAGCCTCACTTCTCTTCTCACAAACAATTTAATTTTATGATTTTCAATATAACAAAACTAAAAAAAAAAACAATCTAAAAACATCATGAATAAAATGCATTATATAAATTTCAAGAAAAATAATATATGTCTTAAAAGAAAACAAGAATATAGAAATGGTAAAAAGAAATTTAATTTTAAAATATAAAATATTTTGACTCTTTTTACCTAAAATAAAAAATAAGAAAATAAAATATATTTTTATTATATTTTTATTTAATTCTATAAATATAATATATAATAAAATAATTAAATTTATAATAATAGTTATTTTAAAAAATAATCTTTAAAATTCGTAAAAGAATAACTAATGTAAGAATAGAGAAAAATAACCAAAATATATTATATTTTGAAATTAAAAAGTAGGTAATAAAAAAAGAAGATTGTACAATGTTAAGAATAATTATATTCGATAACTTTTTAAATTGTGTTTATTACACAAGTTTAATAGTTACTAATAAAGGTAATTTATATAGATTAAAAATGTCAATTCATTAATATAATTTACTTATAAAATAGTGAATTGATATTTTCTATTGAGATATATTATTTTTATTAATAGTTATACAACTTGTTGAAACCAAATTCTATTTTCAAAAGAAAAAAGAAAAGAAGAAACCAAACCTCTTTTTTGTCCAAAAATTGCTCACGTGCTGGGGATTCTATGACCCAGTTATTATTATTATTATTATTATTTAAACACAATGGGCCCGAAACGTATTAACTTCTCTACATATAACTGGGATCCTCTGTTTGAGATGTTCGCACCGAGCACTCGGCTATAGTCTGTTGTTCGCACCGATCAAACTGGGATTCTGGCTGCCGCGGCAGACATCGTCCAAGGGAGTACGAAATGGTAACCGTTTTTTTTTTGTTAATTCATTCAGGGTTGGTTTTTGCCCTTTTCTTCGTGGTGGTTTTTCTTGAAGTTCCCGAACTTTCTTGACTTCAATTCAATTTTCTTTCATATTATGTATTTCATCCAAACTTGTCACTCGAGTTTCTTTTGTTACATCTTGGGTGATGTGGGTAGTTGTTATTTGCAGTTATTTTTCTCGTATTTCAAGGATTTAGTGGGAAGAGAAGTGACGGTAGAATTAAAGAATGATTTAGCGATTCGGGGCACTCTCCATTCCGTCGATCAATACCTTAACATTAAGCTCGAGAACACTAGGGTTGTTGATCAAGACAAGTATCCCCACATGGTAAACCTTTCTCCTCTACTTTGGGTGTCATCGTTTTTGTTCTTCTAGGGTTTTATTGTCTTGTTTTGAAGGGATTATCTGGAAACATGCCGAATAGCAGGTGGCGTTTTTTATTTTAGCTGAAATTGTTTGATTGTGCTCTGTTGGTGTACACACTGGATTTTATTTCTAATACTTAATTTTACTGGAATACACTGCAGGATCCGTCATCATAAAGACAATGTGAAAATTTTTTATTTTTATTTTTTGTTTGTTTGGGAGGAGGGGGGGGGGGGTTTCTATCTTTTGAAGGCAGTCTTAAATCTTAAATGCATTAATCTCTGAAAACTTTCAATCTCGCAAAGAAAGTTCCAGTCTTTTGTACATATTTCAAGTGGGCCTTTCTTCTTGTAGACAATCAATTTTAACGTGAAATCTTACTATGTTTAATCTAAAGTTCCAAACTTCAGAAGATTACAACAGCCTTTTTGTTGTTATTATAGTAGCTGAACACTTCTGTGATTTGATGTGGAGATTGGAGAAGAAAGTTTAGGAACTGATTGTATTGACAATAATAAAGATATGCATGCTAATGTCAAGTGTATTGCAGAATAGCTGCATATGGAATTTGCCGATTTCGGTATCAAGGTTCAGTCTAGGTGCACATAGTATTGCTTTGTTTGTTGATAATTCAATTCTATTATCCAAGAAGTTTCTTGGTATATTTTGTTTGCACATGTTGTAGTTGCGTTTTATGAAATTAATTTGCAATTAGTTAAGTTAGAGACGTGGAGAAAAAATGTTTAAAGGAGATAGGTGTCAGGATTACCAGCTGCCATCCAGATTACATGATGTATGACATCAACCATAATCAGTGCAAGCGCATCAACCAGATGATTCAGAGTGCTTTCTACCTATAACGGAATACTTTTGATGCATAAGTCCAGTGATCCCTAAACAGTGATGTTTACCTTCTTAGAACTAATGGGGTGGATCAGAAACTTAAAACTAATATTATGTCCGGTTTGCTTTTTCCAAATGTTTAGCAATAAGAAATTAGAGGGAAAATTCTATATGATGTCTCTAAGATCAACTATATTTTGTGATTAAGAAATTTGGATATAAACATAATGCAACTATTAGGAGTGCAGCTGAAACCAGGATGTTAAGATGGACTTTTGCTGAAACTAGAAAAAAATAATATCAAGTCATTTAAGATAGTCTCAATGTATTTAAAGATAATGAGTAGATGTACCAGGTAGAAAGAGTAGAATGGGAATTGTGAATTTAAAAAGAAATGAATGGTATCTATTAGACTAACAAAATTTTGATTTTTGACAGAGGCTAGTAGAAAAACCTTGTTCCTGTTGGTTTACCTAAGAATGTGTGTTTCTATAGAAAATAGAAAGGCAGAAAGAGGTAAATTTGGCTTGGCCTGGACAAATATGCTTTAGCTTAATTGAGTTATTGCCGTGGGAAATTTCTCACTCATACTTAAGTCTTTTGTTAAAGCTGATTGTATCCATGTTTAGTACAGATTGACCACTGATTTAATATGGTTAGTTACTATTTTAGTAGGGAGGTATAGCTAGTCCCATGTCTTGCTTAAAATGCTGCAGATTTTTGTTTATTGTTAATTCACCTTGAAGCCCTAGGTAAACTTCCTACTAAGGATAATGATATAAGTGATTAGGCGGAATACAATTTAGAAAGGTATTCTAATAAGAGCAAGTGAATTATAGATAGCCCTGACCTGAGTAACTTTCTTTGACGCTGAACTAGGCCAGAGTGCCATAAAATGGGGCAATGAATAAAGAAAATAAAGTAGACATTCCTTTGTGTGTTGAAAAAGAACATTAAGCATGGCCTTGGCTGGGGTTGAAGTTACAAATGCACTCTTGTTCCCAACCTATTTGTGGACAATTCTATTATTGATGCTTGTAGATCAATAATTATGCTGGTTTTGATTTCTGAAACGCAGATCTTTTACTAACACTAAAAGTCCTGGTTTCAAGTTAATCTGTCATTGAACTTGAGGATTTTGCTGCTAATATGTGCAACCTCAAATTTGGTAACTTTCTGGATGAATCTGTTTCACCAAACTGGCTATAACATTTAAATTGACACTTCTTTAGCTATCTTAACAATGGGAAGATTGTTGCAGACACAATGTTAGGTCTACAGTTCTGATGAGAGCAAATTGTGTTTTACATGCAGCAGTAGAGTTACTATATGAAAAAGATTGTTTCCGGGTATTCTTTTAAAGTTGGACATGGTGTGGTAATCTTTTTGGGCTTTGCTGTGGTCTGACTGGCGTATTGAGAGCCATGCTACACTATTGCATTGTCTTTCTCTGTGAATGTTTGCCTCCTTTTGATTGATGAATTCGTGGCATTTTGTTGTATATATGCTTGAATTAGTTTGAAAATGTTCATGGACGTGTCCAATTTGCAGCTGTCGGTAAGGAACTGCTTCATCAGAGGATCTGTTGTGAGGTATGTCCAGTTACCTCCTGAGGGAGTCGATGTAGAACTGCTTCATGATGCAACAAGGAGGGAAGCTCGGGGTGGCTGAGATCTAGTCGTTGCAATTCCGTTATGCTATGAGATCTGTCTGAAGATATATTTGATGTACCGCGGTTTATGGCTTGACTTTGTAGGAAGAAACTTTCAAACTTGTATTCTTAAGAGCCGTACCGGTAGAAGTCTGCGCAAGCTTCTAAATTCTCAATCCTTGGGGTTTACTTTCATCTTTTGACATCATTTAATCTGTTGTTATGTTCTAATGTTCTTCACTGGAAGCTAAGGGTGTATTTGAATTGTGTTTGGTTGAGAGAGTTTTTGTTTTGGATTTCGTAAAATAAATTTTTTGTAGGAAGAGAAGTGTGATTTAATTGTGTGTTTGGTTAGTGGAAATACAATTCAAATAGAACTTAATAATTGGTTTGTCAGCGATGAAGGCTTATGGTGAAAAATTTCTCACTGAAGAGATGGGCTTAAAACACTTTTAGCTTGGAAACATCTACAAAATGATAGGGAAGTTCAAAAATGCCTTCTGATTCTACGAATCATTAGCTACTATTTCTGCCTTTTGAAGCAGTTAAAACTGCCCCCTTTATCTCCAGTGCCGGCGTAACAAAAGTTTTGATGGTAGCATGGTCTTAGCATATTATTCAATTCAAAATCTAAAAAGTTTTCCAGTATTACGAGAGACTAATCACTTCTTTAGAAAGGAAAATTGACTTCGGGTCTCCATGTTGCCTCAAAGATAATACAGGCATGTTGGCTTTCCTTGGAGGATGTTTCCTTTACGAGATCGATATTTACCAAATTTACAGTGGGTTCATCTACAATACGTGCAATGTTTAAAACGTGGGTATACCGGAAAGTATATCTCGAACAATAATACGCAATACCCATAATCGGAGCTTGAATCAACCGTGATTTTCTCTTGCCATTCCTTCCATTTTAATTTGCCGGCTGCTCTATGTAATTTACACATCTCTCTTCAATCTCTCTCGAGATAAACCTAGCCTCCGCCATGAAGATTCATGATCTTGAGCCGGTACTGTTATTATCTAATGTAACCTTGCTCGTTTCTAGTGTTTAATTTCTTGTGTTCGGGAGTCTACATAGATAAGATCGTTCAACAAGTTTTTTGTTCCATCTCAGGAGATTATTCTGAAAGTGGACATGGATTCTTGTAATGCCTCTCCAAGGAAACTGGAGAAATATTTGATGGAGATCAGTGGTAACTTCAGATGAATACTACTTCGCTTCTGCATGTAATATTTTACCATCCCCAATTTCTTTTCTGTTTCTTGATTTGACAATTCCAGGTTTTCGTGACAGGGATATATACAGTTGTTGCAGATCCGGGGAAGAGCTCGGTCACAGTTAGAGGAAAAGTAGACCCCATGATAGTGCTCAAGGCCATTGCAGAAACGGGATATTCTGCGGAGCTTTTGTCCTATCAGAAAGAGCCGAAGATTGAAGACGAAGAAAAATGGTCGGAAAACGAAAAGGAACGTATTCGGCGACGAACTGGAAGAGAGAAAAGAAAACATGGTTGTCCTAAAAAACATCATCATGCTAAGACGGCAGAGCATGATCACAAGGTAGAGGATTATATACCGCCCGAGATTGATCTAGATGTATGCAGAGATCCTTATTGCAAACGGCATACAAGAAGGCCAATCATTACTGAATGTGTGCCACCGTCGAGTAGCGCCTATCACCCTCGCCATGCGGACGGATTTCTTTGTCACCACGGAAAACCTTTTAGTTGTCACTATCCAAGGATTCCACCTGCTGCATACGGTTTCTATTCTGGGAGGCCGGCGCATTACTTCAGCGATGGATATGCTCGGGGTTGTACCATAATGTGAGGCCGCCTTTCTATTTGTTGCCTGCAGAGTCATGCTTAATTTGGTTTATGACATGTTTGCATATGACATTTCATGTTTGAAAATTTGGCTTCTAATTATATGCATGACGTATTTGGACAGATTACTCCGATGTTATCATAGGTTGGTTATGTGATATGTAGAATGTTTCTGTTTAAGATTGCTCATATGTACTGCTACATTACAAAACATAGATTCTCATTAATGTAGCAGTATATGTTAAATATAGCTGAAAAAATGGGACTGCGACTGAATTGCGAATTTCAACCATGCTATTCAAGCAATTAATGTGAAAGAATCCGTGAAGAATTCGAACATTTGTAGATGAAGTTGAAAGTGCAGAATACGACCTGTTTACTGCAGAATAGATTCACTTGAGGTGCTTGACGAACCAGTTCAACATTTCTTGATGAGCCTCTTCTGCACTTTTCACAGTCTTCTCATTTTCAGTATTGTACCTAAATTGTTCATCCATGTGGAACACCGGCAAAATTTTGACAAATTTCTCCACCCAAGTAATAGAATTACAGAAGGAAATCAAATTAGAGATTGAGTAGATCTATAAATTTTAAGAAGAAATCTTTCGAACAATTACCAAACTACAGCTTAGAGGAAGAAAATTATTTAGCATAGTACAAAAAAAAAAATCTGGAGGACTAATATAGGAATCATGACAAAGATATTCGACGTTTATTAATACATAAAAATTAAGATCAATTTAAATTGTTTAATAAGTATTGACGGATTGAACTTATTAATCTTAATTTCAAAAATAGCTATAGGTTTGGAAATTGCTAAAAATAAATTGCTAATTAGTATGATCAAACTTTAACGAGAATCAATCTCATTAGAATGGTATGGTTGATTCAGACACAAAAATGGAAATGTATTTGGAGGTTGTCTTCAGCAGGAGTAAGTTTAGTGATTTTATTGCTGAACACAAGGAACTGAAGTGCAAGAATTCCTAAATTTAAGGGTATTAAAATGTAATAATTCGAGTACTTAGTATCCAGTCGTACTCAAGGATCAGACACGGGCAATTTCACTCCACAGCTGTTCAAAGACCAGGTTTAAGCCAATGCGGCAGCCTAGCCGTTGCTCATATCCATAAACATGGGAATTATTCCTCCAAAAGCCCAACTTGAGATTGGACTTTCTCTCTCTCTATATATATATAACCCGACTAATCCCTGATTTTTTTTCTTTTTTTCTGAGGAAACACAAATCCCTGATTAATCCACAATTAGAAGTGATTAAAGAGAGCTTCTTTAACATTTAATCCCGACTATATATACCCACGCCTCCAAAACTGACTTTTGATGCCTCAGCGCGACAGAAAAACGCACGGTCTCGCCCACACCCCACACTCACGAGAAAAGTCTCCCTGTGACTGTGAAGCTTCCTCGCTCTACAGTCAGTCCATGAATTCCGAGAGCAACAGTTAGTTGCGGATCTGCTCTGAGCCCTCAATCCTAGGAGATTCAATCTTTTGACCCTTGAGGAACGACGGTTGGTTTCCCCGGCCATGGCGATGATACAAGCTCCGTTGTGGGACGAGGTGTCGGAATTGACTAAGTCAGCGCAGGAGAGGGGGACTGACCCCCTAATGTGGGCGATGCAGCTCTCCTCTAGCCTTACCTCCGCCGGCGTCTCCATGCCGTCCACGGAGGTCGCCAACCTTCTCGTTTCTCACATATGTTGGGCTAATAATGTTCCACAGGCTTGGAAGTTTCTCGAGAAGGCTCTAACGCTCAGAATCGTGCCCCCCATGCTGGTTCTCGCACTTCTCTCTACCAGGTTGTTTTCTCTTTTCAACTTTTTTTCCCCAAAACTCTATTTATAACCTTTTGAAACTGAAGTTTGACTCGATGTCTACTTTTAGTCATGGATTCTTTGGAGAGTCTTGATATAGTATTTATCTCTGTTCGGCTTTGATTTAGATATGCTAAGGTTTCGCATTTCGTTTTCATCTGTATAAGACAGCGTTACTTTCGAATTTACATGCTCTTTGGCTTATGATTTTTCTGCCGTTTTCTTCAACAGGGTAATTCCAAGTCGTAAGAAGCACCCCGCTGCATATAGGCTATATATGGAGCTTCTTAAACGATATGCCTTTTTGCTTCCATCTCTTATTAATGGTCCGAACTACCAAAAGTATGATTAGACTTTTTTCCTCATGTTTTGCTTCGAATTAAAGGAATTTCATGTTATTTTCCTGACCTAAAACCTTTGTTACTTATTCTTTATGGTTCAAGTTATTATGAACAATTGATAGTAATAATCTTACTATTTCTTTTAATATACTTGACGTAATTTGAAAATGTAATCTTCTTGAATCCTTCTTAAACTTCTTGACATTTCTTCTAAAGGATGCACTTCGAAGAACATAACCTTCTACAAATGGATTTTAGATTTTTAGGACTTCAAACCTTGTTGTATAAAATCCTTTCCGTAAATTCCAAAGCGAACCAAAGCTCATTTTGGTTAGGATGGTTATTGTTATAATCTTTAACCAAGATAAGGCTCGGGTAGACACCTTTGCTAATCTTCTCTCTCACAGCATTTTGGGATTATAAATTATATGGGGTTGTTATCCAATTGACGTTATTGATGGAAGTGCAGGATTATGGAGTCAATAGATGATGCGCTTCATCTTTCCAAAGTTTTTGGATTTCAAGGATGTGAACCTGGACTTCTACTTGTAGAATTCGTGTTCTCAATTGTGTGGGAGTTACTTGATGCATCACTTGATGATGAAGGATTGCTGGAACTTACAACTGAGAAGAAGTCTATATGGGCAACCAGGAATCAAGATATGGAAATAGACAATCACGAGGGCATTGACGGGAAGAGAGCAGAACATCATGAAGTCATGCAGAAAATGAACACTGTAATGGCTGTCGAAATAATTGGAGTTTTTTTCCAAAATAAAGTTTCCTCTAGGATTCTTTTTTTGGCATGTCGTAACATGTAAGAATCTTATGCCTTATTTTCAATCTTATTCAGTATTCTGGTAGGGGGGGTCTTCCAAATTAAAGTCAGTCTACCACACATTCTGTCTTTTCTTTGGCATTAGTGTTGCTTTCTCTTGTTGTTTCTTGTTATTTAATTTTGGTTTGTTGAGGAACTGCCCCAACTAGGGGCAGGGTAAGGATAGCTGACTGTTTTGACGGTTGAGTTAATAAATCAGTTGTGCATTGACCTTTTTATCATTTTTAGGTCTATTCACTGGGAATCTTTCTCTCAGCATTTGAGACTGCTAATTGGAAAATCGTCTGCTTTGAAAAGTTCAAAAAATATTTCTCCGCAAGCTCTTGTAGAATTGACTTCTGACACACGTAAGGTTCTATCCCGGGAATGCAAAACGAATTCACAGCAGAGGTTCCATGGTGTAATGGCTTCTGGGTCCCTCATTTGTTCTGCTGGTCAATGCCATGGGACAAGCCATTCTACACTTTGGCTGCCCATCGATTTGTTTCTGGAGGATGTCATGGATGGATCCCAAGCAGCAGCAACGAGTGCTGTTGAAACTCTGACAGGTATCTGTATTCTATCTTTCTGTGGCTACACACACAATAAGAACTGGTACATGCGAAATAGTCCTGCGGATAAGCCAATGAAATCAATGTTACAGGTCTAGTGAAGGCTGTTCAGGCACTTAATAGGACAAGTTGGCAGGACACATTTCTTGGTGTGTGGATTGCAGCTCTACGGCTTGTTCAAAGGGTAAGAGCTGGTGAAATAAGAATGCAGATGTAATCTCTTCCATAACTAACATAGTCATCAGAAATCATCTTCTGTTGTTTCTCACAATTGTGGATCTTGTTACGTAAATGCTAAAGTTCTAATATTCTGCTTACTGTTCTTTACTCAGAAATTTCCCAACAGTACAAAATTTGTATGATCTAACACGCTTCTTGAATGGTTTTGGCATGAGTTTTACTTTGTGACTTAGGCTGATTTGTCTTACTTAGGCTCTATGGATTAATGTGCTTTCACTTACTCATTGAAAACTTGGAATGTTTTTGCTAAGAGATAGCTTACCGGCCAACTCTAATTCTTGGTCTGAAATCTTCTTATATCATAGAGTTGTTATCCGAGATGTAAACCTATTCCTGTATTGACTACTTAGCTAAGTTACTAACAAGTTGTGATCAATTGATGGCGTTTATTGATCTACTTTTGGGTTTTTCCTAGGAAAGGGATATGAGTGAGGGTCCTGTACCTCGCCTTGATACCTGCTTATGTATGCTGTTGTCTATTGCACCACTTGCAATTGTTAACATAATTGAGGAGGAAGAAAATTCCCTGGTTGGTGAAACTGACTTTACCAGTTCAAGAAAAGAGAAACAAATTGTTGGAAGGCGTTGCCAAGACCTTGTGGTGAGCCTACAGCAGTTAAATGACTATGAAGGCTTGTTGACTCCACCACTATCTGTAAGCTCATCGGCTAATCAGGCGGCTGCAAAAGCAATGATGTTCCTTTCAGGCCTATCAGTTGGGAGTGGATATTTTGATGGCATGAGCTTGAATGATATGCCAAGTGGTTGTTGTGAGTATTTTGTTTAATGTCTTTCTCCAAGAGATGAACCCATATTGTGGTTTCATGTTATGGTCACACACGATATGATGGCATTCTCTAGCATTACTTTCTCATATTTGGTTTTAGGACTTTGATGAGCAAGCTTTTGAGGAGTTATTTTGTATGGCATGCAATCTAGGATAATATCGAATTGCTTCTGTTTGATAGTAACATTCCTTAACTCTTCAATGGATTGCATAGTGACTTGATTTTGATATCTTTTGGAACTCTTAATTTGATAAAATTGCATTATGGGCCTGCAGATTTTGCTTGGCATAGTATATGTGATGGAAGAATGGGAAAAGACTGGAAAAATTAATGCTTAGTTGGCACTTGGCTTCACTCTTCTATATATCTTTATGCCATATGTTATAATCATCTTCTTATGTTTCATCCTTCATTCTTACTCTAAACCTCCTTGGGGCCCGACTTTGTAGCTGGAAACTTGCGGCATCTGATAGTTGAGGCCTGCATTGCCAGAAATGTTTTGGACACATCAGCGTACTTATGGCCAGGCTATGTAAAGGGTCGCGCCGCCCAAATACCCCGAGGTTTATCTGGCCAAATGCCCGGTTGGTCATCACTGGTCAAAGGATCTTCTTTAACTCCTCCAATAATCAATGCATTGGTTTCAACTCCAGCCTCAAGGTATGGGGGCAACATAATAGAGTGGAGAACTCCTCCTTTCTCTTTCAGTTATATTATTAAATGTGCAATTTTCAAGTATTTGGTTGCTGTTTTCCTTTCTGGACAAAGTCTTTCTGCAATATAAACTAGGTTTAGAATATACTAGAAAGGTCTTTAAAAAGTGAAGTGGATGAAATTTTGGGGAAGAAAAAATGATTTGAAATATTGAAGAGTGTTGAAAGTCATAGAGGGATAGGTTTTCAGGTTGGACAACTTAATTTTATGCACAAAATGACCTGATTTCGAATATAAAACTTTTATCTCTTCATGGCTGTCAGCCATCCAGTTCTCATAGATATATCTCAAGATTTGCAGACTTATAAAGGCATCTTTCTTTTGGTTTCGGAAAGTCCAATGAAGCTTGTGAAAACTAAAGTATGTTGTTTTATAGACATGCCTAAACTGCAATGTAAGTTAATGATAAAAAAATTTTGATATGATATGCTTTAGAAATAGTCTATATATATTGAACTTCCAATTAAAGGTTACTCAAGACATTTTATGGTCGAGCTTCTGAAGAATTTGCTCCTGTATTTCTCAAACTTGACTTTGCAAGACTTTCTTGGTGTCCTTGATCAGTGTGCAAAATTGCTGTTGATTGGCTCAGCTGGTCTATTTAAACTTATGTTCACTCCTCTTCTTGTCAGAAGTGTTTATGTGGTATAAAAGTTTTAATAAAGCAGTTATAGCTAAAAATTTTTGTCCACAATGTAGCTTGAGCTTCAGTTAAAGGCCTTTTATTTCCAGAAGCCATGTATTTCAGATGCTCTTTTTTGTAAATATGCTCAATGGTAAGGCTACTGAATTTAAGCTCATTGATTTCACGGAAGCTTAGCAGAAATAGAGAAAATATACGAGATTGCTGTCAACGGTTCAGATGATGAGAAGATTTCAGCTGCTACAGTACTCTGTGGGGCTTCTCTTATTCGTGGATGGAATATACAGGTATTTCATCACTTACTTCTGGGAGAAGTAGAAGCTTTATGGATGTGTTCCCTTTTTCTCCTCCAACCGAGTAGGCACTCTGCACGTTGCATGAGAATGACAGTTGGAGTATATGTGGAATGTTACTTAAAACTGGACTTAAAAGTAATATCCTCATGAATAGTGTGTTTCATAGAGGATTGGTTTCTTGCTATTTTTCAGATTTGGTGTGACCTTCTGCCTCTGATCAATGCCTCATTACAAATTGCAGGAACATACTGTGCTTTTCATCGCAAGATTGTTATGCCCTCCTGTTCCAGCCGATTACTCAGGGACAGATAGTCATTTGATTGGATATGCACCATTTCTCTATGTTCTTATTGTTGGAATATCATCTGTTGATAGTATCCAGATATTCTCGTTACATGGCTTGGTAGGTCAAACTTCGTGAGCTCATGCTCTTGCTAATGGTGTTAAATTGCTTAGAAGTTTGAAATTGAATAAGGTTGATAGAAATATAGAACTGTAGCATACTGAATTTTGCTGTCATGATTAGTAGTCTTGGTATGGTAGAAATATTTGCAGGATATAGTTGCATGTTATATTGTAACTTTTCAGAAAATAGAAGCTGCATTCTAAGCTATTGTCAATGGTGTCTTGTTTGCTATACTTTGGTGGACCAATGGACCTTCTATGACTTACCAGGTCCCACAGCTTGTTGGCGCTTTGATGCCAATCTGCGAGGCTTTTGGTTCTTGTGCTCCCAATGTCTCATGGACGCTTGGAACAGGGGAAGAAATTTCAACTCATGCAGTGTTTTCAAATGCATTCACACTTCTGTTAAGACTCTGGAGATTTGATCAACCACCACTTGAGCATATTTCTGGTGATGTGGGCCCAGTTGGACCTCAGCTAACTCCTGAATACCTCCTGATGGTTCGCAATATGCAGTTAGCATCAGCTGAAAGTTCATCGGACGAATGTAAAAGCAGGAGACTTTCGCGACTTTGTAGTCCATCATGTAGAGAACCCATATTTGTTGACTCCTTTCCAAAACTAAAGACCTGGTATCGTCAGCATCGAGCATGTATTGCATCAACCCTTTCTGGTCTTGTGTCTGGAACCCCTGTTCATCAGATCGTTGATGCACTCTTGGCAATGATGTTTAGAAGAATAAACAGAGGTGCTCAACCATTGACTCCTTCAACATCAGGAAGTAGTAATTCATCTGGAACTGGACTTGATGATTTCCATTTCCATCTCAAGTTACCAGCTTGGGATATTTTAGAAGCTATTCCATTTGTGCTTGATGCTGCTTTGACAGCTTGTGGCCATGGTACACTATCACCACGTGAACTGGCTACAGGTTAGTAAATCATGTTATGTTGTCCAGCATCAGCTTCAGTCCTGCATCAAATTAGGTAGTCACAAAAGGGAGTGTAGTTATTAGAATGTGTTCCTTCTGGAGGAGTTTGAGGATGGGTACTTTCCTCACTGCTCTGTATCTCTCTGTGTGTGTATTGGAAACTGTAACTGTATCATTTTGTATTTGATTTTATGTTTTCCAAGCTTTCGAGATCTACATAAAAACTAGTCAACCTGAACTTCTGAAGTCTCAGAGAAAATTAAAACTTGCCAAAACAACACTTACTGTAGGATCAGTTTTTTAATTTACGCAGACCAACAATCCATTTAATTTCAGCTGTAGCCTCTGTTTCTCCTTATTTGATTCAGTGTTTTACTCTGGAGGAACTAGTTCAGCTTATAAATTCACTTTCATGTTCTAGATGAATTACATGATCCTGGCATTTCTATTTAAGTGTTCTTGTTTTTGTTTAGGGCCTAAAGATCTTACTGATTTTCTTCCTGCATCATTGGCAACAAGAGTAAATTCACTTTTATGTTCTAGATGAGTTATGTGATCCTGGCATTTCTATTTAAGTATTCTTGTTTTTGTTTAGGGCTCAAAGATCTTGCTGATTTTCTTCCTGCATCATTGGCAACAATAGTAAGTTACTTCTCCGGTGAAGTGACACGAGGACTCTGGAAGCCTGCTTTCATGAACGGTTCTGATTGGCCAAGTCCAGCTGCAAATTTGGCCAATGTTGAACGACAGATTAAGAAAATTTTAGCCGACACTGGCATTGATGTCCCAAGTTTGCCTGTAGGTGCGGCCTTGTATTATATGATTATATTATCCTTCAACATCTTCTAGCCTGGTCCATAGTTCTAATAAGACTATCAACAAGAAGAGAATGTGGATTCATCTGCCAAACAAATTTAATTAATTGGATATAACTTCGCTGGAAAACAAAAAATTAAATTCAAGTAGTTTTGGAGATTGATGATGCTGCGGGGAAAACTATTACTTTATTGCGGCTAAAATTTGACTTCTCTTATATTCTTTTGTAGTTTTCTGTATACAGTAGTGAGAACAACATTTCTAGATTTATATATTAAATTGCTGAAATTTGGATGTGATTACAGGTGGGAGCTCTCCAGCTACTCTTCCCTTACCCCTTGCTACTCTTGTCAGTCTTACGATAACCTATAAACTTGATAGAGTGACTGACCGTTTCTTGAACTTGGTTGGTCCTGCCTTAAATAATCTTTCCACCAGCTGTCCCTGGCCATGCATGGCCATTGTAGCTGCTCTATGGGCTCAGAAAGTAAAGCGTTGGAGTGACTTTCTTGTTTTCTCTGCATCCAGTGCAGTGTTCCACCATAATAGTGATGCTGTCATCCAACTACTAAGGGTATGCTTTGCAACCACTCTTGGATTAAATTCTTCCAGCTCAAGCAATGGTGGTGTAGGAAGCCTTCTTGGCCATGGCTTTGGCTCTCATTATTCTGGTGGTATTTCTCCTGTTGCTCCTGGGATACTATACTTGCGAGTTCATCGATATGTAAGAAAGATTGAGTTTATGACTGAAGAAATTGTCTCTCTTTTGCTGGACTCTGTTAAAGGTATTGCAAGCAGTGGCTTACCTTCAGGTAACCTGGAGAAGCTGATGAAAACGAAACATGGTACGAAATATGGTCAGGTTTCTCTTGCTGCAGCAATGACTCGTGTCAAGGTTGCAGCTTCTTTAGGAGCTTCAGTAGTTTGGATTACGGGTGGATCAAATCTGGTTCACTCCTTGATAAAAGAAACATTACCTTCGTGGTTCATATCAGTCCAAGGATCTGAGCCGAATGGAGGAGAATTTGGAGGGATGATTGACATGCTGGGGGGTTATGCTCTTGCGTACTTCACTGTGTTTTCTGGAGCATTTGCATGGGGAGTAGACTCAACATCATCAGTAGCATCTACGCGGAGGGCACATGTTGTTGGGCAACACTTAGAATTTCTGGCTAGTGCACTTGATGGAAAAATATCACTTGGTTGTAACAAGGCTACATGGAGAGCATACGTCTCGGGGTTTGTGAGCTTGATGGTGGGTTGCACACCAACCTGGATGCGCGAAGCGAATGTAGAGGTATTGAAGAGACTGAGCAGGACATTGAAGCAGTGGAACGAGGGAGAATTGGCCCTAGCTCTGCTGGGAATCAGTGGGATTTCTGCGATGGGTGCAGCCGCAGAGATGATTATAGAAAGTGGAGTTTGAGCTTCGTCGAATTTATTCATTGGTTGCCAGCGTAATAGAATGAAGGGGTTGACCTGACTTCTTCTGTACATTGTCATATACAGGGTAGTTCACTCTCATGTCTAGCAAATTGCCTTTTTGATTTAGGTTTGAGCTGGCTTTCTTTTACATCTGTTATGTATATAGTTCAAATAGAACACACTTGTTAGTTTTAAACGCTCCAGTTTTTTATTCCCTTTCCACCGGAGGCGTTGGAGTATCTCTGTATCGTGCTGTAAGAATCTTGGACAGCAAAAGTTAGGAGCTCGGTTTCTTTTGGCAATTGTCTGCAATTTGTTCTTTCTATGGATTGGATTTTGACTTCAGAATTTTCTGTTTCGAGAATTTGAAAAAATCTATAGTTTGTGAAGGGAAAAATATAACTCAAAAGCGAAAATTATTTGGAAAAGTACAAAGTTGCTTTAATACTAGGTTGTTATGAAGTCATCTTAATAATAATTTATCTAATATTAAAATGAAAAAGGATGTACTCTCAAACAAACAACACACCGTTGGAAGATGAACTCAAAAAAGCTCTTTATTTGTAAATTATTTGCGCAATCGCATCTAAAAATTTTCTGAGAGTAGCGGAGGCAGAGTCCAGAGGAAACTCCTTTGAGGAGGTTCTTTTTTCTTTTTTTTTTTTTGGTCATTCAAATCAAGTACTCAAACGTTAAACACACAAATTAAACAGTACAATGAGAAGAAAAAAATTATCTTGAATTTCACTAAAGACACAAATAATAATTTTAGGCGAGTTCTGGGATTGAACGATCCTATTAAGAACAGGCGTCGCCTAGCCGTGCTAGTGAGGGATTTTAGGACACTGCTTTTCTGCTTTCTTAACCAAAAATGGAGGCAATGGTTTTACTGAGAACCTGCCTTCCTATCTCTTCGACCTTTACATTCACTTTTACCCATTACAGAAATCTGACAATTCCTTCCAAGAACAATCTCCCACTTGGAGTAGGTGAGGCTTCCTAATCGAACTTGTAAATGTTCGGAGCTGCTACTTTTGTTCCGACTGATATACTTCAACTTCTTCTTGCTCCTTCTTTATGATTTTACTGATTCTTTCGTCTTTGAACTCAATTATTCTGCAGCGCGTAGAAGTAGGAACATGAAAGAACAAGACCTTTATGGGCTCCCGAAGGAGTATTATGACGATGTACGTTATTGCTCCATGGGATATTTAGCTGCTTTTCTTTCGTTTATAAGCTTGGATGAACCGTTAGGCTTCTGAATTGTGATGTTAACTTTTCTTTTTTTCTTGCAAAAAGGAAAAGGAAAAGGAATTCAAGAACTTGTTTTGTGTACCTTGAGAGCTGCTGCTAACCCTTTTCAGGTCAGGAATGGCAAGCTCGGCAACGAGAAAAGACCAAGGAATTTCGTAGAGGGCGTCAAGAGGAAGAGGAAGAAGAGGAAAGGAAGATTGAAGAATATCGGGATATTGGCTTGCGGCTGAAAGATTTTCCCCAAGAAGAGCTTCGGAAGGCCAAGAAATTGGTTTCCAGCTTTATTAGAGCGGCTGAGGAAGTAGAAGAGGTGATGATTGAGTCATTCTTTATGGCCTATTTTTCAAGCATGTGAATAGTAGGAGGGATTTGCTAAGTATCAGTAGTATGTAGGTTTTCTCAGTTCCCTATTCTACTCGTACATACTCACCGTCCCCCTCTGCTCTAGCGGAGTTCTCTTCTTTAGGCCTTCTTGTGGTCTGGCACTCTGGCTAAAGTTTTAGTGAATCTTTATATGCAAGAGGTTAACTTTTTCATCTCTTTTAACTCTCTTCCATGCAGAAAATCGAGGAAGCAGCTGAGAAAGGAGAACTAGATGAACTTGTGCTAATGGTCATATGGAATCGCCTTGATCTTGCTAGGCGTGATGTATGTCAAAATGTTTGAAACTTCTTTCCTTTTTCCCTTAAGGTGATGGTGGTATTGTTAAACAAGTTGCCTCGATGTGCCTGATTTGTCAACCTTATAGAACGATTGAAATTTGGACTGATCCTATAATTTAGGAATATTCTTAAGGAGAAATTTGGTAGTAAGTCTCAGCATCATACTTTTGTACCTTCAATTTCAACATTTATTTGCAAAAGAGATTTTACCACTGTAATTTAAATTTTCGTGAATGCTTCAGCATCTTACTTCCAATTGGTAGTATTGCCCTCAACACATATTGTATATCCTGATATACCTTAAAAACTTAGTCTCATATTGTATTCTGTAAGGGAAAAACACCAGAAAAGAAAAACGAAGACTCCTTTCCTTATCTCTGATCTTCATAACTAAATGTTAACCATTTGACGCTTCTCCAGGATGAAAAAGATGCTATTCGAAGCCTTGATCTGCTGTACAGGCGGGTAGAGGTATGCTCAATAATATTATTAACCATGGTCCATTGAAATATATCATGTCTTGTAGTAATTATGCAAGAACTGTTAGTTCTATTTCCTGTGATGATGTAACTCCAGTTGGGACATCCAGAGTAGCTGCAATGGTACTGTAGACCATCAGACACTTAAGACCTTACCATAACTTTCTTAGAATTCTTTATTTTCATATGAATGTTTTGAAGTACCAATGCCTGCTCAATGTAGTTGTACCTTGCAAAACTTGCAGATGAACCATATCCTCCTTGGTGTTAGAATTTTTCTGAAACTAAAATATTATATGTTCTTTGCATTTGTTATCTCATTGTTTAACACCATATTAACAGCTTTATCCACACATCTTAGGCTGAAATTCTGAAACGTGAGGCTTCTCCAGCCATGAGGCTGCTAAATGATCTTTTGAATATGCATGATGGATTTGATGATGAAGGGTGGCTTAAGGCATGCAAGAAGCGCATGGTTGAGACCTTCCCTCGGGAGGATCCTTTTAGCATTCTTGTGCCTGCAGGATTTGACATTAACGAGGTAAAATCCAAATGTCGTCAATGTAGTACTTTAATGGCACGATGACAGTTCTGACTCTAAAAATGAGATGAGTTCTATTGAACTTGTTACTCTTGTTGGTAAACAGGAAATTTCTTTATAGAGTCGGAGGAAAAATTGTTTGGTATAACTAGCAAGATAAATTGATGCTTTGCTTGTCAAGTCCACCCTCATACCTGCAAACTCACACACAGATTGTGCCAGGATGGGCATGTTTGAATTTTTTTTCTTTTTCCAGCCCCCAACACCCCCCCCCCCCCCCCCTTTTCTCTCTTCTGGATGGAGGTGGATTATGGTGGAGTAATAGTTGATGAATAATGAAGAGTACGGGCTGCATGGAGATCCAAGCCCGAGAGCATCCCAATAGGGATTTATTAAATGCATGAAATCTTGGCAACAAATTTGCATTGTTTGAAAGAACACAGAGACTGTTTTATATAGACCTAACTTATCACCATTTTGATTGAACATATGAAGCAGTACCCTGTGGATGAGATTTTTTTTCCTTTTCCTTTCAGCATCAAGGCCCATTGGCACCCGCTATGCCTATGGAAGTTGATGATGTTCTTTTGCGGGCAGATTTTGTTAGAGAGGTAGCTGCATTGCTGCAAGAAGTTCAATCTGAGCTGAGTGAGGCACAATATTCACAAGGGCTTGATCCTGAGTCCGTTGCAACTAGGTTGAAGCAGCAGGAAAAGCAAAGAGCCGTTCGTCAAGTTGAAGCTTTGTTAGATCTGGCTATGAATTTGAAGTGGTAGCAGTAGGCATTTGTTGAAAATCATGGGTAGATCTCCGTAATTTCCTGTCTTGGCATCGGGAACTTCGTAATGGAGAGAATTGCAGTTGTATATCGAGTTGCCTGTGCATAAGAGACTAAGGAAGTACTGTATTGGAGTTTCTGTATATATGTTTTCCGCAGTCCGATATATCCTTCAGGTTCTCAATAATATAGCAACAATTTTATACTATGCAATCAACCTGCAACGGCTATTTCAATTAACATAAAAGGAAGGTGACTGAAGATTTGTTAAAACACACTTTTTTCCGGGTTCACATCATCGAATTTTCTCTTTTAGCCATTTATGGTACAAGATGATTTATGGCCCTGATTGTTCTCCAATTTCCTAATGTATGAATATTTGATTATTTCATCTTTTCTTTTATATATCAAGGATGACGGGATCTGAATTTAACCCAAAACCTTCCCTTAATAAGGTGTACTAATTGCCAGCTACATACCATATTGTTACTGTAGTTGGCATGTCAGACATTCTTCATCGTGCTAATAAGTCGATTTAACAGCAGCTTAACAGAAAAATTATTGTTTCACGTAGACGGTAAGAAGATGTAACATTCTACAAAATGAACGCCTAGCATTTACGACCTTAAAAGGAAACACTGCTACTCTGCGGCGGCGTCGAAGAACAGGGATGCATCAAAAAGGCACTCGAAAGACTGACTGCATTGAAACAGAAACCTGGACGACTCAAAAATCATGTAAAAGATATGGAGGCGATAGAGCTTGACAGCCCTTCTATACATGCATATGATAATATAGGCCTTGATTGTGTTACAGTGGCAGCATTTAATAAAGCAATTACCTCGGAGCTCTATGATATTTTCAGCTTGAAGTCGAAAAACAAAGTCACGGAAGACTGTTATCCTCAGTCGAATATGGACTTACAAATTCTAATATCTGCAACCTGCCGGTATAACAGGAAAGAATCTCTGTAAGTCCATCTGTAAAGGTGTAAAAGCACATCTTTATGACACTGCAGCAAGCAGTGGCCGCAAAGTACCCCAAGCTTGCAATCAAAGAAAACTATGTTCTACAAACAAAAGATTCAGCCACAGCCGATTAGAAAGTCAAGTGATAGGTTGCACTTATTGAAGAAGGGTGATTGTTATACACATAGTCTCTCTTCTCTACCAGGAAATCTCATGTGCCATGAATACCATGAACCACAGGATTTATTGTACCTATGACACGATAAGAATCTTCTCTGCCATTCATTAACAAGCTATACCTAAAGGGGATTTTTATAGTAGAAGGAAGAAAAAAACTGAGCCAATTTAATTCAGCTTGAAGGGCTCCTGGCTTCAAATAGAACACAACTGTGAGACTTCATCTCGTATGTGCCTGATCCATCCTCAACAGGAACACCATCTGCAGAGAAAAATCCAGGAAAAGGAAGGCCTGTGTCAACCAAGCGAGACCATACCATATCTGCTGGAGCCGGGGGAAGCACAATGTTCTCTTTATGATTTGCACCATTGAAGACAACAAACAAATCACCATAGATGCTAGGAGTAGAGATAGAGTGACAGTCCTCAGTACTGGCCTTCAAAAGCATTGCCAGAAATTTGCTAGACACGTCATCCCACCTTGGTGGAGATAGGTTTCTCCCATACCACCCAATGCTCTCTTCCTTCAAGAAGTTCCTCCTCCGAAAGAGATCTCTTCGCCTTACTCTTAGTGAACTCAAAAATGAAATAAACTGCATGCTCTGGATGCCAAAACCTGTACTTAGGGCATTCCAATCCAAGGGTTTTCTGTCTTCAAATCTAGGAGAACCCCCAGAAGACTGACCACACTCATCTCCCATATTAAGCACCGGAGCACCTAGTGAAACAAATAAAATGAAGAGGAAATTACGGATTTGTTTCAGCCGTGTTTCTAATACAGAAGCTTTATTTGTTGGACCTTCTTCTCCACAGTTCCAACTTAGTTCTGACGCCAGCTCAGTATTACTGAAGCTGACTAAATCTACAAGAGAAAGTCCAAAATTTCTGGTAATATAATTGAAAGAAAACGAAGGGCCTCGGCCATCCTGGAAGATATCCCCACTTCCACAAAGCCGTGTTGCAAGGTTGCTGAGGAGACCTTTACCCCTTAAAAAATTTCTCACATCATAGCAAAACTTAGCATTTATCTCTGCCCATCTCTTCCAGTGAGGGAATAAAATTTCCTTCGACTCCATATCATTTGGATCCCAAGAATCTGCAATTATCTTCACTTTTGAAAGTAAGGGATCAAAAGCAATCATTTCCACCAAAGGGGGGCGAGATAAGAACTCCCCATGAAACCCTCTCATTAAAGAAGAAGCATTAACAAAACAGAAACCATCTATGTGAAACTCAATCACCCAATGCCGGAGACTGTCCAAAATCATTTGCGTTACAACAGGGAAATTGCAGTTCAATGCATTTTTACTTGCCAAGGCATCACCTGCTTTGACATAATAATAGGAAGAGTTGTCAATTTCCCTCAGAGCTCCACCCCGGGCAGTATGTGTGAAAACTACTTCTAAGAAAACCTCTATTCCTGAACCATGTAATTTCTTCACCATCTCCTTTATAGACTTGATAATGGAGACTGTGTTAACATAAGATTCAGATGGGCTTCCAGGTGAAAAGAAATGCCATGGGAAATAAAGACCTCTCTGCTCATCAAATGGAAAAATTGGCTCCAGTAGAACTGCATTTACTCCAAGATCTTTAAAATGGTGCAGCTTTTCAGAGATTCCAGAGAAAGTTCCAGCAATCTGATTAGATAACTTACTGGACTTATCCTTCGTAAAGCGTGTAACATTCAATCTATAGACAACTAGTTCTTCCAATGGTATCCCAGGACGAACCTCCTGGCCCCAGTCAAATGGAGGTTCCTTGCCCAATTGGCCTAGACCTTTCAAAACTGAGCTAGACTGACTCCCTGCAGTTACAACATCCCCAATGACTTTAGCATAAGGATCCAAGAGAACATGCTCTTGTTTTCCATCTGTACCAACCTGGCATCTATAACCATATTGTACGAAGGATGAGCTACTTTCCATAGAGATATGCCAAATATCACCCGATCGATTGACGTAGGGATCCAGATCAATCTCTAAAGCAGGTTTGTCAGTTGCAATGTCATTGTACAAGCACAGAACTACACTTTCTGCGCTACGTGAAAAAAGGGCGAAATTCATAGAGCCATCTGCTAAGAAGGAGAGACCCAACGGAGCAGGACAGCCAGAACCAAAACCAACAGGCACAACAAAACTTTTCTTCCTATGGCTCCTGATCTCTAAGCTTTTTGCATCAGAATCTAATTGTGACTTTAGCAGAAACGAAATATAGAAGGGGGCTAAGCTCAATTCATATTCTAACTCAGCTGCAAGAGTTCCGAAAGATACCAGCACGAATGGGGTCTCAATAGAGTTATATTTTCCAATGAGGCCTGACCCTTGGAAGTCTAGAGGCATGAGACATGAGGAATCAGACCTAAATATCCCCCAACACATAACAAGCTCACATGATGTGCTAGAAAACTGCAAGGACAGAACTTCAATATGCACTCTGTATTTATCATCTTTCTTTTCAACAAGCACCTTCAACTGGTCACCAGTCTCTGTTCTAAATCGATAAGTGAACACTCTTTTGGCAGTTTGAATAGCAGAGATGTCTGATTTGGCCAAGGCACTCAATCTATGACCTTGAGATGAACTTCTGAAACTTTTTGCAGCTTCACAAACTTTGTGTTTTTTTCCATCCAAATGTATCATTCCTTTCAGATGCTTACAACGAGTGGCAGCAATGAACTTAGAAGTCTCAATGGCTCCACAGCCAAGACAACGCCGTTGCATTCTAAAGGATATTGGAACATAGCCATTTTGGGGTGCAAAATGAGGTAGTACCACGTTCATAGACATAAGATTATTGACAATGACAGGACTTCGTTAATTCTCTGGAATATTTACCTGTTCTAGATAACCAAGATGAGAATAAGCAGAAAGAAAGAATGTAAAGATTATAAAAAAATGTTTATGCAAATAAAACATGCTATATTGTACAGTACAGTCCCATAGGATTTATACTGAAGCGTAATTAGATTTTCAGATAATGCATCTGAAAGATCTTCAATGCTTCCACTAAATTCCAAATGCAGGTGCTATTCCCATTACCAAACTACTGCTTATTTTTAAGAATTGACGATCAAAAATGAATTAGCAGAAAGCCCATTCAACAATCGGTAAAAAGACATAATTATAACTAAATCTGATGCACAAACTCGATCCTTCAACAACCAGTATATCTTATAAAGATTTCAGCAATAGACCAAATATTTTCTTTCAAAAATCTCTTACATTAACAAAGAATGGTTCTTTTCAGCCCAACCCTCTTTCTCACTGATAACAAATGAACGCAAAGATGCGAGCACATCTTTCTCCACTGGCACATAGGACCAATACCTGAGCGAACTGGGTTCACTTTCCATTTCTTGCAAATATAGCATTAGATTTTGGAAGAAATTGAAGATAGCCATACACAGCTCAATTCCAACGTAGAAAACATTGGGAAAAATGTGAACTTGAATGCTTAAACACAAATTCAATTACATGAAGAAGAATAGAAAGCAGAAACTTACAAGATGATGGGAAGTGAAAGCTCAAGAAATTGAAAGATGACAGAGAAAGAGAGAAAATGCGGAAGGCTTCAGAATTTAGGACACAGTAGAAGACTATCGCAAGTGAATCATCATCATATAGCCGGGCTCTGTCAGTAGAGGGGAGTAGTAACTGTTAAGCGAATGAATCTTGATAACCGCAAAACATGTACTCTCCTGAGATTCGGAGACAGGTGGAAGGAATTCTCTGCTGCGCTGATGCAGAACACCCACTTTCATCAGCCTAATGGCTAATGGGTCCCAGCCGGACCAATCATTTTTTTTTTTTTCGCTTAAGTAATTATGAAACGGAGGACTCGTAAAATTGTACCTTAGATGACACATATTAGATCCATTGTATCAGCCTTACCAACATTCAGTTCTTATATTTATTGGATGAAATTGGATATATATTATTTTTGATAAAGCTTCAAAATTTTAACTCCAAATATCACTTAAAAAAAGTATCATATTTCAATATATGCTATTAAATTTTATTTTTATATTTGTTATTTTATTATATTATTTTCTTATTTTTTTATGTCATTCTATAATTCTTTAAAGTAAAATTTGAATAAAAATAATATACTCACCAACACATAAGTGACTTATTATAGATATAGAAAAGAATATAAAAAATATTCTAACGATATAAAAAGATCAAAAAAATATTAACATAAATCAAAATAGAATCTTTTTTATTAATATTTAAATTAAAAATTTTTAAAATATCTAGAAAAAATTAATACGTTTTACATCATACTGTAAGGATCTTATGATAGTTAAATATTTTCGACATAATTATAAGTTTTACACAAAAATAATAATACAATCTGTTATACTATTTTTTTAATAAACTGAAATAGTAATTAATATTTCATTTTCTTGTATAAGTTTGTATTAGTACT
The DNA here is from genome assembly GCA_030512225.1 of Rauvolfia tetraphylla. Classification (NCBI taxonomy): domain Eukaryota; kingdom Viridiplantae; phylum Streptophyta; class Magnoliopsida; order Gentianales; family Apocynaceae; genus Rauvolfia; species Rauvolfia tetraphylla. The sequence continues at coordinate 295,349 of JAJQKT010000037.1, forward strand.
CTATCGTTACCCTTTTTCCAATTATCATTTTGGGATCAAATTATCATAAGCATACCTTCTTTTTATCGTATGGTCCGGAATTCTAAGCATTACTATTCCATCAAAATTGGAATTCCAGCAGTAATCAGAGCCTAAAACTCTGAAAATCGTTAACAGCCCATCATCTTACCCATATTACTTAGTGCCCGCTCCGCTTAGACCGCGGGTTAACGTGCCGGAAGCGGATCAGTCTATTTTTTTTTATTTTTTTAAAATTTTTTAAATAAAAAACGACACCGTTTTGATATTTTTAAAATATTTTAAAATTTTTTTTTCCTGAAACGATATCGTTTTTTATATTTTTTGACAAAACAACGTCATTTTGAAAAGTCCGCGGGCTGACCTGTTTAACCGCGGACTGAGGGTTCTCAGCCCGCGGGCCAAATAGGCCAACCCGCACCGATCCGTTTCAAAGCCAGCCCGCGATGGGCCGAGATGGACTTTGACACCACTATTATTACTGTTGAGGTGAATCAACAACACGCATGCATCGCTTGTAACCGATGTACATGATCACACTCTTCGAGCTCTGCAACCCACGACAAAAAGGCTGCAGAACCTGAACAATGGACGCAAGCTACTTGACATTGGGAAGAAACATCTTGCAAATCAAAATTACATAAATTCCTGTACAAATCAATTGTAACATTAATCCTCCTGTCTAAGTTAGTGGTACAACTTTTGTACAAAGATTCTAAAGAATTTAGCAGGGATGAATGTTTTCAGATTCTGGACCAATACATGCAAAACTATTCCCGGTGAGATTGACAATGACAGACCCTCGAACAAGGAAAACAATAATATCAAGTTGTAACAAGAATGTGAGACTTCAATGTCTGGCTACCGAAGAAGTTGGTATCTCAAATGGTTGTTTCAGGAACCCCTTCTGAACCAGTTTTACTACCCTTGCGGGAAGTAGTCCTCTTGGTGGCGACCAGAGTGTTATTCTCCACGTCATCAACTGCTGCTGGCCTCTCAACCTCCTCGGACTTGAAAACTGGGTGTATATAAGCATCCTCCAGATATGCTTTTATATTCAGGGTTGGTTCAGTAGCTCTTTCCAATGTGTCTTTCACCATTGCATCCTGTGAACATCAGATCGGATTGAAGTCCATTACCCAATGGAACACTATAAACCTGTAGGCTACCTAGTGGGGAATGTATCAGAATTTTCAACTCTGAAAGCTAGGCGCTGAATGTCTCATTATGCCAGTTGCATGGTAAACGGTTACAGCATTGTAATCACCATCTCAACCGACAACGTTTTATGATAGTTCCATAAATCTTAGTGATGGGTGCCCCTATTGAAAAGCTCTTGACAGTCAACGTCATGTTACCATGTTTTCTTGTTCTAGTCTTCATGATGCCAGAGCAGCATGGAGTCCTTATAACAACAGGGTTAAGCTGAAGGCTAACTAATGGTACATGTGGAAATTTTACATCACCAATAAATTCCATCCAATAGGCCTCACACCAGAAACATAAAAAAAGAACAGTGCGCTTCAATAGATGTTTTGGCAATCAATTATAATATGTTACTAATCACTTATTTCAATGTGAAATAGCATTTTCCTCTTGTTCTTTGTTATTTGTATTCAACATTTTCATTTTGCATCAATTTCTCCAAAGTATAAGCATTGTTATCAAAAGGCAGCTAGAAACAGCAATCTTGATGTTTGCATCAGCAAAAGGTTAACAATCTAACCGGGAGGAAAAATAATGAGATCGATGAGTAGAGGACCCAATCATTTGACACTACAAAATAAAAAATCCAATTCTGACCTGTAACGGGAATACTACGAAAGCAGTCTCAAATCGCCCCTTGCAGAAGTAATGAAACCAAATGGTCAGAACCGGGAGAACAATAAGCAATGGTGTTGATTTGGAAGCATTCATGGTGCTTAATAACCCCATCAATAGAAGCTGTGATATTACTAAACCAATGATTATACGAAAATGCACATCTGGCCAAAAACTTGCTCCACTCTCGTACTTTTGATCATAGACATTGATAATCTTGCAATAAGAAACAATTTCACAATGTAATTTAATTGAAATTTGAGAATGGCGCTGCACAAAGCAAAAAACAAAAAAATGCTACTAGACTATTATCACCATATTACATCAAGAAAGCTATAGGGATAAACTTTGCAATAGATGAAAATGCTAACAGATCATTGTCACAACTCATTTTCTTAACCAAGTAAACCTAAAAACAAGAGCAGAAGTCACTAAGAATCCAGTGCAAAAGAAAGAGAAGTTCTAATACTGAAAATTCTTCACACATTTCCCAAGTTTTAATGTGGCATTTTAGGCAATTCTCATATTGACACATTCATATGAACAAAATGAGTATTTCTTTAATCCCCCAACTTTTGATGAAGAAAAGAATGTACAGATAATAGAACGTGAAACGACCACAATTCTGCGTCCTTGCAGGAAAAATTTGACATGTCCTTGACTAGGGAAAGAGATATCACTGAGCTTTCCTAATTTAAGCTGTCCTATCCTAACTTGAGTTAAAATAGCCAGTAAAGAAAAAAGCTTTCTTAAACATTCCCTCCAGCTTATAGGAAGTAATACACATAAATAACTCTGAGAGAACTGTATCAGAGCTAGTAGCTTCTTAGGTTCTTGCCTACTGCCCATCAAATCGAATAATGAATCTGCTCAAACTTTTGTTCCCCTTTTTGTAAAAATCTATGTGACTTTAGCTTTTCTCTCACTTCTATTCATGGCACCTTTTTTCTCATTCACATTCAGAGATTCTAAAAAAGATTAAAAAGAAAATAAATAATCAACACATTTTGCGTTCATACAACTAATCTCTGAGACTCTTGTTCTTAATCAGTTAATTGTTTAAGCATCAACCAGAAAACATACCTGGTGACGGAAAACCACATATGCAAAGGCAAAGAATATGATAATGAAGGGAAGGAGTATAGGTGTGACTACTGAATACACAAGTCCCAGCAAGAAATACAATTGTATGCGTGGTTCTGTGACAGCAAAATTTATAGAACCAGGATCCATTGCCTTCTCCCTGTCTTGGTCTGTCTTCACCAAAAACGTGTTCTTAAGATGAAACATAATTAATGGAACCAATCTAAGAATCTCAGCAGCAATCCCAGCCCAACCATCAACCATTATGTAAGTAATAAAGAATGTAGCTTTCATTGGCATGGCCACACCAACAGTTTCTGGAATCCTGCAACCAAAATATGATGTTGAAAACTGTCATATCTGGAATATGAAATATATCTGAGATTAGTCAAAAACATATAAATAAAAGAAGACAGTATCTAATCATATGATCGTTAAAATTTCTACAAAGCAAAGTTAAAGGAAATGCTTATATTTGTACATGAACAATAACAGAAAATGCTACTAAAGTTTGCATATATATTGAAATCACATAATCCACTAGATAGTAATAACAATTTACATCCAAGAAAAGTGGACAGCTTGCTGCTGGTAGATCTGCAATGTTTGATGCATCATTTGAAAATAAAGAATTTAAAACAAAACAATTAAGGGGTCTCACTTTCAGAAGAAAAAGAAGTTCAAAGATGAGTGAGTCAGAGAGAGAGAGAGAGAGAGAAACTCTTAGAAAAACTGTTGTTGCTTATGACATTTGGAGTTCAAGTTATACGTCAGCAACTAGTGACATTTGATATTAAAAGCCAGCAGACTGCACACTAACATCCTCTACGAATAACTTTGGTACAATTGATCAATAAGGATTGAACTCCAAGCAATCTTAAGGTATAATGTTTTCAGAGAAAGAGCATCTTGAAGTAGAATGCTTTCATATTTGAGAACAATAGGGGCACATACTTTGTTGCAGATTGATTCAGAAACTTGTGGAGCTGCTCAAATGCAGCTCCTGTAATGATGCTTCCTAAGAACACATTAACAAGTAGAAACAAGTGATACTTCTCAGCAGATCTTCTTTCCAAATATGAAAGTGATGTGAAGCCTTCTATTTTGGACATCATCATGAGAATTGTGGGAAGAAAAATCAGAAAAATCTTCAACGCGATCCCCGGAAGAAAACCTTGAACGACTGACTCAATAAAATTCCTGTGGCAGAAATTCTAGTGCTTAGAAGTCCATTTCTTGATCCATGGCATAACATAAATCTTGGAATTGTGAAGCACTTATGGCAATAGTATAGAGAAGGATGAGCAAACATCCAGAGATGTGCCACACAAATCCAGACACCTTAAGATAGGGTCTTTTAGAAAGGAATGCTTCTTCTTCTTCCTTGAAATATTTCTGGAATCCCAGATGAATTCACTAACTAATGCCAATGTCAATTAAATTGCCTGTATAACCTCTAAGGAAGAATTAACCGGCAAGCTTATGTAAAGTAATAATCCTGAATAGACTTGAATCATCCCTAAATGATTCTTCAACTGGTTGATTAAATCTAGTAACAGGAATTGGCATGTTACAGCATAATCATGTAAAAGAACAACTAATCTGTATCCCAGAAGCTTTTGCATTGTGATTGTGTGAAAGAACAACTAATCTGTATCCCCGAAGTCATTGAATATATATAAGAAAGAAGAACAACTGCATTGCATGGTAGAATCTTTATGAGTTCAAAGTGAGATATTCACTTACATTTCTAACAATGGCTTCAAGAAAGGAAGAACCTTTACGATGCCATCAATGCTGGCCAGAGATTGAACAAAAGCAATAGGAATCATAAAAAAGAAAGTAAGAAAAAATAGAGCAACAGCCATAAGCAATCTCCGAACGGTGAGTTCCACATATGGTATTGCCAGATTATCCCAATAAACGTCTCGTGGTTCAGGAGCCCATTCAGTCAGCCAAATGGTAGGATTACTTGATTGTTGAGTTTGAGCACAAACAGCAGCTCCCCATCGGGATCTGAACGACACAAATGCAGCAGGAACTATGGCCTTAGGATCACTCATCACCTTCTCTCGCTCAGCAGCTTCCTAGACAAAACATGCCATGCCATCATAATATAACTGACAACCCAATGTGCAGCTTATCTTTCCCTTATTAATATAACTTATACATTTCACCCTTCCCTAATACAATGACTGGTTACTTTACATTGTCAACTTTAATTGAGTAATAAAGATTTTTCAGAAGGCATGGGAGCCTCTTAGGTAAACACCTTTGCATGCTCTCCTGTCTGACCGTTCTGTTGCCAAATAGTCCTTGTGGACTGTACTGTATATAGGTAATAAATATAACAGATTCTACTTAATGCGTGAGGCTTCCTTGGAAACAGAATATAGATTGTTTCCTAGTGCCTCCAGGACAGATTCTTGTACCAAGTTATCCCAAAACCATGGCTTTCAGGCATAGAGCTACCATTCCCACTCCCAGCGCCAAGGGAACAGACATCACACATATTTTCTTTCCATCATAATTAAGAAACTGCAAGGTTATTTGACTTGTAAATTTATAAAATATTTAGCTAGTTTGAGTAAGAAATTAAACTTATCCAGCAAAGGATATTCTAACTAATCAAGAAAGTCATCCAGTATATGAGCTTGGTCAATAAACAATGCCAACAATAATAAACTTGAATTGGAAGTCAAAACTAGCTCATGGGCCGTCCTACTGACAGATTGATAGAGGTCATTTGTCATGTTTCTCAAAGAAAGTGTATCTGCAGAAGTATTAAGATTGAAGCTACTTAAAACCAACAGTAAAGGTGACTTACCTCTTCTCTCAACTTGTGGATTTCTTCTGTATAGTAGTCAATTGCATCCACAGTCTTTCCCCAGAGTCCCCAGAAGCCTGTCTATAAATATTTTTAAGTATGAGATGAGGATCTCAGTACCTTGTATCATCTGAATAGATGACGGAATCAAAAGGAAAATGCACAGATCCAAAAATAACCTTGATAAAGCTTCAACATACTGATAAGAATACCTTGGTAGTTGGCCTCTTCTTAGGGTTCCTTTCAAATTTGGTCTGATAGTAGGTACGCCAGTTTTGGTAACTCTTCTTCTTTTCCACTAAGCTTGCAAGTTTATTTGCATTATAGACAACCTACAGTTTTCCAGAATTGTGAGGCGACTGTCTTAGAAAATGGAGCAAAGTATTCTAAACAGACTTGCATAGATTACGTCCTGTTTGGTTAAATAGAAATCAAGCAACTTTTTCCCGTTCATATCCAATTCCCCCACTCAGAAAAAAAGAAAACATCCACCTCGCAATGACCTAGTAAAGAAAAAGCAGTGGGTAAGCGGTTGACCTGATGTAAAAGATAATGGTCCGAATGATTTACACAAAAGAAATGCTCAACATGCTCGCTAACGGATTCATCAGGATCAGGAGGTACATTTCTCAGAAGAACCTGCAATAGTTGAAATAAGTGAACAGTGACAAAAGTATGTTACTGTTATTGCGATGAGATAGGAAATTTCTGATGCTATCCCATTGGCCTATATGGTTATATTACTGCTCATACAACAATTAGTTCTCCAGGGGTCAAACATTATCTTACGGAACTGAATTCACACTTCCTACAAATAATTGATTTGAAAGTTCTAACCAAACAAAAGAAAAATCATATGTTTTATCTGATTTGATAATGAAGCTTAACCATGACGTAAAACCTTATATTTCAGCATTCCTACATTAGTCTGTTTCTTAAAATCCTAACGAAAGCGAGAGACAAAATTAAGATAAGCTAGATCCATCATTTATCAACTTGAAAATCTTGACATGTAGTAATAAGATGAAAAGGGCCAAATGATACCCTATTTCAACCTATAATAAACTGTTTTTTATATCTGCTGAGAAAGCAACCAAATCAGATTTGGCTTTGTCATGGAAAATATATATGGAATTTCAATAGTAAGAATGCAGTATTATGACCTGCTCGGTCAATAGCAAACGCATTTTATTTACTCTAAAGCTGCATATCACTACCATGCATAATATTGCTGGTTGTGATTTCACTTGTTTATGAATGGAGGTTGGAGCAAGGACTCAAACCCAGTGAATAAGACCTAGTTTATTGCAGGAACAAGCTTCAATCCTACATAACTATCCCCAATTCTTTCTTTCACCCCTATACCTTATGTGATCTCAAATAAAAATGAAAATTTTTTAAAAAGAAAGTGATCAAGAAGTAAATGTGACATTGACTTCAACAAAATATAGAGACAACCAATAATGCAATTACGATGGAGTGTGGCGGCTCCAATATTGGGAACATTTACACCAAATGAATGATCTATCTAAGTACGTACATCCATTAAAACAGATATTAACCACACCAAAGTGATATATATAAATGTCGTCTAAACTGAAATGCAAGTACCCTGTCAGCAAAGGTAGCTTTTTGAAGCACTTACAGTGAACTGATCAGGACGACGATTTTCAGAAGCAAGAAACCGCAACCTCATCACAGCAACAAGCTTATACTCCTTGTACAGAACATAGCATGTCCAAAATGTAAATACATATGCCATTATTATATGTGTCCAAAGCCTGGAAAGGAAACAGGATAAGTTTTTCTATGGCATGAGTTTAAACAGTGCAACTCCTACGAAACAATCAAAGAATGATCAGCATCAGTAAAATTTCATTAAAACCATGTCATAGGTAATTTTTCAGCGGAAATCTGCAACGATTACCTACTTCACAAATAACCATGGTAAGAACAATACTTGTGAAAAGCTAAAATTCTATTGAAAATACAAACACAACTTTCTCAGAAACGGTTCAAGATATAGAGGGGAGACCAATCACGAAAACTAAAGATGCAAGGAACACATTTTCTTCAATCAGAAAGAAGAGAACATGAAGAGTTCTCAAAGAGTTCATAATCCTTTATAACATTGTAATCTAGCAATTCTGGTTATACATGAGCTCCATTTAGCATTTTTCTTGAAGACATGAAAAGTGGACAACTCAGGTTATTGATTTCTTTATTCGATTGCTGATTAACTTGATTGTATTATCAATATCAAATATTTCTTGCATCTTCAAGCAAAAGACTGCTGTCATACCAAAGTGCAGAGATACAAGAGAGGAGAGGAAATAATTAATCTCGCCTGTCTGAGCCAGGAGATACGTTGGAAATTGAGAGCTTATCGATATCACTGTATGTTATGTCTTTAATATTCTCTAATGTCTGGCCAGTCCAATTGACAGGAGCCAATACCGCAAAAGCAAGTAGTGCTATTGGGACAAAGATCTTCAATCTGTTTTGGGAAGAATCAAGAAACTTATAACTGAAATTGTTGAAAAATAGGAGCTTATCTTTGCTTGCCTTCAACTACCAATTCCAATTAGCACATGAAAGAGTTCTTATACAATACCACCATCTTTTAGAACAGGGTAAATTAACTGGTGTATACTTACCCAAGAAGGTAAATCCGAATATATATAGCGGAGTCAAGCCCTGCATGATCAATGAGCTCAGGTTGTGGCATTCTTAATGCTGCAGGCATCCAGTTCCAGAATTTCAAGTATGTTCTGCAGTCCAAATTCACAAATTTATTCACAAAAGCTCCCGAACTTCTTGGGCTGGCCCTTATACCCTTCAAGTACCATTTTGGGAAGTATACTCTATCATTAATTGGTTGAAGTCGTAAAAATGCAAAGGCTAAAAGAAAGGCCAATGCAGACAGAAGATTGATAGCAGCTGAAACACTGATATCATTGACGCTAGCCATATTCTTTCTTGAATATTACCTGTAGTTCACGTCAGAACATATGAGACACATGACAGGACATAATAACACGAGATAAACATCATTCAGCCTTCTGGAAACTGAAATATATAATTACCCTTAGTTAATTGAATCACTTCGATCAACAGAGTAAATTTGCAATACAAAACATGCTCCAGTTGTCAACTACTCAAATTCTATAATACAAGGAGAAATTCTTTTCCCTCATTTCTCTCAATGGCGACCAAAGAGCACTATAGTTCCGCGGAAACTCAATGAAAAAGGCCTCCTTATCCCTGGCAGTGCTTTACAAACTTCTGAGAATCATCATCACTTAGAAACCAAAAGATTTTGAATATTGACTAATAAGAACTTAAACCCCGAAACATGAAGAAATAAATAACTCTGCTTATATATCTTGAAATGATCAGAAAACTAAATGCACGGACAGAGAAAAGGCAAATACTTCTTATAAACTTGAAGGAGAAAAACTATATGGGTCGATGTTGCTGGGACATTTTCTTCATAAGCAAGCTGAAATATGGGACATAACAATATACCTTCCTAAATCATATGCAAGCTGAAATAGGGGACATAACAATATACCTTCCTAAATCATAAGCTCTATCTCGGAATAACGTAAATGATCTTACCATCGGGCGAGAATAAAAACAAGATGAATGCTTTAACAGTAAAACTGATTATATCCTATTGAAGACTAGTTTTGAGAAATACTCATGGCAGAAAAAGTTGTAAAAATTTTCAAGAAAAGCATCAGAATCAAAAGTTTTGACTCCAGAATTTCAACCTGAAAAAGAAGATGGGAAAGAACAATAACGGAAACTCACCCGGAGAAGGCTAAAAACGGACGGTGTGTCGAAGATTCCTTATGCCAACCAGTCCCAATCAATGGATGATCATAAAAATCCTAAAACACTTTCCCTTCCCCTTATCTTTTACCAACCAAACGAATCCCTTCGAGGTAACCTTGAGACGAATGCTCTTTGATGTATACCAAACAAAGATTGAAAAAAAACCAATGAATACACCAGAGAAGAAAAGAGTTGTACAAAAGAATATACTTACATAAACAAATGAGGATCGTTCTTGGGTGTAAAGGGGGGGGTTTCTTGAGATGATTTTGGGGTGGGTTTGGTTGGCTTTGACGATCCCCGGGAAGGGAGGAGAGAGGGAAGACGGCGACAAGCTTGGGACGGAGGGAATGACAGGGCTCTCGAGGCGCGATACTCTTTATGCTGGTGTGTGTCATGGCAGTTGGTTTTTAACGTTGTAGTGCAAGCGCATATTCCTTGCGTTTGAATTCTTCAATCCCAATTTTGCCCCTGCCCTGCTCTTCTACTCCTCCTACCTCTCCTTTGTGTATCAACCCTCCAAACACACTTTAAATTTATGGTGTCCATGAAGTTGTACCTAACTGCTAGTTTAGAAATTAAGATTCGATTTATGTAGTATTAATAGAAAAAAAATGATTATCATTCATGAATTTCAAGCACATTCGTACTAGAGATAATATTTAGTGATATTTAATTGATTATTTAGTATTAAAAAAATCATGTTTTAGCATCTAATTTGTTTCTATATTAGATTAGAGTTTCTTATTTATAAATTCAATTTATATTTCTTGGTTAATTTATATCCTTTTTCCTGATGTATGAAAAAATCTATATCAGCTCAAAATGAACTCCAACCTAACTTGAAGGGCGAGCAAAGGGGCAGAATGAACATGTCAGTTAATTTTGTAATCTCAAAGCACATGATAACCTATTTTGTTTATCATATGTTATAGTATTTGTAGAATTTTAAGAACCGACTTCTATCAAAACGATGCACCAGATCAAACCAAAGGCGCGGACATCAATTTCAATGAAGAAAATCTGAAACATGTAGTGCTCCAAATCTTGGATGATGGGTCCGCCATTGAGGATCTGTGGAGCTTAAAATTTCCACTGAGGTTGCACCTACATTCTGCGCTACTTTCACAAAAGATGTTTGTGCGTACTTGAATTAATTTTCTAATTCAAAAAAATTCAAGAAAATAAGTGGCGGATGGTATGGAATTGTTGCTTTGGCAGGGCACAGCTCAGGCCACAGTAGAAGAATACATTTTTATTAGCAGATGATGTATCCTTTCTCACAGTGCAAGATATTTTATATGATCGTATCTGAGGCCTACTATCGGGTCCGGTTTGATATCTTTCTTAGTGATCGTCATGCTTTATAGAAAATCACCAAATATGTGAAGCAAAGTTAGTATATTTAGATTGAATTTTTATTTGATTTTAATTATATTAAAAATAATAAAAATAAATTATTTGTGAAAAAAATAAAATTAAAGTAAAAAAAAATTAAAAAAATAAACAAAAATTTAAATTGAAAGCCAATCTAAATTGACCTTAATTAATTCCCAGAAGGATCCCCAGTCAATAAATCGAACAAGGAAGAGCAGCTCACATATGAGGGATAGCTTCTTATGGGAAAAGAAGGACGACAATCAATCATCCCAACAACACTAATGTGGTAACCAAGTAAGGCTTTTCCTGCCGATGAAGGTCAGCTTCCAACCCCTTAAACACGCGGCCTAATTGGTTGTCTCCCTTCAGGTAAACAGATTGATTATATTGAAGAAAGTTCCATTGCTGTTCCGCACTATGGCAACACCAGCAGCAGGAAAAAAATAGGAATAGAGAAAAGAAGAACGAGATCACTGTCAAGGCAAAAATTACTAACTACATCAATGGTACATTTGAGGTAGAATTAAATAATATTTTGATTTAAATTTTTTTATTTTTAATTTTAAAAATTTTACTTATAAAAAATAAAATTTAAAAAATTATATTAAATTACATAACAAGATATTATTCAAATTCACCTTATATTAAAGCAAACAGTTAAACACAGTGAAAATAATGTTAATATTTCAACTCAAAAGTCAACAATTGCAACTAAGGTCAAGAATAGCAAAATCAAGAATTGAGACTAATAGAGTTGAATTGCGGCCCATCAAAGATGGTGGCTTAATTGTTTGGCTAACAATTAGGGAAAGTCAAGAAATAATGGATGGATTGCAGCTATAAATAGCCAAGTTTAGAAGCATAGAATTGCACCAGAGATAAGAAAGAAACTGAGAGAGAAGGAAAGAAAAAAGAGAAGAAGAAAAATAAAGTGATATTTTGTTATTTTTCTTGTGAATTTATTTTTCATCTCTTTTCTTGATATCCATCTATTTTTGTGAGAATAGTTGTATTACCTTCTAGTATATCTATAAAAAAATTTTTTACCCCATTTTTATAGTGAAAGTATCGGTCAATATTTGACCTATGGTTTTTACTCTTTTTGGAGTTTTCTACGTAAATCCTGGTGTCAGAATATTTTTAATAATTTTATTGTCAGATTTATTTTTTGCTAGGTGGTTATTGATAAATTCTTACTTTATTAATACTAGAGTTTTTGGGAAAGTCACTTTGATCCTGGTAGTGCGAGATGTATTTATTTTGAAGAAATATTTCTCTTGTAGTTAAAATGTCTTCTGTTCGAGTTGTTCTTAGATTAGCAGTTAGCTTGAACTTCGAGATTCAACAACTTGATGTAAAGACAACCTTTCTTCATGGAGATCTAAAAGAAGAAATCTACATGGAGTAGCCGAAGGGGTTCAAAGTTAAAGATAAGGAATACCTTGTTTGTCAACTCAAGAAAAGCTTGTACGGGTTGAAGCAAACACCAAGGTAATAGTACAAGAAATTTGATTCTTTCATGTCAGAACATGGTTATCGCAGGACTACACCAGATCATTGTATGTTCGTGAAGAGATTTTCTGATGGTGATTTTATTATCCTCTTACTTTATATTGATGACATGCTAATTGTTTGCCATGATACTGTCAAAATTGCCATGTTAAAGAAGGAGTTAAGTAAGTCTTTTGCAATGAAAGAGTTAGGGCCAGCAAAGCAAATTCTTGGAATGAGGATTACTCGAGATAGACAAAATGGTAAACTTTAGTTATCTCAAGAGAAGTATATTGAGAAAGTTCTTGATCGTTTCAACATGAGTAAGGCCAAGACAGTTTCTATTCCAGTAGTGGGTCACTTCAAACTCAGTACAAAGCAATGTCCTAAAAGTGAGTAAGATAAGGAAGATATGAAGAATGTTTCTTATTATTTAGTAATTGTTAGTTTAATGTATGCTATGGTGTGCACTAGACCAGATATAGCTCATGCAATTGGTGTAGTCAGTCGATTTCTCTCTAATCTTGGTAGAGAGCATTGGAATGCTGTCAAATGGATACTCATATATCTTAAAGGTACAACAAAATATTATTTGTGTTTTGGAAATGAAAATTTTGTATTAGAATGCTATACAGATACAGACATGACTGGAGATATTGATAGTAGAAAATTCACGTCAGGATATCAAGCAGCAGTTTCTTGGCAAAACAGATTACAAAAATATGTCGCTTTTTCTACTACAGAAGCAGAGTATATAGCAGCTACTGAAGGATGCAAAGAAACCTTGTGATTGAAGAAGTTCCTACGAAAATTAGGAATGAAGCAAGAAAAGTATGAACTCTACTGTGATAGTCAGAGTGCTATTCATCTTTGCAAAAATTCAATTTTTCATTCTCGATCAAAGCACATCGATGTTTGGTATCATTAGAACCAGGATGTTTTGGAGTCAAAAGAATTAGCATTTGAAAAGATACAGACATGATGACCAAGTCATTGTCCAAATAGAAGTTTAATTTTTGCAGAAGAGAAGCTAATATAGTAGAACTCTCTTAATGAGTTGAAAGTAAGAGATTTGTTAATATTTCAACTCAAAAGTCAACAATTGCAACTAAGGTCAAGAATAGCAAAATTAAGAATTGTGACTAATGGAGTTGAATTGCGACCGATCAAAGATGGTGGCTGAATTATTTGGCTAAAAATTAAAGAAAGTCAAGAAATAGTGGCTAGATTGCAGCTATAAATAGCTAAGTTTAGAAGCATAAAATTACACCAGAGAGAAAAAAAAAATTGAGAGAGAAGGAAAGAAAAGAAAGAAGAAGAAAAATAGAGTGAAAATTTACTAATTTTCTAGTAAATTTATTTTTCATCTATTTTTTTAATATCTATCTATTTTAATGAAGACAGTTATGTTATCGATATATTTTAAAAAAATTATTGCTATATTTTTATAATAAAAATATCAATATTTAACTCATAATTTTTATTTATTTTAAATTTTTTCACGTAAATTCTTATACCAGAATATTTTTAATATTTTTATTATCAAATTAATTTTTACTAAATAATTATTAATAAATTCTTACTTTATTAATATTAAAATTTTTTTAAAAATTATTTTAATTTTAATAATACAAAATATTTATTTTATAATATTATCTTTATTTATTCTAACATCCCAACAAACATCACTAAACCATACACCCATGATTAGACATCAAACTCGCGTAACAAGAAAATGAGATTGCTACTCTATTGTACATCAGTCATCCCTTGCCGGTGGCCAACAACACTAATCGTACACCGCCATTATCCTATGGCACAGACCTCCCAGCCTCGAGCCAGACACAGCATAGATGCTCCGCACCGACGTCTAATTGAAGAAGACCTAACAATACAGTCAAAAATTTGAAGAGAATCCGTACTCGTTCAGTAAATGTGAAACACGAGATACGAAGACATCTCGTTTAATACGAAAAAATTGATTTTTTTTTTGGCTGAATGAAATAATTGATCAATTGAATTGCTCTGATTTGTCCCTTGTCCATAAATTTACTACCCCTTAAAGATGACCATTTGAAAACTCACAAGTAATGGGAAAAAAATGGAAGAATATGATGGACGAAAATCTTCTTAAACCACTGATCTGATAAGAGGGTCTGACTACAACGGTGCAAAATTACAAACCCAATACCACTGTTGTCACCGCCAAGATTTTTTTTTTTTTTGCTGGATAATTCACCGCCAAGATCACCGAATACGACTCCTGCACAAAGTGAAAACGAGAAGGAAATTCAATGATGAGCTGCCCCACAATGAGCTCATCTTCATTTCTTTATGCTGTCGGCATTGAGAGAACCATTAGTAAGATGCTGATCGGGAATCCCATTACTCTGGGCCCCGCCGCCAAGACTTCCGTTGTCGTCGAGGTCGTCCACATCGTCTTCGTCTTCATCATCGTCGCTCAAATCCTTATCATCTTCGTCTGACGACAAAGGCACCAGCCAACAAGCCCCATGAAGGTGGCCATTCACGCAGACGAAGTACTCCAGACCACCGTCTTGAGAACCGAGCCGCCGCCCCGCGCTTTTTGGAACTAAACGAGCGGCTGTCATACTCCAGACACGAGCCCCGCAATAAGGACAACGGACCCGCTCCTCGAGCTCCGCTTGCCTCCGAATCAAACATGCTCTCGTACTGGACTTCATGAATCCTCTGAATACCCCACGGTATATCCCCACATCATCTTCTTTATCTCCCACCGCGTGCTCGCATGGATCACTTACGTACAGAAGATCGCCTCTACACCTCTTAATCAGAAAGCTCCGTCCAGAAGTCTTGGAAAAACGAGATTCCTTGATGAAGTGAGCCGGCGATGCCTGACTGACTCTGAAATGCCGAGTCGACGCGCAGCCGCAGCAGAAGAATAGTAGCTTCGCCAATGCGTTCCATCCACCGCCAATTCGGCTGCTACTGGGCGCACCGTCAGTCAATGTTGCTATCATGCGCCGTGCGCGATATACACATAGCTCCCTCCACAGAAGCCTTTTGGCCAAGGCCCGGAGTTTTCTGCAAACGGACGCCATTTGACAGACGGCACGAATGTCCCACTCGATCGACTCGAAGACGAGAAGCAACACTCGCTCGTTCAGAATCCCCGAGTCGGCCGAGCGGGAGGACTCACCCGACAGGTTAATCCTCGGCGACTTAGCCTGACCCTGACTCGAGCTGGCACTCATTTTCTGACGAAGCTAAGTGATGTTCGGGGTCGCCCTCTCCGGCGCGGCCGTGCAGAATCGGCCCATATATACGTCTCACTCGCGGAATCAAACGGCTGGGACACGTGTAGCAACCGAAATCGCCTGATTTATTAACTAACTTCAATCATGCTAGAGAATCGCTAGCGTGTCACCTGCGCATTGGTTACAGACGGGCGTGACAGTCTATCGTTGGTCTTTCCATGTTACCGAATCGAGGAAGAACGTCTGCTGGTGGAGTGACAGGGGATAAAGAGAAGCCACGTGTCCAGCTTTAAAAATATCTTTTTCGTGGCTCGAAATATCTGAGGAAGACGTGGCAGGCTGAGAGGAGATAAGTGGCGGGAACAGAGAAATATCTGGAAGACGCTTGTGATGGAAGTGGGAGTGAGCAAATAGTGGCATTACAAGTGGTGAAGAAGGGAAGGGACACGTACGTCATTGACTTAGTTTAGCCTGATCTAAGTTCGTTTGTTTATTTTTGTCATTTATCTGTCAGCATATGCTCATGGGGATGGGTTCGGATAGGCACTGGGGGAGCTACCGCTAGAGCCAATAATGGAAGTGGTTGGTCCGAATTCTCCTGTAAAGAATGAAGGTGGTTGGTCTATATGGGAAATGGGCTTTCCTAATTTGAAATTTTATATTTAGTATTTTTTAACTCTTTATATATATATATATAAAGAAAAAAATAATAAATATTTTTAATTAATTTAATTAATATAATAGAAAATAAAATAATAAAAAATTATATTTATGAAAATTATAAATTTACAAAAAATAATTTTATAAATTTATTTAAAATAAATATTTTAAAAAGGATTATATTTTAGAATAAAGAGAGTATTCGTTTTTGGTAGTTTTCTATCTTCGTTGTACATTAGGCCACAATTGTGGCAACAGAGGACTTGCTCCCATAATTAAGACCCTGTTTGATAAAACTATATTTTAAAAATAAAAATTTGAAATATTTAAATTTCAAATTTTGAAGCATGAAAACTAAATCTAAATATTGAAATTTAAATTTAAAACTGAATTAATTAATATATTACGACTGTTTATTACTGAATTGTGAAATTTGAAAAAAATATATTTGTCTTTTTGCTTGAAAAATGTTAAAAATATAGTTTTTTATAGCTTTCATAATTTTTATAGATGTTACATTGGTAAAACTAAAATTTTAAATATTTATTGCCAATGAATAATTGATACTCATTTTATTTGGCAGTATTTTTACCAAAAAAAAAAGTTACATTTGATAACTTTGTAACTGCATATATTTTTTCTTTTTTCAATTGATAATAGTTATTAAAAATAAAAATTTCAAAAAATTGATGAAATATTAATTGCATAACTTATATTTTATTATGAAATGCTTATTATTAAAATTCAGAATATATATTTCACCAAAATATGTATAAAATGATATAATGATTTGATAAGTAATCAAAATATTCAGATTTTCGTATTTAAATCACTTTGATTTCGCTTAAAATTTATAACTATAATTAATTGACTAGTAATATTTATTATCAAATGCACTTAAACAATTAAACACTAAATAATATACATTATTAAATACACATAATTTAATAAATATTTAATCAATTAATTTTAAACACTTAATTGAGTCATAAAAAAAACTCTAAGTTAGGGGGAAATTATAATTTGTGAAATATATTTTATTTAAATTGAAAGATCTTGAGCTTAAAACTCGTTGATTGTATATTCATTTTCAAAGACTTGTATAAAAGGGGAAAAGAAATGGTTTTGTTTGTTGAACAAATTCAACTGATTGAATAAAAATGCTGCTACCTTACTAAATAGAACTTTCTGTTAATTAAGTAGATTTTAAAATTCAAACATTTTTTGGTGATATACTCACTCTTGAGATTTCAAAAAATAATAAAAGCATTTATATAGGTATATAAGCTAATTGTCTTCAAAGCCTCAACTAATTCTGTGGTAGAACAGAATTCTTTGTTTTTCCTCATTAAAGCTAGTTTGTTAGCATTCTGCATCCTTATGAAAGAATCATTTTATAAAATAATTGTCTTGCATGGAAGGAAAAAAAACGCCAACCTGTTAAAGAAGGGAAAGAAATCGTGTAATTTGGTAGAGAAGAACTTCTAACTTGTTAATTTATAATAAAAAATGTCAGTTTTTCTTTTTCTTGATGAAAGGATACACTGTGAATGATCTTTTAAGCATTTCAGGTGTGATTTGATAGGGTTTGCTTTTGAGATTTTTATTTTAGATTTTGTAAAAGTTAGATTATTTGTGAGAAAAGATATGGATTCCACGTTTAAAATTTTGCGTTTGATTTTAAAGCGAAGCTTATACAAGTTAACATGGCATCTCCTTCCATAATGACATCGCCATTTCCCAAGCTTTCCATGGTTCTCAATGCTAGGATTGGAGCTTCCATTTCAGCCTCATAAGCATCCACGGTTGAGCGTCTGGATATCTACGCCCCAACATGTTCACCTTTGCTATCTGGGATAAGATAAGACCCTGTAGGTATCTTCTCCATGTGTGTATGTTGCATCAAAGTTGCTTTTGGTTCAATTATCTGGAGGTGGCTGTCTAGGATTAACTTGCCTTTTGAAGCATCTGTTTCGAGCCGCTTCCCAGCATCTGTCTAGGGTGGTCCGCATTTGACTTGCTTAATGATGATCACAGAATCAAAATGCCATAGGGGGCCAGAGGAGTAATATGAATTGCTAAAGGTGTATTTCGATTTCGGTTCTCATCGTGGAAATTATTACTGATTTAAATTGTATTTTTTAAAATAATTAAAAATTGCTTAAAAAATATTAAATCAAAATTTATGAAAATGAAATTTTGTGAGCTGTGTTAAAATGCTTGAATACGGTAATTGGACAGTCGGAGAACAATTCTGCCTTTGAATTAGCGAAATTTATGGGTGATTTTTGCCACTTTGTGACGCAACTACACTGAAAGTTACACCACTCAGTGACGAAACTTATGCAGAATTTTTTAAAAATTATACAAATACCAATTTAATTAGAATTTAACTACTTTTTATTTCAAACTCGAAAGAATCCTTTGTAAAATATTTACTCATTGTCTTGTTGCAATTAAATTTGTCTATTTTTTATGAAAAATGTGATTTTTTTGAAGAAAAACTTGAGAGAGTTATAGGAGGGGAGAGAGAGAGGGTTTTTGAAAAATAAAAATTTTTTGCACTACATATAGTACAAAAAATTGTATATAAAAATAGCATTCAAATAAAGAATTTTGGATTATGGTGCACCTGAGCATCAACAATATATTTATACTGTATTTGGACAGTGTTTAATCGGATTAGGAATATAATTGAGTTTCACCTTTCATCTTATAAAAAATTTAATTTTATAAAATTTAAGACAAAAAGTCTCTAAATCAAACACAATCTAAATACACACATTTGGGTATATTTTGTCACTCTCAATTTATATATCATCTCTTTATCACTTTATGATCGTCTCTCTCTTTAGTTTAGTTTTGTTTTTTGACCGTTTCTTACCAAAAAGGACACTTTATTAAATTTTATTTTAATTATTATATTTCTTTTCACAAATAACACTTTCACAAGTTCCAAAACAAAATCCCAATCCTCCTCCCTTCGTTTTTTCTTTTTTGGGTAATAAATCCCAATTCAAATACATTTTACAAAATGCAGTGTTTGCTATTTTAAAAATTGTCTCTCTTTCAGATTATCATCCCCAAATGCTTTCAAAGGACAAACCCCCCTCACACCCAAAAAAAAAAAGGGAAAAAATGAAAAGACGTTTTTTCCGAAGAACTGAATGGCGTTGTTTCTTCAACAAGTATCAAAGATCTTGATGAAGCCGAATACCATTTCTCAAAGTCAAAATTTGGAGGAGGCAGAATATGTTAAAAAGAACCTTTTATTAGAGTATGGTTTTTCTCCTCAGTGGAAAAAAAGAAAATAAATACTATTCTGCATAGCTATATTTTACAAGTTCCATTTAGAAACTGGGCTGATGAGGGCAAGAAATCCAGTGAAGGACCTCATTTAGTTTATTCTGTCTTGGCGTATCCAAATGAAAGTACTGGGCCACTGAATCCACTTATTTTGAACCAGAAGGTCAAAGCCCACCAATCGTCACGGTCCAGTTTAAGGATCTCAGACCACTGCTCACTCTGCTTTGGCTCGGTTAATAGTAACCTTCTGTCTTCAGTAAGTGAATAATTGGTGGGTCACGTGCGTAATAGTAATAGTAGTCACTGGTGCTCTTGGTATGGATGGACAGAATGACCCCGCACGCCGCGCACGTTAGTCAACTACTCTTCCAACCTATACATCCCCTGCGTATTTTAGCCGGCGGACTTCCAAAATCCACGTTCATATCTTATTATGCATATTACTGCTTTCCCTTCCACAAAACGCTCTCACCTCTCTCCCGTCGCACCGTTCCTGCTGCCCCAGCCCCTCTGTCTCTGTTTCGAAAATTAGGGTTAGGGTTTTAAACGAGTAGAACCCTAGTAATTTATATTTCAGTTTTTTGTCTTTTTTTGGGTTTTAATTTGAAGTCTTATATGTAGAATTAGGTTATTTAGTTGAGGATTTGATAAGAGAGTGTTTCTATTTTTATGTTTTGCATTTTTTGGTATGTGCATGATCTTTCAATGCCAAGGAGAGTACATATCGAATCTTTCGTTGTGAATCCTGGGAAGTTTGGAGGCGCTTGCTTTTTTTACAGACAAGTGGGCGATTTTGTTGCTCTCGCAAACAGAAAGTCCCCAAAATCTTGTTCTTTCGTCTTCTTTGGTGAGCGTATGCCTCTAATTTGATTGGTGGGTCTGAAGTTTTTCTATTTGTATGGCCCCCAGTCGAAGGAAAGGTACCACCAAAGCTGCTGCCGCCGCCGCAGCTCGCCGGCAGTGGAAGGTCGGCGATCTTGTGCTTGCCAAGGTTAAAGGTTTCCCAGCCTGGCCTGCTACGGTATTTATATCCTTCAAATGCTATTGTTTTAATTCCAGTTTGTTTTTCTTTCTTCTACTAGTTCCTGTTACTTGTTTGTTACTTTCCGATTTCTTTTAGTTTTGTTTGACATTGATTATTTTTACACCTGGATCTGATGACAAGGTTGATTTTATTGGTCACAAAGAACCTCATTCAAATATGGATTAGTGGGAGAAATTTAGGGAGAGGTCACTTGTTGATTCGAGAATTGCGGATGTGCACTTAAAACAGATGACCCTTGCAAGTTTAAACTAGAAAACTGATTAATAACTCAGAATATCCTTTTCTCATTAAAGGGTTGGCAAGAAAGGAAAAAGTTGCTTCTTTGGGGTGGTTTTTCACTCAGATTTTCTGGCTACTAGGGTTCATAGTATTTAATTTGGATTAATTGGAAAGTCTCAGTTGATCCTTTCTCTCTGTTTACCTTTTTTATGCCCCTTACTTTCCTTTATGAATCTATATGGCATCTGAATGCCATATAGATTCATTAAATACTTCGTGAAGTACTCTAAGATTGAGGCCTTAGATTGTGTGTCGTGTTTTTTATTGCATTGGTAGTTGTCTGCTCTGAGTATGTGCCTTTGGCTTGGATATGATCTATTTAAGATGCATAATTTAATGTTTTGGGCATTGTGTAAGTTCTGGTAAGATTTGGTCCAGGGATGTACCTTTAATTTGAAGATGGAGAGGCATGAACTGACTAACTAAGGGTTATAAAATTGTCTTTCAGACATTAAAATCTCTGGGTTAGTTGTCTTGACTGCACCTTGTTCTATTTGCCTATTGTTTTGTGGATTTGAAATGATTTTTCCTTGTTACTATGGTAATTTTTGGATCATTATTGTTTTTAACTGAATAAATTGTTATCAAAATTTTTTTCTAGTATTAATTGTCTAGAAATTCACGCTGTTGTCCTGACAAAATATATTCGTTTGAAATTATCTTATTCTTACTATGATCCTAATTCCTGTTTTATCCAGGTAGCAGAAGCAGTCTTAAACTCAAAAGAAACACAATCTTTAACTTTTTACTGGATTTCTGAGAATGAATTTGAGGACAAGATTCTTTGCTATCCTTTCACTATTTAATCTCCTCTGTTTTGAACTTTTGAAATTATCTTATTCTTACTATGATCCTAATTCCTGTTTTATCCAGGTAGCAGAAGCAATCTTAAACTTAAAGAAACACAATCTTTAACTTTTTACTGGATTTCTAAGAATGAATTTGAGGACAAGATTCTTTGCTATCCTTTCACTATTTAATTTCCTCTGTTTTGAACTTTTGACCACATCTTTGAAACTAGAATATTGAACCTGTATTTAGAAATCCATTAATAAATGAATTTCCTTGTACATGTTTGTGGATTTTGTTCCTTAATCTGTTGTTCCTGAAGACAATATTTTCTATCTACTTACCATATAGACAGCCATGGTGGCATCTTAATATGGTGCATGGTTTTCTTAACTAGTGAACTTTGCCATTCAAGGATTTTGTTGTTTGCCGTGTTGTACTTCTACTACTTATGAGAAATTTACTCAATAATTAAGAAGAAACAAACTTTATTATTCCATGGAGCATTAAATCTAGGCTTAGGTGTAAATAGTTCCTCACCTCAATTAGTTACTGCATAGCATGTTGAAGATGTTCATATTGTAGGTTCCCGTGGCTGCCAAAATGAGAAGTTCTGGATTATTTCATGAGATAATTGAACTGAGACTTATAGGAGGTTGAATTGATTGTCTTGTGTTTGTATATTTTGTTTCTTGATGTCAACTATATCTGAATGCTCCCTCTCTTGCCGACGCTCGTGGATACTATAAGTATGTTTGGGTAAATCAATTAGTATGGGTCTCGGGCATGGAATGGTCTTATAGTCAAGGCTGTTTTAACATTTTTCTTCATAATTCTGCTGTAGAAATGCAATAGTTGTGGCAGGTTTATGTAGTGTTACTGCAACAAACATGATTTATTGGTCACTATTTCAGAAGGTTTCATAATCATCTGTAGTAGTGCCATGTGGGCTTTCTGCCTTTTAAAGCTTGGATAATGTATTTGAGTTGATGGTTGTCTTTAACTCCAATGCTAAAGCAGCTGAATGTTATTCTTGGATGACTGTTACAATATTTAGGAGTAATAATTTTTTTATTGCTTAAGAGGGTTAATTGTTTTTCCACAACTTAAATTTCTATAGCATTTTGATATTTCGTGCATTTTTTTTAAAACTACATAACAAGTAGTTTAATTTTATGTTAGCTTCCTTTT
This sequence comes from Rauvolfia tetraphylla, assembly GCA_030512225.1. Classification (NCBI taxonomy): domain Eukaryota; kingdom Viridiplantae; phylum Streptophyta; class Magnoliopsida; order Gentianales; family Apocynaceae; genus Rauvolfia; species Rauvolfia tetraphylla. The sequence continues at coordinate 318,318 of JAJQKT010000037.1, forward strand.
TTTCCTTTAATAAAAAAGGGGTAAGGAGTACATATGATCTTGGGTCTGGTTTTGCTTCTTTCTACCAGGTTAGTGAGCCAGAGAAGTGGGGTTATGCAGCTGACTTGAAAAAAGTACTCGTCTACTTTTTTGGAACTCAACAAATGTGAGTGCAACTGTTGCTTTCTCTTGCCTTATGTCTTATCTCATCTTTGAATGAGTAGTTTTCCAAGTTCCAATCTGTCGATCCTATCTCTTTTGCATTTTATGTTTCTTTTATGGTTCTTTATTTAATAAAATCGGTCCTCGATGAGATGGTACTGAATCTTATTTTATATTTGAGCATGGTCTTCCCTCATTTCTTTAATTAATGATATCAATCCATTTTGATGAGATCATGAATTTTATTTTATATTTGAGCATCTTGTTGTTGGTATAGCATGTTTCTGTTTCTGTTCCTGTTCCTGTTCTTTTTTTTTCCTGATTCTTTTGTGGTTCCATAGGATTGTTGCTTTCGATCTATTATCATTGTTGTTTGTTTTATGTAAAAAGATCAATTCGGTTTCCTAATGTTTGTATTTTAGCCTTATGTTTTAATGGGTTGAGGGCTTACTTTACTTGAAATTTCGTGTACATTTTTCTCTAGACTTCTTGCACAATCTAATTAGGCCTGTTCTCGGTTGTGTTATTTCAGTCCGTAGACATAATACTTGGAGCTAAAAGACTAGTTAAACTTTGGATCTGGACTTGAAGGTTTATAGTCTTTGGAATTGTAGTGTAGCACAAACACTGATTTATATTCATTTAATCCATATTCTTGCTCATGCGATTCATGTTGGTTGCTTTTTATCTTTGAACCTTTGGGAAAGAAAACCATTTTGACACGTTGTAACTTTTTAGTTTGATCAATCAATTTGACACTAGTCAAGCGAAAGAGAACGTATTTTTACGATTTTCAAGAAGTAGAGGTAGCTCTCAAAGTTGTAGGAGAGGTTTCATGTGAAGCTTGTAACATTATCTTCTAAATGTAAATATAGTTCCTTTTTAGTTAAGTCTTCTTACTTCAATTAGGTCTCTGTTTGAGAATTTTTGTCTTGGGGTTTCATAAAAGTAAATTGTTTGTGAGAGAAGTATCCGGCTCCAAAGTGAAACTTTTGCTTTAAGTTTTGCAATGAAAATACACCAAGTGTACATTTCAGAGATTTAGTTGAAAATGTCCTATTGTGTTCGGGGGGATGCTGATACAGTTCTAGGAAAACTGTAGTTGTATATAGTTGTACATGCCTTTTTTGAGATCTTTAGTGTTGTTATTACTGTGATAAACCGGTGAATTACTACATGATCAATGAAGTAATTTTATTTCTGGTCCCCCGGTATTCTACCTCTATTTGTAAATGAATGATGTCCTTTTCTTTGCTTGTCTGTCTTATTTATAGGAGAGTATCATGATCAGATATTTCTGGAATTATCATCGCCTCTTTTAATTCTCCATTTTTACAAGGATAAAATTGAGAGGATTCTAGGGGTTTGCAGTTTTTAAGAATGATGCCAACTTCATCTCTTATTCATCTCTTGGAAAATAGTTATTGAAGAGTGAAAGTATATTTTACGAAATTGCATTGGACTAACATATTCAGTTTTGAATTACATTTCTGTAATTTTGCTTCTTGACTTCTTTAGAGCTAATTGGATATCAATGGAATTGAAATTACGATGTGACCTACTGTAATGCTTTGTATTTCATTGCCGGAGGAAAAAGTATATTTCATTGCAGTTTGTAAAATGATGCCAACTTTATCTCTTGTTCATCTCTTGGAAAATAGTTATTGAAGAGTGAAAGTATATTTTACGAAATTGCATTAGACTAGCATATTCAGTTTTGAATTTACATTGCTGTAATTTTACTTCTTGACTTCTTTGGAGCTAATTGGATATCAATGGAATTGAAATTACAACAATGTGACCTACTGTAATGCTTTGTATTTCATTGCCGGAGGAAAAAATGGTGAGGAGTGTGGAGAGACATTGGTAGTAATCTGAGTTTCCGCTGTCCTCAGAATGGGACTTAGCTTTACTGTGCTATTTATTACTAGGGCATCTACATGTTGAAACCAGACAGATTAAAAGTTGTCTGGAGGAAGTAAATCTAGTTATAATTGCTTCCAGTGATCTTACCATGTTGGAATAATGCCTGTTGATCACTTGGAATGATGTCCAAAACTGAAGTATTTCGTCTATATGGGATTTAGAAGTGAAATTATCAGTTGGAATTATGGCTCTTAATCACTATTTTATCATGTTGTACAATTCAATCCAGACCTGGTAATTAGCACATAGATGCTTTTAGGTAATCATTAAGATAATTTTGGCATTAAGAACCTTTAGTTTGGTTTTTGAGCATCTTTGGCAATATACTTTTATCTCTTGCTTGAAAGTAGATATGTGTGATTGAACTTTGGCGCAATATAAATGCTTACACCCTCTTATATTCTGTTTCTTATGATTCTTTAATGTCACTATTCATGATGAAATGTTCAAGTAGGACAATTTCAGGGTTTCTAGGAAAGAAAAGGAACAGGATGAAATAGACGTTGAAGAAATGGAATTAAAGGTTTAAGAGAGGGTGACAAAGAAAGTCAAATGAGTTGGTTGCTTGCCAAAGAAATGATGAGATAGGATTTGAGAATTGAGAAAAAGGAGTGACTGGTTGTATATGAATGATATTCTTTCTCCTTTTGATTTTTATCTTTGTTTCCTGGTGCCTTAAGGCGGTTCCTTAGAACTTCAAGTTAGATGGAGATGAATCTGTTGCCATTACAGAACATTCATTTCTGTTGAAAGTGAAGCCTTCTCTTAGTTGGTTTGAATAATTGTTGTTGTCCATGATTTTAATACATAACATACTTTCTGCCCTTAGGCTGAGTTTTTAATTATCTTTTATCCATTTTTAGCTGTTATTATTAATTTCCTTTGGAGGGTGTCAATTTTGAATATTTATTTTTGAGTTTGTGAAGTTGTACGCGGTCAGGTGAATGCCATTGTTAGGCTCAATTTGGAATTGGCTTTTTTTTTTTGGGGGAGATGGAACTTGAACTTTGATAAGCTTGTGGGATCAAGGAGTAAGGACATTGTCTTTTGTGAATGAATAACAAGTTTTGAGAATGAAAAATCATTTGGTTTAGAGATATTTCATTCTCAAAACCGTAATTTTTCTTCTTTTCTTAGTTTCAAAACCAATTCAAATTAAGCCTCAATGTTGCCTTGGGATGATAAATTTCCTAGAAGCATGTGTGTAGTATAGATAACTAGATATCTTAGAAGTATGTGAACTACCAATGTACACAAGGTCAATACATGTTCGACTCTTGTAAGCAGAGATAGTCGATATATAACGAGTTTATGGGCCAGAATGTTGTTTGAAATTCTCTTGGGCCTTAGCTTCATTGGTACCTTTTTAAGTGCACTTCTAATCAACTTGGAGTATGCTATCAACTCCATTTTGTAGGCCAAAATGAATATTCATACATTTACTGTGGTGAGACAGGATTTTCTCATAGTAGAATTTGAGACTAGAAGTTCCAGGAGGTAAAAACTGGAACTTTTAAAGATTTTGTTGGAGGCACTTCTTTCAAGGCTGGGGTTCCCATTCTTTTTAAGGTTCAGATTTTTTTTTTTTTTGGGGTTGTGGGGTGTCTACGATATGGACTATCTTTTTCCCCAAAGTAAAAAATAGAGGGTGCATTTGGATTTTTTTTCATCTAAAATTTCCTATTTTGGGAATAAAAATGTGAATTGGTTTTTTTATGGAAATGTGGGACACGGTGAAAAGGGAAGAAAATAAAATATTGGCTTTCATAGTGAAAACCAATCCAAATGGACCCTGGGAAAAAAAGAGGGAGAGGCAGGGGGGGTGGGGATGTGCCCAAAACAAACAAACAAACACAGAAATGAATCCTTTACAGGCTAAGTTCACCCCGCTGTTGTATGGGTGTATTGCCTAACATGTGTTGATCTTATAGCATGTTTCCATATGTTTATTGAGAGGAAAAGAGGCAAAGACAGGAGGTTTGGCTTGTGGTGAGTTATATTAAACGACATTTTTGATTAAGTTATTCAATTACTGTCGCAAAAGTGGTCTGTTTCTTCTTCTAATTAGTTATGTGGTACTTGCATAATCAGTGTCTTCATGCTACAATCTTTCCTATGCGCTATAAGTTTCTGTTACTGTACTGGTTGGTGATTATTTTCTCTCTTTTCACAGAGCCTTTTGCAATCCTGCTGACGTAGAAGCATTTACAGAAGAGAAGAAGGAATCTCTTTTAGTTAAACGTCATGGGAAAGGTTCTGATTTTGTTCGTGCTGTGCACGAGATTATTGAAAGCTATGAGAAGTTAAAAAGGGAGGATCAAGCCAATCACGTCAACTCCACTGATGAGCAGAGTTTGATCCGCGAAAGCAATAATGCTGAATCATTGACAACAAGTTCTCCCAAAGATGATGCTCCAATGACAGCATCTCAATCCTGTCGGAGGAAGACTCATTGTTCAGCAGCCCAAAATGTCAATATTAAGCCTGCTGATGCTGCAGCTGTAATAGAGGATGATTTGCAGGATATTGATATGCTGTCAAAGGAGACTAGCTCTGGTTCCATGGCTGTACAAACTGGCATGGTAAATACTTGCTTGACAAGAGGAAGATTTGAGAGCTCACAAGCTCAAAATAGCGTCACGCAAAGGCAGCCTCCTACTCGGCGGACTAGAAGCTCATCAAGAGTAGATGCCAATAAGATGCAGAGCTTCTTAACAACTTCCAGCAATTATGCTGTTCTTGATGATGCTAATGTACCCTGCCAGGGACCAACTAGGAGGAATAAGAGGGTGCAGAAATCTCCTGATGCTGATAGGCAGGATGTTGATTCTCCTGATTTGGTTTCAAATTGTAGCATTGAAGGGAATGATTCTGAAATTTTAACAGCCGACTCTGATAACCTTAGCTTGAACGAGGGCAGTACTGTTGAGTCGGATTGTAAAACTATACAACCCGAATCTGCTCAAGAATTATGCCAGGGGGATATTGAGTTGAGCCAGAGACTTGACTTCCAAGGGAATGCTGTTATCAAAAAAAAGAAAAGGAGGCCTAGTAGAAAAAGGCCTATGAATGATGCGACTGAATTTGCAGTTAAATCAGATGAAAAAATAGTTTCTGATGCTGATATTGTTAAGTTTGAACTTGATATGCCGAGTGATCTTGAAAGAGCTACTGAAAGATATTCCAAGGATGATGGTGATGAGCACCTGCCATTGGTCAAAAGAGCAAGGGTTCGCATGGGTAGAGCATCATCAACAGGAGAAGAACTGGAAACTTCACAAGATACAGAGGAAAAGCCGCCGGAAGGTTCTAATAGCATTTCTGAGCTTGGACCTGGATCCTCCAACAAGGAAGGGGATGTTTCTACGGATCAAAGTTCCTCCTTTGCTAAGGAAGACACAGATAATTCTTCACCACATAATAGATATCCTGATAGAAAGCCTCAGCTTTGGGAAATTAGAAAGAATCAACAATTTGGTGGTTCACTAGATGGTGAAGCTGCTTTACCACCATCCAAACGCTTGCACCGTGCCTTGGAAGCCATGTCAGCTAATGCTGCTGAAGATAACGTGGCATCTTTGGATCAGCCATCAAAAGTGCAGGTTGACACTATCGGTGGTTCTCCATCAGCTGGCTTTTCTAAGTTGTCAGTGGAAAGAAAATTGAGTAGCGAGTTCCCAGCAGGCAAAGTACTGGAAATCAAGAATGTAACTAAGTATTGCATTTCTTCTGATTATGCCGTATCAGAATTACCAATTACTGAAGGTAGGATATCTTCTGCAGAGGTAGCAGTTAGCATGACTGGTGAAAGTCCAAAACATGAGTTGTGCAAGCATGCCCCTGATCCACTGGACAATTCTGATGGTAAACATCATTTGGGGACTTCTTGTGATGTTGCTTCTGATTCTGTTCTGGAATTAGAATCTGCTAATTTGCTGTTGCCTAATCATTGTGTTCAAGATGCCAGTGTCAACTGCGATAATGGTTCACAAAGTTTGGGGATGCCTCCTGATGATTGTAATACTGGGAGATCGGAGTTGGCAAAACCCGATCATGAAATTTCTAGTTTGAGTTCTAATTATGTCTCAGGGAATAATAGCAACATTCATTCACCAAATAATGCTACAAGTATGCCTATGGTCCATGCAGATGACAGAGGTAATGAAACTGCCAAGTTGTGTCAACTATTGCAAGTTGAGAATCAAGATTCTACAATGTGAGTATGCATACTTATTTGATCTGTTTCTGTTTTAGAAGTTTCATCGTAGTATAACTTGTGCTCTAAATTGGAACCTATTGTGTGTCTTTGTTGTTGTAGATGCCCAACCTCGATCTGTTTGCCTAGCTCTTTATACTCAATTATCATTTTTGTCATAGGTTCAGGGGTACGTTAGAAACTGGACTAAGAGAAAGGGATTCTATTACTGCATCATCCTCAGCCCCTGCAGAAGTTTTGAATGCTGCTCATGACAGCCAAAATCTACATTCTGATTCTACCTCTGATGGTCAAACGGGGGAAAAGGCTATCTCGGTTACCTTGTCATCCTCCTCTCTGACCGATGGGTTGGACTCTGTTGTACATGCAACGCCACATGCATCAACGTGCAATGTGTCTGCATCAGATAATATTTCTATTCAAATTAATGGTTCCTGCAGCCCTGCAGTGCAATCACATTCTAGTGTTCCAAGAACTGCTGGAAATTGGAACCACAGAGAAGCTGATAATGCTCTGGCATCTTTTGAGGCCATTCTTGGTACACTGACTAGGACAAAAGAAAGTATTGGTCGTGCAACACGTGTAGCAATTGACTGTGCAAAATGTGGTGTTGCTGCTAAGGTAGTAACCTTTTAGAACGGAAATTTGCCTTTCTGTTGGGATAAATTCTTTTGATCACTGTTCTAGTTCTTCTGGGTGTTTTGACCTTCTCTTTTTCATTTATTTGATGGCATTGGCTTTGGCCTTTAGTTTGTACCCTGCCAATCAAAATTCATGAGTTCCCCCCACCCTTACTTGAAAACAAGGGAAACTAGTGTAGTTGATCCCAGATTATTTCATTTGTATTTCAGTTCTCTGTAGTTTTTTTCAGAGCCATATTAGTCCCTCATACTATTCACGTCATACATGGTCCTTTTGATACTCCCATGTGGTTGTCCCTGATGAAAAGTTACACGTGGTTGTCTTGTGCCTGTTTATACAAGGTAATGGTACTGTACACTGCTTCCCTGTGGATATGGTATTGTCCTGCACATGTAAATTGTCAAGAAAACTGCCCGATCCAGTGGTGGTAGGACCAAGTAGAACCAGCAAAGTAACTCTGGGGACCAAAATGGCTGAAAAGAATCTGCGGACCTTGAATACGAATTATATAAGATCAAGGAGCAATTAGTCAATTTTCCAGTAAATGTAATCCACTTTCTAAAATCAAATCTCTGGTGCTGCCTTTGTTTTCCTTGATTCTTGCTCCATTGTGATGTCTAGGAATTGCTGAATTGGGTATACACAGTACTTTTTGAAAGCTATTTTGGAAGATCTGTACAAGACGGAAGGACTATGTTTTGGTACTGAGTGTGCTCTTTGAATGCCTTGTGATTTTGGCAAACAAACTCCTTTTCTGAGGGTTGGCAAGTATGCATCTGAAATGGTCATGAAACTTGATACTGATCTATGTTTGGGTAAGCTGCATCATAGGGTGTCAATTAAGTGAAGAAGAATGTGGTTATCAGTGTATCTGATCCGTTGATAAAGTATGTGTTAAAGGAGTGGATGATGCTAAAGTATGGGCATATATTACAGAGTTGGATCTGATCCTCAAAGTTGTTTTAAGATATCCTTTACTTTTCCAGTTGGTGTTCTGAAAAGTATTTGAAGATTAAATTTAGGAAGTTAATGCTGAAGCCTCAAATTAGGAGCTTTCCAGAATGGTTTGTTGTTTCTATACCTTTAGCTTGGTCTCCCATAGATATGAAATTGCCTTCCCCCTTGTGTGTTGTTTTGCCTTTCACTTTTCAGTGAATGGTGAAACGTTCATGGGCATCATGATGTGTAATGGGTATTATTGTTATGAATACTGTGAAAATTTCTTTATTGGCCTTCATATGATGTGCTCGAAGATAGTTTTCTGGCATAGGGAAAGTAGAACATGCTGGTGTATAATGACATCATTTGTCAATGGTTTAAGAGAAATAATTCATTCTATTTTGAGGAAAACGGAAGTGTTTTTTTTTTTAATTTTCTGGATGGACCAAATACTAATGGTCATCTTTAGAAATATGTGATTATCTTTTACCTGTTCTGCTCCTGGATGTTGGTCCAATACAATATTCTATTTTGGTTTTTAGGTGGTTGAAATTCTTGCACACAGTCTAGAACGTGAGTCAAGCTTACACAGACGGGTGGACTTATTCTTCCTGGTTGACTCTATTGCTCAGTGTTCAAAAGGCTTGAAAGGTAGGAAGATCATGATTTTCTTTGAGAGTAATTAGTGGCATGATCTATTCTTTCACTACACGATACTCAAGAAAGTCTATGCTTTTCTGCAAGTGTTATTGTTAACAGTGTCTTTTATCAAGAAATTTCAGGTGAAGTTGGTGGTATATATCCTTCAGCAATTCTGGCAGTATTGCCTCGTTTGTTGTCAGCTGCTGCTCCTCCCGGAAGCAGTTCTCAGGAAAATCATAGGCAGTGCCTGAAAGTAAGTGGTGCAGCTCCTTTATCATTCTAGATCTCCTTCCTTCTTCAGTATCGCTTTTTTCTCCTCATACCCTTGACTGATAAGATGGCTTTTAACATGTTGGATTTTTGGGCTAGGTTTTGAGGGTTTGGCAGGAAAGGAGGATCCTTCCAGAGTCCATTATCCGCCACCATATTCGGGAGCTTGATTCCCTCTGCAATTCATCTTGTTCCAGAGCTTTCTCTCGCCGCCCTTTAAGAAATGAAAGGGCTTTTGATGATCCAATCAGAGAAATGGAGGGTATGCTAGTTGATGAATATGGAAGGTATGGATTGTTTATTTTTTTATTTTAAAGAAAGGTTCATTTCCAAAACCAAAAGATTATGTAGTTAGGTGAAGGCAAGAAGCACTACAGAGTGGGTTGCTTGCATCTTATGAGTTTCACTGGATTGATGTGCTGGTTTTTCTTTTTATTCTACAGCAATTCAAGTTTTCAGCTTCCTGGGTTTTGTATGCCTCCCATGCTGAGGGATGAAGACGATGGAATTGATTCTGATGGAGAGAGTTTTGAGGCAGTTACGCCTGAACATAACGTTGAAAAACCTGCAGGAGAAAGGACCCCCGTCCCTGTAGTTGAGAAGCATAGGCACATCTTGGAAGATGTTGATGGTGAGCTCGAAATGGAGGATGTGGCTCCTCCTTCTGAGGCTGCTGCTTCCGCGAGCAATATGGCTGGGACTGAGAATCTGCAGAGCTTCCACCATCCCCCTGGAAATTCTGTTGGCGTCCCCTTTGCTCCCCCACTGCCGCAGGATGTGCCACCAAGATCTCCTCCTCTGCCAACATCACCCCCTCCACTTCCCCTGCCTCTGCCTGCTTCCTTTCCTTGTCATGCTGATAGACCTGATTCCATCTCAAACAGTCTCATGTCTAAGGTCTATTCATGTTCCCAGGTACACTCTGCTTCATTTGCATTGTCTTTTTTGATGTTGTGCCCCTCTGTGGAAATAGAAATCAAGGGAAGGGGCAGTTTGGGTTGTTTATAAGTTTTAATATGATGTGATATGGATTTGCAGAATATTGAAGATAGCTTGCAGAAATCTACTAAAGAACAGTCAAGTGCAGCAGGACTCAACCCTACTGTTGCTGACTCTATTCATTATTCTGCACGTGGCAATGATGATTTTCATCCACAGGGGCCTAAACAAGCACCCAACTCTGCTACTACTTGTTCTTTCAGCAGTCCACCAGGTTCCCATTCAGTGGGGCGAGCAGTAAATAGTGTTCCACCAGGAGATGGTGCCTTTGCCAAGAGTTTTCGTTTACGTCCACCTCATCCTGCCCCATCAAATCAGTTTTCTTATGTGCAAGCGGATCAACGAATTCAATCACGAAGGGATATACCACCTCCATCCAACCCTAACAGATTTCACGTACAGAATGCCGAAAATGGAAATTTCTATAGAGATCGTGACCGGATGAAATTAGCTTCCGTTGACATTGGAGAACGTTGGAGGAATCCACCTTTTCCAGGTAAACATGTTCCTACGATATCCTTGATGTAATTCTCATAACATGGTGACAACATACTAAGTGCGCACTGTTTCAGGTCCTCACTACCCTGATGGCTCTGGAATGCCTTATGCCTCAGCTGCTTATGCAGGTCAAGTTCGTGAGCCGCCATTTGCATACCATAGATGGAATTGTCCACCTCGGGCTATGAATCACAGGGAACTAATGCCATATAGGCCCCCTGGTGGAGGCCCAATCCCTGTTTCTGCTAGAGGTATGTGTTCCTTCTTGCTTTCTTAGCCTAAAATTGAAGTAATTATTTAGCTGTTTTAGCTGTATTCTTGTTTGGATTAGGTGGTTTTAAAACCAATTGACTACAAGAAGCTGGAGCTTTTGGCATCTCTTATTATTGAAAGGTGAATGACTGATAAATTGAGGGAACTATGAGTTCCACGCCATGCTCAAAAGATGCGATAGAAAGGAATAGATCAATGAAAATAGGAGAAAGAAAGGTAATTGTGAGGGGGAGAGAGAAAAAGGAAGGTACTGTTTGGAGGGTCTTCTATCGAGTAGGATGTTTTTTATATTAGTGCTTAATGTTTGTGGACTTTGCAATCCTCTTCCAGTTAATAAAAGGGAACCTCTGTCCACACTGGAGAACGTCATGTGTGTGAAGTACAAGCTCATTCTTTACAAACTCATTTCTTGCTCTGGTTATGCTTTTGCAGGTCACAACTATTGGAGACCACGATGAGTAATCATTAGTGGCTTCAAGCAGAAGCTCTTGTTGCTATGCATCCAAGGTTCGAGAATATAGTATCTCAGTTTGAAAGAATGGAGAAAATTTGTCTCATCTGATATAGTCTCAGTCAGTCCGTACGTGCAAATTCATTTTCTCTCTGCAGCTTGGTTGAATAGATGAATGCCGTATTTTGTGGCTGATACTCTGAGAAGGCTGTATTCAATTTGCAGAGAGGAGGCTGTGCCTCAGAAGGAAAGCTACACCACGGCAAGCGTGTCAGCTGTAAATATGTATTTTGTCAATCCTCCTGCATATTGTGGAGTGAGTTAAGTCCTGGAGATTAGAAGAGCTGTACGAAACCCTAGCCGGCCAGCCTTTTCTCTCTCTCTTTTTTGGCCCCCTTAACTGTATCAAGTATTACTTCAAATCTATAGATATATAGTTGGGCGTAAGTTAATTGCAGTAGTCTGGCGTATGATTTGTCTTAACTTTGGCAGAATTGTCTCTCCCTTCCTCCACACACCCCTCTCCCTCCCTCCCTCTTCCCCCTCCTCCTCCCTCATAGTAGCGTGTGGTCCATGTAAAATCTTACGGTTTGTGTACATTTGGTATAGTTATAATCTAGGCCAGCCGGATTAGAATGAGGGATGCTGGTTGGTGGTATTATCACTTGAAGGTAAGACGGAGACATTTTGTTTCATTCACAAGGGATACCAAGTGAAAACTTGGGTTATAATTTTTTTTCCAAAAAATAGATTTTGAGTTGAAATGTTATTAATTTTCTCATTTGTCCTTTGGATGTTAAGAGCAAGTTTTAGCTGTTTTTCGTGGATCAAGCTATGAGAAGTTGGTTTGCCTTTTGCCGTGTGGGAGAGGGTTGGTCCAACTGAACAAGGGTCCTGCTGCAAGGTGTTCACCATATTAATGAAATTACCCAGCAGTAGGTCCGGCTATCCTTTCCGGACAGAAAGCTTGGGGTTCATTGGACGTTGGACTGCTTACTCTATTTCCTTCATAATAGTGTTCTTAAAAGGGGAAAAAAGGAGTGTAGTAGCTCTATGAGTATCTATTGTGTAAGTTATTAGCATGTCAATATTTATTCACCTTTGAATGAAGAATGTACATATAAATGAAATATTTAACACAATATGTGCTGTAGTAGTTTTATTATAATAATTTTATTCATAAGTGAATAACTATTAGTATGTTAATAATTGACAAGACTATTAAGATTAAACTACTGAGAACAATGGAGTTTTGAAAGGAAAGTCATTTTTGAGGGGCACTTCAAAATTCAAAGACATTTATTAAATATAGTAGTGCATATAAACAAATAGGTACAGTGGGTGTACAGAAGCAACAAAAGAGAGCACAGGCCTAAAGAAAACTGCAACGAAACAGTTTCCTTTTCATTTTTTGAAATGGGTAACGGATACATAGCAGAAGCAACGAAGTGGAATCCAAGCTCCCTGGTAAAACTTGTGCGCTTGTGTTCTGCAATCAGCAAAGAGCAGCTTCTTCTGCCGGTTATTGTCCGTCTCTTTCTGATAATAAATGTTGTAGAAGTCGATTAATCAGAAATAATAAATGTTGTAGAAGTCGATTAATCAGAAATAATAAATGTTGCCTGCGTGGGTAGCTTAGCTTGGTTATCGCGGGTGACAGCTTGGGTGGATTTTTTGTGAGCATTGGACACTAGCCTTTCTACTTATGAGACTGGTGAGTTATTATGGTTTATTCCTCTATAAATTGTCGGAGCTAGGAAGCCAATCGGCTTTTGGGAATCGATTTAGTTTTAATGCTGTACGTCTTTTTTGTAGTATATATTGAATTTATTTACCACCGTCTGATTATGATTCAACGGTTAAAATTTAAGTCTTGAACAATTATTCGGATGGTCGTAACTTTAGCCATTGGATCACGATCGGATGGTCGTAAATGAGTCCAGTATATACTACAAAAAGGACAGCACTGGAATCGGACTGTTTTGGAAACAAGAAATACAAAAATGTTGTTTTTCTCTCATCTATATAGATTTTTCTTTTAATTTACCCTCGATACTTTTATATTTATCATAATAGGTCAGATAATGCTATTGATTAATTTTTCAATTTTCTTTTTAAATGCTATTCTGATAAAGAAAAAAGGCAAAAAAAACGACAAGGAAAACTCAAATCCGAATCATCAACTCGGACGCTGCTGTAGGAAAGCTGTAATGTGGAAGTTGACCGGTTCAGGCGACTATAATTCTGGGTTCACGCGTTTTCGGTGATGGCCATCCTTAATCCTCTTCCTCAGACAACGCAGAAATGGGCGGTGCTCCCTCTGTGCCCCAACAATCCATCCACGAATTTACCGTTAAGGTAATTATCATTCGCTACGTCGTCCCTTCTACGCCTTCATGTTCTGTATTGCTGAGTGATTTGGGCTTTTTGTTCTTGAATGCGCAGGACTTCAAAGGTAAAGATGTCGATCTCAGTTTGTATAGAGGAAAGTTGCTTCTAGTTGTCAACGTTGCTTCCAAATGGTAGGTATATGTTTTTTTTTTTTGGCTTAATAAAATGGTAGGTATACATTCGATTGGAGGAGCTTTCGATTTCATTATGTTCAGTCTTTTTATGCGTCTTGTGGATGAATTTGGATTTTTATCAATTTTCTGCAATGCCACATGTAACTGTTTTTCCTGAAACAGTGGGTTCACGAATTCGAACTACACTCAGTTGACCGAGCTTTACGGCAGATACAAGGATAAAGGTCGGTGGGATCTTCTTCTGTTCCGTTTATCTTGTTCTCAAAGTTAATTTCTTTTTAATATAGAGGTTTTCCTATTCTCCGCAACCAATCTGAGTTGTTGTTGTTGTTGTTGTCGTCGTCGTCGTCATCATCATCAAATTTGCTCTTTTACCGACGTTTTGTTAGTTTGGGAACAAACTATTTTGCGTCCTAATTGACAGGTTTTGAGATTTTGGCCTTCCCGTGTAATCAATTCTTGAAGCAAGAGCCTGGGACAAGCGAGGAGGCACAACAATTCGCTTGCACAAGGTTCAAGGCTGAATATTCAATCTTTCAGAAGGTAAGTTATGTAAAATATTCAATCTGAAATCTTAAAGAAGCTAATGCAATAGCACAGCGATATTGCATTATGTTTTGCATTTTGAGCGGCTATTTATTTATTGTTTCTTTTGATCGAACGCTGTTGAGGCATTCAATATGGTACAGCAATTGTGTGCCTTGTCATGTCCTGGTGCATCCGGATTGGTTTTTTCCTCAGAAATTTTCTGTTTTATGAATGGAAAAAGTGAATTATTTGTTAAACAAGAGGTGTCACCAAGGTGAAGGCGAAAAAGTAGGAAACTTTTGCGTTGGTTTTTGCAAGGAAAAGCAACCCATGTGCTTTTTAATAGAAATGATGCTATTTGGAGGGATATTTAGGATACTATATGAGAAGAGGATATCTGAAGGAATTTCCAGATACTTGTGATTTTGACGAACAACAAAAGAAGTAAAAATAAAGATGTTCTCCGTGAGCATTTTTGGCATATGCGTATCTAAGGTGAGAAAAAAATAGTACCGGTGGCTTCACACATCAATCTACTACAATTTCAGATGTCCAATCTGTAGGGCCTATTTCTGTTCCTCAGTTTATTAAATATTTCCGACATTTCTTCATCTAATTTACTGGTTTGAGTTCAAAGTTGGCACAAGCATCAAGGTAGTTTTTGATACCTCTATTGCACCATTTTGATGGTTTCTTAATCTTTTTCTCAACACACCCAAAAAATGTGATGGTGGATTATTTCAAGTATACTTGATTGAGGGAAAAAAAGAAGAAGATATTCTTAAGAATCTTATAAACTATTAGTTTCCTGTAAATCTTTATTCCCAACACACTCATTATAGGCCTAGTAGTTTTTACCTTAATGGACAAATGTATATGTGAAATCACCTAGCAGTGCATACTCCCTCTACATACAAAGTCTGAAATTGATGAGATAATTTTCTATTAGATGCAGAACTTGAGACTCTCCTCTCTGTCCTTTACCTTCCAGTTCTTGGACCGAGAGTTAAGCTTTGGACAAATATACGCACATTAGCAACAATACTGTTAAGTCTCACGTACGGTTCTCTGAGAAGGGAGTGGCTACCTACTGGAGCTTTGACCAACCACCACCGGTCAATTCCGCTTTGGGGCCACCCCTTACTCTACCATTATTATAGGGGTATGGGGTTCGAGACAAAGAAAGATCAAGGCAGCATATCAGTTTTTCCTTTATACTTTACTTGGATCTGTTTTTATGCTATTAGCTATTCTGTTGATTCTTCTCCAAACAGGAACAACCGATTTACAAATATCATTAACCACAGAATTTAGTGAGCGGCGCCAAATCTTTCTATGGATTGCTTCTTTCGCCTCTTTCGCCGTCAAAGTGCCTATGGTACCAGTTCATATTTGGTTACCCGAAGCTCATGTAGAGGCACCTACGGCAGGATCTGTCATCTTGGCAGGAATTCCTTTAAAATTGGGAACCTACGGGTTTTTAAGATTTTCAATACCCATGTTTCCCGAAGCGACACTTTGTTCCACTCCTTTCATTTATACTTCAAGCGCGATTGCTATAATATATACTTCCTCGACCACTTTAAGACAGATCGATCTTAAGAAGATCATTGCTTACTCCTCAGTAGCTCATATGAATTTGGTGACTATTGGTATGTTTAGTCGGGCGGCGGCCGTTAGGTCACCTATTTTGAGTTATGGACACACAAGGCCAAAACATGTGTGCCGGGCGTGCGACCCATCAACCTACTAGCAATGGGGGAGAAAACATAGCATGTCGTGTTAGCAAAACACTTCCGTCTGTTCCAAAAACAAAAGCCCCTTAGCGCCCCGGGACGGGAGTGGGGGACTGTCCTACGCGCAGGCAACAGCAGCACCGGCTATCCGAAGTCAGAATTGAATCATTTTGTTGGCTTCTTTAGCGAATTGTGTTATTTCACTAACTGTGAAGACCTAGATTTTTCTCTTACATTTGTGTTGCTTGATCTACTCCTTAACATATTCTGTGAAATTGTACGTGAAGTTGAGACCATTATAAAGGCATGGCTGTGAATCATTAGATTTCTTCTTCTGCCTCCAAATTTTTCTTCAACAGTTGACAGACTGATTTATTACTTAGGTAAGAGTGAATGGTCCTGATGCAGCACCGGTCTACAAATTCCTCAAAGCTAGCAAAGGTGGACTTTTTGGTTCTAGCATAAAATGGAACTTCACCAAGTTTCTAGTTGACAAGGAAGGCCATGTTATTCATCGTTACGGTTCTACCACTTCACCACTAGCAATTGAGGTATCACATAAGAACCAATTTATACGCATAAGGGTCATGTGGCCTGATATCCTGGCATCATGTCATATCTTTGTTAGTAGTTCTGCTCCAAGTTAAAGGAGTTTTGAGTTTCAGTTACGTATTTGGGAAACTCTTTGCATGACTTAAACTTAGGAAAATGGAAGACTGTATCAAGTCATTTACTTTTCTTTTCTTTCCAAAACCTATTTCTTCCTAAAACTTGTAGTTGTCTATGGTTTCTATGGTTTCTGCATATCTGCACTTTACAGCTCCCTTTATATGCATTTATAGTGGCTGTAAACTATTAAGCTCTGTTTTTGTTGTCCTGTAGTTCTCAGGGGAACATGGTTCACTGTTCTGGTTTCTTAATATTTGAAAATAAACATCTATAAAGTCAAGAGGAAAGAAAAAGGTGGGAGCAGGGAGGGGGCAGCAGTTGAATTGCATATTATGATCAGTCTACATTTTGCTCTCCTCATGCGTTTTTGCTTTGAATTTTGCATTCTGTTGGCTTCATTTTTCCTTGCAGGCTGACATCCAAAAAGTGCTGGGAGATAATGTGAAAGAATCAAATTGAGATTCATAATGATGGGGCTGATGGAATTATGGGTGTATTGAAACTGAAAGCTGTTGTATTTTGAGGTTCATCTTCATGGTCTAAATCTTTTTATGTGCGTCATTCCATGGCTCTGTAAGTTCGGCATTTGAAGAAAGGGTTTATAAACGGGGCAATATTTTCTACAATACAGTTTCCTCACATATGTATATGTTGTACAAACTCAAATTCATACTTCAAATTTTGATTTCCTCTTCTTGGAGTTATCAGCGAGCTTTGTTTTGTCGTCATCCAATTAGAAGCACCTGGTTGAGATTCGTGTGCTTTAGACATGAAATAGGGTTCCATGGTGTAGGATGGCGTGTGATTATAGTTCACAACGCTTTCCACAAGCATTAAATTTTCGGATCCTTGTAAGCAATTCTCTATGTTAAAGGTCTTGAAAAAATGTCAGCAGCTACATGTTTGCACTTCACCAGCGGTATACGTTGGGAACTGCCACCGAAAAGATGCAAAAGCGTATTAAACCGCCTTGGCGCCTCCAAGAATTGCAAGAAACTAGTTAAATGCGGACCTTTGTCCGTTTAGTACTTGGTGCGTTGTATAAGATAAACAAATGGTATTGTTATATATAGTGTTAAATTTAATTATATATAATTTAAAAACAAAATTATTATTTTTATTTAATTATAAGTTTGTTAAATAGTAAAACTCATTTTTTATTTTGGAGAGCGTAATTCATAATAAAAATTTATCTTTCGAGATAAAATTTATTCAGGATATATTTAAATTGTATTTGATTGATAAAATTTTAATATTGAATTTTGTGAAAGTAAATTTTTTATAAGAGTATAAATGAAATTTAATTGTGTATTTTGTTATGATATATACAATTCAAATGAACTCTTAAATTTTAAAAAATTTAAAATATTTTAAAATTTTAATACTTAATTTTAAAATTATATATAGTAATAGTGTAAATCAAATTAAACTTAATGTTAAAATGAATTCGTTATTACAAAGTTGTAGCAAAGCAAAAATCAGTCTTAAGAACCCACCCTCATTTGGACCTTTCCATGCGCGGAGGCGTGTGAATGAATGGTCTTTGTCTAAATAGATGTTTGGAGAATCACCTAGACTCAAAAGGGAGAAATTGATGATTCAAACTGAACTTCAATGGATTCTTTGGTATAAATACAGAACTATGGTGAACTTTTGGGCAGCATTTCCTTCAAGCAGCCGATTAGTCAGCAGTCTACCAGGCCACTGTGGATGATTCTTCCCAAGAATTAGCTGCCAGATTTTGTTGTCTTCTTCCTAACGTGGGATAGTAGATAAGGTTGTGAAACTGATATGCCGTTCTTTAGCAAAGCAGCTGGACAAGGTTTGAGCACGTGGGCTGGGTCCTAAACTCATTGGTCGTTACCGAGGACAAATGCCCATCTTCCGCTCGAATACCATCCTTTGCCGGTGACCCACAGACTCGTGAGGGGACGTACCATGTGAAGTTGCCTATCGATAAGGAGGGGCTCACCGGCATTCCCCACTTCAGCACTCACCTACCACTATGATTGGTTGCCAGGACAAAGAAGGAAGGAAAGAAAGAGAACGGAGAGCGGAGGCTTTTGTTACTACAGATGATATGTGGTTCCATTCATATAAATTGTTAAGGAATGACTTCAAACTGGTTTGTCAGTCAGTTAGGGCAGGCAATTATAAGTGCCGGTAACGATAAGTGGCCGGCAATGGCAGGTCTCTCCCGATTGACTACCTAGGACCTGGGACCAGCGACCGTGGACGAGGGCCATGCCGATGCGTATTGGTTGGGGGCTGAATTGTGAATGTCAATGTGACATTGTGCACGTGGTAACGAACCCAATTCTCTCGAGGGTACTTCCACGCCAAATGATGGATGTCTTCATGTTCATCCATAGGAGTAGAGTATGGTCTCTGGAATCTGGCTTAGTGCTCACGACTAGAATATTGATTGGTCAGATGCCAAGACTTGTCCTCAAGATTTATGACAGCTTCCGTGAACAATGAGCAATATGCATACTAGTATGATTGGTTTCGCCAGCATGAGAAGGGGGGGAAAAAATCAAGATGTATGGAATCTATTAATGGCCATTGCATACAGCCTGCTGAATAGAGACAAACCCCACAGGTTGTACCGGAGGCAAGGCCCAATTCCAATTATAATAACAGAAAGGCCCCATACAAATTGATCAGATAGAGAGGCACACGGTCTTCAAACTTAACCTCAGAAACAATGTAGTATTTGTATACATATCTAAATATAATATGTTAATAAGCAAATAAATGGTATCTTCTTTGCTCTGACACGTAACATGGAAGAAACATGTCGCATGCTGTCTCTGGGCGATTGAATCAACCAGTAAAGTAGAGAGTCTTCGGAGCTTGTAAGAGATGGACCTGCTCTTCTGCTTCTCCCCGGTCCTGTCCATCCTATGCCATATTTCTTGTAACTAAATCTCCGCTATCCTATCATATTCGCAACGGCTTCTCTTTAAAACTCATATTTTTTTAAGAATATGTTTCCGCTCAAAACCATATCTACAAAGCCATGAATGTATGTTGGAAGCGTGATGTGCATGTGAGACGGTGATGGCCCTGTAGGGGAAGAAGTTATCGGTAAGGTCATTTTCAGAGAGGTTGGCGAGGGGACAGGAGGAGGTGGTATTCTGCTATTGCTGCATGATGTTGTTCAACTTAATCCAATGAACCAAAACCGTTGGCCCAGATTTTGTCATTCACCACAAATTTTCTTCTCACACATCTTGATTCCCGTGAGTCATCATGTAGAGCGCCTCTGCTTCGGTCGTTTATTTAAACCACTGCAAGTTGTGATTTTGCACCTATCCCTCGACTGATCAACTTAACTCAAGATAACTACGAACTCAGAAACCATCAACACTTTCCGCAAGAATGGCCTCAACTTCCCTGTCCTTCAGGAGTTCGAAAGTGCGTTCATTCGGGAGATGTTCGAAGCAAATCCGGGAGCAGAGGGCTCGTCTTTACATCATATGGAGATGTACCGTGCTGCTTCTCTGCTGGCACGACTGATGTCCATTCCCAACTCTGCAACTCGAGACGGAACGGAATGGTAGTCGTGTAGGAAGGAGTAGGTATATACGCCGGCATATAAGCTATAAAATTTTGACACATGACAAACGCTTTGGCCATCCTTGTACAGTTTCCGGCAATGGCCAGAGAGGTTTTGTTAGACAAGAAAGAAGCCTATTGCCAGAATGTCATGGCTGTCTTCTAATGTAGTACAGTAAACACTTTTATCACAAGCAAAATTATGACAATTAATATATTGCATTTCATGTTTACCATTCACCGGAATATGTCTAGCGCTCTAATTTTGTTACGTATGCAAATACTAGCCCCAGGCCGGGGGTATCCGCAAATACGTTGAGATTATCGAGTGATTAACGAAACAAAACCTCAAAACCTCCCTTTGTTCTGAAATTCAGTAAGAGTTTTTTTTTTTTGTGTGTGTGCTTGGGGGTGGGGGGGGTATTAAGTAGTGAATTGTTATCAACCATATTATGCTAAGTTCAACTGTAAGCCTTAAATGGTGATTGCAATATGCAGAAGATGTTCATTCCCTAGGCTCCTTCGGGAGCAGGGAAGCTATTCTTTAAGCATTTCTTTAAATCCTTCAGCGATTCCATTCCCATCTGCTACAGTCCATAAACGTAAACGTAAATAAACTAGGCTAGCTTTTCATCCTTCGGTTTTAGAGTGCGCAACTTCAATCCAAATCAATATTCCCGATTTTGGGGAAAGTTGTCCAAGACAGTTGAAAAACAAAAGTAAGAAATCCCCAAGGGAACCAACAACAAACCATGCTTCATTGCAATCTTTAGGCTGCTAATCTGATGCCACTATTTCCGAGAAACTTTGTGCGATTCCTCATAGTTGAGAAGTCCCCCATTTATCACCGGCCTTTTCCTTTTTTTTCCCATTTTTCCTTCAGCCAAGCTAAACTAGAGACTATGGACTATATTGAAAAACATTGCAGCCGGTGAATCCATACACATGAACACCTTTATAACAGGAGTTCCAACTCCATCCTGAATTCTTCAGCTACCCAATTCGCACTTTCTTGGTTGGTTATGTTTAAATCAATCGCGTACCAACTCACGAGGAATGAGGTGTGCATGACCATCTGCCACACAAAACCATTCTGTAACACAGTTGCGCAGTAACATCTCGTTGAAAAATGCAAATCCAATACAGCTAATCAATAGAGCAATCTCTGAAAATGCATTGAAATAAAGTGGGCTGGGATTCTGCCGAAATTCAGCAGTTTGCTTCTAAACATTCATAACATCTCTTCATCACATATATCCAAATCCAACTTAATAGGTCCCAAATTTTTCAAATCATTATTCACATCCAAACTAAAAATAAAGTCTGACGAAATCTATACACCCGCAGCAGAACTGATAATTCTGACTAGAAAGTAGTCTAAAATAGTGCCAAGGACCTCAAAGCTGTCTTCCATCACTCATCAAGCTATTCACTGGATTCACAAACGGTTATCAAAAATTTCCCATCCATCATCAATAAGAGCTTCGTGATCGTGTGCTGCTGTTTCTGCTCCAAAGGATTCTGGCTGACCCAATGAGGGCACGAGATCCGTCTTCTCTGCAGCTTCAGAAACCTGGTCCCCCTGTTCAGGTGCCATGCTCTTCAAAGACGAACTAGAAGAAGCTAAAATGCAGCTGGTCTGGCTGGAAGTCAAAGATTTGCTTAGAGGAAGGCGCTCATCAAACTTGCCTTTCAGCAACCTCACATCTTGGCATATTACAGATATTTCTCCTCTGCCAGAAAAGGACATAAATGTTACTTCCAAAAGTCAATCCCATAAGATTTCAACAAAATTGGTATCAGTATATCTCCAGATCCATAGGAGTAAATAGCATTACAATTCCTTAAATCCAAATTGAAAGCCAACCCTCTTATCGAAATCCCAATTCAAAGATGAATCACCTTCCCTCATGAGATTACTTGCCCATGCTACTTGATGCAAAAGTAAAATAATAATGAAAATCAAACAGATTGGCATCATATCGTCCAGAAACTAAGTGGACAAGTCTTCTGACGAAATGTACTTACTGCAATATATCAACTAGATGGCCACGATCTGCAAGAAATTCTTGTAACTGCAAATCATTACACAAGAAAAAGGTCAATATGCATCTCAACTTCATTGTTTACTGATTCAGGCATCAGAAAACCTATAACTAGTAAAAGGTTTCATTACCTTTGCATTCTCTTCTGCCTCTTGCTTCAGGATATTGGCCTCTTGCACCACCTTCTCCGTTACCTTTTCCTGTTCAGAGAGTAATTTTCTCCCCATTTCTTCCTTTTCAAGTTTTTCTTTCTCCACTGCCTCTCTTTCTTTCTCAGCCGCAGCTAATCTTACTTCCAAACTCTGACGCATCTGTAGAAAACACCTTGGGAATTATTGGAAGAAAAGGTAATAGAGGCAATTCAAGCTCAGCATAATTGAATCATTCTGCACAGTGTCAGCTAACTAGTCAAATCGGATTTATTGAGCAAAGAATACTCGGATAAACAAAGAGCTCAGCTAAGGAAGAATACAACAGCCCATCAAGCAACTAGTGATAAAGGAAAATGTCCAACCGCGGTATAACATGTCTGTATGCACTATAGATGATATACGAATTTCTCCAACGTGGAACATACCATACCAAGTTCAAACTAAGCAATGGATAAAAGTTGATAATTGAATCAGTCTATAATGTAGAGGCAGAGATAATGTGATTTCGGAACCTCATCCAGAATACGGAGACTTTTATCCCTTTCATCTGACAAACTGAGCAAGCGAGACTGAAGCTCTCTGACTTCTGTAGCCAGAATAGCTTTCTCACCATATACTTCTCCAGCATGCTGCATCAGAAAATGTTGCAAATGATTTTAATT
This sequence comes from Rauvolfia tetraphylla, assembly GCA_030512225.1. NCBI lineage: Eukaryota > Viridiplantae > Streptophyta > Magnoliopsida > Gentianales > Apocynaceae > Rauvolfia > Rauvolfia tetraphylla. The sequence goes on from JAJQKT010000037.1 coordinate 341,193, forward strand.
TGTTTAAGAAAACCAAAAGGTGATACAAAAAGGGTAAATCCAATAACAAGTATCAACCATATCATTGGCTTCCTTTGCATGCTGCAGCACTTCCTTGAGCTCCTCAACACGCTTAAAAATTTCCAAACCCTCTTTAGCTGCTTCCTCTTTTGCTTGTTCTGCAGATTTCTCTTGGAGTTCCACTTCCTTCATCAAACTGATAACAGATTCCATAGCTGAAAACAAAGTTTTCTGCACAAAATTTCATAATCAGATACGCTTCCGAGTGAAGGTTCTTGACAAAAGAACGCGTCTTACTTCTGTGTTTTATGACATATGTTTTGATTCCTCCATAGCTCAAAGATACATTACAAGAAGAAATAACACCTACAATGAAACCAATCGAGTCCCCTTTTCTGGAATTGTCATGAATTCGATAATTATACAACACACCTACAATATCCTAAAAAATTTTACACCTTCAGGTAAAGGCTGGATCAGTGCAAGCATGGATGTTATTTAGAAGGAAAAAATGGCTCAAAAATAACTCCTCCCAATAATTCTTTCCTAACTGGTTTTAGAAGTTCTTTATCACTCTGAATCGTTTATTGAATGACACTAATATTCTTCAGTGCAAGCGGTTAGAGCCAGTTAGGAAAATGTGTAAAATAAGTAATTCACAAGTATGCATGTGCTCAACTCTGAAAATGATTTCAACTTAAAAAGTATATCTTAAAGAAACTTCACTCCCAGGTGCCAGTAATACCTTGTTATTTCTTGCATCAGCAATGATATCTTCAAGGAGATTAACACTACAGATTTGAGTAGATGGGGTAACCCCTGTAATCAAGGCGGACTCATCTATGACATCAGCTGATTCATTAGGGAATCCTATCTTAGAAGCGTCGCTTTCTGAATCATTAATTTCTTTTATGGTATCAGAATTAAGAATGAGAGGCATATCTACTGACTTGGTGCAAAATTCAGCAGAGCTAATATCTGAACTTCCAAAACTTGATTGGACTGCAACCACTTCTCCATCAGCACAATTATTTTCTTGATAATTTTCCCCGCTGATGGATTCAACAAGAAGTGAATTATTTATGCTCTGGTCCACAGCCAAATTCTCATGCTCCGAAGAACTTGAAGCAATCTGAGTGAGTTGATCGAGTACAACTCCAATGCTACTCTCCTGATAGTTTTCAGATGTTATTGCATCTTCACTTTTGGGGTCTCCACATACATGATGATCGACATTTACCCCATTTCCATGTATCACAGCAGATGGTACAGGAAAGGATGCATTAGCACAAACAGTCTTCACTGTTTCATCAATTGAGGTCAATTTACCAACACTACTGTCCCCAGACATTTGATGCAGTCCACCATTTGTGTCATGAAATAGTTGATCATGATCAGATTCTGCATCATAAAATTGACCATGCTGATCTTCATCTGGACATACAGCAGTATGAAGATGTACATCTTTTGTGCAAGAAGTTCCGCTAGCACCTTCACCTACTACAACCCATAGGTAGGTAAATGACCAATCATACATTCCAAAACTCTACACCAAAAGTTTAATCAACAGAATGCTTTACCTTCAGGTGATTGGACTCCAGACCTGCTCTCACTGGATGAACTAGGTGTTTGCTCTGCGGTATTGCTCTCAGCAGAAGAGCTGGACAGACTAGACTTTTCAGTTAGAAAAGGAATAACTTCTGTTAAAACCACCTCCACAGCTGAATTCACATCTTTCTGGTGCTCGATAGCAACAGCTCTTAATATTCGCGAATCAACCTATACAAGGAGGACAGATTCCATATCAGTCAGATGCTTTATCTTCAACCATAGAAAAGTTTCACAAAGAAGCCTAAACTACGTCCTTAGTCCACAAGAGAACAGTTCTATGGGCTCCATACACTTAACACTTGATTTTTAATCTTTTGTTCTTTTTTTCCCCCCACAACACGCAATTTTGGACTGAAAGAAGAAAGAAGAATTAACATAGAAAAAGAAACCTCTTTCACTTGCTTACAAGATAAGATGTTCAGTATTCTTTGAACAGAAGAATTTTATCTGTATTTGGATGTCTAATGTAAAAGTTTAATCATACACAAAAAAACATGCCCCCTAGCACATGATACTTAAAGTCGTCTTACAAGATAGAAAAAGAAATCAGCTATAATATGGATCACCACACTTCTCTTAGAATAGCCAATTTTTAAAGGCAGCTTCTCTACATCCAAATGATGTCAGCAATGAATTACTAAAATCATTTCTATATTAAAATGCACAGAATAATGGGGGAAATAAAATCATAACTCAAACTGAAGAGACAATTCTCATACCTCAGGAAAGACCTCCTGCAAAGCCGTGAACACTTTATTGAATCCCATTATCAACAATAACTATCAAGCAATTCTACAAAAAGGAGACATAAATTTACTAAATATGACTAAAAATAAACTGATGAATTAGAATTCATTACTTATCGAAAATTGCTACAGTAATCTAACAATTCATTTAGCATAACTTAAAGCTGCAAAGTGAAGTATCAAAGTGAACTAAAACAAGAAAAGATTAACCACTCACACTATACATATTGGTAAAATCCAGGAATTCTCTTCGATGAAAAGGAATTTATCAGTATTTCAATTTTAAACATTATATTAATTTTCTCATTAACAAGGCGCTGCAGAATAAGGAGTCGCATCAACAAATCAATCGACAGACAGCACCAATAACGAGACTATCAGAAATATGAATTTCCGGCAAAAAGCAAAGATAGCAAACGGAATTACGAAACCCTAAAATTCATTTAACAGGACTTAAACCGGCACAATTAAGTAGGCGAGCGAACAAAATGCAAATAAATGCATGTTCATAATAGATTCGAGCCGATCAAACTATGCCCATCGCCTACAATTCAGAGCTCCATCCGAGTGAAAGAATTTATTGGTATTTCAAGTAAAACACTAGCTATTTAGTCGATTAATTTCGCACCAATAGAAAGTCGCAAGATAAAGGGAAGCGATGATCAGACATGTAAAGAAGTCCAAAGAGAAACCTTAGAATGACTGAAGTTTCGGAGGTGAAGTACTGACCTAATTCTTTCTCGTGATTGCGTAATCTGTAAGATTAGGAGAATGATAGAATCATCATCAGGCTGTTGGCTTGCGTTTATATAGATAGAGAGTTATAGTGTGGAAAGAAGCACTACAACTGTGTGGTTGTTTATACGTAATTGAACTCGAGAGACGTCGGCAGTATACACAACGGGTCTGGAGGAGACTCCGCTACTAAGAAATTGGACATTTTGGTCAATCCATGAAAGACGAAGGACATATGAGCGATTTGCTTTTTTTTTTTTTTTTGCGGAAGGGGGCGAATAAAATTCGTGATTTGATTGTTTGATAAACGTTGGAAAATTAGTTAATAAATGGTGAATTACTTGTCTTGTTCTTAAATTTTTTTATTTTTTATATTATTAAATAATTAACTTATAATAAATTATGTTATTTTAATACTAAACATAATGAACTTTAATTAAAAAAATCACACGTTTGTATTATATTACATATTTATTAAGAATATAATAATCTATATATATTAATTATTTTATTAAATTTTATCGTATTTAATGATAAAATAATATAATTAATTATTAATTAATTAATGACATAAAAAATTTAAAAAAATTCAAAACAAGCAATTAATTATTTTTTGCTTAACCATTTCTTTAGTAGCGCATTCATAACCAATTTCCATGAAAGTTTTGCCAGTCACCAGTAATCAATCGCTTTATGCTCTGTAATTTCCAACACGACAGCACAAAGAAATGCTGCACCAGGCCCTTTTAGGGATCAGAAAAAAATTAGGGATGTACTTAGATTTGATTACTTAATATACATTTGTTACTTTAAATCTTATTCTCTCTTACACAAATAATTCCCTAAATTATTTTTTAATTACTTTAGTCTTGTTCCAAAAAGAAAGGAGGAAAAATGGGTCTTCATTCTTTATACAAAAGTGCAGGTTTAAGCGTGCATTTAAATAGAGTTTAAATTTAAATTTTTTTAAATAAATTATTTGAATAAAAAAGAGTGAAACCCAATAAAAAAAATTTATATTTACAATGTCAATTAATTAATAGGGCCAGACTGGAGTTCTGCAAAGGAGTGTAGGATTCTCTGTATACTCCTAAACTTTTGTTTCTTCCAAATCCAGCTGATCACTAGTACTGCCATACTAGCACAGTAAACATGCATTTCCTACATTCAGTTTTATGTCTTTGACTCTAATAGTATCTACCCATTAGCAAATTAGTAGTTTGATAAATGATCTTAGGGGAAACGAGAGGAGATCAAAACAACCGAACCTTCTCCTTTCTTATATCTTTTTCCCCTTTTTCTCCCCATCTTCAAACACCCCACCCATTTTCATTTCTCTTACCACCCCATGGCAGCTGAGAACAATGCTGCAATCGACTCTGAGGCTTCCCCTATCATCTTCTGTGGTCTTAAGGCAAAACACTATCTAAACATAGAGTTACAAGATCATTCTTCTTCTCCCGTTGAGGCAGCTTCATCTTATGATCTTGTATAATGCAAATCATCCTCAGATGGCTTTTTTGGTGCTTGTCCCCGCTTGACTGGTCCTCCCTGCAAAACAGATCACTCCTGATGAAATCCATTGAAACTTGTGACAAGAGTTAATATACCTTCTGTATAAACAGCTCTTACAGAAATGCCAAGCAAAGTGACACCTCAAAAGGTAATGATATAAAGCTTACAGAGGGTTTTGGACCAGTGAGCCTTCTATTTGAAGGTGCTCGAGCAACTGATGAAGCAGCTGCTGCTGCAGCTACACGTATTCTGCAATAATTACAATAAGAAAAATGGTAAGATTTAGAAAAACTCCTCCCAGCAAAATAGTTAAGCATCTATTAAGATCTGAGGAAAAGTGAGTGCAAAGAGATAAACATCCACAAAAACCATCCTTTACACCTTTTATGGACATCAACATAAACATCTGTCTCATCTACAATTTCCTCCTGCATCAGAAAACAGGATGGTCAAGAGATCAAGATAACCATGAATTTGTTAAAGAGATAGATGGATACGCATGTCCCAAGGGAGAGGACCTTTATTTGAACTAAACTAGAACCGTCTGCAATTAAATTACACAATAAATTAGATTATATATTATCAAGACCCAGTGATGAACCAATTGCTAAGGAGAAACTTAAGCTGATATAACAAGTTGTAAGCACAACCAAGAACAAACTAGCACAAAAAAAAAAAAAAAAAAAAAAAAAGCAGAGAAACGTCTGTACTTGCAGAAGTTCTTCAAAAACATCTTCCAGGGTGATGATGCCAATTACTTCACTGTCTTCAATATCCTCTGGCAGATGCACGCTGTTTGTGAGAAAACCATTTTCCTTTGTAGTTTGTTTGTTTCCAGTGGTCTGAGGGGACCCCATATCAATAGTGATTACAACATTCTCTGATCTTCCATCAAGCTTGTGCAGCAGCGGAGTAGTTAATTGCATATCTGATGGATGAACTTTGATTTCTCCAGTCTTCTCTCCTTCACAAGGAGACTGCTGATTGGTGTTTCTCTCTTTAACCTTCACAACAGCTGCCATATGACTGCTTCCTTTTTGAAACTCATTTAGAATATCATACAATGGCATATCAGCTGGAACCCTGAGAAGCATGGGAATTCCGACAAAGAAATTATGATTCAGGAAGAAAGAAAAGGGAAAAAGGCTGAAGAACCAACCTGGGCATTCTCCTGATGGAAACAGCACTAACTGGAGTCTCCGTTTCAGCCCGTACCGTGAGAAGACTTTTTACCTATCTCCCAAAGTCAGAAAAACAAAAACAGAATGACCAATCATAGATAAGTATGTCCCAACAAAATAATACACAAGTAACATATCTCACAGCCACTGGAGTTATTTACAGACCAGTAGAAGTCCAATAATATTCTTTGGATTTCCGGAGTAGACAGGTACGCGACTATGACCCCGTGCAAGAATCTTTCCAATTGCCTCCCTGCAAAATATAAGTATTGGTAAGAGCTATGCTCAATAATAATATCATTAGCAAAACAACATTGGTTTCTGCATCCGTACTTCCAATAGACAATGTTTAAATTCCAGAATCAAAAAATTTAGAGAAAAATGAAGACCGCTCACCAATCCAATTTCGAATTCACATCCAAAGAGAATGTTGACTCTATTGGCGTCATTGCTTCTTCTGCAGTCTGCATGTGAGCAATACAACTTCAGATTATAATGCTACATTACAAACACTAGAAATAAGCATTTAAATACACAAATATGTCCAAGTATATATAAAAGATTAAGAATGTTGTACAAATGCATCTGCTTTTATAAGGCAGCAATCTGGCAGCAAAACCATTAACTCATAACCACGTAAGCAGGAAAGGGCCATGCTCCTCGAAATGAACCCCACACATGTTGCTTTCAAGACCTCAAACTAATTCTTCCACTTTTATGTTAGAAAAGGATCTCAACCTCAACTGGCAATGCTTCATTTTTTGGGTTGAATGGCATGTCAATCAAGACAATTTTTAGATAGCTACAGAAAACAGATTTTGAGGGTATAGCCACGTGTGTGCCAATAACAAAATTTTTCATACTCTCTAACATAGAAAAGAAGCATGCACAGAAAATACCCTTGTAAAACCTGCATCAAGGCATGTCCATTTTTTAGCTACTTTAGTAAAACAAATGTCCAAAAATTTAACTTGTCTTGTTCAGAAGCTAACTTGTGCACTATGTCGTCAATCAAAAGTCTGTTTAAAGAATAGAGACAGGGACAGGATTGGTAAAATAAAAACTTTCAAAAGAGCAGAAAATAAAACGTTCTTGTGATCCATCTACTGCCAGACAAACCTTTTCAGTCAAATCAAGTGCTCCGCTTATGATTGTAGTCTCATCATGTGTGAGTTCACCCCCTTTACCAGCCTAAGATGGAGAAAAAGTTCATCATTTATGTGAAGGGTCAAGAATGAGAAGGAACAAATGCACAAGAAACATAACTTTAAGAGCAGTTCCAGTCCAGCAATATGACTCTCATAGGTAGAGTTTTTCTGGCCATGAAAATCATGTACCATAATGACTAGGACATAAATTGGATGAATCAAATGTCTTTGCGCATGCTAAAATTGTTAAAAAATTTTCAGCATAGCAACATAAGAGAGGCCTGGTTCAGAGGTATTACCTCCTGGCCATGGATTGAAACAAGAGCTTTCAATTGTGCTCGCCTAAATAGTGCATCATTGTGTCCCAGAACAGCATCTAGAACCTGGAGGCACATTGTGCTCAAGATTCAAATAGAAACTATGTAATAAGTTCTACTTTCCTACCAACCATCCAACACATCAAAGGCACCGTATCTAATTTACCTTTCCAATAGGATAAGAAATAGGATAGCAAATGATCATCAGAATGCGCACAAGCCACAGAAAGTCTGCACCCACGGCAAGTCCATATCTTGAGCATATTGCTTGTGGAATAATCTAATCCAATAGAGTTTAGGATCAAAATTAGTACTAGTTCACTAAGCGATCACGTGTAACGGATGGTAGGAAAACCAATAAGAGTCCAGAAGAGCGTAAAGCATAACAAACCTCTCCAAAAAGCAAAACAAAAGTTACAGACAAGACAACAGCAACAAGAGGATGAAATATTTTATCCAGGTAAATTGGAAGAGCCTGCAGGGTACGGAATCAAAGTCATTAAACAAATCAAATGACTTTAGAAACTCTTCATATAATCAACAATTGCATAACAATAACATTCTTAGGACCTAACATTTCAAGAGCTTTCCACGGGTGAAGATAAAATTTTAGCATCTAATATCACAGAACCCCTCTTGTAGAAAAATAGGAGACGCAAAATGACCAAATAATTGCATTACTGCTCTTTTCATCCATCGCATTTCTCCTCTAGATATGATATTTAGGAAGAGGCAGATAATTATTTGGAATCCAAGCAATAACCAAGATTTGCTCAGGCAGTCCTTCAATGGGTATGTAGTAGTAAATAGGATTTGCCGGTTAGTCCTGATTTGAATTTTTTCAACTCCCAATGCAGGGTAGAATTTGCCTTGGTATTGGAAAAGAAACACTTGATATATAAAATTTAGAAGAAAACAGAAGCAAACTAACTCACTTCCATTGCAGCAGCATTGCAGAGAAGCAAAGTGACCAGAAGCTGGTGTTGCTTCTGAACGACTGGCAATATAGCGGCTGACAACAAATAAACAAACGATTAATTAAATATCCTTTTTAGCTTCATTTATTGTCCAATTTGACCACACCGGGCGAGGGGAACTGAACTCAAAGCCAAGGGAACATAATCGCATAATACGTATATAAACTAAAGAAACGTAAAAAGAAACGTAAAAGAAAACAGAAGCTGGAATTGGGCAAGCTGGAGAATACCTAACTATAGAAGGTTCAGCTCTAGCAGATTTACTAATGCAACAAAAAATCACAATCGAAGTGTTGCACGATCACAGTTCATCTTAGCGGCAAATAGAAATAAAGGTAGGAAGAATTATAGAACCTGCTTGTTTCTTCTCGGTGGAGGTGCCGCTTCGCTGAAGAATCTCAAGCTCCACAAGGCCCAGGGACATCAACCCCAAAGTAAGACCCGACATTATACCGGCGAAAAGAACGAGGAGGCATGATATTCCGGCATATACAAACCACCAAGGGTTCCCGAATTCAATGTCCTGCGAGTCCACCACAAAAGCCCTCGTGGTGACCGCCATCCCAGCTAGGGCTAGAGCGTTTATCGATGACGCCTTCATGTCCAACCAACAACGCACTACCTCACCGCGCAGCGCCGAGCAGCAGCGACGGAGAAAAATACAAAACCAAACGCCAGAGCAGAGACGACCCGAGCATGCGTGGATGAAAAATAAACAGCTCTGTCTGTAGAGGAAATTGGGAATTTTGTACTACTAGTGTGGAGTAGTTGTTGAGTTCCGAGTGTTGGAATACGTGAGCGGTTACAGTGTTGGCAGGGAATAAGAGACCGCAGGAGAGGAGTACTGTGAGCGAAGCCGAAGACCATCAGTATTCACGTGGACACACAAGGACTTCTGTTACGGTGTCAAAGAAGACAAAAATAATTCATTTTTTTCCAAAATGCTCCCGCAGAGGGTTCAAGGAATTTATGCCGCTAATTCTGCGTTATTTTTGAGGGAAGGTCAGACTATACTGCGCACGAATGTATGCATTTCGATGATCTCTCGTAAGTTTTTTCTTCTTTTTTTTTTTTCCCAAAAGAGTTTTTTTTTCTTTTTTTTAGGATGAATAAATATGTTGAATATCGTACCAAACTGCTCCAACTGCTATTAATCTGGCTCAGTATAATGGCGTAAAAGTAGTTAGGGATCGATCGGAATTCAGAAGCATACTGGATTAGTACCCCCAAAAAAAAAGGAAAGAGAAAAGAAGCATATTGGACACTCAGCTAGCTAAAAAAAAAAAAAGAAAGAAGGGCATATTGGACGACCCGTCCGTCCTATAGAATTTTGATTTCCTCTTCTTTAAAAAAAATTAAATTTGATTTTCTTTTCTAGAAACTCAAAAAAGAATCATAATATTTTGTCGATGTATATTTTTTTTAATATTTATCTTTTCTTAGATTGAAATTCAAATTTAATTACCTTTTTTTAGTATTGGCAAATCAGAGGTTGGTCGGTTTGACCTATAATATATGTGAGCTTGGGTTTAAGATTTTCATGTTCGTTTAAATGTAGGTCGAATTATTTCACTCCGTTTAGTCCGTGGTTTAGAGTGGGTCAAATTTAATTTTGTATTAAAAATATTATAAAAGATAGAATATATAGTAATTTTGATACCAAATTTTCTTATATCACACATTCTAATTATACCTATAATTAAGGTTAATTAATTTTATTTTATTTTAAATATTTTTTTTATATAAATTTATTCATATTAGGTATAATATATATAATTAATGATTATTTTTAAAAAAAATATTGGTGATTAGTCAAAGTTTTTTTATTCTAATTATAGATTTATATTCTCATATATAATAGAGAGAAAAAGAGAAAAAATACATAATATAAAATTTAATTTTAAAAAATTAATTGGCACGCGGGCCTAGTGCAAATAAATATAGACTAGTGGTTTATTATTTATTCTAACCCATTTAAAGAGTGGCCCATAATGAAACGAGACGAGCAAAAATAAGACGGTCCATTTGACAGTACTATATTTCTTTGACTTTTTTAACTAGTAAGTAATATTTTTTACTTGACGTTTGTTGTTTTGACCAATTATGTAATTATTTTATTGTCGATATTGCCTTTTTTATCTTCTTTTCTACTCCTATCTATAATTTTTGGAAACCAAACTCTAATTTTCCAAAATGTGAAATAGGAATTCAATTGTACGGCTATTCACTCAAAAAACTTTGAAAGCTTAATGGTATGATTTGGATGTATAAACTATCAGTATCAATTCATTTTATAGCATATTTGAATTAAGTTTCATTGTATAATTTAATGTAAAATTTTTACTTTAGACTCCATATTTTAAAAAAAAATTTACTTTTACTAAATTCAAGATAAAAAAATCTCAAACTCAAATTATATCCAAATATATCCTATAATAGTACCTTATTTTACTATTGATGATTTGTTGCGGTAAAAATTTTCATTACTCAGAAAAAAATTTTGGAGCTAGGCGTTTAAAATTTCTAACCATCTGAAATCAAATATTTTTAAAATTATTATTATTTTTTAAAAAAATTATTCTTATTTATTAATATAATTTCTTCATTCTCTCTCATGTTAATAAATAATAAATTAAATTAGTTAAAAATTTAAAAAAAATACTCCTTAATCTTTTTTTATAATCTATTCTAAAAGTATCAAAATGCTTTATATCTTGAAACAAAAGAAGTAATTGAGAAAATTAAAATAAAAAAATATTAATTTTAATTTTAACATTGAAAAATAAAAATGAGTACAGTTCAATATTTTGCCGAGGAAAGTGTGGTGAACAACCGCAGATGCATTTTTTGACAACTGCCGCAGACTTCCAAGTGTCTGAAAATGACTTTGGATGTTTGACCTCTTTTGGCCCCCATTTTTTTTCCCGTTTTTAGGAAATGGGGCTGTGACTCTTTGACACGAAGGGTTTATCTGGATGGTGACATATTTATACTCTTTCTTTTTTAAAATATAAAGTTTAAACTTTTTTTATTTTAAAATAATTATTTTTATACATTTTAATAGTTATTTTTAAAATATTTATTATAAATATAATTATTTTTTTTATTATATTAGTAAAATTAATTAATAATATGATGAAAAAAATAATTCTTTATTTTTTCTTAATCTATGTAAAAAATAAATTAAAAAAGTATTGTGCAATTAAATCCATGTGAAAGTTGTTCCAAGAAAAAAAATTAAAAAAATATATGTAAGGGCAAAGGAAATAACTTTGTTCATTGAAAAATAAAGAAAAAAGAGAAAGTTGCTTAAAAAAAGTATCAGATCACTCAATTTTCGTCAGCGGTGGTTGAACTTTCATGCACTCAGTTTTAAAGACTCCTTGCCTCGGGTTGTTAGATTAGAGAAGGTCCGTTATTTGGTTTCTTTTTGTATCGCTACTGGGTTCATTTGGAAGTCAAGAACCAATGCCTCATGTGTAAATTGATTGCGGTAGAGAGATTTTTTTTAGTATGTGTAATAAATAATTATTTATAACGTGTAAATTTTTAATTATTAAATTAATAAAAATATTTATATAATAATTAAAAAAATTATTTAATATGCGTTAAAAAATATAATTTCAGTACCACAGCTGGATCACCTTACATGTAAAGAAATTCCATTTGTAGTTGCCGAGACTCACTCACTGGTTGAGGAGGTTCGCTGCAATCACTTGTAGTAGCCTCAGTCCGGCACAGCATTGGTACCCTCCGGATCAAAGGCAATTCATGGTTAATATCGATGGTGCCTTTTCAAAGAAGGATGCAGCTGAGATTCTTATGGTCTTGTTTTTTATTAGCTCTTGTTCGATACCTGAACACCTCTGCATTCGTTTAGGAAACTGATGCGAGTGATGTTTTCTGCAACATTTGTTCTAATAAAGAAAACGTATCTGAGTTAGGCCATTTGTTTCATAAGATTAAGTAGTTTATTTCTCATTTAGAACTTCACAAATATTCTTCACTGTTGTTATATGCCAGTTCATCTCCTAGCTCAAGAGGCCCTAAACGTCACATCCCATTAGATTTGGATGAGTAGAGTCCCTACTAAAGCTGTCAATGACTCAAAATAGGTTTGGATACTCTTTTCTAGATATGGGCTTAATTAACTATTAAGATATCGAATTCGATCTAATTATTTGACGGGTCTAAATAAGCTAGACTCGTACTCTATCCAATAAGATCTTAGCTCGAGTTCGGATAGACCGGATAAGAATTTTTTAAAAATAAAAAAATTTAATAAAATAAATAAAATTCAAATAATAATTGAATCAAAATACATCTAACGATTTAAAAAAAATTAAGTATATAAAATATTTATTATTAAAAATTTAATCAGATCTCGAGTCTATTGGGTCCGAAACATTACGTATCGTATCTATACTCATTTAAATTATGTATTATCATGTTCGAACTGAATCTGAGTAAACAAGTATAGATATAGATAACATACCCTACTCCGATATTATCGAACCAAGTTCGAGTCGAGTCCGAATAAGATCCAACTCATTAACTAGTCCCCACCCATAGATATGGTAGTACAGATCTAATTGAGAGAATGAGATACTTCTGCCGGCAATCGGTGATGGTCGTGATGGATCACTGAGAGGGAAAGAAAATGTAATGACGGTAGTTGTGTTGTTGGACGGTGATGGTTTTTTTAAGGTTATAAAAAAATAAAGATAAAAGAAATATAAGTTTCTTAGATATTTGTGTCTTAAAAATTAAAAAAAGGGACACATGACTACCTATGTGAATCCGATCCACAATGGGGTTAGTCTGAATATACCAAGGAATTTCCCAAAAAATAAATCATGTCGACACGTCCATATTTGTCAAGAATGACACAATCTGATTTATAAGGACGAGATTGACATAATATGGTACTATGAAGGATCAAATTGCTATTAACCCTATTCTTAATGATATATCTACTTTATTTTAGAAAAATAAAATAATTTGGCAAAATTAGTCTACAAATTATTTTATTTATCTTAAATTTGTATTTAATTTATTATTTTATCTTTTCTAATTTTTAAATTATTTTTAAAATTTAATAGTTCCACACGCCTAATCCATGGCATAATTCAGTCACTACAAAGAGTAAATAAGTTATTTTGAATAATAATTTCTTTAAATATCATGACATTCTCAAGGTCATCAAAACTGTGAGTGTATTTAGATTGAATTTTATTTTAAAACGTAATTTAAATTTATTTTTTAAATTTCAACTGTTCTTTTACAAATAATATATTTTTACAAAATAAAAAAATTTAAAACTAAATTATATCTACCATCCATATGTGTAAAAAAAGTCAATGTGCTTCAAAGTAACTAAGTAATAATTGCCACATGTGCAATGCATGTGAAAAAAATGGCTGAGTTTATCATGAATTAAGTGACAAAGGCTATTAAGTATAAAAAAGATAGTTTGAAACTCAAAAAATAAAATTAAAGATTAAAGAAAAATAAAATAGTATAGAAAATTAAAAAAGATGAAATTTAATATTAAAATAATTATAAAATAAATAAAATAATTTAGAAATTAAAACTCCAATTTCTCAAAAAAAATTTGATGGAAATTAGTAAGTTCATTGTAGCTACGTGGCCGAAGACCAAACCCGATATCCGACCAGTTTTGGTTTCCGGACTTTTTTTTTTTTTGGCTGAATAATTGTTGGTTTCCGGACGTTCAGCCCCAATCTTTAAACCCAAAACCCTCAGGTACTCCGACGTTAGAAAATTGCAACATTCGGGAAAGCTTTGATCCATTCGTGCAAACATTCAGTTATGCTCTTCCGATCATTCACTGTATCTTCGCATGCGACATCTCTGAGAAATTTTGTGCTTGAATTTCGCATTCAATTTACAGCTTCAATTTCAAGCCTCAAGGTAGTTTGGCGTAAGGACCCCAAGCTAGACCAAGCAATCGAGAATGATAAGCAATGGAGACTCTGTGGAAGAGTTGTTAAAGAGGTACTGAACGAACCGGGTCAAGTCATCCCTCTTCGGTACTTAGAGAAACGACGTGAGAGGCTTCGATTGCCGATTACAATCAAAACTTTTCTTGCCCGAAACCCGGGTTTATTCGACACTTATACGAATCGGATCAGACCCAAATCGGATCCAGTTACTTTTCTCAGGCCAAGCGACAGGCTCAGGCAATTTTTGGAAGAGGAGAAGAGAATATACCTCGAAAATGAGCAGTCAATCGTCTCTAAATTATGTAAACTGTTGATGATGTCCAAGAATAAGGTTATTAGTGCTGATAAATTGCTAGAGGTTAAGAGGGAATTCGGATTCCCAAACGATTTTCTGGTGAATTTGGTGCCGAAGTATCCAGAATATTTTAGGTTATGCGGGGCTCCAGGTGAGGGGAAATCCTTTCTAGAATTGGTTTCCTGGAATGCTGAGTATGCAAAATCCGTCATTGAGCAAAGGGCAGAGGAAGAATCTAGGTTAACGGGGATAAGGACTAGGGCTTCGTTTTATTGGAAACTTCCACCTGGGTTTTTTATTAAGAAGGAAATGAGGGAGTGGGTTAGAGATTGGTTGGAACTTCCCTATATATCACCATATGCTGACGTTTCAGATTTGGAGCCATCATCAAGAGAAATGGAGAAGAGAAATGTTGGGGTTTTCCACGAATTGCTCTCGCTTTCAATTCATAAGAGAGTTCCGGTGCCCGTTTTGGGCAAGTTTTGTGAGGATTACAGGTTTTCAAATGCATTTTCAAGTGTCTTTACAAGGCATTGTGGGATCTTTTATATGTCGTTGAAAGGAGGCATTCAAACAGCAATACTGAGGGAATCATATAAGGGCCAGGACTTAATTGACCGAGATCCACTTCTTGAGATTAAAGATAAGTTTGTTGAGTTGCTCGCTGGGGGTCATAGGCAGAGGGCTGAGCAACTGAGGCTTCAGAGAGAAATGATTCAGAAGGACGCAGAATTGATGGCAAACAAGGAAAATGGAATTAAATTGGAACAATAAACCGAACAGCTGTGATATTTTGTTGAAAAACTGCTAAGCTGCTGGAATTTCAATATATGGAACAAGTGTTCCGCAGAAGATTGAGTGAAAAGTATCACGTGATCACTCTATTGGACAAAGGTGAAAAGATTATTTTACTGAAACAAAATTTGTAGAGAAATATGCATACCTCGGATGATGTACCTTCTTAGTGTATCCCTTGTGAACACTTTCATCTGTTTTAGACATTAGGAGTGCAAAGATTCAAAAATTTCAATATATGGAACAGACATGTCGACTGCCTATTTTTATGCATTTTTATTTTGTCATTAGCTAAAATTCTTGGATTGACTTGCTTTGGTACTGTTACCCATGGAAAATATTTGTGCCTTTCCGGGATCCTTTTGAGAGTTGACGTTTGACAGGAAGTTAAGTCTAATGGAGTTTGCTTTGGCAAGTTTACTGCTGTTTCACCAAGGGAATTCGTGTTTCATCCCACCTTGTGCTTTTATAAGTCTCATATTTTTGGAAAACTATGAGACGTCATTTGATTATCCTTCACAAACATACAGATAAATTACTTAGCCATCTAGAAAATAATATATTATGCATGTAGCTTAGATACGAAGTCTTCAGCTCATGTAGATATTATATGTCAAGAGCATATGTGATTGCTTTCATAAGAGTAGAAATCAAAGGAATAATATATTATGCAGACATTATATAAGTTACATATGTTTGGGACTAAAAAGAAATGGCAGTTGGTTATCCTTACTATACATATGGATGGGTTACTAAGCCATTTAGATGATAATATATCCTGCCTGTAGCTTGGTATTACAACATTTCAGGTTATGCTTGTGCATGCAGTCATTTATATGTTAGAAGACATATGTTTATTTCCATAAGAGTAGAAATTAAAAGAATGTTTAGCAGTTCTAACTTCTGATATTACTTGCCAAATCTAAATCATATGCGTCTCTCCAACAGATGTAGTTCTCTTCACAAGTCCGTAGAGTTGCAGCATAAGTATTTCATTGTCCCCTCAACATGTAGCATTCTTGTGAACTTTCCCTAAATTAATGTTATAGTGAGGACATGATGTATTTTTGCTGATTGCTGACATTTCTCATTTTGTTTTCTTCTTGTATGTTCTGTTGTAATTCATGTCTAGCAGTTTATTGCTTCTGGGCTTTGTAAGCCTGGGACTGCTCAATGATATAAGTAAGTTGTTATTTATCACTTCTTTTAATTTTGTAACTCCAGATGGAAAACATTGAATTAAGTGAAAAATTTTCACAAAATTTCAACCAAATTTTAATCTTTGAAACTTGAGGGGTTGGTTGTTTAGGAAAATAGGTTTTCTTTCTCTGATTAAGAATCCTCAGAAAAATATGTATACTAATTTTTGTGGATATTGAAATCAGACAATGCAGAAATTTAGTATTAGCACAGGTAGATAACATCAGGAGGAGGTATTCTGGTGTTTTACCTGCTTGAGCTGCTGGTTTAGACATGAATTGTCTTCTAAATCTTGTGGAATACTTAGGGTGCATCTTCTTGTATTCTTCTAGACCAATTTATTGTTCAGTGAAAGATTGTTTAGGGTCTTTCTCTCTTGCATACAGTGCAGTTTTGTGTGGCTCTGTCTGGATGTGTGATGTATTCTTTCCCTCTTTTTTAATAATCTTTTGGGTATGGGGTTGGTAGGGGGTGGTTTGGTAGTTTCAAACCAAAGTTTGGCTCTTAAACCCAACAACAATTGTCGCTCAAAGTTCATGATGCACATTGAAGAGCCTAATCTGGATTAACTGCAATTCTAACAGGTTTAAAAGTCTGCCAGGGTTCCTGAAAGTAAAATATCAAAGTTTGAAGACTTGATGATTGGAATAAATACATTCTGGTAAAAATAATTTTATGCTGCATAACAGAATTCTAACCTACAACATTTTTTTGGCCTTTTCAGTTCCAAAGCTGATGCACGCTCTCTTAATGTGGTAGGTACAGGTTGGGCAGTCGTGCTGGATGGTATAGTAGATTTCCATTGAGCAAGAGGTCCTCACACAAATTGTATGATGAATTAACCATTTGATATGCAATTCCAATCTACTTCTGAACGTGTACCCAATTACCAGTCTTTACCATTTTTTGGTTGACCTGAAAAACTGTCGAACTAGTGGACATGAAAAGATTATGAATGCAGTGGTATATAAATGACAGCAAGTTAGCATCCAAGTTACTCTAGCTGTTACACATAGTTGTGATTCTTGTGAGGCAGAAGCATGGATAGATCCAGCAGTGTGACGTTGGTACTCTTTCTGGTGTTCCTGGTGCTGCTGCCAGGGGCAAAGAGTCAGTGGTTGCCAACAAGACCAATTGTTCCTCGACCTCTTTGTGGATCCCAATTCGCACTAGTGAATCATGCATGTGCATGGCTGCCATATGTCCCAAGCCCTCCGCCCTCACCTCCTTCACCTCCTTCACCTCCTCCTGCCCCTCCTTCCCCTTCCCCACCAGGCGGACGCAATCACAGAGGACACAGGAATAGGCACAGACAGAGGAGGCACAGGCACCATGATTCATCCATTGAAGCGGAATGCTGCAAATGGCTTGCTGAAGTTGACGATGAGTGTGTTTGTGATCTTCTGGTTCACTTGCCTTCTTTCCTTTCCAGGCCTGTCCACCAGTATACGGTCACAGTGGGGGAACTCTGCAATGTAACTTATAATTGTGGTTCGAGGATACATATTTAATGGTTACTAACTACTAGCACGCATTAAAGCAAGACTCGTAGTAAAGAAATTGTGTTTCTATGTTTTATTCATCCCCAGGTTGAATTACGTTATGTTATGTTATGCCTGTTTAAGAGTCCAATAAAAGTGATGTACTTTGTACCCTGGTTTTCTGGATGCATTCGCCAGTAATGCTGAATAAAGCAGAGACTGTTGTGCAACAAACCAAAGGTAGTTGTATCAGAATCATTAGTTAGACGAGCACTTTTGAATTCACATGATAATATGTACCGTCCTAAGGGGTTAGACAAAAGGTATTAAAAACATGACTCTCCCAAAGTGAGCCCAATGGTGCGGGGAGTGGAAAAGGAAAAGATTGCTTGTCCTGAAATGAGGTATTTTTTCCTCTGCCACGGATACATATGAAAAGCTAGGGGAGGAATACGAATATGACGTAATGGACTCATCAGAAATGGCGATAAAGAACGGTCCGGTTTTAATGTTATACGTCTTTTTTGTGGTATGTATTAGACTCATTTGTGACCGTCCGATCGTAATATAACAGTTGAAATTTAAAGCTTGAATAATTATTTATACTTGAATAATTTTTATTGAATAATTTGTTCAGTAAAAATTATTTAAATTTAAATAATTATTTAAATCTTGAATTTCAACCGTTGAATCACGAACAACATAAAATGAGTCCAATATTGCAAAAAGGACGTGGATAATCGGATAAAAATCCGATGAAGAAGTTGAAATTAAAGGCCCTTAAGCTTTCCTGACAGCGATTGAAGTAACTTATCCAGATGATGATTGAATAGCGAGCCTTTATTCCAAGCTTATCAGAATAAGTCTTTTCAAGCAATGGGAGGAGTTACAGGAGTATAGTTTTTTTTTAAAAAAAATAATGGATAATCAATTAACATGAAAATGATAAGGATGATTACAGTTAAAATAACTTTAAAATTAAAAAAAATATAATCTTAATTTTAAAATATCAAATTTAAATCTTTCTTATAATCTTGGATCTTGACAAAAATTATATATATATATAAGTCAATCATGATTTATAACCAAAAAAATATGAAAATAGAAGTAAAAAATAATAATAAAGAAGATGCCGGGGCTTTTGCTTGAGGGAAGCTAAATAATTATTTAATAATGTAATAAATAATTATATTTAATTACGATAATTAAAACTTGGTTTTGATGGGAAAAAAAAAAGTCACGTACGTAGCATAGCCAAATTGAAGAAAAGGGGAAGGAAATACGAATCAATCACATCGCGCATGTTCGTCCAACAAGTGATTAATTAAGCGATGATTGATCAATGAGTTGGGTCCGGTAGCGTGAGAGCAGTCCTTTTGGGCGTGACTTCTTCATTTTGGCCTCGCTCGTCTGTACGACCAGTACAACGTCGTCTCATATTATACAAGTAATTTCAAAAAGGACGGTCAAATCAATTAACAAATTTAAAAATTATTATTCCAAGGACACAAGTTTTGAAGTAATACAAATAAGTTATGGATGAAACAGAATCAAATAAGGACGTATGAGTCAAATTTAAGGTTCAATTGTTTAACCCGACTTGCCTATCCTGTATTATTATATTATATATACTTCAATGGAATTTTCCAATCATTGGAGTGGTCTCATCCGCTTTCATTCTTCTCTGATGGATACAAGTTGATTAGGTCAGTACCGGAATGCCATTTGACCCACCTGAGAGGTTAAATAGCGCCTTCTTTGTCTTTCCTTCGATGCATGAATCTAATTTGGTTATTTGCTAATTAATTGGTAATAACTATTTAAGAATAGACTATGAATGACTCATCGTTATCCACTTTGATTTATGGTATAAAATTAGAGAATAATATTTTAAATATGTCGTTCACATAATAATTAGCTTATTTAATTTTCATAATAAGATTAACTTCTTATGGAGTTAAAATTAGAAACAGCTGATTGGGAATCAACTACTATTGCTTTTTTTTTTCTAAAAAAATATAAAAAGTGAGATTAAATAAAATTTAGATATGAGATTTTTTATTTTGAATTTCGTTACAAAATTATTTATGAAAGAATAAATAAATAAATAAATATATAAAGTCATAAATTTATAATAATAGATATGCAACGAATCCAATTCAAATACAACAAAAGAAGAAGAAGAAGAAGAAGAAGGAGAAGAAAGAAAAGAAATCAGCTACTAGCTAGGGAATTGATTGACAGGAGGAGAAAAGAAATACAAAAGAAAATATTCTGGCTACAATTGTGACAGCAGTGGGATGTATGATTGCTTGTGAGGCCTGAAAATGCAATGTTGCTTTTGGATATTTTTTGATTGAGACTACCCCCAAATTGACATCTTACAGGTCACAAACTGCATTTTAAATTTAAAGCTTTTTGGGATTCAATTTGGCATCAACTATGCCCCAAAATGATTTCTCCAAGTCTGACTCCCTTGAAATGAAAACTTTTAATGTTAGAGTAGATATTGTTCTTAATTATTTAAAATAAGTATTTTATAATTTTTTAAACTTAAAGTTATTTTTGAGTGTTACTCAATTACTTATTTACTTTTAATTTTAAATTAAATAATTTAAAAATATATTTTTTAAAAAACTATTTAGGAATGTTTTTTAAAATAGTTATTACTTATTAAAATTATTAAAAATAAAAAAAATTTATTTTAATGTTAAATATAAATTTTTTTAAAAAATATTTATTTTTTATTAATTTTTTTTAACAAAAACTTCAACAATAGAAAAAATAGTATGGCCTAGAAAGTGAATCGACAATGATGAAAATAGGGTTTGTAGGAATTGATTGATTAACTGTAGCGTCAAGTTCTTATACGAGAAGTGTATATTGAATGAGAAACAAGGGTCTTCGACTCCTCGTGGCCGAAGTTTGGCAGTACAGAGTCCGTACGTGCATATGCTGTGGGCTGAGGGAGAAAGGAAATACTACAATACGAGAGAATTGAGAAGAAGATCAAGAATCAAAATGAAGTATAGATATACGGATTTTCATGGCCGATTGAACTGATTCGTTTTGTAGTCACTGATCCCTTGCAACCCAGCCCGGACATGACCAGGGCTGTGTTATTCGACTCTTCTCCATATAAAGTATACAGCTAAAACTGAAACAGTATACGTTACTGCTCTTACTTTTAACAGACAAAAGAAGTAAACAAAAGTCAGCACCCGCAGAGTTGCAGTATCAGTCCACCAGAAGAAGATGGAAAAATTGGGAGGGGAAAAAGTGCAAAACTTTTTTTTTCATGAAGATGATAATTAAACGCAACTCGTTCTCTTTTTTTCTGTAATCTCCGGATCTTCTCTAGCGAGTTGCGGCTGCCACGGCGCTCCCCGTCCTCGCCCTCGATGCTCTAATGGAGGTCGCGTCTTCATAATTAACCATAGTGCCAAGATTGTAGAGGAATTGACTCACGATCATTGTGCTCCGCCCCACCACCAGATTCTCCCACGCTTTATCCGCTTCTTCGCCGCGTTTCCTGAACACTTCTGTGGCATCTAGCCTGTGTATTTTCCATCCCTTCACTGTTTTAAGTCGGATTATTTTATCTCGTTGACGACAAGCCAATTTGCATGTGTTTGCTTTGGTCTTGTCTATGGCTTCCTCTAGGAGCCTGGCTCGAGTTTCTTCATCGGAAAATGACTTGGCTCGGAAGAAACGGTCGAACTCTGGGACCCCGATTGATTTCTTGATGCCTCTGGAGTAATCAGAATTTGGATTGAACATTTCGCGCACCTCGTCCACCATGCCTCTTTCCACCATCCGATCAACTCTTTCCGAGACAAATGAGTGTAGCACCGGTATTGACACGTCCACCCACAGGAAGCAACACTGGAATCTTGATCGGAATTTGTAGTCTGCATCATCAATCAGAGTCTCAATAAACGAATTGGAGCCTCCAACGATGAGTGGAAGCTTGCCACGCCTTGCTATGGATTTGGTAGCTGACGTAGCCATACTACAGAAACTTTTAGCCGTAAAATCTGTAGTAGGATCTATCACCCCCAGGAGGTGGTGCGGTACTCCCTTACGCTCCTCATCAGTTATCTTGTTCGTGACTATGTCCAGACCTCTGTACACTTGCATTTTATCCGAATTCACTATTTCCGAAGGGAAACGTGTGGCTAAGTCGATGGAGAGTCTGGATTTGCCGGTGCCGGTGGCGCCCAAGATCACCACAACTTTCTCCAGCTGGGGACGCTGACAGAGGGCTTGCAACTGCATGTCAAGCCCACCTGTTGGATTGTGCAGGAAAGGTCGTGTTTTGGGAATTGCCATTGACATTTTCATCGTGTAGTGCACAAAGAAGTGTATAGAAAGCTCTTCGCTGCAGCAGAGAAGGACTGCAAAAGAGCAGGGGTGGCTGCTGAGCCCTGACCAGGGAAAGTTTATATGCCTGTAAGGCTATTCCTGAGAGAAATCAGAGAGAATTCTGAGACGCGGCAACTTGAAAACGTGCCCGATTCCGGCACGTGGTGTGCCACATGCAATATAGAACCGAAAAAAAGAAGGAAGGCCTTGCAGAAAGACGATGTAAAGCTTCTATGTATCAAGAAACCGATACGTACTGGCAAATACTATCAGTTTGGCTCATTGCCAATAATGAAGACGCTAGACTAGAACCAGCTATGAACATTCCTGCACGAGAGCCGGAAACCTTTACTTTGAAATGTGAGGAGACTTCACATCTCTAGCAAGTAGCAGAAAATGAGAAAATGGGGTGGAATATTTATGGTGGACTCTGATGAAGACTAATTTGGGAATAGCCCTCCTTTAGAAATGGTGGGACAATTTTTTACCAGTAGTCAACTGCAACTTGTAACGGGAAAATAATATTGCTAGCTAGACAATAGGCTTCGTTCGTTTCGGAGCCGCAATGGACTAGTTATTCTAGTAGGTTATATTTGGATTTGGTCGGATATGAGATCTAATAATGTTTTTTTTCTTATAAAAATTTTTATTTTTATAAAATTTAAGATATAAAATTTTAAATTTAAATATACACTCGCCCTCGCTCTCGCTCTCATCTTACTTATTTCTTGTAATAATAAAAAATAATATTATTTTTTATTTTTTAAAAATAAATATTATTCACTAATAGTGAAATAATCAACCATTACAATTAAAAACAATCTTCAATTCTTATTCTAATACAACAAAAGAGAGGAATTGAGAGACTAGGATAATCTAATACAGCAACCAAATAAAATTACACATTAGTTCAAAAATTATGGTAACGGAGAAGATCTCGCACTCTAAAAATTCAAAGTGAGTAAAATACAATATTACTAATACAAGTAAAAATAAAAGTAAATACACTTCGATTTTCTTTACTGTAACTGCATTGCCATCTTCAAAACACAGAAACAAGTAAAATTCAGTATCTATCTTTTCCTTAAAGAACAATAATTAAAAAAATTATAGTTGTATAAATAATTTAAAATTTTACTTAAGAAAGAGGCAGAACACCGAAAGAGAGCCCAGATAGATTCTTCCAAAGCAGAGGAAAGAAGCTGCAAAGTAAGTCTGCAAAAGAGCTTATATGTGCGGCTGGAATCTTGATGAGAGTTGTGTATAATGATTTACGTTAAAATAGAGAGTATGAATAAACAAAAAGGATAAAAAGTAAACGAAAAAGAAAAAGAAACCGACCAAACTTAGGTCGCTAACAATGGCCGTTGGTCAGATCTGGCCGGAAAGGAGAAGTAAGGATAGGAATTGAAAACATAAAGAAAGGAAAATACTCCTGCCAAGATCTTGTCACTTGCCAAGGTTGATGACCAAATCTTGCCGGTACAGAGGGCCAGCCAAGTTCAGGTCTCTCTGTCCAAGGCAGAGGCTAGATCCGGCCGGGGAAGAGAACTAGAAATGTCACGCTGAGAAAGTAGAGAGAAGGGGGGCAGAAAAAGGTGTAGGGAGAGAAGGGGCTGGGTCTGAATATTTCTTTTAGTTGGTGTTCTAAGATATTCATGATTGCATATAGATACACTTATTTACATGTATTATCAAAGTTTGTGCGCTGAGAGATAAGAGAAAAATGGACTTTTGTCCTTGGAAGTTCAAGTGCTTATAAGAAAAGGAGGAAAGAGTTCTTTGATAAAGTTGTAAGGAGTGGGTTGCTGGATACTGCATTCTCTATTGTGGACATAGTACGACCAAATGGGGGAAGAAATATAATGGGATGTGATTAAAATTTTGTCCTGAATTGGTTTTATTTGTTGGGACAGGTCATTAATCATCTTTCCAACTAAAATCGTGCCCATAGATAACCTAAATAAATTTCTTAAGCTTTTAGTATCTACGACATAAATATTCGAAAAATGTCCAATTGATTTGCTATTTTTGATGAAAGTTTAAAAAGTTATTTTAAGAAAATGATATATGATGAAGATAAAAAGTATTACTAAAATAGAAAGCTTTTCTGAGAAAGTAAATTAAAGGGGGGAGGGATGGGGCCCAGGAGCGCGTGATTAATCAATCATGATAAGTAAAAGGAGGGTATTAGGTTATGATTATGGAAGTCGAATCAGGATCCATGGTCTCCATTGGAAGAGTGGCCTTTATTTATAAGTATCTTTCGTGCCTTAACCTTAAAGTTGACCAAGGTGATTCTTTGAGGGTGACAGACAGCAACTGGATGATCGTGCTGTCACAAGATCGATTCTTTTGCAAGTGGAACCAATTGATTTGTTGCTCATAAAATAACAACTGATATGGGATTTCTCCGTGCCTTTCAGCCTTTTTCTTTTTCTCACTAAACTTTGAGTTATGTACTCTATTAAAACAAATTCATCACTCTTATGATGATGAAGAATAAAATCACATCTTTAAGATTCTTAATTAGATAAGATACAATAGAAAAATAAAAAAATTCTTAAAAACTCTTTTGTCGACACCTACAATTATTTCTCCGTATCATCAATATGAAAAACTCGACTTCATCGATTTTAAAATAATTTATGTTTATAAAATTAAATTTTAAAATAGAAACTCAATTACTTTGAATGGGCCTGATTGTTAGTTTGCGTTTGTCCAAAAGCCCAATAGAAAGGGTTGTAGTGTCACTGTGACCCTCCCTTCGGCCGTTGGCCCACGAGCACATCTCTTTTTACTCTAAATTGTCGAATCGGTGCATTTATTCCTGATTTTTCGTTTTTTTTATTCCTAATTTTCAAATCATTTTACTTTCTCGAAGCACCAAAAAAGTGGTGCCACGTTTCGGTTTTAGCTTTGTTTTTTTGGGGGATAAATCTGAGCTTTTGTTTTTGATAAAAAATCTTGTTTGATAAAAAATTATAAATAAAGAAACATATAATTCTTAAAATCTCAAAAGTCAATCAAAGTAGATGCAGAATCGATAATCTTAGGAGGATCCAGAGCTGGAAATCGTCTTCATCGTGCACTCTTTGCTTCCCAAAACAATGCAAGATCAAGCAAATGAGGTAATTACTATCGAGGACTTTTATAACATTTCTGTTGTTAGGTAGAAAGGGAAGACGACCGAAAGATATTCCCTCAGTCTGGCCTCTGCGCACAAATGCAATATGGTCCTATGCAAGTCCCCAGTTCTGAGAAAAGAGAGGCAGATCAGACCAGAGTTACATAACAAATAGTCTTATTGTTTGTGATCCTCCGGTCCGACAGATGTCCCAATTACCCAAGATTTAGGTTCTGTCTTTCTGTTATTCGATATGCAAGACAACTGGCCTGCCGAGGACCACCGCACTCCGCCCATTAGACTCTTGTCTTTCTTGGCGGAGGTCGTCAATGGCGATTCTTAGCATCTTTACGCTTTACTGTTAGTTGCCGGCCAAACCGTCCGTTTCAAACACTCACAATGTTATGGTACAGGAAAGGTACAACATCTTAAATGGCCCTTCAGCAAGTAATCTCACTGGATCCTTGACCTTTGGCAACGGAAAAGGACTGAAACAGAGAGGAACTAAAAGAATCGTCCAAGTCAAATGCTTATCATATGCTGGTACAGTGTGCTGCTTTAGACTCTTGTCTTCTCTCCCTTTTTAGCTGGATCAAAGACCTTTCCATTCTAATTTCTATGATGATGACAATAAGTCAGTTTCCAGGAATCTGGATTAAAGAATAGTGGACCTGCATGGAGATATCCAGCCGTTAATGTTCACGAAGGAGAAGAGCCACAGCCCACATTGCTCACTTTCAAACAGCAGTTCAGGGTCATGTGCAATGGGATATCAAACACTCAATCGATCGGCTAGAAATGTATTATAAGACGTTAAATATTCAATCTAGAATCATCCAACCGTAAGTGATAATGGCGAAGCTTAACTAGTGTATGAAACTAGCATCAGTCTCATCTCTCTAATCTATATAAGATTGCTGAAAATCATTCTAAAGCTTGTTACTCACAAGATGTGGGACATTAAGGTTTCACCAATCGATTCATTCAAAATTGTCTGGGAAACTTTCAAGCGTATCTGTTAGACTGCTACAGTTAGTCTGGAAATCTAGCAGAGAACAAATCCAACTTCAGTAATGTGATGTTCATAATCAAAAGGAAAGGTGATTTAAGAGAATTAAAGGGAAAATTAAAAAATACTCCAACAGTTAACCACAAAGATCACCTACTGTGTGCATTCAAAAGCTCATGCTGCTAATAAACATTCATCTCTTTGAAACTAGAATATGCATATGGCTTCAATCTCAAGATCAAAACATTTTGTTTTTGATTTGTCTACTGTTTGAGTAATATCTGATGGCTTTCTGGTACAATAACGAACTGACATTTTAAGGTTTCATTTATCTGGGAAGTAACAAACAGAATTCCATGCCAAGAATCTAGATATTTGGGGGCAGCCTTTCTACTAAGGCCGCTGGCATCATAAAGAGGCCCCTGCTTTCCAGCACCTGAGTGGCTTCTAAGGGGTTTTCTTCCAGTAACTTTCCTATCATCTCTTCCAGAGGTTTATTCAGCAACTCATCATGAAGAAGGTAATGGCCATAAGCCTGCATATCGTCCAGAAGTCATAAGCGAAGTGTTCATTTAATTATTCCTTCTGCAGAACCCTGTTATGTATACATTTGCTATTTGCATCTCTGCAGAGAAGTACCTCATGAAATATTAGTGGAGTGCAAGATGGTTCACCTCCCAACTTGCTCTGGCTAAGATCCTGTACGGTCAAGTTTACAAAAGCTTGGGGTTCAGTTTAAAGACATCCACCATTAGATATCATCATAAAACACAAATTTAAACCCCAATTAAATTTGCCATCTAAAATTGCCATTACGATTTTCTCTAGATTAACTATTTCTGAGTTGATTGGCTTGGCCAATTAAAATAAGTGCCCGACTCTGGAATCTGAAATCCAAAAGTCCGTCCTGAAGCTTCTGGAAAATTGGCAAATAGCCTGTTTCACAGAACTTAATTCTTGAGGGAAAACTTTTGCAGAGATCTTTACCTTCATGCAAGATAAGAAATACTCCAATTACCAAAAAAATTAATTGAAATAAGCTACCTTTATCTGAGTCTTCAAATACTTGATAAGGTTAATGATATCATCCACTACAGATTCGTTAGAATGCTGCAAGTACAGAACCAACGATTATTCCACTTTGAAAAAGGATCTCCAAGAAGAGCTCAACAATTTTCTTTCAAAACTATTCTTGCAAAATTAATCAACACAAGTATTCATCAGCAAGGGAAAGTTGAACAATACGTAATCCAATATAAAGCAATCATTCTCTGCTTGGGTATGCTAAGTTTTTATGTATCATGGAAAGATTCTGAATATATGCATTTACAAATTACAAAGCACCTTTTGTTGTTATGCTAAAAGGTTAAGAAAAGATAAGAGATATTTACAACAAAAACACTGAGGCCAAAGTTCAAAATTCGTATTTTGTGGTAATTGATGAAGGCTCTGGCAGAAAATATACAACAGCATATCTTACCTCCAGGGAATGTGGAAGCAATTCCTTCATTGCTTGAAGCCTCTCGGCAATCTTTGCTCTGTGACACTGCAGAAACCAGCCAGTTAGATGATTTGCAAACATGAAACGGAAGAGGATTTCCAAATTGAAGAACAATGCCTTTGAATTAAACATTTTCTTCTAGCTTGCTACATTATCCGGAGACATGATCTCCCAGTTTTAGCAACATTTATTGTGTAAACTAGCATACTGACATAGCTAAAGGTCATGAAGGCATTCTACTCACACGATCAACATTAGATTTGTGTCTGCGCTTACTCCTAGGAATTTTGGGAGGCAACAGTCTTGCAGCATTGCTATGACCTTGATTTGAATTCTGCAGCTCATAAATTAGCAATATTTCATCCAAAAACTCTTTTTAACATATTCTTGGTAAAATGCTTCAATGGAGGAAATATAACGTTAGGTACACGCTGAGACAGAAAATTTAACCTCAGAAGAAATCAGATGCTCCGAGCTAGTTAAATTGTTCGAAGGAGCCACTTCATTGGGTGTCTGCAGACAGTCCACCTGCTGAAAACACACCTTTCAACTTATTTTTGGTCAAAATCGTTAAAGATGGTTAAAAATACTTTGAAAAATTATTCTTGGTCTCAGCAATTGGCACAAAAGTTTAGTGATTGCAAAAAACGTCATACTTCTTATGACGTTCTACAGCATCATTTTAGCAAGGTGATTAGAGTTTCAAGGTCTGATGGTAAAGCATATAGGTTAAGGCTATACCTTGAGACTATCCTTCTTGGTAGAGGCTTCGACTGGTGTAAGACCAGATGATATAGAATGACTGAAAATTGATATTTCCTTTCCAACTTTGGGGTGTCTGCTGGCAATATATCCAGTGAGGCAGAGGGGTAATAGGAAAAGGAGAGTCACCATTGTTTTGAGCTGTCACGGGGAGCTGGTGGCTGGGAAAGACTAGAGAATAACAAGAACCAGTGGAAGACCCACCAAAAGCCAAAGTCGTCAGGTGCAGATCACTGTCATGGCTCTGCTCTTCCATGTCTGCAGGAGAAGTAAGAATGCGCCACTTTTGGAATACAATACTTGACGATGTTATGAAAGCACGAGAAGATCAATCGAGGTTTAAGGAATATAAGAACGGGACAATAGGATTGAAACAAATAAAATCCGCAAAAAGAGTCGCTTTAAAGACGGCTTAGAACAAGAACATAAATCGATAACGTGAAACAAGAAAATTACGACCACATTCTCCAAACAAGAATAAAAAAACCCACGAAAATGAAAATCGTACATAAGAGTTGGTATCATATAAATAATCATGTAGTAGAAAGCATTGTAGGAAAAGGGTAAAGGGGAGGGACAGCCGCAACCCGCATGCAAAGGCTCAGGAATACTAGTAGTACTAAACCAGCATAACAGAGCAAAGAGAGAGGAAAAAGATCTTACCAGTGTGTCTTCTCAGCTAGGGTTTTGCGAAGGACCAGAAAGACAAAGGGGAAATTAGGGGTGATCACAGAGATTCTTGCAAACGTGCAAGTGCGATTTGGATCCTCGCGGGGGGAAAAAAGGTACCAAATGCAAACGTTCCTACGGACTTCGTTTGGCGGGGCAGTGCAACCTCTGCACCATCTTATGCTAGTGAATTAGTACAGTAACTTCTTTCTTTCTTTTTTTTTAAATTTTTTTAAAAAATTACATTGCATTCCATATACTGTATAATAGGTGTAAATATGATGATATGCCCCTTTTGTCTCCTACCGGCAAAACTTACGGACATCTTCTCCGGTAATGCTCCATAGAGTTCACACATGAGATCATAGAAACAAAGCTGAGGAGCATTCTTTTTTTCTTAACTGAATGGATCATCAATACAAATTAAAAAAAAAAAGTTTTATTTTGAATTTCTATTCAAATAATGCGTGTAAAAAGCTAACAGGCCCTGGAGAGACGAGATAAAGTAAGATTTATAGCCGAAATTTGGATATCCTCCTGCCCAAAACCTCTGGTGAATTGTGAATGGTTCAACAAGATTCTCAATCCATCATCTTACTTATTTTTTCCCCCTCTTCCTAGGGAGGTCTTTCTTCAAGTTGTGCCATTTGGATTAAATTTTATTTAGAAATTTTTATTTTATAATTTTTAAAAATTTAATTATATATATAAGAGAGAAAGTAAGATTCAATACAAAAAATTTTGTGTGAAAAAGAAAATTTAAATACACCCATTTTGCTCAAAATAATAACAGCCAATATTTTTTGTAAAATCTGAGGCTGCCATAGGCCATATGTCACAAGTAACCTATGACTTGTTCTATCATCGGACCTTTAACTTCCGAGGCCGTACAGAATGGCGAATACACCAGGCCCAGAGGGGATATTCCCCCATAAGACAGTGTTTGGGGGGTCTTCGTCTTCCGCACAAATCCTACTCCATTTATCTGTCCTCTTTTCTCTCTGCTCAGCTCTTCGTCTCGTCAATTGGACACCTCAAGCAACAAAAGTCAAACTAGAAGCACCTGAATCTCAACGAACCACCCGCAAAACACAGATCTCTGCTTGTGTTTGTGGTGACTGAATTCAGTCATGGCGACCCCTCAGATTCTGCAGAGAGAGGAGGATTTTCTCCTGTGGCAGTCCCTATTTGAGAACCCCAAAGGTCCTCAATCTCTTCATTCATTTTCTTCTCTTTATCTTTTCTGCTTTTGTATGTTTTTCCCACGTACTATCCCCATTTGGGATTATAAACCAGTTCTAAAATTTTGTTCTTGAATCCTTACCTTTTTTTTTTTCTTAAAGTTTTGGGTCCTTGTTCAATTTGCCTTACTATAACATGAGCTCGGATTCTTTTTGGCTGAGCTGAATCATTTGAAGGGGTTTAATTCTGCTGCCATGTAGTTCTTGAGTTTCATGATTTTTTGGAAAAAAATAAGAGATTTTTGCTTGTGGATGGTTGCAGGAGAAAATGTGAAATCTAGAGGGTCGGAGATTGAGAGAAGGATTGAGTTCCTGGAGAGCTTGACTGGAAGAGTAATTCCCGAGTTTCCTCCTTTTCTTATGCATTTTGAGGAGATTTAGTACTTTTCTCGCAGTTGAAACTAGATCTTTAACTATTAAGAGGAACAAGATCTAATTTTGATCTATCAACATGGAAGGATTGTGCCAATTTTGGTCCAACTGACTTGCATTGTTAGCAAATCATATAATTTGAAGAACACTCTGGTACTTAATTAGCCATTATGACTTAGGTTATAGAACTTGACTAGGATCTTTGTTGATCATAGCTGCACGCTCGCGCCAGTACTATTTCCTTAAACAAGTTGGATATATTTGAATAGACTTTACAGCACCATAACTAAGTAGAGCAAGGTTCATTCTCTAATTTAATTGTTTTTGGCCTTTATGCCATATTGGAATTGATATAAGGGACTGTGTGCTCGGCCACATGGTATACCCTTGAACTAATGGTGAACTTTGTTAATTTAACCAGTCAGTTTTAGGCTTAATTAGAACTCGAAACAATTGCCTTTCATTTACAAGGTCCATACCTTTAGCATGCTATATACACTCCTGTACACAGAGACTTTGGCAGATGCATGGGAACACCTTTAGCATGTTATATACACTCCTGTACACAGAGACTTTGGCAGATGCATGGGAACATAAATAAAATTGGACGTGTATGAACTATTGCTAATTGTTGAATCTGAGGCTTCTTTGGCTCTTGCAGGTCAGCAACCGAAGATCTCGAAGATGGTTAAATGATCGTCTGTTGATGGAACTTGTTCCTCGCCTAAATGCAGAGGAAATCAGAGGCTTGTTTGCTCCTCCACCATGGGGTGAGATATGATCCTATCATATTTTCATAGAATAGGGATGCTGTCATGCTGCTTTTTATAAATGCATGACTGCTTATATTTTTAATGTTATGGCAATAAACAATAAGATCTTTATGGTGCCGTAATGCTGCAATTATCATTTATGAATTTGGGTTCACTTTATAGGTGATGATGTGCCACTATCCCCCTTTTGCATGACTAATAATGGAGAGTGGGACAAATTTAGAGCTGTCGACATGGATAAAGAGGTTTTTTCTCCTGTGCATTACCGATTGTTGTTACCTTTATTGCATATTCAAAACTCATATAAGTTACCTAGGTGAGAGGTGCTTATAATTCTGCCATTTTAATGTGCTTAGAGTGAAGAATTAGGATTCACATGATAATGCTGTTTTATTCCTTTTGTTAGCCAATGGCGCTTGGTTCCATGCTCTGAATCTTGTGGATGAACTCCAATATATTGACTCACGCCCTAATGGTGATGAGTGCCTCCCCCACCTTCCGAAATACTTTCTAAAAATCATTTTGTTCTTCTGTAGGCAACCATAATAGAAGCCCTTGAATGCTCTCCAGTGAAACCAAAAGGCCATGTGGATGTAGACAAGGTTGCCGTACTTACTGCATGGCATAGAGTCAATTGTAGAACTAGAGAGGCTCTTCGCCGTTGCTTTCTATCAGATCTGATCAGTGGATATGAGGTGGGTTAGGATCTACTTGGCAAAATAGACAGTTTTATCTTGGCATGTTAGTAAATTAAGATGAATTTCTGTCTATTCACTTGTTACAAGTCTCTAACTGATTTCCCTCTTTTTGATTTTTTTCCTGACTTTTGGATGCTACATTTGGTTAGGAGTGTTTACGGACTTTTATCAAGGAGAGTGCCGATGGGGATGTCCTTATCTTGCATGTACAAGATCCTTTTCATCGGCTGTTACTGCATGGTGTTTGTGAGGTATATATTTGGGTTATACTTTTTTGCCTACATTAATTGTCTATTCTTGATGTGTTCTTTAGAGTTAAAGTTCTTTATGGAACTTTTCAAATGAGAACAGAGTTGTGATGTGATTAAGTGTGAATGGTCACTTACTTTGTTAACCCTCCATGCATTGTTCATAATCATGTCTTTTTCTGCAAAGTATGAGGGAGGTTTGTGCGTAACAGGGTGGTGGATTCTTCCTTTATAATCTGATATCTATAACTTGCTTTTCTACAGTTCTACAACTTGTCCTCTGTAACAGAGACTGAATCAAAGGGCAAGGAAACATTGAAGATGACTAGGATAAGGAAGAAGGCTACCGCTATTGAGGTTCCAAACATCACCCTGTGCAACTTCCTTAAAATGGCAAAAGAAGGGAATTGGTGATGGAGCGAGCTGTTGTTGCTCTGTGTATTATAGCACACACTTGTGCATCTCTTAATTTAGTCTCTTTACAGGAAGATAATTGTTGTCCCTTGTAATAGTAATCAATCATTCAATGTTGGGTAATTATAAATGTTGAAACTATTTGTTTCTTCATGCAAGCAAATGGGATGTAGGATTTTAGAGTAGAACTAGAAATGATTTCCTGGACCAATCATTTCTTTGTAAATACATGCATTCTTAAATAATGTCAAGGACACTGTGCAACTCGATTCTATCTGTGTTGTTTTCTGTCATCTTTTATTATTCTTCTTCTGGCGGATACTTACATCGACAGGGTGCCATGCAAGGAAAGATGCCTAAAATTCGCTAATGAGGATTTTACATTGTTGCCAAGTTTAGGTCATTGGTAACTAGTATTAGTTCTTGGCCTCACCCAACAGCTAAATATGTTCGTTGAAGCAATAAATGGTTTTAAGCATTGTATTATACCAGTTCCCCTGTTTTTACGAAAGAAGCATTCAGTATGAAGGTAGTGTGCAAATAGCTCCCTGACTCCATGAGGTTTTCTGAGAGGGGTAGGTTGGGTAGAAATGGGGTTTATTATTCAGCGTCAGTGATTCTGGACCTAGTTCAACTATACATTTGATACTGAATCACCCTTTCCGTGAACTCGAATCAATTCTTCTGAGGGTATTTGTGTCTCATAGTAGTGCATATTGCAGAGGAAATTGTTTTTCTCTACACATGCAACCAAAGTCAAATGGCGGCCATTTCTTTTCTCCATATTACCTTTTTCGAGTTTATAAAAATTGGTCTTGAAAGTCCACCGACAACAGCGAAACATACACATTCCTGCCTCGTCAACTAACGGCTCAGTTGCATGAGCTCTCAGCCCATCACCCACCCCCCTGCTGAGTTCATCGCCGGAGGTTAACTGCAGCTCCCAAGTGAGAAGGCTTCTTTCTACTACTAAATGGCCAAAAAGCCCGTCAAGTATTGTGTGGTGATGATATTCGCTTCCTTTTTCTCTCTTGAAAGAAAAAAGTGCACAAGTATTCAGCAATTTGTAAGTGATTTTGTGTGGAAATGCAGGTGGATGCCTTCACAGACACGGCGTTTAAGGGGAACCCTGCTGCGGTATGTATGCTAGAAGAGAAGAAAGAGGAGGAGTGGCTGCAATCTGTTGCGACCGAGTTCAATCTCTCTCAAACGGGTTACCTGACTCCGATCGTTGACTCCATATCGGAGAACGCAAACCCCAGATTCCAACTTCGCTGGTTCACTCCTGTGGCTGAGGTCAGTTAATCAAATATGATTCTCGGCTCAAGGATTCCATGGTCTTATCTTTCCTGTGCTATCTTCATGTATTAGCTAGAGATCGCAAGAAGGCCAAAAACACCTCTATGATAGAGGATAATACTATCAAAATGATTCAAAACGCAAAGAGGTTCATAATTGCTTTAGCTAACGTTCAAAATATGATATAATCAGCGGAATGAAGATTATGTTTCAGTCTCACTTCTGTTCATCCTCTCTTCTTTCTTCTTCTTTTTCTTTCTCCATTGACAAGGGTTCCGAAAGTTCTTTTGTATTCATCTATTGAATCTTAGTACTTCTACCAGAGTTTGAATCAACATTCTAAATTTTCCTCTCCATTGAATAGATTGATTATTCTACCCAAGTGCCAGGCTTTTGATTTCCCTGATTTTCAAAGTAAGGTAGACTCAATAAGAAGCTATTAAATGATAGCAAAATCTTGATCAGCATATCGTATGATTAAACTTTTAGTACCATACCTTAGGTTGCGCTTGGGAGTTTTGGAGAGAAGAAAGATGCCATCTGTTCCTCCGCATAGTAAACAGGATTCTGATTATTGCTGTATTTGTTTACCAGTCAATAAGCGTTCTGTTTGCACTCGAGTCATTTCATGGTGCACAGGAAAGATTTATCAGAAAGTTACTTCTCTTGTGATGCTCTCGTGCAGGTTAAGCTTTGTGGACATGCAACTTTGGCAGCTGCTCAATATCTCTTTGCAAATGGTTTGGTAGATTCTGATATCATTGAGTTCTTGACACTATCGGGTGTTTTGACCGCGAAGAAAATACAGGAAACCAAACTTTCTAATGACATCAACTATCAAAATGGTGTCATCCAAGAAGGATTCTCTATTGACTTGGATTTTCCTGCTGTCCCAATTGCTGAATTTGACTCTGCTGAAGTTTTGGCTATCTCTAAAAGCCTGAATGGTGCTTCGGTGGTTGAGATCCTGAAGACGACAACTAATGATGACCTCTTTGTAAATATCCGTTTTCTTCAGATTGTTTGTAACATTTTTCTTGCAAATACTTCCAAAAGTTGCTTTTTCCTTTGTGGTAGAAATGCATTTGTTCACTACTTGGAAAAAGAATCCTGAGAAGTGTTAGTGCTTCAATCTGAATCATTAACTCGTAAGTTACTTTTCTGAGGGAGCTGAGATAATCATGTTTTGCCAGGTTGTGCTAACATCAGGAAGGGAAGTGGTGGAAGCAGAGCCACAATTTGATGAGATACGAAAGCTTCCTGGCAGAGGGATGATTATTACAGGACCAGCTCCGCCTGGATCAGGATTTGAATGTTACAGTCGATTCTTCTGTCCCAAATTGGGAATTAATGAGGTAATTGATGGCTTCACTTTATAAAGGCTTGAGTTTTCTATCTGGATTGTTACATTCTGGTGCTACATGGTCCTGATCATGTCAAGACATGCAAATGAGGAGGATTTCTCTGTATTTCATTTTTATCGTTCATATATTTATGGTAAATCTCTGATTAGTTTGCTATGATTCTTTTGAAAGATATCATGGCTATATGAGAACAACGTCACATTTGTTCCCATTCTGACATATTTGATTCGGTATCATTCTCACCACAAAACTGCAAGAAAATATTTGTCTTGTTGGGAGTAATAGGTTTTTTGATGGCACTGATAGGTATTCCAAACATCAAATGACCTTTTCTTAATTTCCAGGATCCTGTCTGTGGAAGTGCACATTGTGCAGTAGCGCCCTATTGGAGCAAAAAGCTGGGGAAATGTGATTTTTTTGCATATGCGGTAATACTGCATTCTTTGTTTCACACATGTGCACGATTGTGTGGTTTTGAATGGAGGGGGCTTTCACATGATATTTTAATTAAACGAAAAGAAAATAACTTAACAATATGCTTAAGGCCTCTTGTTTGTTCTCTTAATGCAGGCATCTCCCAGAAGCGGTGTCATTAACCTGCATTTTGATGAGAAAAATCAAAGAGTGCATCTTAGAGGGAAAGCTGTTGTTGTGGCGGACGGATCTCTTTTGGTTTGAATTTGTTGTTCTTTGGAAAAACTTATGTGACACAAAATAATAGATGTTTGGAAGTATGCTTTAGAACTTGAATCAAACATCGCACAAAATGGCCTTTTGTAACTAATTGTAGTTTTGAACGCAGTAAATCTGCTTTATTTTTACAGGACACGCTTCTGTTATTATTTCTGTGTGAATAGTTGCTGTGAGGGTTCTCTCTATCTCTCTTACTGTGTGTGTAGGTGTCTTTGTGGTTGAACTTTCTATTCTTAAAACCCGGCATCTTTGTGGTTGAACCTCTCTAGACCTTGTTAGGCACTACTGCTATACCATAAAAAGAAAGTCAATGTTAAGTGAAACTGTGGACGTCAGTTTTTTAAGGCTTGTGAGATTTAGGTTGTCACTGAGTCTGAAGCTCTATTTTACCGTTGAATTTATACTTCTTCAATTTAGTGTGTAAACCTTTTCTAAAACTTTTGCTAATGGAATCTGAGATTTAGGTTGTCACTGAGTCTGAAGCTCTATTTTACCGTTCAATTTATACTTCTGCAAGTTAGTATGTAAACTTTTTTTAAAACTTTCGCTAATGGAATCTGGAGAGGTCTGTTTCCTTTCTTGTTTCTTTTTTTTTTCTTTTTTTTCTTTTTGTTGCGGAGGGGGGTGGGTGGGATTTATTTGCTTTTTGGATTACGGAGTCTATAGGACTTAAAAGGTGTAAAGAAAATTCGAAATAGTTACGATTTTGCACGTCTTTTTTGTAAGATCAAATTTGATCTGTTGAAATTTGATCTGTCGTGCCCCTATTTGTATTGTTAAAAAAAACAAGTGTGCACTTTTTGCAGTATATGATCTAATGGCTGGAGTCCGGTCTTGCATGTGCTGCAAAAACGGACTCAAGAACATCAGTCAACGGTCACCGGTAGACTTGCTGGTGTGTGAATACAGTGGCTGTGGTTGGATCAGCAACTGAATATGGTAAGAGAGCATGATAAATGTGGTATGGCATGGCAATGATCTTTTTGTTGCTTGTTAGTGTCCCATCGCATGGCTTTTC
This sequence comes from Rauvolfia tetraphylla, assembly GCA_030512225.1. Lineage (NCBI taxonomy): Eukaryota > Viridiplantae > Streptophyta > Magnoliopsida > Gentianales > Apocynaceae > Rauvolfia > Rauvolfia tetraphylla. The sequence goes on from JAJQKT010000037.1 coordinate 378,713, forward strand.
AGCAGAGCATGCCCTTCTATTTCCATACTCCCAAGTTTTTACTTTGCAGTTGCAGTGTAGTTGCCGCCGACCAGTAATGTTAAAATTTTCACAGCCGGGCGATGCTCTCTTCAAATTAACGTTGCCTGAATTGAGATTGTATCAAGGCGGCGGCTACTTTTCTCTTTGTTACCAGCTTCATATAAAAAGACAAGTCTTAACTGAAGGGTGGTGTGTGGATACCACCCATAAGCACGACCCATTCCACCTCCAAATCTTTATTTTAAGCTCTCGTTTATCGTTTACTCCTTTGTATGCGGTAAAAAAAAAAGAAAAAAGTTGCACTGGCTTCAGCAAGTGTCCGAAGCATCCCAAACAGAGGAGTCGTTCTCTCCTAAATGGCCAAAAAGCCCGTGAAATACTGAGTGGTAATGATCACTTCCATCACATTTATCATCACGAGGCGATTAACAACAAACGAGTAGGTTAACATAGGTTTAGAGGAGAATTGCAGGTGGACGCTTTCACAGATAGAGAGTTCAAGGGGAACCCGGCTGCACCATGCATGTTAGAGGATGTGAAAGATGAATAGTGGCTGCAAGTAGTTGCAAGAGAATTTAATCTACCAATGACTTGTTGCCTGACTAGGGTCGCTGGCTTTGAGTCAGAGCAGAAAATCCCCAGGTTTCAACTTCGCTGGTTTACTAGTTTAACCGAGGTCAACTAAGCCTACACATTTCTTCACCTCATAAGATGTCCATATCTAGCCTTTCCGCGTGCTAATTGCTATTCTGATCACCGGTTGCTTTTCTGCATGTTTATATTCAGCAAAGTCATTTTGAAGATGTTTGATTCATTAACAGCTTCACTTCTTTGAATTATTCTGCTTGCAGTTTAACCTTTGTGGACATGGAATGTTAGCAGCTTGCAGTTCAATTCCGGGCAAGAAATAATATGGTCCGGGGTATTGAAGAAGGCCGCGCCATTAGCAGAAGAAGTACTGGGCAAGCACAAGGCAAATATCGACGGAGATGAGAATGCTCAGCTCAGTTGCGCCGGCAGCGAAAAATTGAACCGGCCCAGCGCGGCTAAACCGGCGACTCCTTCAGCTAAGCCCTTCAGCAAACGAGTTGTACCGCAAGAAAACACGAAGTTAAGAGTCTACGGCAAGGCCACCTCGGTTTCGACCATCAGTTTTGGGTACGGCAAGTGTGTCAAGTAGTATATCGCCGATGGCCACGTGCCACGTAAAGGAATTTTCAGGAAAGTACTCGCACGAGTCATTGAAACAGGAGGGACCAGGTTTCTTGAAACAATTACCGTAAATGCCAGTTTGGAGCTCCGGGCAGAGTGTGGCATTGTGAAGAAGGTGGCGATAGGAAGAGGACTTGTAACGTCGGGTGCAATCAACCCAGCTTAGGAGGCGCCGAGGTCTAGGTGTAACTTGATGGGTTGCAGAGGAGTCTTGAAAGAAGCTGCAACGGAGTATAAACCGGTTGAAGGATCTTTACTGGGGCGTGAGGAGGGGTTGCTCTTGTTGTGCCTGTGAAAACAGAGCTAGTGAGAAGAAGATGATGAATAAAAGGAAAGTGGTGAACGAGAGTGACTCTACCATTGATGTTTTTGCATGGTTCTGTTCTGGGATTTGGAATCCAAGATGATAATCACATTGGTTCAGTTCAGCTACAGCTGCGAGGCTGCGAAACATCCATCTATAGCAAACGTGAGATCTCGGATCGGAACTTTTATTTTTTATTTTTGGTAAAACTCCGATCGGTACTAAAGTGGAGTTTTTTGACATTTTGAGCATTTGCTCATCGAGATGCGAGCAGCGGTTACCCATCTAAGCAGATTGACTTTGACTTGAGAAACGGCATGCTTCTATTCAAGATGGAATGGAGTATTAATTAAAAAAAGTCAGTAATGAGAGTCATATAAATATATTGCTGTACTTTTAGTTATAGAAATTTTGATCAATAGAGTATATTAAATTTTAAAATACAAATATTTATTTTTTAACATCTTAAGAATGGAGTGTGCTTGAGGTGCTTGCAACCAAATCCAACAAGTGGACCAAGCTATGAAGTGACTCTATATTCTATTATAAAATCATATTTAAAATTTTAATTGTGAAACTCATATATCATTTTATAAATAATTTAATTTTTATAAAAATTAAAATAAAAATTTTAAAATTAAATTCTATTAAATTTATACTTATAATAATTTTTACAATAGTAAAAATCTCTATTGAGGTGATTAAACTTTATTTTTTACTTAGATAAGATAAAACGTTTTAAAAGAAATATTTATTATTAAAAGATAACTCTTTTGATATCTCTCTATGAAAGTTTAATACTTTTTCCAGTAAAATTAGAATAATAGCAAGAATAGATGGCTGATTAACTTTAACAGTTAATTTTAATTGAAAGATTCCAATGTTTTTAACACTGAAGAGGTTCCTCTCTCTAAAATACACTTACAGTTCATTATGTAATCAATTTTAAAAAGTCGAGATAATCATTAAAAACCTCCAAACAAAAGTACAATAGCACGAAACCTCCGAACATTAACCTATGTTTCACTTTTGAAGTTAAGACACACACACACACACACAAACACAAACCTACCTTAGATTATGGTTGACAGTAAAGTTGAAGTTGGCACACATGGTATTATGAAACAAAACCGAAGAACTAAACCCCAGGAGCTTAGACTCTAGATCAAATTGTAGTAAATGATCCACCATCTGATGTCCTCCAATTACGATTGGTGATGATCTTGGTTTGCTCCCTCCGTCCACAAAAGCCAAGCACCAAGCATCCGCTCCTCCTCTGTTCGATATTCTCACCATCGAATTTGATCCATGAACTCTCCAAAACACATCAGGGCTTTGCATCACAAAGTCTATGGTGGGAACCAAGGGTCCCAATCGGGAAACCGAAATATTGTCTGCATCGTAACACGCGCCAAAGGGCCTCACTGGCTGTGTTAGAGTAAGGTTAAGTGCAGCAGATTCATTTACGAACGCTTCAACCAGAGGCTTGTAGATGGAGGAATGTAACGTCGTGTACGGAGTTGTTGTACTAAGCATGGCTAGACCGAAACCATTCACGTTGATGTCAAAGTTGTTCACTTTTATGGCAGTCAGATTGATGAAGTATTCCTCCGAGAGGCGAGTTAAAGTGCGGCCGGCCGGATTTCTCATGAGCAACGGAGTGTGACTAAGATTTTTTGGCAGGTCGACTTCGGGGTGAAAGTAGTAAGGTCCACTAGTGCCAAAAAACGCCACCCCTGGAGCCGAAGGTGACCCTGACAGGCACAAAGCAAAGACTGGAGGCAAAGAAAACGCCGTGCTAAGCTGTCCAATGAGGGAGAAGTTGGACCGACCAAGACCTGCCAAACCAGTTGTACCTTTCGGGAGACGGCCCCTGAAGAAAGACCTCGCAGAACAAGAAAACAAAAACTCGGGGACGATGCTGAGAGGTCCAGGGTTACGGCCGTCGGTGATAGGTAGTGCCAGAGAGTCAACTAAGGCCAGAGCCTTCATCATGCCTTTCCTGTCACCCGAGTTCTCAAGAGAGAGAAAGCACGAGTTTCTGGAGCAACCCGGAAGCTCTTTAGAGCAGTTGCCGGAGCAAACATGCAAACCGAGGGCATTGCAGAGAGAGGACGTGCAGGGAATGGAGTGGTACGTCGAGGAAGTGTAGTTGTGAGAGCAATCCACCCAATTGAAAGAAGCACCGAGGTCTAAAAGTAAATTTGTGGCCTTGCACGGAGTTCCCGTGCAAAGTGCAAGTGAGTACAGACCGGAGGATCTGTCATGTCTAACGGGAGCTAGCACCGCTGAAGAACAGAGGCGAAGATGAATACAGAGAAAGGCAACAGAGAAGACGATGAAAAATCTCAAGCTGAAAGGCATTGAATTTGGATACATCTTGCCCTCGGGAATCAGAACTTCACATTTGGAAGCAGAGCTTTAAAGGTATATATAATTGGAAAGCGCTTCTTGGTTCTCAGACTAGTACTAAGAATTAGCCAGCAGCCGGCACAGCTGGCCAGCAGGTGAGACTGTAGAGTGATGATGAATGAAGGGTGATCAGTACTGAGGAAATTGATTCAAGATCAGTGTCATCCAATATTTAGGTGACGGGGGTCCAAGTATATAAGCGTGAGTGCGGATTCTGGCATTTTTGGCAGATAAACCCAAGCTTACGAAGAAGACACCCGGAATTTCATGGGGTGATGTGATGATCATCCCCTTTAGCCGCCCTCTTCTTCTGGGTGAGGAAGGGTTCCTTTCAATGTTCTTTAGCCTAGACTCCGCGATCAAGGATTCAAGATAATATGAAGCCTTTGTCCGTAAATTCACGGTAATATTAATAATAAAGGATCACCGTAAATATATTTTGTTTATTTATTTTTATTATTCTTCTCATCTTTTCCATCAATAGTTTTTGTTTAAATTAGTCACAGATTATTCACGTCGAAGTAGTAAAGACAATCACTTGAGAGGGATCGACGGAGATAAAAATAGCTTAAGAATATAAAAAGAGATTAATTTTTAAAAAAAATTTAAAAAATACAAATTTTAAATAGAGATGGAGGAGCTGGCAGTAGGAAGGAGAAAAGGGGAGGGGTATAGATGTATTTACAAAAAAAAATATATAGTGTAGCCAGACTACAAAAAAAAAAAAAAACCAATTTTGTATGGGGACTAAAAAAGTTCCAAAAATAGTTTTAGGATTAGTTTAAACAATCAAAATTTATTTAAAAACTAAAAAAGTTTAAAAAATAGTTTCAAAACTAAATTTAGACAATCAGAAATAGTTGGAGGATTATAATGCCTAATTTCCCATTCTTTTATCTTTCTATATTCTTAAATTATTTTTCTATTTCTTCTCATCCTCCAACCACTCTTTTAAAGTAATGGTTCTACCTATTTTCTGTGGGTTTCTTGTGACTTGTATAGCCAGAAGCATGCCACAAACAAAAAACAATGAAAAGTAAGAGAAAATATTGTTTATAATATAAAAAAAGAAAGAAATTGGTTATGGATACTATTAAAGAAATGGTCAATTGCCATTGAACTTTTTTTTAATCTTTTCATACTATTAAATAATTAATATGTAGCTAATTATACTATTTTGCTACTAAACACTATAGAGTTCGGTAAAAAAATAACATGTGTGGACCGTTATGTCCTTCATAAATATACCATGTGATGCAAATATGTTATTTTTTTATTGCACTACGCCGTGTTTAATAGCAAAATAACATAATTATCCATAAATTAATTATTTAATGACATGAAAGAATCAAAAAAAATGTTCAATGGTAAAATAAGTATTTGGTCCTTTCTTTAGTGGCATTCATAGCCAAATTTTCTTTTAAAAAAAAAACAGTCTTGAAGAATAAAACATAATTGATGCACAATTAATACTATTTTTCTGAGGTGTACTTGAATTGCTTATTGCAGAATTCTATAGTATTTTAAATATGAGAAATGAAAAAGTAGCATCAAGATATAGAATGAGTCAAATTCCTCAAGATTTCGAGTTAACATTAACTAAAATTTTGAATTTTTTTTTGCATTATAGCATAATTTTCAAATTCAAATAATAAAATTCTAGAAATTTACCTAATGGAATTCAGAAAATGAGTAAACAGAAGTCTTCGGTGATCAGATAACTATCAAACTATTCTATAGGACATGACAAATTAAGTGATAGAATAACTCCAAAGAAACTCAACCAAGTGAGAGGAAGTAGTTGAAGAGAGAGCGAGAATGGAGAAATTTTTTTTTTTTTTCCAAAGGAGAATCTCTTACCCAGTCCTTCGATGAAGATCTTAGCAAAAGAATTCTGGTTACTTTACACTCAGGAGGATGGAGATGTTGCAGGCTATGGCATGTATTCCTGACCTTCTTCTTCACTTTTTGCTTCCATTACCAAGCTTGCAGGAAGAAGAATTTAAGTATATAGAAATATGTAGAGAACCTGAAGTGTTGGATGTTTGGGTAAACTCAGTTGTGAAATATGAAAAGGCCAACTCGGGAAAAAAAATCAAAGAATATTGAAATTGGATTTGGACTGACTTTAATAACTTTCTTATTTCCTTCAACAATAAATAAGTTTAAATTGAATTATGAAAGCAATCATTTAGAATTATATATATATATATATATATATATATATATATATATATATATATATTTCTTTATATAAATTTATAAAAATATATGCAAATAAATTATTTTATCTTTAAAAAATTAACAAGTATGTGAGTCATATTATTTATTGATTGGAGTTAGTGATTTAGAGTGACGATTACACTATTTAAATAATAAATAAAATCTTTTAAGATTATAATAATTAAAAAAATTTAGAATCAAGTAATTACTAGCAATTTTTCCCAAGTTCGGCTCGGAGATGTACCCCGGTCCCTCTGGGCTCTTGTTCACTCAGAAACAATGATTAAAAATACCACTTCGGCCTGCTTAGCCTTTCTCTTCAAAGAAAAAATGAAAAAAAACCAAAGCGCAAGCCGACGTCGTCCAATCTCTTTTTTTCCGAAAAGGAAAAAAAGGAAATTATTTATTTTGAGGGATAGTCTCCATTGCTAAAGACTACGGTATTCCCCAAACCCTGCCGTAAAACCCTTGCGCCAGACTGCTAGAGGCCGCGCTTTTGCTTCAACTGAGCTACTGAGCCCTAGCGTTCGTCTTCTTCCTCCGGCAAGAATGAAGCTTGTCAGGTTTTTTTTCCATTCTATTGAAAATCGCTAGCAAACATTTATGAAGTTTGGTGCTTGCTTCGTTTGCTGAAAATTGTATCCTTATGAAAGATCGCATTCGCAGGTTCTTGATGAAGTTAAACAATGAGACGGTCTCGATTGAGCTCAAAAATGGCACAGTTGTTCACGGTACCATTACAGGTATCGTTTTTTCCTCCCGCCCCTCTCTCAAAATTACTTTGGTGCGACAATTATGCATTTATTTGGTTTACTTTTCTGATCCGCTGTTTTGGATGCATCCCAGCTTCGAAAATTAGGGTGACTTATATAGAGTCTTAATCTGGGAGTTGTTTATATGGTTACTTCGTTGTCATTGCTGAAGTAATAGTGTCTGGCATAGTGTTTATGTATTACAAGCATTTGAGCCAAACTTTAAGATATAATTTTACCAATTTGTGTTGATATAGTTTTGAATATGGGTTTCTGGCGTCCAAATCTTTGGTGGAGAAACAAATGCTGATAAAACATTCTTAACTTTTATGTTGTTGACCTAAAGACAATCATATTTGATTTGTGCAGTTTTTATGTTTTTTCCTGCTGATATATCTTGGTTGATCTTGGTTATGCAACCGCAATCCTCTCACTATGGTTTGTTTGCCTACACTATAAATGTTAACATTCTTGGCCATTGAAATAATCTTGAAAGAAGCAGGATTTTGAAGCTGACTGCCATAGTTAAAAGCAGCCCAGATTTCTTATAGGGAAACACAATTTGGCTCCCTAAATATGGACACATATGATCTACCCGATAAAAAATCAAGGAGAAAAGGTCATATGTTCTGAATAGGCTAAATTGAATGGCAATGATCATGTTTCTTAGTGGGATCTTAAAGCAAATTAAACTTTGTTAAGAAATGCAAAATATGTCATATTAATGACAATGTCTAGGTGCAGATGAAGTATTATTCAATCTGCATAATTTCTGTTCTACGAATGTTTTTAAGACATGTTACAAATTCAAGAAGAGGTAGCATGAGACTATTTATTAGCTTCTCCAGCAAAGATTTGAAATGAAGATATTTTCACATATTATAAGTAAATCAGCGGTGAGATTGTATAAAGTAGAAAATAGTAATGATAAAAGAAGCTCTTCATTTTTCCATATATGTTCATTTTCTGTTACTGCTGGTACATTTTGCTTTTAAAATTTTAGTATGCTAAAGAGTTTTCTTTCTTTTTTCTTTCATTTTTTGGGTCTTATAACTTTCACTCAGAAAGGCTTTTTAATTTTATGTCTCCCCTTGTAATTTTTGTGATATGTTTCTTTGTGAAATTGGAATCTCAAGATGATCGCAGGCCTTTTTTTTTTTTTTTGGGATCACCTTAATACTTCTGGCTTCACATCTTTTTTTATGTTTGTCTTCTTGTTATTGCAATCTTATGGACTTCTAGTGCTTTCACTGAATATAGGTATATCTGCAAGAGCTTAAAAAGTTCAAATTTCCAGGTTGACTAGTGCATATTAAGATGGAAATTTTAGCTACTCATTTGACTTTTTGTATAAAGCAACTTGATACACACACATAATCGCGTTATCCTTCTCTGGAAAAATTTAGCCCATCTGAACGGAGTATCTTCTTTGTTTATTTCATTTTTTTATTCTCTTTACTGAATGTTAGGTCCTTTTTGAAAGCTATCCTTCCTGACTGGAAAACTTAGTTATGAAACCATGTAGTGAAGCAAATACAAAGCTTGAAATGGTGTTGATACAAGGATTCTTGCTGACATCCCATCTTCATACAAAGACCAAATTATAGATTATTCATCATTTGGATTCAATAAATATCCTGATTTCTGGATGTTAAAGTGCAATTCAAAGACATCCATTAAAGCATCCTGTCTTTTCTTAACTTCCTCAAAAAGTATCCATGAGTTGGATGAAATGAATTTGGCACGGATTATTGTATTTCAGATTCTGTTTTGATTATTTTTACTTCTAGAGTTTGATTGCAGCAGCAAAATGTCTTGTTTTTGCCAGATTTATTAATGTGCTAACAGTTCTCAATTGGTCCTAAAATTCCTGTTGGGATACTGATCCTGCTACACCTACACATCATTCCCTTATTTCTGAAATAGATTAAGAATTTCACGGCAATATGAGATAAACTTCTGGGTATGTTGGGTAGTTATTGTTCTTGGTTCAATGAACTTCATTATCATCTGAATTTTTTTGCACAAATTTGTTGCCATTGTCTGTCTTAAAAGATGTATCTGAGCTAAAGATATCTGAAGCAGTTACGAAATTTTTTCTGAGTTTACTTGCCTGGGGGGTATATATTGAGACTCTAATTTCTCATGGCAGCTTTCTTTCCTTGTTATAGGTGTGGATATCAGCATGAATACTCATTTGAAGACTGTCAAACTTACTATAAAGGGAAAGAATCCAGTGACATTGGATCACCTGAGTGTAAGGGGCAATAATATTCGCTATTACATCCTTCCAGATAGCTTAAATCTTGAGACTTTGTTGGTGGAAGAGACGCCAAGGGTGAAGCCTAAGAAGCCAACAACAGGTATTTATATAAGATCTCGTCCTGCCGTTAGATATAAGTCTAGTTGTTGTTCTCTACTTTATTTGATACCTTTCTTCTCTTTTTCTCTCAATTCAGGAAGGCCTATGGGGCGAGGGCGGGGGCGGGGCCGTGGACGCGGCCGTGGCCGAGGCCGCTAGATTTGTTCCACTGATTTCAATTTTTGTGGTATCTAGCTGTATAAACATCTGTACTGAGGGAGCATTAACTTAGTCAATGATCTCCTGAATGTTATCTATTTGAGAGCTTCTGTTAATGTCTAGGGGGATCGTATTGGATATTTTATGTTCTTTTTAATAGTGTGGATGGTTAGTGGCTATTATGCCCATTCTTCTGGTAGTGAAGATCACATGGATCAGTTTATTATTTACTTCTACTAATGCTTCCTAACTTACCATCCCACTGCATTTTAGTGGCTTTGTTTCTACAGTTACAAGCTTCCCTGCAGAAGGCCCCTTGGGTGCTCCTTTTTGCTCTTGCTGGATTGGGCTGTCCAGTTGATATAAAATTAGCTCTTGGGTGGTTGAGAAATTGTTGTCATCCAGGCTTTCGAACGAGAGGATTTCTGCTTCTACCTAGGCCATTCTTTTCTTAAGTCAATTTCCTTCATAACCTACTGGAGTGGAAGTATAGAACAAGACTGTACGTTGAGTATGTTCTACAACGGATGCCAATATTGGTTCAATCACCAATCGTAATCGATAATAGCAAACGTGATACATATTTATGTGTGTAGCATAAACTTAAATCTTTCTTTTTCTTTTTTTTTAACGAATACACATGTTTCAAACTTACCGGGATAATAACGGAATATGCATCACATTTTATTCTGTCAGAAACTTTGTTTAGATGATAAACGAGTCTTACATGCTAATATAATTACGTGTTATGTATTATATTTTATTATTTCCCAAACTTTATGTAGATGATAATGCTATTCTTGTGAGCTTTTGTAGCGAAGGGGGAATTTATTTGCTTGTTGAACTGATTTAGCGTGAAAACCATCCTGTTATGCCACAAGTATAGACTTGGGGTGTATTTGAATTTAATTGTTTGATAGTTTTTCATTTTGTGTATCATTAGGTGAATTATTTGTGAAATACTAAGTGAGATAAAAGTGTAGTTATATGATAATGAATGTGAATCTAAATTAAAATATTTAAATGATGATAATATATATACATATTATGAAAATTATACCGTATTTTTTTCTTGTAATTGTGAAGTATGATTGGTGGATAAAAAGAGAGACATTTTGATTCCGGACAAAAAAAGGGAAAAAAATAAAATAGTAAAGTAACAGCCTTTCAAAAGAAACATGGGAAAAAATAGCGGAGTAACAGAGAGGTTTTTATTCAACCTAAAAAAACCAAAAAAAAAAAAAAAACAAAACAGAAGGAGGACGGGAAATTGCTTCTCGGCCCGGAGAAATCCGAGTAAATCCGCTTTCCATATCTCGATTGCTGATGTCCACGGCCTAGCCCACTAACAGAGTTTCTTGAACCCACCTCAAACCGCGTAAATAAGCTGAACTGCACCGGAAACGAGATATATATAAAGAGGCTACTGAAGAGATGAGTCTGAACCTTCGACGGAAGCATTTTGTCTACGTCAAAAGAACAAACAAATGGGGAAGACCAATCCAGCGAAATCCGCGGCGGTGGTGTTCGGAGCTCTAGCATGCGGGTGGCTCGCTATAGAGCTTGCTTTCAAGCCCTGGCTCCAGAAGGCTCGGGCAGCTATCGACAAGTCTGATCCCGCTAGAGACCCTGACGACGTTGACGACGCATCTGAAAGGTCGCCGGAGAAAGCTCATCCCTCCTCCTCCGACGCTCCTAATCCCGCTGCTATATGAGGCCTAGATTTTTTTTTAAACCCTAATCCCTTTTGTGTGCTTTAGTTAATACTTACAGGAATTACTTTGTCGAATCTTTCTTACTTGGCCTTACCTTCTTGTTCGTAGCATTCAATCATTATCGCGGAATCATTAGTATGGTAGATTTCGGATTTTCACTTGATGCACTTTATAGTATATCATCAGATCCCAGTATTTGAATTGGCTGCCTGGAACTCTTGACAGATTGTATCTTCTACTTGTCACGGTTCATCCAATCACCGGTATCTTTTCATAGCCTTCAACTCTCCGCGTGCAGGAAAACTGGTTTCCTAAACGTTGTGCTATATGCTATATGATGAACTAATGATTACAGTCTCAATTTCATTTGTTTTTGGGGTAATAAGAGGAGCTCCCAATTCCAACTATATGTCGAGGAAAAAGAGTACCACTTGTTTCGCATGTTCGCTCTGATGAAGTAATGATTGATCGAGGGAGAAGTTGGGGCTAACGGAGTCTGCTATTCCTGATTACACACTCCGTGACCTTACTTGTGCAGAAAACGTGAGGTTACTGACGATTGGATTGCGCTACCACAATGGCTCCAGTTCTCAGTTTCAGTTTTACACTCCCATCTAACAAAACATGCAATGAGATTGATTGGGAAGTGGTATATAATTGGATGAATGTTTGTAACCTAGGTTTTCAAGAGATGCCAAGGTGGGATGGAATATTAGACGGTGGTTTTTAGAACGAGTTCAAACTATGCACTTCCAAGTCCTTTGTCCTCTTTCTTGTTAAGGGTATTCTTTCCCCAGGAAATGAGGATCCCAACAGTTGACACACCTAATAAGTTTCCCCAAATTGGCTAATTGGGCATGTATTACTTTCCGCTTTGCTCGAACAAAAACATTCTTTCTACCCCCTCCCACCTCTTTTGGACCAAAAGAAGAATCAAGAAATGATTCAATGAACTAATTTTCCTCACTAGTCTACTTTTATAGCGGAAGAGTAATATCCGATTAAGTAGTAAACAATAGTAGATGATGAATAACAGACGGAACAAAATATGCCTTGTTCCAGCTTAGAACCATTATATTGCACCAATTTCAAGAATAACCAACACTGCCTCCAAAACCCGCTTTTTAATTTTAAGTTCTCAGTTCTGACTGTTGAAATTATAGTGATAGCTTAATGTGGGGTAAAAATTCAATTATCAACAAATGTTGACCTTTCAATTTCGTTTCCCTTTGATCCTCTCATTAGGTCACCTAAACTTAAATAATTTCCCCTCAAAGCATACCTTGTACTACTTACATAGAGGAGTGCTTGTAAGAAGTTGATTCGGTAGAGACGGCGGGAGTCCTTGGAGTTCTCGAAGTAAACATTTCTACTACACACGTCACGAACTCGATTTGATTGGATTTAAGAATTGTTTTGGATTGGAACTGAAGTGGTTGTTGGTTTGGTAATAAATCAATATCAATAGACCATAGTGGTTGGGTTTCAATTCATGTGACAACCATTTTCCATACTAATAATTGAGTCTAATGCGTACTTCTGCTTTCTTGCATTTGGTTGTGTCAATATCGATCAGTGTTTTAAGGCCCTTCCTTGCTGCTGACTTTTGGATAAGCATGTCTCTTGCAAACTTCGTGAATTTATTGCTTCTCTCTGTCTCAAATTTGGCGACTTACTTAAGACTTCAATATGTAAGAACTGCTGAATAAAAAGAAAAGAAAAATATTCGACAAGGATCCAAAGTTTAGCAAGAAATGCTGGTCTGACGTGGATTACTAAGTTTAAATTATTCACTTCAAGAAAAAGAATGCAATTATATTTGCTCTTTTTTTCGATTTTATAATGTTGTATTTAAATTTATAAGAAATAATACACCCTCTGGTCATTTTTAGTTGTAACAAAATTTAGTTTTACTACTTGTAAAAATTCACAAATTTTTACAAATTTGCCTTATTTATTATTAAAAGATGAAATAATAGCTAGGTTAGTCCAAAAACTTAAGTGCATAATACGTTATAGTTCAAAAAAAATTTTATGATGTTATAATTCTTAAAGAATTTTCGTTTAGCCAATAATATCTAAAATATTCAGAACTTATAACACGGCAGCACATATTGGTTAGATCTTATTGGTTGAAAGAAAAATATTTGAGTATTATAATGACAAAAAATTTAGAATCATAACATGTTAAGTACCTAATTTTTAGAATTAAATTAATAATTTTTTCTTAAAAAATTCTCACTCCGTCCTATTTTATTTGATCTTTTTATTATATTAAAATATTTAAAATAATTGACACTTTTTATAAAATAAAATATTTTAATATATTTTATATTATCAATTAACTACTAACCATATTATATATTATTTTTATATATTTAAATTTGATATAAAGTATCCGTTGATTTATATATTTCTTACTTTTTATTATAATATATTATTTTTATAATATAATTTAAATTTTTATATAAAACTCTGTGTCCGATCAAATACAAAGAGAGTACATTTATTATAGAAAAAAGAGAAATAATTAGCTTTGCTCTTTAACAAAAAAGGAAAGTCTGTACCCATTTTCTGCCGTGAGTAAATTGTTATCTAGAATTTTTATTAAAAAATAAAATTAGGACTATATTTCAATTATCGTAAAGAAAACAGAAAATTATTAAATTAAAAGAAAGATAAAAGATTTTTTTTAAAAAAAAGGTCGTATAAAATAAGCTTCCAGTTGAAGGATGAAGCTGCTGGCGCTATAAAGCCAGCTATATCACGAAGCGCGAGGACCAGCATAGTAAAGTTCGTCGGTGGGGCCAGTTTGACTCTTGCGTGTCATTGTTTCAAGACATCACTGAAGAAAAATCGTGCTTGACCATCTGCGCGTCGGACCGTCGGCCAACCTATATTAATGAAAAGCTCTCAGGCGAGACTCCCTCACTTCACTCCTCTCCCTTCTGCCCTCTTCCTCTCCGGCGCCGACTGATGCCTGACGCCACAGATTTTCATCACCATTTCCTCATTTCTCACCCTGTGATCTTCGCCTAATTAGAAGAGGCTGAAACCGTTTCTTTTAGCCGTCGTTTCTTCTCCACTTGTTTCTTATCAATAGATCAGGCGGCTATTCTATTAGCTAGTCCACTCAAATTTACTTCTGTTTACTCCTTTGATCACTAGTTTGCGGCCTCTTCTCGTAGAAAACTCGGGGTTTTTTGGCACTTGCTCATAAGTCGATCTGTTGTTCCGGCCCTGCGTCTCTCAGGTGTGTCCTCCATCTCTTCTGTCATCTCTTTCCGAAATAATGTTAATCAGTATTATCTTCTTCTTTTTTTCAAACGTTACTCAGCTTTGGAGCAGTAGTTTTCTTTTCTACGTTTTTCTGTTCTCTGCTAGTTGCTAGGATTTCTCTTGTGAGATATCTTTAGTATAATTTACATTCGTATTATCATTAGATTCTTAAAAGGGGACGCAAGAACCGATTTATTTATTTTTTTTTGGGGAATGAGAGTTAACTTGAGGATGAAGTGAAACAGTTTAAATAGGGCCTTCAAGATCAGTTTGGTATACGGTGATTTCAGTCTAGTTTACGGGGAATTTAGATAGAACGCAGGTACAAACAAACAAAACGCCAGATCAGACACCTCTTTCCGTTCTCGATTCATTGTTTTTCGGTTGAATTAAAATCTGAATTCCGTGTCTTTTGCTGAATTTGGTAGCGTATGAAGTTTTCGTGATCCGTTGGTTGTCCAGCAGAACCTAACCACGAGCAAAAGCAGTTCAACTTTGCAGAATAAATGTAGAAATTCATTGGCTTACATCAAGGCACTCTAAGAATTGTATACTTCGAGTACGAGATACCTGGCGTTTAGTTGTAAAACCCTTTAGCATCCCCTTCTTGGAAGGGATTATATTTGCTTCAATTGTCCGAGGGCTCCTAGTTGGTGTTTAGTGCACATGCTGTATCAATTCTTATAATCTGTGTCTGTCTTGTCATTTCTTAAATTGGTAAATCTTGTTTCTTACGATTGCGCTTATTTGCTATCTGTGTGCTTTTGTCCTTTTTAATTCTTCATTCCCTTAATTAAGTGCCAAATGGTCTAAATTAGAATCACACCATCCATGAATCTCTTTTATGAGTCTACTATGACCGTGGCTTTAATAAGAGATACAACTCAATCATTTCTTCATTAAATTGGGAAAGAAGATATCTTTTCTTTTTACTTGTTTCTGCACCAATCTGAATTGGAGTTGAAGTAAATAATTCATGTCTCACTTAAATACGGAATATCCTTTGAATGTTTCATGAGAAAATGCCTTCTACCTTGAATAATCTTTATACGCGGAGAATCAATAAGGGATGAACTTTCTTGTTTTATTGAAGCACTCTGAGGTGCTCTGGGAATATTTTAGTTTGTACTCTGTTCCCTCCTCCTGCATCAGAACATACCTTTTTTACATGAAAAAGCTTCTTTGCTTCACTATGATTTCTCTATGGACTGGCATCTTGAAAATTTTGACATAATCTGAAAAATCCAATTCATGATTCCTGTAATTGGAAATGGCTGGAGGGGTAAAATGAAGGGGGAAAATAAAAAGCAAAAACTTCTGTGCTACGAAAGCGTTTTGTTGTCTAACCTCTATAGCAGGTGAGATCTCTGTGGGGCATCTTTTGTCTTGTGATGTGTCTGCAACATTCTCTAAAAATATTCTGTTATGGGGGAAGTCCTTGTTGCATGGTCAGTTATACTTTGTACTAGTCTTGACTGTGCTGTTTCCCATTTGCTCTTCAGATGGCAAGATAACTATCCAATGTCTATCGCACCAGTTGAAAGTATGGCATCATTGAGCAGTGACTTATGCTATGACATACTCAGGCGTCTTGATGGTCCGACATTGGCTAGTGCAGCCTGCACTTGTGCTGCATTCAGCTCTATATCAAAGGAAGAGAAATTATGGGAAAATGTTTGCTGTTCTATGTGGCCTTCAACGAGCAGAGATGATGTCAAAAGTTTGATATCCTCTATTGGTGGATTCAAAAAGTTCTATGCTGATTGTTTCCCTCTTATTGTGAACAAGGAAGTTCCTCACTTCAGACTGAATGACTACTTGGATTATCCTGAAGAATGGACCGAAGCTGAATACTATGGTGATATGGATGAACTGGAAGATATTTCAGCATCAGATTTTGTCTCCATTGTGGATATAATATATAAGGACAAAACAATCTGTTCGAAAGTTCTTTGGGGCATACCAAATGCTAGTGGTTTCAATGGTTGGTTTTACAATTGTCCTTTCCGGATTGATCTGCTCACGAACTCTGCCCGAGATGATGACCAGGGAGGTGAAGTAATACTTTCAGTTTCTGATGGTCTGCCTCCAATTACATCAATGGACAAAGAGAGGAAAGATGGAAAGCTTTGGCAAGATCTACGAGATGGAATTCACCTAAGTTGGATTGTTGTGAACAAAAAAATTAAGCAGGCTGCTAATCTATCTAGCTGGAGTTCTCTTGGAGGACAGAGACATTGGCCAACAGACAAGGATTTCCTGATACGATTTGGATCTATTCTGCCTGCCAAGGACATTCTTCCATGTCAAGTTGTTGAATGCATCCTTATAATGAGGTTCAGAGTTGTCCACACCGAGGGGGTTGGTGCTGAGACAACTCTCAAGTTGACAGAATTGAGCATGCAGCTAGGAGATATGGAAGGTGCTCATGTAAATGGTAGAAACAGTTTGCTTGTCCTCAAAGAGGCACTGAGCTGCCGGAGGAGCAAAAATTATAGCGAGGCCCTCGAGTCTTGTCTATTGTACTCAAAAGTTCAGAGTGAGCTGAGGGAGGAGAAGATGAGGAACGAAAGCAGGATAGATAGACTATTTATTTTAGGAGGCATTGCAGCATGCATCACTTTGTGTTACTACTTCTGTTGAACTGCGAACTGAAGAGGAGATCACTTGTATCGGAGTTTTACCTGTAAATCCTAGGTTCTCTAACAAAGTTTTTGGTACTACGCTATTGATGTAAGATGTAGTTTTGTTAGCTACCGCTAATAAGCAAAGGACTTCTCTCCCAATTTTGTGCAATCTCTGTGAGAGATGCTCTGGACTCGGATTTTGCGTATTGCCATCTTAATAGATGCAAAATGTTCTCCAACAGTTCCTTTTGTTCTTTGCTTCTGTTGACCAATTTGACAGGTTCCACTAAATAACAATAGGTGCGGTTTTTCAGTACATGTGTAGTGATTTTTGCACTCTTTTTAATAATTTTAGACTTCCTTTTCTCTTCTTTTGCAAAGGACTTTAAGCATCCATAGTTGGTATGCTTAGAAGTGAAATATTTGAGCTGGAGTCCAATATAACCGGCAAGACCTTGTTTGGGTTTTCCATTTTTTTTTCCAGAAAAACTATTCGATCCAATATATTTTTATACACTGCATACATGTGTGTTGTATTGCTATTAAATCATAACACAACACAACATAGCCAGAAGTGTTTTAATTAATTTAGTTATTATCTTGTCACTTATTTATCTTATTTGTCATCGTCTTTAACTTGAATTTCAAGGCGTCTTTGGATTAATTTCTTTACTATTTTAGAATTTTTCTCATAGCAAATGTATTATTTTATCATTTACTTGTTCACTCTGAAAATGGGTTGGCAGAAGGCCCATGGGCTAACATAAGAAGAAAGGGGTTTTTCAAAGCTGATTGGGTTGGCTTATCATAAAAAGACCCAATTCAAATCCAATCTCATTCCATTTATAGTGATGAGATCGGATAATTTTAGTTTAAAATTTTATAAAAATATAATTATTATAAAAAAAATTATATTAAATTACGTAAAAAACAATACCGCCTACTAAAGTCTTGCAAGAAGTACAGCTACAGCATGTCTCTGATGTTTACCTTTTACTAATACAATAATGCAATTCCCCTTCAGTCAGCTTATTTGGTATTACTTGTCGGTTTCCTTACTCAAATTCTAACTGTTTTCCTGCTCCAGAAAAAGCCCACTAAAAACATCGCGAACCCCGCATCATTCCTCACGTTCGCTAGATTCTCTCCCCACTCTTCCCCACCACCATCACATTTCTTCTACTTCTCCCGTCATTTGTGCAATCAACTGCAGGACTATCACTTTCTTTATTAAGATTTGAGGAAAATTGTGGCAATGATGGCTTTTTAGAAAAAGATGGTGATAATGGATAATTGATAGTGGAGGCATAAGGTTGTAATCTTGGAAGACACCTTTAGAATAAGAATTAATCATGGAAGACACCTTTAGAATGGCAAAACTGATGTCTGGACTAGAGAGAATCAGAGAATCCATCTTTGTAAGATTTTCCCATATGACTGCGATAATTTTGATTTAGTGTTAAACCAGGTTAATACAAGAATCAGTGATTTTTTTTTTTTTTTGATGGGTTACAAGAATGAGTGTATTCAACCGGGAAAACAAGAATCAATAATGATTTTGTTCCCGTGCTATGAATGTTTTGGGACCCCACCTCATCATCATCTTCAAACTCTGTCTTCGTCTTTGATCAGCCCCACCTCTCTGAATCCTTCTAAGACTTTTTAATATGACCGTATCTCTACCGTCTCTTAAAACAGTGACCCACCACCGCTGTCTGCGTCTTCTTCTCTCTCCCATTGGCTTCGTTTGTTTTCATTGTCATTTAGCCTCATTGTTTTTCTCTTATCATCCTTGTAGTCTTTTTTAAGCAGCTTCTTTACTTCTTCACTTTACTAAAAGCCGCTCCCCAGACTAACAGGCCGTTTTCTGCTGTTTAGGTGAGGAATTGGGTGAAGTACAACACTGCACTGGAACCTCGGAAATCTTTATAGTAAAAATGCTCCTGGTAGTTTAAAGATGAGTGGGGAGACTACTCCTAAAGGCTTCCAGGCAATAACCCACTTGGACATCTTCAAGAAATTCAGGCGTTTCAAGCCTAGTCTTGAGCTTTCGGCACCTGGGGTTCTTGGCTGCTTCTTTTTCAGCCTATGCTTGATTTTGTGTCTCTTTTTGTTAGATTACGGAGCTGTAACGAGAGGGTTCCACTTGCGTGGGCAGACTTTACTGGTTAGTTGGTTTGGCTTCAATGATTCTTTACCATCATTATCAGCGGACGGGAATGGGAAAGTGGGGTTTCTTGAAGAAGGTGGTGGCTACTGTGATATCTTTGATGGTAATTGGTTGTGGGACGAGAGTTATCCACTTTATAGGCCAGAGGATTGTATATTCTTGGATGAAGGATTCCGTTGTTCTCAAAATGGTCGGCCTGACAATTTCTATACCAAGTGGCGCTGGCAACCTAAAGATTGCAACTTGCCCAGGTTTACAATGTCTTACTTTCACCAGTATGATGCTTTCTTACTTGCATGCCTACGTCTTATTGTTGTTGCCCAGACACTCGGATTGTGAAAAATAAGTACTAAAACAGTCTGGCTTATTAAAATGGAAAAGGAAAAGAATTTGGTGCTTATTCTTGAGAACTAGACTCCTTATGTATATCAGGGAATTTGGCATCTGTTAGTAGTCCTTTCTTTTTCAGTGTTCAAAATCACGAGCTTCCTTTGGATTCAAAATTTCCCACCCACTACTTTTACTCCCTGTTTCAGTTTATTTTCTCCAACGGTAAGTGTTTTGTTATTGATATTTAAATGTTTAACTTAAAGCTACGGTAGAATATGCCACAGACATTGAGTTAGCAGGAGAGAAGGGTCAGAGGTTGATAGCCTGTTGACTTTGCCAGGCAACTTCATGAGAAAGAAATGAAGAATGATTCTTGATTAAACTATATTGTATTGCGCTGAATAGGCCTAGAATGTCAGTTGTTTGCTTACTTTCATAGTTTATTTCTGTGTTCCACCAATGCATGTGTTCTGCTTCCTATTAAGTATAATTTTTCTGTAATTACTCACATCTTTATTTGAAACTGTTTCTGAGAGTTGTACTAAGTTTTTACAGTGCACTTCAAACTGAATATCTGGACTAGCATGGGAAAGACAAAAGTTTAGTATCTGAAGTTATTAAAGCTTTTGGATGCAGGTTTGATGCACAAATTATGTTGGAAAAGCTGAGGAACAAGCGTCTTGCATTTGTTGGGGACTCTATTGGAAGAAACCAGTGGGAGTCACTTCTTTGTATGCTGTCTTCTGCAATTCCTAATAAGACTTCAATATATGAGGTAAACGGGAGTCCAATCACAAAGCACTCAGGTTCCCTAATCTTCAAGTTCCAAGATCTCAACTGCACTGTCGAATATCATAGAGCTCCATTCATAGTTCTTCAGAGCCGTGCACCTGCTGGATCTCCAGAAAAAGTGAAGATGACATTGAAATTGGATAAGATGGACTGGAGCTCTTCCAAGTGGAAAGATGCAGATGTGCTAGTATTCAACAGTGGGCACTGGTGGAATTATGAGAAAACCATTAGAGGGTAATTTGTTTCCTCTGTCTTATTAAATTGATATTCTCCGAAGTCCTTGATCTCATAATGGATTGAAAGTATAGGGGAAAAAGAAGCGAAAGGAACAATTTTAATTTAAGAAAACATGGGGTATATGGATTACATTATGACCATTAACTTGTAATAGACGGTAACCTCTTACTGGTTTCCACAAAGGGAAAATCCATTAAAGTAAGGAAACTGCCATTACAATTCATTTCTAGCTAAATAATATTTCACTGAACCATTTGCATAGCTAACTTGACTTTGGCATGTCATTGCAGTTAGTCTCATTTTTGCATTTTCTTTATCTTTTCTGAATAATCTGTCTGTCTGTCTCTATCTCTACTCTGCCACGTATTGTGCAAGAAGACCACCCAATTTAATGGATTTTAAGATCAATATCTTGAATATTAGTTCCTCTCATTTTTCTCTTTCTTTTTTTCTCCTTGAATTGTTATGGCCAATAGTTAACGATAACGAATTGATATTCTGAGCTTCTTCTCCAGGAAGAATGGGGAAACTGAAAGCTATGTAATAGTTGGTATATGATATATTTATCCAATCTGGAATAGAAAGGTTCTGCGAAAAAAGGGGCTCAGATTTTTGGATGGGTAAAATCATTGAGGGGAAGGTCTTTAACTACTGCAGATTGAATTATGAAGATTTGATAATGGACCATAACATTTGAAGGCATATGATCTCAAGATACAGAGACTTACTGCCTGCCTTCTGTTTTTGCTTTCCAAAGGTGAGGTTGGAAATGTATGTAGTTTTGAGTAGAGGTTCTGTGACCTCTCATACTTCCTAGTATTCTTTCTTTTGCATCTTATATTTGTAATTCTTGTATCCCGATCTATTGACGCTCTTGTTTACCTGTAGCTAATTGATTGAATAATATATGAAGCAACAAGATAATGTAACTTGAAGTTATGCCCTGGTTTTTGTTTAGTTTTAACCTGATGCAATGAAATAGTCTAAAGTTGCATCCATTTTACTTGTCAGGGGTTGTTACTTCCAAGAAGGTGCAGAGGTAAAGATGAATATGAGTGTAGAAAGTGCATTCCAAAGGTCAATTAAGACACTAATTGATTGGATTAGACGTGAAATTGATATGACCAGAACTCTTGTAGTCCTTCGCAGCTATGCTCCTGTGCATTTCAGGTTAGTCTTATAATGTTCCGCTTCCTTGAAGATGACCGAACTGAACAAAACGCATCCCAAGAATAGCATTGATAGATTTTTCCTTGCACTTTGTAAATCCTTATCAAAGTTCTTGCCATGGGTGGGTATAGTGGAATGAAGGGATTGATGTTTACTATAATTTGCTATTTTCCTGTTTGATTTCTGTATGTCCTTGTGTGTTTCCCTTCCCTACCCCTACCCCCACCCTCACCCCCATGTTCAGTATCTCCTCTCTTTAATATATCTGATTCAGATCTACATTATAGCTCAAAATGCTTTTGTTTTGGGATTTCCTCTTTTCCTCCTTTTGTGTCTTTTCATGGGGTGCCGTTTATCACCCTGATTGAGTGGTTTTTATCTGTATGGACCATATCCCTTCCATCTTTATCGAGTTAATTAGTACATGGCGAATGACTTGAATTAACAGAGGTGGAGACTGGAAAAATGGCGGTAGCTGTCATCTGGAGACATTACCTGATTTGGGTCCATCACAACTCTCAGCTGAAACATCCAGTGAATTGAAGGTGATGACCAATGCGTTGGCTGAACTCGCGAAGCAGCCTCAACTGCATCATGTAGAATTATTGAATGTGACTGGTATGTCCTCTCGGAGAAAAGACGGTCACTCATCTGTATATTATCTAGGGCCCAAGGATGGACCAGCTCCTCTCCACAGACAAGACTGCAGTCACTGGTGTTTGCCTGGTGTTCCTGATTCATGGAATGAACTTCTTTATGCGGTCTTCCTCAGACAAGCGTTAGGTGCTGCACATAATTCAACATAGTATTCTCATTCATTGGAATCAAGAGATCTGAATATTATTCAAATTGAAGCAGCCAAACCTCCCATACGTGGAATGTTGTGTTGCAATTTACTGCTTGCTCAACACTCATCGATTCTCTTCTTCGAAGCAGATCAATATCATCATCCACTGGGCGGAAGGACCAAAACCTGTTTGAAGTTGCCATTAGTGGAAGCAGATAAAGATCATTTCCATAGGTATGTTGCAATATCTGCAAATGATCGACATAACGTGGATTACTATACACAACTGATATATGTGGTAGAAAGATTTCTTTTTCAAACATATTTGTCATTGGCATTCATGAGAATATGTAATCTGTACATATTGATGCAAAATATATACCAGATTTTGGTACTGTATGTATATTAGTTGGAGTACTGTGGATGATGATAATTCAAACTTTATACACACTTTTGGGAATCACTAGCACTATTCACGTGCACGTAACAGAATTTTGCTAAAAATTAAAACTAGTTTTTTAGTTTATTTATGAATTCATATCGCACATTCATTTTAAATTTTTACGCACTAATAATTTTTTTTCTTCTTATTATTTTGAGATTATTTATTTGATTGATTATATTAACTGTTTTTAGAATTTTATAGTCTATTATTAGTTACATTGCATTATATTGTGGAATTAAAAATTTATAATCATGAATAACTAATGAATTAAAATATGTAATATTTAGTGATTACAAATCTTTGAACTCTTATTAAAGGATGTGACTATTATTGTTTTATTATTTTATAATTATTATAGCACATTTAATAATTAGTAAAAGAAATTATAATAAAGTTTCAATTTTATCCTTCCTGTATAACTATTTGGTTTTAACACAAAAATCAAGTTTGTCCTTCAAAAAAAATATTAAACTTTAAATTATATTTTGTTCACACTTTAGTATAGTATAGATATAAATGATCCTATACCATGGGATAAGTATAGAAGATCCCAAAAAATGTTACTTTGAGTAATGTGGTAGTTGCTCAAGTTGTTAAATTAATTAAGATTAGAGAAAATGTCCAGTTTAGTTCTGAAAGTTAGACGTCTTAACATATTATGGTTTTTAATATTTTTTTCTGTTATTTTAGTCTAAAAAATTAAATGTCTAATGTGTTATGGTACTTAATATTTTTTTTATCTTTATAGTTTTGATAGAAATTTCTAGTAACTAACAAAGTCCAACTATCAGCTAACATTAGGGATTAAAACGGTAATAGTTGCAGCTAGTGTTAAAACTTTGTTAGCTGTTTGAAAATTCTTTCAGAACTATAATAACAGAAAAAATATTAAAGACCATAAAATATTAAACACTTAACTTTTGAGACTAAAACAACAGAAAAAAATATTAATTATCTTAATATATTTGACATCTAACTTTCATGACTAAACTAATAATTTTTGTTTAAGATTATTATGTAAAAGAACAAAGACATCTTTAATCTTTCAAAAAGATAAATAGAGCATTAGAAATTATTTTAGTAATAAAAAAATATTATGCATTCTGTTTTAAAATATAATGTTTTTGATAATTTTTATATAAATTTTAAAAAATAAATTTTTATTATATTTTTAATTAATTTAATTTATTTTTTATTAATATATGAGAGACCGAAAGATATATAAAGTAATTTTTAAAATTTATAAAAAATTAAATAATTTAAAAAGAGTTAAATTATATATTTCAAAATGAAAGAAGTAAATAAAAATATTATTGTAGTATCTACCTTGTAATTGAATTTTCAATTTGATGCATCTAAACTTCCGTGCAAGACAAACAAGTAGGACTAAGGGGGTAAGGGCGAACCTACAAGTATTGACGGCACGACCGATAGATTGAAGGGAAAAAAAATAGAAAACGTAATTATTGGAAGAAAAAGGTCAAAACGAGAGAGAGAGAAAGATTGTTCAATGAGGTATGAGCAGTATCCCTTCAGTGATTGAAATCTTCAGGGCTATTGTATTGCCCAGAAAGTCGTGTTAGTCTTTGCGTGAGGCCTGGCTAACTGGGCGACGGACTCTGAATAATATGCTTCCACTTGGTCTTTGTATTATGTAAAACTTATTTTTGATCGGCTTCTTTCCTTGAATTTCCACGAAGTTATGCAGCAACGGGTTTTCGGGACCTCTAGTCTTTTTATTAATGGAATGGAAAGTACTGAGCACAGAAAATATTCGTGGACAAATTATAGTCTTTAGACATAAGATGGAAGAGGAATAATCAAAGATATTCTTAATTTCATTGGTCATCAATCAAGAAAATTCTTGATTTGGTTGAACAATATTCCTCTGTAAATTAAAAAAAAATGGTGTAAACTTGTTTAATTATAGGACTACTAACTGAAAAATACAACACAAAAGGGCAAAACGGACCTTGTCATATACTACAGGAGATGGAATTTGTATCTAGTTATAGTATCATATGAAATTTCCCAGATACAATAATATGAATCTTTCAAACACTGGATTCCAGATCATGCTTCTAGCTAATTTTCAGTAAGAATTGGACAGCAGACAAACCTCAGCACACACACACATAAATAATAGTGGCCTGCCCACTTGCCATTTCTCCTATGGGAAACGGTAATACAGCGAAGTGTAGATTGCTCTTGCATTCTACCGTTGTTTCTTAAGCGATAGATTTGAGATGTTGCAGCAGAAGAACCACTTATCTGCATACTCTGATGCCAAAAATTTTCCTAGAAGTCGTAAACCAGACTTGGTTTCTTCTATGTAAAAGAAGCAAGCTCTCCAAAATTGTCGACTTTTTCAGCTAGTACTTGTGTCTTGGCTGCTATCTCCGACAACAGGAAAACGAAGCTTACCGTTGCAAAATATTCATCTAGTTCGAGCCCTTGTGCTGTTTGCATGAGGGGATTCAGCAGGCTCAGTTCTGCTTTAATAGACTGCAGCTTTGGCACTATCAAGGCCTCGGCCTGGCACATTCTCATTTTCAAGATGCTTTCTCCCAGCTCTCTTAGTATCCATGGCAGTGACAACCCGATCATCTCCAATGGTTCTTCGATTACAGTTCTTTGAGTTGGTGCAGGCTGATGACACGATAAAAGAAAATAAATTTTAAGCTTCAAATTTAGTCAACAATTTAGGAAATCTCACAGATAGCAACTGACCTGTCTGGGTGAATGAATGCACGCTTGTAGCGAAATGATCATAGCGGCAAGTTCTCTTAGAAGTTCGCCAATCTCCAGATACTTGTCCCACGGATGAGAGAACCCGAACTTCCCGTGCCAGGGTTCCCCTTTTGCAAATTTTGCCTGTATGCATATAAGTGAAGATTTTCAGGTAAAATTACGTGTTTTTATTCAAGAAATTCTGGAAATAATGGGTAAAAATTTAGTGATAGATAACTTCAGCTGGGAATGCCATCTCCATGTGTTTGATGGTCTATCGATCTGTTCAAGTTTCCACTTTCAACCAAGCTGGAGAGCTGGGAAACAACAATTTTGTTGTTCTTTAAGACAGTCTGAGTAATTCAGAAAGGGACATACCAGCGATTCATCCTTGGATTTGGAATGCAGAACTGACTTGCAGCCCTGACTGATAGTATCGCTCAGCTGATTTTGCTCTTTGTTGTGTATTTTCAAGTACTCCTCCAAACACACTACAAATAATCAGATCCAATGCTTAAATTAATTACTTTCTTGGGTTGCTTAGAGCAATTCACTTGAAGATTTATGAAATGGTAATCGTTCATTTTCCTTTCTGACGAGGTTAAACAAGAAATGTCACAAGTACATATTTGATGGCCCAAGTTCATTAGTTTCTTTTCATGATTCTGTGTCCGACTGTTATAAACTTACCTTCAATGCAAGAGGCAAGTTCTTGAAATTTGGAGGCAGTTGAGCAATGAAGTTCATCGCTCGCCCACATAGGGAAGATGAGTAAGCTGGTGAATATGCAGACAACAAAACCCATACCAATTGTCGAGAGACGTTCCCTGGCTAACTTCATCACCGTGTCAGCACGCAAACCAGAGACCGTTACCAGATTGAAGGTGAGAATAAATATCATGACTCCGTAGTCGTATCTAGTTTTTATTCTCGGTATCAACCTCGCATAGGTTGCAGCAGCTCCTGTTCAAATATCAATATACTGCTATTAGTGATTAAAGATGTTGATTTTTGATCAATGTGGGGTTTTGTGATTTATTACCAATGATAAAAACAGAAGTGCCAACCACAATGGCGTTGCCGATTCCACCGGCTTTGCCAGCTAAAATGGCAGCCAGGCAACCCAATCCACCGCCTAGGATTGTACCAATTCCCCGGTTCACTCCTTTACACAATGTAGCACCTGTTGTATATACACGATGTCCAGTGACCATTAATCAGCATCCAACTGGCTAGAAGTACTATAGTAGTAGTTATAAAACAGAGAACTCCTACAACAAATTAACTCAGGCAGTGGTCATTGGCAAACCTGCGTAGAACTCGAAGACAACCACAACAGTCATGATAGCCCACATGGCATTCACTCCCACTTGCTTGAAGAGGGGATCGAGGAGATACAAAAGCGAGACCAAAACCAAGGCAATCCCGACCTTGATACTGTGAATGACATTTCTTCCAGGCTGGTTGATCCATTTCTTTCCTCGGAGAGGAAACACAATAGAGATAAAGGAGAACTTCGCGTTCTGCTTGGGATTATTTGAACTAGTACCATTACTGTTACCAGTTGGAATTGATATAACTGTAGAGTCCATCTCTAGATGCCTCATCACTTCCTAACTCTCTCTTTTCCTGAACTCTCCACTAGTTAATTTCTTCTTGCTAAGGAGTAGAGCGTACTGAGAGAATGCAACTCCTCGTGCAAGTTTATATAGAGGTATGCAAGGCCGGATTCAGCTATTCCTTAAATTCAGCTACAGAAGCTGCCAGATTATCGTAGCCCTGATTTTAATTGGTAACATCTAATATATATCTCCCACTTCAATTGGTTTAGCCAAGAGAAGATGAATATCTGAATCTGAGGTTCTACTTTCATATACTATATATACTCGTAATGGATTTTATTCCCAGACTAGCTTGCTACATTTGTAGAATCGAGTTCTGCGACGCGCACCATCTGACACATCCGAGGTCCTTTCAGAAAGGGTTAATGCTATTTCTACATCTGCCACTATTAGTCTTCACAATTAAACGTTCATTTTCTTATTTATTTTGTATAAAAAAAATCGACACTAATGCTGCACGCTCAGATAGTTGGAGGTAGACTCCAGATACGATTTGATTGATGCAGAGCACAATTTCGGGTCACCTAAGATTATGAATCTTTACGTGGGCAAGAACCTAATTTAGTTCAGTAAGGAGACATTGATAATGGCGACCTTACAGCTAGCATTGTCTTAGGATCATCCTCTTCCATTGCAGTAATTCTTGCTATTGGAAATGGCTGTAAAGTCAGACTACAATGAGCTCTAAATTACCGATCAAGTGAAAATGCCTGCCTAAATTATGCTCCTTTAGGTGCGTGCTTTGTTCCGTTATAGCAAAACTCATTTTACATATGCACGCAATCGTCAACGTTAATACACAGTGATCATATTGCTTGGAATTATACGATTGGTTTTCATCACCATCACATTAACTGAGAAATCATATCAGCAAGAAGTACAGTTTAATTTTCATTTTTTTTTGGGGGTGAATGTACAGTTTAATTAGTGGAAGGCGATATTCGCAAAAGATTGAATTGAAAAAACTGATCAGGATCAAAAGTAGCATATGCCAAAAATGAGAAAACAACCTCCCTACACTTGCCGGATTACTTGTACGGACTGCAAGCCATTAACCGGACTTGCTACTTTCCCATGTGGTAACTAAAATTAGGTTTTCTGATCTTGAAATCACCATCAATGGAGATATCGTCAAGTTCAACCAAGATATACCTCAGTCGATGGCGATTTATTTTTATGAACGACTTGAGTCGAAATAAGTGATGATCCCGAATATTAGTATATTATATATATTCTGCGTATATTAATACTGTGTGATTTATTTATATATTTTTAATCAAGATTCACGTTCGCCGTATAAATGATTAAATAATCTAATTGTAATTTATTTCTTGAAATCTACGGTATTATCTGCATTTATTTGTGGAGTTTGAGAAAGCAATAAACAAAATTCAAGGTTCCGACAAGTCTTAAAAAGTGTGGAAATTAATAAGGATTATTTCCATTTCCCAGAGAAGTGGAAGTGAAATTGTGGCTTTGCCAATTTCTTTTCCTTTTCAACGAGAAAAGTGACTCATGAATAAAACAAATTCACCACCCCAAACAAAGCCACGTTCAGGTTTAAGTTACTTGAATGTTGCTGCCCTTCGAGGTGGGAATAAACAATTACAGCCAACCAACAGAGAGAAAAGGATAATGGATCATTCCATATTCATTTTGTACATTCTTGTACTGAAAGCCGTACCACGAATCCAGACATGTCTGGTAAGAACTTTGCCGGTCAAAATGTAATTTGATTAGAGATTGAAAAACTTGACTATACTATCAATTGCAAGCCACGCTGTGGACACGCAATGCTTCCACCATACCCGGTTACTGACTCATTCATCAGGTGATCGCACCTTTAGAGAACTAAGAAGAAGTTACGAAAGCTAAAAGGTTGCTGTCGGGCTTCATCATCACCATCACGACATTCGCAGGATAACACAAATTAATATCTGTTTCATGCTTTGACGTTTATTGACCAAACTTGAATTCATTTTCTTTTCCTTTGCTAAGTGGGAGACACAAATTCGAGTTATATGCTGACGGTGGATTAATAGAAGTAATTTGAATATTATCAAAACAAAAAAAAAAAAGGAGAGACGATGAAAACAGGTGATGTTGATGGAAACCTGAATGAAGGTTTTCTAACAATCCAATGGAACATCTTCGAGACAAGAAAATGGAGGGTATGAGTTAGTGGGTTCCTCTTATTTCCGCCACCAATCTTCCTTTGAGAACTTTTTACTTGTCTTTTCTACGGAGAAAATTTAAGAAGAATCTTGAAGAATTAATCTTGCCGATATATAAAATTCCAATTCGGTTCTGTTAGTTGGTTGTAGGTTTTGGCTGTTTCTGTGAAATTGGGGTTGGAATTAGATTTGATTGACCACGGAATTAGCTGCAAAGTGCGGTGGGTTGACTCATTATTCCCCTCCCCCATAAAATAAAACAGTGTGTTGTAGACTTAATTTACGGTTCGAATTGTCTATTAATGGCTCAAAAGAAGGATTCTGAATTTCTTTTTTTTTGGATTTCTTGAAAAATATAGTTTGAAACTGGCCAAAAATGAAAAAAGACAAAAATTTAGAATATTTAGCCATATATGGATACATTCTATATTTATCAACCGAAACTAAATACTCACTACATCTAATTGTTAAATTACCAAGATGTCAATTTGACGATTAAGGACTTGTTTAGCACATGTTGAAAATATCTCTCATCAACCTATAGAAAATTTAGAGGCGAGAAGCATTCTTTTTGAGGGGAGAAGAAGTATTCATGACAAGAAAAATATGATGAATTTAGTTCCCGTATCATCTTCCATTGTATATGATTTTTTTCCTTTTAAAAAAGGTAAGACATAAGCCATCTTATCTTCAATGCTATATTAATGAATGAATAAAGAAAACTCACGCATACAACTACGGGTGTGTTTGGTTCTTATAATTTGAATTATTGTGGAATTCATTTCAAAATTTAATCTCTTTGCTTGGGAGACCAAAAAATTATAGAATTGGAAATTAGAATAAAAATAAAAAAATTGTAGATTCATGTGAAATTCGTACTAGAACAAAAAAGGGTTAATTTGTATTCATTTTAAATTCAACTTCATTTGTTTAAAAAGAGCAAAAAAAAATATAATATTGAAATAAAAGTTCAAAGTAAAAATTATCCCAATATACAACACAAAAACACTACTCTATTTTATCACAAAAGGGAAGAAAAAGTATGAGCTGAGTTTATCTAAAGCCCAACCATAAGAAAGAAATATCGGGTCCAAACTAAGCACAATCTTTTAGGCCCAAACTTTGGTTGAAGGAGAGGGGAGCATGAGCCTCAACTTGAATTTCGGTTAGTTTTTTTCCCCCGCAAAAAATTGTACAATTAAATGAGAAAATTGAATAGAATAGACTTTTATAAAGGAAGATAAACTATAGGTGTATTTGGATTGTGTTTGACTCAACCAAACACACAATTGAGTCTCATTTTTCTTCTCACAAAAAATTTACTTTTACCGAACCCAAGACATAAACTCTCTCAATCAAACACAATCTAAATGCACCACTATGACTATGTTTATTTACTATTTAGCTTTCTTAAATGTCCAAGATTATATAGCTGCATATTACATTTAATGATACGTTTATTTTTTTATTTGTATATATTTGGTTTATATTTTTTTCCAGACTTAGTTTTTATTCTTTCACTAAATTGCATTAATGCAGTTTTAATAAGATAAAATTATAATTAACATTTTTAATGACTGCGTGAAAGTCAAAATAAGATAGATTTGAAAACCACGAACCAAATAAGTAGACGTCATTGCTCTTCCTTCTTTGTGGGGATTAATTGAAGGCATGCAAATGGAATTGCACAGGGAAACGAGCATGCAATAGACAAGTGGAGGCTGCACTACTTCTCAATACATACATCTCCGGCCTCCGGTACGTGCTGCCAGTGGTGGGTGGGTGGTTGGTGATACAGTGGGTATTGGTGTGGATGGTGGCTTACTTCCACTAACCCGCACTGCTATTTGTTTGTTAAGAGTGAGGCTATTGTGACTTCCACTCTTTCTTGCTTCCCCGCACATGGAAATCCTTGGAGCTTTGTCGTCCTTGTTCCAGAAGAACTAATCACACTCGCTAATTTTAATGGTTGGAGCAGATTTGATATCTTACTTTTATAGTTCAAAATTCGAACAGAATAACTAGGGAGAAAAAATGGCCGTGGGGGAGGGAGCTCACCTTCGATCCCCCCATGAGTGAAGGGTGAGGAGACAGATTGACTCCCGCAGGAATGCGTTGATATGATAGATATACGCTCCTAGTCTATTCCATTAACGATAAAAGGATAATGTTATTTATAAACGAAAAAGATGAAAATAAATATGAAATATATTGCAAGATGTGAAAGATTTGGTGGTTTAAAGATGAAATCAGTGACTTTAGAAGAGTCGTGTCCTCAACTCAATTGTTTAGTTGACTGATTAGGGTGTAAGAGAGATTTTCTTTTCTATTGCATTCTTTTCTCAGTGGAAGTAATCAATTGGAAACTTTCTACTCTGATGGGAAAGCGTAGTTTTGATTTTTTATTTTCTTTTTTGATGAGAAAGCGTAGTTCTTACACAGAGGGTTAGACAAATCAAAATGTCAAACTTATTTAAAAATCATTCTGTATTAATAAAATTACTATACATTTAGTACTTATAAAAATTTTTACTTCTAACTATAATTACTGAAAATTTATTTTATAAAAAATTTACAATAATGAAGAAAATTGTATTTTAAAATTTAATAAAATTTTTTATTTTTAATTATCCACTTAGGAATAAAATTTAATAAAATTTTTTAAAAAATTTAAAACTATGAAGTAAATTTATGTGTTTAATAAAAAAAATTATCTACTTAGGAGTAGTTGTAGGTAATAATAGGAACAAATAATAAATTCTCGCAAAGAAAATGAAGTAGCAAATTATATACAAAAAAGTGCAAAGATAACTATACATGCCTTTTAATTATTTTTACATTCGCAATCTTTTTTACTTTCTTTTAATATATATAAATTATTTTTATTTAACTCAATATACCTTGCCATTACCTATACGATAGTTGTTTGGGAAAAAGTATTTAAATTTTACACATGACTAACTTTTGATAGATAAAATCTATATATAAAAATTTAATATCTTTGCATCGTATGATTTTTTTATGCTATTAATCATATATATAATTTATTTTCTCTAAAAAAGAAATATTTATAAGTACCCTCCAGCTATTTTCTTCTTATGTACATTTAAAAATAATAATAAATTCCCAACTTATTTCTTTACGATTCTAAATAAATGAAAATTTGAGTGAGAAATACCTCAGTCTACTGCACAAAAAGTGAAATAATTAAAATCTTAAATAATAATTTATAAAATTATTTATAAAAAATAAAAAAATCAAAACTAAAATAATTATGAGCTCTTTCAAGTAGTAAAAAGTAGCAAAATACCAAAAGAAGTTCCCTATTACTGTAAGGCATGTATATATGTATGTGTGGATATATGGATGTAAGTTTATGCATCATTTTAATATTTTTAATATAATACTGACAAGGCGTATGCTTTTACAATTGAGATGTTAATGCAAAAATTATTTTTTAAGAGGGAATTATATATAATTTTTTTACTATATATAACAAGAAAATTAAAATTTTCTAACCCATTATAGAACTCTTAAGGGAGAAAGAGAGATAGAATATATAAGAAAATAATTAATTTTTTATTGTATATAATTAAAAAAATAACCTATATATAACAAACGTGTCATTTTATCAATGAGAGATCATATACACTTTTACCCGCATCGCGCGCTTTATCCTCGGGAATTCATGCTCCGTGGTAGGAAGATCAATTCCAATATAAATTTTGTCTTAGTATTTTATTCACCCCGAATGAGGACAAAAGTGCTTTCTAGTCCTGGATGGCATTGGCTGGTCCATACACTCTCCGCGTTGACTACAGAAAGGGCCAATCTTTTCTTTTGGAGGGTATTGGGCCTATCACTGGAGTTGAGTTTGAATTTGGGATTCACATCTAGGGCCGTCCGCATATTTACCGGCAGTATAATCCAAATATTTTCATAGGCCTACGGCCGATCTGTCAAAGATAGTTGGGTAACGAGGCCCAATGGAACTTAATCAACATACATCTTTTACTATTCAACCCCCCAACCCCACCCACCCCACCCAAGATACATCTTTTATTGAGTACACTTGCAAGTTTTTCAGGCTATTAGGTTCGGTTTGCAAATCCGAAAAAGCAATATATTTTCTTAAAAATTAACTCTAAACCTCACTTCTTCATTTACAATATTATTTTTAAATTCATAAAAAAACAAAAATTGGTAAATAAAATAATCCAAATATACATGGAATGTTCCATTAAAATCAGCTGGTGTGTTTTTTAAAAGGACAATTGGGAACTACAATTGCAAATTGTACAACATTGGGTCTTTTCTGTGTTTACCGAACTCGCTCATTATTGCTAGTCCCTCCTTCCACGAGATTAGTCATCAAGATTAAGAAATAGTTGAATTCTATAAAATTTGACCTAAAAAAGAGTATCGAACAATATAATTCATTTGTGTCCTTATTTTAATAGCCCAATAAAATTTCAATGAATTATTCTATTAATTGAGTAAGGGTATAATTGGAATTGGAAAAGAATTAATATTAGCCACATTGTTGCTAATTGAGTAGTAATATTTGTATAATTCTTGAACATTTTATGTCTTAGCCAAATTAATCTTGTGGAAATGGGAACAAAATGAATTAATCGGGGCAGATAAACGATATTTTGATGTCCGTGCTTGCTGAATCCCAAATTAAATAGGCCTTCCCGGTTTCTCTGCGTGCCATGTATGTGAAAGCTTCACCTCTGGGGGCTGCTACAGCCTAGGAATCGGTAGCAGAAGGAGCCCACGCCAACGCCCAGTCGTCGCCAATTATTCTGGTGGCTGTCCGGCCCCAAAAACCACGTGGATTGGAGGGTTATCGCATCTCACGGTCGCATATATGCGAATAGGCGCCCTATAGGGTGAAGCCAACTAAATTTACAAACTCCAGTTTTCCCAGAGCCCCGAACTGTCAGGTGGGCAACAACCAGTCAAAAATGTAGTGGGGAAAGTCTGAATGCGATGCGGTTTTTCGCTTTGTGAAATCTGTAATTGCCTCTTCCGGGAAGCCCCAGAAGGGCAGAAAAACCCTATGCCTTTTCTGTATCCACGAATCTTGCGTTCGGCTTTCAAGGCCAACGACCATTCTCCAGCAGGGATGGTGATGATGAATTTCATCATATGATCATTGAAAAAAGTTCCAGAATCTTTCTTGGGCCCAGAAAGTTTATCCTCAAATTCCTCATGCATCATCTAGCGACCCTTTTTATTCTCACCTGCAAGTCTGAAACTTCCGCCACTTCCACCATCTACTCCAAGTTCCGTTCCAACCTTTATTCTCGTCGTCTGACTCGCTTTTTCGGCTGATTAGAAGTTTTTGATTTTCAGTTTGCCTATCTCTTTGTCTTGCCCGCCACTTCTCTTCACTTAAATTGCAGGACACGACCAAAAGTACGTTTTCCTTTTTCCTTTCAGCTGGGAAGGGGAAATTAGGAGTTGGGACTTTCTAAGCTCGAGCTTGCACGATCTTGAAAGTTTCCTGACATGAACAGTATCTGATAGACCAAAGAAACAAGTTTAAGAAAATGTCTGCGCCGTCTAGCAGCCAGCTGCAAAGCATGCTGCAGATTGCAGTGCAATCAGTTCAATGGACATATAGCCTTTTCTGGCAAATATGTCCGCAGCAAGGGTAAGTTAGAAGTGACACGTACTCTTGATAAAATTATCTTTGCTTATTCTCTAATTGGTCACTTACATATGTGCGGTAGCTGTTTCTAGGATTTTAGTTTGGGCCGACGGATACTATAACGGTGCAATAAAAACAAGGAAGACAGTGCAGCCAATGGAAGTAAGCGCAGAAGAGGCATCACTACAAAGAAGCCAGCAGCTTAGGGAGCTCTACGAGACACTTTCGGCCGGCGAGACAAACCAGCAAATTCGAAGACCTTCTGCAGCCTTATCACCAGAGGATTTGACGGAGTCCGAATGGTTCTACTTGATGTGCGTCTCTTTCTCGTTTGCTCCAGGGATCGGGTAGGTTCCTCATCTAAAAATAAATTTAAGTTTTTTTTTTCCTCCTTGAGCTTAGTTGTTCACATTTCTGGTAGACAATCTTTAGTTCGGGCATGTACTATCTGATAATTTCCTGTGGCTGTCGGGATTAATGGCATAAAAGTCACCCACTGTAGAAATACATTCAGATTAATGGTTTCCTTCTATTCGGTGATAATTATGCATAACAACCGTATTGATGGAGTAGAGCTTTCATCTTTCTGCCCAGCTTGAAATTTTCTAAGATACTCTTTGCCATTCCAGGATCTATATCATTGAATACTCCCAGCACAGAGTTTAAAATTCAGTATACATATGTAGGAGGGGAAATGGAGTGGTCTGTAATGGTTGTTGAGTAATTAAGATGCAGAAAAGCAATTAGATACCAGAAAAGAAACCATAATAAGCAGAAGTGTGAGACAACAACATTGAACGTAACTGCAAGATGATAGCGAAAGGATCGATTAGGAAGATGAATCGTAGTGCAAATATTAACCTTCTCAATCTTCCTTTAATATCCGCGTGTGTAGAGATGCTTTCTTTAGCTCTCCATTATGGCAAATATATCTTGGAAGAAATGATTCCCCATTAATTACAAAAATTGTTTCCATAGAGTATATATCGATCTTTGGTTTTGAAACTGGGAAGCTTTGACTGTGATGCACAAAGACAAGAGTTAATTCTGAAGAAACCAGTGATATTATTAACTTTGGGCATTAGAGACTGCAGAAAAGCGATGATGCCTTGGACATTATACATATACATATTATCCTTCCAGACATAGTTCTATTAAAAAAGAATATACACCTCTTTGTTCATTAGGTCCTAGCTGGCATGTAATTATTGGCCTTGACTGTCAGGTGACATCAAGTTCTGTGAAGAGTTAAATATTATTATATGGATTGGATTGGATGATGTTTGAGTTTTAAGATTTTTTTACATTACATACATTTCGTAAAAATAAATTATTTATGAAAAAAAATTACATTAGCTTCTACAACGAAACTCAATCCAAATACAGCTTATCTTTCCTAAGAGCATTTACAATAAGTATGTTTCCTTTATGAAGTGATTGCATCGATTATATTTACGATACATATACATTAGTATAAGATAAGATTAAATCTTACAATTTACATACTTAACCAATTGTTCTATCAATAATATGTATTAATGATAAAAGAAGCAAATAGAAGCAGCATTGTCATATGTAGAAAGTTAACATTAATTATTTTCAAGCGTTAGCTCCCAAGTCCACCAAGTATTAGCGATTCATGTCTAATTTGTGTTTATCTTGTGGTACGATAGATTGCCTGGAAGAGCATATGCCAAGAGGCAGCATATATGGCTCACAGGCGCCAATGAGGTCGACAGCAAAGTTTTCACAAGAGCCATTCTGGCCAAGGTACCATGATTCTTTTACCTAGTTGTAGTAAAAAGGATGCACAATGATCCTCAATCTCCGAGGAGAAGATTCTAGTCAATTGATATTTATGATACATCATTTATATTGTCTCTACTATAAATACGTCCAACTGACTAACCCTTTTCTTTCTTCTTTTCAATACATGCAAATCATTACGCTCTTGAAATAGAGTGCTCGAATACAAGTAAGTTGCTGCCATTGGAAAATTCTTCTTCGATAACATAATTCAGAATTTCAGTAACCTGCTGATCTGAGAAATTATTTTTCTCCGATGTAACAGACTGTGCTGTGTATCCCCTTACTGGATGGTGTAGTTGAATTGGGAGCGACAGAAAGGGTAATGTCAATATTCTTATGATCATATGTAAGCATTATCATCTAAAGGCAAACTACAAAAAAGCTAAAAGTAAATGTTTTAAAAAAGAAAAAGTCTATCCGCCAGGAACAATTTCATTTTGTTAGAAGATCTTGAATTTTGTTACTATGATAATGGCGTAAAAGCTCTTCCTCTTGATCTCAGGTTCAAGAGGACCTAGGATTCATCCTACATGTGAAAAGCTTTTTCTCAGAGCATGAAAAGCCTTATCCTCCAAAACGAGCTTTATCTGAGCACTCCACTTCCGATCCGGCTACTTCTTCTGGACCACGTTTCCACTCTTCCTCCAATGGCGCCCCTACGTATACCTCCATAACCTCTCAAGCAGCCGCTGATACCAATCAAATAGGGGAGGAAGAAGAGGAAGAAGAAGATGATGATGACGAAGAGGAGGATGAAGATGAAGGAGCAGACTCTGAATCAGAGACCCAGAACAACAGTCTCTGTAGGTCCAGACTTGAAAACCCTAACACCATACTTCAATGTCAAACAGAGCCCAGCGAGCTCATGCAACTCGACATGTCTGAGGACATAAGGCTTGGGTCACCGGACGATGGCTCCAATAATTTGGACTCCGACTATCATCTGCTGGCCGGCAGCGTAGTTGGGAACCCACCTATGCAGCAGAGCCGAGCCCATGATGTATTCCAGTCCGAGTCAACAAACAGATGGCCTCGCTTAGAGGATCCGCATATCAACAGTCTTGGACCACCGCCAACGTCCTCAGGTAACAACACTCCATCAATATGTTTCCGGGATTATTAATAACACACACAAAATCAAAACCAAATCCAGTTATGAGTATAGCTTTAGATCGTTTATCGTTTTCGACTTTCTGGTTAAACAATGGGCATGCAGCTAGCAGTCTTCGTTATACAGTCGACTCATTAGGCCAGACCCGGAGAGTTAATGAATTTGCGCAGTCCTTTTCCAAGTTACTTAAGTTGCCGGGTCCTTGAGGGCCGGTAAGATCTGTGTTCTTGAATTGGTCCAGCTTACGTCACATGCATGCATAATGCATTACGTCGACGAGTTCAGAACTGAAACTTCTAGACTGACTCCCAGTATCTTGTTTACAAAAGCTCGTCCATGCACGGACGTTGAACCATGCAAAGATTCTTCGCACATATCTTGGATATACGTTCCTCGGGATTCGTTTATAAGGCTTCTTTTAACTTTAACAAAATTCCTCTCCAGCATTGACCTAATTATTAATTTAAGTGCAACTTAGTTTGTGAACTTCATTTTGACCAATCTTGACCTAAGCGTTGTTGGTTTTGGAATTATTTGGGCAGAAGTCCCTGCATTGGATGAATTGACAGAAGAGGACACTCACTACTCTCAAACAGTTTCCACCCTCCTGCAAAACCAGTCGAGCAGATCATCGGAGACTCTGTCCAGCATGGACTACTTTTCGTGCTCCTCCTACTCCGCCTTCTCCAAGTGGTCCTCCAACCACACCGTTCTTGACCACTTCGGCGGCTCCTCCCAGTGGCAGCTCAAATACATGCTGTTCACAGTTCCCTTCCTGCACAGCTTAAATACCTGGAGGAGAATTCGCCAAATTCAGGCGGCCCCGCCTCCTCCGACGTAGCCTCTCGATTCCGCAAAGGCACCCCGCAAGAAGAGCTCAGCGCAAACCATGTCCTAGCTGAACGACGCAGAAGAGAGAAGCTGAACGAACGGTTCATTATATTGAGGTCTCTGGTGCCCTTCGTGACCAAGATGGACAAGGCGTCGATCCTGGGCGATACCATAGAGTACGTGAAGCAGTTACGAAAGAGGATACAGGAGCTGGAGTCCGACCAGCGGTCAAGAAGTTTGGGCGGAGAAGGCAAGAAGAACTCGAAGGAGCAAAGGAGCAGTGGGTTGTCAACGGCGACAAATCATAGTAGGAGGAAGATGAGGATAGTGGAAGGAAGCAGCGGAGGACAGGGAAAGGCGGTGGAGTACTGTCCGGCGGAGACGGTGGGGGAGGGAGAGGTGGAAGTGGAAGTATCCATAATCGAGAGCGATGCGCTGATAGAGGTGCAGTGCCCGAATCGGGAGGGGTTGTTGTTGGATATGATGCAAATTCTTAGGGAGCTTAGGGTAGAGATCACGGCAGTCCAGTCGTCCATTAACAATGGAGTTTTGGCTGCGGAGTTAAGAGCTAAGGTAAGCGTACATAACATTCTTTTTTTTTTTTTGGTATTGTTATTATTTTGTATTTTTTTTTCCTTAATTCATTCTTTGTTAAATTTGGAGGACAGGTGAAAGACAGCGTAAATGGGAAAAGAGCAACGATTACCGAAGTTAAAAGGGCTATGCATCAAACAATTCGGCAGTAGGGTTACAAAAAAGAGGACTAATTGGTAATAGGGTTTGATTGGGCTGTAATTAATCGGCATAGTAGCATATATCTATATAGAATATAGTACAATTTTTACATGTTGATAATGATTAATAGACAACTGCTGTGGCTCTTAACCATTCCACGGTCAAATGAGCTTGTCGTATTTTAAGAACACAACTATTTTGGATCCCCCGAGATAGAATATATATAGATCTTCAAGGATACAATTTGCTTATCAATTTCTAAAACACTTAACCCAACCCGTCGTGCTGGTGCAGGCTGGCTTATTCTCCCATGCAATATTGCATGAAATAGGATTTATAAATACACTCTCATGTTCCGCTTCAAATAAATTCAACGCCCTGAAGTTTTCTTGACGCCTTTCGTAACTCATGAATTACGTTAAAGGAGGATATATAGGCAAAATAGTTAAAAATATATATAAAAAAAATAAAATAAGAGTCTTTTGGTCCTTTTTTTAAAAATACTTTAGTTTTTATTAATTTTAAAACTTATTTTTTAAAAGTTAATCAATTTGTTAAAGATAAAAGTATTCTTTATTTTTTAATCTTAATATAACGAAAAAAATAATATATTTAAAAACAGAAAGATTGAGTAAGTAAAGATAAAATAAGACAATAGGAGAAGTTCTTGACGAAACACAGCGTATAAGTGTAGATTTGTAGGCAGGTTTAGGTTAAAATTAGTTGCATTACACAATTAAAGAGGTATTATTGGACAAGAAGGTTCACAATGTCATGAGACGCTCTTTCCCACGTGCGAAAGGGTTAAGAAAAGGTTAATTGCCCGTGTCCAGCATTCCAAAACGGCCCATTTGTAATTGTCAACCAACGGTCGAATTTGACCGGAAAACAGTTGAACCGACATGTCAGCAGGTACAAAATTTATTTAAATGAAGAAAATGATATTCAATTAAATAGAAAAAAGATAGTAATACATTAAAATCCAGGAACTGTAAAGAATTTTCTTCTTTTCTTTTCACCTTCCTCCTTCCTCCTTCCTCACCGTCACCTGCAACGCTACCTTTTCTCCTTTCCCTCGTTACCTCCGCTGCTCCGCCCCCTTCTCTTCTTCTTCTGCTTCTTCTTCGTCCTTGGCGTTGGCGGCTCCACCGTCGCAGTCAAGCCACCCTACTTTTCCCCGCCCAAACAGCCTCTCTGAACCCATTTCTTTCTACCACGCTCCAATCCAGCTATTGCACTCCCCTCAATAAATTTGTTCCCTCCATTTCTAAACCCTTAAATTATAGCGCCCTAAATCACCAAACTTTCTGCTGCATAAACCACATCCTTTCGTTGCCCTTCTCCTACACTTCACCTGCCCTTCATTTTAAAGACCCATTTTGAGCATTTACCCAGAATTCAATAAGGTGTATGCAACGATGATTATTGTTGAAATGGTAAAGAAGATGAGACGGGAGTGAAGAAGAATAAAAAGAAGAGAGAGTAGTGCACTTGCAGCAGGAGGGGACCGGTGAGGCAAAAGGCTTTGCCGGTCGTAGAGTCGTAAACAGACTTTTTTCAAATGGCGTTTGACAAGCTGAAAAGAGCAATAGCGAGCGAACCGGTGCTCAAATTTCTGCAATTGAATATACCTAGAGAGAGATGCCTTCAATCGGGGGTGTGCTAGTGCAAGAAGATCGGCCGGAGGCCTTCGAAAGCTGGAAATAGAATAAGACTAACAATATTTTTTCTTCTTCTTTTCTGGGCAATGCACTTGTTAAATTGAGGGAAAATTGAAATTTTACTCTTCACTTAATCAGTCAAATTAGGCCCTTAATTAACAATTAAAAAAATAATACTTAATCAACAAGACCCTAACTTGGTATATTAAAGCAGAATTAACCCGGATAACAAATTGACTTTCATGTATGCCCTCAACCAGAAGGAGAATAAATTGCAATGCTGTCTTCAATTTCAATATTAATTTCCCCACATCCTTTAGTTTATAAAACTCGCGCGAAAACAAGATTTCTTTCGACCAAAATTGAGAACTATTGATGACAACAGAGACCTTTTTACTTAACTATGAGTCGAGGCTCAAAAAGAAAAACAAAAAGTTAAAATCTATGCCGTGCTGTATTGCCTTCTTTATGCTGCCTGGCAAAACGAACCAAAGTATCAATATCGATAAGGATCTGGGACAACGAAATAATAGCTCCAGCCGAAAGGGCAATTCTTGCTTAACCAAGAATCTTTAGAACAATTCCCCCAAAATCGC
Source organism: Rauvolfia tetraphylla (assembly GCA_030512225.1). NCBI lineage: Eukaryota > Viridiplantae > Streptophyta > Magnoliopsida > Gentianales > Apocynaceae > Rauvolfia > Rauvolfia tetraphylla. Next base: position 420,638 of record JAJQKT010000037.1, read on the forward strand.
GTTGCCCATCTTCTCCAAGTCTGCTTCTGACAATAGCGTTTTCTTCCCCAGTGCGCCAGTCTTGTCATATGGCTGTGCCATCTTCTTTAGAAACTGTGCATCCACAAAAGAAGATTAATATTCCGCAAATACTGCATTGATTGGCCACCATATGCAAGTAAAATAAACAAAATGGTTCCTGATAGTCTCAAAGAATTAGACAAGTGAATGAAGCTCAACAACAAAACCAATTTGCACACAACAGTTTGCTCATTTTCTTTCCATATGAGACACTTGACATAATAGGAGGAGGGCATTGAATTGCAGAACCATCTAGTTAGAATTTCTTGCATAGATGCAATCTCTATAGTTGGTGTCTCACGTGAAGAAGCAGCTCATTTTACTACAAGTAGCCCTTTATAAGCTCTCCCATTACTTAAAGATGAAAGGGAGAGGCATATTAATATGGTGTCCTTTCTTACTAGTCAGAACCTCCCTATTCCCCTATTAAAGATAAAAGGGGAGATGGACATCTGCCAAGCACTACGTGAAAAGAACAAGAGGGGAATAAAATAACAAGAGAAACGTACCTCTCTTGCTATATGCACTGCCATGTCTGTACTCAAGTTCAGATGTGCATCCCGTAAATGTGACAAAATCCAACCAGGCAACTTAGAGCGCTTGTCATGACGGCTATACCTGGGTACATTACAAGACAATATGAAGTTCTCCATGCAAAAGTACTAAACAAGCAAACTAATTAGAAGAGGTTAGCAATAGTCAATAATCTCCAGACTAATTGACAAACCAATCTAACTCTGACCTACAGGATAAAAGGAAGCCTTTCTATAAATCATGTCCCCTTAGTATTCTTTAGTACAATAAACTGGGAGATACAAGGCTTTGAATGTTTAATCTCTCAATTTCTTTGAAGCACTTCTATTTATTGTTCTTCGACAATTAGAAAATGTATTTGTAGTTCACCAAGCAAATATATTTCAACAGTTCTACGACTGAAACAATCTGTGGATGATGCAAAGCAAGAGAGAGAATGTCAGAGAGCAAAGAGACCGCCCACACCCCGGGGGAGGGGGGATGGTGGTGTTGCAGTGAAACTGATTTTCAGTTACAATACACGTTGCCTTAAAGTGTCATTAGACAACAGAGCTCTGAGTTACAAACCTTTTGTCAGCAAAAATCATCATCCCATAATCTGCCTTTGATCTGATAACTCGCCCAACACATTGAGCAGCTTGTCTCTGTGCACATGAATAAATAATTGTGAGAACATACAGTAGTAAATACCAAAAACAGACCAGAGCTTGATGAGAAAGTACCAAAGCATCAAATGTCAGAAAATCGCCCTCTTTTATCTGGAAAGTGTCTCTTAGATATTCCAATCTTGCAAGCAGAATCCTGATATTTTCAGCATGATATTAGCCACATCCAAGCACGGCGGACTCCTCATTAAAAGGAACAACAAAATACACATCCTTTCCAAATCGAATGTCCATTTTCCCACACAAATGTCTAGGAAACAAGCATTCGGTTCTAGATGAAGGGAATACTACAAAGACCAGTGTCCAAACCAATATGGGCATAAGGAAAAATATTCTAGAACTTGATTAAAGACAATACACAGATGGTTGGAAGAAACAAACATTTGGATAACATTACATAAAATTGTTAACTAGTAACAATTATCAAATTGAATGAGTAACACATTTGGAAAAATAAACAATTTTATGTAACGTTAATTCCCTGAGATTTTAATATTCAGTTTCTCCTTTTCCCCTCTTATACATCTCTCTCTCTCCTGGCACCCTAGCATTTCCCATTCTGTTTCTCCGTTACCTCCCCAGCTTACAGGTTTAACAGATTTAGGCTTCCAAAACTATGCTCAAAACTATTGCCTATCTTGATATCATACTGTTGATTTCTTAAATGGCATCACGTAATATATAACCTTCATTGCAATCACTTAATTCAGAAATAAATTTTTGGGATGATAGTGGCTGGAGAAAAAGCATTTATTAAAGATACAGAGCCACGGACCAAAATAATGATTACTGGGGCAACCAGGAGCCCTTTTTATCTACATATGCATGCAAAAGGTCAAAATTGAAAAAGAGAACATAAATAGTCAGCACATTTCTCCTAATTTAAAGGGGGGGAAAAGGGAAGAAAAGAAAAGAGTTACAAAAATTAGAGCACACACCTGCTTAGAGTGTACTGGAATGGTACACCGAACATGATTACAAGTCTGCCATAATGCTTATCAAAGTCTATACCTTCCGCTACTTTACCCCTATAGTAGAAAAATGTAACATTTGTCATAATCATGAGAATAAGCTTTTGAGCAAACCAAATCCCTATAACTAAAAAGTATAGAAGTACACACATGCTAAACAGAAAGCCAATGCCTTGATTAGTTTATTCCCTTTTTAGCCTCTCTTATATCCTAAAATGCAGGTCAAAGGAAACTTGTGCACCCTATTCAAATCATGCAGAGAATGATGCTCCACAAAGAGCTTGCCTAGCGTATGTTCCAGGTGCTTCTCCAAAGACAACAACATATCTCTAAAAATTTTTTACATTACATGATTAAAACAGAGAGAGATGCAATGCCACTCTTGTACTACAGAGCTTCTCCAAAATCGTGACCAAGAAAATTGATCAATCAGAGATGGATATCTTGCTCCAACTAGTGCAACTCTTACGACAGAGAATCAATGGAAGGAAGAATAAGTACCTCACTTCAAGGCGGAGAAGAATGACAGAGATGTTTTAAGCCTGGAGAAGAGGGAGGTTTGGCTGATAAAAGATGCTAGGTCAGAAAAGAACTACCTGGCAACAGAGAAGAAGACAGCACCTCTTCCACAATCACAAGCCTTGCGATAGTTGTCCAAAGCCAAGGTAGTTTCAACAACATCCTGAGTCTCAATGAAGACTAGTTTATGTTGCATTATTTCCTGTGACATTCATGTTAAATAAATAAAAGTAGCAACATGATCAAATGACAAAAAGAAAACATAACTTCCAAAACTATGCACAGCGGATTTGTTTTCCCATCTGATGTGCAGCATAGTGGGAGAGAACAAGGAACTAAGCAGGTAAAAAGACGAGTTCTTGTGAGTGCGCCAGTATGGAGATAAAAATGAGGATTCAACAATATATTCGCATTACCTTTAGAAGTCCAGTTTCATGCCAACTATTGACAATCCCATCCATATAAGAGTAACTGACAAAAAAACAAACAATTCCGTCTGGGACAACAGAAACCATCTCAAGCAAAAGCTTTCCATAATTTTTTTCAACCCCAGGATCACTTCTCAAATCATACTTTGTGCTTACTGGAAGCTGATCACTGAAATGATAAGTCAAAGACAAAGAATAATGTAAATTAAGTTCACAATTATCTTTTGATCATATAAAAAAAATGGCACTTGAGGCATGTCTAAAGAAAGTGAACACACACACAGAATGACTTACCTTCCACGCGTGAGGACCATTGGGCATATGCAATCCCTAGTCAAGGACATCGTAAAGCTCCGACTAACCACTGGATTGAAATTGAGAAGACGAGGGTAAAGATCAATCGGGCTGAGAGTACCAGATGTTATAACAACTGATTGAAATCGTTCAAAAACAGGCTTTATGGCAAGAGAAGCATCATGGCAGCAAAGCTGAAATGCCAATACAGCAATTAAGATATTACCATGTAAGTCAATGCCAGGGCCAGTAAAAATTAAGTAGAAACTTTTTATCTGATGCTAGAAAAGTGGAATTAAAGGCACTTATTTCTATTGCTTCATTCACTAATTTTGAACTTAGAATGATCTTACTGCTGAAGATACAAAAAACACAGGAAGGAACTAATGCAGCACTTTCCATGAATGGATATTCTAATCATCACTACTGAGATCTGACTCAATCAGAAAGTGATAGATACAACATGCCATGTTCAATTAGATATTAAAGAATTGCAATCCCGATTCTTGCAGCATAACAGGGAAACAGAAGCAAGTTATTACATGACCAAACCTGTAATACAGGATCAGGAATATGTGGCATTCTCTCATCAAAAGGTTCAATGATAATTGAAAATCCTCTAGAGTATGTTCCAACAAGTGTTGCAAAATCACAAATAGTCTGGATGTGCAAAAATTCATCTGTATCAGTGATCTCCAAAGTCATCATTAAAGAGTGAAGTCTGTCATAGCAAAACCTCAACATTTTTTGGTCTATTCCGGCTTGTGCACTAACAGAAGCAACAAAGGCCACTGGGCCCTCCTTTTCGACATTCTCAGTTTGCAATCTTCCTTTAATATACTGGACTAGTCTCCGGAGAACAGACAAGAAATGCTCTGCCCGCCTTATATTCCCAGGTACTGCTTCCTTTAGAATATCATTGGGCAAAGCAGGATTTGCAAGCCAGGCATCCGAAACTGCAACAAAAGAAGAATACAGTCCAAGTATCAAGCGGATTACTTCAAAAGATTTGAATTCCAGCTGAATGAATAATCTGTGTAGTGACCAGCTTACTAGGTAGGTCTCCCCTTTGTGCCAAACCCTCAACAAGTCGGTTATATTCTGCACGGAGTCGACCAGCATCAGTGGCCTTCAGCCTTCCTAGCATTCCAAACAAATTGTGGAAGAAGGTCAGACAATTTACTGGGAAAGCAAGTTTGTCAGGGAAGGATATGAACAAACCAAAAATGCATGTTTTATCCTTCCTAAAAACGCCAGGTAGGGAATAACGGAAAGCTGTGTAGCACTGGATTTGATAAATTCAAGGGGAAGTTAACCATTGCAAGCAATTAATTAGCCGTCTTCAGCATTAGCAGACAGATATAACGCGCAAATGTGAGCTTCTTGGTGAATATAAAAAACTAACTAGCAGTTTGCATTTGCAAGCGATTAAGCAGCCCTTTTCAGCACTGGAGGAATATGTATTATGAAGAGAGAGAGAAGTGAACTTAAAGCATATTGTTGCACTCAAACCTTCAAAGTTACATTGAGCAGGGAGTGCACACAACATATAGGAATTCAACAGATTCAAAGCCAAATCTTGGTTAATTCAGATACGCATATACCTTTCTATCTCTTGAGACATCCTACTGATATTTCTTGTTGCCCCTTCAAGTGTTTGACGCCTCACACTCACGCTAAGAGCCTCAATGCACACATTATCAATGTTGTGGGCTTCATCAAATACCACAACAGACTCTCTCTGCATCTCCTTTGATATGATCCCTGCAACCTTGGGATCCAGCAGATATTGGTAGCTGTAAACAACCACATTTGCACATTGGACCATCCGACGGGCTAAAAAGTATGGACACCACCCTTTCTGCTTCCCAAAGGCCCTAAGGTCCTGGATAGTTGAAAAGAATACATATTTAAGGTCCACCTCTCCAAGTTTTCAAAAAATTGCAGTTCCAAAAATCTCCCAGAAAGGAGGAGAAGAAGTTCCAGGAAACTAAAGAGAGTTGAGTACAGATAGAGCCATATAGGAAAAAAAGATCAAGAAACTTATAAGAGGCCAAAATTAAAATGATGAGAAACCTGCAGGGTGTAAACACCGGATGGCAGAATGGTCTCGGAAGAAACCTTCTCGTAATTCTCGAAAAACTCACAGGTCGGAATATTAGGGTTTTCAGCAGCGAGCTCTCGGACCCAACTGGCGGTGAGTTTCCGACAAGCCGCATCCACAGAATCTCTATTTTCCGCCGATACAACACTTGGATTAATACACAAATTCTTTCTAGAAGACAAACCTATGGCGAGGATCCGGGCATTGGAGCCCAGGTGCTGGAGTTGATAATTGTGAAGTAATTTGAGCTCCGCCAAGGTCTTCTCCATCTCGTGAACAGTGCGAGTGCAGTACATGAGTTTGATCGGATTGGAGGGCTTGGAGAGGGCGTAGCTGGTGATGAGAGAAAGTAGGGCAATGGTTTTTCCGGTGCCGGTGGGCATTTCAAGAAGACAGTGGCCCTTGGCGTCTAGGGCACGCTTCAGTTCAACCATGTAAGCATATTGTTCTGGGTATATGTTGTCGTAGGGGAAGTACACAGTGACGTCTTCTATTTGGAACTTCATCTTTCTCTTTCTTTGCTCAGTTCCGGAGAACACTGTCCGTCGAACTCTTCGGTTACTTTTCATACAACAATTGCGCCTTTGCTTCCATATACATAGGTAAAATTAGATTTGGTTCCAGTCCTGCGTGTAGGACCGAATCTTCGCCGCCTAATTGTGATCGGACAGTCGAAAAAGATTCATAATTTTTTTGACCATCCGATTACAATTGGACGGTCAAGATTCGATGCAAAAAACTATGTGCAGGACCGAACCGGACCCGGTAAAATTACCCAATTCGGAATTGCAGTTGGACGGTGTCGTTTCGAAACACTCCGGGATGCGGAAGCAGTAGCCAACGAATTCGCTGTTTGCTCGTTATCCAGGCCATGCTATGAGTGGGTTTCAGGCCCATTTTCTTACCGACCTTTACCGTTTCTGTCGAATTTGGCAACAAAGCCAAAATTTTCAAAACCCACCCTCCTGATTGAATGACTTTTGATTAACAAATGCTCCAAAAAGTATTCAAAATTTCGTGACTTGTTGCTTGGATGAACAGAACCAGAGGAAAGCTCCTTTTTTTTTCTTTTTTTCTTTTTGACAACCCAGAGATGTGATGTATTTAAGATGGAAATCAGAGATTATTCAAGATTTCGTAACTTGTTGCTTGGATGAATAGAACCGGTGGGAAGCTCTTTTTTTTTTTTTTTTCCCTTTTGACAACACAAAGATGTTTTTAAGATGGAAATAAGAGATTACAACACTATCTGAGGAAAGCTCCTTATATGATCTTTATGATGCTGAATCTGAGGACAGAAGAGTCTGAACTGTTCGAGGAGTTCTGTATATAAGCTGGCTGAAGAGTCATATCTGCCAATAATCATCAAGAATTAGCTTCAATGGCTAGCATAGAATATGAAGGATGCATAATCGGCTTCTCTGGAGTTTGCCAGACCTAAACATCAATCTTCAGTAGATGATGCTTCAGAAGCCAGTCCCTTGATTACATGTCGACATTGAAACCTGCAATGTGAAAGACATATCACCCTCCTAGAAGGATTTGGTGCACTGAAATTTAACGTTGAAGTTATCCTGCCGAACAATTAAAATGACTTCATAGTTATGCTAAGTACACTAGCAAATTTCTACAGAATCAAGGAAAACATAAAGGGAAACTAGAAAGGAGGAAAAGCGTTCATTCCAAAATCCCATTGTCAATTTTGGAAAGATGTTCTCCTGCATTTGAACAATCTACTATCAATGAATATAAGATTCACACAGAAGGTCAAGCTTAATGGATAGCAACAAAATGCTATAGAGAGAGATGTGACTTGCAAATTCACCTTCTCTCTCCTCGCAATTATGTTACTCTGGATTACAAAAACCCAGCTCACAAGGTGCACTGATTAGATAAAGATGCCTAAAAATGGTGATATGTGGCAGCTTAGCTTTTCACCTATAGGGAAAGCCTCCTCTCTTCATCAGCTGTAATAAACTGCATATATCTAATCCATGTCAGATGCAAGATGGAGGCAGCCCCAGATACATTGTTTCAATCTACCCCCCGACCCCCCAAAAAATTGTAAAATAATAAAGCAAACTGATCAGTAAATGGAGGCAATAAGGTCTACAGAATGAACTATCAAAGCTGAAAGATTAGCGCATAAAAGATCAGAATTGTTAGATGTCTAGATCAGTTGCATATCTCAACGCCAGATGAAACATTAAACAACCAAAACAAACGTGACATATCTTAACACTTCATATGATAGAGAGGATGTTGCTGGTATGTAGATGCAATTTACCATATTTTATCACTTGATGATGATTCTATCAACATAGACTTGGCAGTTTCAGGATCACTGGATTGAGCATCTGTCTCCACATAACGTTTTTTGCTCTTGAACCGCAATTTGAATGGCACTATCTGCAAAAGCAAGTGCAAAAGACCTTTTGTTAATTGAATAGCAACGGAGCAGAAACTGTTTCTTGAAGCTACAGGCAGAAGAAAGTATCTCAAAATAGTGGAACAGGATAGCAAGGGGAGATCAAGGGGACTCAGACAAAATTCCAAGCAAGCTAACTAACTAAATTATTGCACTAATTCGTTACCTTCTTGTTGTATTTAAATTCGCGCTTGGGAAGAAAATGCAAGGGCAGGTTCAGAGAAGAGGGAGCTTTAACCAACAAAAATAGCTTGGACGGCCCTAGGATAGTTTCAACCAGATCATCTAACTGCATAAAATTGAACTGCTGAAAATGTATCTAGCAAATTTAAAGCTCCATCAAATACCAGAGTATGAACTTCTATCTGATCCAGCACCTCTTGAGATCAGCGTCCGAATGGCCTTCCAGAAATTAATAAACAAAAGCAAAATTCAAAAGATGACCTTAAAGACTGAAAGATTAAAAATTTCATCGGTAGGAAATGAGAAACCTTTCTGGAGAGCCCCTCAGCGACTCTGGTTCTGCTTAAGTCTGCGGGAACAGTTCTTGCATGTGAAAAGCAGAGTTCATAAACATGCAGAGGCCTCAAAGGACCAGCTCCAAGGACCAGAGTTACTCTCTCAATGTCGGGAGTCTCAGCGATTAAGAGTTGAAGGGCATGTTTTAGGTCAGCTACGGTTCTGATTAGCTTTTCTACTCTTCGCAATCCCTGCTTCACCTCTCTTTTTCTTGCAATATGCTGTCTCCTTAAAGAAACCTTCATATCAGGTTGTAAAACAACTGTCTCCTAATAGAAACCGAAGTTCTTAGGTCCTTTGAAAGAATCAAAAATTTCAAATGCAACTAAAAGCAAACAACATGTCTGCAATTTAACTTACCAAATCTTTACGCTTAATCTGCAATTCCTCAAATTCAAGAGTAATATCCTGTAATAGGCTGAAAATAAAACTGAAAATTAATTTTTGGGCAATAGATAATAGGAAAATGTAGTTCTTCAAATTATATAGTACTATAATAGTTAAGTTTCCAATTATTGAAAGAAAATAGAGAAGCGCCGGAAAAGAGCTGCTTACGAAGGGATTTGTTGATGCATGTAAAGGACGAATGCAAGGACGTCGGTTACGACATGAAAAATGACGGAGCTGTCAAGGGATTCTGAAGATGTCTCGATGTTCATATACTCCATTTCTGATCTTCCTTCTCCTTTTGCGGTCGTCTCGTCCATTGCCTCTTGGAAGGACAGTGATCTCAGGTCGCTTCTACAGCAGACTGCTGAAAAAGATTACAGGAAAGAATGGCGTACAAGTGTGACGTCACCGATGCTGTTGAAAGGAATCAGGATCAGCTAAACGAAGGCGGTACTTTTCCAAGCTCGGCCTCCAAATCCCAAATTCAAATCATCGCGTTTCTATCGGTCTTTTGGACCTGTTTCCGTACGTAGTGTAATGCCAGCTTCAAATCGAACGCCCGGGGCGAAGCGCCAGGGTTTCTCAAACAGTGAACGCATTGACGCGATGCGTTTCTATGAGATGAAGTACCATCCTGTTTTAGCCCACCAACAATTGGCGGTATGCGAACACATTTATCGAGATTCATACTTCATGTCTCTCCACTTTAAAAAGTGAAGCTAAAGATTTTTTTTTAAAATTTTGATTAGCCTTACAAGGGGTATTTAAACTTTTTATTCAGTCGAGTCTTCAAAAATCCATCGTCCTCGAATTGCATACTGCAGATATGCTACCACAGCAAATACTTGTGAAATATCAACTAACAACACAAACAATTGGGGATAATTCACCTGCAAACAGATTGCAGCAGCACCTTTCACTTAGAAAAACCAGCAAAGGATCAAAATTTTTGCTTTTTACCAGTTATTTACCGTGGAAAGCATAATTCTGGAATTTTGTACAAGAAATGTAACCACACTGTTTCTCTTTCACTGTTGACATAAATCCACCATCTATGGTGTGCATTTCCCCGCAGCTTAAATTTGTTATACAGTTACATTTGTATCAAAACAAGAGGGCTACCTTATAGGAGCAGTAAAACCTTGTTTGCTGATCTCACTCTTCTCTCTCTCTCTCTCTCTCTACTACCAACAACAGAATTATCGACTTTAGTCTTGAATAGGAATGAGATTGCCGACAATCTGACCCTTTCTGATCATCTTTAGTATTAGTCCATTGCACCTGAAAGTATCAGTCCTTTGGTAGACTGAATCTGATCAAATGGATCCATGCTGTCCGAACAGTGGCCAATTGCTTCTCAAAGCGAACCATTCCCTTGAGACCTTATACTCCATATCGCCTTAATGCCTTGCTTAGACTTGGCATTACATTATAAGCTTGATAAGATCTTCTCAATTCAATGATTGAACCCACCTATAAATGACATCAAAGAGAAACTAATTATGAGCTTTAATATTTTTTACTATTGTCAAATAACATCATCATCAAGTTGAGTTTATCAAGTTAGCAAGAATGGAACAATTCATCATAGCAAAGAAACAAGCAAACGCGCACAGTTGCAAGGAACATCTTTTATCCCCACAGTTTGGGTCGACATTTTTTTACCATATTCTGTTTGTTGTCTTTCTAAGGTGTTGGGGGAATAGTCCCTGTGCACTAAGGACCAATTTAACTAATCCAGGTATTTCATGGCTACATACGAAAAGGTTATTGAGATATCTCCTCCCTATCTCCCTTCGTGGCTAATAAAAGGCAATGCCCTTTGCAAGATCCCATGAGTTCTCAGCAGATCTGTAGCACTACTGTTGAGAAGACATCGCTCATACTTGATACAGGAACTAGTTAATGCCAATGTTTCAGCTTCATAAGAAAACCATCATCATAAGCTGTAAAATTTAACTTCAGCAATGTAATTTCTTCAAATGTACCAAACCTTTTATCCATTTGCTTTCTATCGCTTATGCATCAAGAAGGCAGCATTAGTCTCATATAACACTACAGAATAGACATAATAAAGTTTTGGCAACCATTTTCAAATCATTTGAGACATTAGACATGGAACTGGGGAAAAAGTTCAACCCTTGAATTCTTATTTGAGACAAATAAATCTATACAGATTTCTCGTTTTTTGGTACTAGATTTAATATATGTGAAAAGTGAATGTAACATATGAAATTCTAAAAATCCAGGCAGACATATGCAGAATTTAAATAATGCTGACAGAAAAATTTGGACAGAAGCCTGACAATAATAAACTTACGATGATCAAAACGGACGTGAAGCCTATAGCAAATCCCTGATTAATCCGCCGCAGATAATGATCAAGTATTGAAGATGCAGTAGCTAAAATACTCAACAATAAACCACCTGCACAATTTTAACGACATTTTGAAGCAAAACAAATCAATCTATAAGCAAGGGCCACACCAAATTAATTTAATAAAAAAAACAGACAAAAGAATACCCCAAAAACGTGTTGAAGCCTGAATTTTTGTCAGATACTCAATTGTAGCCTTTCCAGGCTTTATATTCGGAATTCTAGCACCCATCTTGTTCAAGTAATCAGCTATTTCCTTTGGCATGTTAGCCTAGAGACAACAGAACCAAATCAGAAAAGCTAAGAATTTTAATTTTCAAATTCGTCACAATGACATAATGCACTGAAGAGCAAAAGAATACAAACATCAAATTGGCAGGATTCTCATAGGAGACTTTTTTTTTTTTTTTTGGGCTGGATTTGTCAGGGAATAAATAACATCATCAAGAAATGAAAAATGAAGTTTGAAACCTACAATAGCCGTTTCAGATTATAGATCAAAAACTTTAGGTCTTACGCCAAATGTAGACCTAATTGGTCCTTGTTTATCCAAGTTTCCATCTAAAGGCACGAAAGGGCATGACATTTGATTTCTATATGAAACACACCCTTGCAATAACAGCATTCAGAGTAAAACTATGTAATAATTTTCAAGCAAATCTGAGAAGAATTATTAGCTCTGCAAATAAATACCTACACAATCTTACATGAATGAGAGAACCAAAAGGTTATTACTAACTTGAGCATCAAAATTCTAGAAGTGAAAAACAATGTAGCCATAACTTCATAAACAGAATAAGCAATTAGTAGATAGCAACATAACTTACAATGTCAAATATGTTGAAGAGGAAGACAAAGAACGCATAAATTGCATAGTAAACCCATGGATCTGCCCCAAGAGAAGTTTCAGGATTCAGAATCTCGCTTACATGCCCCCAAAAGCGTGAACCAAGAATGCTGTTACAGACATCTATATTAGAGCATACCGAATGCAAGTTTCTTAACAAAATTTGATAAATTAAGTAAAAATTTAATACACAAATAAGGCAACTGTTGTTTCATAATGGTGGACAAAATGGATCAGAAGAATAAGTGGCTCATTGTATGTCTGACAAATGGATTAGCCAACGCTCTACACCAGACCCCAACGCCGATCATTTATGCCTAATCCACATTTTTATGACAATCATAACATTGAGAATCATATAGAGAGAACATGACAAAAGTTAAAATTTGAAAATTAAGTTCCCCAATGTCATTTGAACGCCAGAAAATTGTTAGTGGAGATCGCATTTTCAACATATTTTATTTTATGTCAGTAAATGGAGCCCAAAACTGCAATGGATCTCCTGAGTACACAAAAAGAATTGTAAGATCCTTTACTTTTGCTAGCTAAGCTACTGCCCTTTCACTTTTGCTTCTGCCTCTAACAAGCAAAAACAAGGAGAATAAAAAGGAAGAAGATGATGCCATACTGGTGAATAAACATGTGGGAGATTCCACCAACAAGAGAGATTATATGTGGAAAAAAATGACCTTTAGAACTCTATGAATTGGAAGGAGATATCATTAAACAATTATGTCATTAAACAGAATCAAATCCATATTAACCAACCTTCCTAAGATGCCAGGAAAAGCCAATAGATAAGTAGTAGTTAAAATAGGCTGCATCCCTGAAGGATTTATGTTGAAAGGGATGTAGGGCTCCACCTCAGTAATTGGAGAATCTTCCCTGTCCAAAAAAATAATTTTATCAATGAGAATATCAAAACCAACAACCAACAGGATTAAGTATAACCAAATGAAACAAATTATTATCCCAACAACTTTTTCATTTATCAGTTACATTAGATCACCATGGAAAGGCCAGGAGGTTCATACTTAAGTATAGTTAAATCCAGTAAATGATTGAGAAATCAAAAGAATGTTCGCTATCAAGAGATGTTATTTGGCTAAAGGAAATCACTATGTCAGTTTCAATAATTTGATAGTAGTGAATACCGTAACTTAAGGGAAAAAAATGTTATGAAAGAACTGTAAACTTTTTCTATCCTTTTAAGTGCAGGCTAACCAAAAAATTAGCAAAGACAAACTCCTCCAAAACCACCTTCTAAATATGCATATTGTGCTAATGCAGACAAACATGTGCATTGAAATTACTCATGTCATAAGGAATATAACGCTTACAAGAATTGTCACTTCTTTTAGTTTGGAAACCATACGACTAGCAGAGAGAACTTCAGCTCTTTCTGAAGTTGCAATGTAAACCTCACAAGCAAAAGTTCAGTCCCTCACTTTATACTCAAGGAACAATGGTAGATTTTGGGTTAGAACCTAACTGACACTCCAGCATAATCCAAGCTCTAAAATATGAATAAATTGGTAAACTCCATTTCCCTCTTCATTCCTGGTACCGTACATAGACAAATAAGAATGCATTGCGGACCATCTCTTTGCAACCAGTGTTTTATATCTTTATCCACTAATCAGAATTATTGTGCCTCCATAGCCATTAACATGTGAAGCCAAATGTTGGAAGTATTATAAACCCATATACACAGCCACCCCCAAAAAAATAAAGAGGGAAAAGATAAGGATTCTATGGTAAATATAACAAATCCTACGGCATCATGCTTTAATTGAGCAAATAAAATACAAACACTGTCAAGTTTGTTCAAGAAACTAGCATTATTAACTTCATAAAAACTAAACCTGATTAGAAGTTACATATGCAAATGATCTGAAAAGGCAAAGTTAAACAACCTTGCAGCAGAAGCAAGTTTGAAACCATAATACTGAAGCTTAATTTTCCTGCAACCCTCAGTCACCACAACCGCCCACATGGTCACCACAGTGAAAATACCACATACTGCAAGTATATAAGGCCACCAGCTTAAGGTACTTCCTGCAAAAGGTTACAAGTGACTCAATTTAGATTAAGTATCCTTGCCATTCATGAGCTGTAAATCTCCATACACTTTCAGCATTTGAGCGCCTTAATAACAAAATTTCAGTATTTAGAAATTAGTTTCAACATGATAGAGGCACTGAGGGTGAGTTAGAAAGAAAACCAAATATAAAGAAAATGCGCTAAAAGCTCTGTCTTTCATTTTAAAAAGGACTTCAAGTGACTTTCAACCACCTATGCCATCTCTTGGTGATTCAACATAAACTTATCACGTAATCAAGTAACAACAGAGAGCATAGATGCTATAAAGGACCATAGATCTTGGCTCATTCCTAACCCACCTGAGAGTTGTGTCAGCATTTTGCATAATGTGTCCATGTAGCCAGTCAAAATACCCACACATATAACCAAAGATGAGCCTTGTCCTGAACCATGTGTTACTAGTCAGAGACTGCAGAAAACATGATTAGAAGGAAAACAACTACTAGTAGGTTCAACTTGCAATCCACTATTCAGGTGAAACAATCACTGAAAAATGAACTTGATGTTTCCATAAAAAGTTGAGCCTAAGAGGCCGTGGACGGGGAAAGAAATGGTAGGATTTGGCTTTATCATTGAACAAAAAAAAAACTTGTGACCCATTGTCACATGAAAGAACATTCATCAGAGTGACAGAAACAGAACAAGATAGTAAAACCAGAAGCTTGTAGGAATACTTAAATGAACAATAATTATGATAAGTAGGAGAAATCAAAAGAATACCAAATCCAGATTCAGAAATTTTGTCGCATATCCATGTCACAGTCATTGCACCACACACCAAAAGCAAGGATGTAACCATAACATGCTTTACCCTGTCAAAAATGCACATCCATAGCAACAAGTGTTTTTCCTTTGAGAAATTGTCAGACATATGCAAATTATATCAGAAATTTTGCTACAGTGCAATCCAACAGATAAAAGTGCAAGATGAGGAACAAAATAAAAAGCACATGAACGTACCAATCAATAAGATTGGAATCTCCACTATGTAAAATTCAAGGAGATGCTACCAGCATAGCACAATTTTCCCTTTCAGATACTCGGCCTAGGCAACCCATTAAACACATCACTAACAAGCCCAACATCTAGAATGATGTGAAACGGATTCAATTTAGGTTGGACATGAATGTTAACCTAGTTGGCAAGGGTTCTCATGTCAAGCCGAAAATACAGAGTAAGAGGATAATCTACTTGTGCCATTCTAATTTCCTTAAGGCCAAATGAAATTCTCAACTTTAAAAGCATGAAAGCAGCACAATTTGAATGGCCACATACGAAGTGTTCTGCAATAGGTTAAATGGCACACTTTTAAATACGCATAGACAAACACAACAAGCTACATGTATACTAGAAAGGCAATCATATAAAGCAGATCTAATAAAACAATATAGTACTGTGATTTCCTGAATTCAGACTAAACAACCAACAGTTTCAAGCATGGATTTGACAGCTGAAATTTAAATAAGTATGATATGTCATTATTAGCAGCATAATCTCCAGCAGGCTCAACAGGATGAGAGAGTGGGGGAAAAAAGGCTACAACCATCCAGAGGATTTTTAAATAATATCAACAATATAATGCCTCTCTAAAATCAACCATTCATTTCAAAATTAACCAGCAAAAATGACACCAAAAATAACCTGTAGCTGGCTGCATAAATGGAATATGGAAGGGAATAACATGCTACAATCAGAGCCTCCAATATTGCAAAGCCAAGAGAAATCCACCATCTGGAACATAATAAGGATTATATAAAGGTCATTGAATCTAACAGATGCTAATAGTAATAGGAGAAGTTGGCAGCACAATAAATATGCAAGAATTTCATCTCACTGCTTCAAATAAAGAACCAGACACACATATAACTCTTAATCTTCTCATGTCCATCCAAGCCTTCTTTCCGTAACTTCACCAATGAGGGAACAACATGACAAAGCACTTGAACAGAATTAAACAATTCAAACAGACTCATGACTATCCATTCCAAGCAGATAAACAGGTTACCCAAGGAGAAAACATCTAAGTTAAGCCAGAGTACAAGGTTAAAATACATAAGATATGCACAAACATGGCCCTATATTATTTTCTTATGTGGTGATGTCATAACCAACTAGTGATATTACATGTGGTAGAAGACTTCTATATCAAATGTATGCCTATGCAAATCCACTCACAGGCTCAAACATTTCATCCATGGAATTCCTAGAGACATCATAAACCTTCGAAACCAAATTGAAAAAGAAAACTAGCACATGGTTTAGTTTCTTCATCATGTGTCACTCTCTGTGAAAACAGAGCTCCAAAATGTCATCTACAGGCAATGACAGGAAAAATAGATCCTAACTAATGATGCTCAAAATTGACAAATAACATTGTAACTGGACCTCAAACCCAGCAGACCTGCATAAGAATGGATGCTGCAATTTGAGGACTGATGCCTAGTTGGAAAAGAGAAAGCTTAAGTTCTGGACTCCAATCGCCCAGTTCATCTGCAAAACAGAAGGAGAATTAACATATTAACAGGATAAAGGAACTTTCATCTTCTTTCTTTAGGTAAAAAATTGCCACATCATATTTGTAAAGCTTCTCCAGGAAATATATCAGAAAAAAAGAGAAAAGACCAAATAAGTACCAACGCTGCATAGTTGACAATTGGATAATCTCCTAAGGAAATATCCTTAAAAAAATACATAAATATGGCTTACCAACAGATCCAGAGACAAAGCTCAGATAGTTCTCAGGTATCAACCTTCTATCATACCCGGGCAGAGGAATGAAATATCCAACACGACTTATAATCAGGAGTACAGCAGTGATGAAAAGCCTTCGGCGTATCTCACTCTTGAAAAAAGATTCAGCAGCATTGTTCAGGACAGAACCGAGCTTAACAAAATTCAAAAATCTATTTCTAAATGCTTTGGGTCTAGACTGCAATGATTCAAAGCCACCGACTTGTGAAATAAACGCATCTTCACGACCATCAGGGGACGGAATAAACCTCTCGTAACTTAAAGTCTCCGCAGATGCTGCCTTCAAATTAGGACTACTTCCTTTCCTCTGACCACTGAAATCACAAGAAAGCCCATTTTTTACTTTGTCTAGCCAAAATAGCTTTCCACTAAATTCTGAATAATTTGTTTTGAGGCGAAACAATCTAGCAGATGATTGACAACAGAATTTCGTACTGTGCATCATATGCTTCCCTGCAGTCAGATATGATTGAAAAAAATTAACCAAATAACAGCATCAGAATTTCTGAAGCACACTAAAAACTTCACCCCGTTTCTATTCAAAAACTAAACTTCAACCGGAATAATCTATAACCCACACTGTAAGTGCACGTGGCGACGGGAAAAGAGAGAAAACATTCCTAAAAGCAGTAATCTTGAAACATATACGACATTCTTGTTTCTCCTCTTACCACTTTGACTATAAAAGAAAAAGAAAGAAACACTTGACATGTTCAAAAAGAAAGACAACAGAGTAAGATAACAAAGGTTTGCCTCGAATTTTCAGGTGCTTCCCGGCGAAGAGTTGAGGACGAGAGCCGGATAGAGCAGCTTCCATGGCTGAAGCTTGGCGAGAGTGGTTGGGCAATCGGGCTAAAACCCAGCAAGTAGCCAGTGTCAGCGTGGAGGAGTTCTTTGTAAAAATACTTATTGGTAGTATTACTTATTCGGGGTTCTGCTTCCCGAATCCCCTTCATATGTGTGTCTTCTCAAATTTTCCCCCTTATTGGTCCACGCAGTGATAGGAAGATTGCAGATGACAGTACTGGTGACGCGTTTATATACGATTGGTTGATTTTAGGGGAGTAAAGGCCGTCCGTAGTACTTAAGCAACGTGTCTTTAGTTTTTTCTTTAATTACCATTTCTATAACGGATATTTTTAGGGCGCGCCGGACACTTTTACTAAAATCACATTCACATCACTGTAAAAGATTGAATTAGCATTCCAGTCCTTCATCAATAATCATCATAATTCCTTTTGAGTCAATAGGGAAGAAGTAATATATTATTTCTGTACTTATTTTCAAAATTTTGCTATTATCAAAATATCATTTGCACATACCAACTTTAAATTTATTAATTAAATAAGCATTTAGGGTGTGATTAGATAAATTTTAATTTTAAAATTTTTGTCTTGAATTTTGTAAAAATTAAATTATTTCTAAGAAAAAATATATGCTCCACACTTGAAATTTTAGATTTAATTTTGAAACCAAACCCTGTCTAAGTTTACCCGTAATTGTATATCTATAACCAATGCACAAATTTTTAATAGATAAAGGTTTCAAAAAAAATTCTAAAGTGTATATATATATATATATATATATATATATATATATATATACACACACTCACATATTTCAAGTTGATAATTTCTTCCTATTTTTCAACCCTAATTCTTAAGAAGAGGATATATACGTGGCTCAGAAGAATATTAGATTAGAAAAGTTTGTCGTGAAAAGATTTGTTTGAAGTGAATGCAATAATAAATTACCAAGATAATTAATGTGTTACAAAGAAAATAATATATGCATTTCTCACTCCCTGTTCGTCCATTGCCAACTTTCAGCAAGAAAGTTGAATTAACAGTCAATAGAATAATATTTGCCTCATAATTCAAAGGATTTAAAGATTAAATGTCCAAATTGTGTTCTTCTAAATAATAAAATCAAAGAAACTTGAAAATTATTTATCTTTCCCAAAACAATAGAGGAGTCCACAGCTAAAGACTCCACATGGTCACTAGTGGGAAATGAATTTTCGAGAATAAGTAAGAATCCCCTAATAATTCTAAACAATTATTGCATTTTGTAATTTGCTGCTTTTTTTCCTTTTTTGGTTTAGTACTCGGATGTATTTTGCTGCTATTATTTAGATTACATAGATATATATAGATAACAAGAAGTTGTCAACAGCAATCAATCGAGAGTTTCTTAGTGTCTACTGCAGCGACAATGACGGAATTCTGGGTTCTAGTAAGTCCATTCCTTTGGAAGAAAAATCTCCGGCGAATGATACTGCGCCGATGCGTCGCTCTTCTTTTTCTTCCTGTGCAAATTGCCGTCATCATTCTTGTATTGTTTGCCAGGATCTGCTGCATGTATTGCATAAGCGAAAAACGCCATTATTATAAACTTTGTATGAAGTGAACGGAGTAAATTGAGAGAGAAAGAGAAAGATTCTCACCTCGATGGGGCATAATTTGCAAACCGCCGATATCGTGAACGTTAAGGTTGAGAGCTTGAACCACTCGGGACGGGAGGAGAACGGAAGGACAAGCTGCAAGACATCAATCATCAACAGAATTGACAGCCAAGAATGAAGAAATTAACAGCCGCTATATTGAACGATATCTGTAGTGCAAAACCATATTCGGATCAAATGAGCAGTCGTTGGAAAAAGAGTTGTAGTAACGTAGGTACCTGTCTTATTGGATGATTGAGAATCAGTAGTTCCAGCTCTTCGGGGAAGGAAAACTCCAGTGCCGCATGATCTTTGGCCGCTAGAGTGTAGGAACACCGCTTGCATTCCTGGTCCACCGAATCCCTTACAATTCGTTCTTTGGGGCATCGCGGTGGATTTCCAGTTCTGCTTAAACATGAATGAGCTTTAAGTAATCACCATTAATCAGTTACAGAAGCAAGCCATACATAACTATGTTTAATCCGAAAATTAAATAGACAACAGTCGAATCTTTAGAGTTAAAGTCCTTCCAGCTTTTATATTCTTGGCCTTAGGTTGGTTAGCATTAAGGCAAAAACTGACAGGGCAATGCCTCATTCATCTCCATGTACCGTTAGACTATAATGAGACGCGTTGAAGTAGTTAATGGATCCTTTAGTCTCCCTCATTATAGTACTTCCGTACGTATTCGCCGGAAAAAATGGAGGTTATAATACTCGTAGTATTACTTTCAGACTATTACATGACGAACCCCCCATTTGGCTTGGAAACTTGTTTGACTAGACTTTATTGGTAGTCACTCTACCGTTACTTACATGTCATCAAATATCAATACTATAATAATCTGCATCAGAATCGCAGAAAATCCTAATAGAAAGAAGAAGAGATCGATTAAGTTGCTGCGCCATACTTGAATCTCGTGGAGAATATCCTTTTTGATAAAGAGAAAAATTTTACACTTCTTAATTACGAAGTTACGGATGATGATAAGGAAAAATAATAACAAAAACAGAAATATTGAAGATAGAGATAACTAATACTAATTGATGGAGCGGGTCGGCCGCCACCCATGATCTGAAGTTCTGGCGTTTCATTTGGTCCCTCTGATATTTCAACTGATCCTGAAAACATAGTATGTGCATACATATAAGAAGGAACTCAGTCGTAATGATGATTGATGATGCAGTATGTATATATCATATGTGGAGGTAAGGGGCGAAAAAGGAACTAAAGAAATCAGGCGACTGCATGAGAAGTTAGAAAGCGTGCCTCGTCAAGAGCGGGATGTGCAGGAAGCCACGGAGTTCCTTCTACAAAGCTGAAATCTGCATTTTCAGCCATTGCTGGAAGTGGAGGAGGAGGAGGAGGAGGCGAAGGTGAAAGAGAAGCAGAGGAGAGGACGCTGAGTTCCAACTCTGAACCTGCAATCTAACTAATTATAGTAACTATTTCGGGGAGATTTCTATAGAAAATAATACTTCTAGTAGTTGTTAAATGGAAATTAGTTGACCTTCATGTGGAACCAAAATTTAGCAGTGATCTGAGTAAGAGGGCCGACGTGGGTACGTGGATAGGTTGGGTTGCGTTGGGTAAACCTCTTTTGCTCTCAGGTTGTTGCAGTTACTCTCCTCCCACGTAAGGTCATCTTTTCGCAGCTCCAAATAATATTATCCTTTTCTAATTAATTTCTTTATTAACGGAGTTCTTTTAATTCTCCTCCAAAATCTAGAATATGGCCACTTTAAATACAATCCAATTCCGAATACATGATACCAAAGATTTTATTCTTATAAGGTGATGAAATTTGTGAAAATTTTTGAATTAGCATACACTGTAGCAACACTTTTGCAAACAGTTCATTACTTGTAAAGAATGCCAGAATTAAGGATAATAAAAATATTATGGTGAGAAGTGGACATTTATTTCAAACTTAAAAGAATATAGTGCTGACTATATGATTATCACAGTCCAATTTGACGGAAATGGAGAACGGGCAAGGCCCTTTTTTCTTTTCTCTCTTTTTTTTTTTTTTTTGGATGGGGAGGAGGCGTGGGGATAGGGAGGAAAGGATCTGCAGCAGTGACTCGACTCTGATATTTGGAGCCACTTCGTCACAACCACCGCACCAACCCACCAGAATATTGAAATGATCCGTCCTGTTCGGATGAGGAAAGTGGGTCCTTCATGCAACTGAACAGGCCAACCAGTCTTGATCCTCCCTTTGAAACTTAGGGCGCCTTTTTTCGATTTTTGTCCTTTGGCTAAATTAAGTTAAAAGAAACCATACATAAACCACACAAGATAATTACTCATCAAAAGAAAGAAAGGAACTGCCTGGGATAAGTAGTAACAGTTTTTACAGTCAAAATCAAAGACGCATTACAACTTTCATCAGTGATTACGAAACCATAATGTCTAATCATAATTTCCATTAATTCGGTGTAGTTTTCTCCAAACAAATGTGAAACACATAAAAAGAGATTAGAGGATACAATGACTTTAATATTCCTGATTCTGCAAATCAGCAGATATATCGCAACAACGTTGGTAGAAAATGCAACAAAAACAGCATCCAATAAAAATAGAGTTTAAGCGTCAAAGATGATCCAAAAACTGAAGAGTTTTCTTCTTCCATCCCCCATGTAACCAAAAACTTCACCTGATGGTCTCTGTGCGCCTGATTTTTTCCATCACCTCAACAGCTTAGATAGCTGGAAATAATTTACAGTGCTTGCCTGTCCATGACATGCTTTTTATCATCCTGCAGCAAAAGACCTGCATCACATTTTGCTTACAAACAGATGAAGAAAACAGCATGAAGATGGCTTGGGAGGATAGAGCAAACGGGCCTTTTTGGAGAAGAAAAAGGTAGAGGGAGGCCTATTAGCTCAAGAGTCGCATATTAAAAACTCAACCTCAACAGGCCTATAAATTCGATTCTGAGTTATACCATATCAGTTCACGGGCATGACCTTATATTCTTCTGTATCATCCTAGCAATCATCAAACAATTCTGGAAAATGAAGAGTATGCCCAGCATGAAAATCCTTACATGTTTTAAAAACACCTGCAATAGGGATTTTTTTAACATTAGAGTCAGGACCAGCTTAGAACCCCAAACAAACTCCAATCGTGATCACTATATTTTGGGTTACCCAATATGTCACGCAGCAGAAGAGTTCTACCCCATGGTCAGGAAACATTGGCATAAGAGTACATCCCATGGCAACTATTCTTTCAAAATTGCAGAACCAACACATTTTTGCAGCTCGCATAGTGCAGAACTGATATTAATGTGGATAAAAGAACATGATCAATGTGTATCTCGAAGCAAATGGTTGCACTAAGCAAGAGAGCTTGGAATCTCAGTTACACACATTTTGCTTGTTAGCTTTATGAGCTGATGAGTATCGCCATTCAACTTCACATTATCCTTCTTCATCCTTTCTGCAATTATAACTGGCATTTTACCAGCTTTTGCATAAGTTCGAAGAAGTGAGTTATATATTTCTGTGGTCACATATCCAGTACGTCGAAGAGTAACTAACAACTGTTCTGCTCCCTCAATATTGCCATGCTCTTCAACGATCGAAAATACTTCCTCAACCATCATTTCATCAGGTTCCCATTTATTCACGCTACCAATCGCTTTCTTGAAAAAAACAAGAACCTTGTCCATCTGGTTTTGTTTCAAGTAACCTCTAGTCAGAAGCTCCAAAGTTGTATAGCAAGAAGATATATCTTTTCCTACCATGTGGTTGTAAAAGTTCTCAGCCTTTTCCATCTGATTTCTATTTATGTAGGCTGCAAGAAGTAAATTTGGTATCCTAGGATCTCTAACCGGAGAAACCTACTCCCATTCCTTATAAATCTTCTCTGCTTTGTGAAGTTCATCAAGTTTCAACACGGAAGCAATCATGCACATATACTCTGAATTGTTCAACTTGCGGTATAGTGACTTCATTTTCTTCCAAACCCAGAAAACCTGGTCTTTATTTTCAAGGCTTGTATGCAAACTAATGAGAGAGGAATAAGCACTACGATATCTTTTAGAAATTCTTTTCTCCATTTCACCCAAACAAGAAGCTGCTTTTTTCTTGAGTGAATTCTTAATATAGATGTTAGCCAATGTGCTATAAGTTACCCAATCTGGATCTAGTTTTTCCTTCTTCAGCTCCAGATATAGTTTTTCTGCACTTTCAACATCATTCTCTAATGCACATAGTGACAACCACAAGTTGTATGTGACAACATCCGGTGAAGTTTTCTTCTTTAGCTCCTGAATCATTGCTGGAACCTTCTCCAACTGTCCTTCAGAGATATACAGCGTCAACATGTGGTTGTAAGGAAGAGGATGATTCAAGAAACCACATTCTGACATTTTAGCCATCAAAGCTTCAGCTTTATCAGATATCTTATGTTGAGTATATGTGTGCAAAAGGGCACTGCAGGTTGTGTGATCTTTCATTTTATCAGGCAGATCTTCGAAAAACTTTTCTGCACTGTTTGTACCTCGAATCTTCGCAATCAAGTCCAAATGGACAGCAAAATCCCCTGATAGCAACTTCATATCTTTCTGTGTCCTCATCCACTCACAAACCTACAAAAATCTTTAACCAAGTTAGTCACTGTTGAGATGAAGTAGAACATAGCATGATTTCTTTTCAATTTGTCGAACTAAGATACTTAAAGTTGCCTCTAAGTTCATGTTCAATGGGATTTTGAAGCTAACCATTGTTATTATATCTAAAGATGCTGGCTCAAGTTTCAGAACTACAAAGTTACCATCACCTTTCAGATTTGATCATTAACTTATATAATATAACAGCGTATCTTTGTTTAGGAACTAAAACGTTCAGAGAGAAAAAAAAAAGGATGAAAACCATCAATCTCAAGCAAAGAGCCTACTTTGTCACCTGGAGTTATTTTAACATGCAAATTGTTGCATTAAACTTAGTTTGCTTAAAGTCATAGCAAGCAGAAAAGCATGCAAAATCACAAAGCAACCATTTCAAACAGTCCAAGATTAATTATTCAAAATTCAATTTCTATTTGCTCGTTGCTCTATCTCAATCCCACTCGTCCACTCATCCAGTCGCTTGGCCATTTACTGAATGCGCCCAAACAGTGAAATACGGTCCAGAAATCAGCTCACACAACAAATGAACACATCTTAACCATACTACTCTACAGTCTTCACCAGAAAATGCCTTCACATGGAAGTGAAGAAGAGAAAAAAGCAACTTTTTGACACAGTAATTAACCATAGACAATAAAAGATGAAAAATAAAGAGTAAACCTCGAGGGCATGTTTGTAACGCTTCATTCTCCGGAGCTCTCGGACTATGCGGTTGAGTTGGTACTTCTGCACCATGTGCCCTTCCTCCTGCCACTTCCTTATGGCGACAACAGCGCTGCGCTTCGTGTAAACCAGACTCAAGAGCCTCCGGCCTAACGTGTCTCTACCACCGGACCTCGTCGTCTTGCTGGTGACTCCATCCAACTCGGCGGTATTCGATACCGCTTCGGCAGCTTCCACAGAGAAAGAGCGCACCGCGGCGAAGGATCTGCGCACCAAAGGAGGGAACATGTTCAATATTTGGGTTTTTAACCTGTGATGCCCTGTTTTTATAGTGAGACCCCGAAAACAGTTTAAACGCATCTCTTAATGCGCTTTCAGGAACTAGAAAGCAAAAGTAATGAATCCACTCCAGAAAAAGTTTATTAGAAGGGCACCCCCGCCTGTTAATGCGTTCCTAACGTTGTCACAGAACAACATTCTGAACGCATTCGAGCTTGCGTTATGTTGCTTGGTTTTATCACATAATAATGCTCTGTCCATCTAAAATTGAATATAAATTTTAACTTGTAAAAAATTAAGAAAAATAATTTGATAATAAATAACTTATTATCATATCCTTGTTATTTGATAAGATTAGATGAGATCTATATATTAGTAAAGTTTAATAAATTTAATTCAATAAAATTAAAAGATTAGTTATAAACTCATATGTTAGTGAAGTTTAATTCTTTTAATTTAAAAAGTTAGAAGTAAAATTTTAAATAAAATATAAGTAAATATTTAATTTTAAATATTTTTAAAATAAATATAATTATTCAATTTCAAAAAGTATAATAGCATCAAAATAGTATCCATCTTACACTTTGTGCTATACTTTGACATATTAGGAATTAATTTTTTAAGATCTTATACAATGTAGTTGTACTATTTATATATACTTTTATATTTTTTTTAAATAGCATATTAAATTAATATATTCTCACAAAATTTATATTCGTCCCTGTTATTTTAACTGCAACTAAACAAAATTTTGATTTAATAAAAATAATACTTAGAAAAGTAACAATAAAATGATCCTTAAAAATAGGACATTATGTGAATTTCATCACAAAAAAAATTAGGAATAATTACAAAAATATCATTGAAATTTGTCTAAACTACAAAATAAACGTCATAATTTAAAGAAACTACATATTAACCTTCGAATATGAGCATGCTTATCATTTTTGCCTGACTATTAACTTATTGATGGTGGACATTGGACTAATTGAAGGTGATAATTAAATATATATATAAATATTTATTACTGTATATATTTTTAGGAGAATTTGATAGTTTGATATATTTTTTAAAGTGAGTCTTGTTAATAATATGAGAGATTAACTAACAAGATATATTGTGAAAGATATAAAAGGATAAGAACGAGATGACGAGGAAGGACAAGAAAGAGATGACGAAGGAGATGAAATTGTGGAACATCGATGGGAATGGTTGGGGGAAGGTGTAGGATGAAAGGGGAGAGTGCTATTGGGGTAGTGGCGGATTGCATTATTTATTTTTCAGTTTTTTGGCATTTTGTATTTTTGTGGATATTCTAGTATTTCAATCTGTTCACGTGACTGCAAACTAACAGAAGTTACTAATAAGGTTACTTTGGTAGTTTTTCTAAACACTGAGGTTGAATTTATATTTTAGAGAAATTTCAAGGTTATTTTTGTAATTATTTCAAAATTTTTAAAGAAGGTATCAAACTAGGCTTGAAAAATACATTGTTTCAATGAAGTCCTTTGGAACAAATATTATATCTATTTAGTCTCCGAAATTGGAAACTTGTATTAATGCAGTCCCTTAGTGTACCAATATCAGTGAGAGGAATCACAAGTACATATATTTTTATTTTCTTTGTCGTACCTCAAACATAAAATTAATTTAGTAAAAATGAACAAGCAGAGCATCACCCATTTTAAAAATAATAAAATAATATATGATATAAATGTTAATGAATAGGAGTGTTTATTTAGATTTTAATTTTTTATTTGATTTTTAATAAAAAATTACAAAATATTGATTTGGTTGAAAATTAAAATTAAAAAAAGAAGAATAATAACACATTCTGACATGCATTCTTGGTTTAAAAATATATTACCGAAATACGTTAAATATTAATTTTATTTTAAAAATTAAAATTTATACAAAAGAATACATTACTAAAATACGGTATTATATAACAATGCATTTATCTAATTTATTTATATATATAGTTTTTTAGATTCATTTTTCAATCAGAGCATAGAAACCGTAAAACCAAACCTAATTATGTAAAATTTTAATATTTTGTTCGGTTCGATTTATTTCGATTTTTTAAATTACACTAAATAATTAATATCCCTATTAATGAATATTTGAGATACTTAGGTATAGAATATAATATTATTTTTTGCTCATGGTCATTTTCACTATGAAAACTTTTTATTATATCATTTATTATATAAATGTTTAACAATTTTTAAAAAATCTATGTTTTCAATGCAGTGATTGATAATCCAAAAATATTTAGAAAAATATCTAACTGACATAGTTTTTAATTTTCATAGATTAAATTGGCACATTTTTCATATTTAAGAGAAAAGACTAGGTTGCTTTCTAGAGGTTAGATAGAAGTTTGATGTTTAATTAAAAGAGTAATTCAAAAGATCATTCGCTTTGCTGAAGGTACAGACTCAAATGAAGAAAGAAAATATTGCTCTAATGAGAAAGATATCCTTAGTAGGAGATTTACCATAATTGAAGGCTCTGGAAATTCGAATTACTATTGCCTAAAGAGAGAGAGAGCAAGAAAACCCCAAAATTGCTCTTTATATTTTCAATCACGTCATCGCATTCCACAGTCCACAAACAGACCTCTGATTGATCAGCTTTCAAAAATTCAATGCCTAGCGGTTCAACATCTCGACTCCGCAGCAATGTACGAGTGGTCGTCGTCGGCGACCGCGCCACCGGTAAATCAAGCCTCATCGTGGCAGCTGCCACCGAGACATTCCCGGACGAAGTTCCTCCTGTTCTCCCTCCCACTCGCCTTCCTGCTGATTATTACCCCGACAACGTACCGGTCACTATCATTGACACCTCCTCAAGGTTCATACATCCGCTATTTCTTCTATATCTGTTGTTTAGAGGTGGTTCATTAGATTTCGTTTATTCTTCAACCTTGTATTAACTGACTTTTGGAGTACTTTTGTTCAATCCTGTAGTTTGGAGAACAGAGGCAAGCTTGCCGAAGAGTTGAAGCGGGCTGACGCAGTTGTATTGACCTATGCATGTGATCAGCCTTCTACCCTAAATCGACTTGAATCTTTCTGGCTTCACGAACTTCGACGGTTAGAGGTATGATTTAATACGTCATGGCTCTATGGTTCTTTTGGCTATAACTTCTTTTAATATTGTCTTTTTGGTGATGCTAATTGGCTGTTTGAATGTATGAAACTGCGTACAAGTATGGCTCTACTGGCTACAGCTTCTTGTGAATCGTATTACTTGTAATTCTAGTTGTTGTATGAATGCCGTTGCTAGAAAATGGTGTTAGATGAAAAGAGTCTTTTAAAATTACGATAGTAGTTCGGTTAAATAATACCTATATACTCTTACAAAATGGTCAGATAAAGGTGCCAGTGGTAGTGGTTGGTTGTAAGCTGGATAGACGGGATAGACAGGAGAGAGACCACCAGACGAGCCTTGATCAAATCATGGCCCCAATTATGCAAAAGTTTAGGGAGATTGAAACTTGTGTAGAATGCTCTGCCTCAAACTTGATTCAGGTTCGTTTTGAATGGGTTATACTTTATTCTCTTGTTTCTCCAAATGTTGCCATTGATGTACTTTGACTTTGATTACAGGTTCCTGATGTATTTTACTGTGCCCAAAAAGCAGTTCTTCATCCAACGGCTCCATTGTTTGATTATGAGACTCAGAGTCTTAAACCCCGTTGTGTAAGGGCATTGAGGCGGATATTTGTACTTTGTGACCATGACATGGATGAAGCTCTAAATGATGAAGAGCTAAATGAATTTCAGGTATTTCCGTATTTCCTTTCAAGTATAGTGGGTTTTTATAGTGCTGGTCAGTCCTTCAAACCTGTTACTTTCCCTTAAAATATGTGTCTAATTTTTTAAAATTAAAGTTTTCTGTTCATGACATTATCAAACAATTTGGAATAGGTTAAATGCTTTGATGCTCCACTACAGCCTGCTGAAATAGTAGGTGTGAAGAGAGTGATACAAGAGCTCTTGCCTGGAGGAGTCAACGAACTTGGGCTTACACTAACAGGGTTTCTTTTTCTGCATGCTCTATTCATTGAAAGAGGTCGAATTGAGACAACTTGGAATGTCTTAAGAAGATTTGGTTACAATGATGAAATCAAGCTCAGGGACGAATATCTAGTAATTCCATTTAAAAGGGCTCCTGACCAGGTGATTATTCTAATAAAGTGAATTACGGTGACTGAACCAATCTTTAATAGTTGGAATAGTGTTCTTTTATGGTCTATAAGGAGTTAAGATTTTGCCTAACTTATTTATTAACTGGGTGTCACATTGTTGTAAACAATTTCAGAGCTTGACTATATAGATTATAAAACTTTGACATGTGCATGGAGATTTTGAAAATAATCCTTTTCACTACTGCATGTATTGTAAAGGTGGCTTTTGTGGCTAAAATTTATGTCCTCTTTTCAATTAGGTTCCATTATATCCTAGGAAGACTTGAGGTAATCATGTTTCGAATTACAAACCATGGATTTATGATACAAAAATTTCTGGATATTCTTTTGTTTTTCTTTTGGGAGTGTCTCCTTAATATAAAAGATGTTCCTAAAAAATCATTTTAAGAATGCTATTGTCTTCTTACAGAGTGTGGAACTGACAAGTGAAGCCATGGAGTTCTTGAAGGGGGTCTTTAGTACATATGACACAGATAAAGTATGTTAAGGCTTGTGCTTCTTTATAGAATCATGATCGTGATTATAGTCATGTATTTCTATCTGGCTATAATTATTTAAGTTTATATCCGGAAAATAATTAATAGATGTTGTTGGATTTGGTATTGGTTGAGAAATGTTTGTTGGAAACTACTTTTGTGTGTTGGAATTTATAATATATGGTATGGGGAATCTTGTGTTTATTTTGGGGGAAGATCCTTGAAAGTTTCTATGCTTTACTTAAACATTCTATAGCCAAATTGGATGTAGCTTTAGATTTAGCGGAAGAAGCTTGCTAGCAAGATGTTGACATGATTGAGGGAGTTAATCCTTGGGTTTTTTTTTG
Source organism: Rauvolfia tetraphylla (assembly GCA_030512225.1). Taxonomy (NCBI): domain Eukaryota; kingdom Viridiplantae; phylum Streptophyta; class Magnoliopsida; order Gentianales; family Apocynaceae; genus Rauvolfia; species Rauvolfia tetraphylla. The sequence continues at coordinate 450,691 of JAJQKT010000037.1, forward strand.
TTAATAAATACTCCTTCCGTCTAGAATTGAATGTCCACTGTTTTAAAATAGTAATATATTCTATCTAAACTTCCATTACTAACCCCTTTAATTTAAGGGAATTAAACTCCACTAACACACTGGCTTTGCCACTAACTTCTTTGATTTGCTTGATTTAAGGGATTTAAAATCCAGTAACACATGGGTTTTACCGCTAACTTTTTTAATTAGGAAGGATAATAGAATAGTTTACTTATAGTCAAACTACTTAATTTTTATATAAGTCAAAATTGGACACTCAATTCTAGATGGAAGGAGTAAAATTTTACAGAATATAATAAATTCAAGGTAGCTACCACGTTGTTAGGTTTTTCTATCTATAAAACAATTTTATAAACCTTTGTGCTTGACAGGATGGAATTCTTCGGAATTCAGAGCTGGATGATCTATTTTCAACTACGCCAGAGAGGTTGGTTTGTCTCCCCAGTTCTTGTTGTTAGGCCTTCCTTGAACTGTTTGCCCTTTGATTCTTTCTTTCCTTTGTTGGACTTCTCTCTTACCTTCATGCTTACTCACAAATGATTCTGGCTTCTTTCCAAATTTAGATGATGCTCCTTAGAAACAAGTTAACCATTTATTCCTTGGTTTTTAATATCCGAATTGACAAAAAGATTGTCTAAGAGAATGCTCAGCACAGCATTGCAATAAATGGGCCAATTTAGATTTGGTACAGAGGATGCGATCAAAATGAGCATAATAAGCTTTACATATCTTCTACACGCATGCTTTTTGTTGGGACATGAGGAGATTATTTGATTTAGCTAGACTAGTGGCCATAATTTGAATTTGGGGAATATGGATTTTGTTCCAGTATGAGGGCTTATATTATGAACTCAAGTTTAATGCAACTAAAATCCTGATTGGTCAAATTAGGAATATCTGACTTTTAATTTCACTACAGGGCTGTAAATTACTAATCTATTCTCAACTATAGAACTCCTAGAAAATTTCTAACTACATTACCAATAAAATTTCCACTGTAAAAAGCTACATAACCCATGTTGTGTTCTGTACTTGAAATTAGTTTGTTGGATCAATGCTTGAAACTGTAACTTCTTAAACCTTTAGGCCCTCTATAGGCTGCATGAACTAACTTGTAGAAAGGTGGTCATAATCTTATTAAACTATAGCATGAAAATGTACTTCCCAATTGTTCATGGTGTACATTTAAAAGTGTTTCTCTCCTCTCTCTCTTTTAAGATTTTCCATGTTAATGTGTTCTTGACTTTTTTATGCGTCATCTCTGTCTTCTAGTTCTCTTCATGCTTCCATGCGGTTCTTTCACGTGTCCTTGAGTTGGTTTCGCAGACATATGCTATCATCTGTTAGACAGGCAGATGATGGTTTTTAATCAACATCTGATTTATAAAGTTATCTACACTGATATTATGGCTTATAATAACTGCTTATACATGCTTATTGATCGCCAAGGTAAAATAAGGGTTTCAGGATGATTAGCTACTTGTGACCTAGGTAATTCTGGGATTCAAGATTTCTCGTGAATTCTCCTTAACTTACTTTGTCTTGCTTCTTGTGCTTTTCCTTTTAGTCCATGGGAGGAAGCTCCTTATAACAATGCTGTTGAGAGGACTCCACTGGGTGGATTATCTCTTTCTGGGTTTCTATGCGAGGTACGTAAGACTTGAACTCTTCTGTTTGCTATTGCTTTCTCAAGCTAGTCTTTCTATGCTTGAATTTGGCATTTGCAGTGATAATTTCTTGCAAAATGTCTGTGTTCTTTAGATAACTATTTGTGCTTCAGTGTTCCTCTTTATTGACCAAAATTTTCAAATGCAGATTCTTAATTTGAAATTTGACTGGTCAGTCTTTACATTGAACTAAATTCAGGCTAGATTGTCCTAATAGATATTGCAAAATCTTATAATTTATGGTAAAAAATGTATTAGCTTTTGGTTCTGAAATAATTGCATTTCCCCGCTATATTTTATGCTATTGGAGCTATTTTCTTTTTTTTGTATATTTTACTGCTTCATAATCGAAAGCTTGGTGGCAGGATCTTCTTCTGCTACTGACCTTCTAGTTAGGCAAATTGTCTCTTCTCTTAGATCTCTGTAGATGGCCGCTTATACAGAGCACATAATTGCAGTGGGCTCTAATGACATTGCTGAATCCGACTCAAAGTTTGGCTAACTTGAGATACATTGGGTATAACTGCAATGCTGCATCGGCCCTTCAAGTTACTAGGAGAAGATCAGTGGATCGTAAGAAGCAAAAAAGAGAACGGAATGTCTATCAGTGTTTTGTCTTTGGTCCTAAAAATGCTGGAAAGTCAGCACTTCTAAAATCATTTCTTGGAAGGTTTTTTACAGCTAAGCACAGCATTAATTTTCTTCTTAAGTTTGATTCCTTTGAAAGATATTGATGTGTGTGCCCTTTTCCTCTATAGGCCGTCTTTCTCAGAAAATTATACCCCGACAGGCGATGATTGGTATGTGGTAAATGTAATTAACCGACCGGGGGTGAGTGCTGTCAGCTTAAATCTCAGTCACACTGTTAAACTGTTAGGACTTCTTTCTGTCTCTTTCTGGAAGAGTCATGGAGAGAGAGGCATGAGTGGGCACAGTTCAAACTCCTGAATGATGTGCATACACTTTCTCATGATATTATAGAGATGCACAAATATATTTTCCTAGATGAATTGGGTGCTTAAATTAGTAGTTTAGGGCCTTGGGCATATGGCTAAATATGAGCTTCTTTGAGTTCCATACTAAGGGTGTATTTGGATTCACTTTGTGTTTGGAAACTGATGCAAAAATCTCTCTTGGACATGTCATGTGCCATTTGGACTAACTTCTCCACCTCCATCTGTGATCCAAATATAACATTCTGGTTCAAATGCTTTTACCCAAATTCTGCATTTTTAGTACCAGAACCGTAGCCCATTTCAATTGGTTCCAAATATTTTACAATTGGACAATGATCAAACAAAAGAAACTGCCGACAGAAAATGGAGTCCATGTGCTTTATTGTGTTTTTCTTTCCTTTATTTTCTGATGTTTGCTGGTCAAATGGAATGACAGGTGGCAGCTGAGAACAGCCACCTGTCAGTCCAAATAGATTGAAAAGTCGGTACCTGGACAGACCCCAAATGCAATCTTGCAATCCCACCTCATCTGCACATGACATCTCCCTCCATTTATGCATTTCAATTTCAAAATCATCTCTGATTGAGATGCAATGTACATTTTGTATTGGGAGGTCATTTTCTGGTTCTCTGAAATTAGTCACACTGCTGTGTTTGTGACAAGCTATATCTAGTGCAGGGAGCTAATAAAATTCTTGTGCTCCGGGAGATCCCTGAAGATGGAGTTAAAAAGTTTTTATCTAGTAAGGAATCTTTGGCACCCTGTGATATAGCAGCTTTTGTCTATGACAGGTGAGCGTAAATAGTGGTCAATACTTTGCAAGTAAATGGTAATTGTGAATGTAAAGTTCAAGGGTTTCCATATTCAGGGATTTTCACTTTTTCTTCACTTGGCGATGGAACTTCATTTTCTATTTTGCCTCACTACGTCCCATCCCTTATCTACGTAGAATGACATTTCTGTACTTTTCCTGGTGTAAGAAGAAAGCTTGCTGTTTTTTTCCCTTTATTGTTCTCTTTTCACCTTATAAGAGATATTTCTAGAAAAGAATGCTCATGTTTTCTGATTCTTTAGCTCGGACGAATATTCACTAAAAAGAGCTTCGGAGTTGCTTATGGACGTTGCTAGGCTAGGTGAGAAGACTAGATCTGGGGTGCCTTGCCTCCTGGTTGCTGCTAAAGATGATTTGGATACATATCCAATGGCAATAAAAGACTCAGAAAAGGTATTTATCACTTGATTATTTGGATTTTGTTTACTCTCATGGTCAGAGGCAAGGAGAATCTAACTACTTAAGCCCTTTTGCGCTCAATGTTACCAAAAGAATTTAGAATAATATGTGACAGAGAAATTTGTGAACCCCCCCCCTCTTTTTTCTCATTCACACCCACAAACCCAAACCCCCTTCATAAACACACAGATAAAGATGGCACAAAGAATACAAAATTTACTTGCAGGATGTCTTTTGTTTTAGATTTGTCAGTATATGGGAATTGATCCACCCGTTCATGTGAGTGCAAAGGAAAGAGATTTAAACAATGTGTTTCTGAGAATTATAAATGCAGCTGAGCTTCCTCATTTGAATGTTCCTGAGACTGAAGACGGGAGGTGCAAGAAAAGATATCGCAATCTGGTTAATCATTCTCTCGTGTTCATATCAGGTATGTTTCTTACTCATTTTGTGAGACCTGTGTTAATATCAAATAAAAACGGTATATTTTTATGTAGCACTGCCTTCTCTTTATCATTGCAATTTTCCGCTACAGGTCCTAGTAACAGTTCCGAGAAATTTGTCCTTTGAATCATTTTGCTACCAGTCTACATGTAATTTCTTGACTTTTCAACCAATGGCTGCAGTTAGCGCTGCTGTTGCTGTTGTTGGTTTGGCAGTATATCGTACCTTTGCAGCAAGGAAGAACGCCTCCAGTTAGTCTTGATTGATCATTTTTATCACCCATGATCCATCGCCTGAACGGTAAATTGAAAGGCCTAGACACTGCTGTTCCTAATTTTATACTAGTATACATGAAACATCTCTACTTTTCTATGCGATTGAAGATCAGATTTTGATTTTAAGGTATATATAATATTTCTTATATTTTGCTTTCTTCTTAATAACCAAACATTCTAAACAGTCTGGATTTTCATGATTAAGCAAAGTTTCTGGAAGTTCTGGCTTCTTCTAGTGGAGTGCTTGGGTGGCTATCTACGATGTGCTGCTGCAGTTAATACAACAAATGGAGTTCTGATTTATGTACTTCTTGTACTAATTTTGGTATTATCTATGTTGCTTCTCCTCTTTAGCTCCGTCACCGTCACTGTCTCTTCTTTTGTTGTTTATTTGGGGGTGGGGTTATTACAATCTGATAACAAAGTAAAGTTGTTGGGCTTTGATCCAAGACAAATGATAAGTATAAAACAATCTAGTGTTTGTTCTTCTACATTTCTCTGAAGCTCCCAGTCTTTCTGCCCTCGAACTAGTGTTAAAATCCCGTCAAGAAGTGGAATGAAAGGAAGTCCCCTATGCAAGTGAGTGATTAGTATTTTGTCCAGTTGATGGATGGTCTGCAAGCTGTCGGATTCAAAAAAAAAAGTCAAAGAAAATTCTCCGCTGACAAATTAACTTGCCGATTCTGATCTTGAAGATACATCTAAATGCAGAGGGCACACGAGCTGAAACAGGGAATCAAGTTGGGGATGCAATTATTGTCCTTCATGTCGTGAGGAAATAATTGGTGCCGTTTGAGGTGAAAGTGTAGTATAACGTGGGGATGAAAAGGTAGAAAAGTAGCCTGGTTCTCATGAATGATTTTTTGATGCACAATCGTGGAAGAAGCCCGTAGAATCGCAAGTTAAGCAGACAGGCAGGAGCAGAGGTCAACCAATGGCATAAATAATGAATGAAAAACTAAAAGCGTATCTCAGCCCCGGCGGATAGGATGGGATTCTACGCCATTGTGGGAAATCATTTCTCCGGTAGAGCCTGGTGCTTTTTGCGCCTAATTAAAGTCCCTAGCCCTATTGGATTCTTTGTCCATGTATGTGTGTGTACATTATATGTCGTATCGTAGCACATACAATGGCGTTTCTATATGCTGTTCAGCTTTTCTATTGTGGTTTTGATGCAACCATGGCCCCCGGGGAGAGTGAATTTCAATGAGACCAAGGTGAGAAACGTCTTTTTCTTTCTTTTTTTTTTTTGTCCTTCGTAAATTATGACTTTGTGTCGTGCAGTGACTAGTGGTTCTCTTCCTCTTTGTCCAATTATGATGCATGACCTTACCGAATTTATTAAACTCTATGCATGAAAATGTAGAAATTCTGGAAAAAAATCTGAATTTGGCCTTATAGTAGTTGAAGTTTTGCACTCTACTAGTATACGTTACTCTTTTGTTTTGAAAATAGGAGTCTTCTTTGACTTTAATCAAATGACATTCTTAATCCTTAAAGTGAAACTTTTGCTATATACATTCATGGAAATGGTGGTTTCTATTTTGGGGTTCTCCATTCACCAAACCAAGAAAGATTTTGGGAATTCTTTAATTCCAGGTGGAGATAATCAGAAGCGAATAGGTGATCATCCTCTATAATTGTAAATTTTAATACCAATCCGTATTAGCATGTATTTTCGAGGGAATAAAGAGAGCAAGCTTCTTCTTCTTTTTTTTTTTTTTGGCCGGGAGAAATAACAATAATCTAATCAGATATGGTCAGTGGAGCGCCCGGCCAGAAATAGCGGACAAGGCAACCAATTCATGATGTTCTACTGGATCTAGAGAACCTCTACGGCTCGTAGTGAGGGTCCCATTTCATATCCTAGTAAGATTCTATAAGGCTAACCGAATCCGCTCACGTCGGACGAGTATGAAAAGGATCGTATACCCTTAAAATGGGAGGTTTTTATTCATTTTAATTTTTTTTTGATAAAACGCATTGAAATAGACCGAAATTGTGGAGAAGGAGTATTAAATTAGACATAACTCTAAATGAAATAATGTTATATTCTGTATAATGATATTTGAGATTGCATTATTGCAACACCAATTAATTAATTCTTAAAATGTGCAATTGTAGCAGAACAAGTCCAAAAACCTCAATATTACACGTAAAACTTGCATAAGATTTTATATTGAAGCTGCATATTGAAGAATAAATACATGAGGGGATTGAAACGAAATAAAGTTTAGTTATCAGAAAAAGTGGTTCTCTATATATATTATTTTTTTACACTTATGATACTGTTAATTTTCCTAAAAATAAATATAAATTTAGGAATGAGTTTTGCTTAGATGATTACTAACTCAAAGATAACTGATCAATTATAATTATAATTTTGATCGGATTTTAACTTAATAATCTCTCCACCACTGGAGACAAAGATTTCAAGAGAGAGAGAGAGCAAAAAAGAAGAAGAAATATTTATCTCATTTTTTTTTATCAATTAAGAAAATTAGTTTTTAAGCAAAATAAATATATATATTTTTAAATTTTTAATTTTAAAACTTATTTTTCTTTCATAAATAATTTATTTTTACGATTTTCAATATAACCCAACTTAAAAAATCTCAATCCAAATACCCTTATTAATAATTTGAAGATGTGGCTAGCCTGTCCTTCCAAATCTCTTCTCCCCAAATCCTCCCATCCAAACTATTAAAAGGATATTGAGACGAGAAAGTATTATTTAAATGTATGATTGGGTCATGAGAGTGCATTTGCCTGTAGGCTCTTGTGAAATGAGAATTATCAAAGCTATGATATATTTGGATAGGATTCGATTTTGAAATTGAATTTAAAATTTCAAATGTGAAATTCACATCTTATCTTACAAATAAAAATTTAACTTTTACGAAGTTAAAGACAAAAATTTCAAAATCAAACTATATCTAATAACACTCGTCACATTGGATGATTTTATAAAAAAAGTTATAACGCCTTTTGAGGTAATATTATACTAAATATAATACTATTTCTAGATATAACTTCATTTCATTTAGTGTTATGTTTTCAATTTATTTTAATATATTTTATCAAAAAAAGCTTAAAATGAGTAAAAACCCTTAAAATGGTAAACGGGCTACCGGTGCTCCCTTTCCCGGACAAGAACCAAAAAAAAGAGCTCTCTCTCTTACCAGAAGAAAGGACGTCAGGAAGCAACAAGTTCCCCGCCTGTGGGTGTCTTCTCCGTATGCAGATCAAGGAAAGATGAAAAGCGGCTACCGTGTTTTCTGAAACAGTTACCATTTCTTTGCGTTTTAGGATCGATCGCTCCTGGACAAATGCTAAACAGCTTGTTATTCTACAAGAAAATTGGCAACTGGGTTGAGTTGCCGTGAAGGAAGAAAAACAATTCAAATATATATATATGCTTATCTTGAAACCACGCTCGGAGTTACCGGAGGAAGAGGCAAGTTTGGAGTAGCAAAAAGGGTAGGGGAAAATCACGAACTTGTCCTATTTGGATGGAATTAATTAGTGTTTTATCTTTGTGTCTCCGTTTTTGGAGTTCATACAGAGAGCGAAAGAGCATCAAACCATACTTGAATAAGGAATTCATCCTCTGCAGGTGCAGAGGGTGAGGAATAAATTTAGTTCATGGTCTCCTCGGGCCTGCTGGTCTCCAAGAGAATTAGTACCGTGCATGGTTGAGCCAGGACTCTGCTCAGCATGCTACGTCGTGCTATATACCAAAGTGGAAGACGCGACCATGCACCAAATTCCGGAGTTGTCGCTCACTCGAGGGTGTAGATAAGCATCGAAAGGCTCTGGTCCTCACCTTTGAAAGCCATCGTGTCATGGGCCCTTTCATTTGCTCAGAAAGCTCTGGTACTTATCTTCTTCCGTGTGCTATATTTCCCCCTCCTCCTCATCTGCTTCCCTTACCCTTATAAAATGGTTTAACGCTCTACGAATCCGCTACAAATGGAAAATTTGATCTTTACGTCAATCATCCACTTAATCTTACACTACTTCCACTGCTTTATATATATATCAATGTTGATAGATTGTATACCGTTACTGACACGAGAGTACTTACAGTCCACGCCCGAGCAATTGCTCTCCCTGCATGGTCTCTATCTGATACGGTGGAGAATAGATCCCAAAAAAAAAAAAAAAACGGGTTAGGCTGATGAGGCATTGACATGGATATCCAAATTTGGAGGAGGAGGCAATTTGGAGAGGGAGAAATGAGTAGTCGTCAGTGTGTTCATTTCATTTGGGTCCATCTGATACATGTGGAGAATAATTAACATAAAACACCTACAAAGGCGAAGTGGGGAACACGAACGGAAGCCCACAAGAATTCGTAGGATTTGCATCTGATTTGCCGCGCTGGTTGATGAGGCCGACAGCATTGCCATGACTGGTGCCAACGTTTACTTTGTCGCTGGACTCTGAGGAGCCTCTCTTGATTTTTTTGAGTAACTCTTGTACACGAAACGTGACTGTTTCTAATTTCTGACGCCTTAAAAATGTTTAAAAATTGTTATAGATAACGAATTTGATTGATACAGATAAATCAAAGTGTTTATTTGGTTCAATTGCACTTGTTCCTCAGGTGGTTGACGACAAACGCTATCCACAAAAGGAAAGGGACAGATTAGATTAATCTTAGCCATTTGAAGAGAGGGAAAAGTCATTGGGTCCGCCAGAGCCAAGCATTGGATTTTGGACTTCACCCTTAATGCGTCAAAACTCTCTTTTTTATCATAATATGCATATTTGTTTATCTTCATAGTTTGGTGGCCAGAACGCTGTGGGGTTAAGGTTCACCGAATGCGTTGGTTTCCAAGGACCAACAAAACCAACCGTTTCCATTCACTATTTCTATATATAATTTTTTTTTATACATTTTAAAAAATATTTATTTTTTAAAAATATTTTTTCTCTTCTCTTTCTCTTTACTGCATTATTGAGTTTTGTAAGAAAGTAATAGAACTTGATAAGTTTAGCAACTTTCTGAAGGAACTTGTATATAGTTTTCATAAATTTTATCATTAACTGACGAAATTTATATACAAGTTTCGCTATTTGTTTGCGAAAAGTTATACAGATTAACATTGATTTTTAAAATTGACTATTATAAAGTCGATTTTAAAGTTTTTTATATGTGAGACGACGTAAAATTGAATATAGTTTGATAAATTAATATTTATTTTAAAAAACGTAATTGTTGTTTCATATTTAAATTTTGATACATCAAAAACTTTAGAAAAATTTAAAATTTCTTAAAAGTAAATAATAAATAATAAATTTTTTTCGTAATATATATAATCTAAAATAAAATTACATATGTACCATTCCCATTTAATTTCATCCGATTTTCTTACGTGATTTGCCTTGCCATGCAGTCATGGCATGAGTCATATGTCTCCTCTCACCTAGGCGGCCAACCAATACTCATTCGGCTTTTGTTATTACTCTGTAGCTAGCAATCTCCATAGCTTCCTTCGCTTCTGGGACCAAAAAAGAACGCTGGAAAAAGGCACCCAGCAACATCCCAGCTCCAGCGAATTGGGAATTGGATTTGCACATTCTAGTTCTACTTGTCCATTACAGTATAAGGACAGGAGATTGACTTACATAATTAGATTTGTTGTGCGGATCGTATATATTGAAACGGCCAATTTAGTTGTATATCTTGAAGTTTTATCTTTCCTTTTATAATCAGAGTATCTCCCACCATATCCTATTATGTAAATTAATTTTCAGAATGATTTGATGACTTTTCCATCTACAGGAAGCAATTTAGTTATACCAGTAAAAATTCTCTCTCTAGTGCATCTTAATTTATTACTTCCTAATTAAAGGCAATTCTTAACCATAATCTGCTGATGTTGTCTACTTCTGTTTCCAGATTACCCATGGGAGTGCGGTTTTCAGATAGGAACTTATTCTAGAAAGTTAAATTGTTTCTGATACGTTAGCATAAACCAACGACTTGAATGCATCTCATCTGTTATCTAATCAGTGGCAACACAACTCAAGATGGTAGGACTTGGTGAAACTTTAATGTACTTGTAGCTTCAGCAACTACCGAAGATCGATGCATCCTTTGTAACGTTCGCACAAGGATACTTCATTGTAGGAGTTACGCTTTGGGATAGAAATGGGCAGACATGCAGAAATGGCTAAGCTGTTAGTTGATAATATTGGGAGAGCTGAAGCTGTAGGGTTAATGGACCAGGATCCTTCAGAAGCACATGATGCAGTGTGCATAGAGACGCAATGATGTGGTTGCATGCCTGTTGTTGGCTCTCTCTCCGCTGCTCCACAAATTATCTTGGTGTGTATGGAAGACCTAACTCCACGCTGGGGCATCCATTTCCTCCTCTTTTAAGCAGTGTAATGTAACCAAATATGCTCATCTGGTCCATACTCTCTCCCCACCTCGCACCCCCACAAAACCGCAGAAAACAAAAAGAGAAGAGAAAAGGGAAATTCCTTCCTTGCATATAAATGAAGAATCTTCTGGAGGACCACCTCCTTCCCCGAACTTCAATCACATCATCTTTATTTTGTTAAGATTACATCATGGATCGTTTGTTGTCTCACAGTGTCTTGGAGATTTTTAGGCGCTTTTAGCTTGTATCTAATCCAATCCAGGATAACTGCGCATAACATCAACACGAATCTTGAACGAGGCAAGCGCATGGACTCACGGTTTTCCTCCCGCTGCTGCAAAGTCAGTTCAGTTGATGGTGCTCTTGGGGACCTACATTTCAAATTGTTATGGACCTTACGTACACCGAGTCGTACGGCAATCCCCAGCCTTCGTCCTTGAACACTGCAAGTTGATGCTGAAGATGTAATCCACGAACCAATGGCCTTCGTCCTTGAACACTGCAAGTTGATGCTTAAGATGTCATCCACGAACCAATGGCTAGCAACTGCACGTGCTGAGAAACTCAGAAATTACTGCAACAATTGCTCATCAAACCCCGATATATAACTCTGTAACCGAGTTGGCACTGTATCAGTGACAATGACAAAAGCGCAAGTGCCGGCCTTGTGCCCCATCCCCATCCAGTACTGTGCGTGAATGATTAAGATGATGCAGCCATTGACCTTCCTCCCATGTTCTTGAAAGAAATAAAAGTGGTAGTAGTTAGAGTTGCCTTTCTGATCTGTACACTGTTAGGGACTGGTGGTTAAGGTTAGCGCTTCACTTCAGTCTTAATCTTGGAAGAACTATAAAGAAATGTTCATGAAAGCCATTATCGTCACGCGTTTCTGCTAAATATTTGAACCCAGAAAACGATACTAGCAGTACTAGTTAGTTAGTGTACATTAAGATAAATCGTGCACGAACAGAAAGCCTAATGACCGTACGGTGGATACCTGTCGAATAACCATAATAACTACTACCTAACAGTTTCCAGAATCAAGACTAGAAAACGAGAAAGATAACATAAACAATAGTAGTAGTAATAATCAATGTTGTACGAGAATGGTTCGAGTCTAGTCCAAGGAGGACACCGACTTTCTCCTAGGAAATGGTCACCCAAAAGCGCTCCCAACTAATTTGCAGCCCTCTGTTGGCTGGCCCTTCTTCCTTGCACCTGCTTGGTCTTGGAATTTCTTCAGTATTCTCAATTTCACAATCCAATCTGCCTTCCGTGCCCTCTTCCTCAGAATAATTGCTTCCGGCACCACCACCATCTGTGCCTTCTGCACGTGAATCTTGTTCTCCAGCAGCATTTTCATGTTCGAGTTCTTTACTCTCTTTGTCGTCTTCATACGGCTGACTGATTTCCTCATCACAGTTCGTATAGGCATCCTTAGACGAACAGAAAAGCCTGAGCCTGCCGCCAGTACGCTCGGCTTGAAAGCAACTCTTGCGCCAGAAGGTAACAGCTTTTAGAACTAAGCGACCCCCTTCACGATGAGGCCTCAGTTGGATACCATCTGAGCAACCAATTAGAGTCAGCGGAGGAGGGAATGTCCTATGTTGTTCTAGTTTCTTGGTTAAGTACTCCCGCGACCTTGATCGTTGAATTCCTAGACTACTACTCTGTTTCTCAAGGGAAAGACAAGATAAGTCAGCGATGATTTCGTCACTGTTGCTACCAGTTTCACTTCCTAAACCTTCAGTGCACATTTCCAAGCTCTGTTTGCTCAGTGATTGCTTGGCAAGAGGAGGAACATAAACTTGCTCTTCCTCTGCCGGGGAAGCTTGCTTTCCACTTCGGCTAGTGCTAGTGTTTGCGAGTACTTGCATGAAGCTCCAGCACGGGTCTCCATCCTTGTTGCTTCGGTTCTCACCCTCATCAAAACCAAACTTTTCGGAGACGGGGCTCTTATTCTGCTTGCAAGAATTATCTTTCTGTTCTCGCTGTTCTTGAAACGCGTTTGGCTTTTTAGGCCATGGAAAGGATTGGGAAAAGCTTGATCTTTGTGGAGCCAATTTGTCAATTTCAGCACGTGGTTCAATGAATCCAGGCTCCATACATGACTGCAACCCTTGACAAACACTCGCAGACATTTCTATTATTCGTAGATATGAAAAGGAGTAAAAACAGAGGAGAAACAGGGGAAGAATGGGGCAGTTATATTATCTACTTAAACACAAGCCTTAGGAAAATAAGATACGAACCAAAAACGTGGTCTCAAAACGAAAATGTAGATTGGTACTTGGATATTCAAGGTCCTTCAAAGGAAGAAGATTGCATGATAGAGAAATGAGGGGAAGGGTTGTATTTATAGGTGGAAAAAGTGTCCATGAAGAGGGTTTCTATTGCATGAAGAAAGTGTTAGGAATTGTCTAACCTCTTTCAAACTCCACATTAGTATGATATTGTCCGCTTTGGGCAAAGCCTTCACGAATTTATTTTTGGGTATCTCCCAAAAGGCCTCATACTAATGAAGTTATCTTGAATCTTATATTTAGACAACTCTTCCATCAAATTTTTCATGTGGGACTTAGTTTGCATCTCAACAATCCTCCCCTCAAACTAATGACCACACAGGTCATGACCTCTCCTTCAGAGTAATCCATTTGATCTGCCAACCATCTTGCACCTGCTCTACCAACCAGCGGGACACGCCGCCGACTACCACATTATCGGGAAGATTTTTCGACATGCGCATCAACCGCAGATCTCCAGCGAGGGGCTTTCCCACGGTGCACGTCACCCAAACGAACCATCGGCTCTGATACCACTTGTTAGGAATTGTCTAACGTCTTCCAAACTCCACATTAGTATGATATTGTCCGCTTTGGGCTAAGCCCTCACGGATTTGTTTTTGGGTATCTCCCAAAAGGCCTCATACTAATGTAGTTATCTTTAATCTTATATTTAGACAACTCTTCCATCAAATTTTCCATGTGGGACTTAGTTTGCATCCCAACAATCCTCCCCTCAAACTAATGACCACACAGGTCATGACCTCTCCTTTTTGATCTGCCAACCATCTTGTACCGCCGCTACCAACCAGCAGGACACGCCGCCTGACCACCACATTATCAGGAAGACTTTCGACACAAGGCATCAACTGCAGATCTCCAACGAGGGGGGCTTCCTACGGTGTTACGTCACCCAAATGAACCATCGGCTCTGATACCACTTGTTAGGAATTGTCTAACGTCTTCTAAACTCCACATTAGTATGATATTGTCCGCTTTGGGCTGAGCCCTCACGGATTTGTTTTTGGGTATCTCCCAAAAGGCCTCAAACTAATGTAGTTATCTTTAATCTTATATTTAGACAACTCTTCCATTAAATTTTCCATGTGGGACTTAATTTGCATCCTAACAGAAAGAGGGAGCAAACTTTTCATGTTCACTAGAATTTCCCCGCTTTTACTCTGCCACACAAAGTAATGATGGAAAGAAAGAAGAGGCGAAAGGGAACAAAAAAAAAAATGTTGAAAGATAGACAATATTGCATTTCTTCTTTGTATAGATTGCCTAGCTTGAGTGGTTGTTTAAGAATTTCTTTAAGTGATTTAGAATAAGCTTCTCCAATAGCATTATCATCCCCAACCTGAAATGAGCAAACAAAATAGCAAGGAACAGGGAGAACTCATTTAAAAAGAGACATTTCCCCGGTTATGCCTTTCCACTTACGCCTGTGCTTACCTCGGAGTAGGGTCAAAACCTAAGAGCGCCTCCAAGACAATTTCATCGCCAATTAAGAATGAGATTATTTGTGGTATAGTAACGTGTCCATGTAAGAATTTCCCGTAAATTTAATCAGAGGTTTCGCTCCCAGGAACAGGAACCAGCAAGAAGAGTCGGCCTCAAAATGATCCCACCCAGCTCTCCAAGATCATTTACTCATCATTTTTCTGATCCATTTCGTATATGTGAGTGTAACGCTAGATCTTTTCTACTCAATCTAATGGAGCAGCAGTAGCTCATGGAAAATAGACATTTGTGAAGAACAATGGTTTGAAAAAGAATCTTGTGTTATTTCTTTTCAACACGAACACCAGTAAGCTTTGTTCATGCCGGGCTAGCCAATATCCGCCTCCCTTTCCGTGGCTTTTGTTCGCCTCTTTTCAAATGCCTTCCACTTTCAGTGAATAGAGGCTGCTGCTCCTGCTTTGATGGTGCCCTTCAACAAGTAAATTTGATGCTGACTCACATAACACTTGCTTCATCTACAAACAAAGCTTGCTCCTCTGTTTTGAGGATCACTACATTTATTAGGCGCCTAGGCGGTTCTTGCTCTGCCAAGTCTTGCAAATTTTCCATGATT
The DNA here is from genome assembly GCA_030512225.1 of Rauvolfia tetraphylla. NCBI lineage: Eukaryota > Viridiplantae > Streptophyta > Magnoliopsida > Gentianales > Apocynaceae > Rauvolfia > Rauvolfia tetraphylla. The sequence continues at coordinate 466,040 of JAJQKT010000037.1, forward strand.
AACCTGAGAGTTATAGGAGATTCCTCAAGATTACATATTCAGATACCGGGATCCAAATTACAACCCCGTTCTTTTCTTTTTTCCTGTTGTCTGGCTGAGAAAACCGTGGTCCCCTGTGGATATGCTGGTTGTTCAGTTGCAGTGGCTCAACAACAGAGATGGAAAAGAAAACACGAGCTGATGTTTCTGAATTACTTGGGCAAGATGAGTCATGATATAATTTGACAGAAACCAAAAAGGTAAAACTCAAAGAATCGAGCTTATTTTATTGCTATAAAAGAATGAACAAACACTAGACACGAAGATGCCCTTGAACTAAATAAATGCCTCAGCAAAATGGCGAAATAAAAGCAATGCAGGAGAGAGGAAGAGGATACATGACTATCATTGCTAGTAATCTCCAAAGAGCATCATAAGGCCCCCGGAAGGTGACGACCGAACACAGCATGTTCTTTTGCAGTCCACCACATTGCACAACTTTCACATTGGCAGTGTACAGAATGAAGGCTTACAATCCCATGTGAAAGTTTGATCGGTTGAAAGAAGGCCTAAAATAGATTAGAACTTGTGGGCATGAATTCTTGCAGACCCCTCTTTTCTGGACTCGTAACATGTCATGTACAGCATTGCCTATGGGAACTTTCTGATGCAAAAATACGATGCCCGTCATTTCCAGTTCTTGAGCGACTGCAGAAGGTGCGCCCATGACTTCTGTAAAATCATAAATCTAATGGATTCAAGATTTACAGTCGCAATTTCAGTAGATCCCACGTTGCCTTGAAAAGAAGAGGAACATATTTTGCAGCTCAGAAGTTGCTGTTGCAATTGGTTTAATATCTCTTCACTATGTTGCTACTAGCAGTACTATACCTAACTTTTCCTAATACCTTATGTTACTGAACGTACCACAACATGCTGTGAACGGTCTAAAAGAGAAAAGACACGATTTAGAGAAAAGCATTGCATTTGTGCACTCCTACAAGGAAAATCTATAAGAGGGTAATGCCTGTGCACTGAACACTGTCATTAGTACGGCAGTATAGGCCAGGCTCCTGAGATCTTGATCAGTAGTTTAAGATTCATCTTGAGCATGAAAGGAAAGAAAACAAAAATAGTAACTCCAACAACTAAAGATTTCTTGAAAACGATGCAGACCAAGATTTCTGAGTCTAAAACCGTGTTTTGGGCGACCAACACTTGCGAATCTCTGCCCTGCTTCCTCCCCCTCCCTATGGCTCAGCCTTCCAAACTGCTTTTGTTTTAGCCCACCAGAACCGTTCCAGATATCATTTTCTCTTCGTTCTTGCATATTGGCCGACCAAAACCTTTGCGAATTATATAATAGTACCAGCAACCTGCTACATGTCATGGACATAAATACGGGCACGTTCTTCCCCCCGGCTATTGCTTGTACTTTTACACAGAACTCTACATTAATCAAACAGTGTCTACTGATGCTTTAGGACATTAATGGTACGTGGTTAACTTTAATCATACTTTAAGACCTAGAACTGAAAGATGAGTGAACAATTAGTGGCTTAAAATAGCTTGCCAACGATGCATATTAGGCTACCTTTTGACCATTTTTAGGTGCAGCCTTTTTCTTCCAAGTTCTTTGCTCGTCTTATCTACGAAACTAAGCGAGAGAGAGAGAGAGAGAGAGTGGAGACAGAAAGAGATGTCTTAATCGCCAGGCTAATGACTCAAGTAATAAGCTCAATCCTCATATACTAATCAAGAGACGAACTTTAAGAAGGGAGTTGAAAGAAAACTAACGCCGTCCGAACCTTTTCATGGGAATCTCAACTTGTAGTCTGTAGAAAGTAGAAACCATGACCATACTAGTCCATGGTGCTATTCCTTAGCTCTCCATTTCAGGGCAACAATCAAGCAGTCTTTCTTGTATAGCACATGAAGATTGTAACCAGGAGAGGCCCACTATTAATGTAGAATGCACTAAACTCCATATAAAATTTTGAAATTGAAGTATCATAATGCAAAACTATCATAAGTGGGGAATTTTTCAAAACTATCATAATACATGGAAATTTTGAATTTCCATTTGCAAAGTTTCGAGTTTGTTTTCAATGTCTGTTAACTCATCTAAAGTGCCCGTGAGTTTCTCCAATCTACGTTGCATTTTTTCTTCATACGGCTTGCCAACAAGTTCTACATACTTCTCTAGGTTCGCTATCATCTCTACAAGATCCTTCTGCATTGCCTCTTCAAGTTCCTGAGCAAATGCATCTCCCGTTCTTTTCACTTTATCCACCGCCACTTGCCTACGAGCAGGGAAATTTGAAATTGCTAACAAACTGGCAATGACATAAAACCATTGGTCAGGATATGTATTATGATAATCATACAAGGGCAGTAGGGTTATTTGTAGAGGCATCCTTGCCAAATATTTATTCATGTAAAGAATATCCTTTTAACCAATTGCAAGGATATTTGCCACAATCTTAATAGCAATTTATGTTTTCTGTATACCTTTAACTCTCTCTATTTCTCCCCAGAAAAGTTTATTTTTCTCATTTCCTGCAATTTATAGCCACCTAGGAAGCATAAAAAGGAAGATGCATTACCCTCCAGCAGAACAAAGGCCTAGGGCTAGAAGATCTTCCAATGTGCTTGGTAGTACAGATGTCAGGAGTGACGCTGATAAACCAGCTGCTCCTAGTCCGCCAAAAGTCCCCAGGAACTGAAAATTGAAGTGTGTTCATTTGTTTAAACCAGAGTGAGTGACCATATTAAATCTGAGAAAGAGATGGTCCTAGAAACAAGAAGTGGGTAAAATCTAGAACCGGTAAACATTAATCAAACAGGGCAACCACTTAGTGATGAAACCGCATATAAATGACCAAAAAGGTTAGATAAAACGCTGGAAAAGTCATTCTCCCAACCAGTTGAAGATCCAATCGGCTAATTGTCAATTTTGCTTTTGGGTTAGAGAGGAAAAAAGAATTTAACCATCAATATAACTATGTGAACTGCGTTTATCAGAAAAGAAAGTCAAAAGAGGTTGAACAAAGTTGGAAAAGCTAGAACCATAGAATGTCCTTATTACTTATACAAAAAGTAACGAGGAAAAAGAACTAGTCAAGATATTACCAATAATCTCTCAAATATGCAACAAACACATGATTTTAAAAATAAGCAATATTCCCAAGATATAAGCATAAGAAATTACGAGTAGAAGACCAAAAGCCAAGATTAATAACACAAAAGCAACTGCCATCCCCACCTTTAAACAACTACAAGTCCTGCATTTTAGCAGAAATAAAGAAAGAATATGCAGCCAATCTGACTCCCAAGAAGTAAGCTAAAGCCTACACGAACTCAACTGAATTAATCAATAGAAGAATCTAAACAAGAATTAGAAACCTCAAGATTTTCCAACACCGACTGAATTTGCTAAATACTAATGTAAAAGTGATCAGCTACAAAGTTCATCCATGAAAATAAGAACCCCGAGAAATCTTATTTCTTGGCCAAGGGAGTTCAAGTGGAAACTAAGTTCAAACAGCAAACCAAGGAAATAAAATTCCTAATCAGCCAAAAGATATGAAAAGCTTACCACTTCACGAATTTCTTGCTCAAACAGTTTAGAAGCAGCAGCAGCACTGAAATCCCCTAACACTTTCACGCTTGATTCACATAATACCCCTGGTAATTCATTTTCTACAAGTTGAGCCTGGTTAAGTGGATCACCAAATGAAGGCCATCTTTTCTCAAACGTTTCTTTATAAGCTATTTGTTCGCTTGCATTGCTAGACAATAACCATGCCCTATATTCCCCAAGTAGGCTCTGAAATGCCCAACACCAAATTCCACAAAGACAAACATAAAGGTCAAAGATGTGAATTCAAAGTAAGAGGATTGCCTTCAAATAACTTAAGAACAATTACAAACGATGACTGAAACAAGTAGAAAATAGAACATAGCATGAGGACTCACTTGTACTTCAGAAAGTGCTGGGTCAATGATGTCATTTCTAACAACTGAGGTGACTGGCATAGGAGCAGATTTCTCCCCCTTGAAAACGTAAGAAGTCACGATGTCCAGATTTGATAACCGGAGAGTTGATTCAACTAGCTTGATCACGCGTGACTGTGCCAAATTAATCTGCTTATGGGTAAAGCAGCAATTTTATAAACAACATCCAAAACATATGAAGAGAATTTGTAACTAAGGAAACATGGATTACACAGGTTAGGTGCGTATCTTGCTCATACCTGAGACATTATTTGTCTCCCCCAAGAGATGCTCTCACTTTTAATTTTCCATGCATACTCATCTGTGCTACTAAGAAGCTCATCCAGGGAAGACAAGTCTTGTTTAGCTTTCTGGCACTCAGTTATAACAAGCTTCTGACACGAAGAGAGCAGCTGTTCTGCAATCCTAAGAGGAGTCCCAAGTTTAAGCTTTATTCTCTCGATCCCTGTACTTGTTGTACCATCCAAAAAGCTGTGCAAGTACTTTTCAAGTTCAAAAAAGCTGCTGATTTTCCAATCAGAGTCTCTCATAAATCGTTCATCATACTTGCCCAGCACATCAAAGGAAGCTGAAAGTTTGGCTTCAAGAGCACTCCGTGCAGAGACAGGATATAATGTCACAGTTTCAACATTCAGAAGTTTCCGGGCATTTTCTTTGACAAAGGAAATAGCTTCCTCAAGCTGCATTAGTCATATAAAATTCAATCTGAAGAAACTTGCAGTTTTAGCTACAGTTCCCTTTTGATAATGTAAACTGACAAAAGCAATTGTGACTTAAAGTTAGCATGAAATGAAAAGGAATGGATTAGCAACCTCGCCACTGTTCTGATAAAGGTCAGATTTATTCAGCACAAACACAACTTTTTTCTTCCATTGTTGAATATAACGAAGAAATGCAACCTGTCAGGCAACAGAACCGAATGCACAATCAGCTTGGTGGAGAAAAGAGGCGGGAAAAGAGATTAATTCCTGAAGGCAATGGAATAAGTAAAGATGGAAATTAATTTACTTATATGAACAACTTTTTGCTAAGGAGATCTCCTACAAACAAGTTTCCTGTGAAATATTGCAAAACATTCTACAAGTTTATGGCATCAACAGGAATTGATTGCTGAGCATCTTATTCATTATCAATATTATATCCAATTGCAGCAAACCAAAGACAACTAAATTTCAAAAACAATTTTCAAAAAAAAAAGAAAAAAAAAGAAAAAACCATCCTCTACACCAAACAACGTCAAGTTAGTGACTGCTTTTCATAATAATCATGACAACAGAATCATACCTCACTTTCACTCAAGGGCCGATCAGCAGACATAATGAAAAGTACCAAATCTGCACGTGGCACAAATTCCTCGGTTAAACGTTGTTGCCTCTGAAGAATCACATTAGTTCCAGGAGTATCAACAATAATCATCTGCTTTGAGGACAACAAAGAATAGAAACCAATCAGTTACAAAATGACAGCTCTCCTATCTGTAGACGTTGTAGGATCAGATCAAACCTCAGACAAACAATCCCATGCAAAGAGACCAAATGACAAGTTACACATTTTCTTTTCATGCAATGCCATGCCATAATTACTCCTCTACAGCCAATACCAAAGTTTCTGCAGGAATTTCTACTTTCTAAGGACCCGCAATAATTGACTGGATGAGTTGGCATTAGACAAACTTCCCAGTATAACCTGTGAGTTTAAATTGACTGCTACTAGGCTTGTAATCGGGAGTTGTAAAGAATGGAAAGCATGAGGATAACAATTAGCTGAGGGAGTAACTAATTAAGTTCAAATAGAGATCATAAATTATTCAATTAAATATTCATGTAACTAATTAAGTTCAAATAGAGATCATAAATTATTCAATTAAATATTCATGTCTACTTGTTTATCAGAAACCATTCCTACCCCCGATTTTATTATAATTGCAACAACCACAAAATAAAATATTTAGGACAAAACTGCCTTTTATTTCAAGTGTTTGAAGTACACTTAGCCCTTTGCAGATTAAGCCGCAGAAAGCATTTCTGCTTCAGTGTGCAATGCACTTTTATCCACTTTCAGAAAAACAAAGGCTATCACATATGCATGCTTAAAACTGAAAATGAAGTGGATGCATACGGCATGCTTCATGAGGTTGGAAGACTTCAGCATTAAATGGCAAGAAGGAAAGGAAAAACTCACTTCTTTGAGAATTGGAGCTGGAAGATAGCATATATATTCACCATCTGGATGCCTCTTACAATGCTGTTGCTCATTAACATGTTTCTCAGAATAGCGTAAAAAGGTGACCTCATTGGTTGTTGGAACAACTCCATCTTTTAGGTACCTTTCCCCAAGAAATGCATTTACGACTGTTGATTTGCCAGAGTTGAACTCTCCCTAAAAGAATCAAGAAACTTTAATGTCTCAAAACCATTAGGTGGAAAAAGGGGTAAGGAAGACTAGTCTATCAAATAAGTTGAGAAAGTCACTCAAAGGAGCCGGCATAAACGGAACAATTTACCACACAGAAAAGAACATTAAAAATCTAAGCACAATTTTCAACAGGACTTTCCTATCCAAGTATTAATGATCTGATAAGATGTAAACTGATATGATAATATAATAATAGCATGTAGACAAGTGCAGTTTCAAAATTTCATCAAGCTAGAATATTTCGGAACAAAATAATTGCCGAGCAAGATATGGAGCAGAGATCTGTTTTATTTAATACAACTCGTCTGACAAAGTGATTTGCTGCTAAGTTAATGAAAACATTATTAAATAAGATGCAGAAGCTCGCCATCCAAGAATGCAATAAAGCATTGATAAATTTGTAAATCTATTAAATGATGGAAGAAGAAGGCCCTATCAACTGAATGTCAGCTACTGAACAGTATTGTATAAATAAAAGGAGGGAAGACCATAAGACAAAGAAGACACTAATAGCTAAGTATTATGTTTTATAAGGACATGAAAGAGATGAATGTGTAGAGTCATGCATATACAACATTTATCAAAAGTGGACTCTTTTACAGAATTAATGTTTGATAGAATTCAGCGGCATCAGTCTCATCCTAATGGATGAAACTTGTTAAGAGAAGCCATCAAAGAAAGCCCTATGTATAAAAGCAAATCTGATAACAATAGTCATTAAGTATAGTACGCGCGAACTTAAGAAAGGGAAGCATGCTAGAAAACACAGGAGGTTGCACAAGGTAGAAGCATGCATTTACAATACTCCCATCGTTCAATAGAACATGTACTAAACAATCAGATTACACTCAGCTTTAGATTGGATGGATCAAAGAAGGAAGAATTAATTTAGAGCGAATACCCATGTATATTCCTGGAACCAGAATTCGTTGGAAGTTCAGCACACAATTACCACTATAACCAGTAAAAAGGGATCGTCAAGTTGAGAAACAGCATCGATGAGAAGTGAGACTTCCTCCATCTGCCATTTCAATGTTAACATCCTCCAGATTAATGACAGTCCAAAAAGCATTAAGCTAGCAATAATGGTTAGAAGAACTTAGCTACTGAATTTTAATAATGAAATGATCACCAGGGGTGCAGCTCGTTTGATGGCATCCATTGCTTCCAGCAAAAATGATCTTTCCGTTTCTATAAGCTGCCGTTCTCTTTCTTCCAATTTAGTGAAACCAGCCACCCCTGACTTGCCAGGAAGACCATTATTTACATCCAAGATGTTTGACTGACCAGTGATTTTAAATTTTTCATTGTTCTCCTTATTCAAAGTGTATGTACTTCCAATTAGTTTGCACAAATCATCACTGTCGAACACCTTAAATTCTTCCAATGAAACTACTATGCCACTAGCTCCAGATTTAAGCATATGAGAAATTCTATTAAATGATTCCTTGTCACCAAGTGAGTCAATCATGACAAAAGTCGGAACTCTAACTTGCTCAAATACAGAGCTCACTTGATATTCAATATGCCTATCACCAGAACTGCTGTATATAAGAAAGTCAGCACCTTCAGATTTTGAGGCATCTAAAGCAGCATCCGTTGACTGGACATTCCTGGCCACCAAAGGTAGAAAAACTGATTCAGGTTTCGAATCTATCATCATGTTCCTTGCCACTATTGCTGGAAGACCTGTTTAAAAGCCAGAAATTTGTCAACAACAGTCCACGAAGGAAATCAAGTTGGCATTCCAGAATATTTTATAGTGCTTCAGGAGTTAACAGATTCAGAAATTATACCATCTGCTCAATATTCAGATGGAGAGTTTTTTAGCACAAAAACATCACTCTTAAAACCCGGAGATAATGTTATATTGCTTACGGTCGACCAAGTAGGCATACTCGATCATTATAACAGATGCAACATCCGCTTAAAAAAAGAATTTACCATGAAAATAAAGTTAAGCAAACAAAGTACTTAATTAAGAAACTTCAATGACGATGAATCTGCAATTCTCTCAAAGAAAATAAAGAAATCAGTAATGACCTTGATCAGAGAGCAAAACCCCACTAGCCTTTACGGCAGCGGCAATATCTACACGCTCATCAATGAGCAAGTAAGCCCGCTCCCTGATCACAGACTTCAACAAACAGGCAGCCTCGTACAACTTTCCACCGCTGGCTCCACCGCCATTGAGCACGATAATGCCAAACTTGTTGGCCACCGCCCCATCAACAATGTCCAGAACGCTAATTTTATCCTCCAAAACTTCCTCCGAACTCAACTGAAGCACCAGATTGGGTAACTTGATCTCGGGCCTTTTGTAGCCACCGGGAAACAACGTTCTCGGAGGCTGCTGCTTTGGCGGCTGGTTTACCGAATTTGAAATGAAAGACGCAGCGCCATTGCTTGAAGGGGAGATCAAGGGAAGCGTAAAGCGACGAGGGCGGACACTGAATCGGGGCAGAGAATGGTGCGTTGGGTTGGGTACCTTGGGGTTGAAAAGGAAAACAGGACGGGGTTGCAGGGGAGTGGGAGTAAATGACACCATAGACAAGGCAGTGAAGATAGCAGAGTGAGCCTGAGCTTATGCTGAAAGAAGAAGCAGGGGTGACGGTTGTGGGGAGAAGGGAAGCTGAATGAGATAGCAGAGGGAGAGGAAGAGGAGGGAGGAGAGCGTCGGAGAGCGAGGAAGGAAGCAGAACCTTATCCGGCTGGCAGCGTGTGGACTGGTTGGTGGTGGAGGAAATTGGGGCTCATAAACTGATAACGTTAAACATTTTGGCATTCTTTTTCTGCATGCGCTTGTCAGGGTGCGTTTGAGAAATTTTGTTATTAAAAAAAAAAAGATAGATTTTGCTTTTGAGAATGAAAATGAGGAGAAGCAAAAAATATAAATTAAGAAATACAAAAATTAGATGTATATTTAAATTAGTTTAATTATAATCATTATTTTTTAAAAATAATCACTTATGCACTATATATGGTTATGCGCTTATGCTATCCTCTTTGTATTTGAGTTGAATCCTTCTCACCCTCTTTCATCAGATCCTCATCGCATAGCCTTAAAAGACATGAAAAGGAAACCAAAGAGAGTGGAGACTCGGAGTAGACCAAAAGAATGTTGCATATCTATCTATATATATATTATAGAAATGTAATTATTTCTTTCTTATGACTTCAAACCCCTCATTCTAATTTTTTAGAGTTTTTATTTTTTAATTAGTCTTCAAAAATTTAATTGGTTAAGATTATTTTCAATCTATTAGGATCACTTTAAACTACTTATCTTTATCATTTTTATGTATTCAATCTCTTAATTTAAACTAAATTTATTAAAGCTAAATTCTTAACTTATACATTAATTTTAATTTTTAAATTTTATATTTTATATATATATATATATATATATATATATATATATATATATTATATAATAATAATAATGTAACCCTTTCTTTCTTATGGTTACAAACCTCTTATCCTAAATTCTTAACATTTTTATTTTTTTAATTATTCTTCAAAATTTTAATTGGTTGTGATCATTTTCAATCTATTAATATAACTTTAAACTAATTTATATATTTAATTTTAATTTTAAAATATGTACATTAAGTTACTTTATAAAAGTAGGAGACTTTAATTACTATTTTAAAAAATTTTTATTAGTTACAATTATTTTTAATCTATTAAAATAATTTTAAACAAACTTATACATTAATTTAATTTCGAATTCATGAAAGTAGGAGACCTTAATTATTACTTTAAAATTTTTTGATTAGTTATAATTATTTTTAATCTATTAAAATAATTTTAAACTACTTATATATCAACTTGAATTTTACATTATTCTAATTTCTTATAATTTTTTTAATTACTCTTAAAAATTTGATTAGTTAGGATCATTTTCAATCTATTAAAGTAACTTTAAACCAACTTATACATTAATTTCATTTTGGAATTTCGTATATTAAATTACTTTATAAAAATATGAACTTTAATTATTACTTTAAAATTTTTTATTGGTTAGAACCATTTTCAATCTATTAAAATAATTTTAAACTACTTATATAACAACTTGAATTTTAAATTCCATATTTTTTTGAAGAAATTAAATTCCGTATATTAAGTTACTTTGTAAACGTAGAAAGCTTTAATTATTCAATTTACTTAAAAAATTTTAAATTGGTTGGGATCATTTTAAACTACTTATATATTAACTCGAATTTTAAATTCTATATATTTTTTTAAAAAATTAAATTATGTATATTCAGTTATTTTGTAAAAGTAAAACTTTAACTATTCAATAGTTGTCAACGAACATGATCTTTATATTTATAATTTTTGTTTAATTAAATTTCTTAATTTAAACTAAATTCATTAAATATAAACTTCTAATATCTGTCCATTTCTTCTACAAATAGTGCACATCATCATCATTCTCTTTTGCACATTATTTTCTTCTTCTATTCATATGTATGCTTTTTGATGTTTTTGTTTGTTTGACATAATTTTTATTTGATTTTTTTTCTTTTCCTTCAATGATATGTGAGAACGATTTTATGAGGATATAACAATAACATAATCTCACAGCGGCCTCTGTTTGCAAATTTAAGGCTTTTAGAGAATCTTACACGTAATATAAATTAGTCTTTCTAATAAACAAAAATGCACGATAACAAAAGTTACAGTTTTAAACCATGTTGTAGAAAATAATTGATTTGTATTTTTCATTTTTATCTTTTTTTTGTGAGAATTTAAGCTTCGTATACGTAGATGTGGATTGGAACAGGTAATCCAAGAAAATAACTTAAAATACTTCAACAATAAGAAGAATATTTTAAATTTGATTACTTCAGAAAATTACTCTGCAGGATTTTCAAGTCAAAGAAATTAGACTATGACTTTACAGGATAAGCCAATATGAAAAATGAAAATCTCTTCTTATTCTACGATATCAATCCCATAGTTGTTTCCTAATCTATGTAGTTTAAAAGGAAACTTCAAAAATTTGAGAAATATAGTACTCCATTTATTTCCACCAAGTTTGATTCTAATGAAATGTTTAAGTTTTTTTATAAATAAACCTATATTACTTCGGATACATTTGTGTTTGGGTTTTTATATCAAATGCAGGCACGTGAGAATCATAAGAGAACACAACGGCAAGCTAGCTAGGATAACGCAAGGTTAGAATAAACAATTATTAGATTTGATGGTTTTAACTTCTCTATTTTCTACAAAAGCAAATAAGGTAAAAGTTTTTTAACTTTAGAATTAAATAATCTCAATTTTGAAGTGTCCTTACATGTCCATCAAATCATAGTATGACAAGTTTTTATTTTTATTGTATGATACATATTTCATTTTTAAGAGATTTAAGAGATGATTTTTTCATTTTCTATTAATGTTTTTTTGTCCTCAAACATATTTCATTATTTTTTAACCTCTTGATTGGTTTCGAGAAATACAATTAGTTAGTACTTTTTTTTCAAAAAAAATTTCTTAATTTGAATTCAATTGGTTCCAAGCCTTTGAACTTCATTATTATTTAACCTCTTAATTGGTTTCAGGATTAGTTAGTGCTTCATTTTTAAAAAATAAAAAATAAATCCTTAATATGAATTCAATTGGATCCGAGCCTTTGAATATTCTTCTAATTTGTTTTCTTTGTAAAACTCAACATTTGTTCTTAGTCTGTTTTATTTTGAAATACTTCGAATCATAACTTGATAAGATATTAAAAATTATAAACTATATAATAGAGATGATATTTTACTAAAAAATATGATATATAATCATCTTCATTCCATTTTTGTTTTATCACATAACTATCAATTTCTTTTTTTAACTATCTCTATGGTGCTCTCTATTCGTGCTCTACATCTAAATTTTTACATTCAATAATCACCCACTCTTTTTTTTAATAAGAATCAATAATCCCCTTTTGTGATTAAATTATGAGTCATGCATGTTTATGGGTTGTATATGTGGACTATAATAGTTGGGTAATAAAGCGAATATTCCAACCAAAATTCACTTCGCTCTTAAATCAACACAAGTATGATATACTAAAATTCTACAAAAAAATCTCGATATTGAAAATGCACTTTATAAAAGAGTGATGACATTTTTGGAGTACATTTACTACTTATTCCTATTGTTAACCATGATCACTTCTAAGTGGATTTTTTTCATTAAACACATAAATTTGTTTCATAGTTTATTAGCCATGTAATTAAAAATAAAAAATTTATTAAATTTATAATACAGTTAGTTGTTTATTTTTTTATTAAATATATTTTAATAATTATAATTAAAAATAAAAATTTTAATATCCGTGCATAGCACGAGTTTTTAGGCTAGTGTCTTACTAGTAATTAAATCAGTAAATTACAAGTGCGGCTAAAAGTTTTGAGATCTTTTTTTTTTAATATCCAACTAAAATAGAAACATCGAAGAAGAAGATCTCATTAGGATGAACTTTTGGTGGTAATAATTTAGCATTATTTAATATTTTTTATGTTTTAAAATATAAGATTTTTTGATTTTATACTTAACTAATTTATTTATTCTTTACTAATATAAGAATAAATAGTCAGATTATATTTATAATTTATAATAACTCTATAAAAGTAATTTTTAAATTTTAAAATGTAAATATTTTGAAAAGAAATAAGAGGCCTAAAAGGTCTTGAAATGGAAAGAATAGTAATTCTTCCATTTAGATAAAAATATAAAGAGATTTTTTTAGCATGTGTCTTAGGAACACATGCACATTTTAATACTAACTATTTATAAGAGTTTAAGTTTTAAATTCTCTTAAGATTCTCTCATTCTATATAAAGTAATAAATTTTATAAGATTTGTAACGAATTCAATTAATTAATATTAACACGTGCATTCAAAAAAAAAACTTAATATAAAAAAAGTAAACAAGTTGAGAAGAGCTATAATATTATTCAAGATCTTTTGTCAGATTTATTGTAATATTTTTAATTATAATATTTAATTTTTAAAATTTAATATTTATTTTATTTAGTATAAAATATATTAATAAAAAATTAAATATTTTATAAAAAAATATTATATATAAAAGTATTATAAAAGATTCGAACTCTTCTCTTCTCGTATTCTTAAAAAAGAAAAGAAAAAAAAATAGAGGGGAAGGATTATTATGAGAAGATGTCATAAGAATATAAGAATAATTCCCCTCCGCATTTGAAAGAACGGAATAAAGTGGAGTCCCACTATGCTTATATTCCTTTTCTTTTTTTGTTTCTTAATATACGTAAAAACAGCTAATTTTCAAAATAAAAATATCAACAAGCAAATAAAAAGGCAAAAACTGAGGAAAGTTTAAGTCCCAAATAGACGAGTCAATGATAGTCAAACTTCGCTCGGAATCGCAAGAGTCTTTACGGAATTACCAATTTCGCCCCCCTTCGTCTCGGTCATCATTATCGACGTCTCTTCACTGTCAGTCCCTTCCTCAAATATCGAAGCAAAACTTTCTTGCCTTCTTCGACTTCTTCGAGAGCAGGAGGAAACGTGCAGTTTTCGGGTGGAGGGGCTTAAGAAAGTCCTTTTTCTCGTGTTTTCTTTGGTTGAAAACAATGGGAAGGAAGCCAAAGGCTCCAAGAGTGGGAGCAACTGCGAATGTGGTATGTATTTGCCGTATTTGTTTTCACACCAATATTTGAGGGAAAAAAGAACCTGCTGATGAAGAAAAAGCTTAAATCTTTGCTTCCATATCTATGGAATTTGCGGGCTCTTTTGAGAAGGACGGTTTTTCTTCCATGCATAACAAAGTTGGAAACTTTTCATGTTTTTTGTCTGTGGCTACCCGTATTTCTAGTTGATCATGTCGCGTCTGATGTTTGTTTTGAAAGAACTAAAAAGGGTGTGTCTGGAGTACGACAAAAAATTTTCCCTACACTATGCATTCTCACATTTGTACGGCAGTATTTTATGTCTGTCTCCTAATAATGTTGGTCAGGGTTGGGTTTTTTAGGGAGGTTGTTAGAACTCTACTTGCATTGATCGTGTGTAGGAACAGGTTTAGATTAGAGTTTTTTTCAGCTGTCGCATTACTAAGTTCTAACATTAGACTATTTTCTTTTTCTTTTTTCTGTTTTTTAGGACTATTTTTTGTTTGCTTTGGTTTTGGGCATTTTTTTTCCTTTTTTTTTTTTGTGGCAACGATTCGGGAGTTTTAGTGTTGAAATTTAAGGGAAGGATCATGGGAAAAGGATATAAGTTGTGTTCTAGGTTTTGCTTTTCCTTGTTTTGTCAAGAAGCTAGCTAGATAGTTGAATTTGACTACTGTGTGAATTGTAAATAAAACTAAGCCAACTTTGTTCCTTTTTTTTCTTTTCTTTTTTATGGATGACTCCTCTGCCAAGCAAAAGAAGTTTGTCTAAGGGTATTTGTCTCTGTATATCTTTCCATTGGAAGAAAGCATTTGGGAAACCTACTCTTGAGGAGATTTTGTTTTAGAGTTTCTCTAGATGGTCAAGAATATCCAAGAAATATTTACAAACTTGGAAATTAGATGTGTAGAAAGTTTCTTTAAGGATATCTATTGCAAAAAAATTTGATCTAAGGAAACTTTACAGGGAAGATGAAGCACCACAACAATGTCTAGATTTCTATCTTTATACTAATAAAATAAATGACGTTGTGTAGGACCTGGTGCTTTGGCATCATAGGTCCTTGGCTTTTTAGGACTGTATCTTGTACGTGTTGCTTTTCTTTATTATTTTTAATATACAAGCTTCATCACCTATCCCATACTGGGCTCCCTCTGAATTTATCTTTCTGAATGCCATGATAAAAGAGTGAATGTCATTTGTCTGTATTACTTATGCCTGCCTGTCTCGAATGGCTTCTGTCTTTATACATTAGAGAATTTTATTGGTTTTTTTATCTTAATCTCTCATAGGTTGGGACTCCTGATCCTTCTTTGAAGATGGTGGAAAATGAGGAGCACATGAAAAATCCTGCCACCGTACCTGCAAAGAGCAAACATGTAATTGTTAGGAGGTCTGGGCGGATTAGGAATCCATCATCAAGCATCTCAAACAAAAAGATAATAGTAGAAGAAGTAGACATTGTTGATAGTGATGGACAAGATGAGCCACATGTTGAAGAATTAAGCAATGAGCCACAGGAGCCACATAATGAGCCAGATAATGAGGAGTTGAGTAAAGTGCCAATTTCTAACCAACAAGGCTTGGAAGAGAAAGTTGATTTTCTTGTTCAATCTGTCAAGGATTTCAAGTCCAAGGTGTCTAACTAATTTAGTTCTAGGTCGTTGCTTTGTTTTATTGTGCTTTATTGATAATCTTCTTTTCATCTCTTTCATCAAAATGTTATTCAGGCAACAAAAAGAAGCTTTCCAAGTGAAACTGAATTTACAGAATTCAACTACAAAAGCTTATATATTGACTCACAAAAGAAGGTTGTATTTTTTTAATTCCTAATATGTTGGTTTAATTTTCCTTCCCTTTCCATTATGATAAATATGTATCCTATTTCAAATTCTTTTTCACTGTAGATTGAATCCTTGCTCGAAGAAAATCATCAACTTGCCAAAAGGTTGGAATTTGCCCTCGGAGAAGTCAAGGCGGTATTATCTTCTTGCACAATGTGCATTTTTTTTGCGTTGGGGGAGCATGGGGGTGTTTGATTTTTCAGTTATTCATGAATTGTTTCTTAGATTATTGGATTTTCACTTGTTAAAGAATGATCAGCAAAAAGAATCCAAGATAAGATTTTTGCTGCGGCAGTATGCTTCATTTAGGTCCTAAATAGAAATGAGTTTGGTTGATATGTTTCATAGGCGCCATGCAGTTTTTGCTAAATAAATTTCGTAATTTTAGTTATTTATCATGTCTAGTCAGAAAGTTGTTCTATGTCTGGGCAATTATAAAATATTTGAATCGTTGTTATGATATCATTTTTTATTTTTTCACAAACTTTTGTGCTTGGCTTGCAAGAATTGCATATGATTTGTTTCTTCCTTCCATTCTATTGAAATATCATACTGCAACTTGGAAAAGCTTGCTTTGTAAAAAGATAATCCTGCTTTGTTTAACTCGAGTACTTTTTTGCATCTATGTTATGGCTAAGGCACTGATTTTCCTTCTATTGTAATACATTTGAATTGCTAGTAACTATGATCATCAATATTGTAATTGTTTTTCCCCTAAAATTGATCCTTATCTTTTGGACCAAGTTAGCTGTAGTGCTCCTTTGGTTGTATGATTTGTGTGGACTAACATTTAGTGTTTGATCAACTGTTGGTCCAAAAGATAACAAGTATATACATTCTTCCTTTTTTTCCGTCCTTTTAATACAGACATTTGATGTTTTGACATAATTCTTTGGTTATCTTGGCATTGTTTATGCTTGTGAAGAAAGTTGCACTATTGGGCCAAAAATTGCTCTTTATCTCTTATGCCGTTTGGGTAATCGCTTTTGTCACATTCACTAGATTATGGCTTCCATTTTTTTCCTTAGAGATTGTGTGTAATGATGGACAACTCTTGGCCTTAATGTTACCTTTTATCTTTCTGCAGTACGAGCAATTGAAGGATGTTATTGGAAATTTGAAGGACATGATCCTCCTCTCCAATTTGGGGAAAGCCACTGAAGCAGTAATAAACTTTTCATCTCAAACGAGAGTTGCAGACTATAACTTGCCTGCTGCTGGTTATCCTCCTCCTGCCACTGTTGCTGCTACCAATAATGATGAAGCCAAGGAATCTGAGAAAGGGAAACGTGGTAGGAAGAAAAAGTAGTATCACTAGAGCATCTGGTTCTGTGACTAACTTCTTGTTACTCTTGATAACAAATCAAATGGATTGGATCACTTTTGGAGTTTTATCTCTGTTGCTTCTGGTACATATTCTGTATTTCTCCTTTATTCTCCAAATGTTCTCAACATGGTCTTCTGGACATCTAGCAGCACAATTTAGAAATTACTGTAGCGCTACATCATATTTGTGGTCTGATAGTATGTCTATTAACTACCATTTTGGTATTCATTTCGTGACGTATGCTCCATATAATAGTATACAGAAAATCGGTTTATTAGAAAAATCATGTGGGAATTACTCTGTTGACAATGCTGGCCATGTAGGATAGCGACCAGGTTTTTCTTTAGCTTTCTCTAGCTGCCATGAATTGTATAACTGCACTTGTTTATGGCCTCTTTGATCTTTTTACTTTTGATAGTCAGAGGGAAAGGTTGCTAAGTTCCATTGTCGTACCCCTGTAGATATCTATCTATTCATCAAGAAAAGAAATGGTACCCGCTAATTACAAGACGGATCACTGGCATATCAGGGATAATATTGACATTTTAAATGGGTTCTCTAAAAGAAATTAGTTAAAAAAAATAGCCAACGATAGATTTATTTCTTTTTGGCGGATTGAAGAGTAATGTTACTTCTTAATCAATCATCCAGAACCCAAAAGAAAAAAAAAAGGAGAAATAATGGATTGACATGCATGAGTTATTGTTACAGAACATTTACACATTCAAAATAAATTAAACCAAAACCCACAATGTGAAAAACTTCTGTGTGGGGCACCCAAGAATTTTTAATCACTGTTCCTCGAAGTCGTAGCATTCATCCAGTGATTTACAGAACTTCGAAATCTCTGTCCGCGACGTCTGCGGAGCTTCACTTTCCCTACCATTTCCATTGTTCTGATGTTCCTGATCATATTCCGGTTCAGAAGCCGTTGGAGATGAGAAGTCTAAGCACATTCCCCTTATTAAGTTTTCATAGGATGCAGAGAGATCTTGTGAGGTGAGCTGGTGGTACTCCACTAGCTGGTGAAGGCATCGGTTTTCCCTTGCCAAGTTGGCATTTTCATTTGCCAGTCTAGACTTTTCAGCTAGAAGCGCTTCCAATTGGAGCCTCACCTGGACAAGTTTGAATGAATATTGAAATTGGAGTTAGCAGATAATAAGTTACTAGTGGTAATTAGATGTCTGTGGGAAATGGAAGCTCAATCAGATCGAGGGCGAAAGAAGCATACAAGATCATCTTCTTCTGGCCGTATCCCCTTGGCAAATCCATCACGAAGCCTCTTATTTTCCTCCTCTAAAAGAGTGCAGCGCTCTTGCATAAAGCATACGTCTGATTTTATAGATTTCAGTTCTCTTGCCATGGCAGCTGCTTTTGTCGCCATGGAAATTGCAAGCTGCAGAAGATGAAAAAGGATGTTCGAACGGTTCAATACAAAATTCATGCAACTGTCTTTGCTTGAACGGTGGAAAAGAAGAGACTGATACCGACATTTTTGGCCTTGTTAAGCTTGCTCAGTTCTTTTGGACTCTTAAGATGTTCTTTCTTCGGATCATCTACTTGATCCTCGGAACATTCTTGAGGATCGAATTTCCTCTTGAGTCCCCTCTTTCCTTCTTTATCCTCTGCTTCAGCATCTTTATCTTCATCTTCCCTCTTCAGTGGTGATTCCTCATTTTTAGCCCACTCCAGAGTGCATTGTAAAATGTCAGTCATTGTGGGAGGTCTAGCAAGATCTCTTGCTCCCTACCAATGCAAAATCGTGATTACAGTATGATTCATAGAATGACTTGAACCACTTGCACAGAGTGACCAACTAAGGAGAAGGTTGATAGCGGGACACTACTCAAAATTTGCTTAATGATACTTTTCTAGAGAGAGGAATCAACTGATCTTTCCATACTTCAGATTGATCAATGCCTACGAAATTTCCCCGATCAAGCGATATAGGGAAAAAGGTATTCACGACAGAAATGAATGTTCTACTTCTATAAGCTACCTGAAGGGCATTCTCCAAATTATTTGACAGCTCAGACAGAGTGTGAGCAACAGAGTCGAATCCTCTGAGCAGAAGCGTCGCGTCCTCCTTCAATCTCTTTGCCCCTTCCGTCGTTCCATCGTCCTAACAACAAAGTTAAATACAGGTAACAACAAACAGAATCAAGAAGGAATGGAAAAGAAACAAAACAAGAAGAACCCTCTACCTGAGTAGGATCTACGGGCTTCCTGTTCTCAAGTAAAGTGTCAATTCTGCTGCGGAGAGAGCTCCAGAAACGCTTGTCAGACGAGGGGCTAAAGATATTAGGGGAAGCCATGAAGGTTTCGGAACCCTGAAATTACAAATTCGAATTGATTTATACACATTTGTAGATTAATAAAGGAGATTTAAAGAAGTGGGAACAATTAAGGGACATTTCGACAATGGATTTTAATCATTTAATTAAGAGTTATTAAGGAAGCAAACCTTGATGAGGGAAGCAGGAGAGCAGGATTCCAGAGATGTCCCCATGGATCCTTTTGGATCTGGAAAGAGAAAAAGCGAAGAAAAGAGAAGGGATGAATGAGTGAGAGGAAGAGAGAGCGCCTGCGGAGGAGGTGGGGGGAAGAAACTAGAAAGTTGAGTTTGTAACGGCTACTTCTGTGGAAGAGTACAAAGTAAAAAGCGAGTTTAAATAGCAGCGCCGCAGACGCCAACGTTCTCATTGTGTGATTGAGATGCATGCGCTCCATGCTGAGGTATTTTGCGATTCACCGCCTAAAGAATCCTATGGAAACGATGACGATGACCTTCTCTTTTCCATTTTTGTTTCGGGTTTATTTGGATTTTGCTGAGCTTAAAAATTATATATCTGTAAAAATAAATTTTTTTATAAAATAAAAAATAGAATTTAATTGTATTAGAGTTTAGGCGAGCTGATTAAGTAGCAAAATAAAACAAGAAAAAAAAATCTGGACAAAGGAAGAAGAAGCAAGAACAGAGAAAATTAGTGTAAAAAAGGCAACAAAAATCGAAAAAAATAAAAAGTAACAAATAACAGTTTGGGAAGGAAAAGCAAAAAGTTGAGTTATTACTCAAAATAGCTTCGTTTTTAAAAAATAATATTAAAAAAATCTGATTTTGAAGTGAGATTCTTCTTTTGACCATAACATCTTTTAAGAAAGCATTATTGTTCTAATAAAAACAATATCGGCGATAAAGATTTTTCTGAAGCAATAACGCGTCTGAGAAAGCAACAACCCCTTCTTAGAAGCCGTTATTGCAAAAGCAATACTAATTTAAAAGATTTTTTTTTTGTTTTTGATTATTTTTTTGCTTATTCTTTGTTCTTTGATTTGTGTTTTCTTTCTTCTTCCATGCTTCCTTTATTTTTTTCTTTTTTTTTTTGTTTCTCTTCATATTAATTCTTTTTAAAATATTTTCAATAAGTTTTCTTAATAATTTTAAGTTTAAATAAAATATATTATAACATGGTTTGTATTAATATAATATAACATAATATAATAAAATAAGAAATATAACATAACATAATACAATATCAAGTATAACATAAGACCGAAATTAAACAAGAATATATAGAAGTCTAATAAGACTACATAAAAGACCAAAATTAAACAAGAATACCTAGAAGACCAATGAAACCTAATAGTTACTTGGGCTGCAGACTCAATTGATAAATATTCTTATCTGAAAAAAAAAGTTTAGAGTTTGATATTTATTATAATATTCTCATTTATTATTCTTTTTTAATAGTATATGATTTATTTTAAAAAATATTTAAACTACAAATGTTATTTTGTTACTTTCACTTTTTTTTGATACGCTTTATATACAAAACTGAAGGAATATGAAGCAAATTTAAAAATTATGACTCATTTTGAATTTATAAGATTGAAGTTTGAAATATTTAAGTCCATCTAAATATGAATTACTTAATAGACAATGAATATTTATTATTGAATTCTAAAAATTTTTAATTTTGCTTTTTTGCTAAACGCTTCTGTTTTTTGTTTTTTATTTTCTGAGAATAGTAGGCGCTTTTTTCCCGTTGCTTTTATCTGTTGAATATCGCGAACTCTTGGTTCTCAAATGATCCAGCACAAAAATTTTAACGATCATCAATGGCAACTCTTGCTGCTACCTCCTCCACTCTCCTCTTCATCTCTCCATCTTCCAATTCCTCTGCAACTTCTCTCTTGCCTCTTCCACGACTCTCTCTCTCCTCCTTCTCTTTTTCTAACTCTATCTCTCCCTCGCTGTCTGTTATTCCACTCTCCCCTGCCTCTACCTACCCTGCAAGTTCAAGGCGTGTTTCTACCGCTAACTTCACCGTCAACGTCAAGGCCAGTGCTGAGAAAAGAAAGGTGTTAATAGTCAACACCAACAGTGGTGGACATGCAGTCATTGGGTTTTACTTTGCCAAGGAACTTCTTAGCTCCGGCCATGAGGTCACAATTCTTACAGTCGGTGAAGAGAGCTCTGACAAGATGAAGAAGCCCACTTTCACCAGATTCTCAGTTAAGATATCACCCTCACCACGTCAACTTTTACTAACTACTGTAATCTTACGTTTTGGTCTTAATTGGATCACTGGATATGCCGATTTGGAAATCCAAATTCTGGGTCTTTTTATATTGCTGTTGAGTATCCTTGAAAAAATGCGAAATGCATATTGTTTTCAGGAAATTGTGAGTGCTGGTGGGAAGACAGTATGGGGTGAGCCGGCAGATATCGCGAAGGTCTTAGAGGGGTCTGCTTTTGATGTTGTTTTAGATAACAATGGCAAGGATTTGGAAACCGTCGGGTTTGTGCTTCTTATCACTTTGCTTCTATACTGATTCTTTGGCTCTTTTCGTCTTCGACGTATGAGATCTCAAGCAATAATAAGTTGGCAGGATTCTGCGACAAATGGAGTTCGTTTTCAGAAATTGCCTCAAAAGGATTATCAAATTCTTGCACTCCTTGAATCTCACAGAAGTATTTAAGTATTGAATGACATATCGTCTTACTTCAATACATGTGAAGTTCTGTATTATTGACTTGATCCAAAAAGTTCATGGCATATTCTTAAGGCCCAGCCACTGTGGTGCAACAGCTTATTATTCATAACAAGTATACAGCTAATGTATAAACCAAATTATTCATATTGTGGCTAATCTGTTCTATATTTCTCTACTCCTCGGAAGAAATTGGGACACTTATGGAGTAGTTACATGTTTGATTCTTTTTTTCTTGGAGGTATTTGTTCTGATATCTTTGTTTACAATTAGGCCTGTAGCAGATTGGGCCAAGAGTTCTGGCGCCAAACAATTTTTGTATATTAGCAGTGCTGGAATTTACAAACCAACAGATGAGCCTCCCCATGTTGAAGGGGTATGATGCACTCTAGATATTCTTTTTTATAAATGAGATAGACTTTTTCTTAAACAGGCACCTGATATTATAGGAAGCTGTTAAAGCTGATGCCAGTCATGTTGGAGTGGAGAAATATATCTCAGACATTTTTGAGAGCTGGGCAATTTTCCGTCCACAATATATGACTGGATCTGGCAACAACAAAGATTGTGAAGAGTGGTTCTTTGATAGTAAGTTCTTGCGCACTGATAATCCTATATCTTAGCTTATCACTTGATGTCTACATAGTATACCTGCTATAAACTGCCTTAGTTTGGCAGTTTCTGACTTTAATTTGCACTTATTCTGCTGTTGTTGATACCTATTTACTCTAAACAGGAATTGTTCGAGGAAGACCAGTCCCAATTCCAGGTTCAGGAATGCAGCTGACTAATATAAGCCATGTTCGGGATTTATCATCCATGCTTACTCTGGCTGTTGAAAAACCATCTGCTGCAAACGGAAACATCTTCAACTGTGTTAGTGATCGTGCTGTGACACTGGATGGGATGGCCAAGCTGTGTGCTAAAGCCGTAGGCCTTCCTGTTGAGATAGTGCATTATGACCCAAAAGTAATTGGAAGTGATGCAAAGAAGGCCTTTCCTTTCCGCAACATGGTAAGTGCGAAAAGTACTTTGTTGGCATCACCAGCGTTCCGTTGATGCCACCTGAACAAACTGAGAATCTATTAGCTTAAAGGACATTTTATGACAAACACAATGAGCAAAATGAGAGTGGTCAAGAAACTAATGAAACATATTGATGTGGAATCAGTAGAGTCATTTTCTGATTTTGCCGTCACTTAGCATTTCAACTATGATATGGTGCTATATACAGTAAACTGTTACATTCGCGTTATGATTCCTGAAACTGCATTTCTGCAGCATTTTTATGCGGAGCCAAGAGCTGCCAAGGATATTCTAGGTTGGCAGGGTACCACAAATCTTCCCGAAGATCTGAAGGAGCGATATGAGGAGTACGTCAAGATTGGAAGAGATAAGAAAGAGATGAAGTTCGCGATAGATGACAAGATCTTAGAATCAGTGAAAGAACCAGTTGCTGTATGAGAATGCTTGGCCAATTAAATTGGCTCACAATTACCGTATTTGAGGATACTGGATGCATTTTCTGGGTTCTTCTATTTATATTCTCTCTTAAATCATGTAAGAGGTCAGATTTTGGTGATCCAAGTAAAATTCAATAAATAGATAATTCATGACTAGGATCATCAGCATTGTAGCTCATAAGCAGCAATTTTAACAAATCGCAGGGACTCTGGAGGCCTCCAGATCTGGAAAATAAGCATGTCGTGCTCAGTTCTAGGTGAGCTATTTAGGCGTCAAATGGAGAGAATGGTAAAGAGAAATAAAAAACTCAAAAGTCAAAATCATATACCGGAAGAAATACAGAATTTTTGCAATATTGAGCGCTAGAGAAGACGAGCAAACACAAAATGCAAAACCTGATATCAAATTGAAAATAATTGCAAAATGAAGTCCCCTGCCAGAACAAGTATGCTAAAACATCTTAGCAAACTATGTAATGAAGTCTGAAAGAGCATACAACGGAGCAAAGTGAAATTGTTAATGAGTTCTAACTAGCATTTAGTGAAGATACAATCGCACTATGGATGTCCCCATTCAACAGTGTCTATAACAAATTCACTAGCACATGCAAAGTAGGCCATATTCTATGATTCTGTGCCTTCCGATTTAAGCCCTACTCCTCAAGCTTGATGTCAAGGCCCTTTAGTTTACTCTCCAATTCATCATCATTTTTATTATTAACCTCTTCTTCAGCATCTTCATCATAGTCCTCACCTTCAGGATCGTTCTCATCTAAAGGTCCAAGCACGGTTGGGGAATTCTTAAATACCTCCTTTACCTCATCAACCCCCTCATCAGAAATGAAATTACCATTGATGTTGAGCAGTTTCAGTTCAGGCTTACTCCCGACAGCCAGAGCCAAGCATCTAGCCCCTGCCCTTCTTATTGAATTGGTGCTCATATCAACTTCGGTTAACTGGCCATGACCCTCTTCCAGAGCCTTAGCAATAATGATGGCACCCTCATCCTTCAAGTCATTCTCAGCTAAGTTTAATTTTGTCAGAAACTGCTTTGCAGAAATACAGGCAGCTAAAGCAGGAGCAGCTTCTGCAGTAATGTCATTTCCAGCCATATCCAGAACTTCTAGTGATGGAGCAGATTCCTTGAGAGCACTAGCAAGAGCTTTAGATCCCTCATCCTCCAAATTCAAATAGCTGAGATAGATCTCAGTTAGATCAGAAAATCTTGGCAAAGTCTTGCTCAATGCAATTCCAGCTTCCTCACCAAACATATTGTCACGTAAATCAAGCTTCTTCACAGAACTGCAGCTTCGTAGTGCTTCTGCCAGGGCAACACCTCCTTCAGATGCAATTCTTGTAGATGAACAACGGAAGTCCTCCAACATGGTGGAGTGCTTCACAAGTTCTGAAATGGCAATTGCACCCTCATCCCCTGTCATGTTATTATGGAATTGAAGAATCTTAAGCCTATCAGTTGATGGGATTAGCTCCCTTACTGCTCTTGCAGCTTCCTCTGAGATGCCATCATTCATCAGATATAGCTCCTCTAAATTATGCTGTGATTTCAAAAGTCCAGCAAATGCCCTAACACCCTTCTCACCCAAAGCATTGTTTGAAAGATTGAGGTATCTGAGTCGGCAACCTTCAAGAGCAGATGAAAATATAGCCATAACTTCAAGAGCCTCAGTCTCAGACCTTCCTGCTACAAAGTCTGATAGGTCAACTTCTGTCAATTGTTCCTTGAGAGATGACAGAATGGGCTCAACTACATGGGCTGCATCCAAGCCAAAACTCCTATTGCTGAAACATATCTTGTTAAATTTGTTGCCAGGCTCCCCTAATGGTTTTAACAATTCCTTTGCCTCTTCTGCTTCAATAAAATCCCTGCGACCTTTTGATATATCAAATGCAGTTACAGGATATGCTTCTTTAACTTTTTCAGAAACTAAAATATCTCCATCCTCCTTTACTATAGGTCCTCTTCTGATGACTTCCAGCATAAGCTTGCTGGATTCTTTAGCATAAAGCTGCACAGCAGAACTTCCATCTCCATCAGGCTCCTTCTCAAAGTGTTGGTTTGCAGCAGCAAAAGCTGCAGCTTCTATTTGCTTGGCGTCCTCTTCAGCTTCTTCTTTACTCAAAAGACCATACTTTCTGGACAAGACAGATGGAGTAGCAAGATTCTTTGTCATTCTTTCTATGAGCATTAGCCTGGTGCTTTGGCTGGGAGGCCACAGTTTCACAGAGAGTGTCTTAGAATCCATGTGAAAGATACCTGGAACATGCATTAAACCAGGATACCAACTTTGTGAGAAGAAATACCACATTTAAAAAGCTAGATAAGAAACAAAAGACAAAAAGAAAGTAGTCTGAGAAATCCCACTAACTGCCATTGGATGTTCCCTTTAATATGAATTAGAAATTTCTTGGACAAAGTAAATTACAACTAAATCAAAACAATGCTCTTCATAAAAGAAAAAGCAGTATTCGGTCTTTGTAGAGACTAATCTAGGATCTTCTCAATGATCAGGGACATACTAAGCTCTTCAATCAAAAAGCCTTGAAATCCACTGCACAGGAATAACTCAAACAACCAGTGTACATATTCAAGAGTGCAAGACTTCAGCAAACAGGAATTTGGCACTGGCTTATGCAACCAATAATGGAGACAATAGAGTAGCTGACTGGTTAGAGAATTCTGAACATGTGAACAAATCACTAACCTATAAATGGTGCCCTCATGAGGTCCGAAAACTTTGGGAGGATTCTATGGGAGTTTACTTGCTAGATAAGGGTGTCATAGAGTCGTTCTTTTGCCTCCTCCTCCCAGAGGCAATAAGTGAAAAAGGTTCTAGTTCAGATGCAGTTAACTGGATTCTATTGCACCATTTTCTTCTACTCAACTAGATGTCGTTAGTTAATGTTACATTACCTACATTAAGCACGTCAATCTGGGACAGACTTGGTTCACTTTTACAAGGGGCAATCCACAAACTTCTCAAAGATGCACAGATTATATTTTTGGGGGGTGGGGGTTGTGTATAAGGGTGGTCGATGAATATCATAAGAGCAACTTAACAAGAATTACCTACGAAAGATGAAGAAATTGAAATATCCGGAAGAAAATTAAATTGCACAGGAGGCTCATCGACTGAATGAACGTGATATTAGAGGGGAGAAAAGTACACCGAAGACTCCATACATACGACCTCGACCTTTTGTGTAAAATATTTGACAAAACTTTATGATTAATCAAATTTACTTGTTGACTCCGAAGATCCTCCAACCTATCGAAGGATTCAAACCAACTATGCCATGACCATTCCCGAAAAGAACTAAAATCCAATGAAAATTCAAAAGCACTGAATTATATCTCTAAAATTTCCGATAGAAGTTAAACAAAAGGAAGAAGTCTGAAAAGAGTTCAGGAAGAAAGAGAACTGCGTAACAGGACCAACCGGCAAGGAGAACTCCACCGACTGCAAGCCACGACGAAGACAGACGAAAGCCCTAAGGAAACGAATTAATGGATGAAGTGAAGTGAAAGAAAAGGGAGCACTTCTACCACCATGATTAATCTATACCTTTGAGCACTTCCAGTGGTGGCGGCGAGATGTGTAATAATTTCGGTTTCATGTGCTGCGTATTAAGATAAGAGAGAGAGAGAGAGAGAGAGTCGAAAACATAATTTCAATTGAAAACACGCATTTTCGGATTTTGGAGGGAAAATCATTAAACTTTACCCAACTTTGAAAAAATAGTGGAAGCAGACGGCGTACAAATACCGCCTTCTGTCTGTCTTTCCCCGCCCAGAGTAGGGTTCCCCTATGCGGACGCAGAGCAGGGCTGGAATAAATGCCAACGAGTCGTAGCCAGCTCACTTATTTGTCAGAAAATCAAGTAACTCGGAAATAAAGTAAATGGGCCGCCCAAACTTAACGGGCTGCAACTGATTGCCCCAGCACTGGGTCTTGTTGGAACTTCAACAGAAGAGAACGTCTCTAAGGCCCAAATTCGATGGTGATCCACAATTTATAAAATGGATCATAAGTTCCCATGTTTGTTGGGCTTGGCAGAATGCATCGCAGAGGTCTACTTTTCTCATCTGAAAGTCCCAATAGTTCCTTTCATTAAAAAAAAAAACAAAAAAACAAAAATCAAATGCGGAGTAGACTTTGGAAGTTAAATATTTAAGATTATAATCCTATCCATCTATAGGATCAAAACAATCTTAATATATATGTTAAGGTAGTGATTAAATTAATAAGTAATATTTTTTTAACAAAACAAGTAATAGATTTATATTAATACTCTCATTTATATATTGTAAAAGACAAAGAAAGAAATTGATTGGCTTGCATTCATGAGGATGAGGATGATGGATTAAAATATGGTTTTGAATCTTCTACTTCTCAAATCTATTAATTTTTTATAAATTTAATGTATTATTACATATAGGCCCTATTCTCAATTATTAAAATTTTTTAACCAATTGAAAAATAAGTATTTTTTTAAAAAATATACTTAAAATTTTTATTTTTAATACTTTTAACAAGTAAAAGTTGTTTTAAAAAGTATCACTATGATAGCTTCTAAATAATAATATTTTTTAACTTATTTAAGTTTGGAAAAAATAGTATTTATAAATAATTTATTTGAAATAATCGAGTGCAAATCCATAGTGTATCAAACAGTATACTAGAAGGTGTAATAAAATATTGAGGAAAATAATAGAGTTGGGTAATCTAATCACGGATCACTGATCGCCCTCTTTTGCTTCTCCACCTGAGAAAATAAAAATAAAAATAAAAATGGCACTCTCTTTTTTTTTTTTTTTTTGGTAGCACTTACGTACTCTGCTATTCCTATTATTTGGATTGGTTCTTAAAATGTCAGACGAAGTGCTTTTCCTATTCATCCAAAAAAAATATTTTTTTTTACTTTTTTTTGATCTTGTTATAATGTGAATAACATATTTTTTAATATATGTAGAATACATCTTAACCGTCTAATTTTAATTATAACAATTAATAATTTAAATGTTATGAATAATCATTTAATTTGAATAATTAATTAATTAATTAATATTTTATTTTTTATTAAATAATTATTATATAATAAATAATTATTTAATTATAAACTAAATAATAATCTAATTTTGAATAATTTTTTACAAACTATTAAATTAAATTCTAATAAGAGAAATTTTATCCGAGATGTGCTTAAGAAAAATGGCCAACTCGACTTTTTTGGTTCCGAGTTTTGCATCTCTATTCATTAGCTAATTTATTTTTTTATTTTCAAAATAAAAATTCTCAAAAAGAACATTAGTGGAGATATAGGACAAACAGCCACCAAACCAAAGCTGTGCTGTCTTTTAATGGCGGGCGTTACGCCAGAAATTAGCGTTTTACGGCTGGACCACCTATCAATATTCAACACTACAAACCGTCGGTGCCATTTTACGAATTCTTAGAGCCGTATACCCTAATATCCACCGCATATCCAACGATGCGCCCACTGACCAACCACTTGCTTTTCTTGAATGCATATATTTGTTCGTTCCTATTTTTTTAACAATATTTAATTAAATATAAAATTTTAAATTATATTATAAAAATAATATATTATAATAAAAAATAAAAAAATATAATCAAATTTTTATATTAAATTTAAATTTATAAAAATAATATTTAATAAAATTAATAATATAAAATATATTTAAATATTATTTTTATACAAAATTAATTATTTTAAAAATATTTTAATGTAATAAAATTTTATTAAAAATAAAACGAAAGAAACAATACTTTCTAATAAATATTATCATCATTATCTCCCTCTTACTTTTTTTTAATTTTTTTTTTTTGTTAATGATGAAAAATAGTTGTCAAGATTATGATAAGACTGTAGAAGGTTTAGGGTATACTTGGATTAGGTTCCACACGAAAATCAATACAAATTTTTTATCTCACTTCTTCTCTCACAAAAATTTCTCTCTCCTGAAAACCAAGACAGAAAATCTCAAAACTAAACTATATCCAATCACACCCTTAATCTCTATCGCTCTCAATTAAAAGATAATTTTACTTCTAAAAGCCTCTTCTATTACTTAGCCAAAGGAGGAAATACACTGATTTATAATAATTCAATAATTATAAAATGGGATAAACGTAAAGGGCAAGGAAAAAAGAAGGAAATAAATGGATAGGACTTCAGAGAGAGTAAAAGGGCACGAAATTGGGGAAAAAGAAACAGTGGGGCCGACGCAGGCACTTACCGCAGGGGAATTAGAAGAGCTTTGTCCTACTCCAGTCCTTCTCCACTTCCCTGGGTGGTGAATGTAAAAGCACCGACGCCAGCTTCCATAAACCTTGCAGAGAGGCGAGCAACACTCAATGTGGTTGCTTCAAAGCGATATGTGAGGGGTTTGAAAAGCAGTAAAATAAAGCAAGTTTTAAATTAACCCAGTACACTAATTTATTGGGCTTGGAAGAGAAAGTTTGGGTTTGGTTCTTCTTTCCATGTGAAGCGACCTAAAAGAGAAATATTTTGGAAGGGAAAGGAGAAGGAAAGAGAAAGATACTTATTACTTACTTGTTCATTGAATAATTCTTCCTTCCTACCATTTCTTATAAAAAGTAAAGAGTGATTTGTTCATTGAGGTGATACACTCTCCGCCAGAGAGCGCAGAATGAGAGAGAGTGCGTGTCTGCTTTAGTACAACCCTCTTAGACGTGTTATCTGTCTGATGCAGAAAGAAGTGTCATATTATCTCGTGCCTTCATCGCGGGTCGTGCTCATGCAGTAGAAGATTCAGTGAAGAGTTAATACCAGATCTCTCAAGAACGCAGGTGAATTTTTCACTCTTCTCTTCCGATGTCCTTGAGTTTCTTGAAACGGAATGTTTGCAGTATCTGTATTTTGTTGCATTCCTTTATTATGATGGGTAGTCTTATTATTGACGTTTCCTTGTATTTGTTTCAGTAGATGGGCTTTCTTTGTTTGTTTATCAGCTCCTTTCTGTCACCCAATTTACTTCTTCTCCCTTAACTCGAGGTTTATAAAAATTGTCCCTTTTTGTTTTCTTGCCAGCTAGGCTTCGTTTTCTGCTTATTGTTATACAATTGTTCTCACAGTAGTCACCTGGAGGGACGGACTTTCTTGTTGCCTTTTTTTTTTTTTTTTCCTCTCTATCTGTTTGTGCAGTTAAGCCAAAATGTTTGTTGTACTTCCTAAAGTTTATGAATGATTAAGGTAAAGATATTGTGATTGACTGACTATTCTGTCCTTCAATGATCTGGATCTGGACGGGGCGAAATCTACAGGGAAAAGTGTATTAATAGGATTGTTCAATGCCTCGAACTGATTGACATAATCATTGTTCTATATTAGGTGGAGGTCCTTGTGCACGATGTGAATGCATCTGAGACTAAATGAACATTGAGCTAGACATAATAGAAGTAGAATAAAAGGAAGTACACATCTGAGTAATGCTTTAGGGAGTGTTGATAATATCATTTGATTTTGCGGACATCCATAGATTAGAGCATAAAGAGTTTCAGAAAGCTAGATATTTTGTGCTGGAGATGCACAAAGTTGGAGCATATCTTGGTCAATTACAACAAACTGGTTTGTTGGTTCAGCTCTTCATTCACTCATTCTCCATCTCTGACTCCGTGATTGCATGTAAATACTGGGCTACTTTTATATTAGTGTTGAAGGTTCTCAAATATTTGTCAATGCAGGATGGTTTTGGCATCTCTTGTTGCACGGATTTCTTATTCCTTTCTTTTCATGGCCTGATCTTTCTTTTTGGGCGTGGGTGGTGGTGGTGGGGTGTGTGTGTGTGTGTGTTGGGGGGGGGGGGGCTTATATAAGCTGGCCATTCAGTTCTCTTCTTA
Organism: Rauvolfia tetraphylla; assembly: GCA_030512225.1. NCBI lineage: Eukaryota > Viridiplantae > Streptophyta > Magnoliopsida > Gentianales > Apocynaceae > Rauvolfia > Rauvolfia tetraphylla. The sequence continues at coordinate 497,633 of JAJQKT010000037.1, forward strand.
TGTTTCTTACCTATATTCTTATCTCCTTAATTCCTACCACCCGAAGGCAGTTGTTTCTTCCCTTTTCCTTTTTTGCGCTTCATTTGCTTGCAGCCAATATTCTTATCTTTATGTCCCTTGTTCCTACTGCCCAATCCACTTTTATTTACTTAGTTGGCTGATGATGCAGGATGAATAGAGAGCTTAAGTTTTGGAAGTACTGGTTATGCTGGGCATTGTTATAGGAGATGTATAGCAGTACCATTAAGTGTTCTATTTCATTAGTTTTAGGGTTTACGAGCTGTTACTTAACTTATTCTATTTCCTTAATGATTGCTTTCCTGGTGATTAAGTAGGACTCTTCTTTATGTTTTAGTTTCCAGCCTTGTCTCTGTCTTCTTTCTTTAGAACCTAGCTTTTGCTAAATTGTATTCAGCAACAAAAAAAAAAAAAAGTCCCTATTCTAAAATTTCTGTTGGTTTTGGCTCTAAACCCATACCTTCAACATGAATTGAGGCTCCATTTTTTCGTCGTATGCTTTCAGCGGCATCCATGAGCTGTGTTTGTCTTTGGTTGGTGAAAGGTCAACAATTCAATTGCTAGTTGTTTATAGAATAGTGTCCTATAGATTCCTCAAAATGAGTGCCATTTGATCTGAATGAGATGAAGCAATCAGATAGAATCTTCTGACATCAACTATGTACTTTCTGAGTTGTTGCAACTTGTGAGGTCAAATGAGTTCACCAATGCGCTAATGTTTAATTTGAGGCTGCATAATTAATTTCATTTTTCACTGAGTGGATGTATTAACTTTTTGGAACTGATAATCATCAATGTCTTTTTCTGCAGCATTTTGATTATGGAAACTTTTGCTTTTGAAGTTGAGAATTCATTGCCAGAAACTTTCTTAAGATTGGGGCTCCAGGAGTCAGGCAAGGAAACTACTGTAAAACCTGGAGTCCTGTCATATCTTTCCTTGCTTCTTGAGAGGTCTGTTGAGAAGAATGAAAGGTTACGTGAGACTACTCAAGTAAAAGATGTTATCACAATATTTCATGGTTCAAGTGCTCCCTCTTTGGGCATTGGACAATATATTGATAGAATTTTCAAGTATTCATGCTGCAGCCCCTCCTGCTTTGTTGTTGCATACATTTATCTGGAGAGATTTATTCAATGCACCAATGCTATCTTAACATCCCTTAACGTTCATAGACTTCTAATAACCAGTGTAATGGTGGCAGCAAAATTTGTTGATGATGCGTAAGTTCTCCCATCCAGATATTTTTCTTGATATTGGTATATGCTGAGGGCTTATTGGCACGTGTTTCGAATTTATGAGAATCTAATTTTGTCAACTCTATATTTCCCTAATCAGTTCACCTGTAAAAAACTAAATTTTGTCAGTGGGAACTGTGCTCTTTCAAGTACATAAATGTGCCTCCGGGTGTTGAATTTCTGATGTGATCTTAATTCGTTTTCAGCTTCTTCAATAATGCATATTATGCCAGAGTGGGAGGCGTAAGCACATCAGAGTTGAACAAATTGGAATTGAAGTTCTTATTTGGTCTGGATTTCGAACTTCATGTAAGTGTTGATACCTTTAGGAAGTATTGTTTGCTGTTAGAAAAAGAAGGCAATGGAGGGCAGCAAATTGAGCGCTTGATCCAGGCATGTCGTATTAAAGAAAACTGGTCGAGCAAAGATGATTCCACTTGTGCTACTACAATTGCCAGATGAAGTTTCAGATTGTTCAATGTTGTAAAATTTGAGTTTCCAGTTAGTGAACCAGCCTGAATTCAATGCTGCAAAAATTGAAAAGGATGATTCCCTTTTAGCCTAGCCTTTAGGTTGTCTTCGATTGTTGATGATGAAAAGTTTTCCCAGTCCCAAGCCCTTTTAGCACTCAGGTCAGTCCTGTGTTTTTGATCAAGTCAAACACCCTTCTTCTGTACAGAACAAGTGATCGTGTTAGAAAGGTCAGTAGCTTATTTGGCTTTGCTGTTGACTTTATTGCTAAATGGTTTGAAGTTATTTCTGAAACCACATTTCCACTTTGTAGTGAGGTCCTGGTACACTCCAAATTCGTACTGTAAGCTAGAGAAGAGGATATTCAAGTCCTCTGTTGTATTTTGGTTGAAGTTATCCTGATTTGGATGCTTTGACTGGCATGCAAGCAAAAATATTGATTTTATTTACATTTCCTGCAGCATTGAATAGAGATTTGACTGCTTTGATACAGTTGTTCTTGCCTAAATGAAACTGTTTCTGCTTCCTTTAGTTATGTTTCTAAGACCGCATTAGAAAACACGTTCAACTTGGTGCCTAGGCGGTGCGATTGATTTCATGGACTTAAGGTGACTGGCTCAGGGTTTTGACTATCGAAAAAGTTCAACAAACAAGTCCGCAAAACAGGAAGCAGGTATAACATCTCAGGGTGAAAATGGATCACTAATCAATTTAAATTTTGAGTAGGCATGGTCCTGCATTTGCGTAAGCTCTGGATTCATCTTTGTCCAAATGGGAGTTCAATGATACAGGAAATGGCCATTTATGTACTTGAAAAACTGTTACCGAAAGGACGGTACAGGCGAGTATCAATATCTTCCAGAAACCAGCGCACCAACTCGTACTTAAAATTGCCTGTGTTGCTATAACCTGGACTTAGCCCCCGAAGATAACCAAGTTCTGCTTTGCGAATCCTAATACAAAGTCAGCAAAATCTTTCAGAACCAATACAGCTGCAACTAAGAGGAGCCCTCCTGCCTCCTGATCTTTGAAGATTCAAGTAGACAATAACTTCCCAGAGCTCTGAAATCTTCAATAGATATATTTCCAGAAGTCATGTTGACCTATAAAATAAAAATCCATGGCACTATTTCAGTGGTCGCTCCAGGGCCATCCAACCAAACTTTCCTTTCCGAAAATCTGACAAAATGCGAAATGCAGCTTGATGACTGTCCCCATTGAACAACTGACGTGCCAGCTTCTGGACAAATCTTGAAATTCAAAACCAGAGCATGCAAACTATGTCAGATACTGAAGTCTAAAAGTCATCTAGCAAAAATCTCTCCCAAAAATCCAGAAAATTTTGTTTAGATACCCTATCCTCTGTAGTAAATAGGTGCGTAAAGCATCATAGCACTCAGGCACTCAAAACACTTTCTAATACTTACATTCTACCACAGTTGTTGTCTGTCTCAATCTTGTAACGGTCATAAAGAACTTTACTACCTGTCAAGAACAACGAATGGAAAAGGTTGATATAAGCATACACAACTGAAACTGAAATGGCTATAGGGAATAGTAGGATCGCTAAAATGGAAATGCCTAAGGATAGTTTGAAAATCTAGAATCCCACCCATCTGAAAACTTCTATTATTCTACTCTACCTGTGGGTAAAGAGAAAACCTTCCAGAAATTTATTTAAAATGTAAAAAGAAAGAGGAGGTTACAAAAGAAAAAAGAAAAAGAAGAAGAAGAAATAAAAGACCATGATACAATTAGGTTTGAAAGAAAATCTAAAATAAGGTTAAATATCGGCAAATTTATTTTACTTGATGCAGGAAGGAAAAAGAATTAGAATGGACCTGCAGTTGGAATCCTCGAAAGCATCTGCACAAGAATGGCTGCAACATCAGCAACATCATAAGATCTCTCTCCAATGTCGTCACATATGGCAAGTTTTATTGCTGATGACTGATCACTGATCCTCATTGGAATTATACCGGGTGAATCAAGCAACTCCAGATCTTTACCAAAGCGCACCCACCTGTAGAAGAAAAAGTTAGATAGAAGACCAGCAGTATTCTTCTGAAAATTTCATTCAATTGCAATCCTCTACGAAGTACTAAAATTGTTTTATGCATTGACTCCGTTTGAAAATACAGTTAATTTTATAATCTTTTTAGCCATTTCAGCATTTTTCAGTCTCATATTCATCCAGTTGTAGCATACACATCTACATGCTTTATTTTCCAAATTAAGAGAATGAAATCCTGGGAGGACTGGTATTAATGCCACTTGAAATTTTTTCAGCAAAGCAGGGTCAATATTTCCATTCCATATCCAATTTGAATATCAGAAGATAGGCAGACAAGACCTACTTTAGCTCTCTGGTAACACCAGGTCTTGGAGCTGCTGGACACATTCGACGCTTCAGCAAGCGGTTTATCAGTGACGATTTACCAACATTTGGGTATCCAACTACTCCAGCTCGGACCTGTCAAATCACTACCAAGGCCTATCACAACTGATAATGGGAGATTATAAAAATCAAATAACTAATCTCCTTTTAAACCATCAAGTTAACTAGTTACTACTTGGTCAACCTAGATTCAATTGGTACAGTACAGAATAAATTAGTAGATGAATAAGATATGTCTTCTTTTCCCAGAATTTTTCTTTTTCCAAAATTACCAGTACTAGATACTGAATACAGATGGTTTTGAGTTTCTATCCCATTTGACTAGACATTTCATATTAGAGGAAATGAAAGATTTGTACATCAGAAGAATTTCACCAAGAACTTGACACTCACTGGACGAGGAAGAAGTCCTTTTGCTCTACGTTTCACATTCACACTGCCTGCTAATTCCTTAGCCAACCTACCTAGCTTCATGGACCCCTGCAGTTCACAGAAGATAATGAAACCCCTTGTTGCAATGCAGCGATCAGAAAACTGCGCACAGAATACGCTTTCAACTACCATTCCTAGCTGGGCATTTGAGAAGACCACTTTTATACCCTGCCTACCATAATGAGTTGCCCAAGCATTCCGATCGGCAGTGGATATCATATCCTCCCGATTTAAAACTAAGATTCTTTTCCGATTGCCAAGCCATGAGTCCATCTGTTCATACAAATTCCAGTCAATAATAATAGAAAATAATTGCAGCGAAGTTAAAACAGATTCGGAACTTCTATATCTGAAAACTGATGTAAATGTAGACGATGTTTAATAACTGTCAAACTAGATGCCGATTAACCACAAATATGGGAAGGAAAAAAAAAGGCAGCTGATCTGGAAATTTGAAAGAAGAGAACAAATAATTTTTTAATTTCCCCTTAACATTAAAGAGGAACTGGTGTGCTAGCGTTTCTTCATCGAGGACAAACATGAATTAAGTGGATAACAAATGCAGGGCACTTATAAAGATATGATACTCTTTTAGAGCAAGGTTAAGAAGGGTCATTGTTCCTTTTTACTTTGATCTTTCCATTATTCTTAAAGGTAATATATTGGTCTCAAAATGGTCAGTGTGTAATATGTTTTTATATACATTGAGAAGCATATCCATTACAGTGATTCTCACTACCTGAAATGTTCACTATCGACCTCATCATGAGATTTCTGGAAAACCTTGAGCGTATAACTTGTATTTAGTATCACGAATTATCAGAAGTACTACAGTTGCTTGTTTATTTATATGGAAATTCAAAGACCCTCATTATTCGAATAAATGTGGCAGAAAACTTATTGCAAAATACAGCTATGAAAGTCATATAAGAAGCATAAAGTTATCTAAATATATAAGACAAAACCTTTATTTTGCCCGGACATACAAGCTGTACTAAGCCCAGAACAGATAGATTACTGAGGAATGGCCGAGAATATGAAGAAAAATATGGCCCAACGTAATGACTTAAGCAAACCTGTGGATAGCTAGTGGACATTGGAATCCTTGCATCTCGAACCTCTACAACAACATCCATCAATTTCAGTTGTTTCTTCAGTTCTTTTTCAGTTTTTGCAATATGTCCCGGAAACCACTATCAAATTCCCCACAGAAGATAGTATAATCAGATCAGTTTCCACAAAAACAAGAGTAAAACGTTAACCATTTTGTATCCTTAAATTCTAAAACTCAAGTCCACATCTTGGTCATACCTGAACAGGTCGCAGTGTCTTTGTCCAATGATAGAGATCATTTTCTAAATCAGACCAGTCATATTCTTGTTGGCAGCTGTCTAAGTTAATACTGGATTCTAAACTCTCATCTGTTTGCCAGCTTAAAGCATTTCCTCCAACAACCTGCAAAGTAGTGTGTTACAAACAACACACTCTATTCCAGTCAAACAACGTTTATCTAAAGGAAGAAATTTCCCCACAGGCAAAGCAACTCAGGAAACAAAGAGGACCTATCCACATATATTTTTCCTTAACTCATACAGCCTTCAGAATACCAATTTTAGATTTTTCGGCACAAAGGAAATAAGTATATGGAAAATCCTCTATATTTGCCAACAGAAACAATTTCTTCTTATCAGGTAATCAGCTACGGCCATAACAGCACTATCTTGTGACATGAACTGAAAGCTATCTGCTCTCCAACGTCCATTGTTAAGTAATTACTAAACTGAGTTTGTGTGCTAAGATGCATCAAATTCAATTCTTCGAAAACTCCCGTTTGACTTCGTCAAATTGGAATCTCTCAGTCGTCGCAGAACTTGTTAACCTATCTAACAAGTCTTACCTGGATGGTGGAAGAAGGGGGAGAAGAATGGGTGGCGGAGAAAGCAGAGGGCGGCGAGCTGCTTCGGCGTTGAAGTCCGCTTGTGCCAATCCTAGAAGTGGGGATGTTAACCCAGAGACCGGAGAGATGAACGGCCATTGCTGCTTCAAGGTTCGCTGATCTTTAAAATTGTTTTGATTGTGCAGAGAGTTTGCGCTGTTAGCTTTGGAAGCATTAATATATAACATTGCCAAGAAACAAACAGGTGACCTGTAATCAGGGCTTTATCAAGCGTAACACACCTCATCCATTCATCCCCATATTTGTTTGTTTTTTATTTTCCCGAAACCCGGGTAAATTATCTTAGTTATTATCTGCCAGATGACTTGTACGTTCTTTTAAGCTCACATTCATGCTAAGTAAGCGTCTAGATTTACTCTGATATTTTATTTATTAGCGACATGCATACACATGGTATTCTAATTTAACAAAAGAAGGGCCGTTAATTTACAGTAGAGCTAATCCGAGTTTTGCCAGTCGTAGTTCTTATAATGTCCAAATTGACCGAGAACAGGGGGAGTCGAATCATTCTTCTCGCTCTCATGGCCAGCCAAGCCAAATTCTTCAGTTAGGTATATCGAAGTTACTAGAATCAGATTGCTTGCTTAATCTCAACATAGAATTTAGAGAGGAAGCCTGATTTTACTCATAACCAAACTTGTCCTCCTACATTTCAGTACCCCTTCAGGTCACTAAACAATTTGACTAATCAATGTAAACCAACACTACTCGAGGTTGTTTCATCAATCTCTCCTGCAGCTCTGAATGCTCATCTTCTGGCAAACTCACGACTGCCAATGTGCAGCACCAGTATAAGCAGTCAAAATCTTGAGAACGCATACAACTAGGCAATACAGATGCTTCCAGATCAAGACAACAAATGATTTCCTGCTCGTTTCACAAATCCACTCTGTACACCTTCTCTACTGTCAACACAACTACGTCAATGAACAAAACTGGCCCAACCAACTATCTCCTCAAGTCAGCTTGGGTAGGCCTAGAAAGCGTCTTTTCAAAATATTGACGGGTCTCTGGTAGAATACGCTGGATGAGACTTGGATACCTGCATCTCATAGATCAGATACCAATTTTAAGAAAAATATCCATAAAAAGTTACTTTTCATGGGAAATACAAAACTAAAGCAGAGTATCATCAAACAAAGGCTCATTTGTAAGAAAGGGAACATCCAACTGACAATATCCCAGAGGCAACTACCATAAGAAGGTGTCAGAGTGCAACAGTCTATCGACCTCAAAAATTTAGAGACAACTCCAAAATTTTAAGTAATTTAAAGGCACTAGGAGAATGCAGAACTACTGAAATTATCCAAAAAACCTCCCCGGTATCTAGCAACTTAAAATGGTCTGGGATAGCTTCCAGTTTGTTGGCCCTGGTGGCAGCAGGCAGTGTATCGGTGTCTACTACAAGAGAAGAGAAGAGACAAAAAGAGGGGAGAGAGAGTGTGTGTTGTTCACTGTCAGTAACATACCATGGCATTAAACTTAGTTTGTCATAGTTCTCCAGGATAAACAGGATACAAGCGTGCCTCAAGGACATGGCATTAAAAGCCTCTGATAGTTCAAACATCATAGATACATTATCCACCGAGATATCCTATTAAGCACAAGGGACAGAAAATCAGCCAGAACATTCCATGGGCAGTGCAAATACATATTAATCATTTTTCTCTAAAATCACCTGAGCAATGGAATACTCGCACAGACGCTTTAGTCCTTCCAAAAGATACTGGTCAGCAGCTCGCAGAAGATCTTGTGCAACATCCAGATTGACATTAACTGAGCCAGTGTATATATACCTGCAATCACAGAAGACAACGAGCATATAACATCCTACTCTTAATTCCTCCTAAATAAAAAGAAATGCACAAAATTTTTCAAAATATGCTGTGAACCTCATCATCAACTCAAAAACATCCCATCTAATGTTTGGAATCTCTATATCCTTAGCATCTCGCTCCTGCAGTGTCAACCATCAGAACAGACTTGTTTATACATTCACTGAATCAATTGCAGGAACAAGTCAAGTTTTAGATGAAGCACTGGACAGTTAGTACAGATTCCAATTAGCATCCTTAAACTCCATATCCAGAAACAACAACAGAATTTTAATCTTTTAACTGATATTCAACTCACCCTATAACCACCATCAAACATTGCTCTAAAGGCATCCGATGAAGCAAGTAAACATATTCTGTGAGCATAGAATCGCTTGCCTAAAAAATCCACAAAATAATATTTTTTGAAAAAAATTAAATCAAGTCAATCAGCTTCTGTGCGTACAGAGCACATAGGTGAAAAGGCTTCACCTTCAATTAAAAATGTCACATCTGACAATGTAGAATTGTTTACATACTGCTCACCCAAATACACCTGCCAAAACAAGAAGACCATATTATTATTCAGAATCTGTAAGGTATGAATACAAATTGAGCTTTGAAAATGATACATTTTTATGTAGGTGATAAAGGATAGAAGAACATCAAAGAAAGAAACACAACAGGCTTTAGACAGCCCATAAAATATGACTTGGACATCTCATCAAATGTTGTTAACCCTTGCTTGCTAAGAACCTCCAAAACAGTTAAGTGGAGGTTCCGAATATATTTCTCATAAATCAATGAGAATGTAAGCTTTCCAGATAAACATTCAGACTAAACAAGAACAGTGGGTAACCAGATAATCAAGAGGCTCCAGAGGCCATGTGAGCATAGATCATACCTTTAAGTACTAGCCATACCATAATAAAGAGATAAATAGAGACAGCAGAAAGCACATATTTATAGCAGCATAAATATAAAGATCATAAGAAGTAAAATCAAAGAGCAATTGTTCCAAACACTAGGAATCAATTCTGGGCCAAAATGCTTTGTCACATAGGAAAGATGAGCACGTATGTCAAATTGTTTACTGTAACTAAACATATTGGAAACAGGCTTCAGAAAGTTTTCCCTACCAAGTATCAATTATTCACCATTCTCAGCCTTTACCAACAAAATGTAAATTTAGTGAGTCTGAAATTTTGAAGTGATTTCAGTATTAAGAGGTGAATTTAGTGAATCTGAAATTAGAAGACACCAACAAAATTGATGGCGAATAAACAAGGAAAAAGAAATCAAATATCAAAGACTAAAAGCCAAACATAAGCACTAAAATGCAAACGCTTCAATAAGATGAACCAAAATGCTAATCAAAAAATTCAAAATTAAATAACCCACCTGAGGTATTGGTGATGGAGGAGCTGCATCTACAGGGGAAAGAGTACTCGCTTTATTAGCCAATTTGCACAGTGCCACAGAGGCATCTCTTTGGTATTTGAAGTTTGTTGATTCAAGAAGCTCCAAGAGCAACTCAAGTCCTGCCATGGCATAGAAAAAGTGGCACCCAATTGCAAAACTTTTAAAGAGTGCGAGGGTGTCGATTCATGAAAGTAGATCACAAGCTAGAATAAAAAAGAACACGATAGGTTGAAGCAAATGATCTACCCATATTATGAATAAAAATAGTTTTCTGATCATCAGGAGAACAAAGATGGGCAAGAGCCAATGCAACACGTCTTTGAACAAGTTTCTCTCCCACACGCATCAAATATAACAGATGGCTCAAAACCTGCATAATTTTTTATCCAAAAAGAACCAATAAACAAAAGACGGATCAAAAAAGAGACAATTCAACACACATTTCTGTGAAACTGTATGAATCATTATTAGTAGAATTGCTAAGCTTAAAACCCAAATAAACTCCAAAACCCAGTATACTAAATTGGCCCCTTCATGAGGTAGAAATGTTTAGTCTAGAAAGTTTCTTTTAACAGTGTATAAGTGTTGAAAATAGATCCAACAAACCCAATCCCCTGCTAAACCACTTAGTACCCTGCCTATATTAAAAACATCGACAAAAATGCACATTCATTCTCCCGTAGAAGAGGCAATTAAAAATGACTCACTCGCCCATGGATCTTCTCCTCTAATCTCTTCAAAGTTTTAGCTACACAATCTCTAGTGGGCTGCAAATATGAAACTTGGATTACTTCAAGTGATCAGATTAAAATAGTTTGAGATATTCACTCAAAGTGGAAGAAAAAGTATTAAGAAGAACAAATGCAGACTTGGACAATGAATTCTCCATCTTGAAGTTTCTGAACACCTCCAACCCTGATAAGATCTGCTACATTATCCTACAAATGACCCAAGCTTAAGCTAAACTGTGGAAGTTAAAAAAATAAAAATAAACAAGAAGAGCAGCAGTAAACCATAATGGAAAATTAAGCTGTCCAAGGCAAAGCCTACAATACCTCATTATCTGCTAGACCATAAAGAGCAAATGCAGCATTATGTTGTAGGGATCCATTTCTTGAATCAAGGAGCTTCAGCAGTGGCACTATACCACCACTATGGGCAATACCAGCTTGGTTGTGTGTATCCTAAAGACCAACCAGGATATTATCAAGGGAAAGAAAATCCCAAATAATTATTTTGTAGTAAGAAGGGGTAGAATTTCCTGGGTACACTTATGCCAGTTTGCTCCAACCAAGGTATGTAACTAAAAGGAACTCTATTTCAAATGAAAATTGGTATTATAGTTATATGAAATGAGAAAAACAGTCCCTTTTTTTGATAAATGAGAAAGAAATAGCCATTCACTGTTTGAAGAAAGGAAATTCCAAGCAACAAAAAACAAGTGCACTGATTTTAAATTATCAAAAGTGCTGAGAAACCCCACAATCACGTACCTGAGCCAACCTCCCCAGAGCAAAGGCTGACATTTCCCTAAGTTGAGGATCTGGAGATTGTAGCATGTCAATCAATGGTCTTACAGCACCTCTTTGGACTATGTGTACCTGCATAACAATCACAACAATGATAGCCATCTCTAGGAATTGAAAGACTAAAGAAATTGTAAGTGCTCCACTAGCAAAAAATTAGAATGCTTCCGTCAACCTTACAGTCTGAATCAGTTGCAGCAAATTGCCCCAGTAGCAAAGCAGCTTCTCTTTGACTCTCGGAACAGCAGGAACTTAAGCAAAAACAAAACCAATAAGATCATGAGTTAGAAACTGAAAGTTTTATAATGCAAAAGACCCACAAATTAAATTTCAGAAAGAAATTCAACAAGTGAGGTTGAACAACAAAACAATATACAACTAGATGCCAAGATTAGGTAAGTGAAAACCACAAAGACAACAGACACCTCAGTAAGCCAATTACGGGTTGTAGAGCTCCAGCAAGAAGAACTTCTTTCTTGATGTTGGGTGATGAGTGAACCAAATTCCCAATAACACCAACCTGATAAAACCATCTATTATTACTCTAACAGCAAAGTTCAACTGCAACATGGAGATATGACCATATTTACAAATAGAAAACTCTAGTTAACTACGAAAATTTGAAATAAATATTCACCGCTTCATAGTGGATCGCAGCATCCTCAGAGCGAAGCATTAAAATCAGAGTTGGTAGAGCATTGCACTCCACAATCTGCAATCAATTTCATATGTAAATAAAAAAAAAGGTAAATTAAAACGTACAAAAACACCTAAAAAAAAATATCACCAAGTCAATTTTAGGCATCAACCTGATTCTTATTCTCATCATTTTTAAAGGCAAGTGTTCGTAAAGCTCCTGCTGCTGCTCTCTGCACCTTTGTATCAGTGAACTCAAGCAACTCAACAAGAGGAGGGACACCACCTTCAACCCTAAGGTACATATAAAAAGACATGGAGTGAGGATCAAGAACTAGGAAAAAATCTATCATTAAGAATTGCACAGTTTACTTACCTAACACGAGATTTTATGCTGCTATTCTCATGAGCAAGATTAGTTATAGCATCGGCTGCCCTCCTAATAACGCCATTGACTGCCCTAGAGTTCTGACCATTCCGATGCCTCTTCAGAAGATCCACCAGATGGGGCAGTGCACCAGCATCAACAATGAGTTGCTGATGCTCCGGCTGTCAAAGAAGCAACACATTGCAGCAGCTTAGGTGAATGACAAACAGAATTACAACAAGATTCATGAAACACAGAAATGACAGCTCCTCGTCTTGGACACACTTCATTAGTTATTAATTAAAAGAAACAACAAAAAGATGATGAAAAAGGTAACACAATAAAATTATATTCATGAGGGCACAGAACTAAAAGCACATCACTTAACCGCTAACAGCCCTTATGGAAAGTCATCAGCATTGCTTCATCACATGGACTTCTAGTCAGTTAAAGCTTGAAGCAAGTATCAAGCTCAATAAGATTATCAGTCATTGTTAGCACAAAACATTTAAAAATGTCATTAAATTAAACCACGGCATCAAATTCTGTAAGTTGTCAAGAGACTCATGCATCATATTATCTGCAGATTCCTCATTGTCACAAATGGCCCACAGTTGCTGCCGCACACGAAATTCAACTGAAAGCAGAATTGTCTAAGTTTCCAGAGTAAGAAAGTTAGGACTTTAACTGGAGGAGAACAATTCACACAGATAAACCACTGCTAATGTATGGTATCACATGAAATGGATAGGTTTTCCAATATAGAACTCACATCCAGTGCAAAAATTAACGTTATCTTAACAGACAAAGACCACTTATAAACGCAATCATAGGTTTCTGCATATTTCATGGTGTCCTTCATACAACATTCTCACTCAAATATTTCGGCCAGGGCATTCAAACCCCAAAAAGAACTTAGAAAATATTTTCAACAACAAAACAAATAACGATAACACTCCAGTAGAAGGAAATAAGCAAGCGGAAATCAAGAAACAAGTATAATTACTAAGGTATGAACGCTACGCACTTACCTTAATGGCAAGAAGTCCGAGAGTGAAGGCGCTGCCTTTCTCAACCTCGTGCTCGTACGGTCTCGAAGTGTCTCCTTCTCCTGCTGGCGCCGGCGCCGGCGCCTGGAGATGCTGTACCAAGGACGGAACCGCACCACAATCCACAATCACATTCACAATCTCCTCTGTAACAACGTTAAATTCTCAAAAATTAAAATCTAATAGAGTCATACAAAGGAAAGGCAGAGTACAAACGAACCTCAAATCCAACACATGCAGACTCATTACAGAGACAAATTAAAGGAAACGAGAATTGAATAATTCAACTGTTTTCCCGCTACCGTTTTTGGCAAGTTCGGAAAGAATCTGAATAGCACGCTTAGCGGATGCTCGATCTGCCTCGATCGGAGAGAAAGTAGACTCGAGAATCTCGGCTTGTTTGCGCACCTCGCGGACGAGATCTTGGTGAGCGTCGCCGGAAGATATATCCTCGATCTTGCGATCGTCTTCAAAATCTTCGTCCAGCTTTCTCTTCAAACTTCTCCTCGCTGCTGAACTTGATGGTAATTGTTCGTGTCGCTTCTGGCTCTGGTTCTCCATGGAGAGTGTGAGAAAGGGAGGAGAGCAGATATGAGGGGAGAGGGAGAGAGGAGATCTGAAAAGGTGTGTGAGCGGAAAGAAACGAGTGTGTCCTGCGGGCGAAGGGTAGTTTAGGGAAAGAATTTTGGTTAAGAGATGTTTCGTCTGTCTGTAAATTTCTGTCGGTTCTTTTATATACGGGCGGACTTTTTCCCGGGTATATGCCCGCCCAGATGAAAACAACTGATTTTGAGTTTTTCGGAATCAGGCTGTCCTCCCGCCCATGACTCGGAGTTTAAAAATAATTTTGATCTTTGACTTTTTTCTTCCCTTCTAGTGGCGTTCCTATGTGGCAATAATAACTATATGAGATCAAAATGTTATACAAAGGTAAATACTCCCTCCATTTTATACTTTTTATAATTAAGTATCATTATAAAAATGTTATTTTATTATAAAATAAATATTTATTAAATAAAAATTTAATTTCCTTTTCTTTATTTATCTCTATTATAAAATTATAATATTTGATGTAATAAAAATAATAGTTTATTATGTTTTATTTTTCTATGATGATAGATAATATTTAATTAAAGATAAACTAATTAATTTAAGTATTACCTTAATATATTTTAAGATTTCTATAACGATATTTATTATGAAACGAATGAAATATAAATTAATTTCAATACTTGTCTCTCTGTTATAATTATATCTGGATATAAGATTATTTTAAAAATAATTATTGTGACTAAATGTGCTCTAGATGAGTAACAATTTTTTTTTTGCTAAATAATTAAAATACTTCATTCAAGAAAGATATTACACGAATTGTTTTAAAATTTATAATAATTGATAAAATATCATATTCTAAGTATCCTGGTGGGATAGATAGTATACAATAGAAAATAATAAAAATAAATACATTTCGATTTTCTCTTTGATGTCTTCTTTGTTTCATAGCTTTATTAATCAATTTAAAAGACTTTGAACGTATTATTAATCTTAAAAATTACTTAAAAATAAGATAAAAAATCGAGAATTAACCCAGATGAGTAACATTTGCGAATAATTACCATAACTAAGTAATTATTTCAGTTCTTCGAAAAACAGTGTAAAAGATGATGGTGTGAGGGAATGGCCGCTGACAAACTTTCCTTTGGCTTTTCAACATGTGCCGAGGCGATAATTGGGGCACCACATCATTGCTCTCCCTTCTTTCCTTTTCTTTTTTAAACTTTGGGTTAGCGTTTTTCTATGAATTTTTATCTTGAGAATGAAAAAAGTAAAATGGTAGAGCGTGCGCGAAAAAAATAGAACAAAAAAGTACTTTTTTTTTTTGTTTTACATTTTCAAAACCAATCCAAATACACATTTCTTTTTTACTCCAAATTTCATTTTTCAGAAGATTTGTCAATTTGTAGAAGATAATGCTTCATCTGGATCGATCCACCGTAGAATTGACTATTAAAAGACAATGAATAAGGTCGATAAAATCAAGTAAAGCTTGAAAATTGGTGAAAAAATAGTTTAACTTATATGACAAATTTAAGCCTTTTTTTATTATTTTACCATTTTTAAACTATAGAAAATGTACAACTGAAAGATTAATCAAATGAAGAGTGATTTGTATAATTTGATTTACCTTATTCTAAACAGGCCGTCTAAATTTTATAAGAAATATTTTTTGTATTAGTAAGACGATAACAAGTTTTAATTACTAATTTTTATTATGAGAGGGATATCTAGATATACATATTTCAAGTTAGAAATTTAAATAATGAATTGAGATAGTTGTTAAATTGATGGAGCACTCATTACCAAATTAAATGATTATCCAGTGTAATATTTCCTTCCCTTATTTCGCATTGTATTTGCTACTTTTTTTAAAAAAAAAACTATGATCCACGTATTCAATATTTAAACTATTGACCTAACTTCTTTGAAAAAAAAAGTATTTTACATGTAAAAATTAGCTATGAATATTAAAATCTTTTCATTTTCGAAAAATACCCTAGACGTGGTAGCTTGATTAACTAGTATACTTGTGATGCTTCAAATCTACAGCACTCTTTATTTGACAAAAGTCTATACGATTTTCCTCTTTTAAGCTCATAAAAACTAGAAAGTTGGTAACTAAAGGGGTATATATATATATATATATTCTCACACTTCTGTTAGCTTATTTTACTAAACTCTTATTTTTTTATAATTAAAATGACTCAATATCTAAAAAATATTTCAAAATTTCAGCTCAATTATTGTTTATAAAAATTAGTTATGAACATGAAATTCATTTTATTTAAAAAAAATTGAGATGGGAGTGAAAAGAGTTAAAAGTAAAGTGATAATATCATTCCTTTTTTTTTTACAATTACAGAGAGAAACTATTAATATAGATATACCGTGGATCATCGGGGCTGACAGAGAAACAGGTTCTGATCCATTTTGTTGAGTTTCTAAAGGCCCAAATCATCTCACCCAATCAGTAGTGAAATATTAACAAGTTGGATTTGGGCCATTTCAAGATTTACTATATTGCTCGGGTCTGCAGCCCAGAGCCATGGACAGGTGCATATTAAAGAATCCTCCCTTGATAGGTTTTTGGGTGTATTTGAATTAAGTTTTAATTTTAGTTTTTTTATAAAAAAAATTAGTAAGTGTAAAAGTGAATTATTTAAAAAATATAAAATTAGACCCAAATTTAAAAATTATTTTTTTTTCATTTTAAGTTGTGATCCAAGCACACATCATCACGCACGATCATGGTAATTGTTAACGCATAGTATAATCTTATGTCAAGGGAAAAAAAAGAAGTTCAAAACTTTATTTAATACTTTCGTTAAAAAATAAATATTTAATTTTTTAGAATACATATACTTTAATTATAATTAAATAGGATCACTAACATGAACATTTTATATCTATTTATAAGTTTTGTATCTAAAATATTATATTTTATTTATTGATTATGAAATATCTACTAATAGTGTATAGTACTATCAAACGGGACGGCTCATTACTACATGAGCTTAATTGGAGCGGACTAGACTTTTTTATTAGCGATGTGAAATATAATTGGTTCATATCTACTAATAGGAGACCCCAAACTAGGTCTTTAATATATATATATATATATATATATATATATATATATATATATATTATTTTTTTACCTACTTAATATGAAACGACGTCATTTCATGTTTTGATTAAAACAAAATTAATTGAGTAGCCCGCTCAAATCTACTATAATCTTCGGGTTAGTCAAACCCACCTTTAAATGGGCCTACAATAACTAGGTAAAAGCTCATCTAATTCACTACATAAACGAGTTAGTTTTGCGATCGCTATCCCATTTGATAATATTATTAGTGTGACATCTCTATATATATATAAAAAATACTAGTTAATATTCAAATACATAAAAGTTATCGCGTAATATTTATATTGGATAGCATTTGAAATAATTTTATTTATGTCTTTTCACACACTAAATAATCGGAATGTGAATTACACTCAAAATTTTTCTCCTGATAAAGTTGTTTTATCCAACCAAAATGTAGCTTAGACACTTCTAAAAAAAGCGTTTAGTTCCAGTCCTGCAAGTCCTTTTTGCAGGACGTGCTGGACAAAACTTGGGCCGTTGGATCGGTCTAAATCTGATCCAACGGTTGGGACTCCATAAGGGTATTTAGGGAAGTTATTCTCCCTACTATCCAAATTGGCAACGTTGTTAAGGGCCAAAGGACAACCAAGAAAAGAAGGTTGATCAAGGCAAGTTTTCTACTGCACAGAGAGAATACAATTTTTGCCAACGTAATGAAACAGTAAAAAGCTTGGAAGACCACCTCCACTTGAACGTGGAGCGAGGAAGAGGGCAAAGAGAAGCCTTTTTCCCCTGTCTAATATGTTATACCAAACTCTTTAACCGCTTTCTTGATCGATTTGGGTTCTCTCTGAGTTTGATAGTCTTGGTTGGAAAAGACGAGCCGTTTGACATTCTTAAGAGAGTTATAGCTGCAATAGATAACAATTGTTATTAACCACTGGTCTACAATTGAACAATTATTTAGAGTGTATTGAATAATTGTTACAAAAGTAAATCATTGTTCTATCTGAATACGATATCAAAGCTACATGATAGGCAACATTTCTCCTAGGAGCGGCAAGCATATGCTTCACCGGATCAATCATGTCGTTCAACTCGTTCGCGTTCGCGAAAATTGAACAATTGTTCAAGATATATAGAATAATTGTTCGAACACAACAGGACAGTCTTTCCATTTATATTGAACAATTATTTACATTCTTTGGATGATTCGCATCCAATTAAGCAGGATGTTCACACAAACATTTTACCTTCAAAATTGTTCACAACTATCCAAATATTTAATCACAAAATATTAAATGAATATCCAGTAGAATAATTATTTAAAATAGACATAACATTGAGTTTTCTCATTTGTTGTTGCCCGTAAAACTGAGCACATCCATCACTTTAAAAATATGCCATGAGTACATAAGCAGTTTCATATTCGACATTTAGTATAACACGAGTTCATCATGAGAAGAAAAAATTATTACACATAAGTGTAAAGAAATGCTGACCCTTTTTCATTCTATGCATGCAAAATCGAAACGAAGAAGATATATAATAAAGACAAAACTGCACAAAAAAATAAATCTTTGTAGATAGACGATGTTACCTGAGTCGTGCTTGGATTGATATTGACCATCATACAAAATATCTACTCGCTACAACCTTATTTGCAGAGAAGAATAAGAAGAAAAGAGAAAGAAGGAAAACAGAGAGAAAGAAGGAAGACAGAGAGGAAGAAAGAAGACGAATGAGAGATGTAGAGGGAAGAGACTGAGAGAGGAGTAATATTTCTTCTTCTGTTAAAATTCAAAATTTGATTGACATTTGACAAGATGCACCTTTTATTTGATAAGATTGAAACTAGCGAGAGTTTTTTAATTTTTAATTCATTCTTAATTTTTTTTACTTTAATATTTCTTAAATACCTTTATAGAGTTTCAATCGTTGGATCAGATTTAGACCGATTCAACAGTCTAAATTTTATCCAGCACGTTATGCAAAAAGAATGTGAAGAACTGAAACTAAACGCCTAAAAAAAGGGTGGAAGTACTACCTCGACCATACCTCCCCCATATCATGCCAGCGTAGCAAACAGGGATAGCTGCCTAGGTGTAGTCCGGCCAGATTCTATGGGCTGTGGATTTTCAAACTTGAGATTGCTTAGAACCTAGCCTAACATGGGGTATGAGGAATCACGCAGCGCCTGCACTGCCATTTTTTATCTGCTCAAGAACAACTCCAAGTCCTTTCTTCTCGCCGTTAGTAGACTAGAGGACTAGAGCTTAGACAGTAAGACCAGAGGATTCTCCCCCTACCCACGCAGAATCACGTATCTATTTACGCACTTTTTTTTTTGTGGATATGCATAATGCATTTGTCGCACAATTTTATTTTAAATGCCAAACAGTCAAAACCGAAGTCGTAAATTATACGTATGTTTAAGTAGTACCATCGTAAAAGAAAGAAACAGGGAGCACCGATGAGAACGCTTCTTTTTTTTTCTAGAAAAGACACGGCATTCGTAATTACCCCCCCCCCCCCCCCAAAACCCCAGCAAAAAAGAGAAAAGAAGAGAGTACCATGTTCATGTGCCAGTGTCAAACCAATTTGAATACACCCTGGTTTTAGAGCAAAAATAATAATAATAAAACATTAAAACGGGAGAGACTTTCCTAAAAACTGCATCTGTTGTAGCCGTGCCTATAGCATATGCCATTGTCCTCCTACTCTCACTCCCACGTCTTCACTGTAATAGCCAGCTGTTGGTGACGGGATTTCTGAGGTAGTCAGTTTCCATCTGTATAGAATCTTGTAAGAGTGGGTAGCACCACCAGTTATCCAAAGAGCTACTTCGTCTACAGAAAGTGTTAGTTCTGCTTCATTTCACCTCACCTTCAATCTACTTTAACACATGTTTAAATCCTTATTGATAACCTCATGTCAAAATGATATATAACGAAACATTACTAGTTTGTTTGTTTTTGCGATGTAATAGTTTAATTAGTAAAACAATAGTTTTATTTTAAAAAAAGCAAAAAAAAAACAAAAACGGTTGGATTTCGTTTCTTGATTTTACGGAGTAGTAAACCATTTTGCCGGCCGGCCCCAGCCGCAAGGCCCTGAAAATCGTTTGGTCTTCGGCCGTTGTTGCATGTGCGCCAAGTGTCTTAAGAGAAGCAACCTCGAAGATGGGATGCATTCGCAGAACTCCATACCTGGAATTCAGCGTTATTTCTCTACTTCCTGCCTCCTCATCATCAACAAATCTCTAGATATCCCACCACTGAAATTTCTGCTGTCCTTCCGAGGAGGATGGGTCATTAATCAATATTCAATAACCACTCGCTACAAGTACTATCAAGTTAGTACTCGAGTAAGTTTATAAATTTCAAAAAGAATTAATCATTTTAGTCCTTGTCTATATATAGGAGACAAGAAATGAGTATCTACCGTGTTCCATTCTTTAAAATCTTTTAAGTAGTACCAAGTACTAACCTTGGATTTCATTACTGTAAGTGCTTAGATTGTTCCCGTTCATGCTTCTCCTTGCTTCCTACCGTATGCTACTGGAGATCTTTCTTCACCATATCTATGCAATGAGTTGCTGGCCTGGCATGGACAGATTCAGTATTCACGGGTTTTAGATGACGAGGTTAAAAACCAGCTATAGCATCTCATCGTCAAGAATTGAATTATGAATATGTATATATACAAGATCTTATCGCGATCTAATACTGATACACTTGTGCACGTACTTTCTCATGTGTGTGTCTGTCTGTGAACTGAGATATACTACAAAAGAAGGAACTGTGGTTACTGTCGGAGAGACTCTTCTGCATGATTTGTTTTCTGCTGCCACCGGGTCGAGTCGTATAATATACTCTTATTCACATCTTGATCATGAGTATATATTTTGGCTTCGTCTACATGAATGTGTTTGTTTTTGTGGCTACTACTCATCTATACATCATTTTATGTTTGAAGAACCATAGAGAGTTGATTCCCACGGTCACCATATGGTGGAGTATCTAAGAAATTTAGTACTAACTAATTTGAATTTCTCAAAATTTGCCAGAAGAAGTCATTGAATCGCATAGACAATAATGGAGATTCAATAATAAATTGCTAGAAGAGTTTGGAATGTCACAAATTTCTTAACCTTTCTTATACTGCACTCAGCATTTCTGGAATAAAAGAGAATAACTATTAATATTATATATTACTGCGGCATCTTCTGCTTTAATGCATGGACATTGCAGACATGCTTTTCGTGTAGGGATGATTTCTGCAACAATTTATATATTTGTACGGAGATTTCGTATCTCCGTCATTATACCAATGAGTGGCTAAAGCCTAAAGCCAGAAAAGATTATAATTAACGGAAGCTAAAATCTCATAAAATGCTTGGATCGGTGGGATTGGAGACGATTCGGGTGAGAATTACTTGGGTCTAAATCAAAATTGGTTCTTGAATTGCCCCCACCATCATATCCTTGAACCATACACAACCTTTATTTCCATCTTTAGACCTTTTCTTTGGAAAGAAACTTGTCAAGTGCAGCCCAAGGTTTAAATCTAAATGGGATTTTCCATTTTCTCGCTCAGGATTATGTTAATTTTGTGACTCTGCACTCGCTTAATAGTTTAACTATATGTTCCAAATCGGCCTTCATCAAATGGGGGGAAATGATATGTCTGCCTGCCTGCCATCCATGAACTCGTTCTCTGATTCATTTTTCTTCTTTGTTGGTTTAAGAACAGAGACTTCTCTGCCTAATATTTTTCTGTAAGTTTGTTGGAATAGTTTTGGCATAGTGGACTATCCGAATCTTCTTTTCAGAAAGAAGAACCAAGACCACCTAAAAATAAGTAATGATAAGAAACCAACGTGAAAAAGGTCTATTAGATCCTATTCTTAGCTTTCCTTTTATCTTTATTGCATGCAAGTGAAGCAATTCTTTAAGCAAGAATTGGCTTCTTTTTTTTTTTGCTGGGTAACTTTTCTTTTCACATTTACAGGAGCATTGAAACTCCACTTACGGCCTATGGGTTTCGTGCATGCTGCATACATATGTATACATACACACACATGCACACATTGGTCAAGCACAGAGAAATATGCTTAGTATCTTTTTCAAAGCCAAAATGAAGTTGGTGCATTTCGTTTACAGTTTGTCTAAAAAGCCTGGCAGCAGTAATACTATATAAAAGGAGGGAAGGGGCCGAATCACAACTTATAAAAGACCTCGACAGATTGAACAAGTTTCTTATCTTTAGTATGTTGTTTGACTCAGGTGGTTTCAGCTTTCGAGAGATCCTCACACTTCAAAGTTCGGGAAATCAAGCCGAGTTAGTAAATCGGCCGGGGATGCCGATTCCTAGTAATATTGGTTTCACTTTTCTTGGTTCAGCAACAAAGAGGTAACCAGGGAGGAATCGTGATCATTTAGACATATGTATACAGCTTTTAGTCAATGAGATAAGATGCTTTGATCGCATTCAGCCAAAAAATATATAAAAAAAAAGATGCATTGATCACTTTCTCAATCTTGAAATAAACAATTCACTAAGTTCAACAGCCTTTCATGAAAAATTCACAAATTTAGATAAGATTAAATAGAATTTGAGATTAAAATTTTCTGTTTTAAATCTTAGAAAAATAAATTATTTATAAAAAAAATAAATTTTAAAATAAAAAAATTTATATTAATTTTTGTAACATTTTGAGATATTGCATGCATTTCTATACATTTACATCTTTTCATTTTTAGAGCCAATATGACATCTCCTGGAACAGTAGAATGAATTTTGGTCTCAGATGTATCATTCCCGCGGATCAATCATTTTAACGAAAAAAGTCAATTCTTGCGACATTGATACTTGTTCAAGTACACCAGCAGACATTAGCAAGAAAATCCTTCTTCTGGCTATTGAAAACTCTCTAGGAGTAATAGAGATGCTTATTTTATAGTATTGAAAATCACCATTTTTTAACGGAAGAAGGAGGTGTAAAGATCTCTACAACCGCGATTGGGGTAAATGTTTATCAGCGTCCACCTACACGAACAAAGTTAAACTATAGGCCATCCCTCATACTAGTGCTCGAGACAATAAATAGTACACCGAATGGATCAGTCGTTTCCCGTTAAGATGGTGAAAGGGTAATTAATAGCTTGCAATTCATTTTGCTCCATACCGCCAAACTAAAATGTGCTGGCTGGAAACTGGATACGAATCAAAGGTCCCCTACTTCCAGTAATTAATGCAGGGATAACAATGGTATTCTACTTGCTAAGCGTGCGTCTCCGTCTACCAGCTTGGCTGTGCTAAAGCCAAAGGTACCGGCAGATAAGCCATTACGTGGGCTGTGATTCTTGTCTTACTTGGCATCATTAACTGTGGTTTAGATAAAGAAATCCGGGAGTTTATCATGTATATTCTACCTAACCCATACAGAATCCATTAGTAGCACTTTTGTATTGTATAGACTAGAAAAATCTCTACCCAGCCAGTAAAAAAAAAAAGAATAGAAAAATTCCACAGGAAAATCAAAAAGCAAAAACATTGACAAAGACGAAATGTTCAAAAATCAGGGACCATTAGATACAAGGGAACAATCAGTGGCTCTATCAGTCTCAGTCTAAGTCTGGTGCAAGGGCAGACCCTACAGCCAAGTACGATCCTTGTAGCTACCAAACGCACCAACCAAAAAGGCAGTGGAAAGAAATGGTACCCAAAGCCATCTCTATCTCAGAAAGTAAAATCTAGTTTTCTCATTTTTGGCTAACTTTGCAGTAACTTACTACAAAGTTGTTTGTTACAGAGACATAAATAGAGCAATGTCTCTTTTCCCGGGACTATGCTACCGTACTCAATACTGTTAAAGCATCCATAGATTGGGGTGCAGCAAAATGATTTACCCCATATGGCACATCCTCGTCGCTCCTTCCGCCCTTGCATCTCCAACTCTCCTCCGCTTGGTAACCGTGATTTTTGTTCTTTAGACTTTGGAGCAACCATCCATCCAAAAAGTCTCAAATGGTAAATAATTAGTTGGTAAAACTCTTTTCAATACCCTGGTAAATTCCAAGTTTTTTGGCCTTCATGAGTACATTTTGCCTAATTACTCAGCAACCGCTGCTATATTGCATCATGAGTTTACAGTCCGATCAACCAGTTCGGCTGAAGAGAAGAGAGAATTGATTAATTAATTAGGATGCTAAGCAGCTAATGCGCTTATTAATTGCATGTACTAGTAGCGCTAATCTCGACAACAGAAACAGTTAAAAGTACTTATTCTGATTCTGACGAGGCTTCTTTAAGAAACTAAAGCTAGGGTTAATATAATAAACTGAACCAAAAAGAAGAGAGAAAAAAAAGAAAAAGAGGGCTAAGATTAGCGGCCTTTAGCGAGAGGGCTAACGGCGGGTTCCTTGCACGGACTCGGCGGCACGCTACTCCTTCCCGATGCAACGAGGCGTTGCACGAAGCCAGCAATTCTGCGCCCGTTAGTCTCCGTGAGCAGGCGCTTCCCGCCGAACGGCAACGACTCCACCCCTCTTTCTTCCATCACGTCCTTTGTCTTCGTTTCCACATCTCCAATCCCGTAACCGCAGCCCTGTAAATGTTGAAACCGTTAATAACTAACTCCGTTAAAGAAACATAAACCAATGGTAATGATAAACTCCATTAGTCACCTGAATTCTGACGTAATCGTTACGGTTCCAGCAGAAGGCGTTACCGAGCATTTGGTCTACCGTTTCAGAGACGCCGTCGAGAACAATGCCGACAACAGAAGATGTCGAACAATCACCATTTCGGGTCAGTTTCAAGTTCGACGGAGTACTTGATGGACCGTTACCGAGAGAGAGTAGCAGAAGGTCATCGATGCTGGTAACGGAGGGAAAATCTCGTTTATTGTGCAGTACGTGAGTGACGGCGGCAGCAGCAGGGTTGTTCATGACTAGGCCGCCATCCACGGCCAAGCAAGAAGTCTTTCCGTCGACTGAGGTAAGATGAAAAGGCTTGAACAAGGACGGAGTGGCTGATGTGGCACGGCAGACCTTCCAGAGCTCGAAGTCGTAACTGGGGGACTCGGATGCGTCGGCTCGGGAGAAAACAAACGGCGCGGAACTGTTGAGATCAAAACAAGGAACTAACAGAGGCTTACACGTGTCTTTTAACGTCAACACCTTGCCGTCCTCTCTCCTGAATGCCTCCTTCAACATTTTGTCCATATTCTTTCCGGAGAATCTCTGCTTCAGGCGGAAAACGCCGACTGTTTTTGGTTTGAACAGCTCCGATTGTTTCTCCATCACAAATTTGACAGCCTCCTTGGCGGTGAACAAAGGACGTCCATTACCGTCGTCGGCAGTAAGCATTGCAGCGTAGAGAGCGCCGATTCCTGTGCCAGCAACAATGTCGAAGAAATCAGCAATGCGAGAGTGAGAATCACCGGTTTTGGCACGGATCTGGTCCTCGAGAAGGATCAACGCGGCTGCAGCAGCGATACCGGTGGTTCCGCCACCGTCGATGCTGAGAATGGTAGTCTTCTTGCCTTCACAGTGGTACAGCCATTTCTGCTCCAACTTGGAGAAAATTTCCACCGTGACTTTACTAATCTCCATGGGTTTTTCGTTTAATTAATTCTACTACCGCAGAGACTAGTGCATATGGAGGAAAGCAGTAAGCGAGAGTTGGCAGTTGATTCGGCGAAAATGGAGAGCTAGGGAGGGACGAGAGGGAGGTGAGTAGCAGCAGTAGAGCAGTGAGTGCTGAGAGAAGGAAAACTCGTGAAAAAGAAAAAGCTCACGCTTTCTTACAGAGAAGCATTAATGGCGGGCAATGCGTACCGCGTACTGAGGGAGAGTCTTGAGGAGTGGGGCGGGAGAGTAAACACGAAGAGTGTGGGGAAAGAGTGCAGTGCCGCTGCGATATTTATATTCTTCTTCTTATTATTTTTTTGTACAACCCAAAAGTGCAGTAAAAAGGCAGGCATTTTGTTTTTCCCGTCGCCTTCAGTGCATGTTGAAATGGTAAATGGCGTGTAATTAATTGTCACTTCCAGTCCCGAAAGTTACTTCTTCTTCTTCTTCTTCTTCTTGAATAAAATGATGGGTAGGGAGATGACGGATTTACAGTTTCTCACCGTCTAATGTTATAGCTTGTATGTTAACAGTACTTAAGTCCAAGTAAATAATGTTCTAGCTTATATGTTAATAATATCAAAGTTTAAGTAAAAAGAGATACTCCATAATATTAGTATTATGAGCTAACAAAATAGACACAATTCTATAATATTTTTGTTGTAAAAAGAGTTTTACGTTCTTAATATATTCAAATTCGTGATTGAATAGAGTTTAGTTTTAAAATTTTTATTATAGATTACATAAAAATTAAATTATTTATAAGAGTAAATGTGAATTCGATACTTAAAATTTTAAATTTAATTTTAAAATAAAATATTATCCAGATAGAGTCTCAATATTCAAGATGATTAAGAGCTTTTACAGTCTGGAGTGTCGCTACAATGGTCCGAAGGTTACTTCATTCATTCTTTTTCTTGTATATTAATTAATTAAAGTTAAATACTAGTATTTTCCCCCCAAGATCTTGCATTATACTTAAAAAGGAAGAAAAATACATATGTTTTCAAGTATTAAAATCTAGATTCATGCATTGAGTAAACGAGAATTTAGGAATTGATTTTTTTTTCTTTTTGAAGCGAGTCAAGTAATCAATAAAATTACTATTTTGACACGAATACAAAATTTCTAACATATTTCAATTGAAATAAAAATAGTAATTCAACTTAACTTTCTTTTCAAAAATAAAAACAAAAGTTACGTTCCTTCTCGAAAAACAATTTCATTTTGATTTTTTTCGTATTTAAAAAATTAATCTTTTTTTTTTCAAGTTTGAAGTGTGAGAGGGAGGGTGAAGAAGATTTGAATGAAAAGTGAGTAAAGAGTAATAGGGCTTTGTTAGATTTGATTTCACACATAATCCTTTTTGAAGTTTATGTAGGCTATCTTGATTTGAGATTAAGGTTTGGTGGTTGTTATTGTTGTTGCTGAAATTGATTACTAATGTAAGAAGAAAATTAAAGTTCATATTATTCTTTAAAAATTAAAATATTGTCTATCAAATCCAAATGAGACAGTTTTATAAAAATTAGAATAAAAAAATTTAAACAGAAATCCCACACAAAATATTCATCTTCATGGTTTTGGTCATTGACTTTGTCACCACACGAGTGTATTTTACCAGCATTAGGCACCCTTTATTTTGTCGATAAAAAATACAGGATACACGTGCATGAGAGCTCGGTGTTCATCGGATTCTAGGAGGCGCTAACGTCGGCTTTTTGGCCGGAGTCAACCTTGGCTTACTCGTGCTTCTTCTTATGTCTTTTGTTTTGTAGCCAGCTTTCTTTCCCCCCCCCCTCCCCCCCCCCCACCTTTTTGAACTAACCTCCCCCTCCTCCTTCCTATGTTGTTCTCTCACGGCCCTTTTTTTGTTTTTTTGAAAGGCCCTCTTTACGTTGTTTGATTTATTGAAAAGAAATTAGATCATGCATTAAATAGAAGTCATATCTCTTAATTATTATTGTGAGAAGAGAAATATGACTTAGTGCTTACTTTTAAAGAAATCCAAATCTTTTCCACTTCAAAAGCCAATCAAATACCGTTAGCCCAATCATTAACCATAACGCAATGTAATTTTCAGATGAATTTGTAGATTTAAAATGAGAAATAGACGATTATATCCCAGTTGTTTAGAAAATTGAGGATCCAATCTTTGGATTTGAGGTTAAGAACGTGATTTGCTTTCAGTGTAACATCAGAGACATAAAAAAAAAAAAAAAGAGAGTGAATAGATAGAGCATTTAGAGTGCGTATCACATGATCGTACGGCATTATCTGTAGCAACAATAAATTACTCTTTAAGATTCCATATATAGCATAATTTGCCATTGCTACGAGATTTGTAGTCTACCGAATTGATTGATAGAAACTACCATAAGAAAAGAGCTTACCTTTTTAATCATTAAAAGGAAAAAGGGAAAAAAAAAACTATGGGCAGATTTATCGTCCCCAACAGGAAACTTCCAACCACAAGGAAACAAGAAGCTCCTGTTTATCATTTCCCCAGAAGTAAAGTCCTTCCTTCTCATGATCCTTTTACCATAAGTTTTTATGCTTCGGACTCTGAAGAAATGGAAAAATTGAAAAGGGAGTCTGCGGGAGATTGGGTTTGTGTCCGAATTTCATGGCAAAGCAGACAAGTAGAACAGGATATGGAGCACCACTAGCCTTTTCAAATCCACCAATCAACCAAAAAATACTTGTCTTCTCCATCTTTTTTTTGTTTTTTCCCTGGTTGCTCTGTTGATAATGTCACAGAAATGTCTGGCTCATTCTCAAGGCCGAGAAATACTATCATTACAAAATACAAAAAGATGACATCCGAAGACAAACTTTCAAAAAACAAGAGAGACTTCATCATCCAGACGGCAACTAATTTGCACCTTAAAGCAGCTCTCCCTTCATCTGAAACAAATATTTATTTTTTTACTGTAAAAGTAAATTTAAAAATGAACATTTAATTTTGAATAAAAGATTTAAAAATAATATTTATAAAAGAAGAGAGGCCACCCTCCTTTAGATGAATTATGAGGCAATCTATCCGGCCTACAATAATCACAATGCAACAATTAGAGAGTTATGCTCATTTTATTAATTGTCTGATAAAATATCGAATCCAACCGAGAAAAAGAATGAATCAAATGAAATGTCTACTCAATTTCATGGTGTGCCGGATAGACATTAACAACTAACGACAGCAGCAGATAAGCGATACACAGATCCATCTAAAACAGACAGCAGGTCATTTTCATATTGATCTCTTTAAGAAATCCTCAAGTCCATGATAAGTTGCGGGGTACAATGGTACACTCAATGACATTCGACGTTCTGAGGTTTCTTGCCCACTTTGTTATCCTCCTTGGATATACAACACCTTCAACAAAATCCCAGCCAGGACATCAGATACTCTACGCTCCCAAGCACCTGATCTGACAATAAAACTGCATTCACCATCATGCAGATTGTACACACACTCAAAAAGTTCCATCTAATCCACTTCACCACAACCAGATGGAGGGATATTGCTTTCTTCAAAAAGACAGATGTATCACCAGGATAATAGCTGGAACTTAAACACTTGCTTTCCTATCTGCATATATGCTCAACTTAACTTTCATTCATTGAGAGGAATGGAATTTGGTTGTCGATTAGATGATTATCTGACTCAAAATCACATGTCAGTAGACATCATTGTAACTTAACATTTTTCCCGCAACAAAACCAAAACCACGAGCCTCTGCCAACTATTCACATCAGGATTTTGTAGGTCCATTCTGTTTAATTAACTTCCCATATCTCGCAGAAACAGCAGCATCAGAGAGTGTATCCCATAACTGCAAATGATTATTAAAGCATACTAAAAATCCTGAATAAAAGGAAAGGTAAACCGAGGAAGTCACGAAGTGATCAAAATATTGGAATTTTTTCAGTTACCTCCAATTTTCCCTTGGATCCACCCAGGGCCAGTAGATAGGGGCAATCATTTGAGAATGAAACAGAAAAGACAGCTCCCTGATAATAACCCAAATGAAGTTTGAGAGTCTTGTATCAATTACAATCACATAATTATCACAAATTATCGACCGAATACCAGAGCAAACTCCAGATCCATTGTCAATCACAAATAAATTGAACAGAAGCAGATACGAAAATATGACTTACAGCTTTTGGATTTTTAGATGCAATGCACGAGGGTTGGTTGTTGGACAAATCCCAGAGTTTCACCTGCAGTAAAAGAAAATATGAACATGCAAAGGAGCAATCTGATTCAGAAGACGGAAAGTCAAGAAACGAGTCAAACAAAGGTGAAGCAGCTAGAACAGGTAAAAGGTACAATACCATTTTATCCATGGAACCAGTTGCCAGAAGCTATAAAATGGCACAGGGAATAGTCAGCATCGTAATCTAGTGGAATTTAAAGCAATTAGAAAAAGAAAAAAGAGATTTACATTTGGAATCGAACGATTGTATGAAACTGTACAAACTGCTTTGTCATGTGCATGAAGAGTGAAGCTTGGCTGTAGCTCAGAAGATTGATTAGAGCTAGAAGCACGGATATCAAAACCAGTAACAATACCATTCTCAAGACTGACCTGAATCAGAAAAGGAAACAATTCAATTACATACTGTCTTTCATGCATACGCATGGATTAGAATATTTGATGCAATCTCATTTCTGCTTGTCTACAAAAAAGATATTTGTAGTTTTGATATAGAAAGATCTTTAATTCAACCACCATCTCTTGCAGAAGGAAATGATTGAATTAAACACCACCTCTCAAGCACATGCATGCACTGTAATCTTGGATGCAATTCCATTTCTGCCTGTGTATTTAATTTTTATTTTAAAAAATCCTATTATAATATAGAAAGATCATTGATTTAAGCACCCACCACAAAAGAGTGTTCAGTGTGTGGATCCCATGCCAAGCTTTCAACATCTGCTGCAACTGACCATTTTAAACCATTATGCAAAGGTATCCTTCCATCTTTCTACATTGCATGAGGAGAAACTGATCAAGTTACTTGAGTAGGCGTAGTAGGACAGAAAACCATATAAGATACTTCTGAAAGAACTAAATCAGTGCATATGCTACATACCATCACTACAGAACGATCAAAGGACCCACTTAGAAGCACCTGGGGCACAAAGTGATTCCATGCAACTGCTTGGACCTGAAGAAACATTCCAGGAGAAGAAGTTTAGATGTAAGAAACAAGCAACTCCAGATAACTGGAGTTGTCCACCCAAATAAATTCAAAATCAAACTAGATTTCTTTCAATGCTGCAGCTGGTACCAATCTGCTGTTTTTCTTCTTCTCTGAATAAATATAGCTGTCATGAATTGCTTTTAAGTCTCATATACATCAATTGCAGCCAGTCTCTCAATACTAAAGCACAAGTAAATGACCACAAGCATGCAGCAACCATATTTGTGAAGGAACCTTTGTTACAGCATAATATAGAACCTAGTTCTCCAATTTGGGAGATATGGCCCTCACTCCTGCTCTAATTTTTGGAAGCACCATAGTACAATTGACAAAATAAAGCGCATTTTTTAGGTTTGTCAATGCTTCTTAGAGGTCAAGAAAGAGATTCTACTCAGAAGCGACCAATTTGGATGCGCTTGATTAATTGGGCCTGCCAGCAACATGGTCGAAACCGTGTATAAATACTGATATTAAGAAGATTTTAACAGGGGTCAAAGAACTCTTCCAAGTTGTTGCATTTACTTCTAAAACATTTACAATTAAGGTTAATCCAATTATGAATTATTTTCTGCACACTGTTCAAACATCAAATTAAACAATTAAAGAAACATTTCTCAAAAATCTAAAAAGTATATATATAACCTAGACACTCTGGCTCCACCACTATTCTTACTGGATATACTGTCACAAAGATATAGATGCTGCAATTCTCATAAATTGCAAATAGAAAAAGAACTTACAAGGAAAGTGATCCAAACTTTCCCTGCACCCTCAGTGTATCCAGCTCCCCAGAATGAATGAGGAGCCTCAGTGCATCACTAACTAAAGCTTAAGGAATAATCAATCATGAGAAACTATAATCTTACCTTGTCTGTATGGTGGTCCATGGTGATATTGCATTTTTCTGTTGCAACATCCCAAATTTTAACCAATTTGTCAGCACTCGCACTGGCAAGTACATTTCTGTATATCAAGATTAGCAAACATTAAATTCATGAAAGAATCTTGTTGGAACAGAAAAATCCAGATGGCAAAAGAATTATTAACCTGTACTCTTTGTTCCAAGCAAGTCCAAGTACTGAATCAGTGTGACTATCATCTTTGTATTTGATAGATTTCTGCAGAAATCAAAAGCAGAGAAACGGCTAAGGAAATGTCAAGTTTACATCAAAACAAAATCATTTAATATTTTGAGGTCTTATTAATTAGAAAACACCAACCTAAACTAAAACATTGACCAAAATACTACATCAAGAGGGGGAAAAACTTCATTATTTCACATTCTGGAAAATTCTTTTTTACCATCCCCATTTTCTTAATGTCTTTTTATTTTTCTTTTTCTTTTTCGGGTGGGGGTTGATGCAAATTGGGATTGGTAGCATTAATTGAAAAACCTTATATTTTGAGGATCAGCTAATGCCTCTAGAGGGGAGTTCAGTAAAAATTGCAAACAAGTTAAAAAAGACCCAAAGAAAATTTTGCAAGTGAACCTTGTTCCCCTTCTTCTTCTTCTTCTTCTCAACAATGCCACCTAATACAGCTGATGGCTGAACTTCATCCATCTGAACCCAATAGAAGCGCAAAAGGTTGGTCAGGATATCAGCATTCTCAATCTAGAAACAAGATTCTAGCAAGAAAAGGCCATGGAATCCATACAATATCAAGGTCCCATATTTCAATCGCTGGATCCATTGAGCCTACAGCTATAAAATTTCCTGTCAACAAGTAAAAGTTTCAAAACCATGTGTTTTTTTGGGAGCTTCAGAGCATAAACAGACAAAGTATGTGAATAAATTCATAAAGATGAGAACAAACATTATTTACCACAAGTAGTAGTCAAGTCAGACATAAGTGACAAATATTTGCTTCTCTTCAGAGGTTTATAGCATACCAAGGTGTACAAAAAGTGTATCAATAGAATCACATAAGAGGGATCTACAGCAAGAATCTTATCCCTCCTCTGTCATCCACTGATCATGATTTCTCAATAGAGCTCTGAAGCAATAACTTAGCAACTCAATTGAAGAATTATGCCATTTTTCTCATCCTTGCGTTATAATACTGGTACGAAAATTCAGTATATACCACACCAGCCACTGTAGTACACTGGTACCCCTTATCAGATAATTGGCACAATGCAAAAGGTACTACTAAATGCAGTAGTTAAGAAAAGATTTTGGTCTAAAAGAAAATGCCCTTGGTGATTCCTCAGGTCGTTTGTTCAGCCTACCCTTGTTTCTGAAACTGCTTTTTTTGTAGTTTATTTGACTCGACTCTAAGGGTCCTTTGGGTGTCTCTATGCATAGTAGAATTCAATTAGGGTTGCGTTGCTTTTCTTTCAGAATGTTTTCTACTTTTTTTAAAAAAATCAACTCTAAACCCCCGATCTTCTTTCATAATGATTAACACATATCCCACCTAAACCCACAAAAAAATGAAAATTTTTCAAAAAGAAAACTAATCCAAGTAATCTCTAGGTTACGATAGGTTATATTAGCTAGGTTTTACTGCAGTCAACCTGCAGCAGTTTTTTGCCTAAGTTTTCAGCTTTTAAGTTGCATGGTATGAAGCTACTTAGCTCCGTAGCTTTGGCACTAGGGTTTTGACATTATATATCATTGTAACAGCTCCAGTTCAGAGTACAATCGGATCATGAAATAGACTTGTTTGTTGTGACAAAGCCACTTCCCTATATACTCTCTTACTGAATTGTCTCCTTATCTGATTCCAGGCCTTCTAAATCTATGCATTTTTCTCTTCTAAAATTCTACCACTACTACATAAATTAAGCAACACCTTTCAGCTCCATTAAAAGCTAAAATGTTGCCACATCAATAACAGACTAAAATTCAAACAGCAATAGCCAATAAGCAAGGTAAAAGTTGCAAAGGTGACAAGGAAGGAAAATCAGAGCTAATTCTCTACCCTGCTAACAATAATAACCAAGAAGAGGAAAAAGAAAACTTAACAACACAGTCAACCATTGCCAAAAAATTTTGTTAAAAAAGGAAGCTACAATAAGCAGTTAGAAGAGGCATAATGCACTGCAAAAAGTGGAAGACAGAATAACATTGTGAATAGCTTTGTGTAGTATAAGTTAGAATCACCAGATTTTCACCGGTTATTCAAAACCAATCATAGCTGTCCAACAGAGAACCCCACTAACGGGATCAAGAATTGAAGATAGATATACAGACACACTTAGATCTTGCAGCACCCAGAACTTTAAGATTAGTACCTTGTTCTCCACCTTTAAGAGGGCAATCAAGCCATGCCACGCAAAGGGGAAATGCTGGAATAATAATATCATGGTGAACATACACATTTGAATCACCTTCTGAGTCCTCTAATATCCAAACCTGTTAGAAAAGGTTGATCCAAATAAATAGACACTCAAGTCAAGAAAGTATAGAACAGGTGCTCAGGTATTACAAAGCCCATAGTCATCAAACTAACTAATACATGCCTCCAGATGACTGACATCATCCTCATTACGTGCGCAAACTATGACTGCATCTTCAGGTTTTATTGTCATATCCTCAAGCTCTTCAGAATCGTCATCCTAAATCAACAATCAACAGGAACATATAAATGACAATATAAATGGCAAAGCAAGCACATATTCAGCAATTGCAGTTACACCATACAACCAAGGGCCCATTAAAGTGAAAACATAACAGGAGAAAGCATACATCTTTATCCTTCAGATAGGGGTCCATCTCATTATTTGGGTAATATAAGTTAGGGAGTCCCGCACCAAAGAGGTCCACATCTGGAATTCAACCCAAAAGAAAACAAAAAGAATTAGTACCAAATTAATAATGGATAAATATAGTAGAATACAAAAATGGATGCTCCATTGCAGAAGCTAGGGCCATAAGAGATGGGTTAATTTATAGATTTGCCTACTTATAGCTGATTATAATTGCAAATGTAAGAGCAAGACCGTAAGATGCATAAATATATGACAATGAATGGACAAATCAAAAAAGTGAAAGATAAAACATAAAGAAAATATATAAAATGCAGTGTACAGTTATAAAGATCATTTACAGGTAAAGCCGTACCATCATCTTCTTCGTCATAATTATCCATGTCGAGTTTCTCAAAAGCATCGGCTATGCTATCAGATTCTGTATTTGTGCTCTTGGAACCTTTACCAAGTGCTTCTGCAGTAACTAGTGCATGTGCAATTTCTTCATCCTGCTTAGACAACCCAACATCCATACCTTCGTCCTCATCCTCATCCTCATCATCATTTTCCATGTCACCATCTATACTGCAAAATGCAAATAGAAGAACCGGTAAAGAAAGGTGATAATGTTACTCAGAGAATCAACCATTTCTTCTCTGTGTGCCAACTGTATCCCACATATCAAGCCAGAAGCAACCGCTAAAACCAAGTTCAACAGCAACAGCGGACATCTTGGCCAAAAACTACCATTAATGGCTTGCCTTTTAATTACGATTTCAGATAAGGAATCTGGCAAACAATGTATGCAACAAAATACTCACTACGAAATAGTACAAGTTCTAAGCATAAATAACTTACTCTGTCCCCAGAACATCATTCTTAAGAATCTCCTCAATCTCTTCTTTTGAGGGCGGCTCAACCGCCGTGGGTACAGACTTTGCTGCACCTTTTGGAACCCAAGAAATAGCTGCTATCATTCTTTAAATTAACCAACTCCCACTTATGCAAGTGTACGAGACAGAACACAAATTCCTCCTGAAAACCCAAAAAGAAATGGTTAAAAACCAAAATACAGTCGCCCGAAACTAATATGTGGTGACTAATCACTGGCACGCGCAAAATTCCTAGGTCGTAGACAACTGCTTAAACATGATCAATAAAAATATCTCACCGAATAATAATGTAATGCAGACGGTACTATTTGGGGCTGGCTCGGGAGATATATATATATATATATATATATATATGTATATCTAATCAGATATTTAAATCCTCCTACAACTCGCTAAACAATTTGAAGAAAATTTCAGAATCAAGTTTCCAACAGCTTCAATTTGACGGCTGCAGCGAACTCTCTGGCGTTCTCAATACGAAAACGAGTTCAGGCGGCGGTCACTAAACGGCGTCTCCGACGAGTGTACCGGGGAGGACTTGAGAGTTGAAACTAACCACACGAGCACTAGGGTTTAAGTTGGTTGAAACGGCGGGGATTGTAACCCGGGGAAAATTCTGACCAGGGTTTTAGTGACTCCGTATGATCCTATGATCGTTAGTAAAACTACCCGCGTTTGAAACCTCAGCTTTTGTTTTTTATTTGAAGTACACTGCCGCACTTTGTGTGATGTGTAAGTGTACTAAAATACCCCGCCGTTGATGTTGCATTATCATATATACCATTACAAAACTTTTTTTCCCTTTTTAGGAAATATTGTTACAAAACAATGTTAATTAACTAACCCATTATATGTCCTACAAACTTTAGTAGTTTTTATGTATATTTAAGCAACTAATAATAAATTGGCATTTTCTTATTTCTTTAGCATTTGTTTCAGAAAATTAATACAAGGAATATAATATCCCCTCTATTAAGTACTGTTCTCTCGGGTTAAAAATTAATAAAAATGATAATAATAAGTACCACTCTATTTGTTTGGAATTGAGTGTTCATAATTATTTTTTAAAATATTAAAAATTAGATATACTTTATCCAATTTGTTGTTTTTAACCTTATAAAATTATACTAATAGAATAATCTCATCATTAATCTCTTAAATTTTTTTAATTCAAGAAATTTAAATTCTATTAACTCGAACGTTCTCATCACAAATATCTTAGTCAATAAAGATAATATAATTATTCATACATAGTCAAATCATTTTTTAAAATCCTTTTATTAAATTAAAACAAGACATTTAATTCAATATGAAGTGCATATTTAAAAAAAAATAAGAAAGGTTCTCAAGGCCAACGTTTGATCTACAAGACATAGAAATTTAGGCTTAGATTATTATCTTTTAATTCAAGGAATATTGTTGAATGAAATTATATCTTTACAAATAATGAATTATTTTACCAATCAAAAGTCTGCTTTAACTAAACTTCAATACTATTGTGGTGGTACTATTACAAGAAATATTGAACATTGGCCAAATTCATTCACAAATGTTTATAAATAAATAAGTATATATATATATATATATATATATATATATATATATATTATTCACAAGTGATCATTCAAAAATTAGGTGTTTGTATATTTGTAGTACTTTTTATATTATATCCTTTGTAACGTTCATAATTGTCGAAAATTTTATTCATATATTATAAATTAAATAGTATAATTAAAAATGTTACTAGAAGTGTTGTAGAAAATTAAGAGTAAAAAATCATATCATCGCATAAACATGAACAAGGACAAGGCAACAATATGTTATTTGAAAATTAGGAAATTTGTCTTGTGGCTAGGCTATTTCCCTACATTAGGTGCGTGATATACTTTTTCCTTAATACATTTTGATCAAATTACTATTACTGAAATTGCAATTCAAGTACACTAAACAAAAGAAACGAAATTTAACTACATTCCCGAATCAGAAAATGTTTATTCAAAATAAAATAATATTATTTAATGACTACATAATTCCATCCATAGGCTACTGACACAAACACCAAAATGGACATCCCGAAATTACTTTTGAGCAGACCCTTGTATGGCGAAAGGGCTCCTGAACTCCAGGGTGTAGGGGCCAGCCAGCCAATAAGGAGATGCGCTCAAGGGTGGACTAGGCTTGGGCTCTGGTGCTGGAGGACCCTAATATCAACTCTTTGCCCAGCTTCGCAATGGCCCTGAAATCCACTGATGAAATAGAAGTGGCCGGGCCTCTTGATTGTGAAAATGTCGTGGCCAGTGTCCACGGTGGCATTACATGAGTTGAAATTCTTGTGGGTCACTCGCACACCATTGTGACGTTCTTTGTTGTACATAAATACTGCAAAAAAAAAAAAGGAAAAAAATATTAGCATCAGTTATACTTTGCCAAAGGAATGATTAATTAAATATTGAAGAAGGGACCATAAATGGAGCAATAATTATAAGTAAGAAATTGATATTTTAGCCGTTGGGATAGACTTTAAAAGAAAAAATAAAAAACGAGGATAGACTTACATGCTATATATTTTATTTTTATATTATATTTTTATTAACATGGTTACTAAAAGCGAGATTGGACAATATTTTGATTAAAAATTTTCTATTTTAAATTTCTAAAGAGAGAATTATTTATTAGAGAATAAATAAAATTTAAAGTAAAAAATTAATAAACTCATAAAAAGAAGTACGACACATATTTTTATGCTTTTTTGTAAAGTGCGATAAGGAATGAAACACAAAGTGGGACAAATGATCCCAAATTGACTCTTTCGTGCTTTTAGTTGGCTCCCTTCTTACAATTTATAGCTTTTTTTTTTTGCATATAACATGGATTTTCATTAATTACGATCGCTAATTAAGTTATTAATAAAATTATTTAACTATTGTGTTGAAAGGAAACTTTAATCTATCTCTTTGAGAACAAAGTAAAAATTTTCAAATAGAATTTGATTCTTCTAACTTGAAAATCTCGTCCCCCACGCGGAAAGTCTTGATAGCAGCCAAAGTTTTGCAATCAACACGGCCGGTGTTTGTCCAACCAGCAGAATCACCTACTCTATACGTTTCTCCGTTTGATCTTTCACAAACAATCATCCCCCAAAAACATAAACTCCATAATACTCTTTGCGAAAGTCATTGCTAACCCTATAGAGAGAGCTAGAGAGAGAGGGGGGCAAAAGCGCAAACTAGAGAAATCAACACATGATTTTCTTACCATAACGTCATGCAATCCTGCATGTATAATGTTTATTTATGAATCATGATCTCTCACGCAATATTCATAATTAACCTCGCTAACATTTTTTACAGATTCTCGAACTTCTTCTAGCAACAGCAATCATAATTCTTACCATAGTTTACCCTTTCTAGAATTTTTAACCACGCATTTCTTGGAAAAAAAGTAAGAATGAAATAGTAGATTAGAGAATAAGAAAATATTTTGCTTTTAATTACTTCACTCTTGAAGAAATTAACAAGAGATACAGTAAGGCAGTAATTACAAATATACTCCACTAGTAAACTAGTAAAATTCGAACAAGACAAGCCGGCTTCCGGGGTCTCTTTAATCAATACAAAGTGCAAAGTAAATTATGAAGTCCAAGAAGGAAGAGATGCAGTCCAAGCTTCTTAGGAAGAAACAACACATTGAGCACTTAGGAAGGAGAAAGTAGAGGGGGTGGCGTTAACCCATCAGTTGAGGCGATGGTCATTTGATGTGGAATTTGTAGTTGACTGAGCATTGTCTCTAAGAACTCTGATATCAACCTTCTGTCCGGCCTGGCAGTGGCCTCGGAAGCCGCAAATATAGTAGTAATGGCCGGGGGTTTTGACTGTTATTGAGTCATTGCCGGTCGAATAGATCGCCATTGGATTACTTGTATTGCAACTGTGGAAGCCCAAGAGACTCACTAGCATCACATCGTGACTCTGTGCGTCGTACTCAAAAACTGTCATGTAGGGGAAAGAATGAGAGATTTTACGTCAAACTAGATGAATAAACGGAGCTTCGTTTTCTCAGGAAATGAAAATCTTGAACAAATTAAAGAGCAACTTACCGCTGATATCCTGAGGGTAAAAAGCTCTGGCAGCGGCCCACTTACTATAATCAATATTACCAACTGCGACTGTAGTCCAGCCGGCGGAATCACCAACCTTATGGACAGTGCTCGACGATAGCCTACAAACAACCATTATTGACAACAATAGTATGCCCTTCTTGGCCAAATCCATGAGGAGATACTTTATTTTCTTCTTTGTTTGAGGAGGCAATGCAAGGATCAAACAGAAACTATACAGATGAATACAGAACTTAGAGACTAAAATCGAATGGGTTTCAAAAGAAACTAAGCAGAGGTTCTGCCATGCCAGTCCGGTAAGAAGAAGCTATCGTGCAGGTTCAGTTTATCTCTTTGGCTCAAAGGCCAGGAACCAGATTAGTGAGGATTCAACAAATCATGACATGTATATGATTTGATGCCCGGCTCTTTGTGCTGTTTTTCTGCGTGAATTATCAGTCGAAAAGTGATGATCAAACTATATTCTGTCATGCATGCGCCGCTTGTTGCAATTTTAACCGTGGCTAATGGTGTAATTAGTGATAAGGTGAAATGCCATGAAACCAGCCTTTGTTATTACCCTCTCAATGAATTTCCCTACTAACATGAGATCTAATAAGAAAATTATATTTACAGGAGAGGGTACATGTAAAAAAATAATCCTTATAATTTATAAAAAGACAAACATTTTAAAAATATAAAAGAGTTTTAAAAGATGCTCTTAGTTTTAAAAAGTCATAGTAATGTAATCCTTTTATTTGAAATTATATTTATGGGTTAACAATCAAAATATCACAAACTTGGCTTTTTTTTTTTCGCAAGTTGCTAAATAATGAAAATAATTGAATAAGAAGAAATTGTAGACAAAAGCATCATCTACGCAAAAAGTCTATAGAACAGTTTGTTACAAATCTTGAACTAGCTAGTAGCTGCTTGTAGATATTTTTTAATCACTTGGCCTGACCTAAACTGGCGCGGCTGGCTCCCGATTTAGCCAGTCTTCATTCCTACTAAAAGTACAAGAAGTTATGTCAATAAAAATAAAATTAACTTATTTCCACGATACATATATATATATATATATATATATATATATATATATATATATATATATATATATATTAAAATAAAAATATTAAAATTAAAATTTTAAAAGAAATATTCTAGGGGAAACTTTTTTTATCCCTCAAAATATATGTGTTATGAGAAAAATCGAATAACTCAAAATATTAAAATTTTATTTGTTTAAAAAAATTCAATGCATTCTTCCCATTTGAGGTTCTTAGCATATAATTTTTACATTTTTGGTTCCCCTCAATACAAAATCAAAAGTAATATTATTTACGTTGAATCTACTAATTTTTAAATTTTTAAAAATCTCTGATTTACATACAAATATCACTAATATTCTTTTATAAAATAAATAACATGTACCATTTATTAATTGAAAGATAATTGAACCTATCCAAACTATTATTTAATTTTGAGATCCTCATTAATTAACATTTTTTTTGTTTTTCAAAAGAAAAAAATATCTTAATTAATGGCAAGTCTATTCCCTTCATTAATAATGTAGATAAATTATAATTATTAGTTACTTTGGACCACAATTTGTAATAGTCTTCTTCAATTAATCCATTAAATCAGATAATGGATGATTTAAAAAATGATATCAATGGACTGCTTAACAAAGTAATTAAAAGTTGATATATCTGAATTATTTTTATTTCTTAGTTTTTTTTGGTTAAATAAAAGCAAATGAAAATTTAAACATAATATTGACATTGAGGTTTAAGTAAAAATTCATTTATTCTATTGGAAACTATATAGTATTTATTTGTTTGTTTTCTCGTACTAAGTGAATAATTGTTTTGATACAATAGTTTAACAAAAGAAAAAGTACATTAAAGCTTTATTTTTACAAAATAATTAAATATATGAAATTTAATTTTCTAAAAAATATGAAATTTAAAATTTAAATTAATATATAAGTAATTTAAAAAGTATTTTAATAGATTTAAAATGATCATAACTAATTAAAAATTTAAAGTAAATCAAATAATTAAAGTTTTTTACTTTTATAAAGTAACTCAATATACAAAATTTAATTTTATAAAAAATACAAAATTTAAAATTCAAGTTAATATACAAGTAGTTGAAAATTATTTTAATAAATAAAAAATAATTCTAACCAATCAAAAATTTTTAAAATAATAATTAAAATATCATACTTTTACAAAGTAACTTAATATATGAAATTTAAATTTAAATTAATGTATAAGTTAGTTTAAATTATTTTAATAGATTAAAAATTATTCTAACCAAACAAAAAATTTTAAAGTAATAATTAAAGTCTTAACTTAATATACAAAATCTAAAATTTAAATTAATGTATAAGTTAGTTTAAAGTTATTTTAATAGATTGAAAATGATCCTAACAAATTAAAATTTTGAAAACTAATTAAAAAAGTAAAAACTATAAGAAATTAGAATAATTCAAATTCAAGTTAATATATAAGTAGTTTAAAAATATTTTAATATATTAAAAATAATTTTAAGCAAATAAAAAATGTATTTTAAAATAATAATTAAAATTTCCTACTACTTTTACAAAATAACTTAATATATGAATTTAAAATTAATATTAATATATAAGTTAGTTTTAAATTATTTTAATAAATAAAAAATGATTCTAATTAATAAAAAATTTTAAAATGATAATTAAATTATTATATTTTTACAAAGTAACTTAATATAAAATTTTAAAATTTAAATTAATAGATAAATTAATTTAAAGTTATCTTAATGGATTGAAAATGATCTTAACCAATCAATTTTTTAAGACTAATTAAAAAAGTAAAAATTCTAAGAAATTAGAATGAGAGATTTTAAGCCATAAAAAATAAAGTATATGGATAAAAAAATTATATTTCTAAAAAAATAACTACTTCGTATAATTTTTTATCTATATATTTTATTTTTATTAACATATATATAACTTACATAATAATTATAAATTATTTAATAACTATAATAAAACCGATCATTTTCTACACATAGATACAATCTAGCACGATGTAGACAATACATTTTCTCATCATTGAACGGATTTCAAAACATGCTTTCTTTTTTTTTTTTTTGCCTCAACAATTACTTAGGTATTTATTTTCTAAATAAATTATTTTTTGTGATTATCAACTAACAAAAAAGTAACTTCATGACACTTTTAAGGTTGACTTACAAACATTTTCAATATTTTCTAATTTCTATGAATTGCACATATTTTATATTTCAAAAGACTCTCATAATTTTTTATTTTGAAAGTGGCTTCAAAAGAAGAAAAAAAAGTTTCAATTTTGAAAGATAATAGGAGAACATATTTTAAGAATTCTCTCTCTTTTTTTTTAAAGTATTAATCGCACAATTATGGGTTCCCGACTTCCCGTGCGGGCAAAATATCCGGCCCGTATTTCTCTTCGGAGACAAAGCGTTTTGGCCGTGCTGGGGATTGGAGTGGTCTCACACCTGCAGTCGCTGGCTCTTATCCACTTTCACGCCCTTACTGCTTCCCCTCCGTCGGACCGGTGTCCATTTCTGAGTCTCGACGGCCTAAACAATTTGGTGGCATTTTATCATACACTTCTTTGCATCTGCAATGGCGATGACTCTCTCGCCTTCAACACCTGTAGGATCCATTTACCAACACAAGCCCAGCGGCACTACGAAAGCCGCAGTTTCCCTCCAAGCTCAAGGTTGACCTATGAACTTCTCCTGTATTTTTACTATTAGCAATGCGAGTAGTTTCTTTTAAACTAGAAGAAATCTCTGGTACTTACTCTACTCGAAAAAATTGCAGGTGCTCAGGCTACAAGAAGTAAAGCGATACCGTGGGCCGCTGCTTCCAATTACGCCAAACTTGAGCTCGGAATAAGGGGGCTTGCAGTGAAACCACTTGTTAAACAATCGCGGACGAATAGGTAGTGGAATTGCGAAATTCAGTTGGTTGTTTAGTTGTTTGAGTGAGATTTTGGGCTGTTGTTGGCCGTCTGAAACTGGAGTCCTGGTGTAATGATTCATAGTTTTGCTTACCCATCTTGGTTTGATTATTTTGCAGAGCTGGAGTTCTGAGGTGTGCAACTATTGAAGAAATAGAAGCTGAGAAGTCGATGATTGAGAAAGATGCTGTAAATGTTCTACTTAACTGTTTCATAAGAAGTTTATAGACCCTCCGCAAAGAGAATAAGAAACTATAGTAATTTTGGATTGGACACGCCTGCGATTTAGAACTTGACAGGTGTATGCTCAGTTATCTCAAAAACTCTTGAACAAAATTTCTTGACTGTTCCCTTGCATTCTGTTTGCAGAAGGAAAGAATGGAGAAGACTATCGAAACAGTTCGCTCAAATTTTAGCTCAATAAGAACGGGCAGAGCAAACCCAGCAATGCTAGATAAAATTGAGGTAAACATTCATAATATGACTTATAACTGTAACATGAATTTTTGGTTCTGGTAATGCACTAATTTTTCATATTTCAGCATCTATTAAGATATTGGCCTTGTTTTCTATATATGAACTTTCTTATTGATTCTAGGCAAGTCTTAAATTTGTATCATTTTTTTTGTTAAAATTGTTTATTCGTAAAATTGAAATTAAGAAAACCTCTTGGAATAATCTGCTCTTTGCACTCTGGTTAAGTTCTGTGATACTGTTTACAATTTAAATTTCTATAAGCCAGCAAAATGTAGGCATTGCTTGATATTTGCTAGAGCATATAAGAAAACTGTCATCGTTGATAATTATTTACAATTTTACGTAGCTGAACATAATTCTTTGTCTTTTCCATCTTACTTTCCACTGCTAGGTGGAGTACTATGGAACACCTGTCAGCTTGAAGAGCATAGCTCAAATCAGTACTCCTGAAGCAAGTTCCCTTCTGGTGCAACCGTATGATAAATCCAGGTATAGTTTTCTAATTTGTATGTGGACTAACAGATGAATATGTGGTAAGCATATAAGCAAAGCCTCTCTGCACTTTTAAATCAACATGAAGTTTTTATA
Organism: Rauvolfia tetraphylla; assembly: GCA_030512225.1. Classification (NCBI taxonomy): domain Eukaryota; kingdom Viridiplantae; phylum Streptophyta; class Magnoliopsida; order Gentianales; family Apocynaceae; genus Rauvolfia; species Rauvolfia tetraphylla. Next base: position 542,204 of record JAJQKT010000037.1, read on the forward strand.
TTTGTTGTGGATTAACGTTCGTGTCTTTTTCCATGAACTAAAACATAATTAGAGATAAGAAGAGATTGATTTCAAATTATTGGGGACACATGAACATCACTGTTTGTAGATCTTCTAACGCATTATATACTGGATCTCACTGAACATACCCATAGCCTAGGAAATCCACCTGTGCGGCTTGCTTAATCAACTAGATTGAATATTTTAATATGTGAATCTCCATGTAAAATTATTTGATTATCTGTCATTTTATCAGCTTGAAGGCCATAGAGAAGGCCATTGTCAGTTCTGATCTTGGTATGACCCCTAACAATGATGGAGAAGTTATAAGATTGACCCTCCCGCAGCTGACATCAGAGAGGAGGAAGGTATTCTTGATTTTTCTTTTTTGGCATTTTTTGGATGAATCTAGTTGTCTCTTTTATATTATTTTGATGTCTTTTATTCGTATCATTTACTTAGACCATCTTCAATGGAAATATGTTGTATTCTATCAAGACATTCATGAATAAATTCATTGACATTGTTCTTGATGTATACTAGCTCTGCAAATGTTTGCTGTTGATTTTGGAGACCAATTTCACGTAGTTGCTGCTAGGAAGCAGTGGTTACTGATTACAGAAGCTGATTCTTGATACTTTATTCTCTTGATAAGAAATGTGCTCTTAGTGGTTATTAGAGTCCTTGTATTCAAGAGTATTTGTTGCATCTTGAGATTTATTTATTTCACCCATTTTCTAGGGTTTGTTTCTTTTCAGAATTTCAATCAGTGATATAGCCCAATTTGATTTGTGCTATTAAAAATGTCTTAGCAGCCATTTCCTGTATTTCAATGTATAGACTAAACATTCTAGCATTTGCAGCATTTCATTGTGTGTGAACATTGAGACACAATAACTTATGCCTGATATTTACTTGTAGTTATCTTGGTCTTACTTGAATATGCCCAGCCGGCAGGTCTTAGGGCCTCTACTGGATTTTGTGAAACTGAATCCTTTTTAACACAATTGAATAATAATATCCTTTGATAGTCTGAATGAATCCAGTCCCTTAATCTAATTTTGTTTTTCTCTCTTCTTTAACAGGAATTATCAAAAGTTGTGGCCAAACTCGCTGAGGAAGGCAAGGTATGTTTCTTCTTCAAAAATAAACTCTGAAGGGGATCATTTAGGGAATGTGATGGTTCTTTCTGTCATTCTACTTTGAAAGCACTAAATATTTGAGGAAAAGGCGTTGGCAGGTTAAAACTCACATCAAGAGGAGGGTTTATTCCTTTTGGCTGGTGTTGCTGCTGTCTACTAGAGAGTCCAGAATCACTAGATATTCAAATTTCTGAAACATCTTTGAGGAGTATGAAAATAGCTGTAGTTTGAATAAGATTTTGATAAGAGGGAATTGTTTCTCATTGAATTATATACATGTGGAAAACATATTGAAGAGAGCATTCTTTATATGCCTGCAGGAGCAGTTAGTTTTCTTTATTGGTTTTGGTTGCATCTCATAATTCTAACTATAGTTAAATCTGCAAATTTCCTAGCCAGGAAATTCATTTTCAATGCAGTGCTTTATAAAAAATTCTGGTGTTGTGATAGTGTTTCTTATGACCGATTACTTTTCTTGGAAACTATGCTTGACTTGGATAAGGTCCTTCCCTACAGGTTGCCATAAGGAACATAAGGAGAGATGCAATAAAATCATATGAAAAGCTTGAGAAGGTTTGTACTTTCTTCAGCTGTTTTCTTCTCATTGGTGTATGGCAACTCACCTGTCACAACCATTATACGTGCAGGAGAAAAAGCTTTCTGAAGACAATGTAAAGGACCTATCAAGTGATTTGCAGGTATCTCATATTCCGTAAATTCTTCCTAATAAAAGAAAGTTGCCGTTGATCTAGTGATATCAGCATTATTCTTCAGAGATGAAACCACTAATATATCTGGTCTTTGGACCTGTAACCTTAAGCATAAGCCAAGCACAGGAATAAAGCTCCAGCTTGCAATGTGCACAATAATTCAGGTGCAAGTTTAATTTATCCTTGATGGCAGCCAAACAAGCTCCCTGATCAGTTGTACCCAGAGCAGGTGCCCCTGAATTTGATATGCAAGAACACAGTCTATTTAGGCTGCTTTTGTTTGGCTGTTTTTCTGATGGCATTAAAGGTATATAACTAGTTGGCATAAGGAGGTAGATGCAGTAATAGTTTTAAGAACATGGAGCCTTCCTTGCTTCCGGGCCCCGTAGGTCAGGGCAACTAGAGGCAAAAATATAATAGATCTAGTAATGATGGGTATTCTGCTCAGTATTGGGTGGTGGATGTTATTTTTATGCTTTCCAGCAAAAACTTTGGCTCTTAAGATCCATATGGCGTAATATTTTTAGTGAGAGGATAATAACTAGACTTTTTTTTTTTTTTTGAAGATGTTTTCTGGGTGTTTCTATCACTGGGAAATCCTGAAAGTATTTTTCTTAAGATCAATTTAAGCCTAACGATACACGGTGGCTTCTTCTTTGTATTTTAGGTCTAACGTTTTCCTGTCTTCCTAATCACAACTAGTCAATTCTTTAGTTTGAAGATTGCTCCGAAGTCTTAATCTTTCTCTGCTGTATGCAGAAAGTGACAGATGATTACATGAAAAAGATCGAGTCAATCTACAAGCAGAAGGAGAAGGTAAGCATATGGATGTCATTTTTGTTTTGTGCTTTCATTTTCAATTGACGTAAAATGAAGACTGCCTATTCCTTTTTTCCTTACTTGTCCTAAACTTTAAAATTACCAGGACAAAGACAAAAGAGAAAAAAGGCACAAAAACTCTTCACTAAATGATTTTGTTGTGCCTAGTATTCTGCACCTTCTTCAAGTTGGCTAGCCTGACATAAAGCAAATTGAGAGAAAAATTCTTTTTTACTATCGCTTGTAACTTAATATTAACTCTTCTGATACCGTCTTTGTTATTTTCTTGACGAAAATTTTTCAGAAATAGCTGTTTCTTCCTGCTTGTTCATTACCTTACTGTAAAATTGTGACTCGTTCCAGGAACTGCTGACGGTTTAGCATCAGTTTTTGCAAGGTGATTGGATTAGTTATCTGTGAAGGCACTCAACATCTGCTCCTGTGCCCCATGCCTCTTTTCCCCTGGCGATTATAAGTAATTAATTGTGTATTCTTGTATGTAAAGAGTAGCCAAAATTGACCTTAAATTTTCTTGAAGTTGGCGAATAGGAGGCTTGTAATGTAGTTACTGCTGTAGGCACGAAAGCCGTGAAGAATCCTCAGTTTTGACAAGTTCGTCCAAAAGTTGGTTTGACAACACTACGGGTCTATGTTGTTCACTCCAGGCAGTGCCTTTTCTGGGTTCAAATGTTGTTTCCTTTTTTTTTTTTTTGGAGGACTTGGTTTGACAACACAACGCGTCTATGTTATTCATCAGCAAAATATTATAGGTGTATTTAGATTATATTTGGTTAGAAAAATTTTTATTTTAAGTTTTGTTAAAATAAATATTTTATAAAAATAAAAGTAATATCTGTTCAAATATAGTCTACACTACATAGTACAGAAGCTCGGGAAATCAAAAGTGGCACTGTTGATGAGGGTTAATGGATTTGAGACTATAGGAAGCCTTCCCTTGGTGAGGTATCATTGTGATTGTACAAGCGCATATGATCTTGGGTTTCAGTTTATCCAGTTCTGCCTTCGAGGGCGGGTACAGTCTGAACATGGAATAGTGTTGAACGGGGGCCGACGTCCTTCACCGGATGCGAACTGTCTCTCTTGAGTCTTGACTTTGTGGGTATCATGTTTTTGTTCTTACTTCAGACATCCGTAGATTCTGCAGCTTTTGATGGATTTCCTAACTGCTCATAGGAAAAGCGACAGTGAATCCCAAAACCCATCCGCCCGCAACTTGTCCTGGAAAGCGGCGAATGTACTAGTATCTTTTAGGTGCTTCTGGAGGGACCACTTGTGGGCACTTTTCTTTTGTTTTGTTTTTTTTCCCTTTTCCTTGTGTCTCTACACCGCACTTCCAATTGTTTCAACGTAACCTTTAAGCTTCGGCTGTTTGAGTTTGGGAAGGTAATATATATTCAGGATGCATATGAACAAGGTTTTATCCAAATAAAAATATAATTAGTTATATTTTTCATTAAAAATTAGTATTTTAAAATTTAATATAAAAAATTTTAAATTCAAAATATAAATTCTCAAACAGAATATAAATAATCAAATACTTAGTTCATTGTATTATCAATTGAGTGTTCAAGTATAGTTTTTATTAGTAGATTTTGGCATGTCCCTCCCCCTTCTAATAGAATGAAACTTGAAAACATTTTGGTATATTGTCAACAATAAGTGAAGATCCCTTCTTTTACAAAATTAGAGGGCCCTTTGCTGGTCATGATCCCGAGCGATATCACTCTCTGTGGTCCCGCTCCATTTCGCGTCTTTAATTGGGTGGAAAAAATGAATTCTATAAAAGCAAAGAGTATAAAATCAAAATCCTTTATCAAAATGCACCAAATGCTTAGGTGATGACATCATAAACTCTTCTCGTTAGCTTTTGTATATTCGAATGAGGTTGAAATTTTATAAAAATAAATTATTTATAAAATTTAATGTGATTGAATTCAAAATTAAGCACCAATCCAAATACCCATAATAGCTCTAATTTTCTTCTTTTAGTCAAATTATATAAATTCATAGTTTAATGTAATTAATTTCTCGACCACACATTCAAAACTAGGTAAGGGACAAAAAAAAAAATACAATCAAATTATAATACATAAGAATAAATTTTAACTGTCGTTTTGTTTTTCAATCGTCCAATTTCAAACAAAAAAAGATGTTGCCTCGAAGTTTCCACCAAAAGCAAACCCAAATTGGTTGATCAAGAAAATTCCCGTTTGAGGCAACTAGAAGGAGCTGGTTTCTCTCCAAAAGGCATTGCCTCTCATCGCAGAATCAAAACAATTTCTTGATTTTGAAACACATATTTTCTTTATAACGGATTTATATTCGCTTAAAATTTTTTAAAATAAAAAATCAAGATTTTTTAATAGTAACTTTTTTTATAGTAAATTATCATTTTAAAATACTTCTGACCTTAAAAAAAGAAAAGAAAAAACAAAACAAGCTATTTTGAAAACTGAAACAACAAGCCCTATTGAGAGTTCACGCATTGCTCATGCTGATTAGGAAGGTGAATAGTTAGTCGAATGTATTAGTATAATTGTGCATTTGAATTGAATTTTTTTCCTTAAAAAATTGCCGCCTTAATTTACTTGTAAAATTTTACATCTCTTGATGAACATTCACTTTAGATTAGAAATCAAGAATTGACATAAGTCCGCCGGCATCTCAAAGCAAACGAGTCGGAACCGTCAACATCATCATCTCCAGCCGCTCACCTTTTATATTAAAAAAAATAAATTAAAAAGGTAGTAAAAATTTATAAAATGCTTCTCAGTAGTCAGTAGTAAAAAGTTAGGATATCTTCCTCGTCTTATTTGTGACGTCATGTGAATCCGTGACTTTAAAGTAATTAGTTGCTGGATTTAGATCGGATCTGATTTATTAGGTTATTTATGGGTTGAAGGTTTGGTGGATGATTAGATTAGTTCGTGCAATTTTAATTATTATACTGTCGGCCGTACACTCTTTGGCGCGTTCGTCATTTCAAACTTCCAGCCACTAAAAATTTTGCACTTCACTTTGCTTTTAGGCTTTAATAAATAAAATAATTTTACACATTAATTTATTTTACTTTAACATTTTATATCTTCGTGAGAAATTATAATATAGGAAAGTATTATCAATCATTACACAAAAATGTCATTATCTTATTATGAAAATAAATTAAAAAAATAATTTTTCATTCAATAATATTTATATTAAAAAGATAAAACATTGTTAAACTAGTTTAAAAGAGACCTGTTCTAAACAGGTACGAAATGTTTGACAACTATTTTTTTAAAAAAAGAATAAAACTAAAAACAAATACGTTTAACAATTAAATATTTCTTATGGTATAACATAATTGAATAAATTCAATATGATAAGCCAACTTAAACATTATTTGACTGATAAAATTAGTCTAAGAAACAAATAACACAAAATTAACTGTCTTGATACTTTACATTAGAACTCAAGCAAAGTGTAAAACAAATTGTATATATATATATATATATATATATATATATATATATATATATATATATATAAAGTGAAAAAGGTAAAAGTTCCATTTCAATGTATCAAATCAATCTAAAATATTAAAGAATTTTGCTAGACAAATACGCCAAAGTGGAAAAAAAAAGAAAATAGTGTATTTAGATTGAGTTTATTATGAAATTTAATGTAAATTTTTTATTTTTAATTTTTTATAAAAATATTGTTTATAAAATTTAAAATAAAAAATTATTAAAGAAATACAATAAGAGGCCATCGCGACAAACAATGAAAATTATGAAATGAAATGGGGCATTAAGATTGAATTGTGGGGAAGAGAAGGCAGAACGGGTATTTACTAGGAAAAAAAATGAAGAACGTACGAACGAATCGGTCATTTCTTGAAAAGCCACACGTGATTTGTTACGGCAGTGGTATTTGGCAGTAACACGCGGGAAAAGAAAAGATATTTGTTCCACATTCCTCTTATGCTTCACACTGAAATTCTCCAATTAAAATCTGCCACGTATACGAACCCGTGGAGCCCTCGATCTGCCTGACACTGATTCACCCTCTGCCCACGCGCCAAACACCAGGCGCGTCCTACACTACCGCTCTAGAGTTTAGGGGGATACGTGACAATCGGGATACAAAAGCACAGATAGAGTGAGACCCACGTGGCAATCCGGACCCACTGGCGACCTTTATTTTCCTATTATTCCATCAGAAAGCAACTTTTCCGCCACGTTGGCACAGCCTGCTATCAGCCCTTGGATCAAAATGTCATCCGACGGTTAAAAAGAGATGCAAACGTCACGTACAGATCCGGTGCGGGCCAGCACGGCTTTAGAGCAAGCAAACAGAAACACCAACAAATAACAGATGATGAGATGAGCAGAGCGCAGAAAAAGTGAAGCACGCAGGCAGCGAAGAAGGCATTTCAGTTGCAGCGAGAAAAGTTTCTGAAGAGAGTGATTATCTTCTCTTTCAGTTTCTCTATCTTCTGGAAGCTTACAATTCTTCCGGCGAAATTTGTCCGTGCTTGCAGCTGAATTGTTGCCGGAGATCGGTGGTCTTGAGTTCTGAGTTGATGAAAAGAGATCGAGGAACATGGAGAGGAACAGCGAAGCAAAAAGAGGGAGCATGGCGGCTGTTAATGGAATTGGACTGTCCAGACGGCGACACAGAATTACCGCTCTCCGAGATTCACCTGGTTCGAAGAAATACACCACTATCCATCCCTGTTGCGTTTATCTTTTTTATATATATTTATAATTGGTTTATCTGAATTTCCTTTTGCCAGAGGAAGAAGGACAGATGGACTTGCAGGAGACGGTGAGGTCAAGAGAACGAGAGCGAGTACAAAAGGCGGACAGAGTTAGAGGTCGAGATCAAGAATTGATGAGTCAGCGCAAGAGGAGAAGGACGGTGAAGTCCTCGGAAAGGGGTAAGCACCGAGATGTTGAAAGTGGTGGTGCTCAGGAAAGTTCTGGCCCATCCGGAGAAGAGACCTATGACGAAGACTACGAGGAACCGTCATCTTCTATGTCAAATCGCGCTCTTCCGAGGACTGTTTCTCCGACCAGAATCTTTAGGTCGATATGGGGCTTGCGAGTGGCCGATGAGATGATTGGTGCTGAGGTCCCAAGAAGAGCTCGCTCTGGTATGAAGATTTGCAGTATCAGGATTAGAAACTCCAATTGAGGTTTATTGTTAATCTGATTGTTGATCTTTTCGCTTTATCTATTTGAAAAAATATTGCAGCTTCCGTCAAAAGGTTAAATGCACAGTGGACTTCCAGCCCATGGGGCTCTGGAGAATGGCAGGGCCGGAGGACATCGTCTTTGGGTGGAAGTGTTGATATTATTTTACCTTCGTCTTCAAGTGTTTCTCTCAGGAAGAAGATGGTTGGTTCTTCAGTATTTTCTTCTGAAATTTCCAATATAGTTTTTGCGGCATTAGTAGTCTAATGAACTGACGAGATTGGGCGTTTCTTGTACTGTAATGATACCTTGCAGAAACCTAAAGGTCTGATTTCTAAGGTTTCTCGCAAGCCTCTTCCTTCAGTTCAGGACGATATTGAGATTGAGGTGGTTGAAGCTCTCTTTGATCTGATGAAGCAGTCTCAATCTCAGTTGCAGTCCCAGAGCTCCAAGAAAGAAGAAAGAATCAGCGATAGTATCTCTGAGGGAAAGCTTGATTTGATTGGTAATAAGGATGTTCACACCAAATCTGATTGTTCTCCTACCGTCTCTGCACAAATTGGTCCGGAGACGTCAGATTTGCCTCCGGACATTAACTCTACTTCCATCGCCTCGCTTGAAGCCGGTAGGTGTTTACCAGATTTATTTCCCTCCAAGGAACAAATTCTGCCATATTCTTCAGTTTCCAGTTAAGAGCTTTATGGTTACCTATTAATTTAGTTTTTATTTCCATTTTTTCCATTGGTTTTGGTTCAAAAGAATTGAGCACTGAAAGCGAGTTGAAGTTTGGTAAGATGTCGTCTGATGCTCTGGAGCGGACTGGAAAAATTAGTCTCGGGAAAGGGAAGGAATCAAGCTGGCCAGCCGAAGAATCTATCGGAGGAGATCAGGTCGTAGTTGCGAAAGACGAAGACTGTAGATCATGTGCGAAATCCGTTGGGGATGGTTCTGCGGATTCCACAGTGTCAAAAGGGTAAGCATCTTTTAATTTACCTTTTCTAATCCACAAACTCTCTCTTTCTCTCTCTACATTGTATGTGCCTCTTGCTACAAAAAAAAAAAAAATTATATGTGCCTCTTACTCTGTATATTTCTGTAACGGGGTTGACCAGGAATTTGGCATCAGATGTGGTTAAGCCAAAGACGGAGGCAAAATTTGAGATTGATCTGATGGTGAGAATGGCAAGAAAGTTTATGAATTTTGAATTCCTTCCCAACCTCCCAACCCCCCTTCCGCCGCCTCCCTTTCCCCCAGACATCCTCTTTTTGACTTCTGAAGGTTTATTTGCTGTTTTGATAGGCACTGCCACCCATGCCTTCATCTCCAGACAAGGATGGCTTGAAAGTTATGGCGCCTGACCTGAAACTTGATTTAGAGAAGCCAAAGCAAGAAATCGTCAGCAGTTGCAGCTATAACAACTTACAGGGGAGGGAGCGAAATCACTGCATAGTGTCTGATTCTGAAAGGAAGAATTATGGTAATCCACTACTCAATTCTGGTAGCTTCAGTTCCCTTCTTTTCTTTTGTGTAATTAGAGTTTGCTGCTTTCCCCAGTTCTGGCGACTGGTTGGGCAGGAGGGGTTTCTCAGCCAGGATGCGACTTTTTTCCCCTGGATGAAAGTTCCAGAACTACTGCATTGCAGGTCTTCCCACCCCCTCGCCCGAGCGCCCCTGCCCCGCGGGGTGCTTTATCACGTTAAAAACTTCCTTTGTCTAAATATCTTGATTACTTGGATCTTTAGAGAACTTTTGCTCATTAACTCTGAAAAATATGCAGCTAACTCCGTTTGCACTCTCTCAACCTCGGTCAAAGAGATGTCTGACCCATCAGTATGTAGCTTGCAACATTCGCCATCACCAGCTGCTTAACAGGAAGTATATGCTCCCAACGGCAGCTGGTCCTGCTACCTTCCATGAGACCAAGCCCTGCAGTCGTAGTCCTGCAGCATCAACACCTAATTCATTCCTTGGAAACCCGTTGTTGGGTGACTTACCAGGCAGGCATTCTTTGGCGACTCCACCGGATATAAGTGTCAAAGGTAAAAGCTTTGAAGTTACAAACCCCGTGGATGCCACAATGGATGAGCTGCTTTTGCCTCAACAAATATCAGAGCAAGCCCCAGCAGGCAATTTGTTGGTATGTTAGGCTCGTTCTTAGAGTCTCCGTAGTTATATATATATATATATATATATATATATATGTGCTGGTACTATGTTGGTTGATATGTTACATTGCATCAACCTGCTCTCATGTTTCCACCGGGGCAGCATGAAACAGCAAATCTGACTGCACAACAGCCTGGATCAAATAAATCTGCTACAGAAATTGGCAAGGCAACTTTATCAAATGATCCAGCTGGTGGTGGACCGGCATTTGGCACTTTATCATTTCCAGCAGGAAAAGATGCAGTGAGCTTCAGTTATTCAAGTCTCCCTACCAATGACGCTCCTCCATTTATGGCAATAATGCACAGCAATACAGATCCGTACTCTGTTTCAACAAATAGCGGAATGCCTCTGCCAAATAAGGGAGCCCAGGCCCCTGTTTTACCTTTCCTTAATGCTTCTTACTATCCTTCAGTGTTCTGTATGCCTCAGAATCAGAAAAAACAATTGGCATTTCTGCCTCAGATGAATCCTCTGTATCAACTCCAACAAGCTTCCCCCACTATGGGCATCTCTAGCAGCTCAACATCTTGCCATGAGCAATCAAAGAATCATCTACAGATAATGGCACAGAGTAGTAGCAAGAGTTCTTTTGGCTTAGAAGCATTGCAACTACAGCAACCACAGAAGCAACATGTTCTGGGACCACATTCATCTAGCAAGTCTGATGATATCCCAGGTTCTCAGGCTCAAAACCATGGAATTCCTTCCCAAACAATGAATTTTGCTTTAGTGTCCCACGGAGATGGCAAGCAGCGGCAGCAGCCAGGTTCTGAACAGGGGGTGGAGGTCATCTCCCCTAAAGCAGTTGGATTTTCATTTGACTCAACTGCTTCAACTAAGCTGGCAGTCCACATTTCAGCTCTGCCACAAGACACTGCTGCTTTCCAGATGCGATCTAATATAGGTCAGCTGGCATGTCAGTTTATATCTTCTGCTCAAGTAGCACAAGATAAAAATTTCCAGGTTGCAGGAAAAAAGAGCGTAGTTATCTCAGATGGTACTGTTGATGGAGAAAAGGCACTCTTGGTTAAATCTCTTGATCAGTCTCTTATGTTGTCCAAATTGGAGTCCAAAAGTCCTTCAGCTTCAACTGTAAAGGAAGTTACTATTGATGGTTCGATTCAAACTCGGAGTTCTTTGACACAATCTAACACCGGAAACCACTCTTCATCCTCTTCAACTGCACCTAAAACTGCCTTTTCAGTTAATGCTCCAATATCTCAGCAGCAACGGCAGCAAAAAGAAATAAATCAGCTTCAGAGACAGCATACACAACAAATGCAGCTGACAGGTACAGTTCAAGTTCAGGCACCAATGTCTGACAACTTCCGTTATTCTTTCATTGGCTGCAACTACCCAAATATTAACCCCATCTTTTCCCTTGTTCATAACAACAATCTTGTCCAGTCTTCCCAATTGAAGAATGCATCCGTCGCTACAACTTCTCAAATCCCTTCGTTAGCCACCATCTCCAGCCTTAAAAACTTTCCCCTGCAACAATTGAGAAATTCCCAAGTTCCCCCTCATATAGCTTTTGGAAGCAGTTTGAACTCAGCTACCTTAGGCCAGGGTCAGCAATTTCTCATAAACAGGAAGCCTACTTCATCTGTAGTTAATGGGCACTCATCTAATTCTTCTGCCTCGATGTGCATCTATGGAAGTGGTAGCTTGAAAACTACTTCTGGAGACCGCAGAGGCTATGCTGCTGCAGTTGCAGAACTGCCACCCCAGCAAACAGAACTGTTAAACGGACCGAGCCAGAAATCCGTTCCAGTTTGTGGAAGGGATGTGCCATCAATAATAAGCACGTGTCCCAGCAAACTGTCTGAGCTCGACTACTAGTGAAATTGTTGCATTAGGGGAATGAAGGATGAGACTGTTAATTTTGGAGCTCTCTGCTCTGCTTTGCTTCAGTCAGATGAGGAAGCCCGAACTTCTCTGGTGTCTTCAAAACAGAGCACAATTAATATGGTGGTTTTTCCATACTGCATGCTTATTGAATTTTGGAACACCCGTGAATGTGCCCATGCTGAACACCCATGATGTTGTCCTTATGTCTGCCACAAGCCAATATTTTATTATTGTTTAACACTCCCCCTCAAGTTGGAGCATGCAAATTACGAATGCCCAACTTGGACAGAAGAAAAAGGAATTGATGATTTCCTAAGGCCTTGGTAAAAAGATCTGCAGGTTGGAAAGCAGTACGAATATGATGAGGAGCAAGCCGTTTAGAAGTGATTTCATCACGAACAAAATGACAGTCAACTTCGATGTGCTTTGTACGCTCATGATAAACTGGGTTTTCAGCAATATGAATAGCAGCCTGGCTGTCACAATAGAGTTTAGTAGGATGTAAATGAGGAACACCAAGATCTGTGAGGACATAACGTATCCATTTTAGCTCACAATACACAGCAGCCATGGAACGATATTCAGCTTCGCCAGATGATCGAGAAACAGTGTGTTGTTTCTTCGTCTTCCAAGAAATAGGAGAGGATCCCAACATAATAAAATAGCCATAAAGAGAGCGTCGCGTGATTGGGCAGGATGCCCAATCAGAGTCACAAAAGGCAACAAGCTGTAAATCACTAGCAGAGGGAAGAAAAATACCTTGTCCAGGACTATTTTTCAAGTAGCGAACAACTCTCAATGCTGCATTCCAGTGTACTTCTTGAGGTTGCTGCATAAATTGGGCTAAGATATGCACAGTATAGCTGAGCTCTGGTCGAGTGATGGTTAGATAAATAAGGCGACGATAACGTTCTGGTGAGGCTAATTGTGCACCAGTAGCAATTGCAAGTTTATGATTTTGGTCTATGGGGGTGATGGATGGTTTTGCACCTAATAAGCCAGTCTCTGAAATAATATCCAAAGCATATTTTCGTTGAGAGAGATACATACCCTCAGGAGTACGAGCAACTTCAATGCCAAGAAAATATTTGAGAGAACCAAGATCTTTCATTTTGAAACACTGACTGAGATGCTGTTTGAACCTTGCAATTGAGCTAGAATTGTTGCCTGTAATAATGAGATCATCAACATAAACAAGGACACTTAAAAAATTACTATCAACCTGATAAATGAACAAGGAATAATCAGCCAAAGATTGCCGGAAGCCACATTCTTTCAAGACAGATGCAAGTTTAGAGAACCAACAACGTGGAGCTTGCTTCAAGCCATACAAGGATTTTCGTAGCTTGCAAACTTGCCCTTGTTTAGTAGAATGAAATCCGGGTGGTAGTTGCATATAAACATCCTCTTTCAAATCACCATGTAAGAAGGCATTGTGGACGTCCATTTGATGTATCTCCCAATGTTTAGCAACAGCTACAGCTAAGAGAACTCTCACTGTCCCCATTTTCGCAACAGGAGCGAAAGTTTCATTGTAATCTATACCTTCATGCTGAGTATTTCCCAAGATAACTAGACGAGCCTTGTATCTTTCAATGGTACCATCTGATTTAAACTTTATTCGATAGACCCATTTCTTTGCCTAAGGCTCTCTTTCCTGGAGGTAGATTTGTCAAACTCCAAGTCTCATTCTGTTCTAAAGCTGCAATTTCAAGTTGCATAGCCTTACGCCATTCAGGAAATTTCATTGCTTCAGTAAATTTTGTTGGCTCAGTCCCTGTAGTAATAGCAGCCAGAAAACCAGCATGTTTTGGAGAAAAATTAGCACAACTGTCATAATGAGCCAAAGGATAAAAACACTGACCTGAGGATTCTGAGTGGGAGTGAGTAGAATGCAAAGAATTAGGGGCTTGACATTGAGTCGAATAGCAGACATAATCTTGCAATTTTGCTGGTTTCTTTCTGTCACGTGTGCTACGGCGTAAGAGATGCTGCTCATCTTGTGCTATTTCTGTGGCTCCTTCACTTGTCAAATTTTCAAATGAACTTTGGATAATTTCAGGGTCGTTGATCGGGAAGGTATTGTGGAATCGAAATATTAGGCTCACCATCCCTCCATGAGTCCCCTCTATGTCCCCTTTCATTATTTCTGCTCCCCTTACATCTAGAATGCCCCTGGATGTAGTAGAAGATGAAGACAAAGAAGAATCGTTGAAAGAAGTAGAGGAAGACGTAGGAAGAGATGTGTCGAGGGAAAAAGAGGAGCGAGGGATGAAGTAAGTGAAGAGGAAGAAGAAGCATAAGGAAAAAACGGTTTCACAAAAAGCGAACATCCCGGGAAACAAAGAAGTCATGAGTATCTAAATCATAGACTCGCCAACCCTCTTCTTCCCATGAGGATAGCCAACAAACACACAAGCTCTACTTCGAGAGGCAAACTTATCCTTGTCACGAGGAATTTTTGAGGCGTAACATAGACATCTAAAGACACGAAGATGAGAGTAATCGGGTGCTTTGCCAAATAAAATCTCATAGGGTGTTTTCCCACCTAAAAGAGACGAAGGAGTGCGATTGATTAAATAACCTGCTTTGTCAATATACACTCTCCCCAGAAATTCTAAAGGAAGATGAGATTGAAAGCGTAGAAGCGCGGCGACATTTAAAATATGACGATGTTTACGCTCAACTCTACCATTTTGTTGAGAGTACCTACTAATCGAGGTTTGATGAAGAATTCCATGATCATCAAAATAGGATTTTTAAAACTAGAAATTCGGGTTCCCATTATCGAACGAATACACTTCACTTGTTTGCCAAATTACGTTTTAATCATAGCACAAAAACTTCGTAGGGTTCGGGCAACCTCACTTTTCTCAAACAATAAGATAAATCCATACAAACGACGAGAACAATCATCCACAATCGTTAAAAAGTAAGATGCACTCACAAAATGCGGGTGTTCTATAAGCACCCCAAATATCACAGATGAACAAGAGCAAAAAGGTTCATCGATTCATTACAACTAATAGGAAATTTATCTCTTGTCTGCTTAGCCTTAAAACAAACATCACAATGATCTAGTTGCACGTAAAAAATGATCTTTAAAAGCCCGACAAATAGTGGAGAATCTTATCGGAAGGGTGACCGAGTCTTAAATGCCACAATCCTTTGGAAGCACCTAGGTTTGAACATGACAAAGTGTATGGTTGGCTATCTTGCGCAGACAATATACCCCGCTTTTTGCATTCACCCACACCAATCGGAATCCTCGAGTGTTGGCCCCTGGATTATACGAGAAACGATCGGTGAAAAAATAGTGTGCAATCTAACTCATTTGTTAATTGGGATATAGAGATAAGATTGCAGTCAGCTTCAGCACAAGCAATACATGAGACAGAAGAAAAATTATTCTCAAAAAGAACACTTCCCTCTAGTCGTGCAATAGTTTGAGTCCCATCGGGAAGAATAACCTAGCCAAGAGTGATTTCATGAACATCAATTAGATAAGAAGAATTTCCAGTCATGTGATTAGAGGCTCAGTATCCGAAGCCAATCTTGTTTGTCAAACTTACCCATTAAATGCTCTTGAGATGCGAAGACTTAGAAGAGTCTAAAAAGAGACATCGGTGTTGTCCATTGTGTTGCATTAAGACCTGAAAAATTTCTGCAATCCGTTGAAGATTCTGCCTGGACAGCATTAGAGCGGCCCATTCGCGGCTGTCCACGCCCTCGACTAGTTGCACCTCTACCTCCTCCACGACCACCTCGGTTTGATAATGTTGTTGAACGTTCCTTCCACCATTCTGGATATCCAATAATCTGAAAACAACTTTGGGAATCATGACCTTGTTTATTGCATATTGAACACACCAGTCCAGCTTTGTTTGAAGCACGAACTGCAAAGCTCACTGCATCCGTGCGATCGTCTTTGCTGCGTGCTATAGTTCTGTGTCTTTCTTCCCGAATCACCATGGAATAAGCTTGATTAATTTTTGGCAACGGCTCCATACTGAGTATGTTAGAACAGACAGTGCCAAAAACCGTATCATCCAAACCCATCAAAAATTGATGAAGTTTCTCTTCATCTTGTCGTCGAATCAGTTCAATGGTCAAGTTACATTGACAACCTTTGCACTCACAGGTAGGAATGCGTTCGTAATTAGCCAATTCATCCCATAGTTTCTTCAATCTACCGTAAAACTGCATCACGGTTTGGCCTTGCTGGCGGCAGTTTGCAATTGCTGCCTTCAGTTCCTGAATTCGTGGTCCATTGCCTATGGAAAATCGCTGTTGAAGATCTTGCCAAAGATCTTTAGCCAAGTCAGTGTATGTTATTGTCGAACGTAGTGATGGCTCGATGGTGTTGAAAATCCAGGATACAACCATCGAGTTAATCTGCCATCAATCTTCAATTTCTGCTGCATCTTTATCTGGTTGTTGTAGAGTTCCGTCCACAAAGCCAAGCTTTTTCTTTGCTCGCAGAGCAATCCGAAAAGCCTTTGCCCATTCATCATAGTTTTCTTGTTTGAGTTGAACATGTGTCAATAGAGTTCCGGGACTGTCACCTGACATAAGTGAATAAATTCCAGCATCTTTGTTATTTTGTACACAAACCGCCATTAAGATAGTCTTGTTCTGACGTCCTCTCAGAGGCAAATAAAGTTTACAGATGAAGTCCTTTTAGAAGGACTGGAACAAGAGGTAAATAAGAGGAGAAGAAGAAGAACTTGCAGTTACAGTTGTTCAAACAAACAAGCTTCATTCTCCGGGCTCTGATACCATGTTAATTTTGGAGCTCTCTGCTCTGCTTTGCTTCAGTCAGATGAGGAAGCCCGAACTTCTCTGGCGTCTTCAAAACAGAGCACAATTAATATGGTAGTTTTTCCATACTGCATGCTTATTGAATTTTGAAACACCCGTGAATGTGCCCATGCTGAACACCCATGATGTTGTCCTTATGTCTGCCACAAGCCAATATTTTATTATTGTTTAACAGAGACTGCTCTCAGCCTATGTAAAATATGAACATACAGAGTTTTCCGCTGGAGTGGTAACAGTTAATTCTGGTGCAAGTTGATCTTCATTTGAATAAGTCGTAGCTTGTCTGCTATAGATTTCTTAATTCTCACTGAAGCTGCACGGCAGACGAGTGGAGCTTCAGATGACTATTGAGGACATGGCATCTTTGAGAATGAAGGTTACCAGTGGCAGGCTGCAGAGCCAGAAGTGGCTGCTGATTGTTTGTGTTTGCAAGCTCCTATAGGCCTGAGAAGGCGTATGCAGAGAAAAACAAAGGCGTCGAGGAACAGGCAGAGATACGTGGAGTATCTGTAGATGTCAGATGTAGAGCCGCTGTAAAGGGCGAGTAGGAAGTAGAAATTAGCTTAAGGTTTTGCATGGACATTCAATGGCCTAAGGTTTTGCAAGTTAATTTTTATCCAGAAATAGTCAAACTAATTTGATTGGATTACGGTGATACTGACGTGTATATAATATATATTAGACTGACGTATTGGTTGGTACATTCTTATCGGGACGTTTTTAATTTATTTTAAAATATATTTTTATTTTTATATAAATATTTTATTTTTAATTTTTAATATCTAATTATTTATTTAAATATTTTTAATTTTTAAAAAATTATTTAAAATATTAATGTATAATATTAAATTTAATTTAATAAATTAATTAATTATTTTTAAATGAAAATATTTTAAATATTTATATATTTTTATAAAATTTACTAATTTTTTAATTTTTATGTAAAAGTAATTATATATTTTAAAATTAATAAAGTATTTGTTTACGGTCCGTTCTCCCATCTCCCGTGTCTGACTCGGGTCTGCTTTCGTTATTTTACTGCTTAAGGTTTCTTTAACCCCCAGCTCTAGTTCTGATCGACATAAGCATGGCAAAATGTAACATTCCAAGGAACCGTTGCGGTCTTCATCAGATTGCCAGCCAAAAGACAATCAGACAATAATGGTCCTGAGTAAGGGGATGGGAGGTTACGGAAACTGTTCTCGTACATCCTCAGCCTCAGGACATCATTTTATGTTGATCTTTAAGGTTATAAATCCAACTAAATAACTTCAAACCTTCTGGCGTTTCTGTTTCCTTCCTCCGTCCCCACTGCTTTATAACAGCAATCATGTTTGCATTTGAATAATAGCCGCCCTGGAGCAATATCCCAACATGACGGATAACGCTTGACTACTCACTCGATAGGGTATTCAGTGAAGCCAAGTAATGAGATGTATAACCAAAGAGTTTGAATTTAACAAGTTAACTGGGTTAGTAACTTTAACAGTATAAGAGGGATACGAGGTGACCCAAAACACTGTTCACAGGCTTCGGGATGAAGATTTTGGTCCTATACATTATATTTTTAGCCCAAAAAAGAGTGTACTTTACATTATGCATAAAGGAATTCTATGCCAGGGTGCACAGCTCTGATATCCTAACTTAGGGTGCCGAAAATCAACCCTACATAAGAGAGCACTTCCGTTATCTTCGTCTCAAGACTATCTGTGGAGGAGAGAGACCAAACTCTGCTCAATATCTTCTTTAGCTTTTTCATCAAATGGTTCATCTCCAATGTATAGATCTATGACAGAGCGACATAATAGTTTGCTCTGGATGCTTCCCACCTCCCTTCCATCAACTGCAGTGATGCGAACAAATCATATTAGTATAAACAGAGTGACGTGCGATATTACGTATAAAAAGAAGAGGTTCCAACTTGCTGGTCATCTTTGTCAATCTGCAGTTGCATTAATGTTTTCTTCTGTTTCTTTTGCCTATTATTATCTAGTCCAGATATCAGAAATCAACTCAATTACTCCTTCAAAATGCAAACTTATATATAAAATTTCAGCATTCGCATCATGAACTGAAAACAAGCTGGAAAGAGTACGTGAAGGGAAGAAACAAAAGAAAATCAAGAGGGGAAAATAACAAGAGAGTAGATTCTAGAATTGTTTTTAGCCAACACATTCAACAACATAACTATTCTAGTAGAACTGAAACCATAGCAATAAGAACAAACAGATAAAGTTCTTCATGGGTTTTAGAATCCAACAGTGAATTTGATCGTGCAAGACCACAGAAATGTTCTAATCTTAATGATAAACTCCTGGATTTCTAAGCTTCTGCGAGACACTAAAACTGCTTACTGCAGATGTAATTTTGGAGAACAATCAATTTGGACATGGTCCTGATAGAATAATCAACCCTGTTTCTCTGTTTGTGCAAGTCTTTTATCATCCCTATCTCACGCCAGTACAAAAGGATTTCATCAGATACATTTCCCAGTACTTCTGTAAGATTGTGAAGTTACAGGTTTAACCCTTTCTAGTAACAACCAAATGGAAACAAGTGTTGCAAATAGTAACCGCATTTTTAGGTCAAAAAGAATTACAATGAAAAGAAAGTTCACAAAATCTTAGGTGAATTTATTTTCAGACTAATCAAAAGAAACAAGAATGATTCTCCAAGGGTTTTTGAAAATAAACATCTTACTTGTAGTACGAAGAACATGGCCCCGATCTCTTGAGAGGTCTATGATAGTTCCACGAGGTATTTTATATTCATCTTTAAACTGTGAAGTAAACCTGCAAATATTATTTAAGCCTAGGAATGATGTATCCGACTATCAAACCAAGATCAGTGATTTACCAAGTTTCATTTTCTGATGAATGAAGTCTTCAGAATTTACAGCTCAGCGTAGAGAGTAAATGATTTTAATGGAATAGATGTACATCGTCATGAAAAATATTGAAAGAGAAATAGAGGTCACAGTATACTATATACAATTCCTACTAAAACAGAAGGCTCCAGGCAAAACAAAGTTATTATTACTTTTAAACTTTTCTCTGCAACCTCCTTGTTTGCTTATCTTTCATTTCATAAAAAGGCGGAAGGAAACAAAAGAGTGCTCTATATTCCAAATGCGACCAATATATCTAACAGTTGATGATCCAGCTGAAAAACATCTCACAGATTTGGGAACTCTTCTATACTCCGTAAAAGTGCTTGGTGCTTGGTTTATCTTAACAGAAGTGAAATGCTATTTTATTAGCAGCAAATAGGATTTACCTGTGAAGCAGTTCTTTATTATCATTTCCCCCAAACTTCTGTAATCTGCTACCAACAGACTGCTCAAAAGCACTGCGTACAGACTTAATGCTTAGTCTGCCGTATACTATTTGAAGTCTAACGGTCATACATATATCTCCTCCCATAAGATCTTCCTTTAACTCCTTTTCTCTCAATTGAGATGTGGAGAGTTTTCCATGTTTGTCACTAAGAACTCTCTTGATGTCTTCTTGATCAGCATAGGCACCTGCACAATGTCATTGTAATATAATGAGGAGAATTCCTTCGAAATGGTGGGTATCCTCTACAAATCAATACTAAAATAACTCTGTAAGTGAAAAAAACCAAGATAGCTTGAAGCAATACCTTTACAAGTAGGGGAAAGGAAAGGGGTTTTGACACTACACAGTGAGGACAATTACAGGAAAAACAAAAACCTATGACTTGAAATTCATTCGGAATATCAACTATCATAATCCAGTGGAAGAATAAAAATTTTTCACGACCGCGACATTCTTGAAACGGGGAAAACAAAAAGGTTATCTAACAACAATAAAACAATTCAAGTTCACAAATGGCCTCCACAATCTTGTCTCGCAGAACAGGCAAAACGCAAAAATTGAAATTTGGAAATGCTAATCAAGAGATAAAACTGAAATTAGATAGAACAGAGATCAAATGTGGCACCAAAAGCATAAACATCGATGTTCTTCAAACCCAAAATTGCCTTTCTCCGTAACCCAATCCCGAGAAGGCGTTGAGAATCTTTCAGAACTGACGGGAAAGACATTCCGGCCCTCGATTCAGTTACCGGACCTGAGCTATCCGACAGAGACACAGAGCCCCACATAGGGAAGAACTGATTTTTATTTACCCATGGGCTGGGGATCAAGAAATTCAATGCGTTCTCAATGAATGGTTTGCAGGAGTTTTGACAAAAAGCAACGCCAGCTGCGACTCCGGCACCGGCAACATCCACCGAGCATGCAGCGGCAGTAGCGGAAAAGGAATTCTTGGAGAAATTGGTGGTGGTAACATTGACTGGCTTCGGCTTTGGGGGCTGAGAAAACGAGAATGGAAATCGGAAAGAGACCATCGTTGCTGCTGCTGCTCGCTCCCGGCTGGGCACTTGGGCAGTTGCGTTAGTTATAGTTACTAGTCCCGGGTTTTGACCTGTTTGGCCCTTTTTTCCCCTTAAAGTTCCTCTTATATTAAATTTTCTATCTTATAATTAAAATTAAACTTTTTCATTTTTTATATTTATGTTTTATAATTAAAATTTTATTAAAAAATATTACATGTATATTTACAAACAATTTGTATAATTATTTTTATGATGAAATCTTGAAACAGCCTGAACACATAAAAATGATGCGTTCTATGATTTCCATGCATCCCTATAGTAGTAGTTCCCATTTCATCTGCTCAGGTTTGTCTAGACAGAACAATGCGTTCAAAAAAACAAACATATTATAGTAAGTAATGTGCACGGACAACATAAATACGGACACCCTAAATAAAAAAATAGGGTCATAAACCTACCGATGGCGTTGCTAAACACAATGCCGCAAATTGCTGTATACTTCATTTTTTTCAAACAACTTTTTTCTCTTCATAAATTTTATGTTTTTGATTTGATTCCGAAAAAATAATTTTTGAATATTTCAAAATATCAATGTATTTTGGTGTTTTTATTACAAAAGGTGACATGAATGTGAATTTTATTTACATGCATTTTGGCATTTGGGGCTTTCTCATATTGGAGTTTCATAAAATTTCACGGGACTCCCTATAGTAGCGTCGGGTAATGCATCCCATGCGCTCCTCTTCTTCTTAATATTTTTATTTTTTAAATGGGACCATATGACAATTTCGTAGAACTTATATGGTCCCTTGAACACCGAACAGGAACCGTGCGAGAGAAAGGATAAATAGGAAATGAAGGTCGATGGCAATGCATGTAGTAATTTGCCGGCAAAACGCATGTGACCGACCGGCGACCGCTCGGCTCTCTCGAGAATCCAAATCCCTAAGATGCCTTGTAATTTGTTGGTGATACTGGACTCAAATTTTTAATTTTGGGCCTTTCCAGAAAGTAAAGCCCAAAAGCTTTTCATATAAAGAAGACAATTGACTGTCCGGGCTCGGCGGAGGAGGTTCACTGGGCTCAGTTATTTCTGTAAGGCTTTGATTGGGAGTGTTTGGACTCAAATAATTATGCGAAACTTGTCGGAATCATACATTTTTTAAAGCAATAATGTTTCAAAACAATGTTCTACTCAGAATTAACGAGTCAAATAAGGATCATAGGACTAGGGGAAGGTGATTATAAAGAGTGTAGTACTTTGCTTAAGTTATTTTACAAATCCGTTCATATTTTTATTTATTCGTAGTATTTCTTTGGAAGGCAGTATTCACATTATTTTTGTTAATGAGAAAGGATAATATGATTTTCCCTAAAGAGAGGAGAGCATGAATAAAATTCGAGTCTCATAAGATGTTAAATGGTACCACCTTGATACAAATATTCTTAAATATACGTTTATAACAAAAAAATCTCTCTCGGCCCATTCTAGTTAAATGATAAGCCCAATTATTAAATGGCCGGCCCAAACTATACCGTCATTGCAGACGCATTAAAACATCTAACTCATCAATCTCCATCATCCAGTTCATTAGGATCGATATCTTACGAGCCATCTACTCCTCTGTTTTTTTTTTTTTTTTTTTCAGAGACTGATAGAACCCTAGACAATTGAAAACTGATATGACCGTGAAATCCACCAAACCACCGCACATAAGGAAACCGATACAAGAAATGTCTGCATCGGTGGCCGTGATCATCAACTTAGTAGCTGGAATTCATTGGCTGTTTGGCCTAAATTTCCAGCACAAAAAAAAAAAAAAAAAAAGTGGGCAAGAGACTACATACATCGCGATGGGGGGCGGCAATGCAGAGAACTCTGGCCTGAATGGATCTAATGAAGGCATCAGAAGATCCTGTTTAGTTTGTACGGTAGTAACAAAGAATTGTTCATCTAATGAATAGAAGAATCTGCTATTCTGTTCTTTATATATTGCTATTTTCACTGACCATCCCCAGTAGCAATATGCTTTTGAAAATAAGAACAAAAAATGAGACGGATAGCAGCAATGTTGAAGAAGACGATGACGATGGTGGAAAACGTCGCCTAATGAAAGCATCGAAAGGTAGTGACCATATGAAAGATTCGGCGTCCATATTATAGAACAGAACGCGTACAAACTCCCTCTTGAATATTGGTTGGTTCCTTCTTGGACTGTTCTTTTCCTTGTTTCCAGATTTTTGATCGGAGGCTCACTGGTAACTCCAGGCCTTGCATTCTTCTCGCCTTAAAGACGCTGACAAAGAAAATAATTTCATAAATTGTACGAGAGTTTTATACAACGTAAAATTAAATGAGCTACTACCTCTCATACAAACTATAAGCCATTTTTTCGTTTTCTTCATTGTCAAAATGTTTAATATTTTTATAAATTTTAAAAATTATTTTTCTTAAATTACTATTCTCATAAAATTAATTATTCTATTATTTATTATATTAATTAAATTACTTAAGAACATAATATAAAAATAATTTTATTTTTTCTTAATTTATACAAAAAAAGTAAATTGTATTTTGAAACATATGAAATGGTAAGTATTCTTTCCATTTGAAACTAATGCCTTGCTTTTTATTGAAAATAAAGCAATTTCAAGTGAAAGAAGCATTAATTATTCTTGAATTGTTTATTTATTTGAAATTGTCAAGAGTGTATTTGGATTGTGTTTGATTGTGA
This sequence comes from Rauvolfia tetraphylla, assembly GCA_030512225.1. NCBI lineage: Eukaryota > Viridiplantae > Streptophyta > Magnoliopsida > Gentianales > Apocynaceae > Rauvolfia > Rauvolfia tetraphylla. Next base: position 566,010 of record JAJQKT010000037.1, read on the forward strand.
GAGTTTATGTCTTGAGTTTTGTGAAAATAAATTTTTTATGAGAAGTAAAGTAATATTTAATTATGTATTTAATTGAGACGAATACTATTTAAATAAATAAAATCTAATATTTGAGCTCAACCTGGGAAAAGGCAGTGTTATGTTAGACCATTAACTAAATAAAACCTAGGAAAGTGGCTTCACTTTTGTGTTGCGTAAAAATGTGATCCCACGCGGACGATTTCCTTTTTCCCCACCTTGGACAGCAATGATGGAGATTCGGAATACTTGAAACCGTACCAACTACCAAGTAGCAGCTACATATCAAAGGAAGTTTGATGGGCTTCAATTGTCCCCCGAAAACAAATGGAAAAGATCTCTTCTTTCGTTTCAACATCTTGCAATTGGAGGGACAGAGAACGTTACATCTCATGATTCTCAGCTATTGACCTCTGGCTGGAGCACTTGCCTAAGAAAACCACCATCCAATTGTTGCTTCTTCTTATCTAAATTATCGAGTCCATCGTATCGTTTATTTGACAATGCAAGTAAAAATGTGGCACTACCGAATCGTCAAAGAATCAACAATCTTTGTAAAATTGTAAACTGGGTAATAATTGTCAAGATTGAGTGGCCAAACCGTCTGATACAGTCCTGCGAATGTCTAATCAGAGGAACAGCGCAAACCTAAAGTTGCTGTCGGCACAATAATCGTGGTCTCATGTTTTAAACCAAAAATGATGTCATTTGTTGGTCGCACCACTTTAATCTTCCTATTCACAGGAATTTTCTATCTCGTTTTATGTTAAACTAGTCAAAAAATTCGTGATATGCACAGAAAAATAATTTTTAATAAAAATTTATTACATAAATTATTTTAATAATAAATAATTAGAATGACGAATATTCATAAGATGTATATATATATAATTAAGCAAGTTTAACTTGATAAGATGTTGAATACTTGTTCAATAACTCTTCTAATGTCTTAATAAAGAGATCACCATCTGCAAAATTAGTAAAAAAAATTATTAGTTATATATTTAAAAAATTATAAGCATAGCAAATTGCTTAGTATCTTAATTTAATACAACATTACCTAATTGAATGTATCATGAAATTTTACATATTTTTGAAGGTGTAAACATTCTTCACACCAATTTACTTTAATAATAAAAGTTACTAAGAGTGAAAGATTTTTATCTCTCTTGAATATAGGTACACGCATCACAAATGTAAATACAAATCTATGCAGAAATTTACATGGTCTTCTACTAACTTGTATCCATTTTCCTGAATGTCATGTAAATGAAAATTTCTTAATGATATATATGTTATGTATAATTTATAATTAAATATTGTAATTGATAAATTATATATTGAGAGATATATACACATCTATATAGATAAATACATTTAATTGTAGATCTCATAAATAACTCGCTGGACAACGAAGAACAAACTCTGCATGTTTGTCTTTTAGAAAGGTATACATACTTCCAGTAAAATTTTTCAGTTGAACGAAAAAAAAAAGATATCTTCAAATTTTTTAAAAGGAGCACAATTAGTAAAAGGTAATAAAATAACTTATTTATATAGTAGTAGTTAGTTACCTTGATATTATTTCAACTGTATTGTTGCATTCAATACGCACTTACTCTCCATAAACACACTTTGTTACACCATCATAATTGTTGCAAAACTCATACTACAAATTTTCAATATCTATGCTATTTATATAAGCAACTATGCAAAAGTACATTTCCTGAAAAAAAAATGAACAACAATTAAAAGTCATATATTCTATCATTCGATCAAAACAAAAAAAGAAAATACATGAAAGATGTAAAAGGAAAAAGCATTAATGATGCTAAAAATAAAACTAAAAAGTAAAAGAAATTGACAAAAAGGGAGCAAATGAATAACTACATATAAAAGTCATGTACAATTTGAAGACTTGTTGATAATAAAAAATTCAAAAGGTTTCAAATATATATATATATATATATTAGTCCTAAAAAGAATTACACTGACTCATATTGAAGAAGAAAAAATAAACTGGAAGGAATTACAGAATTTAACTAAAGAAGCCTCTAAGACATATTTCAAAATTTAAAAATAATAAAGATAAAATATTTATTTGAATGAAAAATTAAATTATCCTAAATGTGTCTTATGCTTATAATGTGTATAACACTCATACATTTTTCTTCATTTTAAAGGAAGAAGCATGAGATAGTATTTCCATTTTGGTCTCTATCCTAAAAGATTCTCAACAAAAAAAAAATCTTCTCTAAAAATAAATAAATTTATAAATATCTTACTTGTATACCAAGAAGTTCTTAATAAATTAAAGAAAATGAAATATTTTCTAAAAAAATTAATTCATAAAATCTTTTGAAGAATCAATCCCTTCTCTATCTTTCTGTGCAAAGTCTCTGGTTCGACCCCCCTTTTTCTAATAGTGTTGAGATATCTTAAGTAACTTAGTGCAAATAAAATGAAAAACTTATCTGAAATTAGATACGAGGCCAGACAAAGAAAGACCAATCTCGCTGTCAAAGTCAGACCGAGCAGTCTAAGATTGAATAACCTGCAAACCTCATAAACTAGAACTAGGAAGTTTTCTTGTCTCTTCATTATGAGAGAGATTCTTTTTCTTTTATCAGCTCGGAAGTCTATGCTATCTAGATATTCTCTTAGTCAATTCATATCATTTCCAGGCCACCGATTGAAGTGAAAAGGTATCACACAGGGGGGATTCGGGTAGATATGGAATGAACTATATAGGATAGCGATTTCACACGAAAGGCGGCCAAAGATGTAAGAGGAAAAAATGCCTTTGGGAAAGATCGGCGCAATAAGAGATAAAATAAGCATTAATAAGCTTTTCAAGAAAAAATAAATTATTTCTTCAAGAACAGAAATAGAAAATCAAATCTATAATACTATTTATTAAATTTAGAGGTCAAACATTAAAAGTGAAAGAGAAAAATGGAGAGAATAAAGCAATATGTATAAAAAAATTTAAAATATTATTTTTTAAATTTAAAAAAAGAGGATCAACGATAAAAAACCTTATGAGAAAAAGTTTATGAAGAAAGAAAAAGTTTGTGGAGAAAGTAACAGTAGATGAAATTATGTGGAGATAGTAAAAAGTTATTAAGAATTTGATTTAAATTAAAAATACATTTTAAATTACAATAGTAGTAGAATAATTTGTATAGTATTATAGTTAGAAGTTGGCTTTAGTTTTTTTAGTAGTAGAAGAGTTTGTATAGTATTAGAGTTGGAATTGAAGTTAAAAGGTTGGAAAATTATTTTAATTAAAAATTAAAAAACTCTAGAAAATACAATAAAAGCTTTGGAAGGTTTAGAGGAGGAGAGAGTAAAAGTGTTTTGGTAATATATGTATATATAGATTGTTGCATATTTATTTCTTAAAAAAGAAGAATTTTAAATGAAAAAATAAAATATGTGATAATTTATTATAAATGGGGTAAGATATTAGGAAAATAATATTAAAAGGTTCCTAGAAAGAGAAAATGGTAGAAAATAAAATAAAATCAGAAATATTATATTATCAAAAAAGTAACTTTATCGCGATTATACAAAAATTACTCACGCATTATAATAAAAGAAACTAATCCATCTTACCCGTAATGAGTGGGTATGGTCTATTTAATCATTTGTAATGTTCCCATTAATGTGTAAATAACTGTTATATTGAATTACAAGTTCCGGAGAAAAAGGAAGAAGAATGACTGCTCAGCGCCTCCTTTTCGAAAAGGATTCGTGGAGACCTCAGAATCTGCTTACTCCTCCCACCTAAGTGTGTTTTTAAGGGTTATTTAGGTAGTATTTGACCAGATTCAAGCATACAATTTAATTCTTATTTTTATTTTATAAAAAAATTATTTTTATAAAATTTAAAATAAAAATTCTTCCAACTAAATGCAATCCAAATACATACTTAGATATTTCGAGTCTATCAAGTAAATTCACTTTCCTTCAAATTCGCTTATGAACAGTATGCTACCACCACCACTATTTGGTATTAACAACAGTAATTTAGAGATAAATGGCTCTCTTATTCACGGGAATTTCCGTACAAAAGGCGACGACATCCGCGGATAATCAACCCTATCGGCCGTTTATTTAGGGAAAAAGTTTCCTGGATAAGTCGATGGTGGCAAAAAGATTTTCCATGGAGAGTAATCCGCAAGGGAGAGAAAATTTTTGAAGAATAATAAGTTGATAAGAAAAGGGAATTTTTAGACAGACTTAATATTTATGAATTACAAACTTTAAATTGTGGATCATTCTGGAAGATACAGCTTGAAGTGTATAGAATAGGAATTTTCTAGCTTATACTCCATAGCACGTATTAATTCGAATTAAATATATTGTACATAATAATTTAAATGTGTATTTAGATAATATATGTTTACGAAATTCAATACAAATTTTTTACTTTTAGTTTCAATTCTTCTTTCACAAGCAATTCTCTTTTATAAAACTCAAGATAAAAATCTCAAAATAAAACAGTATCCAATCTCACACTTCCAATCCTTGTAGCGTTTTTCTATTTATTATACTGTGTCAAATTTTATACGATTTATAATATATTTAAACTATTATATATTTTAATTCAAGTTAACATGCCTCGCACATAAATTATATATACACACCATATAAAATATAACTATTTAAGGATTATGGTCTAGTGGACCACAATTTCTAAATAGTAATACCATAGCATATACGCAATTCAAAAATAATTTTATTTACATATACTTTTTAATTAATTTATAAATAACTATTAAAATATTTATAAATTTCTTACTATTCACAAGAACAGAGAGCAATGCTCCTTTTTTGGAGGGAATGAAATTTGGTCCACAAAAGTGAGCCCATTAAACCCATCCAATTGAAGAATGAATTAAGTCCATTTACTAAACAATAAAAGGCTAAACATGTGAAATAATAATGGTGTAGGTAGCTTTTGCTATCTGGAATTGCCAGATGCTACATCATAGACAGACCTAGCTAACTCGGGAGAAAACGAAAGGAAGGTAAATCAATCACAACTAGACAATTACTAATTGGATTTGAGGTACAATTTTAGAAATAAACCATTATACTATATTTGGTTAGGTTGCGAGCATGGAGTAAATGGGCAGGAGAAATAAATAAGGATGTATTTGAACAAATATATACACTTGTTTAGTTTGAGAGTTAATAGGGAGGGGGGGTAAATGTGAAGGGAGAAGACAACAAAACAATCTCTTCAAAAGTGGAAAGATTAGGAAGTATTTAGTGAATAAAGACCAATGAGTCTTTCAAATTGTTAGTAAATCTATAATAATAAATATATTTAATGAGTAAAATGATAAAATTATTATAATTTCTTTTATTTTTTGCTCCTATTAAACAAGAATTTTTTTTATAGTTTACTTTCTTTTCATAAACAAAATTAAAGTAAATGTATTTATTTTCCTCAAATGAAATGCCCTTTCCCATTCTCGCGAACCAATTAAACTTTTAAAATGTAATGAACGCTTTTACTAACAAATAAATTATCAACTTGACAAGTAAATAAATCAATTACAAACCAACATAATTACCAATTCATCAAGTGTAGGAAACTGTCTCCCAAGACAACAATCAAACAATTACCAGCTTGGCAACTAAACAAATCAATTACTAACCACACAATTAGTACTATTTTGACAACCGGCGAAGAACTACCAACTTGGAAGCAAGGACCGGATGAAAATACTACCAAGTAAGAAAAGGAAAAGGACAGAAGTGCCCTCAATTTCATGAATTTGTCAATTTGGATGATCCCATGCACTCATTCGCGGGAATCTCCTGGGGCGTCGTTTCCGTCTGCACACCCCCCCACCCCCCACTCCCCCGAGCTCTGATCCTTTTATATAAATTGATTGCTTGGCTTTGTTGATCTCTCTTCTCTCATCACACCAAGCAATTGCAGAACACACAACCGACATGTCTTCTTCTACTGCAACCTTTCTTCTCGGATTCTCCCCTTCGACAGCCCAACACCTCTTGTCGGCATTTCCTCCGGCGGTCAATGGACCACCTGAGACTTTCACCGGTAAGGTCTTTTTCTAATCATGCATCCTGGCCTTTTCTCCAGAAACTAGAGGATTTGTTTAAAACATAAAAGGTTGTGCAATTTGGCTTGTGGAGAGTGTGTTAACGGATGGCCATGCCTTTTCCTTTATCCACCACGAGCACTAAGAGTGCTTTATCCACCGGTTTTTATGTGTTTTCTTTTTGTATTCACTGTTCATCTCATTTTTTCTTCTGAACACGGCTGATAACCAGATGCTCTGGTTATGCAATCAAAGTCATTTTTCCAAGTTTTTACCTTTCGACAGATCGATCACGAAGCCGCCAAACAGAAAAAGAAAAACATAAAGGTGTAAGCTTCGAAAGATAAGAGTTGAAATGAAGACGATAACAGATTTCCTGTCTCCATATCTCTTTTTGCAAGCTTTGTATAATATACCGTAGTCGAAGGAGCTCTACGATTTGTCTCTCTGTTTCTCCATCTCAGGTGAAACAGTTTCACTTCTTCTCTCTCTTTCTCTCTCTCTCGCGAGGCACTTGCGGTGGTTTCTGTTTTTTTTTTTTTTTCCTTTCTTCACATCAGTTGTGAATTGAATACTGTTCTCTTTATGTGGAAGAGCGCAATTGGAGTCGTCATTTTACTTTCTATACAGTTTGCATCAGAATTGCTATGAGATGACGAGATAGATTTATCTCATAAGCAGTGAAGTTCCCTGATTTTATTCCAATTTTTGTAGGTATTTGGCCGTCCAGGAAAGGGCTTAACTTTATTTTCCGCCTTCTTAAGTGTCGCGCTGTCTCCAGACCTCGTACCGAAGGTAAGTGAATTCTAAAGACAGTTTCATTAGCCAGAATTTCTACTGTTAGAATGACAATGACGTGTCTTTGACCTTAGGATTAATTAGTTTCTAAGTTTCTTTTTCCTTTTCATGTTTGGAATTTGAGAAGAAACTATATAATTTTGAAAAAAACAAGTGGGCCTAGAGAGAGAAAATGTGATGGTTCGAAAGGACGGTTTTAAACAAAATTCATATGATGACAAAGTTTGTATTGTTCAAGTTTCAATCTAAATTGAATCGAACATCCACATACAATATTCAAAGTTGAAATTCTTAATTCCCTACGCAAAAGCGCCAGTGAAAGAAAAGAAATGACGTGTGCTTCAATGTGATTGCAGAATACAAAGATCTAGACGTGGCTCAAAATGGCATGCCAGTTATGAAGTGGCCAGAGACTGTGGAGGAGGCCGTAGAAAAAGAAATTCTGGAGCAGGTTTATATAAATTGGTTAAAGCCCTGTCTTCCCTCCCAGTAGACCTTATTCCTTCTCATGATGTTCTGCTTCTACAATTAAATGATTAATTAATTCATTTGTTTTTCTTCACTCTCTGGCAAAAGGTGATACTTAAATCATCGAGTAGGATAGAGAAGCACATCGAGTCCATAAGATCGATCCTCCGTTCCATGGATGATGGTGAGATAAGCATATCGGCTTACGACACCGCATGGGTCGCCCTGGTTGAAGATGTCAACGGAAGCGGTGCTTCTCAGTTCCCTGCCAGTCTCGAGTGGATAGCCAACAATCAGCTTGCTGATGGCTCGTGGGGTGACAGCAATATCTTTTTGGCTCACGATCGCATAATCAACACCTTGGCCTGTGTTGTTGCATTAAAATCATGGAACATGCATCCTGACAAAAGAGAAAAAGGTACATATATACAGACATTGTATGCACAGCTTCATCGATTGTTGTATCCAAAAAGTTGTGGGTGTTTATTCACATATATATATATATATATATATTAAACTTTTCCTGTATAGGTTTATCCTTTATCAGAGACAACATTCGCAAGCTCGGAGATGAGAATACTGAGCACATGCCCATCGGCTTTGAAGTAGCATTTCCTTCTTTAATTGATACGGCCAGAAAGTTAAACATTGACGTTTCGGATGATTCTCATCCAATTCTGCAAGAGATTTACCAGAGAAGAGATCTAAAGCTCAGAAGGTAATAATAAGAGTTTCAGAATCCAATTCCCGGTCATGATCACACTTTCTGCTTCCCGTTATTTCTCTGAGGGATAAATCATAAGTTACCTCATCTCTCAACATTTTTTTATGGAAAGTATTGGTCCCAATTATACCATTGGCATGTGTGTAATTATTGCGTTGTGCTTGATATAGGATACCCAAGGACATTCTCCATACGGTGCCCACTACATTACTCCACAGCTTGGAAGGAATGCAAGGGCTTAACTGGGGAAGCCTACTACAACTAAAATGTGAAGATGGTTCGTTCCTGTTTTCTCCATCCTCCACCGCCTTTGCGCTCATGGAGACCAAAGATCGGGATTGCCTCCGATATTTAACTGAAACAGTTGAAAAATTCAATGGGGGAGGTAATTAAATATTAGTATTTGGTTGCAGCTCGTCATGTTCAATACTCATGCTTCCTTCTAGTAGTCATTCATAATGAGGAATATAGAGTTAACTGATCATGTCCTGGATTCGTGCCACTTAGTTCCCAATGTCTATCCTGTGGACTTATTCGAGCATATTTGGGCTGTTGATCGGCTGCAAAGACTGGGAATTTCTCGGTATTTCGAGACAGAAATTCAGGAATGTGTCAGTTATGTCAACAGGTACTTAAACAGATGAGTATATGTGATTCTGCAGAGCTTACGGTATACATTACCATTTTCTGTTAAATACTGACGAGGTGATGTCTACGTATAAACAAAAATCATCAGATATTGGACAGACAAAGGTATCTGCTGGGCTCGAAATACAAGGGTTCACGACATTGATGACACAGCTATGGGTTTTAGGATCCTAAGGTTGCATGGTTACGAGGTTTCCCAAGGTTAGTCTGGTTTACGAACATAATGAAAAGAATTTGCTGGTATGCTAAAAACAGATGGTTAACCTGACCGCGAAATTGTTGTGCCGGTTGCAGATGTTTTCCGACACTTCGAGAAAGGTGGTGAATTCTTTTGCTTCACGGGACAGTCGAACCACGCGGTGACCGGAATGTATAACTTGTACAGGGCTTCCGAGGTGATGTTCCCGGGAGAGAAGATGCTTGCAGATGCCAAGAAATTTTCGTCAGAATTTTTACAAGAAAAGCGCGCAAATAATGAGCTGCTTGACAAATGGATAATAACCAAAGATTTGCCCGGGGAGGTACATCAATTTAATTGGCTTTTTTCGTGATTCTTGTTCTGGTTCTCTATACAGGTCTTAGAACTACGGAAACCAATAATTCCAGGTAGGATACGCACTAGATGTTCCATGGTACGCCAGCCTTCCTCGCGTCGAAACAAGATTCTACTTGGAACAATACGGCGGCGATGATGATGTCTGGATTGGCAAAACCTTGTACAGGTAAAACTAACAGATTAAGCTTGTTTTATGCTAAGCATTTTTTTCTGTCAACAAGTCTGTGATGGTACTCCCTTCATTTTAAAATTTAAAGATTTTTTACCTTTTTTTATAATTTAAGGAAAACATAAGTATTATTTTTATTATATTTTTAACTAATTTTACTATTATAACAAAGAATTAGAGAATTATATTTATGATGAGGATAAATTTTAAAAAATAATTCTTAAAAATTACAAAAGATTAAATATTTTGTGAATGATAATAATACTTAAAATGCCTTATATTTTTTAAACATGGATAGATGATTATCGTGCATACAAGTGTTTACTCTTTGCTATTTCTCTATCTTTCTAAAGATTTTAGGAGTAAAATGATTATAAATTAATTATTTATTAATTTAATACTTAGGATATATTTGATTTAGTTTTTAAACAAAAAAATTTACATTTTTTTTAAAAAAATTTTTAACCCTACTTTTCCTCTTACAAATAATTTCATTATTACGATTTTCAATATAATTCAATCTAAATATGCCCTTAACTTGCAATTTAAGAAGTTAAAATTAAAATTAAAATTTTACTTGCTGAATAATAGTTTGGCAAAGGGTGTATCTGGACGGACATCCAATCCAGAAAAGATCAACACTTTTTCTTTAATACTTTTACACCTTAAATTAACTTAAAAAGTAAATTTCCTGGAGTCAAGACAAGACAAACGGTAGAAGACTTTCCACTCTTTGAATCGGAAGTAAGCCCAAATGGGCAGGTTTTCTGTGATTGGTGAGGATTCTATATATAGATCAGTAAAAACAGAAAAAAAGAAAAAATGATGAAGAGGGAGAAAGAACTCGATGGAAGCAACAAGCCAGAACGGCTAGAATTTTTCATGACGGCAAAGTGCACCAATTACAAGTTCCCCATATGCGGTCAGCTTCGGCGTTATATGTTCGTTTTCTGAAAGCTCGAATTATATGTTCGATAAGTGCATTAATGTTTAACTTCTTTTTCTTTTTCTTTTTCTTTTTTGTTGAGATGTGCATTGTTTAAATTAACTTGCACGCTTTATTTAACCTTTTCCTGCGTTTCTTTTCTTTTCTTTTCTCTCCAGACGTCACAAGCACACACGAAGACGAAGTATAATACTCTTGTTTGCAGTTGGGCAACTGCTTTTAGTATGTCATGAAATATTCTTTCAAGATTTGCTACACCCCTCCCTTTTAAAATATAAAATATTTTCATAATTTTTTTACATAAATTAAAAATAAAAAAGATAAAGAGTATTTTTATTATATTTTTAACTAAATTTATTAATATAATAAAGAATTAAATAGTTCTATTTATAGTAATAATAATTTTTTTAAAAAATAATTTAAAAGTTAAATACTTTAAAAAGCAAAAAAAAAAGTTAAAAACTTAGGAAGTATCATTTTACAAAAGCATCATTGGCGGAGGATTCTGATCCTAATTCTGGTTTTGTTTTAGGATGTCCTACGTTAACAACAACACTTACCTCGAACTGGGTAAATTAGATTATAATAATTGCCAGGCAATTCATCAGCTGGAGTGGAGAAGCATCCAAAAGTAAGTTAATTTTGAGATACGGTTGATTTGTCCTACCCCCTCCCATAGCCCCCTCGTCATGGTCAAATACTAATCCAAGTCAAGTCAGTCGAAAAAAGGTCTAAACCCTGGACACCGGACCAAGGAACTCAAGAAGTTGAATGTTTCTGATATGTACAACAGATGGTACAAGGACTGCAGTCTCCTGGAGCTGGGATTGAGTGAAAGAGACCTTCTCCTGGTATATTATCTGGCAGCAGCTACTATATTCGAACCAGAAAGGTCAAAAGAGCGGCTTGCCTGGGCCAAAACCGCAGCCCTTATCGAGACGATAAAGTCTAATTTTGGAAGAAAGGCCCCCCGGGAGCAGAAGACCGCCTTTTTACGGGAACTTGAACACAGCACTGGCCTTCCGCTCTACGTAAATGGCGGAAGGTAGTTCCCAGCTTATTTAACTAGTTTCCTTGCCTGCGTTCATTAGTATGGGTCGAAAAACCCTCTGGTCTCTGGTCAGTCAGCAATGATAGGCCGCTCGGCTCCTCAGAAAATAAAAGGGCAGCATCACGTATATACTTCTATTTCTGTCCAGTAGGATTGATCTATGAGGCTCTAACTTAACTCGTGCATGCAGGCACCAGCCAACACAAAGGCTCGTCAGGACTCTACTTGGAACGCTAAATCAGCTCTCTCTGGACGCAATAATGGTGCATGGCAGAGACATTCATCACCATCTGCTTCATGCTGTCAGTTGCTACCCTTGGTTTTTCAAAGATTTTATTCTACTACATTATTCAACAAATTAATGTGCTTGCCGACTCCATGCTTTTGTTCTCTCTCTAATTGTTCCTTTGGATTTTTCTTCTCTGTGTTTTAACTGGGGGAAATTAAAATGTAGTGGGCAAAGTGGTTGCTAAATTTGCAAGATGGAGGTGACCTGAGCCAAGGGGAAGCAGATCTCATAGTGCGCACGCTGAACCTATGCGCAGGGGCCGGCCTATATGCATCGGAGGAGCGACTGTTGTCCCATCCTAAGTATCAACAACTTATGGAGATCACCAGCAGAGTTTGCTACCAAATTCGTCAATTTCAGCTCATAAATTCAGAAAGCCTGCGAACGAACATGGCGGGCATGACAAGCATGCCCCTCAATTCAGACATGCAAGAGCTAGTGAAGCTGGTCCTCTCCAACTCCTCAGAAGATCTTGATGCTAAGATCAAGCAGACGTTTCTCCTAGTCGCTAAGAGCTTCTACTATGCTGCATATTGCAGCCCAGGAACAATTAACTTCCATATAGCCAAAGTGCTCTTTGAGAGAGCACTTTGACCAAAGCATGTCGCGTTTCAGCTGGAACAATCAATTCCCGTATAGCCAAAGCGCTCTTTGAGAGAGGGCTTCCCCGGTAGAATATCACATTTCACCTTATAAAATGTCACATTTCCCCCTGTTCTAGTTATTCTTAAACATGATAGAGATGTAAATGCATATCGAAAGCAGACACAATCACACAAAGGAAATAGTGAATGTAAATGATTAGTTTGCCCAAAAGATTGCCGAGGAGGTTTAATTACACATATTTTTAATAAATTTTATTACTCTCTACCACTACAGGCAAAGGTTTCGGATTGGGCCATATGCCCTTCCGCAACAAAAGTTGACAAGAAGTTAGTCAAAGGGGTGAAAAGTATTGCGACAATGGTTGGAAGTATGTTCTGGCATATTATAGAAAGAGCGAGTATGGTTCAGAAAGCACATTATATGTGGCTGTTTTTGGCCAAGAACACGCACACTTTAGGTTAGGTCTATGATGGATTCTCTATATATCTGTACATTTGATAATGGCAGGCAAGATTATAAGATGGGAAATGACCAAGTTGATGAATTAATTTCTCTAAAATATATGAGGTGGAGGCGAAAGGCAAATCCAATATATGTTGATTTGGTTGCATTCAAGAATCTGCCTGCTCTGATTGTCCCTTTTGCGCAGTGGACAGGGATAGAATTTGATTATCAAAGTGGCATTCGACATAAAGTCGACTCCACTGCACTTCGATTCAGCAAATAAGACAAGGGTACCAAGTTTAGATCCGAAAACTTAGAAACAAGAATAAATATTAAAAAATAGTTAAGAAGAAAATCAAAAGAATATCAACCAATAATTATGATATTAATTCTGTGATCTAACGAATGCTGGTTTTGATATTTCATTCTACTAGGTATTGCTTGGACGAAGGAGAGAAAAGAAGAGAAAATGTCCTGATTTGAATTTTTCTCGTGTTTAGAAGGAATTAACTCACGTTATACTAATTTTAATAAAGCTTTTCACACAAATCAAAGCGCACTTATTTTTATGTGCTTGTGTTGTATATACAACTACACTACATGATATAAAAATACAAATTAATAAATTACCTCTCCTCTCTCTCATAGGAACTATTTAAACATGAAGATCACTGAATCCTCTCGTCTCTTCTTCGCTCCATTTGATTTTAGTTTAAAATTTTTTATTTTAAAAATTATAAAAATAAACTTTGAATGAAATTTTTTTAACTTTTTGTGATATAATAAATAAGATTCACAGTTAAAAAATTAAAAAATATATAATTTAATTTATATTGCGTTACCTTTCTTTCCTTCATCCAAACATAACCTGAACAAATGTAAAGCAAATCGAAAGAACATGTTTTAAGGAGAAAAAGAAACAACGCAATGACTGGTGAACTCAAGATGAGCTGTAAAGGACTCGACAGAACTAGGCGCTAACTCTGAAAGCGAATACCCATGGGATCCCCTCTTTCGCTGCAACGCTAAAACGGCCTCGACAGAAAAGAAAGACGAACCCCCGAACAGCAAGTGCGAAGGACGAAGGAATGGCCCAACGCCTGACGCATTACCAGTTTCGGAACGCTTCTAGTGAGCCCCCACCAAGTCTTTTTCTACCACACGTGCAACCTTCAAATCACTGTCTCGGATTCTGGTTGCGCGAGCGGCGAACAGAACCCACCGCGCCATTTGGGGTAAAAGGAAGCACGACCACCTTGGAACTTTTGCGCCCATAATCCAACCAGCCCCACTCCCCCACCCTACCCTATGCTCAATGCTTTTCTTCTTCTCCTTTCTGTAAGGGTGGTTGCGCTGGGGAGTTTCAACTCTCAAGTCTTATCAGATGCACAGTTATAATTCGCTTGAGATGAAGAGTAAAAGCACGCCTGTCAACCGGCTTTCTACCTTCTGGATTTGGATTGCTGTTCTACCGTGCTGATTGCTTTTCAAGACAGACGAAATTCATAGTGAAAAAAAGAAAACAAGAAAAGCGGCATTCATTTTCAACATGGGAACCCGTCCAAATTCATTAGCAGTCTCAAGAATTTCTCGAAGTAGAGGATGCATAAAAAAAGCCGGTAAACTTGTAGGGACTGCTACAGATCCCGGCCCATTTTGCGTCGCATTTGCATTTCCATTATGCAGATGAGCCCCCGCAAACATTCAAAAATCCTCTCAATTCGTATTTAGCAAATGAAACTGTTTTTTGTGTTTTATTTTCCTTCGATAGGAAAGGATAAACTAGTACAACAACCGTCATGCAACTTTAAGGGTTCCTTAGGGAAATCAAATGTCCCGACCAATTCATGGTGGTACACATCTATCAAGTCCCAAGCTGGCACCACCCTTACCTGTAACAGTATTCGCCATCATCGTAATGGGGGGCGCTAATCAGTCACAAACCAATGACCACAAAGAGGACACACTGGCAGATTGGCAGACAGCGAAGCCCAAACTATTTTCAAATCCAAAAGTCAACTGTGCAGTACCGCCGAGAAACAAAGAGATAATGAAAAAGATAAAACAAATATGTGAAGTAGGCAAACCTCTGCCCAGAAGAAAAGCCTCCTGCATGAAAACGCACTAAAGAACAGCAGTGCCTCACCTTGAAAGCCATGAGATGTACATATGTAAGCAAAAAAAGATGCAACAAAAATGTTGGATACAGTAATTTGTTTCCAACCACTTGTGCCTATCCATTTTGAAGGGTTTGGGGGATCGGAGGAGCAATGTATTGGTTCTAAATTTACATCTTACAGATGCCTACCTGACAACAACCATCCAAGATGCTTGTCACATTCTACATCCCGAGATTGCAAAAGCATCAAATGCAAATTTGGCAAAACTCAAACAACAGATGACCTAATCGTATTCCAATTCATCTGGAGTTACTGGACGTTTTAAAGGGATGATAGACTTCTTTTCCACATCGCGCGATAATGCTTTCCGCATATCTGAATAGGTTGAAATATAACCAAGTTCAAGGTGAATTCCATAGGAAGGAAAAGCAATATCCTTTAACAGTTACAGATAGGAAGAGAGAAGGGGGGAACAGTTGTATAAAAGATACTCACCTAACCCATTCTCCTCGCCAGAGTAGTACCGTAGCACCCGTCTGTATATTACATACCCAAGCTGCAAGAAAAGGTAATAAGACAATAAACAATTAACATGGCTGGTGAATTCATAAATATCCTTGAACAGTGGTTGAGAAATTCTACATAACTTATGAACCATACCTTCTCATACATCTTTATTGCAGGTGCATTTGATTCTCTAACAAACAAATCCACAAAATAAGCCTTATCTCTGCAAAAGAAGAATTTATCTTAAGGAGTGAGGCCCAAAAGTTCAGTCATGCTGGCAAGTGGTTGTCAGCATAGAATAAAGGCATACTCACTCAAGAGTTATAAGAACAGCCAGCTGAAACAATTAGCAATGAGGTACCAAAAATTTACCAGAACTGTAAAGGGCCACAACATGGTGCATAAAAGCTGAACAAGAAGCCCAACAACATAATACAAAAAGCTAAATGAGGTAAGAACTTTACTGTCATTTATTTAACAGTATAGGCCACATATGGGTAACAAATTACCTTGGGCAGTTAAAGAAAGAAAAACCAAAAACATCATGATAGAAATTTTCTAAATAAACGTATATACACATTACATGAGAATAATAAAGATATGTCTCCCTAAGCTCATTTTAGGCTAGATTGATTGCCTTCAATCCATGAAATAACGACAGAAAACATATTTCAAGCTGTAAGTAGGAAAAAGTAAATGCATCAAAGAGGGAAATGACAAGCATACAGTATCCAAAAAGATTTAATAAAATAACAGAATAGCTAAAAGGAGGAAAACACAGGCCGCATGTAAAGATGATGAGACCAGAAGCATCTTGATAGAGATTTTCTAAACACCCCCCTTCTTTTGGGGTGTGGAATATGGGGAATGGGGAGGATAAGTGAAATATTTCTATTCAGGAAACAATCTTTTCTTACATTTTGTCACTAATATCCTCCAGCAGGTTCATCAGTTTCTTTGCCAATTGTTGCCTGCGGAACTCGGGAGCCACAGTTACCGCCGTCACATGACCATGCCAGGATTCACCTTGCCCTTCCACCTTCCCCATAACTACAACAACTCCAACATATTAAGTATTACAAAATAATTAGATGGAAAGAAAACAGTTTATCTGCCATAAATTAAAAAATAGGACTAAAAGAAAAATTATCCTCATAAAATCTCACTGCATGGTTGGTTAGCATTCCCAGGGAAAAAGTGGTGCAGAATGCAGGGACTTCATGTTTTAAAGTCATTTAAGATGAATCAGAGTGGGATTTTTAGGTCAAAAGTTGACAAAAATCTAAAGACATGTTTGAACATGAACGTGTAAAGCTCTAGGTCAACTGACATTAAACCTACCTAACCAAAGTATATAACGTATATGCCACTCACGCAAGTAGAAAGCCAGAGATTTTATTACTGCAGAGGACCTATGTCCATGCCAGATTATTCAGAAACTTCAGCTGTTTAATGCAATTGAGACTCTCTATATCATTGATATGGTTATCTAATACAATAGAGCAAAACATCAGTCTCCGACCCAAATCTGTTCCCCAAAAAAGCAAGTTATTCCCCCCTCAAAGTCTTTGCTCCTGATGTTGCTTTGAAGGAACACAAGATCTAATTTAAACTATGGGCCCAAAAACTTTATGAAGTTAATTAGATACAAAAGGCAAAAAAGAAAAGTCTTCTTTCCCCCTCATACTAATTCATGCTAAGCCCATGACTATTTACTGAATGCTCTAGTACAACAAGATAGCCTGTTAATCATTTTCATCCTACCATGTCCTTCGACTGGATCAACAAGAAACAAAAGCCAAAGTTTTTATGAACCTCCAAAACCCAAACTTAAGCCAAACATTACTGCTTCATGATTAAACCTCACAAACAATAGTGGTTCCATGGATGAACAGCACCTTAGCAGGACTTAAGCATTTGCAAGTTCATTTCAGATGCATTTGGCTGCGCCAAAAATTAGTTCTTGCAGTTACAGCAACTTCACAAGTACTAATTAATTCTCAAAATCAAGATTCCATTACAGAATCTGATCATTGAACAAATGGAAGCTTAATAGAGAATCTGAACTAAGATGTCTTGCGGCCGCACAGGACATAGCTCAAACCATCAAACCGGTACTTCATTTTAAATTCAACCGCACCTTCTGCATATAGCATTTGGAGTAAGCATGAGAAATGCTTATTGCATCCTTTTTTTTTTTTTTTTTTTGGGAGGGGGTGTGGTGGCTGGCAGGGGGAAAGGAGGATATAGAGAGTTAAAAGAGAAAAAGCTAAGGTTGTTTATGTCACCTTATGACCATTGAAATTCTACCAAAAAGTTGCTCACCTCTCAACTTCCCAGACAGTTACATTTCGAGTTTTCCAAGACATATCTTAAACAGGTATGAAATGTCATTACAGAGCATTTTGTATGCAATGTTTTGGCTTTTTTATCAAAGGCCTTCTCATTCACAACATAAATAACTACCCTTCACTCTGCTTATAAACCCCGAAAAAGGGAGAAGAATAATTCTTTGCCCAGGTGATTCACCATTCCAACAAGCCACAACCACAGCTCAGCACCACATTAAGGCCTTGTTTAAAGGAAAAATTTTGCGATGAAAAACAATAAATTCATCTAAAATGATTTTCAGAATTTGGTTGTAGAGGCAAAAAGGAGAAAGTGAATTATGATCAGAAGTAGTGAAGAAGCACTGGAACTTAAAGGTTATTACTTTTCAGTTCTCTACTTGAAGCAACTCAACTTCCAAGGGAAGGCATCCATTATGAGGAGTACTATTAACAATTAAGTCGTCTTGAAGTTTGCTCTGCCATGGAAGCAGTGCCAGCCTGAAAATAATTTTAATTCATCTTTTAGATGCGCCAACTATGTTTCCTCTTGCCTAGAAATATCACTGGGAGAGAAGCATGAGACGATAATGATTTTCTATCCTTTACCTCATCCACCATAATCCAACCAAAGCTAAATGGTAACCTTCACCCTCCAATATCCTAATGTGTGGATCACTAGTATTCATAGTTCAGCCTATCAACATTTCATTTCAAAATCTGTCTTCATTCAACAGACAACCAAGGTTGCAATAGACTCTTGGTTCTTGTATTCAGATCCATGCCCCAGATAATGAACTTCCCGCAATAGTAGAAAGATTGCCATCTTTCAAGTCATGCCCTAATTTACGCAGATATGCAGCAACTCTAAGAAATTTAGACAATCCAGTACCTGATTCAGCCTGCTCATGACTCTAGAATCCGAATTCTAAGGTTTAACTCAATCAGGTGGATGCGCCAAACATAATTTGGAAGAGTAATGCACCAATGAAACATTTAGAGATTTTCAATCTTCGTGATATGATAAACAGAGCTCAAAAGCTGCTAACTTTTCATACCTAACGTCCACAAAAGAAAAAAATTAAATAAATACTACACTGACTATCCAGAAACCATCCAGGGGAACCAAACAAATAATGAGAAACAAAAGGGAAAACCAACGCACTGTATCCCATGATTCGGCTGCCCGGCGCTTCAGCCACATGAAAATAGTCGGGCCACCTTGCCAAGTAGGTCATATAGAATGTCATATTGAACTGCAACAAACACCAAGTTATCAGCGTAAAGATAAGAACTTTCAAGTCCCAAATACGTACATAAAATTCCTCAAATCCCACTGAGAAAGCAAGAAAAAATATATAAAATTCCTCTCCGGCAGAAAACTTAAAAAGCAATTCGCGTAATTCTCGCGAAAAGAAATTAGAAAAAAGAGCAGACTGAAAGAGATAAATACGGTTTCAGTGAGATGGTCGAGATTCACAGATGCGAATCGAAGTAGATCGTTGCAGCAAAATCTTCTAATTGTCGTCATCTGTGCGCGTATCTTGCTTCGGTTAATGCTCACCGTCTTTCGACTCCGAGACCGGTAAGTGGGTGGCCTAGGCAGAGGCGATAGCGTGTTTTCTTGTCCTCTTCGTGGTAAGCCGGGTCCTTCCCCTCCCTTTGCCGGTCCAAAAAATGATCCTCTGGTATTTACCGTTTGACCTCAATTATTAGTACGCGGTGTGTATTTAGATGTATTTATGTTATCTTTAATTGTACATATTTTTTATTTTTCAATTAGATGATAAAATAATTTTTTATTAATTAGTTATGTAATATATATATATATATATATATATATATATATATATATATATATATATATATTAAAGTTGAGGAAGAATCATAAAGAAATAACATGTAGGTAATTTTAGATTTATTTGAATTCTCATCATGCCAAGTAGAATTATGTACATTTATGAGGATATAGATTAATGTGCCTACATAAGTTCATAAAATTACTAATCACCTTAATTTTTGTAAAATTAAATAGATGATAAAATAATGACTACTAATAAAATTAAAGCAATGGAGTTTTACAATTTTTAATAACTATACATTAATTTTCATGAAATTCAATTTATTTTGAAGTACATTGAATCCACTAATCATTTTAATATTTAATGATATGTCTTAATTGTAAAACCAATGAATCTATAAATAATATTAAATATTAAACAATAAACTTTAAAATTTTTGAATACTACTAATTATTATGAACTTATATATATATATATATATATATATATATATATATATATATAACTATAACTCTTTATTCAATTTATTTCTTAGCTTAAATATATAATTGAAATACACAATTCAATAACATCAGTAGTGTAATGACTTCATTCATAACTAATGTCGGAGTAACAAAAAATATAGATAAAATTAAAATATTGAATGAAAAAAGGCATATGAAAAGATTTTGAATCTTACTTCAATGAATATAATTTAAAAAGATTTATATCTAAAAAAAATATATGAAAAGATTTTGAATCTTACTTCAATTAATAGAATTTAAAAAAATTATATCTAAAATTTTAAATAAAATTTGATTTCATTAAAAAAATTTAATAAATAATGTCAATCATGAGTTACACTTTATCTTCTATTAATGTACAAGAAATTCAAATATTTAAATATAATATTATCTATCAATTATTTTTTAAAATAATTATACTATTTATTATTAAAAAAATAAGTAGATAAACATCCGCGCGTGCGCGGACTTTAACATTAGTATTAATAATATCACACTTTTTGTACTAAAAAAACACGAAAGAGGATCAAATGTGTAAAACCAGTTTTAATTTATTAAATTGCCACCTTCTACACAAATATATTTTTTGTTACGATTTATTACTATTACTTTTAACTTCTAATATTGAAGAATAAAGACATTTCTATAAATTATTTTTGCCACCATAATCAAGAAGAGAAATCATTTTTTAACTCGTATAAAAATTATAGATGAATTTATATAAGAAATCTTATGAACTCTTATATTTGTAATAGTGGCAAAAATATAAACTATTGCAAATTTGGGCTTTAAGAGTTTATCAAATATTAATAATTACAAAAATTTACAGCAAGAGAATTTTTTTAATAATAATAATAATAGTATGGTGATTGTAATCGCTTTAATTTGTATATGAGGTTAGATTTCAATCAAACATTTCGAAATCCATGGAAATGGATTTGTCTTTGATTCAACGTGTGATTTGATAAGGTTTGATTTTGATATTTTTGTCTTATGTTTCGTAAAAGTTAAATTATATTGTGAGAAGAGATATAGATCTTAAACTTAAAATTTTGGATTTGATTTTGAAACCAAATCCTGTCCAAGTTCATCCTCAATAATTCATCAATTATAGATTTATTAATTTCACGTGTAGTTTTATTATGATGACTTTATAAATTATATTTATCATATAAGTTACATATTTATCAATAAAGACAATAAAATGCTAATTCACTGCCCTATAGATATTTAATTTCACAAACCTTACATAAAAAAAATTTTAAACCTGATGAAAGATCAATACCGCTTATAAAGCTAAGAATAAAGTAACACATATAACAAAATAGTTATGTTCTATAGTTAACGTAAAAAATGTAATTCATGATATACAAACTATAAATATTTATATATAAAATGCGTCATGTGATAATTGATTATTTTGTCACAACTAAAACTATAAATATTGTACAAGAAAATTAATGTACACAATCTTCCCGCGCACTAAGGCAAAAATCACATAAATCAAAGTGCGCGTCAATTGGGTTTTGATTTAAAAAAAAAAAAACACTTGTATGGCTTTACATTATATCATATATACAATCCACGTTCTTTTCAAAAATACCAACAAAATTTTGAAACATAAACTTTTTTAATGCATTGGGGAGATAATATAATTCAAATCCATAGCTTTTTTCCAAGTAATAAATGTTTTCATCACTAAACTATTGCATTAACTTATTAGAATTAATTTTTTCTGGTAAGTTTTGGTAAGGGGCTATATTCATATTCAAAAAAACAAATTGACTATATTCCCAATCCAGGTCAAGGAGTGGAATAATTGAGAAATAGAGATTCAATAAAGATAATTTCTTAATATGAAGAGTCTTTTGGAAAATGAACTTATGAAAAAGAGCATATAAGCGTTGGGTTTGAAATATTCTAATATACTCTTTAATATATCGTTTAGTATATTAATCAACTTGCAAAACATAAAACAACATATAAGCGTTGGGTTTGAAATATTCTAATATACTCTTTAATATATCGTTTAGTATATTAATCAACTTGCAAAACATAAAACAATGTGATTGGTTCAAACTCATTATTTTTTAGTCCAATAATGTTGCTTCATATGTAATATAATTACTTAATCCATTTCAAAATATAAGGCCCTTCGAAAATTTATTCTCTTTTTAAAATATTTAATTTTTTAATAAAATTTAAGGTTATTTTTTATAAAATTACTCTTATTATAAATATAATTATTTTATTTTTATTAAATTAATAAAATTAAATAAGAATATAATAAACATATTTTAAATTTTTTAAATTTATATAAAAAATGTCAAATACTTTATATATTAATATAATTAAGAATATATTGGGAGCTCATGAGTCATGACACACACTCATTGTATCGGAGTTGTAAACCGGGTCAAACAGCTAAAAAGAGGAAAAGAAAGAATTTAATGCGGTTTTTGACATGTTTGTCGCGGTACGAGTCCGCTACGGTGCGGATAGCATTTTTATCTTCACGTGCGGAAGGTATTCTTAGCCTTTCGATCGATTAAAAACTGATCCAACGGCCTGGAACATTCAAGGGCAATTTGGGCCTCAAAATATATTTCAATTCCCGCTCAAGTCACAACATAAATTTCAAAATCGTCTTTTGAATTCAGATTCAACTTCCTCACTCTCTCTCTTTATCATATCCGATTCTCTCTCTCTTTCTCACTCCTCTCTTCTTTCTCTTTCTTTCTCTCTTCTTTCTCTGTTTTTTTGCTCTTTCTCCGTCATTGCTCTAGATCATTGTTACAAAAAATAGTTTCAAGACTTACCGAATATTTGGAGTCAAGTAAGATATGTTTGTAATTTTTGTTTAGTCTTGATATTTCTCATATTTTTTCAGTAAATTTAGCTTTTTACTATTCTTTTTGTTGATTTGGTTTTGATTGTTCTTATTTTTTGTTGATAAATTTAGTTTTTCACCCTTTTGAATGAGTGAAGACTTTGTGGTTGTGTTCACAGGTATGAAAATGGCTTTGATATTGAAAAATAGATGAATTTTAAAGAAGGGCAACTCTTCTATTGTCTGGATTTCGGTGGTTCATGAATTAGGTTCTTGAGATGATTTTAGATTTGAGTGAATGATTGTTCAAGACAACCTAAACTGAAGGCATTGGCGGTGAATTGGTTTATGTTGATTCCTGTGACTTGAAGAAACGTTTTGATGATGAAGGATTTCAATACTGGACATTTTTTGTTATTTTACAAATATTCATGTAAACTTTGAATTCCACAGTAATGAGAATAATTATTCACAATACACAGAATAATTATTTTCGAATGATTTAATAATTATTATGGTCATTGCCAGTAGAAGTAGACACTGTGATAAAATGTTCTCAACTGTCAGTGATGCTCATGCATTCTATAATAGATATGCCCACCATATTGGATTCGAAACAAAGATTATGTATGAGAATAGATGTTCGAAGATAGACAAAGTGCAATACATGAAGTACGTGTATAACAATGAGGGATTTTGACAGGGAAGCAAATTTGACCTCATATATGTACGCCGTTTGGCGACCAAAACCTCACTCTCTAAGGCCTTTTGTGAATCAACTATTTCTTCTTCACTAATTTTTCAACCCCTCGCCCTAGTTTGGGGCAGCAAGGCACAAGCCTCAGCAACCCTACTCCCATTCCACCAAGAGCATGGCAACTCACCATCAAGTTTGCCTTGAAAAAACCTCAGCACATCGCACCTACATCAGTGAATAATTATTATTTTTTATACAAGAATAATTATGCACAACATTCACATTTGTCACTCAAACCATAATCATCATATCAATGAATAATTATTATTTAAACACAAGAATAATTATTCATTCTCCGAGAAGCAACATTCAGTCCACAAGCACTATATCAGTGAATAATTATTATGAAAATATAAGAATAATTATTCAGCCTCCTAAACATATGCATCTACTAGTACACAGAATAATTATTCGTACCAACAAAAGGTGCATGTTGCCTTCTAGCCAGGAGGAAGGCTTTTTCTTGATTTTTTTTGCAAAAAATTCTGCCCCTACATTCAGAACATTTTATCACCGTGTCTACTTCTACTGGCAATGACCATAATAATTATTCAATCATTCGAAAATAATTATTCTGTGCATTGTGAATAATTATTCTCATTACTGTGGAATTCAAAGTTTACATGAATATTTGTAAAATAACAAAAAATGTCCAGTATTGAAATCCTTCATCATCAAAACGTTTCTTCAAGTCACAGGAATCAACATAAACCAATTCACCGCCAATGCCTTCAGTTTAGGTTGTCTTGAACAATCATTCACTCAAATCTAAAATCATCTCAAGAACCTAATTCATTAACCACCGAAATCTAGACAATATAAGAGTTGCTCTTATTTAAAATTCATCTATTTTCTAATATCAAAGCCATTTTCATACCTGTGAACACAACCACAAAGTCTTCACTCATTCAAAAGGGTGAAAAACTAAATTTATCAACAAAAAATAAGAACAATCAAAACCAAATCAACAAAAAGAATAGTAAAAAGCTAAATTTACTGAAAAAATAGGAGAAATATCAAGACTAAACAAAAATCACAAACATATCTTACTTGACTCCAAATATTCGGTAAGTCTTGAAACTATTTTTTGTAACAATGATCTAGAGCAATGACGGAGAAAGAGCAAAAAAACAAAGAAAGAAGAGAGAAAGAAAGAGAAAGAAGAGAGGAGTGAGAGAGAGAGAATCGGATATGATAAAGAGAAAGAGTAAAGAAGTTGAATATGAATTTAAAAGACGATTTTAAAATTTATTTTATGACTTGAGTGGGAATTGAAATATATTTTGAGGCTCAAATTATCCTTGAATGTTCCATACCGTTGGATCAATTTTTAACCGATCGAAAGGCTGAGAATACCTTCCGCACATGCGGATAAAAATGCTATCCGCACCGTAGCGGACTCGGCCGCGGTAAATACTGTGATAGGAATGTCTATTTTTTTTTTTTTTGGTCTGCTGAATGAGAATGCGTCCATTTTACGCATTACAGTAAGAGGATAACATTAAACCTTATAACGCATATACCAGGCTACTTGCGGAGCGCAGCATAATAGAAGGCCGAACAGATCAAAAACCCAAATTCCTGCGGAGTGGATTTGTTCGAACAGCACCTTTGCGTGGTAGGCCGCCACCGCTGGTGGACTTCTTTGGCTGACAAAGGGGAGATACGACTGAGACAATTCAGTGGGTTGGGGAAATTATGGATATTTTGAAGCAAGAATTGTTGAAGAAGCGCCAGAGCCTTGCCGAGGAGGCCGGCGGCAGAAAGGTATTCAAACGTTCCGAAATTGAGCAGAAGCGCCTCCAGAGGATCCGGGAAGAAGAAAAACGCGAAGCCGAAGCCAAAGCCCTGCGCCAGAAGCTACAGCAGCGCGATGATTCTAATGCCGGCTCCTCCTCAAACCCTAATTCGAACCCCGGAATCCCCAACGCCAAAATGGAACCTGCTGCCTCATCGTCCAAAACTCTAACCGACGAGCAAAAAATCGACGAACTCAATCTCCCCAAACAAGAAGTTATTCGCCGCCTCCGATTCCTCAAACATCCTGTCACTCTTTTTGGCGAAGACGACGAGGCGCGTCTCGATCGGTTGAGATTTGTGTTGAAAGCGGGATTATTTGAAGTGGATGACAGTGATATGACTGAGGGACAGACGAATGATTTCTTGCGAGATATAGTGGAATTGAAAAAGCGTCAGAAGACGGGAATTTTGAGTGATAGGAAAAGGAAGACTGGGGAGGATGGGGGTGAGGATAAAGAGGGAGGAGCTGGGGATGAGGATTTGAGTGGAGATGGAGCTTCCTCTGGGGTGGATCATGACAAGGACTTAAAGAGAATGAAAACCAATTTTGAAGAATTGTGCGAGGAGGATAAGATTTTGGTGTTTTTCAAGAAGTTGCTTAATGAATGGAATCAGGAGCTTGATGAGATGAGCGAGGCTGAGAAGAGAACCGCCAAGGGGAAGTCTATAGTTGCTACTTTTAAGCAGTGCGCCAGATACTTGAATCCTTTGTTCAAGTTCTGCAGGAAGAAGGTGAGCTTGGTAGCTTGATTTTTATAAAAGCTTACTTGCTAAATTGGATATCTCTTCCTAATGTGCTGATCAATTTCGTGTTCGAATTGCATTTTGCAAGTCAGCATTTTGATTTGTGCTATTGCCATAGGAGGTGAAGTTCTTCTACCACATATATCTTTCTTCTGGGCGTCCAGAAATCTATATATTTCTGATTTGATATCTGCTATTTATATCCTGATAGAATGGCTTGAGGAGTTGGGTTGATATACAAAATCTAGATATTGAAGGTCTTGTTGCATTTTTTTTTTTCTGGTTGTCTAGGAATATAACTTTTGAGTATGGTCGGACGAGAGTGGTGCTTCATAGGCATCATAGTGATGAGTTTGGGTCTACCTATACTGATTGACGTGGAGGTTAGAAGGTGAAAAGTATCTTTTTACTTCCCTCCACACCCCCCCCCCCCCACCCCACCCCCCCAAAAAAAAAAGATAAAAAAACACACCATCAGATGGAAGAATTGTTAGAAAAACAACTTGACCCACTGTCGTTCATTATTGCTCCAGTTTAAGGTGCTTAACTTGCCAATTTCTTAATTTTGACATGAATGTATTGATCGTAACTGCTTAACTTTTCAATTTCTAAATTTTGACATGAATGTAGTGATCGTATCCGTAGTGTGGCTGCATTTACATCACAATGGTTTTTGGGAATTTCTAATAAGTAGGATGGCTATGCGAAGAGGGATTAAACTGGGCAAGGGGCAGAGGTTGATGTCTTTCCATTTATGTTTTTGATTTGATGGATCATGCTAACTAAAATTTCATATCTTTTCTCTTGTCAAATTTTCTGTTTACTGTAGATTGTGGAGAGCTGATTAGCTGACAAAATAATATTTGTACCTCATTACTAGCAATAGGCACAAACAATCATGTAATGTATACAGAATAATAACATGGCAATCTAGTGATAAAGAATACCATCTGCTTGGCAGCTTAACCTCTTTGTACTTTCTTTAACTTGATAGTTGGAACATTTGTCCTGGGTTACCGAGTACTTGGCATTTAGCTTTGGTATGCTGCTTGGTTTTGGCTGCACAAAGTTCTTCTGTGTTTCTTTTCTTTGTTGTTATTTGCTTTTGAATCACTAG
Source organism: Rauvolfia tetraphylla (assembly GCA_030512225.1). Taxonomy (NCBI): domain Eukaryota; kingdom Viridiplantae; phylum Streptophyta; class Magnoliopsida; order Gentianales; family Apocynaceae; genus Rauvolfia; species Rauvolfia tetraphylla. The sequence continues at coordinate 593,317 of JAJQKT010000037.1, forward strand.
ATTTGTTTGAGCATGTCAGTGGGCGGGTGAGGTTGTGGTGACAATGCTGGAAGTGGAACTAAAGTAATTGTAAAGAATCTTACTTGTTTAGCTGCTTATGTTTGCATGTAGAATCTCCAGGTGGCTTTAAGGTTGATTTACTGAGATTTTCCAAGTGCTTACATGGTCATTGGCATCCTGGGAAGGAATACTTCATTTGTTGTTTCATCTCATTTAGACATAGCACTTTACAGTTACTATTTTGGATAGGTAAATTAAGGTTCTCTGAAATTTGGGAGTTGTATACTCTCTTCAAATTGTTTTCTCTAAATGCTTTCTAAGCCATCCTACATCATGGTTTGCTAAAGAACTGTTTTATTTGAATCTCCGCTTCTGCTAGGTTCTTCCTGATGATATACGACAAGCATTGTTGGTGGTGGTTGAATGCTGTATGAAGCGCGACTACTTGGCTGCAATGGACCATTATATTAAACTAGCTATTGGGAATGCGCCCTGGCCTATTGGTGTTACTATGGTTGGTATCCATGAACGTTCAGCTCGTGAGAAGATCTATACTAACAGTGTGGCCCATATCATGAACGATGAGACAACTCGTAAGTATTTGCAATCGGTTAAACGATTGATGACATTCTGCCAGCGACGTTATCCAACATTGCCGTCCAAAGCTGTCGAGTTCAACAGTCTGGCAAATGGTAGTGATCTGCAGTCGCTCTTAGCCGAGGAGAGGTTTAGAGGTGGGACTCAAGCTTCAGAGGAAAGACTACGCTTAATGCCCGCTCCAAAAGATAGCTAATTAAATGTTTGCAGTGTTTGGTGGAGTTATTAACATGATATCTGTTTGTACAAACATGTTTTCAAAGGTTATGCTATGTTGTACTAGTTTCATTCTATTGAACAAGGCTTAAGCCTTGAATGTTACTGACCACTTCTGTGCCAGATATGGAATCACTAAAGTGAGGGTTTTTACCTAGTTTGAACTTTTTTTTTGAAAAATAGACTACAATGGACTGAGATTGGGATGGGTAGTACTAGAGTGACGCCATCAGAGATGGCGTTATAGCTTTTTCTATAACGCCACACATTTCATAATAGTGTTATAATAAAGAGTCAATGGAGGCAAGTATTAGGTGTTCGATAAAGTAATAGCCGTCTTACTTGACTTCCAAGCCTATCCAACGCTCTTTTTACCAGGATCGTAGATGGATCCCCTTTAGCTTCAATGCAAATAATTCCTTTCCTTCTGCTTCTGCGTGAGAAGATTCCTTATCCACCGTCTTGCAGTTTTCATCGTTTCACCGGACCTTGAGTTGCTTGCATTCCATGCTTCTGATTTAAGTTATCTGCACCTTCGTACTAACAAGCCATTTCTCTTTCCCCCCGAGAGGGAACAAGGGGGGGAATACGGTCCTTTCCTATAGCTAAAATGTAGCTAAATCCCTCATGTGAGTTCGGCAACGCGTGAACGTTGGGACTGGATTCATATCCCCATTGATACGCCTTTTGAACTTCTTCACACTACGCCGAAGCAGATTCACCTCCTCTGATGAAGCGCCAATGACACCCCTGTTCCAATTGAATATGATATAAACTCCCCATTTGGCCTCCTGGTAGATTTTTCTAGAGCTTTCTGGGCTTCTAGAGTCTCCTCGTCGGGTCTATGGTCGATTGAAGGTTCTGTGCCACTTGAATTCAAATCTATTTGACCTTCAATCCGTTTTGTCTTGGAACTTTCATGCTAGTTCTTGCTCCAGCATGAAAGTTGATCTATTACGACCGGCGCAGTTGTTCATATTTCATTTTCTTCTTCCAAAGAAGCCACGTGTTCTCGCTTTCGTTGTCACGCTGTGGCCTCTGCTTGGTGTAAATCTTAGAATAACACAATGATTATAAACCTTACTCGCCATCAACTCCAGTATAACGCCATCTCTCATGGCGTTATAAAAAAAACTATAACGCTATTACTTTTGGCATTATGTCCACTCTAGTACTATCCACCCCAATCTCAGTTCATCCACTCTAGTACTATCCACCCTAATCTCGGTTCATTATAGTCTATTTTTCACAAAAAAAGCCCAAACTGGGTAAAAACCCCCTAAAGTAACAGTTTTATCTATGTTCAAAGGTTTGTATACTCGTAATGCCTACCTGTGCTAAACTTATTTCTTTGATTACCCCAGGTGTTCAATGGTGTTTTTTTGCTTCGGCTACTATGATTCCTCTGGCAGTTATGGTCTGGGCTGCAAATGAATTGAGTTCTTATTGTATATTGTTCCGATTTTTTTGATTTCTATAACTTGTATTAAATTTCTTCACAGAAGGAAAAAAAACTTGAACTTAAATTATTTGACCTTCAATTTCAATTACTTTATCTTCAATTTCAAGTAGTATAACATTTTTACTTACCAAAAAAAAATTAGCATAACATTTTTAAAAAGGTTGGGCTTATAAGTGAAGTCAAATTAAGGGTGTTTAAATCAGTTTTTGATTTGATTTTAATTTTACTATCTAATTTAATTTTTTTATTTTTTAAAAAATTAAATTGAATCGTTTTATTGTTTGATTTTATTATTTAATTTTTTAATTCAATTCGATTTAAATCGAAATAAATATAAAATTATATTATGAACAATATTTTTATATTTATTTTTTAAAATTTTAATTTTTTAATTAATTAAACTAAATAAAAAAATTTGATTCGATTTCATTTTTGACCCTACTCCACAACAAAATTCGATGAAAAGAAGCACTCACCCTCGAGGAAACACTACTCCTTGCACCTGCTTACGTAACGGCAACTTTGTTTGTACCCGAATCATATCTACACGTAGAGCCGCACGTGGCAACTTATTCTCTTGTTCCGTACACCGAGAATTTCACCTACAAGTCACCACATTTTGGCTTTTTCAGCTGAAGCGGACGCGCGCGGGCATATACAAGCACGCGCTCCTTCTGTCTCTCCATCACTCGATATGGATGCTCTCCTGCTGCACTGCCCAGCCATGGCTTCCCCTAAACCCAAGCTCAAACGCCCTTGTTGCTCTCCCTCCTCCGACCTTAACCCTAACCCTAACGATAGGATTTCCAGGATTGATCAGATGGATTCTCTTTTGGAATCATTTTTAGGACTCTCCGATTCCCCTATTTCCCTCCTCAACCTCTCCTTCGACCGCCTTCTTGATTCTCGAGCTTGCGATTTTCAGAAGAGCGACATGATCGATCGGGCTCTCAAGCTAGGATCCGTGCTTCTCGAAGCAGCTAGACGATCTGCCAGAAAGCGCGCTTCCATGCATAACGCCGTCGTTTGGCCTCTCCCTCCTGATCTTACCATCAAAGTAATTTTCCTGTTCTTCCATTTATTTTCCGAAGTACCTTTCTATCTTTCTTTAACCAGCAATTAAGCATTCCTTTGATTTAATTTCACGAATTGTTTACTACTGCCGATAAACTTGGAAAGGCTTTAGTTCACGTAAGCAGTTGCATTTTCCTAGTGTCATTGACACGCATTCACTTGCTTGTATAAAGTACTGAATTGGATAATTTTTTTTGAGCTCGTTACGAGTGAATTCAAGAGTTCACCAAAGCTATCTCCACTTTTCTTCTTCTTTTTTTTTTTTCTCTCTTTGGCTGAAATTTTTTCCAGTTCCAATGTGATCGTACAAATGCGTAGTTACGTTGTTACAATGCTCTATTACCTCTTCCAACTTTTTTATTTTCATGACGGTATCTGAATGGTAACATTGACTGTGGTTTGATTTTTTTATGTTAATATGCATACTGATGGTGCAGGTGTTTTCTTTGCTGGATACACAAACACTATGTTATGCTACAGCCGCTTGTTCTTTTTTTCACGAGTGCGCTGCAGATCCCTTGTGCTATGCAAACATTGATTTGACCACTGTCATTCCAAAGGTTAATAATGCTGTAGTGTCAACGATGATTCAACGAGCCGGAAGATCTCTTCAGTAAGAAATCATGCTGCACGGTCTATATTCACCCTTCAGAACTTTATTTTTATTATGGGCACTCTCACGGCTGTTGTCCCTGTTAAGCTCTGCAACTGCCATGTAGAGATAAATTTATTTTTTGGATGTTACATTATGTGGACATTGTGGATTATGATCCTTAATGAAAGCAGTCATTGTATATGAATTAGAATTCCATATTGAGAATATGAACTGTTTGTTTAAAATGTTTGGGACAGGTAATATATTTTGGCTAGATACCTTAACAAAGTGCAATGTTGACTATGGCTTTCCCTATATACTTGCCACTATTTTCTAAGAAGTCCTAGGGTAGTCTGAAATAGTACTTCCTCTTTCATTGTATTTATACTTTATCTTTTGTTTTACAGATCTATGAAACTTGGCCTTCTACCTGGCCCAGTTACATCAGTTGGGTCTTCACAAACATTAGTTCATTCTATTAGGACTTCCACTGATCCATCAGGGTTCTCGTGGAATGATAAGAGGTCGAGACAGGGGAAAGAGACATCCATCCTAACAAGGTCTTGCTTGGCATTATTAAGTGCTAATGGTGGTGCTCCAGGGTATTGCTCCTTTTTTTCCCATCTCTCTCTAGTGAGAAGATGTGTCTTAAATTAAATTAAGAAGCATTCTCTCTCTCTCTCTCTCTAGGGCACTGCTGAGGAAGCTTCACCTTTACAATATTGAAAGGATGGATAATCCTGCCCTTTGTGCTGCATTATCAGCATGCCCTTCTATACATGATCTAGAAATTGTTGGACTGTAAGTATCAGAAGCGGTCTGTTTTTGAATTCTTTGTTGGATTTCAATATGCATTTTAGTGGTGCTGAATGTTTATATGGCTGGAAATGCTTATTGTAATATGTATCTTTGTGGGTATGGCAATTCCATTTTGGTTATGATATAGTCCACAGAACTGTAATATGTGTCTTCGTGGGTGTGTTTCTGTAATACATTTTATTGCCTTCTAGAAACAAAAGCTTTCAATCCTTTCCTGTTTTTGGATTTGGATTGTTACACTATGTTTGATGATGCACACATCTAGTAGTTAGACAATTACAACTATGCTTTGCTTCTTTGAGTCTATTAATGTGGAATAAGTTTTTGCTTGCAATAGTAATGTTGAACTGAGGCAGACACTGGAGTCAGTGAGCAAATATTGTCCCCTCATCACTCGTTTGTTTTTTGAATCTTCAAAGACAGGTTAATTTTTGTTCTTCTCTTGTTCTTCCTTTGCCTGGCTAAAGGATTTTTATTTTATTTTACATTTCCTTTTGCTTACTTTGGTTTCCTGTGGTCAGGGAGAGATGACAGTTTGAAGTTGCCAACCTGCAGTGATCTTGTCTATAATTGTCCTAATCTATCATCTTTGGCGCTTAGGGGATTTAAGCTACATGATTATAAGGCTCGTGTACTTGTCAAGGTATTGTACCTTTGACATCCTTGTGAACATGGACATTTTCTACCTTGGGTCAAAGGTCAAATTTATATAAAATCTCCTCTTCTGTTGGAGGCGTGGTCATATTTGATGATTGAAATTAAGCTCAGTGTAGTTTTGCTTTCCTCATATACGTTTATTGACATGATTGCTTCACAGTTGCCTACTTATTTATGTGGTACTCCTGAAGAAGTGTATAGTTCAGGTTTTGGCTGTTTTATCTTGGATGGTTTAATATGGCACTCTAGTTGTTAGGCATTAGCGCTTAACCTAGTATTGGAAGTAACCACAAGAAGGGTGATCTTGTTCTGATCTTACTTAAGACCCATTCATTGACTTGTATCTCTTCAGGGATTTCGAAAACTGAAGTATGTTGACTTTTCAACGTCCTATTCATTCACTGGTGCTTTTCTCAAGTATGTTTCTTCTCTACATACATCTGTCCGTGGTGTTACCAGCTTTGTTGAACATGATTAAGTTTACTTTTATTAGGAATCTTGGAGGCGCTATAGGTGGGAATCTAATTGAGATTCTGATATTGCGCGACTGTATGCATTTAAAAGAAGTGAGAATTTCTGTTTGTAATCCCCCCCACACACACACACAAAAAAAAATTCTCTCCCTCTCTAAATTTATATCATTTTGCAGGTGGAAGTTGTGCGTTTATTTTCGCAAGTTCTTGCAGGGGATTTCAAGCACCTTAGACATCTTGTGGGTATAATGTAGTAAATACTCCTGAAACTTAAGGTTTTCGCTATAAAATACCTGGTCTCATCTCTTTTTCCAAATTTCAAACAGGACATATCCAATCGAGAAGGTTTAGCTTCGGAAGGGGATTGGTATAGACGATGTTGTAGCGCAAGGTGACATGATTATAAATAATTTGATCCCAGGTATACAAATGATTAGATTTATTAGTTAATATTAACTGTCATGAGTTGGTCTAATTGCAGCTTCATTCCTGTGGATCAATTAGCAGAAGAGAGACCTGAATTATTCATTGTGGCTGAATTCCCTGCAGAAGGAAGGTTGGCTGAATGTTTGGTCGCCGATTTATTTCTTGTCTATATGCATAGATGCAAGCAGAAAAGGAATAATTCAAACAACCATTTTCCTTTTCTTGTTTGTTTGGATTTCCTGGTCTATCATGCAGTTACATTGAGGTTGAGCAAATGATAGGAAGTGATGTTAGCATTGATCATACTAGTTCACCATCACTGCCAAGTAGTCATACATCCGATAGCCCAATTAGTCCATCGGACAGCAGTTACCGTAGTGATCAAGGCAGTGGTGAGGACAGTCAAGATGGGAGTTTGGCCATCTATGAAGAAAGCTCAGACGAGTTGGAGTTTATATCTGGCTAAGATGATGTTCGTGCTGAAGTATTTATTAACCTGTTCATCTGCTTAATGAATTTGGTATTCCTTTCTTTTCCCTAATCTGATCCTTTCTGTAACTTGCACTTTCTTCTTCCAACACTAAAGATGCTTGCTAGACATACTTAGATATGCATAGTCACATGCTCTGACCAGTTCAAGTAGGAAGTTCGTTTGGACTTGCTAAGAGTTCATGATTGTGTGAGTATGATGTAAGATTCAGTAAATGATTACCCAAGTGATAAGATATCTACAGTGCCATTGATAAAATTTTCCCTTTGGCGGTTGTTCTTTTATAGTTAGTATTTCATGTACAACTTTGCACAGTGGTGGATAAGAGTGGAGCAAAATTCTTTCATTTAGTTTTCAGATGAAACTAGTGATGATTGAATGAAGTTTCAACAATTTTTCACTTTTCCTTTTCCATGTTGTAGATAGGCTTCAGTTACCTGTGGTGAAACTTATATTAATTTAGAGTCAAAATACAACCTAATTTTGTGCATGAAATGAGCATGTAATTATTATTTTCACTTGAAACTGAAATTATCCAATGTTGTACGAAAGACTTATAATTTGCATTATAAAGAGTTTGAGAGTTTGGAAATTTTTGGGCAAATCCTTCTTTAAATGTAAGCATCATGTACCCACGTGAATTAGGTGGTTGAGGTTGGATGGATGTGTGGGAACGTGAGTGTTGGTACATTGCTGTTTGGTGTCATGAGTTCCATTTGTTCCTTTATTGTCCTCTGTTCGTTTGACATGGTTTCATGTATACGTGCGTTAATAATTGGTTTCCTCTTGGTTCAGGTGGATAAAAAGCTGTAATGAAGCCAAACCTGATTAACTGGTGAGACAAGATAAATTCATGACAAATGGGAATTGAAGCAGAATGGAGACGTGGTACATTTCATTATTAGCCGCCTTCAGATTGAGATTCCCATGTTTCTAACAAATTCTGCCATTTTAATCAGGAGAAAAAGAAATCCAGATCCCATGGTATGGCATCAACATACGGGATGATGCTTTTTGGTACGCTTACTTAACCAACCTCATGTAGGAAGCAGCATTTCGCTAAGATAGTAAAACTTTATCCCCCTTTCTGGGCTTTTGTAAAAGTATGTGCTGCGGAATGTATGAAAGAGAAACAGAGAATTGGTAGAAAGTTTCATCCCGTAATTCTGTTGGAAGAGATCTGAATGAATAGAGCTGGGGAACATAGTTCAGACCTTGATAATTAATCAAAAATCAAAGGATTGGTCTTCGTGTACTCATCATGTCTGGTCTCAGCGCTACGGAATTGATGCTTGTGATTTTCGTTTCGATTGGTTTTGTAACGGAAATTAATGCATTTTTTCTTATTTCTCTTTTTTTGAGTCCTAGAATTTTTCTCACAAACTAATTCATTTTTAAAATTTTCATAACAAAAAATTTCTAAAGAAAATTCGTTCAAGTACATTATCCTAAAAAGAACATCAAAGACTGGTCCATTGGGAATCAAATTTTTAGATTTAAATGTTTTTGTTTATTTATATTTAAAAATAGATACTTAATTTTGAACGGAAGTAATAATTTCTGGATTTTATGAATCCTGGATGATGAAGCTGCTTTTTCGTTCCTTTACATCATCATTCGCTTCCTCAATATTTTTGTTAATGGAATTCTGGGTGATTGAGCAACCCAGTGCTTTAAAATTTAAGTATATCATCACCTTATGCACTTACAAAATAAAAAAAATGCATATATTTAATATGTAATGATCTTATGGGGATAAGGTCTAAATTTTTATGAGTATCTCCTCACATGATTAAAAGGTCAATCCCTCATTTTTTTGAGGGATATTATGATCTCAAGCCCTTAAAAATCGACTCCCAATCTTTTATATTCTTATATAGATGATAATTCATTTTGAGGGTTATTATTATATACAGTTTTAAATTTAATTATATATAATTAAAAATTTAATTATTTTTGTTTTTTTCTATTTAATGTCCTTTCTCATTCACTTTTTATAATATTACTGAAATTAATGAATATTTAAATTTTAATTTTTAAAAAAATTTTTGAGCTAGTTACCTTAGGACTCTAGCATGAGTTTCGACAAACAAAACACGAGGACTTTTTTTTTTTTTTTTTTTGAGGGATACTATGATATTGAGGCTTCTCGATTATAAGTCTATCCTCAGCGAAGCCCAATTGCTAGCACCTCAAAGATTCCTGGTTCAAAAAGAACAGCATCTCTATTAGAAGTCAAGTCGAGCCCATATTTCCTTCATGGTTAGGAAGCCCAACTCACTTCAGGGAAGGAAGCCCATATTTGTACTCAATGGTAAGACTATTTTCGGTCGGCTTCCAACAACAGGGTTATATGCGGTGGACGCTTTACAGGTTACTCCTCCGTTTCGGTGTAGCAGGTAGTCGCCGGCCGGTGGTTCCCCTCTCGTTTCAGTATGGCTAGCAACAACAGTAGCAATCAACCTCAGCAACTGCCCGCCCATCCCTACCGCCCCTACCGCCTGAAGGAAATCCTAACGTCCCACTCACGCGCCGTCTCCTGTGTGAAGTTTTCCAACAACGGCAAGCTCTTCGCCTCGTCTTCCTTGGACAAGACACTGATCGTCTGGTCATCCGAAAACCTAAACAAAGTTTCCCACCTCATCGGCCATTCCGAGGGTGTCTCGGATTTGGCTTGGTCCTCTGACTCCACCTATATCTGTTCCGCCTCTGATGACCGCACCCTACGCATCTGGGAAGCACGGTCGGCTGAATGCATCAAAACCCTCCGCGGCCATACCGGCTTTGTCTTTTGCGTCAATTTCAATCCTCAATCTTACCTCATCGTTTCGGGGTCTTTCGACGAGACGGTTCGGGTCTGGGAAGTCAAAACGGGTAAGTCGAACCATGTGATTCGAGCCCACTCCATGCCAGTCACTTCTGTGCACTTCAACAGAGACGGTTCACTGATAGTCTCCTCGAGCCATGACGGGTCGTGCAAAATTTGGGACACGGCTTCCGGAGCTTGCCTGAAGACGCTCATCGACGATAAAGTTCCCGGTGTTTCATTTGCAAAGTTTTCACCCAACGGAAAGTTTATACTGGTGGCAACACTAGATGATACTCTTGTAAGTGTTCTTTTTCTTCTGAGTTTCGTTTTTGGTCTTGTCACTGGATGATACGATTCAATGTTTTTGGAATTTCATTCGGTGCCAGAGCTGAGATATTATGCATGTTTTGAGCTTCAGTCTTGGATATTTTCCTGGTTCATAAATGGTTAGTTAATTCCTCAAAATTAATAGTAAGAAAAGCAATAAATGAAATACTCAAAAAGTAAATATTTTGACATTTTACTCTATTTTGTTACTTTCAGGTTCTTCATATGAATTCTGTCATACTGTTTTAAGGTTTGAGTAAGATTACGTAATAGGGGATAAGTTTGGTTCTTAGAATGTGCTTAAGATATCTCTTTTTCTACGACTGCAGAACAGTCATCCATACAGAATTTCATTTTAGAACAGCTTCTCATAACTCAGTGGCAACTTCTAGATGATAGCTTTCTGCCATGCGGTTGTAACATACGGAAGCAGCACTCAGAATAACTTCATACTCTTTGTTGAATTCTATTGGTGTTTAACTGCTGGATTTTACTTATTTTTCCTTAAATTATGCTAGTTTATGTTCTTGATTTAACTTTATTTTCTAATGCTTGTTGCAAATGCAGAGGCTATGGAACTACTCAGCAGGAAAATCTTTGAAAGTGTACACAGGTCATGTGAACAGATTATATTGCATAACACCTACTTTCTCAGTCACAGCTGGGAAGTATATTGTTAGTGGATCGGAGGACAAGTGTGTATGCATATGGGATCTCCAAGGGAAAAATATGCTTCAAAAGCTCGAAGGACACACTGATACTGTCATCTCTGTGTCCTGCCATCCTATGGTGAATATGATTGTTTCTGCAGGGCTTGATAATGATAGGACACTGAGGGTCTGGGTTCAAGATTAATAGATGCTTGAAAGTAGCCAAAAGGTCTTTTCTTCTTCTTCTTCTTCTTCTTCCAGTTTAATATATTTCCAATGCTTGGATTTTTCTTCTGTTCCATACCTCATGCTTCCCATTAAATGCTCATATTAAGTTCTTTATTTGTTTCCCAAGAACAGAGTTTCATTTACCTATAATGCATTGCTGTAGCTAACAGTATCATTGGCAAAAGTGTTGAGGATGATTGTTTCTTTGGCATTTCATGAAGGAGCTAGTTGGCCCTCTTTGGTTGCCTTTGTCAGAAACTTGTTATAAATCACACTTGATTTGTTCAGATGCCTTGTATGAGTTAAGGAGTTTCTCTAAGCTCCTAATTTTACTTATAGAAGCAAGTTTGCAGAAAACGGGTTGCTCAGTGAGAATATTTATTGTTGTTGTTATTACAGCCTAAAATTTGAGAAGTACTGATTTAATGATTGGAACAATCTTGTACTTCTAAGCTGCGTTTTTTTGTCCATTTGGATGCAAATTGAGGCACCCTTTTTTACCGCATTCTCTTTCTCCTGCTGCATGCTTTAGCTGAGAAATGCACATAATTGAGTATATATATGTCCCTGTACAACTCTACTCCATTTTTCTTCCTTTTTTTTTTTTTTTTGGGGGGGGGGGGGGTGTTTGGGTGTTGGCATGGATTTCTACACTGAGTCAGTTTATTTCTTAACCACTTCCTTTAAAAGGTGGAACAAAGAAGTTGGGAATCTGGCGATGGTGGTGGCTTATGCTGATTGTTGGGATTTTTTGGGCAAGTTCTCACAGCTTGACCATGTGGTCGATAGATCTTCTGTGTGGAGAGACAGAAATGTGATTATCCCTCCATCCATTTTAACCACCTATCAGTCCGAGTGAAAGAACAGTTAACAGGAGGATATTTGGTCCTTAGATTTTTAGATGATGATTCTTTTCTTTCAATTTCTTGTTTTGTGAGTATGATGGGTCATGTTTTTCCTGCTACCTTTTTTGTTTCGTTTAGATGCCACAAAACTGGTAAGAACATTTATTAACTGTTTTTTTTTTTGGGTGGCCGAGGGTGGGTTGGAAGTGGGGAGAATATATCATAAACTTTGCTCTTGTTTCTAGCATAATTATAAGCACCACATTGTGTGTTTTCTCTCCAACACTTCCTGATATAATTGGTTGTAATTGTGCCTCTCATTGTATGAGATTTCAAATAGAGTTGTCGTTTTTGTTTACCTATGTGCAGCCTCTGAATTGTGCTGCTTCCTGGACAGCCGGTGAAGTGATGGAAAGCTGCAAGAGAACAGATACCAAACTGTATCCTGAGAATGTCTGAATGCTACGGATGCATTTGAGGACTCTGGTCAATTGGAGAAAAAAGTATGTCTTTCCTCCATGCATACATCTACTTATTACCGTCACTGTTTGAGCTATGTGATTGGGTAATATTGGTAAGCTGCTGGTGTTTTGTATAGAAGCAACAGAGGGAGTCTCGTACGCTGTAAATTTAACCATGTGAAGTCAACGGGTGGACTCGTTCACTCCAAGCCTGGAGGTCGAGTGTTACTAGTATGGAGAAAACTGTTGCAAATGTAAACTGGTTGAGCTCATTTTGCAATGCCATACTGTTGTATCATAGCAAATAGTTTAGCATAATTACACCTAAGACGATGGTACTCAATATGCTACTTCAATCTCTTCTAAAGCTCGTTGCTTTGCCTCACGCCGTATGTATCTTCTAGGCCGCTTGTTACCTTCTTTCTTCGTTCCGCAATCATATCTGAATATGCCTGAGCAGGGAAATTGAAAAATCTAAGATGCATTTTCAAATGTTTAAAATATTATCAAGCGAGCAGAAAACGATGCATATTGCAAGAAACTGAACATAACGAACTGAAAAGATCAGACAAGGTCCAAGTTTTGAGGGACACCTTCGGGTATGAATAGAGAAAGATGTACCACCATGTACACACTAAAGTCGAAACTACTGCTGTAACAATGGTCGAGTGCAGTAGAAGCCAGCTCGAGGTAATTATTAGTAGTCCGGTCAAGGTTATTGTCCATGGTTGACACCTGAGAGAAGCTTAATACGGAGTATTAAACATCAAATATATTAAAGAAGCGAAAACATCAGCTATTAAAGTATGACACAGTTGCATCATCTAATTTTCCTAGAATGAACCATTGCATAATCAGCGCCAGTTTCAATTAGTTGACTCTGGGGAACTATATCTCAGTAACGAAGCTAACTATGCAGCATGTTAGCAAATGTCCAATATGGAAATGAAAGTCATCAAGTCGGGTGCCTGCCTGAGAATGGAATACTGGAAGGGGGACTTAACAAAGAGAGCTGCAGAATCTCTCAAATAGAGATATTTGCTTTAGATGAATTATTAGGAACCAATTAATCTCATGTATCCCACGACTCAAACAGCTAGTGGGGATAGATTTTACGAGTACAGCGAACGATACTGCTTAAGAGGTTAATTATGCAGTTCGCCTATTACGTGCTAAAGCCTGCCTTCTAGGCATGTTCTTTAATACTGGAAATCTTAAGTGATGATATTGATACCTTCTAGATTTCGTGTAGCAACTTCTTCTAATTAAATCCAATCAATCAATTGAGATTCGAGATCTTAGTGCTTCAGACAGTTTCAAGAGATTTTCTTCATAAAACATCGCTACTCCATATAACTAATCATTAAGCAGATTCAATCGCGCCACCATCAAATGAATGAGGAAATGGAAAATCAGAGAGGAAGTACCGACCAGGATGGCTTGGTGTCCCAAACAGAATCGTATTCGAGGGAGAGATAATTAAGATAGCCATCCATGTCCTGCACAACCCCATCTTCATCGAAGAATGAGTTTTCTTCTTTTAGTTTAGGGTCATTACTGCTGCTGCTTCTACGAAGTCTCTTGCGAGCGGTAATCTTTGGTGGAAACGACAGGGACACAGAGAGCTGAGAATTGAGGATAGAGCAAGGAGTTAGAGAAGAGCATCGGGGTGGCCATTGCCATGGGCAAACACTCTGAGCAATCATCTCTCTTCACTGCTCCTATTCCTTTCTGTCTGTTATCTATCTCCATGAATGAACCAGTCAAAGGAGGCAAAAGGGATTTCCTGGTCCGGTCCGTCGTCGTTTTGATCAGGATCTTCGACTTCGTTCAGTATAATCCTTGGTGTCCAAGAGGAAGGGAAAAGAAAAAAAAAATTCTTGCATCCATTTCCTTTTTTTTTTCTTTATTATCCGATTAAGAGAGATCTTTATTATGAATTTGGCATTAAATACTATACAACTTGAGATTTTTTCCCCTTTGATTAGTTAATTAGTATACATTTTCTCACAAGAAAAAAAAGTTAACTAAAAATATATTTGAATTGAATTCTAAACATAATATAAATTTTTTATTTTAAAATTTTCTCTTATTTTTACAAATAATTTATTTTTATAATTTATAAACAATTCATTCTTAAAAAAATAAAAATTAAGAGAGAATATCTCATACATAAAGTCATTCAATCTTTCTCGAAATGAATCATTCAGTTCGACGTCCTTGTAGATTTAGGTCAATCTAGCATTTATCCATATTTCAATACTAGTAATTCTTTTGTATTAAGGCGATGGGCTAAATTTGACCAATCTATTGCTTCTCTGACTTTCATTCACGCCAAAAAGAGAGAAGAGTGAGAATGTATTTTTCCCCCTACATCAGCAATCCTCAATTGGCCGCGACATTAATATTCATACGTGATTTCTATATATAATTTTTTTTTGAACTATATATAGTATTACAAATTTTCATTTTCAAACTTCTCTTTCTCTCTCTTCCAACAATTCTCTCTAACATTTCTTTTAAAAGTCCACACTTTTCATGCAAAAATACTCAAATTTTATCGCAATATATCAATGAGCAAAGATTCTACGAAGGATTCTCTCGAGTTTGAGGTAAAAATCTATTACATTGTCTTTAAATTCATATTTTCTTAGTTTGTGTGAATTTTTGCACAGTTTCGCCACTGAGTGGTGGAATTATCCGACAAATTTCGCAGACTTCCCAGTGAAATTCTTGGATTAAATTGCATGACTTGCGCGAAATTTGTGGAATAATTTCGCTGGATTACGCGAAATTCATCACGATTCGCCAGATTCTTATGATATAGTTTCAATCTTGTTTAAATTTTTTGTGTAGTTAGTTGTATTGTTGTATAATTTTATACTTGATAATTATATCATATGTTAGGTTACACATCGTAGATAACTTTATTGTTACGGTTCTTGATGTCTTAAAAATAACCAAGAGTCACGTAATGTAGTAACTGACATTGGACTATTGTGTTTTATGTATTGCAGGAAAACCGGAGAGGCCGGAAGGCAAGATTTCTCGTGGGCGTAGCGGGTCGAGAGTATTGCGCACTGGCGGTCCCTAGCGTCTACTTAAATTTTTTTTTATTTTATTTGGACTGTACTTGAGATCGAATGCAAGTTTGTCTATTTGAAAGCAAACCAAGTTAAATATAATCAAATTTGTGATAGTTTGGCGTCAATATTTACTCGTTCTCATCATACTATAATATTACAAAACGAGCGTCTTTCAAAGGTTTAAAAAACGTAAAAGAACACATGTGATTCTCGGTGTACCCCTACGAGCCGGACGGGCCCGCGTGCTCCGCACCTCCCAAACAATCCTCCCGCTCGGTCAATATATGTATCATATCCTGAAGCGTGGCATCTCGCTGTGCTGGGGTCAGCTGCTGCACATCAGTAATACCCGCAACAACACGGTGTAGCATATCCCATCGCTGCAAGGTAGCAAGTCAAACGATTAATAACAGCACCAAATGAGGGAAAAAACCTATATTTCATCAACACAGGGTAGGAACGGATCGTACGACTGCGTCGGTGATGGGAGCGGGCCCGAGCCTACTAACTCCCGCAGGCAGCATACCAGGATTCTGAATGGAGGGATGCGTCCTAGCAAGGTACCAGGGTAGGTACTCGGGAGTGCATGCTGACGGTGGGACGGCGTGTGCACCGAGCTGAGTCCTACCAAGGATGTGGTTCTCGGGCCGTTCCCAGAATTCATCTGGGCACTCGTACCGGACGACATATCTCCGGTTGTTCGCCGGCCTGTAATCCTCTTTCGGCAGGATCGGTGTGGTAGGAATCTGCTACACCCTGCCGAACTGGCGTAGGATACGATCGGGCATATACGGCTCCACAACGTCACAAAACCGAAGACACCCGTGGAAAGCCGAAATCCAGTGCTCTCTAAGCGGGTTCGGCCCGAAGGGAGTCCAGCAAACCTGTAAAAGGTATGTATACGATAAAACAGTAGGTACAACCAAAAGGCAGCTGACGCAAAAAACTTACCTCGCGCGCAGTCATATCGTCTAAGTGTAGGCGTATAGAGCGCAGATCATCGGATTTCCGCGGAGCGGCCCCCCTGCGCTGGAACCGTAGGATGTGAGGCTGTGACTCACGCCAGTCTGGCGACTGTTGAGGGGCGAAGAACGGAAAATACAGGTATATCCATGCCTCTAGTAGCGCCGTGAGCCCACCCAGCTGTCTACAGTCGGCCCTAGACGCCGTCCCGAGAGACCGGTACAGATACGCAAGACAGGCAGCACCCCAGGCATATCCGTGGATATCATCGGCTGAGCTAAAGAACGGCCAGTAGTTGTAGGGCATCCGATCCTTACCCTTATCTATGAAAAGGGTGGCGCCTAACAGATACTTCAAATATCCACGCGCATATGCAGACGACTCAAGTGATCCCTCGGTCACGTACTCCTTCAGGACGTTAAACCGCATCCCGCCATTATCCAGCTGGCTCTGAAACTCTACTCGCGGTGGGAGGTACTCTTGGAGCGTCCCGGAATGATCTGCTGACGCGTGGGAGCGCCGATGAACTGACACCGTATGGAACAGAACCCGGGGACCTATCCCTGCGGACAGAAACTCCAGAACCGGATACCGAACGAGCGAGGCTGCCTACCCCCACCGCAACGCGCCGTAGAAAACCTCTCCGCGGTCATGCGGAAGATGTCGTCGGAGCTGTGTGCGGGATGTCCTGCTCATATGTCTCATCCTCATGCATCGCTGCGTCGGCCGCCGGGTCATGAATATCCTCACCCGCATCCATATCATAGTCCGCATCAGTCGCCGGCTCTTCCCCATCTTCCACATCATCTGCAGCGTCTGATCCCTCGTCGTAATCCTCCAGATGTCTGTACGGCGTAACCGGGACCGATGGTGACCGATAGTATGCTGGGGCCACATCTTCGGCGTGGCCGCTGTGTGTCTGAACCGGGTAGGAGGGTCCCCCCCCAATAATAGCCCGGTGCGACCGGAGCTGGCGACGTTATCGGGGGCCAAGGCGACGTCGTCGGAGCTGTGTGCGGGATGTCCTGCTCGAATCAATACCCGGTGTGACATTAGCCGTTCTGGCGGGGATGTCGCTGGTACTGCGCCTCGCCGCACTCACTCTCTGTCTGGCAGATGCAGTAATAGGATGACGACCGTGCAATCGACCGCTGCGGTCTGAAACTGGTCTCAAGTCTTGCGATACACCGCGTCGGCGCTGAGAAGGATCCGTCATCTGCAACACTTATTTAACAAAAAATACTGTCGGTGATAATTAAATTAAACAATAATCAATCCAGGTAAATAAATAAACGTATTTAAACTAATATTATTTAATACTAACTTAAGATAAATTAAATTATTAAAACTACGATAAATTAAAATTCACGGCAAAAATTCTACCAGTTCATGGCGGAATTATTGCCGGAATTTCGCCAGTGCATGGCGGAATTCAAGCAGGAATTCCGCCATGCACTGGCGGAATTCACGGCCAGAATTCCGCCGGTGGCGGAATCCCGCATAGGAATTCCGCCAGAAATCTGGCGGAATTCAACGGTAAATTCCGCCAGAAATCTGGCAGAATTTACCTTCGAATTGTACCCGTTTTGGGTACAATTCGGCAAAAAATTCCGCTAGATACTGGCGGAATTTTCTGCTGGAGTTCCGCCAATTGCTGGCGGAATTCTTCAGAGAATTCCGTCACTCAGTTGGCGGAACTCTTGCAGGAAGAATTTAACATCAAAATCGATCGTTTTTTAGCCAATTTTGATGTTTTTTTTAATATTAAACAATGTAAATTAATGAATAGTTCGAAAAACTAACCTTTTTACGCTAAAATTCGATGTCATTTTTCGTAAATCTGAATTTTTCTCACCAAATGCTTCAGAGAATTTTAAAAATTTTTCGAAATTCAAATAAAATTATGAAAATTTTTTGCACTACATATAGTCCAAAAATAAACTACATATAGTAGTGGTCATATTCATATGCAAAGACCACGACCACAAAATGAGATGACACCGCTCATCGAGGCCCAGAGAAAAGCCCAACTCACTGGTAATATCCAAAACGTGCCGCCGGAGCTGCCGTCTCTCGGAGCCCACTATTCACTGCATCACTCGATCTGGACCCTTCGTCCGTTGGACGATAGACGTGGCGGAATGGCGCTGACAGCCCATGAACCACTACCCTTTTGTTGTGCACAACATCAAAATTCCCGATCTTCTCGTAGTTAATCCTCATTGGCGCCAAAGGACCTCCACCGCCTGCGGTGGTTACCACCAGTTGCTGCCCCCTTTCCATCGTCGGCAAAGCCGTCCCAAGCGGCAGATTCACTAAGTCTGAAGCCTTCAGAAGCAAGTTCGGTACAATGTGGAGCATCAGATCAGATACGTATGCATGTCCTTCGCCTCCGGCGAAGATGGACGCGTCGTCTATGGCGAAAACCGTCGTGGACTTTAGGTCCGATAACTCCGCGTACTTCACCCTCATTGCCAGAGTCACAAGGCTGTACCCGCCTATTCGTAAGCGCATCATGGCATCTTTTAGCAAGAACCGCATGAGAAAGAAAGACGCCGCCGTTGGAGGAGTATGAGGCGGGAACGAAAGAGAAGTCATACTCTCGATACCGCAAGAGAGCGGAGAGAGGTGAGACATATATCCTTGTAGGCCATGGATTACCACGAGGCCGTTGTTGAAGATGTCTTGCTTAGTGATTTCAGCGCCGTTGACGAACACTTTCTTGGTGGAGATGGCGGCGGAGGGGGTGACGGGGGAGGATGTTATGGTGAGGCAGCGATTGGGGGCTAGGGTTTCAATCTTGGTGCCGAAGGCTAAGGTGCGAAGATAGTAGAGAGTGTAGAGGCCAAGGACGGAGTGTTCTTGGAGGAGGAGAGGCAGGGAACAGGAGGGGCAAGTGAGGAGGGAGGAGTCAGAGGGGACGAAGATGGTTATGGGGGCGGGGGCGGAGAGGTTAGCATCGGTGGCGACTGTAGAAAGATCTTGGAATCCGAGGGAGGAGAGGACCGAGGCGAAGAAAGATGATGGATACGCGTAGTTAGTCTGAAAATCTGCAGAAGAAAGCTCTGAAGGGTATACTGAGGTGGCAGCGGTGATGGAAATGAGGAAGGAGGCGAGGAGGATGAGGACTCTGACAGCGGAAGCCATTGAGACTCGTGAGCTTAATTTTCTGCTCAGAGAAAAGTGAGTGTTTTCTACGTGACTGCGTGCAGTTGGGTGGTTAAGAAGTTTATTGAGAGGAGCGCGGAGTGCTTGGGGCTCTTTGAATCTGGAGTTCACTTAGGTATACTCACTTGTGGAAATTTTTACCGAAAATTTAATGTTTTATATTTATGGAAATTTTTATCGAAAATTTAATGTTTTATATTTATGGATTGAGAAAGTTTTTGTGTTAAATTTTATAAAAATAATTTTTAATTAAAAAAATGATTTAATTATATATTTATTTAACTTAAATATTTTTTTATTCTATCACACATCTCTTTTTATATTTTTATGTCTTTCTTAAAACATATAACGGTAAAGTAAGTATAATTGTTCTATTAAATAAAAATTAGTGACAACAATGGGTAATAACAATTAATAAATTTGTCTAATATTAAATTTTCTCCTTGTTGATTTATTCCAATGCATCTCGAATTAGTTCCTATCCTATAGTTTGAAAAATTTTCATACTCGAATTAGTGTATGTTTGACCCCTTCCTCGTGCCTTCATGTAAATGTCCAAACTCACATAGAAGAAATCATAAGTGGTTTCACATTTCCTTCCCACATATTTAAGGGGAAAAAAAAGATAAAAAACAAGATCATATTACATTCTCTCAAAAAGAAGAAAAAGTAAGTATTAACATGCTTGCGTCCATTTGTGATTCTACCAACAAAGTGTGTCAAACATCTTTCAACAAAAATGATCACTCGCAAGTATTAGCTACGAAAGAAGATCAAAATCCAAAGCAAAAATTTTTACTCATTCTTCCAAGCATACAGAATCAGCGAAAAGCCCTTACCTCGCGCTGCGCAACTTTCAGAGCTCGAAGCCGACCAACTGAACACCGAGGCACTGGGGACAGACTGGCAGCTCAACAATTTATCAGCTGAAAGACTGGTTTGGAACAAGAAGACGGCATTGTCCATCACATTGCCGAAGAGCCAACTATGAACATCCCAGTAAACTTCTACCGGTAGCCCGTCCACCAGGATGGTGTTGTTGCCCCTGAACTTCCACCGGAGGCGCTTCACATGCATCACCGCTTTGCTGTCTATACGGATCACCAGAGACGGATCATTAATGGCCGCCGTGTCGCATTCAATCTGGACATCGTGTATCTGCCCCTTGTCACAAAATTGAGCCTTGGCACTGTAGAATTTCTTCCCGAAAATATGCTCTCTCTTGGCGACAAAAACTGCACTTCTCGAACAAACGGCGCTTGGGATGTTCAATTTCTTGTGAACTTCCCTTCCCAAATCACCGAGAAGTAATACCAGTTCTTGATCGAACACCACAGCCAAATAAAACCCGGCTAGTGGTTCTGGGCCGGAAGCAAATTTTGCAGTGGAAAAATCCCAATATAGCTCAATTATGCTGGAACCGATGTCTAAACTTCTAAAACCTTTGCGCCTGGAGAATAACCACGGCTTGACATCAAATCTGCAGAGGCTTTGGCTGGTCGAATTTTGAACCCCAACACTGACTCCTTGACCCATCAAGCTCTTGGTCCATGTAACAGTAATGAAGCATGGAACGCCCTGCAATTGACTGCGATAGACAGCAGAGACGAGATTTTGCGTGGCTCTACTAGTACTCGATAGTGAAGAATCAACAACCTGAACTCCACTCTCGTTGAAACAAGAAGGAAAATCCCTCATCTTTTTCGTGAATTCCTACCTGAATTTCGCCCTCAGGTGCTCATGACTCAAGCTACGAGATCTTCGAAAGAATTTAGAAGCTGAAGGGAACGTGCCGCAGAAAAAGCATCAAGAATCCAAGGATTAGAAGCCAAATTCTGATGGAGGTTGATGTTGACAGTGTCTTGAAACTGAAGGGGACTGTTGTTTTCTAATGTATCATCAGAAAGACAGAATTGAGCATGCTTCTCTGTCAAATCGAAGTCTCTGCTAAAAGCATATCCCAAAGCCAAAAAATTGGTTGCCAGAATGAAACCAAAGAACAGAAAGGAATGAGAGCTAAATGACAAAGATTTGCAGAGGAAGAAGGAAATTGTTGGGGTTACACACCGCGCAAGGATGAAACGGCAAATTTGGTTGCAAATGGCCAAACGCACTTATTATACAGATTAGCCAGCGTTACAGAATAGAAAAAGTAAGCTCTTTCTCATCTGTCATTATTCATGACTTACTTCTGTCCCTCTCTACATTATTAGCATCATCATCTCCGTTCGCACGACTCAAAATGTCGACAGAGATCTGCAGAAACTAATGGCATCATTTTGTGTATTAAAATACTACGCAATATATTCTCTCAAAGGGTCAGATAATCTTCTTTCCTGGATTTCAGATCGTAATCTGTTAGCACTTAAAAATGTAGTAGAGAGATGTATCAAGAATTTTTTTAAAAAAAATAAAATTTTTCTCCCCAAGGTTTCGAATTGGAGAAGACATCCACGATGGTTTCTGGAAAAGAAAAAAGGGAAAAAAAATCTGACCCAGCTAAACAGTAAATATCTTCTCCAATGTAATAGATGAAGCGCGGGCTGCACTAAGCACAACCTACCAATAATAAAGAATTGAAGGGACAAGTCGACATATCTCCTTGCGTGACTAGAGGCATTCTTTCATCTGTTTCTTGAATGTAAATAATTCATAATATTGTTATTCTTGATGCTCAAGCTGCTTGCCATGGATTTTGTTGCAAATGTGGAGACAACTTTGGTCGCATCATAATTCAACCATTTTATTTCTCACGCTGCTTTTCAAGCATTCGCTTCAAGATAATATAATAATTTTTTTTTTCATTTTGTTCTCAAAAGCTTTTAGAAATTTGAAATCTCACTAGCAAAGAACAGGATAACTTGGATTAAGTTAACTCTTTTTCTGCATGCCATGTCATCATTTCCTTTTTGGTAGTGCATACCTGCCCATATTTTCAGTCTACTTATAAGGTTTGAAGAGAAAACAATGACTATGTATCATACCCAAGGCAAATAGAATAATGTGATCTTTGTCATGTCTTGTTGGTGCGCCCTTATCCGAGTGACAATCATTGCTAACTCCCAAGCATAATGACCCCTAACAACCACAATCATACAGCTTAGAATTTTCTTAGTCGAAATACCCAAAAACTTGCTTGACGGTCGTTCTTTCAAGTTCCACTCCCACCCCTCCACAACTATGCATGTGCTTGGGACGACTGCTCATGCAACGCTCGCCAATGTAAAATCCTCACGCACATCGACAGCCCATGTGTAAGACTATTTTCGACAACCTTGGCGCAAGATACTCGTCATCATCCTTTCCGTCGGCCCTCCCCGAGGCTTTAATTACTGGCTCTAGCTTTAATCTTATTCTGTTTCACTAGAATTCGTAATTTTGGATCAACTTACAAGTATCAATTGCAGAAGTAGCAGCCGACATTAGCAATTGGAGTTACGCTGTAAATATTTCTTCCATCTAGCATTAAGCCCTCCACCTTTTATGAACATTTCGAGACGGTCGCTTAAGATGCAAGAATATCAAGTCCAAAAGCTCGCTCATAAGTAACAAGGATTTTTTCAAAAAAAGGAAAAAAGTCATCAAAATGAGATCATTCTTTTCTTGCTCTCCGTTTCATCTGATCCATCTCAAGACCAAGTCACTGCTTTCACCCACCGGGCAATGAGTAATATCAACAAACAGGATATGCTTCATCATTCATCATACACAATCATCATGTAATAAAATTCTACATAAGAACGTATCTAACAGATGCTATACAGGTCGAATATTTTCTCCATACAATATCATGAAAGAAAACAGAGGCGTAAACAAGGTTTGTGAGGCATGCAGTCTTCGAGACCACATTCATTTCCCTTTTGAAAATCACCACTTGAAGTGCAAACTGCTAATGCCACCCTTTAGTTTTGAGAATAATTCCATATTATCTTAGAGCATGTATAAGATGGAAATCAATCTTAAGAAGCGAAAAAACCTTCAGCTGGACCTCCCTAGGGCAGAAAGGACTGAACACATCAACAAATATTATAGCAATATCTATTTAGGTCACCGTATCCAGGCCGTTTAATGAAACAAAGATATAGCACAAAAAACAGCTCCGCGATATCAACTAAAGGCGTACTTAAGAATAAGCAAATAGTATACAAAACCAATAAATCAAACATCCATTCATATCCATCTTGATTCTGGATAACATTAACATGTCACCATGCAGACCATTGATTTTTATGACATAATAGAAAGCCGTGTTAATAAAGCAAACTGGCATATTACAAGAGAAGCAGATGCACATCAATCTTTTCACGGCAATCAGGTGAAGGTGCATTCATCAAGGGCATCTCCTTTTCCCATTTTTTTCTTTTTCGATTTTTCACTAAATCATAAGAAGATCAAGTAATAAGTAAGAAAATGTCTAATATCAGCATAACTCAACTACACACAAGCAGCTTTCCTGAGTTCTTGTTGATAATATAGAGTAGCTCTAAACCCAAACTTAATAATCTTGTTCCGCAGCCCTCATAACACCACTGTCCTAGCATCTTTACCAGCTCATTTGGACCCTCCATCTCTAATTCTAATTTGCAAATGCAATCAATCTTATGTACCAAGAGTCCATAAGCTAGCTCTTGAGATCTCAATGGATACAGTATCACTCATTAGAAGCTCCAAGCATTGACGAATTTTGTTCGCTTATCACCCTTTTAACAGCTTGAGCCCCTGAAACCATAAATGAACACTAAATATACAATCAGATTTGCAACCTTATCACCTATGCTGACACTGAAATAGGATGCAAAACAATCCAAACTAAAACATTAATTGATTGTGTGTGAGAAAGAGAGAGTCAGAGAGAGAGAAGAGGAGGGGGAGGGCAAGGGGGAGAGAGAGATGTATTTCAACGTACAGCACAAGAACCAATTGTCTAATGATTTCTCACAAATAGGAAGAAGGCATAGCATGTTTATCAGCCATTGCATGAAAGCTTATTCACATATTTTGCCTGGACCTCATAACATACTTCAAAACATGACGATATCTATACATAGAGCACATTCATTGCAAAGATGCTCTCTCCAAATGAGCAAATAATGCTCAAGAATGAGTTGTTGATGTGATAACCCTTATATATTTTCATCTCACATATTTTCATGACCCTGCAAGCCCATTACACGCACACAAATTTATTTACTCCATATCTAGTTGCATACTCTTAAAAAGACACTAATGACAGTCACAGACATCACAAATGCAAACAATAAAGACGAACAATAATTATTTGTCAAGTCCAACAGAAACAGTAGCGGTAGATGAGTGAGTGAACCAAGGATTTATACACACGTATGAGAGAGAGAGAGAGAGGGGGGGGGGAGGGAGAATGCATTTAGCCTCACGAACTTGTTAGCTATGGTTCTGTGTGTGTCTTTTTTTTTTTTTTTTTTTTTGCTGCTGCTGCAAGAGTAAGCAATGGAAATCAAACAGCAAGGGACTGGGTTTTCAATTGTAAAGGTGGTATCAAAAGAATGGAACAATGGGTCTCCAGAGATCACCTCACGCCTACTTACTCTTGAGTAGTTGTGTCTACTCCACTCCCTGCACCCAAGTCTGGTGGCACATCCCCCACCCCAAAAAAAACCAAAAGGAAAAAATGCACTAGTAGGTCTGCAGAGGAATTAGAAAAACATTTTAATCTATTGTTTGCATCAACAGATCTACAAAGGATCACTCTTCATCTAACTTGTATACCTTCCTTTTATTTAATAAAATAAAATCTCATCATTTATCTGAAGAAAAAAGAAACAAGATATTAGTGCACCAGCAGATCATCACTAACATCAGAAGAATACACAGTTAAAATAACAAATGTTAGTAGCGAACACATGCAGTAACAGAAAAATCTCAGTTAGCTACAAGGAAAGGATTACATATCTCACACCTCACAAAGAACAAAACAAGTTCCGTAGCATGAATAAGCATGCTACAGAAACAATGCGTTGCAGAAGTATAGCCTCAACTCATATTATAATTGTCTAAAAAATTAACATGAGAAACAGTTAAAAACTTCACCAAGAAGATATGCTAACCACAGAAAACAATGAGAAAATCCTATACCAACGGCATCTATCTTGGTTGTAAAAAATATTTTCTGGAATACTAAAAGCAGCAGCCATCTGGCCATCTTCAGCAACTGTAAATGCTACTACTAGTTTCCAGTATAGGATACAAGAAAGAAGAGAAGTGAATAAACATGTTGAGAAATTATAATACCAATGGCATGTATTCTGGTTCCAAACTGCATTTTTTGGAACCCTAAAGCAGCAGCACATCGGGCCAACTGCGGCAGCAGAGAATGCTTACTTGTTTCCATTATACAATGCAAGAAAGAAGAAGAAAAGAAACTAAAGAGAGATACGGAACCAATTCATATTTCCAGTCTTGCAGTCTTCCAATAAACTAGGAGACTGGCTGATGCCAGCGTTCTACAACATCTGCACAAATTACAAATATTACCAAAGAAGAATCCTGGCTGCAAACTCAGCTTTTTGAGCCACAAACAACAAATTGCCTTGGAAACTTATGAGGTAGGTGGAGGAAGTGTTACCCAGAATTATCCCTATCTACAAAACGAGGTTATGTACTATTTATCAAGTGATAACCCAGGAAAATCAGAGGAATTAACAATGAAATTTTAAGGACGCCTGATTCAGCATTCAACCTAAAGAAGATACAACTCTAGGCGCAGAAATATCTAACTTGATTTAGTACAAAGCAACATTTTCGGTTTACTTCAACATGAGTACCTAAGCTAATAAGAATCCTTCCCAAAGCCTATATTCGGTAATGGCTTCAATAAAAAATTTGTCCCGATACTATCCTGTAACAGCGAACAAGTTCTTCTGAAACACTGCATTTTTTCACCAATATTCAGGAATGTCAATATGTACTCTAGTGAGCATAACAGACTATATAAGCACCTCGGGGAAGCATTTCAACATTACAAAATTCGGATGAGAAGATCAGCATAACAAGATTAAGGGAAATACTATATGTAGGATATCTAAGCCTAGATTACATGCATTCTTTGCTTTGATCTGAGCCGTGCGAGAAAAATGTCATAGCCATATGTGAACTTGCCTGAAAGAAATCAAATAAGAAAAAAGCTTACTTCCAATCAGGCTTCAGCCCCCTCAGAAGACCTTCCACCGAATGGATCGTGGGAAGGACCAGAATCCTGGCCAATGTGACGCTGTACAAGCCTCTGCAAATCAGCCATAACCTTCTGTTCGCGCTTGGACTTCTCTTCATAATTAAACATGGCCAAAGCACGCTTGTCCTCAGCACTGTAGACCTGGTTTTCTTTTCTGATACGGATTGCATTCATTCTCTGATGCCTACTACCACTCATCACATAACCAAGACTCTCAAACTTCTGAATCTCCTCAGCGGATAGACCCACCTCTCCTCTTCGTGGGATACGCTTACCTTGCTGAACGTACTGAGCGATAGCATCTCCTTCACCAGGTCTAAGAGCTCCACCATAACTGATATGTCCTTCCGCCCTCGGCAATGGCATTGGCCCAACTGTAGGCTCGTTTTCTAGAGCTGCTTTCTTCCGTGCTTCAATAAGCTCTTTGAATTTAAGAACCTCGCCGTTAACTTCATTTGTCGTTGCCTCCTCTGTCGAATTCTGTTTATTCTTGTCATCTGTGGTATCAGAACTTTTGTCTGAGCCGGAAACCCCACTATCTTTCTCTGATTCCCTCTTCTTGCTGTGCCTTGACCGTGAATGCTTCCGCCTTTTTCTCTTTGCACGATCATCTGAAGACAGATCAATCTCAGAATCCTCACTTTCACTCTCATCTTCTCTTTCACTCTCATCAGAATAAGCCTTCCGTCTGCTGTAGCTTTTCCTCTTACTCCTCCTACTGCTCCTGTTTAACCTACTTTGCTTGTTCATTGACTTCCTCCGTCGCGCTTTCCTGTCTTCTTCTTCTGATTCCTCACTCGATTCGTCGGATTCGCTCTCAGTGTCAGAGACAAACTTTGATCTTTTCTTTCTACGCCTAGAACTCGATTTCCCGCTTTTCCTCTTCTTCCTCGATCTTGAATCATCGGATTCAGAGTCAGAAACATCGGTGGACTCTGAGTCAGACTCGCTTCCACTCTCTGAGGAGCTTTTGGTGTCCGACTCGGAAATTTGATATTTCTTTTTCTCTTTATCACCGGTCTCCTCCTGTTCATCGCCCTTTCCCTCGAAATCCTCCTCCAATTCTTGATCCTCTGGCTCGTTTGGATCCCTGGGAGGACTAGGAGTGCAATTCCAAATGCAGTTTTTTAGCATCTTTCTCAATTTCTGACGTTTGAGCCTCCGGTACTCTTCGAAGCTCAGGCCTTTAAGCTCTTCATCGGATTCCGGCCCAGTGTGACGATTATTTCTGTAGTCGCGATCAAGAAACAGTTTCTTCCGGTCACCATTCGAGCGTCCGTACGGAACTCTATCTGACCTAAGGGGGCTTCGTCTAGGGTTCGAATAATCAGGGGAGGCTCGTCGGTCCTCATACCTCGAATATGCGTTGTAGACCGGGCTGCGACTCCTGCTCCGGCTAAAACTTCTGCTCCGATAGCGCCTTAGGCTAGGGCTCCGACTGAGACTGCGATTCCTACGCCGGAAATCCCTAGAAGCATAGGGCTCGGGAGAGTAGCGCCTATAATCCCCGTTGGTGCGTCGTTCTTCGGGGATTTCTATGGTGGATGATGGTCTAACCATTCTAGAAACGATTATTTGGATTGGGCGGACCTTCCTTCCCGTATCTCTGTGTCTTCGACCAACTCCAGAGGGGGTTCAAAGAGCGTAACATTGGCGGCCCGGCCTTCCCTCTTTGTTTCTTATTTACCCCTTCCCTCATTTGCGATAAAACGGCCATAAATCTTTTTTTATAAATTTATTTTTTATCTGCATATATTATTTTTATTAATAATTATATTATTTATATAATAAATATAAATTATAAAATTAACAGGACAAAAATACTCCTATAAAAGAGTTTAATCTACTAACTAATGTAATAATGTAGTAAAACTTTAACCAACCAATTTTTGATTTGTGTTACATATTGGAGCTCAGGGGATTAAAAAACTCTTGTTCTTGTTGTATTCATATATCATTCATAAAATCGGATTTTTTAAGATTAGTTTGTATATATTAATAAATAATTGGATAGTGTTTTGTTTTGAGATTTTCTGTCTTGAATTTCGGGAGAGAGAATTTTTTGTGAGAGGAAAAAGTGAGACTCAAGTGAGATATTTGTATCGTACTTCGTACCAGGAAGCAATCCAAATACACCCTAAATAAATATATACAATAAATATTTAGATTAATTTTTATTATTTTAACTCAATATAAAATATTTTTTATTTTATTTATTTTTAAAATAAATATTTTATTTTTATTAAATATAAAATAAAAAATTTAAAACCTAATCTTTAATTCTTTATATAGTTTGACGGTCGAGTACTTGCATCCTTACCATTAGGGACTGGACAAAACTAGATGGCCGTTCCAACTTCGAACCATACAATCAAATCTATATATATATATATATGGTGACGTGTGAATAATTTTATAATTTTAAACTTAATAGAATTCTTATTATACCAAGTTGTATTGTGTATATTTATGAATATATTGATTAATGTATCTATATAAACTCATATAAGAACTAATTATCTTAATTTTGGTGAAATTTAATTTATATCAAAATATATTAATATACTAATTATCTTGATATTGATGATATAATTAATTGTACAACTAATAAAAATATAAATAATATTAAACAATATGCTTTTAAATATAATTAATAATCTTTAACTTATTTTAAATATACTTATTATATAGATATATGTCTCTAATTATAAAATAGATACATGAATCTACTATAAAATTAATACATAAATTTATAATTATTATTTTAAATATATAAGTTTATTAAAGTAATTAATTATTATATGTATTAGTAATATATATGTATGTATATATATATATATATATATATATATATATATTCTATTTCAAAAGTTTTAGAAAAGAGCTAATAGTAGAGTAAAAAAAGAAGTTTAAATAAAATTAAAATATTGAGAGTAAAAAAAACAGTTTAAAATTATACAACTAATGAAAATATAAATAATATTAAACAATAGACTCTTGAATACAATTAATGGTCTTGAATTTATCTTAAATATACTTATTATATAGATATATGTCTCTAACTATAAGATAGATACATGAATCTACTATAAAATTAATACATAAATTTATAATTATTGTTTTAAATACATAAGTTTACTAAAATTAGTAATAATATATATATATATATATATATATATATATATATATATATTCTACTATAAAATTTTTAGAAAAGAGCTAATAGTAGAGTATAAAAAGAAATTTAAGTAAAATTAAAATATTAAGAGTAAAAAAAAGTTGTTTAAAAGATATTGAAAAAATAGAACTTGAAAATAATATTAATTTAATCATTAGAATTTGAAAAGGTTTTTTTATTTTAAATATATTTGGATAAATTCAAAAAATAATAATTATACGAAATTTCAATTTATGTTAAAGTACATGAATCTACTAATTATCTTAATTTTGGTGATATATAATTAATTTTACAGCCAATCAATCTATAAACAATATTAAACAATAAATTTTTAAACTTTTGGATACAACTAATGATCTTGAATTTATTGTAAATTTACTTATTATATATATATATATATATATATATATATGTGTGTGTGTGTGTGTGTGTGTGTGTGTGTTTCTAACTATAATATAGATACATGAATCTACTATAAAATTAATATATAAAGTTATAATTACTATTTTAAATACATATGAAACACAACATGATACAACCATCAAAGACATACAAATGAATTTATGGTAAGTTATGATTAAAAGAATTAGAAACTATTTTTATCATTTATCATGATTAGACTAATTTGTTAAGAATATTCACATAAAAAAATATAATAATATAATTTTTTAAAAAATAAAAAAATTTAAAATATATTTATGTTACAAAAAAAAAATAATAGATATAAATTTAAATTTTAGTATTAATAAATTATCCGCGCGATGCACGGTATTCGTACTAGTTTTGAATTAGTACAGGACAAAGGAAAATTATAAGGCAAATTTCATACTCCAATAGTGTTTTTATTTTTATTTTTTTGGTTGAAGAATCAACTAACCTTGTAAATTGATTTCCTCCAAGGGGGTTCCAAATCAGTACCTTCCCAGTCAAAGGTTATCACAAGAGGAATTCAATTGTGGTGATTATGTGATATTTGTCATTGATGTGTATGTATGCGTCCATGATATAAAGATTGCACATATTTACCTTAAATATTCATCTTGCATTTGCATTGATATAAAAATTTAACGAGTATTTGTATGCTCATTAATTATTTTTTCTTTTTTGAATAAGAATAGTCTTTATTTATTTATTTATTTTTTTGGGTGGAAGGTTTTGAATAAGAATACTTATTGTAATAGGGCCTAGTATTACATTAGCTGTTTTATTTTAGTGATGAGTCTGAATTCTTTTTTTTTTTCTTGGTCTTTTCTGGTGGAGTAAAACAAGTTTTTTTTTTTAAGATTTGTTTTAAATTTAGGAAGAAAAGTTTAGATGGACTTAGATGGGCCGATTAGCAGGAGAAAAGGGTCCAATTAATTTTATTGGACTCATTGTGCTGTCCAAACTAGATTCTGATCCAACGATGACGAATTAGGGTTCTCCGTTCCAGGCCCAACAATATCTGATGTGCATCTGTAATCTATAAACCCTAGTTTTAAGCTTTAACGCCACACTCTCTCTTACCCTTGGAAGCCACTGCATCGCCAAGAGAACTGCTAAGGACGGAGGCGTAGAGAGCTGAAGAGGAGTCAATTTATTAGTTTGCTAAGAAGAACAGTGTATAGGGTATTTTGTCGCCACCTTCCTCCCTTCCTCTCGCCGCTGGGTTTTTCAGGTTTTTATCACTTTATATAATGCTAGCGTAGATTGCAGGGAAAATGGCGGACAAGGCGGTGACTATTCGAACAAGGAAGTTCATGACAAACAGGCTTCTCTCCAGGAAGCAATTTGTAAGTATTTAAAAATTTTTGTTTTCCTCCCTTCCCGTGTTCGTTTGATATTTGTCTATGTACCTTCTCAATTTGATTTTGCTCTTCTGTTTCTGGCGGTGCAGGTTATTGATGTTCTGCATCCTGGGCGGCCCAATGTCTCCAAGGTATCTAATCTCTGCCTTTATGCTTTAAGTTCGTTCGTAGCATATTTGATCTTTAGAGGTGTTGTTTACTTTTATCGCATAAGTTCATATGCTTTCTGTTCGTTTGTAGCATATTTGTTCATTTTGCGGGCACCTGCACTTTCTATTTCCTGGTCTGCAAAAGCTTCATATCTCGCATTATAGTGTTTAAATTGGAATAGCGTATTGCTTGAATCTGATCAGTTAGGACTTTTTGTTGAAGTTGATGTTTTTATTCTGCTTTGGTTATTACTGATTGGGCATGATATCCGTTTGACTTTCTGGTGCCCTGCATAACTGTTTTTAATATTTTCTGAAGGCCGAGTTGAAGGAGAAATTGGCAAGGATGTATGAGGTTAAGGATCCAAATGCCATCTTTGTATTCAAGTTCAGAACCCACTTTGGTGGGGGCAAATCAACTGGGTTCGGATTGATCTATGATTCAGTTGAGAATGCTAAGAAATACGAACCAAAATACCGGCTCATAAGGGTAATTGACCTTTCTTATCTTTTCATTATCTTTCCTAAACTCTTATTATGGTGTAGCACTGTTATATGCATTAGCTTTTAAAGCTTATTAGAACATTTTTCAGTTTAAGCACCTGCCTTAAAAACCTAGATTACACTATCAACTAAATGCAGCCAACTGCTGCTAGGACATATTTTATTCTTCTTTCAATTGGATGCTCCATGGAGTTTGAACAACTTTAACAGAACACGAGGATAAAATTTTGTGAGAGAAGGAAATGAGGACCTTGGGGGGGGGTATTTGGTTTGCCAACTTTTCTTTGGATATCAGGGTCTTGGAAGTCAAAATTTCCTAACTGGTTTGGAATTTTAGTTTCTAGTAAGGAGGCATATAGATTTTTGATGGAGTTTTCTTTAAATTTTTCTTCGGTCAAAGTGTAGAATTCATGTGAGGTTTAAATGTCATTGAATATTTGGCAGAATGGCCTGGATACCAAGGTCGAGAAATCAAGGAAGCAGATGAAGGAGAGGAAGAACAGAGCCAAGAAGATCCGTGGTGTAAAGAAGGTGAGTGAATCAAATTTCATCAATATGGCCCTCAAAAAGGCTGTTAAATTAACTGTTTCCCTTTTTCTCCTTTCACCACATTTCTGTTTGGAATATCACCTTCTTTTACTAATCTTGCAGACTAAGGCTGGTGATGCTGCCAAAGGTGGAAAGAAGAAATAAATTTCTTGGAGTGTGAGGTTGTTCAGATGCGGAGCTTGCTGGAGATGTGTCTTGCAGAGGAGTTTTTTGCACCTGATTAGTTTCAAATTTTGCCTTTTTAGTTGAAGACATTGAATATGTTGAAACCCCAAGCTTCGATTTATTCTAGTTTGACTCGGAGGGAAATCCTAAGATGCTTAGTTCACAGTATCGTTTTCTTTCTGATTCAATGGATGCATAGCAGAACTTAAATTTGTCTTAAATTTCTTGCATGAAATTATACTCTGTCGCAGTATCTGTCAAAAATCTAGCCACATAGGAAAATTCTCGCCTCTGATACATTCTGCGTAGATGTATTTGGTAGCTGTATCCGTAATATACGTGTTCGGGTGGCAGAATGCAGTGCAGAGCAGTTCCGTTAGGCAATAGTTTGTTTTATTTGATGTTGGGTAGCAGCATTTATCTTCCATTTAAAGCCTAACAATAGTGATATGTTTTTACTTAGAATTCAGAATTATTCTGTTTTAGAGATAATTTGAATTTGAAATTTTTTAAAAATAAATTGTTTGTTAAAAAAAAAGAGAATTTAAAATAAAAATTTGCATTTATTTTGAATTTAAGAATATACTTAGTCAGATTTTAATTTTAAAATTAAATTTAAAATTTTAAGTTTAGAATTTATATTTTTTTATAAATAATTTTTTGTTTATAAAATTTATAATAAAAATTTTAAAATTAAATTTTATTTAATTATCTAATTGGATATAATTCAAATATATCATAGCTGTTCTGTTCTACCCTCACGGCTTACTGCTGTGCGTTTCTGAGTATTTGCTGATGGCCGTGTGAAATGAACCTTACTACTAGTTGTCAAATCGTCTCATGAATGCTGTGTGATGTCTCATGTCTATCTCTGCTGGATGCCAATATCCCTTGTATTCCTTCGCTTTTGACATTGAATGGATCCAGGGTAATTGGCAGGATCCAGAAGAATTCTTTCCCCTCCAGCCACCCCGCCAAAAAAAAAAAAAAAAAAAAGAGAAACAACCCAGCAAAATTTGATAGGGTGTAACTTCTTAACTAATCAAGGGTTTTAAAGCCTTTTTTTAACTAATGTTGGGCCATGGATATTGTCCTAGTGTCATGGTCCGGGAAGGGGAAAAAAGAAATCATAACTACTTAAAATATCCATTTCTGGAGGAA
Source organism: Rauvolfia tetraphylla (assembly GCA_030512225.1). Taxonomy (NCBI): domain Eukaryota; kingdom Viridiplantae; phylum Streptophyta; class Magnoliopsida; order Gentianales; family Apocynaceae; genus Rauvolfia; species Rauvolfia tetraphylla. The sequence continues at coordinate 627,363 of JAJQKT010000037.1, forward strand.
GAGTTGGAGGTTACACTTGTTACCACCGAGTTTGATTTTTCTGATGCAATTTTGAGACACACGCAATGGAGGGAAAATTAATCTAAACACGGCCCACTCCTGGAAATTACAAAACCGCCCAAATCCTCGTACTCCAAGTCTTGCCCACTCTATCCGCCTATCGGAGCTACATGACACGAACATATTGCGGACCAAAATGTAATTAACGCTTTCAACCTCTCCCTACGGACGGAATTGAGCAAACGACACAGCCTCTCTCTCTCTCTCTCTCTCTCTCTCTCTAAAACCCTCCATTTTCCCCTCCTCTTCTCTCTTGCTATTATAACTAAAACCTCTTCAAATGCCCTTCAGTCTCTTGCAATTTTCTTTTCTTTTCTTGGTCATCGGACTGAAATCGCCGATGGATGTCGTTCCCCGAGCAGTTATCTGAAGTTCGACTGGTTTTGGGGCTTCTGTTTCGCTCCATTGTAAGTTTTTATTTTATCTGCGTTTTGCTTTTTTTTTTTGGGAGAATTCATTTACATTCATTATCGTCTTTTACTACTTTTCCTTTTCTGTTTTCGAAAAACTGAATTGATGATCGCGTTTCTCTTTTTGATTTATTTTCTGTTTATGGATATGTATAAAAGAATCATTAAGTTTTTTGCACTGTTCACAACTTCACATGTTTTTGATGTGAGCCTTTCATCAGAATTTCTCGAATGTGATACATTTCTTTTTTAAAAAAAAATTTCAAAATTTGTTTTGCCCTTTTATAGGATCAATCAATCCTTACGGAATTTGATAAGATGGTCTCAACTTGCGGACTCTTTTGAGCGACATGAAGCGGGTTTTGAGATCAAGTACCTTGCACAGACGGGAGAAAGAACTCCTTGATTTGAACAAGGAACCGGATTCTGATTCTTCTGTTGATTATTTTTCAGCAGAAGAAGATATGCTCGGAGGCAGAAGTGTGTATCATCCTTCACAATGTGAAAAAGAGGCTGATTCAAATGTCCATATGTGTCTCCCCGCTGGTTGTGTTGCTCATGGTATTGGCAATGGATGGATATGGGCAAAAGGAGAGAATGTGAGCAGTCCAGAAGGGATTGATCCTGCTGATGCCAAGGTTTCTGAGGCTAGGTGCGAGTCTTCTTTGGTTTTGATCAATCTGTCTCCAACCAAAGAAGGGACATGCGAGTCTCAACCCTTGGAATATTCCAGGGATACTGCTGGTGTTGTTAATGAGGATATCACTTCTAATACTGATATCTGCACAAATGGTGGCACTGCTGGTAAAAGAAGACGAGAGAGGAAGAAAAAGACAGTTGAGATTCCCTCCTGTGAGGGGGCTGTTGAAACGAATTCAATGGAGGAACTGGTGCATTTTTCTTCTGCTCAAGATGGAGTTGAGGAAAACAGTACTGGGAGAGCAGAAAGCCTCAAATTAGTGAAAACCGAGAATGCAGGCCAATCTAAAGATGGGCAAATCAGTGAAGGTGTTGACCTGGGGGGAGATCTTAGTGCCAATGTGATTGGTAGCAATGCTGGTAATATTAATAAGGACAGACAGGAGGTCAAAAATGGCCGCAGAGGAAGGAAAAGGAAGGCAGTGGAAAGTATGGGAGACAAGAATGAAAATGGGGCTATTGATAAGAAGGTGGAAAATCTGGGTTTGGATGGCAAGCCTCAAGTTGTTGGAAGAGTTCTGAGATCAAGGACGATGGCAACAACTGATGGTGAGAAGCAGGCTTACAGGAAAGAGAATGTAGGTCCTTTGGGTTTACCAGTGAAGCAAGAATATTATGCATCCAAAAGGAAGCATATAAAGATGGAAAGAGATGGAAGAGCTCCTGTTAGTCAGAAGGGTGGAAAAGTTGAGAAGCGCCGACGTGGAAGACCCCGCAAGTTGCAGGAAAAAAATGGGACTTCCAAGGTGATAGATAGCAAGAAGGTTAAAGTGGTATCTCCCGTGAGGCTACCTAAAGCAGAAAATAGTGTTCACGACTCTAAGAATAGTGGGTCACCAGAGTCGTTGGATGATCAGGAGGATAACACTAAGAAGCATAGGAGGAACCGCAATCAGCTAAGTGCAAAGTGTCATAAATCTGCAGATTATCACTGTCAGAACAGGCTTACTATTGAACGGCCTGACATGGGAAAGAACACTATCAGGCTAACCATGAAAAAAAGCAAACACAAGAACGAAGGTGACTTGGGACGCAGAGAAGCACAGCAGTTAGTGAGGGATGAAATCGTTAGTTTGATAAAAAAGGTAGGATGGACGATTCAATATAGACCCAGGATGCACAGAGAGTACAATGATGCAGTGTATGTTGATTGGGAAGGCAAAACTTACTGGTCAGTCACCTTGGCCTACAGAAGCCTTAAAGAGAAGGTTGAGAATGGGACTGCAGATGTTAGGGCAGCTTCTATCTTTACTCCAATATCAGAGGACAAACTCAGCATACTGTTAAGGGTTAGGAAAGAGAAAAAGGGGAAACGCCAAAAGAAACAAGAGGTGGGGAATAAGACTGGGAAGCAGGTTACAAAAGCGAAACTTAAGAGATCTGCAATGGAGTGCCCAGGTGTTTCCAAGTGCAATGAAAACCTAAGTTCTAGGCTATGTCCTGGAGATGTATCAATGAAAAAAACCAGAAGGGACAGTTGTGAACAAGGCAGTTTGCTGGTGGCCTCATGCAGGGGAAGGCCGAGATTGAACAAGGGAGCAGAAATCCGAAAGCCTTTCACCCTGATGGCAAGGGGCTCTGAAAATGGGCTGGATCCTGATGGTGATGGCTTTGAATTGTATGAGGGAAAGCGCAATCTTCTCTCGTGGATGATTGACTTGGGAACTGTTCCCCTTGGTGTGAAGGTTAAATATATGAACCAAAGAAGGACAAACGTGCTGCTTGAGGGGAAGATTGGCAGAGAGGGTATAAGTTGTTGTTGCTGTAACAGAACAGTGACACTTTTAGATTTTGAATCTCATGCTGGTAGTAAACTTGGTCAGCCTTTTAATAACATTTATCTGGAGTCAGGACCTTCACTATTGCAGTGCTTGACAGACTCATGGACGAAACAAGAAGAGTCTGATGATATTGGGTTCCATTTAGTCGATGTGAATAGTGGTGATCCTAATGATGATACATGCAACATATGTGGAGACGGTGGTGACTTGATCTGTTGTGATGGTTGCCCATCAACTTTTCATCAAAGCTGCTTGCAGATTCAAGTATGGTTATTGTACCTCTAAATTTTTGCTTCCATTTTTTCATTCCTCGATCATTTTGGAGTGTTTGAAACCCCGCTTACTGAGTTAAAACCAGTATTGTCCACTCCCCCAAAATGGTATGAAGAGTGTAAATCTTTCTTTCCTCCCTTCTTTTTGGTTTTTTTCTCCTCAGCTTTCTTTTTCTTGCCTCCAGCTCTGTTTTTTTTTTTTTTTTTGGGTAGGGGCTAACATGCGACCTGGCAGAGTGCTACTACAGTTCTGTTTTCAACCTTTATATAAGAAAATGGTTATTAAATGGTCTATTATAGATTTCAAATTTTCATTCTTTTTTCTTTTGATTGTTTTAGTTTATATCTGAAGGAATGCATGTATGATTAATAAAAGTTAGATACAGCTTGTGTAATTCAATGCAATGGTATTGCTCAGCTGTGCATGGATGTTGTCTAGGCTACACTAAGCCTTTAGGAATTAGTGGGTTACACATGTCTATTGATGTGCTAATATCATCCTTGAGGAAGGTGCTAAAAGAGGATGGTTATGGAAAGACTACTAGGTTGAGGTCATTACGTAGAATTAGCATTTTTATTGTTTAATTGCTAAGGCTAATTGGTTGTAAATGATTGCTTAAATTTCCTCTTTTTCTTAACGTAAGGAGGTGAGCAATAAGCTACTGACTTCTCTCTCATATTGCAGAAGTTCCCATCTGGAGATTGGCACTGTATGTACTGTTCATGCAAATTCTGTGGGGTGGTTGGTCAGAAAGCCTATCAGAGAGATGATCTTCATGATACAAATGACTTTGAATTATTGTCTTGCCCTTTTTGTGAAGAAAAATGTACTTCTAACATTTTACAATTTTCGAGAAGTTAGTCTCTGCCTTCAATTATGATGTATCTGATAGATTGTCTAGTAACTTATCATTTTTGCCTTCTGCAGTCCATGTATCTTGCAGCCGGGGGAATGGTGCTTCACATGTTAATTCTGAAGGCCTCTCATTCTGTGGCAGGGGATGCCAGAAGGTACTATGCCGATGATCTGATGTTAATGCTTTTCTATGCAGACCATTTGGCTTGTAAATTTACTAGATACAGTGTCCTGCCTATGGATTTGATTTGATGCAAAGGTATTTCTTTTGCAGAGTTGTAAATGACCACTAGTTGATATGTTCCAATTTAATGCTATATGCTTTCCCTGAATTAGATCAACTTCTGTACATCATATGAATGCATGGTAACTTTGTCATATTTAATTTGGTTGTCCGCTGACAAAATAACCACCCTTTGCTATTAATATTCAGGTAATATGGTAGAGCCATTTTTTTTTTCTGAATTAATGTGGAATCTATGTTGGCTTTGAAGATTCTTTCTGGTTGTTGCCTTTTGTATGTAGTATATTTCCCTTATTTAGTTGGATAGGAATACAGTGATGTGAAGATTTTTATATGGCAGATTGATTTGCTTTGATTGATCTTGCCATAACATATCCATTGATGAGAAAATAGTGTAATTTATCCTGAATAATGGATGCATTGGCAATTGCATCTTTCTAATGGGAAAGGAATGAAAAGTTGAGAGATGCCAGAATCAGCCTTTATGAAATTTACTCTGGAAAGAACTTGTATAAACATTTGGCAAATGATATTGAATTTTGAAACTTAGCAGATTTGAACAAATTAAAAGTGAATCGGCAATATCTACTCTAATTCCTTTTATTATTGCTTAGTTCTTGTTATGTTTAAGGTTGTAGACTATATGATATCTTGTAGATTTGCCTTGTGCCATATTTCACATAGTAATTTGGCAAGAAAAGCCATTAGCACTGAGGCTGTTCCCCTAGGTGTAGTCTGCACTGCTATTCTGAGCAATTGTAAGACTTACTTAAAATAATGACATCTTCACTTGACTTGAAGAATAAAAAATTGTCAATGGATTATGAGATGGTTCATGGAGCTGGAAAATCTCATGAAGCAAGTACATAAAGAAAGTTCACAATTCTGGCATTAGGAATTTGAGCTTAGTCACGAGTTCAGAAGTTGTTTTGCAGGAATGTTGATAGTCCTTTTGACATTTAAGGCTATCTCTCTCCCTACGCTAGTTAATTATATGCATTGATATTGCTGTAGATGGTATGTTTACATCATGTATTTATTCTCTCTAAATTCTAAGAGATAGGATATCATTGGGAATCTTATTTCGTTTTTCCGTTTTTTGAGATTTGATTTCTAGTAGTGTAGACTAATGCTATTTTCCTCTTTTCGTGGAGAGGAATATCAAGGGATGAACTTGATTCCAAATTGAAATTCTCGTGCATGTTTGAATTATAATCTTGGAAAGGATATCTAAATGCTTAATCTGCTAATTCTTGCCTCTTTGTTTGGAAATTGTGATATTTGGACTTTCTATAAAAGGTAAACAATAAAAAACAATGGCATGGGAGGAGTAGGTGAATACTCTTGTACGGATTCAACTAACATTTAAGGAACTAAAAAGGAATAATTAGCAGAAAGCTTTCCGTCTTTTTGTTCTTATGGCATTTGATTCACAGTAATAATTTAGGTAATTTCCACAATCCTAACACAGCTTTTGTTGAAGTAAAGATATTCACTACTTGCCATGACAACATAAATGAATCCTAGGGCTAAGCTAGTTTAGAAACAAATTAGGGAGATTAGGATGTAGAGTATCTTCTTCCATTTTTTGTCTTCACTATTTGTGTTATCTGCTTTACAAATTACTTGTAACCTTGTTGTCTAATTCATGTCTTGATTTATACTCTATCCCACTTTTCTTTACTCATTTAAATCTTACTTCTCTTGTTCAATAGCTTTTTGAGCGCCTAGGGATGCTTCTTGGTGTGAGACACGAACTAGAAGAAGGATTTTCATGGACCATTATCCGACGTCAAGATATTAACAAGGATACAGCTCATAGTTCTGATTCTTCAAAGGTTGAATGCAATTCCAAGTTAGCCGTTGCTTTCTCCATTATGGACGAGTGCTTTCTGCCAATCATTGATCTGAGAAGTAATACCAGTATGGTCCAAAGTGTCATTTACAGCTGTGGGTAAGCCTTCCGTATTTGGTCTCCTTGGATGCACGTGTAATATTGTTATTAGCAAAGATTACTGCTAGAATATGTGGGAGATTTTCATTATTGGTGGGCATTCTTTTTGTCATGTATTCCTAACTTATGGGCCAGGATTATAAATCTTAGTCAGCTTAAATTCTTGTTCCGGTCTGTGTATAACTAGTCGAACCATATATTACACGCTATATCAGCGTCAGGGTAATCAGCGGGAACCTTCACCTCTGGGGTCCTGTGAACTAGCTACTTAAGGTTATTTCAACTGATTAGAAAAACTGTGTTCATTAGATTGTATTTACTATCACTATCATTACTTACAAAACCTCGAGCACGAATCATTTATATTGTGTGGTGGCAGTTTCACAAAAGCATTTTTGGGTTATTACAAGCCGGAGTCTCAACTGAAGTAGGTAAAGGGTTGAGTTGTAATGCTTCTGGCATCTGACTATGTAGTCCTGTTTTAAGAGCATTTCTTTATGGTTTAAAATGGTGACAACAAGGAGGTCTTTCTACTCTTATTTTTCCTATTCTTTTTCCTGTGCATTTTCTTCTGTAATTCTAGATGTTTATTCATGTTCAACTAATTGTTATCGTTGGCGATGTTGATAGAGTTGTCATAATATTTATTGATCTTGTTCCAGGTCAAACTTTAGACGGCTAAACTACATTGGTTTCTGCACTTGTATTCTTGAGAGGGGTGATGAACTTGTCTCAGCTGCAGCTATAAGGTTGTTCATGTATCCTTTTTGTTTCCTTGAAATGACTTATTTATGAAGACGCTTTTTAAAGTGGTCACAATCTTATATATTGTAACTTATATCAAGCTATGAATTTGTTGAATAATCTTGTTGATTAATATTTTTATCAGCTTGCAGGTAGTACTGCATTTGGTAATTTACATCTAATAGACCTGAAAGTTAAACCCCCATTTGGTTATAGTATTTCATGAGAAGTTGCACATATTTTTGTATTTTGTTCTGCAATTTCTAAATTAAAACTGTGACTTCTGATATTTCTACTTTGTTAATGATAGAATACATGGCAGTCAGCTAGCAGAGATGCCCTTTATTGGAACTCGTTATATGTACCGGCGTCAGGGCATGTGTCGGCGCCTTCTTAGTGCAATTGAAATGGTACTTTTCTGCAGTTCAGTTTGGTTTATGGAGTGGACCATTCTTTCTTTGCTGTCTTTCCAATGTCAGACGCTGTCTTGATGGTTTAGTTAAAGATTTGTTACTCTTTTTGTAGAAGAGAAATCCAATCATAGAATTAAGCCACAATAGGCTTTTGTAAGTTTGTCTGGTTTCCTTAAGAAGGCTAGATTCACTTATCTGTGGGTTCATCTGTAAATATACAAGTTCTGTTTGTCCAGATCCTCTGCCTCCACCTCTTGTTTTAAATTTGTGGCTCTTGATAAATAATATCCTGATTGTTTGATTTTCAGGCTCTCGCATCTCTTGAAGTTGAGAAACTAGTTATTCCTGCCATATCTGAACTTAATGAAACATGGACAAAAGTATTTGGATTCTTGCCCCTTGAGGAATCAAAGAGGCAGGGAATGAAATACATGAGCATGATAGTTTTTCCTGGCACAGATATGTTGCAAAAGCCTCTATGCAATCCTCAAAGTACTGACGGAGAAATAACTGCTTCTACTGGTAATAATTGTGTTTTCTATGTGGTGTGTTGCATTTCTGTCCACTGTACTTAGTTCTTTGCTTGTCTTTATAGGTGTCAAACTTTCTCGACTTCCAGTTGAGGATGTCAAAGACAATTCCTATCCTGTGCCTGATTCTGATTCTCCTGAGGTCAAGCTTCAAGGGCATGATGATGAATTTGCTGCAGTTGTTGGATCTGGTGCCATAGGGCCTGAAACTACAAAGGGATTGGTTAGTTGAAATCTGTCTTTTAAGGATGAACACCATCATTATTTTGATACATCCCATGATAAATTTGAGAATTCCAGGATTTCTAGTTATAATTCCCCTGAATTTGATGTGCAGCATATCCCTGTGGGTATGATTTGTGGAAATGCTCTATCTGATTGCATAACTTGTTTCCATGGTATTGAAAATTCCAAATGTAATTTCTACTTGAGCCTAGTCAGTGCATGTGGGGTGGAAAGCACTTCCTTGACGAGTTCCACTAAAGGAACTCTATGCGGTTATCCAATCAACAATTCTGTTCTCAAATCTGACAATTTTGTCTCACATGACGGTTGTGAAGAAAAATTCTATTCATGAAGATTCATCAGCTAGTAGGGTGATGATTTCTAAAAGGATAACTGATCAAAAAGGGATAGCTGTTCATGCTATTTTGCCATCTCAACAGGAAAATGTTCATGAGCCTGGCTTAGTCTCTTCAGTTGAAAGCAACCAAGTTGCATCCTCTGAAGCCTTGACTCTTCCCTATTTCCAACCTGTTTCATAGGTTTCTTTTGGGAGTAATTCTTTGTTACCGGTTACAGAAGTTGATACTTCTAATAATCCTGGAGATAACTTGTTTTCTCTTACCTCTCCTGTTGAGACATCCAAAGCTCTGAGCAATGTTTATCTTCAGGTTGCTCTTGAAATCCCCCCTATAGTTGAAAATCCTTCCGTAGCCTAAGCTCCCAACCTGATGTTACTTGTCTGTCCAGTCCTGGCAGTACTTGTGTTCCTGATGTAAATCTAGCCTTTACTACAGCTATTCAGTTGGTAAAAAATTGTTAGCCTTTGTTATTCTAGCTAGCTCATGAAACATCCATCCTTTTAACATTCCTTTATGCTTAACTTTGCATTTGGGAAGAGCAAATTTTGATGTTGAACTACTTACTATAATTCACCTCTCTTCCCAATCTGTACATCGTCTAAGCATTGAAATGTATGCAAGTATGCCTGTGCCTTCTAATTGATCTGATGTTTAATTATTAAGATGGAAACATCATATGCTTTTTAAATCATTACACGTGAAGGACTTCTGGAATATATAATTATTAATGTTATATTTTCTTTGACTTCTTTATGAACCATCGGTTGGATGTTCCAGTGTCGTTTTAATTGGAGTTGGCTTGACTTGTTAACTATTAACTAGGAACTTGGTTAATGTTTGTTTATTGTAATGGGTAGATCCAGGTAGATAGTTGAAGTGCGGTAAAGCTGCCCAATCTCGCAATAGTTGTGGGATGCGTCAAGTTTCCAAGTTTGAAGATATTTTTGCTTGTTGCAAAGACTTACTAGAGCTCAGTTTGACGGGGGATCTGCTGTTTGACAACTGAAATATGTAAATATGATTCTGTAGGAAAGAAGTTTTGTAGGGGTCTTCTGCAAGATTACTAACAGGTTAAGGATCATACATTCGATTTGATAACGGAAAAATGCTAGAACTTGATGTGGCTGCAGATGAAGGGTATTGTATTTAGGTATGTACATGTTCTTCCCTAAAATCACTCTGTTGCTTTTTATGGTAGCGATGCCTCATGGTAGGCTTCTTTTTCACGGGAAGTCCAATATTTTAAAGTGGCATGAAAATACAAGCACAAGACTTCATATGAATTTGTTTTTTGGATATATGTGGTCAAAGGCAAACTTGAAACAAAAAGGACCATCTCTGGATCTTTTAAATGCGATTTTGTCATATTGGCAGTATTTCTCTTTGAATAGCTCAAGACACTTTCTTTATTTATTTCTTGGATATATGTAGTCAAAGGCAAACTTGAACGAAAAGAATATTTCTTTGAATCTTTTAAATGGGATTTTGTCGGAGTTTCCTCTTCGTAACCCAAGAATTCTTTCTTTGCATGCAGGGGCAGACTTTGTTATTTAGCAACAGTATATAGATGAACTTCGCTCCAAGGGGTGGCTGTAGAGTTTTGGGATTCCCGGCTAACGAATAGATTATAGTGGTAGAACTCTGTTGTTATCCTTTATATGGTGGAAGTGGACGCCGTATACTTTATGTCCCATTGGGAAGTCACTGTCTAGATTTGTCTGATCAGTATCTTTGGTAATTGTAAATAGAAGTGACTTAATAGCCCAGCGTAGAGAATATTGCTCTTACCCCTATTTCTCTTGCAATTCATTTAACCAAGTGATTCTGGCATTTTATTGTGATAATGCTCTCTGGGAATGTCTTTTTAGGCTTGTACTAATTTACCCTGTATATCCCGTGTTTGTCCATTAGCTCACTAGTCCCATGAAAAGGAGCGTGGAAACCATAGGTGTGGGTATAGCTGCTGTGGAAAAGACAGGTTAAATAGAATAAACTGTATATAAGTCAGCTAGGAATTTTTACTGCTGTAAAACGTGATAGAAGAATCTTGGGTGGGAGTGTAGGACTTGTGGCAAAGAAATAATTATTGATCAACAAATGGAAAAACAAACTAGAAGATTCCCTGGCGCTGTCTTTGTCGGACCAACTTGGTTGCTTTGATGTTTATTTACCGAAGCTTTGGCTCCATTTGAATTCAAAACCGTTGTCTGCACTTCTCTTAATAAAACAAAAAGTTTCTGCTCGATTAAAGATTAAGGACCAGTAATAGCCTTTCTGTGTTTTGCGCAAGACAATCCCGTGAAATCATCGGTTTCAACTGTCGGCTAGTTACTCATCAACAGAAATGGGCGGCTGCGATGAGACAAATAACAGCAGTTATACTCGATGTGTTTAGAACATCAAAGTTCAGTTAAGAATCTTCAGGAGTTTAAGCTGAGTTGGATCAATTTGTCTTCTTTTTTTCTTTTTCTTTTTTGCAAAGAAAATGATCGATATATACTAATACCAAAAGATATTTATACTTTACAAAGTAAAAGCTCTAACCAAATCATCTATTCTAACCTAGATATGACTGGCTAATGTATCTGGAGTATAATACAACTATTATTCTAAAAAACTAGTGTATTTCTTTCTCTCCACACAATGTAGAAACTGTTCATAAAAATATATTTCCACTCTCTTTGCTAAATGTTCTATCCAGTGGTGACGTTCGGTGGGAGAGTAGAATGATCCCCAAAATTCCGGTTGGATCATGATATTCCCTTTTGCTGAATGTCTTCTGCAGGATTAGGAAAATGTTTGCCCGAAAAGGAACAACAAATTCAACCTATATCTCCTTCACCGATGTATTAGGCTACTAGAGCGGCATACACTCTTCGGCCTTTGCCACGCAGAATGTTTGGCTTAGGCTGGAGTTGGAGGCGTCCAAATAAAACTGGTCGAAGTGAATGGGTTTCTGTGGAAATGTATCCTTTCTTTTAATCCCACACCACCAACGCTGGGACAACCAACAAGTGTACACACAAGGAGCCGGCGGCAAACCACGAAGGTGGTCAAGCACAGCATTCTGTAACCAATCAAGCTCCTGTCCTTTCTATTCTACCCGTTCCAGGAAATGAACAAACAAGACAGGATTTCCTGACTAGGCCGATACTGCGATTGTTTATGTACATAGCATATATATAGCAGGCAGCCACTGCAAGGCTTTCGTTTTTTAGTAACATTTGATTTCACTGCCATTTTAACGTTTTTCTCTTGACTGAGTATTTACTCAATCGAGAAGCACTACTTTTTCAAACGCATCTATTGTTTGATTTACTCTTATTGCCTTCAACAAAGAGGTACAACTTTACTACTCAAACAGAAAAGAGGTAATGAAAGGTACACCAATTCGGCTACATATGTTCATCAAACATCAATACCGCGGCAGCTTTAACAACAGGGTTTCAGATAGAAACCTTTTTCTTTCATCCTTTTAGATCAAAATGCCTGAAAAAGCAGATAAACTTTTTTAAGTTTCTGCCACAAGAAACCGAAGATCAAGACGAAAGCTGCTTGATATCTGAGGGAAAAGGTGGTCCGTAGGAGTAACGAAGCCACAAAAATGAAAACTGGTACTATTATAATCGTTGGAGATCTATTCCTTTTTTTTTTTTTTTTCTGGGTAATCGTCGGAGATCGCAACTTTGAAGAAGAGTTGAAACCAACTCCAGAACAAAATATGTACCCAATATAAAAATGTGCACATCAAAGGATAATATAAATGATGATCTATGATTGAAGACAATGGGGGACCGAATGGATACACATAGATTGTCAACATTGATATCGTCCAGATTACATTAAATTGTAGCAGATTATTACAACCATAACTGGAGCTAATATCATTAATTACATGCATATCGACGTGAAACCTTACACCGGCCGTGGGAGGAACTGGATGTCCGGCGACCATCCTCCGCGGACGATGTCATGAGACTAACAAGAAGATCAGCAAAAGCTCCGACAATGAACTTGTGGGTGCTCTTGGGATTAAGAGAGAGATAGCACATTAGAAGCTCGTGCAAGGAGTCCCAATCGGTTCCAATGTCAACCAGGTCACTAGCCTCCACCATTTCTTGCATTGAACGCCTAAAATCCGCAAAAGGGTCCGGCGAGTACGTAGGAACAGCAATGCTTGTTCCGACGAGATTGTCAGGTTCCGGTGGGTCGGCCGGAGATGACGAGGTCGAGGGTAGCGACGAGGAGTCTATAATGGAGTTGGAGCGCCCGGGTGAGGAGAAGAAGAACCGTTTGGAAGCGTAGACGGAAGCAAAGTCAGGCGTGGCGGCCTCTTCCATTCCAGAATCTGACGAAGAGGGGTCATCGGGGGTGGAGGCAACCACGGACTTGGCACTGGTGGTGCATTCGAATGCGACATCGTAGAGCGAGTTGAAGTTGTTCATAACGAAGGATGCAGCGGAGTTGGAGAGCGGACGGGTGTGATCTTGTTGGACGGAGGACTGTGTTGTTGCCGGACGCTTGATTCTTGAAAAGCAGAGATGGAGAGTTTTGGCGAGAGAGCCTCGCATTGTTGGTTGGGGTAAAGCAGAGAGTGAACACGCAGAAAGAGACGAACTTTGAGAGGGAACGGAAGAAGACGGCTGGAGGTTGGTGGGGGGCGTTTGTACTTGGTACAGTGGCGTTTGGTCGCGGATCGGACTTGAGACAGAGAGTATGGGAAAGGCAGATGGCTGTAGATTTATGCATTAAGGTACGGAAGATTAACCCAAACAGAGCACTATGTAGCGCTACGAGGAAGTGGGCAGTGCCTCCACGTAATTAATCCATTATTCGCTGTTTAATGCAAAGCCAACTGTTACATAATCTGCATGTTTCTTTTCGGACTAAAATTGGAAATTCACAAACACCAAATATATATTTGCTGCAGCAGCCTGAAGAAAAAGAGATTCATAATTGACCCCTCATTCATTTATCTGAGAAACTGGTGAAATTTTCTTGAAAATCACTTATTTACTACGAAAAGAAAAAATAAAAAATAGACTAGTTTTATTGTTATTATTTTTAATTTATATTTATATTATAAATTATACAAAAAAATACTTAAAAATATATTATTTTATTATTTAATAAATAATTAATTTTTATATAAAGTAAAACTTTTTATGCATATTTTCTTTTTTATGAATGATGAATGTGTAAAATAAATATAAGTTATAAAAACAAAGAGATATGCGAGGGGCCCTCTCTTCTGAGCGGATAGTGATTTTTCCATTTACAACAAGTGATTCAAAGGCGACGAGACCATCTCACATTCTCAGTTGTTTCCCAACTCCCCTCATCCATGAAATCACAGCCTGGGAGATTCAGTCCATCAGCTAATCATAGCCCACCACATGAGGGATTTCAACTTTTCACTCCCCGGGGCGGCTCCGTTGTGTAAAAGGACGAGTCGCTCTTTTGAGGTAAAAACTCAAATCATAAACAAGTTGTTGGAGTTCAACAGTAGATGAAAGCCGAGGGTATACTTCTGGTATCAAAATCAATCAAAACCCAGCAAACACATGGTGGGGAGCCCTAATGCCCGGCCATTCACCGACCGTTTCGCTTTCCCCTTCTTCATAAGTAATCGCAGTTTCACAAGCCTTCCACCTTGACTGTCAATGATTTCTCATTCTAGAAAATATAGCATTCTCTCTCCAAAATGAAAAACTTCATGGTGTTAGGTGTATAATTAGTCATCATACCATAAGTTATACTCTGTCCAATCACATGAAGCCACGTGTACTGTGGATCCCTGTATTGATGAATGAGTATGTGATAATAGTAGTATCTATAGTATGCGTGGCTTCATGTGATTGGATAAAGTATAACTTATAAGATGCTGACTAGTTACACATCTACCACTATAAAGTTTTTCCTCCAAAATCCAATTTCCTTCCTACTTTCAAGCTGAAAGTCGAAATGAAAATTCCAACCCGAATGCGCCTACCTTGTTCGGATTTCGTTTTCCAAGTTTAATTATACCATGTACCGCCTGTTATCTGCTGCTTTCGGTTTTAATTCCTTAAAAGGAAATGGTCCCTCAATACTTCCTAGTCGATCAAAGATCTCGAGATTTCGGGTAAGATGTCAATTAGCGAGGTTTATCGAGTTAGGAAATCATAACAATTACCCTTTATTTGGTTCGCAAAGAGGAAGAGAAGTGGCGAATTTACTTTTGTTTTGTTTAATTTAAGTGAAAGAAAAATAAATTCTTAATTTCTCGCTCATATATTAATTTTATTTTACACTCATGTCTCATTCTAATTAAATAAAATAAATTATTTATTTATTTCTCTTTCACTTTTATCTCTCTTCTAGCCTAACAAGATAGATTGTAAATGAAATACAAGTACTCATACTACTATCAAATTAAGAAATGCACGTCTTTCATTTAGAACATCTAAGAACTATTTTTTTACTTAAAAAAAAAAAAAGAGTTGGTTAAGGTTGGACAAATTAGATAAAATTTGTGTTTGAAAATTTTATATTAAAATTGAATTTCTCTAAAAAAATATTAATCTAAACTTATATTATGTTTTAAAATAAAATGAATACTTAGCGAGAGAGATTTTAGAATGGTGACGACAGGCGTGGCGTAGATGAGGGCCTAATGGCAAATTCAAGGCTGAATAACTGTGGGTGATTTCCTCCCCAGCTGTTCTCCGCCGGTGCCAGCTGTACTCGTTCTCTCTCCTCTCTTTGGATAACGAACTTTAGTATACCATTAAACGGTTAGCTCAACCGTCAGAATTTTGGAATTTGGTACACAGGCAGGCGGTCAGTAAAGCAACACGTAAAGAAGCATAAGCAATAAAATATAATATAATATCTTTTCACTTAAAATATTTCTTCATTTGAAATAGATTTAAAATTATCTTTTTATTTTATTATTTAAAATAAAAAGTCAAAAATTAAATAATAATTTCTTTTTTATATTTAATATAAAAATACAATAAAATTTTACTAGAAATAACTTAAATACTATTTATATTAATAAAATTAAATTATACTTAAAAATACTAAATTATATTTATTTTTATTTAAATAAAATTCATACAAAAATTTTTAAAAATATAAAATATTTTAAAGATTGAAGCATAATTTAATTAGGAAGACAACTCTAAATTTAAATTAAACTAAAAGAAGTGTACTAAGTAGGAATGTTCATTATTTGGTGTATTTTAAAAAATTGAATCGAAATATATATTTTGGTTTGATTTTTGATATTTTAATTCGGTTTAGTTTGGCTTATGAAAATTTTGTGAAATTTAATTCAGTTTTTAATTTTTGTTCTCAAACTGAAAATCGAATTGAAAAATTAAAAATTTTTAAAAAATTATATATGAATGTATTTCGATAATATGTTCTTGTATTAAAATTAAAATTTTAAGATAAAAATACATCACGAATGCATTATCAAAATGCCTTCTTTTTCTTCTTTTTTTAATTTCAGTTTTTAACCGAACTGAATTATTTTGGTTTGGTTTGGTTTTTTAAAATTCAAATTTATTTTGATTTCGTAATTTTTTTAAAAAAATTCAAACTGAAAATTAAAATTTTAAGTTGAAATTCGAATAAACATCCCTAGTACTAAGGGAAATAAAATGAAATTTAAAATTAAATTTATATTTTATTAATAAAATATTATAAGAGTATAATAGTCATATAATTTTTAAAAATTTTTTTCATTCTCTTGAAGTGATATTTCCTTAAGTTTTGGAGCGTAAAGGCATTTTTTACTTTTTCTTGGAATCACCTTCCTACTTAAAAGTAATTGCATTTTATTCTTATGTATGAAACGTACCATAAGTTCAAAGTTAGCTGCTGCATTATCCCACTGATAAGTGATAACCGATGCTTAATTATAGTGTGAATCCCTCTTGAGTTTTTTTTTTTAAAAAAAAGGAAAACGATGGGATTCCCTCTGCTCTGTCTTACAATAGCCAATGAATTATTTTCTAGTTTTCTCTTTCTTTTTTAATTTTTTTAAATTTTTTGAGATATGGGTTTATTTAAAGCTGGAAGTGCAGTGGTCCACTTAAATAATTTGAAGGATTCCCACGTGAGAGGTGGTGGGGAGCTAAACAGGATCTGAGAATAGGGTGGCACTGCCTCTTGTGTGTGCTGTTGCGATCACAATAATTCATGAACTCATACTCTTGCATATAAACCCGCTTCCCCATTTGAAAGTTCTCTTATGATGTAATGCAGAAATTTCCTGACACCTCAAAATCATTGCAACAATTTCCTCACACCTTCCTTGCACTTAGAGAGAAGAACTATTCCCCAGTCTTTGCGTGCCTTTGGTATTATTGCCTCTCAGACCTCCCAATTTTTGGATTTGAAGAGACGTGAAAAGGAAATACAAACTTAACCGTCACCTATAAATATAATGGGTGATGTGTACATTTTTTATTTTAAAACTAAGTTTAAATCCAATTATTCTTTTTATTTAGGATTCAATATTCACCAACATATTCGAATTGAGACGAGTAATATCGTATTAGTTCAACTCTTTCTAGCTCCAAAATAGAAAAAGTGTTATGATATCAATGCGTAGCGGAAGCACAAAAGAATAGATATTGAGAAAGAAAATAAGAAGAGCAAGAAAAAATAAAGGAGACACAGGATTTTTAAGTTTGCATCATTAATGCCTAATCGCCCTTTGGGGTGCCTACGGTGAATTTCAAAATTTGAGCCAAGGTAGAGATTGTTGAGTGGTGTCCTAAATTTTGGGAATCAACTCCCTCTTTTATGCTTAATATTCTTCCATCTTTTACTCCCTAAAATACTCCACATGTTTCCTCATTTTATGCCTTATATTCCTCCATCTTTTACTCCATAAAATGCTCAACATGTTTCCTCATTTTTTGCCACAAATTAGGGAAAGTAAAATGGACTTCATCATTGTGTTTTGAAAGACCTCTTTGTGTGGCTATAAAAGTAGGTCTTCTAATTGAGTTCAACACACTAATTCTCTCCAAATTCTCTCCCCAAAGGCTGAAAAAGTCTTCGTTGATAATTGTTGTTGAAGATTTTTTCTCTTGTACTTACCCAATTATTATAGTGGATATTTTTGGCTCGCCGTAAGCAGTGGGTTTTCTCCCGTATTGGGTTTCCCACTTAAAAATCATGTGTCTCCTTTATTTTTTCTTGCTCTCCTTATTTTCTTTCTCAATATCTATTCTTTTGTGTTTAAGCTACGCATTGATATCATAACAAAAAGGCTCTTCGTCTTACTTTTAAATTAAATGGGACTTGAGATTTGGTGCAGAAACATGGGCCAACAAGAACCATTTACATCTCTCTGGATGGTTGGGCTTTGAACGAGATTGGAAATTAAGCAAAAGTGAGCCATCCTCTCGCTAATCTCCCTTGCTCGGCTGATTTCATTCTACATACACATGCAGCAAAACACTACATTTAACGACGTTTGGAACAGCAAACCCAAAAGACCGAAAAGAAAAGAAAAATGAAACGTAAGGAACATGCTCAACATAATTCCCAACACTGCCACCTCTCGGCTTATTCACATGAATCACTTCCCTTGATTACGCTGCGCAGCTGCGGCCATCAATGATCCTACTTCACCTGGATGGGTGGACAAGTCCACTTTGTTCCTGATTTCAGCTCCGATGATCTTTTCAGCATCTAACTTGGTTACTGGCTTATCATTTGGAAGCTTAAAGCACCCTGTACGTGTTAAAAAAGAAAAAAGAAAAAAAAGTCAACATGGATCAGTCTGCCTCTAGCGCAATATAGGTCATGACTTAGGTTAAACGCAGCAAAAGAATTAAGGTTGTTTTAAAGCCACAATCAACTAGTCACAGAGTTACAGTCAGAATATCAGCAAGTCTAGTCTTGTGCTCGTCACGCATGGTGCGCAAATTGTGTGCGGCGGCTAATCGCGTCAGGGCTGCCAAGCGGCCAGGCACTATATATTGGAGGCCGGTGGCTCTAATTTCCGCTGCCTGAATGGCAGCGGCAGCACTTTCATCCACAGGTTTGTCTCCAGCCGAATGAGCCACTGCTTCGAAGGCTTCGCAGCCGAATATCTAATTGGCCATTTGACTTTCCCTGGATGGGCATATTGAGCCAAGATTTGCCCCGCAACAGCTTCAATCACGACATGTTGGCCAGCTGATTCTGTTTCGGATACGGTAATACCCTGTTCGTAGGTAAGATAGGTGATTTTGCCATGTCGGACAACGCCGCGCTTCTCGTTGTGTGCAGCCGCTGATTGCACTCTGTTTTCAGCTGCTTGCATTCTGGCTGCATTTGTGGTGTTATTGGCCTGGAATCAAGTTCTCCGGACACCTCAGAAACGTCACCCTACTTGATCGGTTCCGGTTGAGCTTCAAGTCTCTGTGGCTGTCTCTGGCTCATTTTCATGACAGCTGAATGTATATCCAGAGGAGAATGCAGATTCAACGTCTTAGCATCAATCACGCGAAACCTGCCTGAAGAGATAAACACAGATAGTATATATAGAGAGAGAGAGATAATGCATACGTGGTAAGAGACGAGGAACTACACGTGTCGGAGAATTGCGAAGCTTAAAGTGGGTGATTCGTGTAGCTGTGACTTCTTTGCTCCCTTCTGGAAGCGGCTTAAAGATTGGGGAAGAAACGGAAGATGACGGAAGTCGTTTTGGATGCAGATATGCGTACTAATACTCCACTAAAGAAGTTAAGAATTAAATTAATGTATTAACAGATTTCATATGTAATAGTCTCTATTTATAATTAAATATTTTATTTTAACTTTAAATAAATTTTATGAAGAATACTTAATTCTTATTAATCTCATGACTCACATATTAGTGACGGTTAAATT
Organism: Rauvolfia tetraphylla; assembly: GCA_030512225.1. Lineage (NCBI taxonomy): Eukaryota > Viridiplantae > Streptophyta > Magnoliopsida > Gentianales > Apocynaceae > Rauvolfia > Rauvolfia tetraphylla. The sequence goes on from JAJQKT010000037.1 coordinate 646,791, forward strand.
TTTTAATTGAAAAAGTTAAAGAAATTAGTGATAACTCTGTATTAATAAGGTTTAATTTTTAAAATTAATAATATATATAATTTAAAAATAAATAGTTAATTTTAAACATTTTATAAAAAATTAACATTCAATTGAGTATCTCTTAAATTATAGAGCTAACAGTTTTTCTTTTTAATGAGTCGTGGAAATTTTGAAATGAAATTTTAGTTTAGGAAAGCTTGTTTTCATTCCATAAATAAACAATAAAGGCGCCCCTCAGCAAAATCCCAAAAAAGGAAAAAAAAAAGGTGACGTTCATCTTTGAATAATCTAAAATAAAAATCTAGACAACCAATTAGTTACATTCCTCCAGAAATATCTTAAATCCAAATTCTGCGTGAATAAAACGATTTAAAGCAAACAATAATTTCCAACACTTATAAATGAGTCTCGTAATAACTCAATAGAGATAATCTTATTACTCTCCGTCAGATGATCTTCATATTATATTATATTAATTTATCGTTAAAATAATCTTTTTTGGGTTTAGGGTAACGGACCTGCTTATAATCAAGTTGTGGATTAAGGAAGTTCATCACACACTAGAGCAGAAAAGATTTAGAAAAAATTACGATAGTACACTTAAAATTTGTTCAAATTATATAATAAAAATAAAAATATTTTTAAAATTTATCCAATAAATCAGCTTCTTATTTTTATTTACATAGTTTAAACGAACCTTAAAGATGGTATCATAATTTTTTTCCAAAGATTTAAGCAGCAGTTCTCTCGGAACAAAATGGAATTGCCCTTTGCATTATGCAAATTTTTACCCCATACGACTTGAAAATGAGATTACTCCTTTTAAATTGGCGGGTCATTCACCCCATGTTTATTTACGGCATTTGTCTTGAATCAACCGTATTAGGATGAACCAGTTTCGATATATATGCTTAATCGGATGAATAAGATTTCCAGCTCCTTCAAAATCTTCTCTGCATCCGCAAAACAATCGATTCTCCGACTAAACGGCAGAAATACCGATCTCGGCAGCAAGGGACAATCCTCAAGAGTTAGAGGCCTAGAAAACTGAAACCACAAATATAAAATAGGCGTACAAATTCATGCAAAAAAGACCATGCAACGTGATTCTACTACAAAATATTACTACTACTACATTTCGTCCAAAAGAAAACATCACTGCTAGATGTAACGAAACGTAAACCACACCAATAGCAACCACCGCCAACCGTCGACCTCTTTGAAGTAAACAGAGCATTATGTTATGTCATTCGCGATCGCCCTTCGTTGAGCCTTGCAGCGGTGGCCATGGCAGCTGCCACACCACCTGGATGCGGAGTATTTTCTGGATCATTCCTAAATTCTGCGGCCACCACCCTTTCTGCATCTTCCCTTGTTACCGGCTTGTCGTCCGGGAGCTTATCGGTTGCATCCTATAAAAGAGGCAAGTTAAGAGTAGAACTGGAAAAAATAACAGACGGCCACAATCGTCATTCTCATCTCGTTATGCCTCAAACGGACAGGGAGTGCAGATTCAATGAAAGAAGTACCCCTAAAATATCGCAGAGCTTAGTTTTGTCTTCGTCTCTCATCATTTGAGGATTCAGAGCGGCCGCAGCTTGAGCTTCAGCACCTATGCCCCCAGGCATCACTTCTCCCCGGCCGGTGGCTCTCACTTCGGCCGCTTGTATTGCTGCGGCGTCACCCAGATCCACAGGTTTGTTCCCAGCAACAGCAGCCGTTGCTTCCAGTGCTTCTCCAATGGTAATGGCATCATCACCGAGAGCCGCACGGTAATCCGATCCTACCGGTGCTCCTGGGGGAGCCCTTACAGCATACCCTCCGATGACCTGAGTCCGAAAGCAGCCGCGCGGGCCATTAACTCAACAGAGATAGAGAGGTTATCAGCTAGATAGAAACGCAAAATACAAATGGATTTGAAGAGTTCATTAGTTAATTACCTCTCCCCCGACACCCTCAGCGATAACTCGACGGCCACCAACAAAACCATCCGCAACTCCAACGCCCTTATCTCTGGCGGCATCACTCATGTCAAAGTGGCCAACAGCGCCAATATTCTCATTGACATCGGCGGCTGATTGCATAACTGCCGCTGGACCACCTTTCTGAGTCTGGCCAAACACCGCTTTTTCAGCTGATTGCATGAGAGCCGCATCTCTTGGAGCTACAGGCTTTGATGCAAGCTCACCTGAGACATCGAAAACATCTCCATATTTAACAGCATCCGGTCTTTGTAGCTGTTCCTGGCTCATCTTTCTCTTCTGCTTTTGATTACGATTGTGATCAATAAAAGAATGGAGGTTCTGCGTATCCTAGGATTCCTTTTTCTTTGTTGCTAAGTTTGCAGGATTCACAACACCAGCGGTATGTGTAGGTATGGAACGGTAGGCTGGCTGACATTGACACATTATAGGCCACTTAGAATCAGAATAATAATCACACGTGTTTCCATGAAAACTGAAAACACTTCCAGGTGGTGCGTTGGTTTTGTATATATGCCAACACTCTTCAAATCGATCCTCATTGTCCGCGTCCGGAAGAGAGAGCACCGTTTCCGCTCCGGGATGACATGCATCTGCGATTAAAGACTAATTGCCATTTGCCACGGACGTGGCTGCCCTTCCGATTCTCGTAAATCCTTGTTGTACAATGATACAACAACGTTGCACGAGACTTTTGTTTCTTTTTCTTTTTTTAAAATAAATACCTTCAAGATATAACGCGAAAATAATTGATGAAGTGCAGTTTTTTTTTTCCTTTTCTTTTTCTTTCTAAACGCACTGCTTTCGTTATACTTTTACTTGAGTAAAATACAAGTACGAAATGAACAAATGCCAAATTAAAAATGAGACCGAAATCAAAATTAATGTCAAATTTTACTTTAATTTTTTAAAGATTTTATATCGTTAAATAAAAATTCAAATTATATTTGTATTAGTTTTCATAACTAAAATAAATAAATATAAATTTTTCAACATATTTTTCTTTAAAAAATAATTCAATTTTTAAATTCTTAAAAATTACTCAAGAGAAAAAACCAATCAAAAACAATTTCAGTCTTTGAGTTTGAAACAAAAAATTAAAAATTGTTCCAAGCAATTTTTCGGAACAATTTTTATTTTATTTTTATTTTTTGTTCTTGTTGGTGGGGTTGGGGGGACTTGAAATCAATTCACTAAACCCTACGATACGAAAGGGACAAGTTAATGAATAACTATTTCATCTAGAGTTCTTCTTCCAACTTATTAAATTTACAATTTAATTTTTTTCCCTCCGAATTTCTTTAAATATAAAATTATTTTAATTTGAAGTAAACTAACAACTTTTATACCAAATTGGTGATCTGAAATTCTCCCAAAAATGAACATCCCTACGTACACATACGTATTAAGATTTGATATATGTTGATCAGCGCAAAAGTCAAGTTTGCTATTAATTCGAGTAGAAAGACAGCTAAACTATATGGCAGTTCTTTCAAGCTATACATGAAAGAAAAAAACACGTTGCAGTACGACTGCAACCTAATCTGAACGAGAAAACCCATCTCGACCCTTAAATATCCTTATTAACTTTTGAAGCTGCCGCAACTGATGCTGCAACACCATCTGGATGCGTAGTTAAATCAGGTCTATTCCTGGTTTCTGCAGCAATGACCCTTTGAGCATCTTCTTTCGTCACTGGCTTTTCTTCAACTGAACAAGGACTATCGATTAATATGATAATGCACTAGGGAAGCTTAGGACGATCACCTCCACAATATCGCCAAGTTTGATTTTCTCTTCAGCTTTTCCTATCTGCGCATTTTTTGATGCTGCAGATTGAGCTTCCGCTGCTAAGCCACCAGGGCTTATTCTGTCCTTGCCGGTAGCCCTCAGCTCTGCAGCCTGGATAGCTGCAGCGTCGGCCTCGTCAACCGGTTTGTCCCGAGCTGATCGACCCGCTGCCTCTAGGGCTTCCCCACTAGTAACGGCACTGCGGTCAACGGGGGTATCAGGTGACATCTCAGGCTTTTTCAACTCCTCCGGTACGGTGTATTGTCCGAAAACCTATCGTTCGCAAGCACCGGTAGTCAGCTGTTTGATTAGATAGTTTCGGAACTATATCATAAAAAGGAAAAAAAAAAGAAAAAACCGGCAGCTTTTTGTTTTTTCCCCTTTTTCTTTACCTCTCCTCCAACAGCTTCCGTGATTATGCGCTGGCCATTTATTTCAGCTTCGGAGATAATAACACCCTCATTTACCATGACACTGGTGGCGCCTTTATGGCCAACGACGCCGCGCCTCTCATTGACATCAGCTGCTGATTGCACGACGGCTGCAGGACGTCTCTTCTGAGGCTGCCCAAGCACTATGCTTTCGGTAGCCTGGACGGTGGCTGCATCCTTGGGAACTACCGGCTTTTTCGCTAACTCTCCCGAAACGTCGAACAGGTCCCCATATTTTATCGGCTCCGCCTCAGGTTGACGCCTCCGCGGTTGTTCCTGGTTCATCTTTGCGACCAATCGTTAGGTCCACTAAGAGTAACTCGAGTTTCTGCGAACTACGAACCAAGTGCCTGAGTTCAGGGTTTTATGTTATACATGCTCATGTGCAGTCTACAGCGACTCAGAATAATTACACGTGTTGGATTTGCAAGACCCAGTCCAGTAGAGGTGGATTGATCGTCCGTCTACGCGTGTCTTTGCCTTTTTCTTGATGTGTTATACATAGGCATAGCCATATTGTTTCGAACTTGCCAGTACAAGTTAAGAGCCCAAAGACCGTTGGAATCTTTTCTTTTTCCTTTTACTCCTGCCGCAACGTGCAACGGCCCTCTCCAGTTTCAACTAAAATACCAGACATATTTTTGAAATTTTGAGGATTCATTTATTTTATCTTAAAAAAAGAATTCACCTATTTTAAAATTTTTCTAAAAGAATTACATTAATAATTTGAAGAGAGAGGTGAGGCTTCACTATGAGTTTCCGATTGGTTAAAGTTGTGGTTGGAGAAGCTCTATTTGAACAAGAAACAGCAGAAAAGTATCCGAATTAATTCTGGTAGAAAGGTTAGGTTGGGCTAGGTTTTGCCAATTTCTACGAGTGGGTAGAATGAAGAGAAAAAAGACAACCGTAATGGACTTTTTTCTACTAACTGAAGTATGCGCATAGTTTTACCTAAAAGTATTTTGAAAGTTGTAACAAATAAAAGCTTACCTCTTCCTTCTCTTCAACACTCCGAATTAGTTATAGTGATCTAAACACTATAAACTCCATCATCTCTTCCACTGTTCTTTCTTCTTTCTCCGTTTTCCTATCCTCTATTTTCCCTCAATCACACCACCCCCACCCCCACCCCCACCCCCACCCCAAAAAAAATAGCACCATAAAATGGTTTATAAAGCTTTCACCGGTCAGATTTGTACTACTCTTCTTTCTTTTTATTTAAAGGCAACGATGATTGTGTAAACAACGATTCAATTTAGACAGCAGTTTTAAACTGCTTAACCACACAAGCGCAAGGTGACAGCTCCAAAAACATCACGTATTTTTCACGGGTTATGTTCTTCTTATCCCAGATTTCTCAAGCCTCTTCAAATCTCTTCAAGATTTGCATAAGATAGCAGAATAGTTACACTAGAGAATGGCATATCTGTTCTTAGGCACTTCATCATGCTAATCCAGGAGCTCACTCCTCTTAAGACCACATCAGAATGAATTCACCGCAAATACAGTTCTAGTGGATGCACAGAGCTAGAATTCTCAAGGTTAGCTTCTGCACTGAAATGTTCTTTTGCTGTGAACTTTTGAAAAAAGGCTGTACCAAAAAGGAGCTCCCGAAAAGAATACGTTCTTAACCAAGTTGCGAAGGAATGATGAGCGGGAAAAGAGAGAAAATTCTTCATCCCCAGAGATAAAAAGGTGAATGCTTTTCTTCCTTGGTTTAGACTTTAAAGGCTGCCGCTAGCAATATCCTTTGGTCATCACATACCGCCGAATGGGGGTAGTCACTCAAAAGGCATGGCACTTACTAGCCTGAGGACAAACGGGAAAGCAAAGGACAAACTCCTACAGGCCCCATTTTCATTGCACCTAAAGACTACGAGATAGTAGAAAAGGATAAACGAGACAATCAACACAGCCAGATGGGGTCCAATATCTAATTCCCAGAACCCTCACCACACAAACATATTTGCCAGAACTAAAAGGACGGAGGAGAGATGGTGACAAATATTTGTCTCTATCTATAAGGGCATCTATGCTTGGCTGAAGGGGTTGATTTTAGGGCTGTCAATTTTGCCCGTTTACCGGGACCTGGCCCGATAACTCCGGACCCGGAACAATAGTCATACCTATTTACCCGGATTCGGACCCGATAATATATATTTTAATAGGGTCCGGGTCCGGAATAGGGTATCCCGGACCCGATTACCCGATTTAAATTTTAAATAATAAATATTTTATATATTTAAATTTTTTATAACCGTTAGATGTGTTTGATCAACGGTCAATTATTTATAAATTTATATTAAAAATTTTATCGGGTATACCCGGACCCGGCCCGAGACCCTATAGGGTAGGGTCCGGATCCATCTTATTTGGACCCGTCGGGTAATCGGGTCCGGGTTCGAGTCCGGAACCATTAATGTCAATCGAGTTCGGGTTCGGGTCCGGGACAGGGTGTCCCGAACCCATTTAGACCCGTTGACAGCCCTAGTTGATTTCCTCCTCGAGGTTAAAAATGAGCCCAATCTCTCAACCATCTAGAACAATAACCCTTGATAGTTTACTAATTTTCACTCAGAATGCAAGTCAATTAAACTTTCCCAGCGTTTTGATCCCGGATAGTAGTTTAGGAAGAAAACAAGGAAAAAGCTATTTTTCCTATTACCATCAGTAACAGATAACGTAATAAAAGTTCAAAAAGTGTAAGACAGATCCCAAAACAAGAGCAAGGTTCCTACTAAATCTCTGTGAAAGTAGAGATTGTCACAGACAAGAAGAAATGACTTTCAAAAGTAACAGAAGCAGAGGACAGCTTAAAGGGTGGTTGGGCTTTGTGTAAGCCAGGTGATACAAATAGGGGACCTAAATTGGATCTAAAGACATCTCCAAAGGAACAAGCAACATCAAAGATCTGAATAGTCAAAATAGTTCTTCAGGATGCTAATGTTTCACTAGGTTTTATCTCCAATGAGGCTCCAGTGGTAGTTCTAGTGAGCAAATACAAGGCCTTTGCCAGTATGAACAAGACATTCAATCAAAATTTCATGCGGCTAATGTACATGGATCCAGGGATTTCAACTGTTAAGCGAACTCCATGCGGCTCCAGATGTAGTTCTAGTGAGCAAAGCCAAGGTCATTGCCAGTAAAAACAGATGCAATCAAAGTTCATGTGGCTAATGCGCATGGATACAGGGGACTTCAACCGTTCAGCAAACTCCATTCAGTAATACACAGATTTTGAGTATTAAGGAAAGTTAAAGACACAAGTGAGGATTTGAAGGCTAACAAAACAAACTAGGATTTGTGCAGAGTTGAGATGTTAACACATCTATTGGTATATCAGCTACTGTGCCCATGGAGTAACTGTGGATACTGCAGCACGCTGCAATGTCAAATCTAAAACATTGTGAAGAGAGTGAGTTTTCAGCAGGAAGATAAATCTTATGCCAGCAAAAATGCTGATGCTTTGTAAGGAGTAATATCACTTTTCTTTTAAATATTACACAAATTAAACTGTAACAGTACATCAAAAAAAATGAAAGTTATAACCCATATCTACAAAACTATGGAGGATAAAAATGATACTACCTCTAATGCCAAAAGCACTCGAAATCCTGGAAATAAAATAAACTCCAATACAGTTACGACTCTCTCTGGGATTTTTAGTATCTCCTCTTCCTTTAATCTATTTCTTCTCCCTATATTTCCCTCCTTAAGTACGTTTCTCAATGTTCCTTTCAGCAGGGTCAAAGAATGAAGAACCTTTTGGGAGAAGAATTCATTATTGACAGAGAAAAAAGAAATGAAAATAAGAAACAGAATTATAACCAAATATACATCACACATACACAACACAGTAGAGAACTATTCATGGGAATCAGGATAAGAAGTGAAAAATTCAGAAATGAGATACTCAGATATTTCACACTCAGTCAGTCATTCAAACGGGAAAAACTAATACGATAACTACAATAATATTGTAAAACATTTAGGTACAACAATAATATGCTTTTGACCAAGTACAATTAGGACGACATTAGATTTCTAAAACGCAAACTCAAGAATGCACATTATTATCCAAATGATTTAAAGTTACTTTGCACAGGAATTCAGGACACGAGCTGTATATCCATAAAGTTCCAGCAGGAATTATATGATCAAGAACACGAAGCCAAACAACAGTACCTAACTACAATTTTACAGAATTCAGAACTCAGACATGCCGTGTCAATATTAGATACAAATCACTGAGCTGCAAAAGCTTCTTCGTATGCCAAAATACTCTTGAATAATCAGAACCTAAAATTCACCAGCTGTTACAAGAAGTGTCGAATTAATTTCGAGAGATGTGGAGTACTCTACTAAAAAATAATCACATAAGACCAACCACCATTCTAATTTAAGCCTTTAGACTAGTCTCTGTCAGGTATCGCAAGAAGACAACCTTAAAAAAATCTTCAATTCTTCTTTAAACCTCAAACGAAAAGAATATAGCAAAGATAAGAACCATACCATCTAATGCAAAAGACAAACCTTCATTTAACAGCAAAGCATTCAGATTTAGTTCTGAGACATTGCATACCATCGGACTCTAATTAAAAAGGGGAAATTTTTGGTTTACAACAGTTACTGTACAAGAACAAGTTGCCCTGCTGCTCCAATGTCGGCGTCCCCATCTTCATCATCATCAGCTTCAGCGCCGCCTTTGGGCACCGTAATCACCAGCTCCCCATTGGTATAAGTCGAAGTAGCCAGCTCCGGACGAGTAGACGCCGGAAGCCGAAACCTCCACAAGTCGAGGTCCAACTCATCCACAAAAGACTCACCAACGGCGTCGTTAGGTCGAATCACAATCTTGGTAACCCCAGGATAGATCTCAAGGGTATGAGCCCGGACATCTTCGCCGACGTCATCGGTGGAGACAACAAACTTGAGGAAATCCGCGGTCTCCTCAATAGAAACGTCGGCATCAGAGCGGAAAGGCAGCTCAAGAACCTTAGCAAAGATATGAGGTAGTCTTCGAAGCTTCTTCTGCCTACAAGCTAAAGCCCCAGCTTGCGAAAGGGAGGAAGCTATGTCGTACCGAAACGTTATGTTCCGCTTCCTCGGTGCCGGATGAACCTTCATGGTTTCCCAAGAACTTGAACACAAGAAAAATCCAAAAGCAAGAACTTTAACAAATCCGATTATTATAGAGTCCAGAAATAGTAGTAGATTTGATATTTGAGAGGTGGCAATTGAGAGCTGTTAGCCAGAATCGAGGGAATTAAACACAGAGGGCGAAGATGGAGAGAAGGACGAGGATGGAGCGATATAATTGCTGAGAAAATTACCGGAGATATACTACGGTTTTGCGTTTGTCGTCTGTTTGCTTGGGGTTTTACTTTACTGGATTTGCTTTGTGTATATTTTTTCCGGTACGTTTTTTTAGGGGAATATTTTTACCAGTACTTGTTCTGATAATGATGGATTTTTCCTTTTTCTTTTCCCTGTGGTAAAATATCTGACGTGGATGATAAGGAGCTAAAATGAAAATTTTCCTTCCTTTTTCTATTACTTAGGGTTATGGGTGTACAAAAACCGAACCGGATCAAAAATCGAACCGAAATCGAACCGTTTTTTATATTTCGATTCGGTTTTTTATTTATACGGTTCGGTTCAATTCAGTTCAGTTTTTAATAATTGTATAATTTTCAGTTCGGTTTTCGGTTGTAGACATCAAACTGAAAACTAAATAGTAATTTTTTTCCAATTATAGTGTAGAATAATTATAGTATTATATATTACTTTTATAATGAGTTGCTTATCCAATTTAATCTTAAACTATTAAACTATTTTTCTAATTATACTATTGTATTTTTTGTAGGAAGAAAAAGAAAGAAGATAGTCCTGCTTCTTAATTTTTTTTCCAATATTACACTATATGGACAATGTTAGGATAAACAACTAAATTATTTTATTTTACCAAAAAATACTAAATTATTTTATTTTACCAAAAAATACTAAATTATGTTTTCATCATATCAGTAATTTATTATTACTATATTAGTATCATTTATTGATCATAATAACTAATTTTCTATTTTTAAATAAAGATTTTAGTTTTTAAATTTATTCTTTCATGTTCTATTTTTTTTCCGGTTGGAACCGAACCGAGCCGAACCGAGCCGATATAATTTGGTTCGGTTTCAACAAATAAAAACGGTTCGGTTCGGTTCTTATTTTTAAACAAAAAATCGAACCGAAAACCGATTGCACACCCCTACTTAGGGCTATAAGTAATAGATTAAAAAATAATTCTAATCAATTATTTTTTTTAAGATTAATTAAAAAGGTACAAATTCAAAGAAATTAGGATGAGATGTTTATAAGTATAAAGAGTTATATTTTTATAGATTATAGAATTTTTGTTTAGTAAATTTTAAATAATAAAAAAAATTTAAGATTTTTAAAAAATAAAAACAAAGAAGAAAAAAACAAAAATAGGTGTAGCTCCTTAAAAAAGAAAAAAAAAAGGCTTGGTGCCTGTACTAGTTGGGCGCACACTCGTTTTGTACTAATTTTCTTTAAAAAAATAAAAATTTCTAAAATTTAAATTTATTTTATATTAGTAAAATCATTCTGTATTTAACAAATTTCTTTCTTGATGTACCTTGTAGATTTGAACTTTGGATTTTAAAGAAAATCAGTAATGCCTTTTGGAAATTAAACTGATTTTTGCTTTTTAAAGGATAATGCGTTTGGTTTTCCAATGAACTATGGAGCTCGAAATTAAAAATTATTGAAATAAAAGATAAATCCTGAAAAATTATGTTTAATTGAAATAAATCAATCTTGTTTAGAGCACATTAATATTATTTCACAAATATAAATGAATTTAAAATTGATTTTTAAGTTTTTTGCTAATAAATCTGAATATTGAGCATCGTATATTTTGCTAACTAAGTATTTGTATGATCAATTTAAAGAGAATTAATTACCAATTCAATTAGTTAAAAAATATAACAATGAATTAAAAAGATTCATTATTATTATTATTATTATTAACAATTATTATAAGGGAATTTACATAAAATGTTATAGATGATTTGAGTTGGGTTTAGATATAAGCTTAAGGGACTTATGAGAAAATAAAATAAAATTAACGTTAAGAAGAAGTGAATTGAGAGAAATTATATCAATTTTAGATAGGTTTTGGTTTGAAATTTTTGTTTTGAATTTTTTAAAATAGAATTACTTTTGAAAAAAAAAAAGGAAGTAAGACCAAAGTATAAATTTTAAAATTAAATTTTAAAATGAAATTCAATCTAAATACATCCAAAATTATTTGTTTCCTTATGATCAAAAGCATTTTCGACCTAAGTTTTTCTTTCCTTTTTTTTTGTCGGAACAAATAAAATAAAGAGCTTCGTCAATAAAAAGCATGATAAAGATTTTGATGGATTAGCAGGAAACGCATTCACCTAATCTTTCTATTTCAAACTCCATACGACAGTTTTGTTGTTTTCTTGCAATAGCATTTTAAAGTAACCATTTGCCTTTTCCTTTCCTTAATTGGGAAGGACACAATTTCAAACTTCTTCTTGCCAAAAATATATGATAACTTGATAAATACTTCTACCAAACTAACATTAATGAATAAGGACCAAAGTAACACTTGGTTCCATTCTCACATTCCAATTATAAGTTCTCCACCTCTATACTCTGTCTGGTTCATAATAAATATTGTTGTAAAAGTTTTATTTTATTATAAAATAAGTATTATTAGACAAAAATTTTTATTATTTTTCTTAGTTACCCTCATAATAAAACAATAACACTTTATTTAGTAAAGATAATAGTTTCTTATACTGTAATTTTTTATAAAAACATAATACTTTATTTAGTAAAGATAATAGTTTATTATACTGTAATTTTTCATAAAAATAGAGAATATTTAATTAAAGACAAACTAATTAATTTAATTATTATCTTAATATGTATGAAGATTTTTATAATAATACAAAAAGTATTTCCCTTATACGTCCTCCTGCCCTCCTAGTTTTTTATGTAACTGTAATTTTCTTCTTTTTATCTGGCTTATTGTTTGAGTAAATATGGCCGGAAGAAGATGCTCTCAAATTCGGTAAATTGTTTTTGAAAGGTTTGTCTCTTTTTTCAAATGAAAAAAAAACTAATAAAACCAAATTTTGGACGTTGGCAGATGGAACATGACGCATCAACAATGTTTCCTCGTTTATGAGATAAAAATTCCAGAAAATATATGTAATTAGGACGCTTTGGAGGGGCCCGAATACCGTGTGCAAAAGTTGGATGACACTTAGCAAAATACTGACAAAAACAAATTACTGCATATCCCTTTCTTTTGATGCGAGGCAGGACAAAGAAGGAAGCTGCCTGGATTTTTCCATGCCTTTTCTGCTGCATTCATACCCTTATGATCTCCTGAGTAAAAGCTAGCGGAGAACAACTTTGCTCAAACAATCGCCTCCGACTATCATTTTCTCACAACAAAGCACTCACTATCTTCGCCTATGGCAAGGCGAAGCGATGCAAACAGCACCGCATCAACGGCCTCGTTTTGGAAGCCAAAATGACTAGACACGCTTCTAAAGACAAAGTTAACCACGTACGCGAAGTAAGATGGTGAAAAAAAGGACGACAGCAATTCCGTTTCATAATGATAGAGGATGTCAGTTGTCAATTTAGCGAACAAAAGGAGTAGCATTACCGGTGTCTGTTCCGGCAGAAAGACGGAGGGCTATACGGTGTGATTGGATTGGGTTCCACAGAACTCAATACAAATTTTTAATCTCACATTTCATTTTTTCTCTTACAAAAATTTATCGTTTCCGAAACTCAAAATAAAAAATATCAAAATAAAACTCTATCCAATCACACCGTAGTCTTTTGCCACGATAAGTCGTGTGGGTTTCATTTGAGGGTCTTTTTAGGTTTTTGATGTGATAATCAAATATATTATCTTGACGATCGTCTGACGTGGATGCAATCCTATCTTCTGATTCCGGAAAATTAAACAATTACATTCAATGTTTTTTAAAAAATAACATATTAAATCTCTATAATTTTTATTTTTAAATATTTCAAGATCTTTTAATTTTTTTAATGTATTAAGTCCTTATTATTTTTATATTTAGACATTTTAAAATCTCTTGTTTCATAAAAATAAGAGAGACTGAATTATTTATTTTTTTATTTATTCTCACTCCTCACCCATTTCTTTAGTTTTATTCTTCCACATGATTCACACAGCCTTGCGCTACATTTCTCACAAAAGTAATGATAGAGTTAAAAAAAAAAAAATCCAGCACATCACTTATACTTCATAATTCAAGAAATAAAAAAGTATTTATTTTATTTTAAAATAAATAATATATATTTTTTAATATGTTTTAAATTATATTACCGTCCCAAATTCACGTGCTACCGATGCGGTACGTGGCGGTACCATTACCATCTGCTGATTGCCACCCCCCAAAACAAAAAAAAAAAAAAAAAGGGGTAACACCTGCGGTAATTGTTTTACGTACTATAAAATGAAGCTGATAACGCGCTGGTTGGAAAGTCGTTTTCATCATTCAGAAAACGAGTCGATAGAATGTAAGCAGTGCAAGAAAACTAGTAGAAATTTCAACGCTTGGACTGGCGGAGCTACTGTTTAGGCCCACCGTAGCAGGTTCGACCCTACCTAAACCTTTCGTAAGAGTCCTTCATATGCAGTCCAATACTGGTTAATTAACAGGGCGTGTTGTGTGCTCGGCCCAGCTCTATTAGGTTGGCTAACGAACTGGGCTATGCCTTACCTCCGGGCCTCGGCTCTGGACTAGGTCCCAATAATTTGGGTATTTGCTCCCCATCACCGATACTTCTTCTAGATTTTATCACAAGAAATAGAGACGGTACAATTATGAATTTTCGAGCAGGACAATTTTTTTAAACACATAATTAGCTATTAATATCAATCAAATTAGAAATATGAGGTATTTTAATTTTTTTTTCTTTTCAAAATATATTTTTTTACAATTTTAATAGATTATTTTTTAAAATTACCATTACTTATCAATATACATATTCATTCTCTTTTATGTTAATAAAGAAAAAATTAGATTAGTTAACAAATAAAATAAAATAATTTTTTTCTTAATTTATGTAAAATGTATCGATATAAATTATATTTTAATACAAAATAAGTAATTTTTAACACGTTGAAAAGCCTTGTGATCTAAGCATCAGACGTAGAGTTTCCCAACAACAAATATATAGATGGATAGAACACAAGAGGCCAGCATGTCGTGTGCTGAAATAATCGGATTGGGGATATTAACTTTTTTTTATTTATGGTGTATTTAAATTATATTTATTTAAATTTTTTTTATTTTGAATTCCGTAAAAAATGAATTTTTTGTGACAAAAAAATAAAATTTAATTATGTATTTAATCTGGTTAAATACTATCCAAATAAACCCTTAACAATATAGATAACAAAAGCACCAATTTGATTTTGGACAACAATATTCTGTTATGAAATTTAATACAAAATTTTTTACTTTAAATTATTTTTGTTTCTCTTATAAACAATTCCTTTTTACAAAATAATAAAAATTTTTAAACTAAAATACTATTTAATTTTACTTTAAATTTATTTATATATGTTTTAGATTTTCATTTCCCTTCTAATTCATGAAAAGGGGGAGGGCGGGGGCGGGGGGAAGTACTTACATGGAAATGTCGACCGTGCCTTTTGTTCCACGACCCACCGTTACATATTTTAATCTTTCAAAAGTGCAAATAAACATAATCATGAAAAGAAAAAAAAAGTCGCTGCTCTAAATAAAGCAATACCTTAATTTGGCATTCTTCCTGAAAAGAATAAAATTAAATTTACTTTATATAATTGTTCTAAATAATATTAAGAGTGTATTTAAATTGACTTTTACAATGTAAAATTTTTAATTTTTATTCATTCTTTTATAAAAAATTAATTTTTATAAAATTTAAAATAAAAAATTTTAATTTCAAATTATATCAAATTCTGTTGTAAATATATAAGATAGTCATTTTTTTCTCTTTTTAAATTCTAAAAATTTTAAATTTGATTCTCTAAATTACAAATCATATATTCATTGTTAAATTATTACACTGTTTTCTAACAATTAAATTGCAATATTAATAATAAAAGATATAATTATTTAAATAATAAATTAGCAATTAAATGCTTAATATGCGCTTAAAAAGAATGATGAAATGTGGACCGTACTTTTAGTTACACGATTCTGTATAGACCATAATTTTGACAAATGAGTATTTTAATTGATAAGCCTTTGTTAGCAATAACGTGACAGTCCAAAATTATGCGTCTTCCTGCTTACGCCTTATAGCTGCACGTCGCCGTTAATGACATTTTCGTAATTACTGCAAAGAATGAGGTTCCTAGAATAATCAGGTACACAATATCCCCCATTCTCTGCGCTGTACGCGAGAGTACATTCAAATACAACTGTGAGTGGCTTGAGATCCGGGACTTCTCGTTTCAAAAAGCACAGAGGATCGAGTGCTAATGGCGTCGTCGTGATTCATACGTGCACCCCAGCTCAAGCACGCCAAACCCTCGAACAGCTTACAGTCGATGTATACGTATAGATATAATATATATATATCTATATATATATATATATAGAGAGAGAGAGAGAGAGACAGAGAGAAAGAGTGAGAGATAGAGAGAGGGAGAGATAAAATATCACACTCAAGTTTCAACCGTATTCCATCGCATCCAGAGACCTGCACGGCCTACGTCAGTCCTTCACAGTCCTCACCTTCGTTGCCTTACTCAGCAGCTCCTCAATTCATCAGGTAATCTTCTTCTTCTTGTTTGAACTCTCAGAGATCAATGGTTAAATTTTTTTTTTCATGGAATCATTTCTTAATAGTGAAGAGTTATCTGTATATCATATTCTCCATTTGATTTTGATTGGAATTTTCTTTTCTCTTGTTTTTTGTTGCTATATGAGTAGATCTGAAGGAAGTGAAACGAAAGTTGATCGTTGTAGCTAAAGAAATTTAATAGCTAAAATACATGTTCGATGTATGGCTTGGGTTCACTGAGGTTAATGTTGATCTACTCAGATTCTGGTGGTTATGGCGAAGATCTAGAAGCGATTGTCATTTCATAGTATTCCAGGCACTAAAGGCCCAATTTTTAGTGATTTTTTAGTTGCTCTAGTCGACAGATCTTTAAAGTTTATTATACTCCCTGCTTATTGGTACATATTAGTGTAGTGTCCCCATGGAGACGCTTGTTTTTGTTGCTCAGCACCGAAATCAGTACTACAGCAGAAGCAAGGGTCATGGACCTATGCGATTTGGTTCTTTTGGATCCCCTCCCTCCAAGGACTTCAGAGGGATCAATTGTCGGACTTTTCAATCGGGAGCTGGTTTACTACCAACTCCAATAAAACGTTGCTCGTCCCCTGTTGCTAAGCCGGCTTTTTCTCCTTCATTTTCCCCTAAAACACGTTTGCCATCTGACAATTCTCGCTCAGAAGAACCCAAGAAAGCCAAAAAATTCTCGAAGAGCAGTGCAATTCCCATACCAATTAAGCTGAGAGTTGATGCTGATACCGACAAGCCTAGTTCTTTGAGCGATAAGTTTTGTTTCTGTGAGCGCTGGGCTGGACCCACTTATTATAATTCACCTCCCCCAAGTTGTTTGCCCATTCCCAAATTTTCTCTCCGTCCTAAAAGGACTGTTTCTCTTGACTTGCCCTCTTCAGTTTCTGATATTGATCTGCACCCCATTGCCAAGTCTGCGCCTACTTCGCCTACCGGGGAACACAGCACGTCCTCAGATGATTTGTTTGACGATGGTTCTAGGGAAGGTAGCCCATCTCCAGATGATTTGTTTGATGATGGTATTGATTTTGCGACCAAGACACTTCGTCGCATTCTCAACCTTGATCTCACTGATGAGGAATGAAGAGTAGTGGGAGACCCTAGGTTCCTGTAAATAAGAAAGTTAATTTTCCTTGCAAGCTGAATTAGTGGTAGATCGTGTATATAATGAATAAATCAGTCTTTGGAATGACTCAGTAGTGAACTTGGTTGGTCAGTATTGAGTTATGTTGGTGGTGCAAGAACAGTGATGGCTGGTGGGTCAACTATCTCCAGATGTCCAGAATGCACTTTGGGTTGGATTGGAGCAATGCCACTATTGATATGTTTGAATTTATTTTGGGTGCTGTAGAACACACGGAGGCTGGCGCAGTATGCATCTTATTAAGAAAGGCAATCCTGATGGTAACGTGGTGAGTTGGTGGGCTCTGGCATACTGTCATTTTGGCAAAGTTGACAATTCAATCACGGCATGGCTTAAAAATGATAATAGTCTGGATGATCCTAGAAGATGATTTTAAGTCCTTCAGTATGCTTTACTCATAGAATTGTTATTCTTAGGCTCTTCTGCTGGTGACGTTTTTCCTGGTTTTGATATTGTATATATTGTAGAGTCCTAACTCTGTCAATTAGACCTCATAGGATGCTTATTACTCAGTTCTTGATCCTGCCTTTTATCCACATTCTAGTGTCCTACCTAGTATTCATCTGCTTTAGTTAGCTAGATATGCTTCAGCTTAGTAGACTTTCTGGAAAATCTTCGTACCCCTCCACCTCAAGTGCATTGAGATATCTGCTAGTAGCATTTTGCCTTTTTTTAGTGCCAATCTTTCTTTCTGTATCTACTGAATAGGATGACTTTTTATCTTTTGTTCTTTGAGGTCGTTCTCCCTTTTACCAACTTTTCTGGGTTTTTAAAAAAGAAAAGTGGGAAGGGATTGTGGTAGCCTCTAGACTTAGATGATGCTTTCTTTTCCAAAACCCTGTTTTAGTTTAGGCTTTCTGGTTTGCACCCTGCTCACAAGGACGATTATCCATCTGTCCTGTTAATGGTTCGTTCTGCACAATTACCTTGCTTGCATCATCAAGTGCTCAAGTTGCTGGTGTAAATGGTTGATCAAACCGAGCTAATCACGAGGTAAGCTTCTGTTACTCTTCTTTCTGTGGGCAAATGCTAGCTGCATACGTGTAATCTGTATCTTACACTTTATAATTGACATTTTTTTGGTAACTTTTTAACAGAGCTTTGTTAGCAGAGTTGTGAGGAAGAATGATCAGCAAGTCGTTGAACTATAAGATCAAATGATCTGCACGGTCTCCATGTTCCTCTTTCCTTTCATTTTGGGTTCACCGAGGAATAATAGTAGCACTTGTTCTTTCTTTGTCCTGTGTCTTCAAGCAGTGTTCTACTTTTCGTATGACTGGTCTCTCTGCAGTGTCTTTTGTATTGTTGGAGCTAGATGTTCTGCTGGCAAAGTTATAGTAGGTGTTTCTGTTGTCACTGTTTTTTTTTTTAATTTGGCTTGAAGTGGTATATTTTAGTTTTGATTTCTTGTTGAGCTGGTTAGTTTTTGATGAGAAATTTGGACAAAGTGAATCATAGTTTCCATGTTGCTTCCTGGTTTAACCATCAAATCGAGAATTGTGGGAAAGTCTTGCGCTTCTGGAAAATATTTTCTTCAGGCCTTCTTGATATTATGTGATAATATATTTCATCATTATCAGAGAAATTATTACGATCATAGGATTAAGGTTCGGGTTGAGAATTTCTTTTTTTTTTGGTATTTTGTGTTAGTGAATTGTTTATGCAGGAATAATATTTAAGATTATTTGGGTCCAATTTATTAATTCATCACTTAGGAAAAGAATCCAATTTATTATTTTCGGTCATCCGTATTTACTGTCTACATACGGAGTATAGTAAAAGAGGAATATTTGGGTCCAGGAGTTATGGTGAAGGGATTGCTGGCTTTGTTGTGGACCTTTTAGGGGCACTTGTGAGGTGGGATTGTAGTTTTGCTTCTTGATTCCCCTGGAGATGTTGTCTTGATGCGCATTTACAATAAAACTGTAAAATTTAATCAATTAAAGGGGGAAAGATTCCCAGCGCGTGCTTGTATTGGAAAAGGGTGGTCTCTTCGAAGTTATCTGAGGAATTCGATCTGGCAAAGGGTTTGAATTTTTGTACTTTTTGGATCCGGTGGTGGACGTTTTTTTTGCTGGACGTTCTGCACCGGATCCAAACGGTTGTGCCTTAAAGATATTTTTAAAAAAATTAAAAGTCGGTTTAACCGTTGTCCTTCAGATCTAATGATTGAGATTCGGTGCAGGACACCTTGCACTGATTTTTGTACTGTTGTTAGTAGATTTCTTTCGTAGCCAAAATTGGAAAGGAAATAGCTAAATTCTCTTTTAACTTATATTCTCGTAGAAGCTAATAATAATAATAATAATAAGTAGAGAGCGAGGAATGAAGGGTAATTTTGCTTCTTGGTGCTCTCTATTTTCTTTCTTTATCTTTGGTTTGAAGATAATAGGAGTTGTGTTATGAGTTTGTTGATATAAAATTTAAATCGTAATAATAATATAGATAATTAAATAAAAAATAAAATTAAAATCGTAATAATAATATAAAGAATTAAATTAAAAATTTGAAGAGAATATAAAGAGAAATTAAAAAAATAAAAAGAAAATATGTAAATAAATTAATTTTTATATTTAATATATTAATTTAAAGTTTTATTTATAAGTATAAAGATATATATTAATATGTAAAGAATAATTATAATATAAATTTTATTATTAATTAAAAATGTAGTAGAATTTTATTATTTATTTTTTAAGTAATTAAAATATTTTTATAATTTTAATATTTAATTATTTTTTATATCAAAAAATATTAATAATATTAATTTATAATAATTTTAAAATTTTGAGGTTACTTTTTTCCACCTGTTATTTCATTTTTTATTTACTTGCACACCTGAAAAAAATTATTAGTTTGATACTTTTGACGTTGTCAAGAGAATAAAAAATATATAGTTTATAATAAAAAATTTTCTTTATTTTTCCTTTGAATTACCAAATTGGTTACAAGAAATAGTAAAAAATTTCCCTTCATTTTTTTTATTGGTTGCCCTAAGACCAGACTACCTACTATCACGGATTTTTTTAATTTGATAAATATTTCACTGATTAAATAAGAAAAATGCGAACACCCTTAGAAACTCATTTTGTATGGCGGAAAAAATTCATTGATAGTCTATGAATGTTTCAACTCTGATTCATTTCTAATATTCTTCGCACATAAACAACATTAAAAAATTGATCCAATGACACATCGCAAGAAAAGAAGTGTTGACCATCCAAAAAAAAAAAAAAACACACACACACACACACATACACACACAAGGGAAAAAATTAAAAAATCTTCATCTACAAACCTGTCAGTCTCTTTCACATACGATTTTTTTTTTTTTTTTCGGACAAGTACGAGTACATACACAATTTATGATTGGTTTGGGAAAGATAAACAATAATACAGCAAGTTTTCAATAATTTGTCACACCCCACTATCTTAGCTAATGACGTACAACAATTTTATACAAGCAAACAAATCATCTATAGCTCTTCATCATTATGAACGAAATTTATACATCATCTCCTACCTCTCTCCTTATCCTTATGTGCATCAGAGAGGATCAAAGAGAAAGATAAAAAAAACAGCAAA
This sequence comes from Rauvolfia tetraphylla, assembly GCA_030512225.1. Taxonomy (NCBI): domain Eukaryota; kingdom Viridiplantae; phylum Streptophyta; class Magnoliopsida; order Gentianales; family Apocynaceae; genus Rauvolfia; species Rauvolfia tetraphylla. Next base: position 667,655 of record JAJQKT010000037.1, read on the forward strand.
GAAAGGGGAAAAAAAATAGCAGCTAGAACTTGTCACAAACACTAGAATACAATCTTCATCTTCCGTCCCTAATTGGTCATCGTCAACTTTGGAAATATTTTATTTGGAAATTAGATCCCAATGTTGATGTTGAACTCAAATTACTAAGAAATAACAACGTCCGTGATGATAACTAAGCCATGGAAAAATCATCCCATTCGGAATTCTTCTCTTCCTCACTAAGTAGCATCTCTTGGCAGCGACATTCATGACTGCAGAAGGCTCTCTCACCCCTGCAAACAGATGAGAGGGCCTCAACTTCCAGAATGCAGATTATAGGAAAGTATACAATCACAAAAATCATACACATCACCTTTCAGGAAACAAATGGGGTGGGACAAGGCATTATTACTTAGCTCTGCACAGTGCAATCAATCAATTTGTTCCAAGATCGTTTTTGAACCTTAATTGAAGCGAACTGATTAAAATTATTGGCATTTTTTTAAAAAGGAAACAGAAGAAGGAAAAATGGTTAACCTGTACATGTATTTATCTTCGCCATCTCCAAGATTGTTCTTGCAGGTATAGAGTTTAAATGGCACAGAGTTTAAGCTATCAGTTGAAGCTGAAAAACCATACTCCTTTTCGAGGTCCGATAAGCTTCCAATTCCATAGCAGCTTTCTACAATGCAGTCGTCAAAAATATGGGTTGTTTTGGGATTGGGCCCGTGAGTGATCACGCAGGTGTACTCCTCAGAGCGCTCCATTTCACTAAGGGAGAGGCCTTCTGAGACACCCTGCGCAGAATCCTTTGCTTTGACCCTTGAATTTGGAGATCCAGAGGCAGATAAGGAACTCAAGAACTGTGAATTCCTCGTGTCTATACCAAAATCAGCAGGAGATTTTGGTGTGGCATCTGGAGACGTTGCAGAGGCAGGAAGAGGAGGGATTTGAACCTTGAGTTTTGCACCAAATAAAACCATCTTGCTATTGGTTTTAGTGATATTCTCATCATCCTTCTCATCACTTAGAGTCTATCAGAGCAAGACCAACGCCGTCTATCTTCTCGTAAATGTTTCTACCATTTTCTAAACAAGTAGTATTTGTAAGGCTGTACAAATTTTTATCGTACCCAAATGGATTGCCGAGGTTGGAGAACGGTTTACTGTCAAGAATTGAAGTTGGGCTGCCTTGACTTTCAGCATCCGAAACACTTCGGGTCAAAAACCCATTGAAAAATCTCGGAGAACCCAAGAAAGATGAAACGGATGTTGTTTGATTTTGCTCTGAAGAAGATAAAGAGCTGGATTCAGGCATAGTACGAGTTTGTTTGCTGGCGATCTCTCTAGATCTATTCCTTAGCATTAGCTCAACTAAATCTCCTGCAGAATTCCAGAAACCAAGAAAAGAAATACTAGCACTTAACCGGAAAGTTAATTACTACCAGAAGGAAAAAAGGATAAAGACTTCCCATAAGTATAGAGAAAGCTCACCTCAAATCACACTGCTCAGTGGTAGATCCGAAGCCTAAACCAAAAGTTACCAGTACCCCATAACAGAAGCGATGAAAATTCATATAATGGGTGTGGCTGGAAAAAGCCTGCTAAATCTCTGTGGCCTCCATCTCTGAACTCAAAGTCGAATGTAAAGCTAAGAGATCTCACTACAGGTTCTCCAAACTAATGTTCTTGTTTATTCAACAAAAGAGTTTTATTAATGAACAGAACTACAACATAATAAGAATGAGAGATTCACCATATTTTCCGTTCTCGAGTGTTTGTGGTTATTTGCATTTCGAGCAATGATTCTCGTGTAATTGCCTTTGAGGATGCGCGCTCTGGACTAAAATGTCTTCTAGTGTTCGCAAAATGGCAGGGGGGATGGGCAGCTTGCAAAGAAAGAGGGCAAGAAGGTAATGGGAGGCAGAAAAACCTCGGACCGGTGCCTTCTTATAAACGAGGGAGAGAAGAATAACGATGGAACTCCTGCGAGAAATACCTCTCAGCCTGCCGGAAAAGGAAAGGAAAAACAAATGTCTTCTAGCTCGGGCAAAAAATAGGAAAAAAGGAAAAAGAAAGTAGCTAATGATTGTCCCTCAAATTTATTAAAAAAAAAAACAGCTAATGGGTGAAAACCGTAAAATGAAGGTAAAATTCACCACTTTTGTTCGATTTGGTTCCCGTTCTGGTCCTTTTCCAAGGGAGTGCATATTAAATATGGTGGGTTGGATTAGATTTAAAATTTAATTTAATAAATTATATATTTTTTTATTTTTATATATAATTTTAAAAATTTATAAATTTTTATAATTATAAAATTAAATTTAACATCTAATTTAACGGATCCGTTGTTCACGTCCCGCAAAAAGAGTATCCGAACGCACTTTTGTTACGTGCTGTACGTCTTTTTTTGTTGAACGTGTTGCATCCCTGAATTAAATCACTTATCTAAACGTCACGGGAGTGAAAATTCACTTTAGGAGAAGGGGGTTCGGACAAAGTGGATGACAGAGGAATAGAGTGTGGGAGTAAAACCCGCAAAAGAGAGAAGAAAATCATTCTCTTTCGCAATTGTCTTAACAAACAGCATTTTTTTATTAAAGGGTTTTTAAAAAAAGAAATTGTGTTAGAAGTATATGCTAATTTAGGTAGAAAATAAAAAGATTTTGTAAGAAATATTTTGAGTGTGTATGAAAGATGCTACAGTCTTTTTTCTTTTTCATTTTGTAGATAAAAGGTAAATTGAATTGACTATCTTAGCTTTTTTTATAAGTAAAGAATTATTAATTAATTATAAACTGACCAAGATAATTACAATCGAAATAATCCTCAAACTCCAGCTCTAGTATATCAAAAGAGAAGAATTAAAAAATTAGAATAACCGAATAATAATAACAACTACATAAGGTAATAAAAAATTCTCACATTTTAATTTTTAAAAGTGAAAAAAATAATAATATTAATACTAATAAAAAAATAAATAAATATTTTTTGATCTTCTTCATTATAGCCATCCTTGAAGTATAGAGGTAAGCTAACTTTAGTTTCAATCTTTTACTTAAAAAACACTAATTAAAAAAACTATGAGCTAATCAATAATTTTAAAAATTACTTAGCAAAGAGTCACAATATTAAAAGATGATTCAGATTAAATTCGGTTAAAAAGATTCTTTTAAAAAGGAGGAGATAAGCAGCAAGATTTGTAAAGAAATTTGTCTTTGTGTTTTAAATTTTAATAAAAATTATATAGAAAAAGATCTAGTATAATTTGTGATTAAAATAGGAGGTGTGATAAAAAACTGAGAATAGAAAGAGAAGGACATGGCCAAGATCGAGCGTCTGGCAAAGGCTGGTGGCGCCATGATAAGGAGAAGATATTTCGCCCAGAGAGTTAGAGAGAGGGAGGAGAAAAGGGTCCGTAGGGAGAGAAAATGTAAAAATGGAATTGACTATCTTAGCTAACTAGAAAATATTTTCTTCTGGTTGAGATTAAATCCAACTTATTTCAACAATTCATTGGGGGAATCAAACCCTAACTCAACAAGATTTTCCGTTTTGTGCTTACTTCAATGTCTTTAGCGTTTTATATTTTCTAAGAGCTAACTGATAATTCCTTAGTGTTAAAACTATAATCTTTATCTTAAAAATCAATTTAATGCAGGTGATATCCTGAAGCCTAACATTTTTACTTCTGTGATGAAGCCTTTTAATCGGAGTTTGACATCACTCATTAGCCAGCAAATCCACCCTCCCACCACTCCAATAAAAGAAAAGGAAAAGAGAAAAAGAAGAAAAGTGTGACAGTTAGGGTTGTAAATGGGTTCAAATAGGTTCGGAATACTTTGTTCCGGATCCGAATCTATTTATTATTATTGGTATCGGATCTGACCCGATTATTCGACAGGTCTAAATAGAGTAGATCCGTACCCTACCCTATATGGTCTCGGGTCAGATTCAGATAGACCCGATAATATATTTTAATATAAATTTATATATAATTAACCGTTAGATCAAACACATCTAACGGTTATAAAAAATTTAAGTTTATAAAATATTTATTATTCAAAATTTAATCGAGTAATAGGATCTGAAACTTTGTGGATCGTACTCGTACCCATTTAGAAGATATATTATCTGGTTCGGGTAAGCGGATATGAATATTGTCCCGGATCCGATATTATCGAATCGGATCCGAGTAAAATTCGATCCATTGATAGTCCTAGTGCCAGGGAACACAAGCTTGCTTTGACAAAGGTTTTTTTTTTAACAGAACATATTTTTAATTATTTTAAATAAATTATTTATAATTTTTAAAAATGAATTTATTTTTGAGTTATTTTAAATTATTTATTAACTTTTAATTTTAATTTAATAAAAATAAATTTTTATTAAAATCTACTGTAATAAATTTAAAAGTATTTTTTATTTATTAAATTTATTCAAAATAAAATTTTTATTTTTAATTCTAAGTATATTTATTTTTTAATAAAAATAATTATTTTTAAAAAATACCAACAATCAAGAATTGACCCTATATAATTAACTCCTCCACTGATGCTGCCGGGCCCATTAACCCTCTTTTGGGCCCAGCCATTTCTTTCTCCCAAGGTTGGGAAGTGCTTATCAATCACAAATGTATTTTATAGAGTACGTTGTTAATTATTGAAAATAAATTAAATAAATTATTTATACTTTTAAAATTATTATAATTTTTTATAATATACTCTATCTTATTATTCAATAAAAAAATATCTTGACCATTTTTCAAAATCATTCGTTCGCTAAATGTCAATCTTTCTAAAACTTCACTCTCTCTAAATCAAATTTCTCGCCGGATTCTGATCATATAGATATAGTTCTTCCTTTTTTGCTGTCTATACGAAATTAGAAAACTTGCAATAAAAATATAATGCTCAGTAAATTTTATTTTAAATTAAGTTGTATAAAAAATTATAAAAAAATTATTTATGATAAAAAATTAAATTTATTTTTTAAAAATTTTTAATAACCAATTCAATTTCTAGTAGTGTCAAACAGTCGGCCAGTTTCGACTCGGCCTGACAGCTCTAGCTCGATTGGTTTTGAAACGAATCAATACTGACTGGCTCGTTTGGCCCACGAGTTAAAAACTCTCAATTTACGAACTGTTATAATAAGCTTACGGGTTAAACCGACTAGTTCGCGAATTTTATAAAATAACATTATTTTATAAAAATATCAAAATTATATCATTTCATTAAAATTTTTAAAAATACTTTAAAAATATTAAAATGATGTCGTTTTAATAATTTTTTTTAAAAAAATAAAAAAATATAAATTTAAATAAACTTGAATATATTAAATTCAAACCTACTTATACGGATTATCCACGAATCAATTAGTAAACTTTGACCCGTATTAACAGTATTACCAATCTCAGTCTAAGTTTTTCAATTTGCACTAACGCGAACAAAAGATTTGAAGTTAAAAGTGAAATATTTTTCTTGGAAAAATGGCTGATGGATAAACATAGTTTACAACTGCTCACAAAATGGCCTCTACTGCCGAGAGAAGATAGGAAAAATTATCAAACACAAGATGAAGGGACTTCCGGGCTCCGATGCCAGAAAAGGCAGCCAAGTACCGGGAGCCGCTGCAAGTTTCGGCAGCCGAGTCCGGTCCTCTTCCTAAAGTTCGGTCGCCACCTCAAATCTGCCCAGGTTGACGGAAATAATCAACGATGCTAATTTTTTGTGAGGCTGTGGGAATATTCATCGAGAAGCAAGGGCTTCCTTGGGCAAGGATGCACAGTGCAAATGATTCATTGCCTCGCTACTTTCTTTTCCACACTCAAAAGATATTTTCACGGTGCAAAGTAAATAAATAATTTTTTTTATTAATATATAAAATTTCTAAATATATTATGAAAGGTTACTTTAAATGCTCTTTTTAAAAATAATTATTGTTCATTGATATTATTAAAAGTAATAATATTATATTTAAAAATAAGAATATTATCTTTATTTTGACGGTAGCAGTAATAGATTAGATGCGTGCAGGCAGAAGCATGCGAGAAGAGGGGCGCAAGTGTCATCTTTTCTCTGGTATCCTTATTTTGGAAAGTATAGGATAAGAAAATTGGTTTGGGTCATCTTTTGGATTGCCTTTATGTCCAATCTCCAGCGGGGCTTGAGGATGACGAACAAGACGCCATTCGTATTTCTGCGGATAAACTTTGAATTAGAAAGCTCGCTACAGATTCCTCTGATGGAACAACACAGACAGCGATATTTACCCGAAAGCCGAAGAACAGTTCCACAAGAAAAAACATGGCCGTCCTGGCTTTCTCCAACTCTTGGAACGTCATCAAATCTGCAAATGCAGACCACTGTATTTTAACTATGGGCTTTCATGTTCTCAAAATCAATGTAGTGTGTATCTGTATTGAAACCATAAATCTCAAAGCAAAATTTTTACGATGAACTTTTGGGAATAAAACCCACACTAGATATGTCAGTCCTTCAAAGCTCAGAGTAGATAGTCTTCTCTCTTGAAAGACGCTTTTATTCATTTTATATTAGAGCAACTAATCACATCACTAAATCATAAAGCAGACGTAAGCTTTGATTCTCTGTATGGCACGTCCATAAAAAACTAGTGTCACCTTTGAGTGCTATATCTTTCTGGCAAGAAGTAGGAAACATCCCTTTCATAATTTCAATATATTATGAAAATCAAAAGATAAATCATGCACTACTAATAATTATAGTTGATACTCATAAAAAAACTAGTGCTCTGAAGGAGCAGGACAGCAGGGCCATGGGGCCTGGCATGGGCGCTCTGCAAAGATTGAAGAATGAAACCGAGGTTCACTTTATGTCAACCAGGAAAAAGCGAAATCTAAAGTCTATAGTTAAAAGCTATGGTACAAAGGGCATGGAAACAATACTTTAGGAGACCTCTTCCACTTTCAATTATGTTCTCAAGATAGCCTTACACATTGAAAACAGAATAGCAATTCTTTAAATTCAGTGCCAAGATTCAGAAGCAAAGGAAAACAATTCAAAAAATGATTCAGATGAAAATTAGAGTTTATTTAGGAGAACATTAATTAGATAGATCTCAGAGTACTTGAGGTATTTTTCTTGTGCAAGCTATTTCTAGTAATGTTACAAGCAAAATATCTGAGAATAATGCAACGGGGCATTCTGATTTTCAGAAACTGTCCTGCATGCGTAAAAAGGGCAGGGCCAGTCCCACTACCAAAAGAAGCCCTGCGTTTCCCAACCTTGTCATTCCTGCCCCATCTTTTTGTCATTTCTTCCCCTCTTTCTGTGCTCCCGCTTCTCTTCTGTGTACTGCTTCTTGATTAACAGATTGCGCATTGCTGTTTTCACTGCTTCCGCCGCTGTAGCAAATGCTTGTTTTTCAATTAACAGGGTTCCTTGCAACTTCTCAAGTGTTAGCTGTCCATTTGGTATATCTTTGTCGTCTAAGATCAGAGGCTTACGTTCACCTGACTCCAAATTGCAGCTGCTGAAACCTGACAGAACTCTAACCCGGGCTAAGGATGGCGAATCAGAAGAATTTGAGCTTGATGCACCCATGACAATCCATAACAACTGTTCCGTAGAGGAAGACCCTATGCTCGTGGGTACAAAGGTCTCTTCACTAACGTTAATCACCTGAGAATCTTTTAATGGTGAGAAAATATTTGTTTACAGATTTAAGTACAATACACCTTTTTCGCTAAATTCTAATATTTGATGCAATTGAAACAAGCATAATGCCCCCGTCATGTTAATCCCATCAGGAAAGGTAATTCATCCCTTTGGAATGATTAAAGGTTTACGAACTGATCTGTGGACAGTTTTACAGCTCAGTTTAATTTGGAAAATGGCCCAAGTAATGGAGAATGAAGGTACTCACTTTGTTAATAGAGAGTGTTTTAGCAGAAAAATTGCAGCTCAACAGCACAATTCCTGACAAACTACATTCAAGAAAAGTATCATGCATCAGAAATTTGATGGTAATAAAGCAAGAGCAACTTTATACTGGTGGTGAAGAATCATAAAATAACAATGAGAAACTTGCCTCTGGATGGCCACCGCAATTAATGAACCATCATGAGAGGCACAGAGATCAGTAACAGCAGGCAAAGACTCATCTTCTTTTCCATTAGACTGTAGAAATCCTGCCTTCAAGAAAGAATCATAAAAAGAAGTTTAGAATACAGGAATTTATAAACATAATTACCTTAGAAACACAACAAATTCAACAAAGTTCAATCAAACGGTTGGGAAAGAAACACAAAAAGCCACGGAACAAACTTGTAAGACTACCACAAGATATTAGAAGGTGAGCTGCTCGATAAAACCATGCCAAACAAATTCTGAAGTATGGTTCAATTAAGTGCAATTTCAGGACACCCTATGGATAGAATTTCTAACAGCTAGACAAGGTAAAAATAATATAGCAAGGTAAAAAGCAGATCTCTTCAAATTATGAGCAAAGAAATGGTACTGGTTCTCCAACAGCATAGGTATCAAGAAGACAACCAGTGGTGAAGTCCCACAAGCGAACCTGACAACAGAGAAATTAGAAGTGCATATTCTAGGAAAACATCAAAAAACCCATACTGTAAAAGATGACAGCTGTTGGTATCTCAATTAACTCACTGTTGAATCTCCACCTCCAGAGACTAAAAGTCCCTGAGGACAGTCCAGGCTACACACAAAGGTAAGGGAAGACACAAACCTGAACACGGACAAGAAAACAAGCGCATCAGCAATATTTTTCATATTACCACCTTTTCTCATTTTTCTTTTTCTAGCATAGATAATGATCAAGCAACAAAATTCAAATCATAAATTTTCCCTAGTAGTCGATCATCTTCAAGCCTTCTATATTTCAAAATCATACATCTTTATTGAAATTACCAACATGTTACAACATTCTAGTGAAATCAAAGGATTTGATAGAGAAAATGAGGTACATGCAAAAATGTGTCTGTGTGAGAGAGAGAGAGAGGAAAACCATGTATAAATACACAAAAACTGAAACATACTTCTGCCAGCTGCGGATGCAGAAAAGTTATGCTTCCATTTATTTGAACAATTAAATGTTGTAGACTATTTTATTTATATTAGAAAAGACTAGTAATCTTGGCAATCTTAATACCTTTTGATAGCAAGTCGTAGATGTTGATTCGATGATTCATATAATAAATTCTTCTACTGGAGTACATAAAAATCCTAGTGATTCCAATTGCGATTATTATTCGGCCATCAAGTAAGGAAAGAGAATAAATTTTGAATAAAAAGGCAACTTGTGAATGCATCTATTAATTTTTAATTTTTTTTTCCATTAGTAAAAAAGATCCATTTGAATGATATGGAAAACATATTCAGCATAAAAAAAGAATGATATGGAATGGCATTTATTAGAAATGATCACTATGGAGAAGAAATGATCACTCTATTTATTAGAATGACATTAAGCAAAAGAAGTATTTGATTGACTTCCAATGAATTTCCAAAATCATGTGCAGGCATAAGAAACTGAAGTTCTTATCAAATGCTCAATTCTCGAACTACTGAAACACACCGCATTAGACCAAGATAAACTATGGAATCTAGATATTATTTAAAAGATAAAGAATACAAACCAGTCTATCAGTTAATAGACCATTTTGGTTAAAGCTATAAACAGAAATTATTTATTATGCAGCTACATGGATAAGAAAATCTGATGGAACAAGTAAAGGACCGTATGGCACCTAGTGACCTGATCATATTTGTTGAGTAATTTTCCTCCATTTCGGTTTATTCATATCATCAAATATAGTTTTCAGCTTTCTGCATGATATATTAAACTGAGAGAAGGAAATTGCCAATTAAGTGATGCTTACGCGAGTAAACACCCCATGGTCAGGTTTACATCACTACCTTCTTCGGATGATAAGAACACCTAAATTCAAATACTTACTCTGTATGACCAAGACAAAAGCTTTGTATTTCATGAGCTCCATATAGGGGATTCCGAGGAAAAACTGTTACCTGTCAATATAAAAGAGAGGGAATCTCGTTTTAAGTAAACGAAAATATTAGAAAATCTATCAGCAAACTTATCTGATTTAGGAGGAATGATAGCTCACACGGATTTTGAAGTCCCGATCCGCACTGATTATGAACCGTCCATCCGGTGAAAATTCCTGCACACATGAAACTTGATTTAGAACAAATCTAGCTTATCCGGAAGAACATAAAGAAACTGAGAATATTATCAGCTCGATTTCCAGAAAATAGAAGTCACTGGTCTAGTATCGCAAAGATATCAATACGGCTATAATTCTTCCAAATCAAACGGTAAAAAGGAAAATGTAGGAAGGTAAGCTCACGTATATCGTATTTTAGAAGATGATACCCACTCAAAAAGAACGATTAGATACCAGTCTAGTAATGATGCTACAGTAGTGAGCAAGAATTGGAGCTCCTTTCTTATTCGAGGAAGCTTGCTTGTCCAAGCCTTCAAGATCTACTACATATACAACGCCAAATTTGTCCGCAAAACACACATACAGACCGTCATTGCTTATGGCGACGGCACTCACTCTCTTCTCCGACGACCTGTTTGCATTTCCTAGTGATTTTAGGTTGCTAAAGCAATTAATTAGCTTAAAGCAACAAATTTTCAATTAAGCACAACTTACACGGTATGAGTACAACGCCAAGAATCAGTTGTCCAAATTTTAACAAGCTTGTCATCACCAGCTGATACAAACAGCTTTCCTTTTGCACCATAACGAATTGCTCTTATTGAATCTTTATGAATATTCGTATTCGAGGGCTCTTCCGAGCAGTCCACCAAAGTCGCCGGACAGCCTTCACTGCGGTGAAACTGTAAGCGTTAACAAACATGGAATTGTATTTTACTCAACCAAGGAAGTGTAAAAAGGTGACGGTGAAAAGGAGGAGGTGAGAGTAGCCAGACTGAAGGTTGAACACGCGCAGGTCAGACCCAACTGCAACTGCAACGGACTGTTGGGCAGGGTGTACTGCGATTAATGCCGGAGCTACCTCCGTTTCACGGTGTTGGTCGCCGTCGTCCTCCATAATCGTCTCTCTCACTGAGACAACCGAGAACCCGATGGGTTTTAGGGTTTTAGGCTTAAGGGCCTGTAGTTGTTAGGAAACTAGTCCAATAAACCAGCCCAACGTGTTCCCAGTTGACAAGTTGTCATTTCATCTTCTTCTTCTTCTCCCTTTTTTTTTTTTTTGGCCTCAGAGGTCGTATTTTATCTCATCAAGTGGGATAGTTTTAAGTGTAATTGTACTAGTAATCCAAGCAAATGGTAATTCAAAACTCTTTGAACTCATTTTGGTTTGAATGGTATTCGTTCAATTGATAATCTTGTTGAGTTGTAATAGAAAATTTAGTTCACTTATTAAATGAACAGAATGTTCGTTCAATTGATAGATTAGTTGAATTCTGATAGAAAATTTATTAATGGAGATATGTACTAACAATGTAGGATCTTTAGAAGATTGAACAAGCAAACTCGGATACAAAACTCAAGTTCAAATGCCAAATGAACAAACTCAACTGGCTCAAACAACTAATGCTCGATTCGTTTGTATCCCAGTACAGCTCTAACTTTGAGCAATATTTCCTTACGATTGGGATAGTGTGAGTTCATATTCTAATGCATGAACCTCAATGTAACTGAATTCCAAGAACAGAGCAGCCAACTGAATCTCACAGAGTTTCAGAAACAAAAATATGCCTGAGACTTGTAAAACAAACACTAAGAAGAGGCCATTTTTTGATAACACATCGTATTTCTCATGTTACAATGAATGTGTTGTTGCAAAGGTAACTAGACAAACTTCCTGGAATGTTAAAATTTATAAACCACCAGCAAGAGAAAGCACTATGGATTACATCGTTGCAAGCACAACAGAATGACCGACTGGCAGTAGAACATTCTTTACTTCTTTCAAGACTCGAATCAAAGCCCTTCACATATAACAGGACTCCCACAACAAAGCAACAAAACTTTAATCATAATACAATCAATGGCCTAAATCCTGAGCTGTGTACAGCCAAGGATGGTTCCCCGGCACCGAGTCATTGGAGCCACCTGACGCCAAACAGGTCTCTCACTTCCAAGGGTTAGAGCATCAACATCAGACATCATCTTAATATCCCAGTTCCACCTCTCTGGCCCAATGACTCCTCCAATCACGTAAATATCATCACCCAAACCAATCATTGCAGACCCAATTCTTCGGCGAAACTCAGATGCTGAAACTATAACCTTTCTTGATTCTTTCTCCTGCTTGTAAATCAGACCATGAGTCATTACGTAAAGCTTCCCCTTAACAACTGCCAGGGGCCCCTGAAGCCACCCATAGTCATGAACAATCCAACCTTGCTTCACGTTTTCCAAAACCTGCACAGTTGACAATCCCTTGTGCAACACATGAACCTTGCCCCCAATAACCACTCCTGAGCATGCAGAGTTGTGAGTGTGGTGCAGATCGGGTATTGACACCCAAACATTCTTTTCAGGATCATAGATTTCTGCTTTTGATATTGATTTCCTACAGCTGGTGAAACCACCTGCAACAACTATCTTTCCATCCAAAACACAGCAAGCAAACATGGCACGTGGCATAATCATGGATGCACACAAGGACCACTGCCGATTGACAGGGTCATAGGACCAGACCTCATTGGTTGCAAAGCTTCCATCTTGGTCCCCTGTCAAAGGATCCACAGCATCACTACCACCACCTAGCACAAACAGCTTTCCTGCAGTAGAAACAACACCAAAGTGGGCAAGATGCCTAATGTTTGATGGGAGAACAGGGAGAGTAATCCACAGGTCACGCCGAGGATCATAAAGCTGCCATAGATTATCTGGATCAAATGCACAGACGCATAAAAACTCCTCCGATAAGTTAACTTCTTCCCGAGCTTTGAAGAGTTCCGCACTTCGAAGGGCCGCTCGCCAGGAACGTGAAACAAGTTCTAGCTTGGGATGAAGGTAAAAGGGAACACGTGCAAGACACCTGAGAGCAACAGCATTGGGGAGACCTTCAATGAGTTCAGACATGCTCATCAGACTTGCATTTAATTCAGTTATTTGCTGAACAATAGTGATTTGCACGCTGGAAATTTCTGCATAAATGCAAAAATCTGAAGTCAGAGACACTAAATAATTAAAAAAATTCAGAACTTAGCTTCACCTTCAAAATATAGATATTTGTATGCAATCGTGTAGTAGAATTATATCATCAGGGTCTGGAAATTGTTTAAAAGCTCTGTCATCACATGGTATCAGCAATCTGAAGGTTATGAGCAACAATAGTTAAAAATTTGGCAGCCAGGAAGGAAGGAAATTAGACTAGTATTGGTATCTGAGGTTGACTAAAATTGGTCCATGATGGAATCCTCCAGCTACTAGACAAATTATAAGGAGACACATTCTCTGTTCAAATGTACGCCTATGTACATCATGATTCAGTAGGTTAAAGTTGTCAAATGAATCAAAGATGCAAAGCAGACAAGGTCTTTAAATCAGATTTTTTGGAGGCAACTACGGTAGTGAATAAGAAAGCAGGTAGAAGAGGCAACCATAATGCAAAGTATCATCCTATATCTGCAACAAAACGTGACGTGAGCACTCAAGGAACAGTTTTTATGAGCAAACAGCCAACATGAACAGAAGAATCCAAATATCAACTGATAGTCTCTTGCATACTTGTACTATCATCCCTCACCAAAACGAAGTTAAGTAAAAAGACATTAAACAGGTAAATAGCATTGATAAATTTACAAAGAGATTGAAGGTTGCGCTGATGTAATTTCTAGGTTACTTTCTTTTGAAGATGCCTCATCTTCTTTCTTGTATTTCTTCTTTTCATTAATAAACTTTCTTCCTTGTCTAAAAAAAGATAGACATGATTTCCTTAGGTATGAGAACTGCATTCGCAACCAGTAGTTCCTAGGCATTATATAACAAGTATCAGAGCTTAAATATTAACAATCACGAAGTACCATTTGCTCAACAAGAAATTAAAATGAAAAAATAATAATAAATGTTTATATTGCTTTCCACAAATGTAGCTGCAAAAGGAGACTAAACAAGAAACTACTCTAACATACAGAAAAGACGAAAAAAGAATGAAGTGAAGACAGCAAATGAATGATTGATCCTGAGAACAATAAAGAGGAGAACAAACATTTTCTGCACTTTCTAATAACCAACTATGGGCATCCTCTATAGACAGAATGCAATAAATATGCAGTAATGATAAATAAATCAGATTTGAACTTAAAAATGTTGCTGATTCAGAAACTTGAACTTTCTTTAATCTTCTATCAGAATATTTCACCTGTTTCTAGTTCAACCACGCTTCGTACTCAAGTAACAATAAAACAAAGGATTAACAGAATTTTCATACAAATGTGAATAACGTTCAAGACTTAAGGCCACATTCTAACTGCAAAACTTGTTAAATTAGATGTATGGTACTAGTTTGCAATGCCCATGCCTTTGAAAAACACAAAAGAAGTGAGAGATCTCAATTTCCATGTGGAGTTAACCGCAGAGCATATTACAAACCTTTAAGGCATAAGAAAAATTTTAGAAGTCTCACGTGCATAATTTTAACAATATCACAAGAAGGAAGGCTTAAGTATGAGTAACCACAAATTGAATAACACGATGTTCCCACTTAAATTCTCTCATATTTAACATCTTCCTTGACCTAAAACATTAGGTCATTGACAACCTCACACTCTTCTATCCTTTCTTATTAGTTTGACTATGAATTGAAGCGCATGTGTATACATTTATATAAGAAGCGTGTGGATGTAATTAGGAGTTCACTTCTAAAATCAGTTTTTAAGAACATAGAGATCTAGTCAAGTCGACAGACATGCATAAAAAGTTCTTAGTAGTCAGACTTCCTAGGATCCATTAGACAAGAATAATTTGCCTTGCAGAGTCCAACGAGGTTATTAATATCACTGCCATGACTTTTTCAGAGCAATAAAGAAATGGAAAGATAGAAAGAGAATTCAAACTTAACTCCAATAGCAGGAATACTACAGTAGCTAATCACTCTTAGCTCCCTTAACTCCAATAGCAGGAATACTACAGTAGCTAATCACTCTCAGCTCCCTCAAAACGAGAAGAGTGTGAAGAAAGTTTGCTGACGAAAGCTTTTACGAAAGGTGTAGAAAATCTCAGAAAAGCTAACCGACACAGATGGCTTATTAAAGTGAGCCATAAAATAACAAAATTGCTACGTAGTATGCTGCCAAGTCGGTTTTGGCACCAACAGAAAACAAAAAAGAAAGGGTGCATTAGAAAATGGCCGCATTTCTTGTTTTTACTTATATTAAAAGGAAATAAATATTTTTGCAAACAAAATCCAGCAAGCTTTTCGTATCAACAAACAAAGCACATTTCAGGAATAAAATCAGTCTTTTAAGAGAAAAATATGAAGCAAAATATGGTTTACTTTAGTCAACCAAAATTATATATTCCTAGTTCACATTCTGCTGCACAGCAAAATCCCGATAGTCACAAGAATAGAAGCCTGCTTCTATATTGTGAAAAATAACAAGTTAATGTGCTTCATACCATTCTTTAAGATATATCAACCAAATATGATAGGCAATAGAAGGTCAGAAGAACAGACATTACTCCTATGGAATAAAACATGCTTCGAGGATGAATTCCAACAGGTCTCTTAAAAGGCAATAAAGAAATATAGGACATGTAAATCACACATATAAAATGTAGCCATTAACCACAGGAAGAATCCAATGCCATCTGGAGATTAAGTTTTCTCCTAATCTCTACCGAAATCTGATTACACTCTTATCTGTGATCAAAATTTGTCAATGCATCTAGTTTGATTTACCTAATGGCTTTGCAGTGAGTTAGAAGTCAAAATAGGCAACACCTTAACCCATCTCGAGAAGTAGTAGCTTTTGCATAATTTTGGACTCTGGAGCTGAAAACGAAACTCTCGATGGAAAGTAGAGCAGTAAACGGGAACGAACCTCCCAAAAAAAAAAAAATATTTATCCTACGACTAGACGCCTTCATTAGAGTTGACGGACACATATAATTTGAATAGTGGCGATAAAACTGATTGAGATCACTGTGAATTCTCTCATGCATATGATCAAATATCAAATTGGTATAGAACCAGCAGCAATTCAGGAAGCCAGAAAGAATTGGAAAGCCTACATCTCTAATCATTTAATTAAGCAAATGATGCAGAACCCAAGCAAGTGTATGAAATACATAAGCTAGTAGAGAAATCGGAATTAAAGCCCTAGGATTCAACCAGATGCACATGCAGTTCCCAAAAAGAATAGCCGAAGGACAAGCACACTAAAACATTCACTGTTTCAAGCGTGAAACCACTTTCAATTTAAGGAAATGACAACCGGGTTTCAGATGAATTTCCAAATGAAAATGTGTAAACCCAATTCCTCAATTAAATCTCAATCAGAAATGATTCAACCCAAGCAATTCAATTCCAACAAAGAAACGAAGAAGACTTCACCTGCAAAGCACAGAGGCAACCAAAGAAACACGAATTCTAAGCTCCCTTCTTCAAGGAACGGATGGGAACAAAGAAAAGTAGACGTCTAGACCTCTGTTCTTTTCCTTTTATTTCTCTCTTAAAATGAATAAGAAGCAATAAAGGAAACGCAAGTGCTGCGTTTTGTATTCGTATGTGAAATGTTTTCTTTGCGATTTCGAGCGTTCAAAAGAAGGAGAAAACGTAACCCGCGTTTACCCTAAAGAAATGTAACGGAATAGGCCTTGTGAAACCCTTTGGGTGATCTGCTTGTTTGGCACAGCCGGAGCTGGCACGTGGTCAAGGTTTGAGAATAAATTTCTTTTTTTTTTCTCCTTATTTTTGCCTTCGGTTTGAGTTAATTTCATTGGTTCTTGATCCTTTTCTACATGGACTTGCCTGGGAGGGTTCGGTGTGCGCACAACCTGGTTCCAGTGAGGATTGTTCCATAAATATAGTAAAGAGTATTTAACAATAATATGGTTCAAAATTATAAGTTAAGATTATATATTATTTTTATTTGAGATTTTTTATTTTAAATTCTGAGATATAAAATTATTTTTAAGAAGAAAAATTAAATTAAAAATAAAAAATTTATATTAAATTTTGTAACAAAATGTTATCCAAATACACTTATAATTTTGGATAATATTGAATTTGAAAGATTATTTTCGCTTAAAAAATAGTTGGAGGGTTAAAGAGTACTATCGGGGGCTCATTTTGTCTATTGAACTACTTGAAACAAGTAATTTTTGAACTTTTAACCTTTGGAATTAAATGATCCAATATTAATGTGTCATTCAATTTAATTCGAATCAAATAGTTTATTGATTAAATATAGCATATTGGATCATTGAAGTTGTTAATATAATTTAGGGTTTATTTGGTTGAAAAAATTTATGTTTTAAGTTTCGTGAAAGTAAATTTTTTGTAAAAAAAAAAAACCTAATTATGTATTTAATTGTACTAAACAATATTCAAATGAATCCTTGGATCTGGTGACTTGCGGATACAAATGTTCAACAAATATAAATGAATTGATATGCATTTTAGATGAACAAAATAAGTTTAGGTCGATATTTTATTTCACTTGCAATTCTATAGTAATATGATTTTGGTAGATTCTTTATATGGTTTTTCCATCGTTGGGATCAAGAGATTCTCTCTCTCTAATTTTTGTTCATTGAAAAGGGTTTTCCTAATGTGGAAACTTATCCACGACACATTTTTGACTTATTTCTTGTCATCATTTAACAGGAATTGCTGTTACTTAATTTGTTTGTATTTTTTGAGAATATGATTCATTTTTTTAGATCGATAAATTTTGAGTTTAATAATATCTTATTTCTCCATGTATCAATTATTAAAAAAAAAAGCTTAAGACCCAAAAGCCTATTTTCTGTTTTGCTTTAAATAGAAGAAGATGCATCCGAGTTTTTCTTTTTCCACCTTTTGTTTTAGAGAATAAAAGGAATTTGAATTTTTTTAAAAAAACTTTATATAAATGATAAAAGATAGAGAATGTGATATTTTATAAGGGAATTAGGTTTATTCAGCAAAAAAAAAAAAAAAAAAGGTCAGTGAAATTTGTTAAAAATAAAAATTCATTTTGATAAGAGGGTTTTTCATTATCAAAACAAAAAATAAATTCAAAGTAAAGATGAATTCAAGTAGTGATAGAAGTGTTTCTGGGTTTATCCCCTCAAGTCCTGAACAGCAAATGTAGGTGCCTCCTTTTTTACGTTTTTCTTCTTTCTGCCCAGAAGATCTTTTACGTCCTTGTAAGATTATTCTTTGACTTCCTGCTTGAAATTATTGAAGGTGAAATTGGTTTGGAATTCTCCATTCCACTTATTCTTTTGTAAATTTTATATTTTTGAAAATCAATCTCCCCAATAGTATAGCAAAAACTCAGAATACAGCTCATATGCCTCGCCAAGAAACTCTATCGCCAAAAGGGGGGGAAAAAAAGTGGGCTAGTAGACATGTACAAAATGATCAGTACTAGGGTAGACGAGGCGAAGCTCAGACAATTGCAGTAAAAATTGAAGCAAATGAAGCCATTATGAGTAGAACGGAGAAGAAGTTGTCATCAAAAGACGGCATCTTGATTCTGCATCCATCCGATGAATCTCCACCTGGAGGAGTTCTCTGAGATCCATTAGGTGCTCCAGAGGGCGGAGTAGCTGTGGCTGTAAATAGTAAATTCCAGATCAAGAAAGTCATCGAAACCGCTAAATTATGACCCGGTAAATATATGTTTAGATCAAATTCAAGGACCAGGTTTATTCTTACCGTTGCATTGGCTGATGGAAGGAGTCTGAAGATTGCAAGCCCCGGGGAGTTCCAAAGCTCGAGTTTGGTTAATACGAATTCCCACTGAAGACACAGTACCGTTAATAACCTCGCAGAGACATTGGGCCTGTGCCTTGATAACGTTAGCAAGCTGATTGCAGCATCCCGAAGAAGGAGACGATGAGTTTCCTGTTATGTAGTCCAAGCACGGCGACAAGCTAACGATCACGTTATTACAATCGGATTGAGCCCTCACTCCCGACGAAACAACAGCCAGAAAGAACAGGGCCGCCACCATCTCCAAGATCCTTTTTGATGCCATCTAATTCTTCTTCCTTCCGCAGATAATTTGCCTTTGCCAAAGAGAGCAATTTCAACTCTTGCTGTAGTTTGCAGAATCACAGGACGACCCCAGGATTATATACAGGATGTCTGTGTTTGTGGTTCACCAAACTTCTCCAAATTTGTGACAGATCCGTTGTTAGACGAATAAATTTGGGTTATTTTATAAATTGACTTCAAGTGTGGGGACCGGGTCCGTGGATATGGTTTGTGAAGTTCCCAAAAAGGACTTTCAAAAAAGAAACTTAATTATATTGTGATTTTCTTGATCTTTCGAGGATGTAAGTAATTGATGCTGCAGAGGTGACTAACTTTCCAGCGTTACGTTGACGGATAAACGGTTCTATCTCTGTCCCATTCGGCTGTTCTTGTCTTTACTTGAATGGATGGTGACTTGAATTTTATCCTATTGCTGGAGCCGCCCAATTGGTTCGGATAATTTTATATATAGCTAACAGGCTTTATTCACCTCTACACTTATAAATAATCGAAAATTTCTTGAAAATTGAAGTTGGTGTTTGACAAATAGGAACTAGAAAGCAAACTAGATGCGATGGTGCAGTTTCAAATGAAGCCTCAAACGACCAGTGGCAACCTTTCTGAGACTCCAACCATTGCACAAAACCGTGAGAATTTGTCCAACTATTACCAGAATTATAATGCTGAAAGGCCTTTCTTTTGCAGACTGATATCCGATTTAGCCAAGACGACTCAAATTGTATTCAGAGTCCGATTGTGCAGCCCACATGCATAATTTAACCTTTTTTTTTCTCTCTTTTCTTTTCTATATGACAAGGATTGGATTCTGTAGTCTCGGAAAAGAGATCATAAGTACTTAATAGTTCAACTATTACCTCAATGGCTATAGTTTAGACTCCCAGCTATGAATTGAATTTAATAGTGCCGTCTTCTTTCTGAATTCAACCATTTAAAACTTCAGAAAACTGTGAATTGAGCATGTCTCTTCAAAAAGAGGAAGTCTATGCAATGAAGATTGTACCTAGGAAAGGTACAGCTTGACCATGAAACAATAGGAGCAAACATGAGTTGAGAGCATGAATTGAGAGTTTCTCAGTAAATAGGTCCGACTTGTTTAAAACAAAATTGACTGGCCGATTTAACAACACCAAGAACAACCATCCGGTAACATCAGCGGAAATAAGTGGTCCGAAATGGTCGCTTCCACATTTATACTTCTGTTAATATGAAATTTATATAAGATGCGTGGTAAAACAAAAAACAAAAAGATAGTGATACTTACTATAGCGTTTGTCCTATTTATATTTTACCACAAATGCTGCTTGTGCCATTATGGGATGCCCCTGCGTCCAACCATGTCTACTTCTATTTATTACTCCGTCTATTTTAAAATATAAGATATTTTAATATTTTTATATAAAATAAAAAATTAATTAATTAAATTTATTTTTTATTAATATGAAAGAATAAATTTAATTATATCCATAAATAAAATTTATTTTTAAAAATAATTTTTAAAAATTATAAAAGATTAAATATTTTTAAAAAAGATTTATTTTAAAACGGATAGGGACTTGATCATTTTGTTTCATGTCCTTTTCTCCCTTCGCTTGTTTTACTCTTACACAAAACAGAAGCACATCCTCTTAAAATTCTAAGACAGCTAACTTTTCTTTCTTTGGTAATAGAAAGGCTTTACAGAGAAGCTGAAAACATAACCTTTTTTTTTTTTGCTAAATAAGGCTGAAAACATAACTTAGTAGAATACAATGTAGTTCTATTTAGCCAAAAGAAAAAAAAGGAATACAATATATTGCTTTTTGTGTGACCTCACCCCAGCTGGACTATAAATCATGGTAAATCTTTTTTAAAATCATAATAAATCTTTTTTACGCAATTCTTATTGAAATTCACGACGTCAAGAAGATGGGATATTTTGTAGATCGTGCTATTTGTCTCATTGATTTGGGCCCTCTATTAATATTTTGCCTCTTTCTTAAGAAATTTTTAAAATCATTGATTCGGCCATAATTTTCTAAAATGTTGTCTTTTAGTGAAGAGATTAAAATTGAATTGCACTTGCCTATGTTGTCTTTTAGTGAAGAGATTAAAATTGAATTGCACTTGCCTATGTAGTTCAAGAATGATAATGAAGATATTACCAAGAAGATTGAAGTATGTTTATATATTATCTTATTATTATTAGTATTGTTGAACTTCACTCATATAAGATGTTCGAAGTGTGAGATTTTTTTTTATTATCATAATTTTTGGACCATTGTATAATTTTTATTTTTCTTATTTTTGAATTATCCAATTCTTCAATTTTTTTCTTTTAATGTATTGAAGAAGAAATTTAATGATTACTTTGATTGTAATGGTCTCGCCATACTATTAATAGGTAATCTTTTTATTCATAAAATAACAACAAAAAAAAGAGTACAATGCAGTTCTTGGAGATTCATAGTACAGCTAAGATGGCATGCCAAGAAACTAGGGCGCAAAAGGAGGGAAAAAAGGAAAAGAAAAAACTCAGCACAGTTAACACATACGTATAGATCAATACTATGGTACGAGGCAAACATCAGACGATTGCAGTATAAATCGAAACAAATATTGATGCCATTATCAGCAGAACGGGGAAGAAGTGATAATCAGCGAAGGGCATCCTGATTCTGCCTGCATCCGACGCATCTCCACCTGAAGGAGTTTGGGGGAGCCAGATGATCCATTAGAAAAGAATCAAGAAAATGAAAAAGAGTAGTCAAGAAAATCATCAAAATTGCCAATTAACTCATCGCCTGTTCAGATAAAAGTGAAATCAAAAGGACGCTTTAATTTGTCCAAAAACCAGAAGAGATGTATTCTTACCATCATCGCACGTCGTGATGTTGCAAGTGTGGAGTCCATTCAATATAACAGTTCTATCAGCGCTATCTGCCCTTTCAATAGCATCGCACACACAGTGGGAATATTTGTTTACAACATTGGAGAGCTGACTGCAGCATTCCGAAAGGTAAGTGGATATGTTTTCTGGACTTGAGTAGTCGTAGCATGCAGAGAGGTCCACATCCGAGTAATCACAGTCGGAGTCAGCCATGGCTCTGCCTCCCGACAAAGCAACAGCCACGAGGAACAGGGCCAACACCACCTCCAAAATCCTTCTTAGTGCCATCTGATTCTTCCTCTTTCGCCAGAAAACTTTTCTTTGGTAAAGAGAGCAATTTCAATTCTTGCTGCAGTTTGCAGACTCCTGGGATTTCTCGTACTTATATAGAGGACATATTGTCAAAATTTATCTCATTGTTCAAAGAAAGAACAATGAAGAAAACCGATGAAAAGCTCTCTGCTATAGAGAGAGAAATGATAGAAGAAAAATTCCAGATGTCTTCGGAGAAGAAGAAGCCAAATTCTATTCCAATTACTCAAATCAGTTTACAGAATCAGTTTATATACAAAATCAACGCTTTACAACGCATTCCACTAAGCTTAACTAAAACTGTACAACGCATTGGTTAGAGATAAATAACTAAACTAACTAAATAATATGCCATGTCATCAAATGCCATGCTGGACGCCAACAATGATCCATATTCATTAGTCTGTCCACTCAGCATGCATCAGTGCTGCATTCCAGACAACTTCAGCAGAAACAGCAGCATCATCACCAACACACCATTCAGACAAATCTTCTTGCATCTATATCAGTTTCTTCAGTAACTAATCTTGTATCAGCTTCAGATACAGCATCTGCATCATCATTTTCATTAGCCCCCCTCAAGCTGGAATTGGTAAAAATGTTATGTACACCAAGACTGTGCAATAGCTGATAAAAACGAGGTGCAGCCAAGACCTTAGTGAACAAATCAGCAACTTGCAAAGAAGAAGTAATAGGCAAAGGCTTTACCAAGCCAGCTTGGAATTGTTCTCTCACAAAATGACAATCCAATTCAATATGTTTTGTGCGTTCATGAAACACAGGATTTTCAACAATATGTATAGCAGCTTGATTATCACAATATAAAGGAATAGCTGAGGTAAGAGGTATCTGCAAATCTTGGAAAAGATAAGACAACCATTGAAGCTCACAAACTACTGTTGCCAATGCTCTATACTCTGCTTCTGCTGAGCTTCTTGATATTGTGGACTGTTTCTTAGCTTTCCAAGAGATCAAGGCAGTGCCTAAGAAAATGCAGAATCCAGTCACTGATCTCCTGGTTTCAACACAACCTGCCCAATCAGAATCTGCAAAAGCTTTGACTGCAAAATCAGACATTGCAGGAAAATATAATCCCTGCCCAGGTGCTTTCTTTAAGTATCTCAAAATTCTGTGTGCTGCCTTCATATGTTTTTCTGTAGGATGATCAAAAAACTGACTTAACTGTTGCACTGCAAAACTAATGTCAGGTCTGGTTATAGTTAGATATAACAACTTTCCAATCAAACTTCTGTAAGTTGTATGATAAGGTAGAACCATAGAATCATCATGTTCATATTTTGCATTTGCTTCCATAGGTGTGGTTGCTGGTTTACAACCAAGAAATCCAAAATCAGTTAAAACATCAATTGTATATTTCCTCTGTGACAGGTTTAAACCATCTTTTGTTCGAGCAACTTCCAACCCCAGAAAGTACTTCAGAGATCCCAAATCCTTAATTTTGAACTGAGCATGAAGGAAGGACTTAACCTCATCAATGGCTTCCAAATTATTACTAGCCAAAACAACATCATCAACATAAACCAACACTGCAATAAAAACATCAGAAACTGCCTTGGTGAATAAAGAATAATCACTTTTGGACTGTTGAAAACCAAGTGTGAGCAATGCTTGAGTTAAAGTGGCATTCCACTGCCTGCTTGCCTGCTTTAAACCATATATGGATTTGTTCAGCTTGCAAACTAAAGATTTGTCTGCAGTATCAAAACCAGGAGGAGGTAACATATAAACTTCTTCTTCAAGATCACCATGTAAAAATGCATTATTGACATCACACTGATGTAAATACCATCCTTTGGCCACTGCAACAGCTAATACTGTTCTGATTGTGGTCATTTTAGCCACATGTGAAAAAGTGTCTAAATAATCAACTCCTAGCTGCTGTGTATACCCTTTTGCTACCAATCTAGCCTTATGTCTTTCCACTGTCCCATCTGAGTTATATTTCACTTTGTATACCCACTTACAACCTATGGGACGTTTATCATGTGGTAAAGAAACCAGACTCCATGTCTTAGTCTGTTCTAATGCTTCAATTTCCTTCTTCATTGCTTCTCTCCAAACTGAATATCTAGCAGCTTCTTCATAACACTTAGGCTCAGTATTAGCAGAAATATTCAATGCAAAGGTTTTGTAGGCAGGTGCTAGCAAATCATAACTCATGACATTTGCCAAAGAATGTGGATATTTTAAACAATGGTTGCAAACATAGTCATCCAGATAAGCAGGTTTGGACTTTGGTCTATTTGATCTACGGGGTGAGGAAACTGTAACAGAAGATGGCATAGAAGTAGAAATAGAATCTTGATTAAGTAAAGAACTTGTAACAGGAAGAGGCATACAATTAGGAGTAGAATCAAAATGTATAATTCCAGAATCTGTAAAAGTATTTGAAGGTGCAATAGATGTAGTATTATGATCAACTGGAATGGACTGTAAAGAGGTTGATGATAATTCTGAATCATGCAGAATAGGTAACTGAGGAAAAATTGATGTAGATTCAGAACCAGAAGTAGAATGGAAAGGAAATATCTGCTCATGAAACACAACATTTCGTGAAATAAAGATAGCTTTAGTGAGCAGATCAAGCAAGATATATCCTTTACTTGATTGTGAGATACCTAACAATACAGCCTTTCTTGCTCTAGGATCAAATTTGGTTATGCCTTGTTCAAGAGTAGAAGCAAAAGAAAGACAACCGAATACTCTAAGATTGGTGAAAACTTGATCTCTCCCATAAAGCATAAAATAGGGAGTTTTATTATGCAAGACTGGTGTAGGAAGTCTATTAATCAAATAGACTGCATGTTGAACACAGAAACCCCAATAAGATAAGGAAATGTTGGACTGTATTTTAAGAGCTCTTCCTACATTGAGAATATGTTGATGCTTTCTTTCCACTATGCCATTTTGTTGTGGGGTTTCAACACAGGAAGTGTGATGTATTATGCCTTTGGATTGAAAGAAGGAAGACATATGAAATTCTGAACCATTATCTGTTCTAATGATTCGAATTTGTTTAGCAAACTGAGTTTCAACAAAGATACAGAAGTCTTGAATAAGTTTCCTAACTTCTGTTTTGTCTCTCATCAAGAAAATCCAAACAAATCTGCTATAATCATCAACAACAGTCAAGAAGTATTTTTGTTTATGTATAGTAGCATGCTTATAAGGGCCCCAAATATCCATGTGTAGCAATTCAAAACAAGCAGAAGTAGTAGAATTGCTTAAAGGAAATGAAAGCTTTTTCTGTTTAGCTAGTGGACAAACACTGCAATTAGAATCACAAGGAAGGACAATGTCTGGCTAAACTATTCTGAGAATCTGCATTCTCTGAAGAGAAGGATGACCTAATCTATAATGCCAAATGTTTCCTTTGCTAATAGCAGAACCAGAATGTCTAATGGAATTACTATTATGAATACAAGAAGGATTTTCTAAACTGGAAGAATTGCAAGTATCAGCTGTATTGTCAGGAACAACTGGCTGAAACAAAACTGAAGAAGAACCTTCAAGGTAATATAGGCCATTGCAACATTTAGCTGATCCAATCCTCTTCAACGTTGCAATGTCCTGTATCAAACAACCATGAGGATGAAACACAAGTTTACAATGATTTTGTTGTATGAGCTTATTCACTGAAATCAAATTATATTGGAAGGAAGGCACATATAGAACATCATACAGTATCAACTGGTTAGGCAAAGTGATATGACCTCTATGTGTCACAGCCACAGAATTGGAGTTAGGAAGTTTAACAAAAATGTCATGAACAGGTGTAAATGAAGTAAAGTAACTCAAACAACAAATTATATGATCTGTTGCACCTGAATCCAAAATCCAATACTTGAATGTTTCAGAAAAACACTTACCTGTGTATGCAGATTTATCAAAATTTGCAGTGAGAACTGTTGCTTGTCCTGCCACTGGTGAATGCTCAGATACAACTCCTAAATTTTGTATTTGCATATTTTGCAACATTTTCATCAAAGCTGAATATTGCTCCTGTGTAATCTCTGCCTTGGAATCTGATATATCTGGTATAACCATGTTCTGATTCATTATCACAGCATTGGCCTGACTCCTACTTCCACCATAAGTATTTTCCCTTGGTTTGAACTTGAAGTTTGGAGGATATCCATGCTTTTTATAACATTTATCCATGGTATGACCAGATCTTCCACAAAAGGTACACTGCAAGGTTTTCTGTCCAAAATTTCTCCTATTTCCAGCTACAACATTACTCAAGCTGTTAATTCTTTCAGCATGTTGCATCATATTTTTACCAAAGCTCCTCTTACTATTCCTTTCATGATTCACATTCACAGGCTTAGAAAACATTATGTGAGCCTCTGGATTATGATTAGTAGAATAATTGATCTGTCTCTCATGTTTTATAGCCATAGAGAACACATGATTGATTAATGGCAAAGGAGTCATCACAAGCACTTGTGATTTAATGCTATCAAATTGTTCATTTAAGCCTTTCAAAAACCGAATCGCACATTCTGCTTCATAATACTCTCTCAGCTTCTTAATTGCACCACAACTACAACTAGGTTCACACACACACGAAGGCAAAGGCCTTAAAACAGACAATTCATCCCATAATATCCTCAGTTGAGTATAATACTCATTTACTGTTTTACTACCTTGTTTCACATTCTGTATTTCTTCAATTAAATCAGACAAATGATGCAAATCTCCACCAGAATAGCGTTCATACAAGTCTTCCCAAACTTCTTTAGCTGTGTCTAGCCACATAACACTTTGAGCAATAGTAGTACTCACTGAATTAATCAACCAGTATAGAACAGTGGTGTTTACCTGTTGCCATAGAGTAAAATTGCGAGTACCTCTCGTTGGTGGTTCAATTGAGCCATCAATGAACCCAATTTTGTTCTTAGATATCAATGCCATACGCATTGCTCTACTCCAGGCATGGTAATTCTGCTCTGTAAGCACCGGTTGTACCAGCGGCTGACTGGAGCTGTCATTTGGATTCAGGTACATAGGATTTGTTGGCAAACCAGTTTCTGCATTGGTCGCCATGTCTAGACTGAAGCAGAAATGCTGAAAAACTTCACAAAAGTTTTACAGTGAAAAATTGAATTCTGAATTCAAAAGCCAAAACTATTTCGAAACACAGCAAAAGCTAATTTTGCTCTGATACCATGTCAAAATTTATCTCATTGTTCAAAGAAAGAACAATGAAGAAAACCGATGAAAAGCTCTCTGCTATAGAGAGAGAAATGATAGAAGAAAAATTCCAGATGTCTTCGGAGAAGAAGAAGCCAAATTCTATTCCAATTACTCAAATCAGTTTACAGAATCAGTTTATATACAAAATCAACGCTTTACAACGCATTCCACTAAGCTTAACTAAAACTGTACAACGCATTGGTTAGAGATAAATAACTAAACTAACTAAATAATATGCCATGTCATCAAATGCCATGCTGGACGCCAACAATGATCCATATTCATTAGTCTGTCCACTCAGCATGCATCAGTGCTGCATTCCAGACAACTTCAGCAGAAACAGCAGCATCATCACCAACACACCATTCAGACAAATCTTCTTGCATCTATATCAGTTTCTTCAGTAACTAATCTTGTATCAGCTTCAGATACAGCATCTGCATCATCATTTTCATTACATATGCGTTTGTGGATCCACCAGACTTCTCCAAATTTGTGATAATACATTGGTTTTTTCTCCAAATTTGTGATTGGAGTAGATTGTAATACATAGGTTCTTCATTTTCTTTGTCTTTTTTTCCATTGCAGACACAGTAAAACGTTACTCCTTTATTTCACAACAAACACACATGATTGGACCCTGCAATCCACCGGAAACTAGGTTTGGAATGATCCCCGTCTACAGACAATACAATGACGACAATCACAAAGTAGAGGTTCCTTGGAAATGTTTTCCCTTTCCCTCGATGAGAATTAATGAATAAGATCATCTATTTTTACGCCTTCCACTACTGAAAACTGGAAAAAGTATAGGTATATTTATACTGGATTTCATTCCAAAATTTTACTCTATATTCCAAAATTAATGATAAAATTTTCACTTTGAATTGTATATTTTTTATTAAAAAATTACTTTTATAAAATTCAAAATAAAAAATCTCAAATGAAAATACTATTAAATTCTACCCTATAGTATTTTTAAATTACACTGCTCCTCGCTTAAACAATTTAATTACTTCTACAAAAATTTAAGAAAAATTTTCAAACAAACTCATATAGAACAATTTATGTTGATTCATGAAAAGAAAAAAAATTAAAAAAGGAAAGACCTATCTCAGTTGTTATTTACTATGTGAAATAAATATTATCAAAATGGGTACCCCAGCTGTTATGATTTAGCCTCTCGAAATTTTAAAACAATACATCCAATCTACCAAATGCAGCCTGAGGTATATTCAATGAATTTTGCCTGTTTCTCTTAATTCTACTGGTTGTTTTTAGCACCAGGTCTCCATCAAGTCATGGGTAAAAACAATCTAGTCTTATTCTTAGAAACTAAAGAGGGAGTTCACCCTTCAAATATTTGTTAGATGCTGATCATCTAAGCCATGCTTTAATAAATGAAATTACTTGTATCGGGATGGGAGAAATGGCTCACAGATGAACTAAGAAATATAAAGTATCATTTCCTCGACCGAATTTCCCATTCTACATAGATATAGCCTAACCAAAAATCATTTCTTCAGACGGAATGTGTATAACTAAAAAAATAATCGTCGATAATTTCCCATTGCTCAGCAAATACGTTGTTTTTGGCAGTCAGGCGTTGTAAATGAGCATGCACATATAAGGTCAAGGCCAACTTGGCCAACTTGAGCAATACACTGTGCGCCGGCTGAATTTCCACAGAGTTGCCTACAGGGCGCCAGGCACGATGAGTCTTCACCGCTGGGGCAGGCAACATCGACCAGTACTTTGAAGCACGTTGCAGCCTCAGCCAAAGGCATCTCAGAAACCATCAAAGTAACTGCAAGAATAACAGCAGCGTTACGAATTTCTTATCGCAAGAATATGTAGTTAAAATTGAAATGCATGCAAGTACAAGAAGGGTGGGGAATAAACACCTGAGATGAGGCCCAGGATGAACACGATAGGGTAAAAATCTTGTGTGGACTTGGCCATTTTGGACGTCTGTTTTTGGTTTCTCTAATTTACTAGTTGTCGCTTGAGCACTTCCTGCATTTTCTGCTGTATGTCTTGCGTTTTATTCATAGGAGGTCGAAGAGTCACTTGCTCAAAAATCCCACAATAAGTTAAAGATAAGTTGTATGGGATGTCTTAAATCTCAGAAGACTCAGAACCATTCGGGGTTGTTTTACCATATATGTGTGGTCTTGTGGACCAGAGGCTCTAATGCTAGATTTGTTATATTGAAATTAAATCGAATTGAATGAATCTTCTTACTTTTATTTTTATTTCAATATTTGATTTTTAAAATTAAAATGAAAAAGGACTTTCCAGTAGAAATGGCATTCTAGATAGAAGTGGGAAAAGCTTTTCCTTACCAAAAGTTAAGGAAAGATCTTTTTTAGAACTTAGAAAGGTAAATACATATTTAATGACTATTGTACCCTCTCCCCCTCTCTCTCTCTTTAAAATTCTAAGGAGTATAAAAATTTACCAATCTTTCCAAGAGAATTTGAAAAACCTAAATAAAAATTTAGCCATCTATAAAAAAAATTAATAATACATTGAAGGTCTCCGTATAGCAAGTTCATATATAAATATGTTTCAATATTAAAAATAGATGTTTGATGTTTTTAAAGTTTTAATGAAACTTATTCAAATGAAAAACATTTAGAAAAGTGATATTTACCCTTTTATTTCTCTTTATTTTTAAAACAAAGAAAATCTTAATACTGCTAAAAAAGGCCAAAAAATTCAGTTCTAGTCTTTCAGAAAACTAATTATGAGTATTAAAATCTTTCATTTATGTATAAAAAAAATGCAAGAAACTGTAAGAAGTTAATATTACACGTAATTAACAATAATTCGTAAGCGTTCATCGCATTCGATAAATATCAAAACTGCTTTTATGGTAATACATATCCAACTCATGACTTTGTAAATTTTCAAAATTTACAAAATTTTATAGTCGAAACAAAATGTTCAAACTGCCACCCAATCCAATCTCGCATTTGGTAACAAATCATTCTACATAAATTACTTCATGTGTTATTTCTAATTCTTTTGTGTTTTATGAAACTTTATATTAATATTACTTCAAAAGTCTCCTTTTTTTTTTCCTTTGCCAAAATTATCTATTATAAAAATTTTAGATGGTCTTATTTTACAATCACAAATCATTTGACAGCCAATGTCAAGCAGGGCATAAGGAAACCAAAACTCTCAACGGATATAGCAAAGCATCAAAAGGAGAATTTCTTAATGAAAATTTTGGTGTATAGGTTACACATGCATGAATGATCCCTAAGACGAGGTAGGGAATCAGCAATGACTTGGGTTGAATACGCATCCGCGGAGGAAACAATTTTCCTACAAGTCGGCAGGCATTGCTTGGTTATGTTGGTGGCGTCGCAGATGATTTCTTGTAGTAATGCGAAGCAAACTTCAGCTTCAACCCAAGGGATCTGGGAAATCATCCCTTTGCATGCAGACTTCAGCTTCAGTTCGTGAAGGCTCTGCCATTTCTTGTTGGGAATCCAAATAAGAAGGTCTGCTCATTTCTTTTAAAGTTTTATCGGAGGATTCAAAGCTTCCACTCTTCTACATTGGTAATTCTTAAAGAATTTTGATCACTTTTGAGAATAGGAAATCATAATTGCCTGTGTCTCAGCTCAACAATTTGAATTAAATGCCATAAATATAGACGACTGATAATATAATTCTTGTATTCTTTTAATAGAAGGTGACGAGATATATATACGCGCATTATACATTAAGTTGATGTACTTAAAATTTATTTATTTAAAAAAATAGTCCAAATACGCATCTCATTTTTACTGTTCTTTGGTTCTGGAAACATATAACATTGCTTCACTTCGACAATTTTAGAAGTAACTATTATCTAGATTGAGTAATTTATAAAAGAAGTCACAGAACTATTTTATTTTTCTTAAGAATGTCTCTTAATTTTAATTTCTGTAATTTTAGTCTCAAATTTATATTTTTTTAAAAAATACAGTCATTGCTACCAGTTCTTGGGCTCAAATTCACATGTGTCACACATATGAGTTTGATTTGAAAAGTAAATTTATAAAATCTTATCCACTTTTATAAAAAGAATATTCACACAAGTTCCATTAGTAGTCTATCATAATTTAATTAGCTCTAAGTTCAATCATGAATCATCTGATTTAGTGGTGACATATTTGAAAAAAAATATATGTATTTTCACTCTCAATCGTTTTAGATAGTGTTGGACAAAATATGACAAATTTATACTTTAAATCAAATTCATGTCCATCACATATGTGAATTTTAACTAAATTGTGTTGTATGACAGGCTGCAATAACTATATTTTTAAAAATATATATATATTCGAAATTAAAATTATAAAAATTAAAGTTAAAAAACATTCTTAGAAAAAATAAAATAGTTATGAAACTATTTTTGTAAAGTATTCATCTGAATTAGTGTTGCATTCTAAGTTCCCTCAAAAAAAAAAAAAACGTATTGCGTTCCAAGTGAACCTTGGTGGTTCTTGTTCAAAATAGTCTCCCGAATGGATTGATATTGCATTATCAAATTGAATGGAGCCCTCAAGACTAAGATTATATTGAAAATTGACCCTTTCTTTTTATTTCTTTTTTTTTTTTGGAAGGAGAGCGAGAGATGATTTTTAATAAAAATGTAGACATTACCAACCGAAAAATATCCTCTAAAATAAATAGTTCGAGCACCTGTCTCTTTTCTACTATAATCTTTCTAAGGTTATGGTTTGATCTCTATTTTATTTTTCTATTTTTGTATTGTATGAAAGGGAAGGAATGTGGATGTACAACATTTTATCTATCAAATAGTGCTTTTATTAACTAAATTACTTACTATTAGGCTACTATCTTCTTATAACTTATGAGTATTCAATCCAACTTCTGTACCTAAATGACTAAACAACTAAGTACAGTAGCAAATTAAATTAAACTTTGATCCTCACATAATTATGAATATTCAATCTTTTTCTTTTGTTCTTTTTGCTACGTAATTATGACTATACAATCGAGCCTACGCAAAAATGACTCAGAGATTTATTTATTTATTTATTTTTATAAAAATAAATTTTTATTAAAAAAATAAAACTCAATTGTTATTTCTTCGAAACAAACACAACTTAAATAAAATGGTGATGCAAGATCTATATTTAATCTCAAGTCATTTAAGATATTTTTAGAAAAAGATAAAAGAATAAATTACGATAAATATAATTTTCAACATTTCCATGTTCCGAGGAAGTGAAAAAAAAATTCATTAATGCCTAACGTTCTTTTTTTAAGCATTACATAATATGATAAAATAGAGATCAATTATTCGCGGAACTGTGAATTTTAATTTGCAGCTCATTTTAAATAAACGAACAGTACTTCAAATTTATTGCGTCATGAGCAGATATATGCTGCTTCCACATATGCGACAAACAGCCGACAGCGTGGATATTGTTTCCGCCCCAACCCGGCGATGGACCCAGCCGCTGAATCCATCCTTCTAGCCACGGCTGCTCTTTCGGCCCGTCCGTACAGATACGGCGGATGAGCTTGTCCCCGTCCTTAAACGGCGAGCTTTGTCGACTTGTACGTGAAATTGAATTCAACTCTGCCGCATCAGTTCACAGCAGAAGTGCTCCTTCGGAAAAATAAAAAAGAAAAAATTTACTGCAAAAATACAGCCCCGCACGCTGATCCGATCTCTTTCTTGTCTTTTTTGGTCCTTCTTGGCACATACGTACGCGGCGATCGCTCTAGGTCTCTCACTGCTTTTAGTCCCTCTGCGCTGGACACGCAATGTCGACAATGTACACATGGCTTCCATGCATGACTATCTTGAATCGCATGCCGTCCCGGTTCATACCTATCTTTCCCGCCCCGACGCTCGATCGTGCTATATATGAGATGGCTTTTTGGCTCCAGTTCGTCATCCCTTCTTTGTTAATCTTCTCGTTTGTAGTCTGAAGAAGTGAAAGATGTTGAAAACAAGGCTTCTGCTCGCGTTTGCACTCCTGATACTAGTGTTTGCTAGCTTTGCTTTGGGAAACTCCGAGGACCCAGAGCTGAAGCAATGCAAGGATCAGTGCAGAGCCCAACAGGGATATGATGAGGGGCAAAAGAAAGAATGTGCCAGAATGTGCGACTGGTATCACCAGGAGAAGCAGAAGAGGGAGCAGGAAAAACGTGGTGGCGAAGGCCACCAAGGAGGAGGATGGAGAAGAGGAAGTTATCCCGCGGGAGAGCAGCAGGAGGAGGAACAGATGCAACACGGGGAGAACCCCTATGTATTCCAGGAACAGCACTTCACCGCTAAAATTCAGACCCAACATGGCCGATTGCGAGTACTTCCAAAATTTTCCGAGAGGTCAAAACTGCTCCGGGGCATTGAGAACTATCGTTTGACTATTTTGGAAGCTGAACCTCAAACGTTCGTCATCCCAAATCATTGGGATGCTGATGCCGTTTTCTTTGTTGTCCAAGGTAAGTAGTAATTAGAATTTTCTTACTAGTTTTTAGTAAGGACCTATGTTCTATTGCCATATGATAGATTAATCTTTTATGATAATTTTAAACGTCGGACGTTTATCGAAGGCAAGGGAACCGTCAGCTTGGTGCGGCCGGAGAGAAGGGAGAGTTTCAATATCGAACGAGGGGATGTGGTGAGGATACCTTCTGGGATTACGGTTTACGTGATCAATAGGGACAACAACCAGAGGCTTATCGTTGCAAAGCTCCTCCAGCCGGTCGCGAATCCGGGAGAATTCGAGGTAATTAGCCAACGTCTGCAAATATATATTGGAGTTCAAATGATCAGATAATTAAAGGGATATATATTCGACGTCTGATGTTCGAGTGACGTGAACGTATGCTTGTGTTTTAGGCATTTTTTGGAGCTGGAGGTCAAGAGCCAGAGTCGTTCTACCGGGCCTTCAGCATTGATGTACTTGAAGCCGCACTTAACGTGAGTATTATAGTTTCTTATCATCGGCTTCCCTCATCGTTATCAAGATTTGAGTGGATTATATTAATTCTTGCTAAATTGATTGTAATATGATTAGACAAGAAGGGATAGACTGCAAACGGTTTTCGGGCAGCAGAGGCAGGGAGCCATCATCAAAGCCTCTCAGGAGCAGATCAGGGCCCTCAGCCATCATGAAGAAGGCGGTATCTGGCCCTTTGGAGGAGAGACCAAGGGCACCAGAAATATTTTCCAGAAAGGTCCATCACAAGCGAATGAATTCGGTCAGCTCTATGAGGTTGATGGCAGTGACTACAGGCAGCTGCAAGGCCTTAACGTCGCCGTTTCCTATACCAATATCACACAGGCAAGCACCTTTCTCTTCTGATTTCCCATTGTAAGGAAAAGGCCGGAAATAACGGAATGATGGTTTGCAACTGTACCTTTGCAGGGAGGTATGGCAGGTCCAATGTATAACTCGAAGACAACAAAGATATCGCTAGTGGTCAACGGAGAAGGTTACTTGGAAATGACGTGTCCTCACCTGTCTTCCCAATTCCAAGGGCGTCAAGGAAGCCAGCAGGGACAGGCAGAGAGCTGGGGAGGTTCACGGGGCGGGACCACCGGTAGCCGGCGTTATCAGAAAGTGAGTGCTCGTTTGAGATCCGGGGTGGCGTACATCGTTCCTGCTGGCCATCCTTTTGTTGCCGTGGCTTCAAATAATCAGAACCTGGAAGTCGTTTGCTTTGAAATTTTTGCCACAGGAAATGAAAGAATTCCGCTTGCAGGTAAACATTTCTCTCTCTATTGTAATTGTCGATCTCTGGGATGATTAATTAATGTCTCAAATAGTATGTTAATGCTTAGTTGAGTCTAGCTAGTGCGTAATTATTCGATTCTATCCTGCAGGGAGAAGGAATGTGATCGGGAAGTTGGAAAGGGAAGCCAAAGAGCTAGCCTTCGGCGTCTCTGCAAGAGTGGTGGACGAAGTCTTTGGAAACCAAGAGGAGGAGTACTTCTTCAGAGGCCCCGGCCGTCAACAACAACACGAAGGCCGAGCTGACGCTTGAAGAGCTGCTTCCGCCTAACTTTGGAGACGTGCCTACCATATCCGCGCTGTGTAAATTAGTGTCCGCCTAAGCTAAAAGCTACGTGTAATCTATCGAAGTATGTAAATTATGAGATAAACGAGTCTAACATAAATAAAACAATGGTGCAACGGACTGCCTTGGCGTTCAGAGCCTCTTCTTTTACTCTGTTTTCTCTTTTCCTAAATTGGTCCTTTTTGAATTTTCAAGCAAAGAAAAAAGAAAAGAAACTTGGTCCTTCGTAAAGTCTAAAATGCTTTAAGAAAAATTTGAACAATAATTTAATAAAAATTTTCCTTAAAAAAAAAGAAACTACTAATTTTGGTAATTTGGTGGCCGAAGAGTACTTTATCCGTTCTCTCTCAGAACTTAATCTTAAACGCTGTGTGTTTGGACAAGATTTCTATTAGAAATTTAATAAACAATTTTTACTTTGACCTTTTTTTTTTTTTTGAGTAAAGGCCAAAGGTCTATTTTTAGATGTTCTTATTCTCTTATAGATAATATATTTTTTTGTAAAAATGAATGCAAAATTTGTCAAACTCTACCAGTTTCGCCGGAGGCGTATCCAAGTAACACAAGCGAAGTGTCAATGAAGCTGTGCCCACAGTTTAGCAACGTTGGGCTGTAACCTTTCGTTAGACAGTTCTTGGATGGAGGATGCACTATCTCAAGCTATGAATGCTGATATCCCAGACTATAATGCAATATAATGCAATGCAGTGGCCAGTAGGCCTTGGCCCTTTAAATAATAATATTATTAAACTTCGATTTTTTTTTTAATTTTACTTTTGACACACAAGAGAAACTCATTAGATGTAAGGCCTTGAAAGGAAAGTGATCACTTTATTATTTTTTAAAATTTTAATGTTTGATTTATTATTTGTATCTTGAGAAAAAAATGTGATTCTTAAGATTTAGGAAAATAAATGGACAATATCTGGAAAAAGAATCCTTAGTACGAAGTAGTATTGTGATTCATTTTTTTAATTAGGATTTTAATAAAAATATAATAAATAATGTTCTTATAAAATAGATAAAGAAATATATAAGATTATTAGTAACATATTTATTTATTTATCTATATTTTAATGTGTTCTCATTTGCTTATTCCCGGTGCATACCTTTTTTGATATTTTTTTTTCACTCCCAACTTAAAATGTGATAACTAATCAAATTTTTATTATCTTTTATTTTTTGAAAAAACTTATAAGACTTGAAATTATAATCAAATTAATGTGTAAAAAATAGGATTGAAGTTTTTTTTGTTTATGTGATTTATGATTTATTAAACAATAAGTAATATAATTAAATGTGCAACAAATTATGGAATATTTAAAAATAATTTAAAATTTTTAAAGTGTATAATTTATTTTTATTTTATATTTTTAAATAAATAAATAACAGACTTTATATTACTTTGCTTCGCTCTAAAAAAATTACTCCCTTCAATATTCTGTTAAACAACCCAAATATAAAAATGTAATTTGTTTAGAATTACATTACTCAAATTTGCTTTTCTAATATTTAAAATTTCTCCTACCAATCACACAGTGCTAAGAGTGTTCATTTCGTTTATGTTGGTTTTAATTTGATTTTATAATTTTTTTTATAAAAATCGAACCGAACTAAATTTTTATAAAATAGAATCAAGCTAAATTAAATTAATTCAATTCAGTTTGGGTTCAAATTGAATTTTTTTCTTTTAAAATTTTAAAATAATTTTAGAAATTATATTGTAATTTTTGTTTATTTAAGTTATTTTGAGTTATTTCAAATTGGTTTTGTTCAAAACAGAATCTAACAGAATACAAATTTATCCATTTTTATAGAATTTTGGTTTTCTCTTCGATTTGGTTTCAAAAACTCAAAATTAAAAATTGAAAACTGAAATATAAGTCAGTTTAATTTTTTGTTTGAAAATTTGGTTTGACAAGGTTTTCATGAAAATGAGCCGAACTAAATTTTCAAATTGAATCGAAATAAATTAATTTAGTTCTATTCAGTTTCAAACTAGATTTTTAAAATATTTTTTTTAGAATTATATTATAAAATTCTTGTTTATTTGAGTTATTTTAGTTTTGCGTCAAACTAAACTAAACCAAGTAATAAATTAATTTAGTTGTGTTCAATTTCAAATTAAATTTTTTAAAATAATTTTTAGAAATATATTATAAAATTATTGTTTATTTAAGTTATTTCGTTTTAGTTTTGCTTCAAACTAAACTAAACCAAACCGTTTATAGAATTTTAATTTTTTGGTTTGATTTGGTTTCAAAAATCTAAAATAGTAAACCAAATCGAAATTATGTTGAGTTTATAAAACCAAACTAAATCAAACTAAAGTTTCAAATAAATGGAATTAAAAATTAAAATACAATTCGATTCAATTGTCCATTAAAATCCAATAATAAACACCCTAATTAGATGAATAGAATAGTCAGTACCTGCAAAATCCTGTCATGATCTTATGATTGAGTTTTCCTCTTCCGCTTTTATCATTATTATTATTTACACGATTCATTTATGACATGTACTGTATCAGCGAAGTGATGCCTCCAAGACGACAGCGTCCACCGATTCACACTCAGAGGCGTTTTCTCTGTTTTTTGTTCTTTGGAAAAGCTTTTAGGATATATAGGTTTGAATTGAATATTTCTATTTTAAATTTCAATAACATTAAATTTATTATTAAAAGAAAGTAAATTTTAATGTGTTGAATTTCGAAATAAAAATCAATTTAAATACACCCACGCTTAAAAATTGTACATTTTCTCTAACAACTAAGTTATACTTACAGTGAATATTTTTTCTAAAAATCAATCCGAATACTGCAAAAGCCAAAAAAGGAAGAAAACCGATACCCGAGAGAATATGCTTCTTCTTATATTCATTCAAATTACAATAGTATTTTGAGGACCTGCGAAGAGCTTCTCCCTAATTCTGTGGTATATTTCTATTTTCTATTACAGAGCCCCCTTTCTTTACTTATTAAGGACATATTTAGATTAAATTTTTAGTTAAATTATATTAAAATTTAATTATTTATAAGAAGTGTAATGAAATTTAAAATAAAAAATAAGAGAAAATTAATATTTTTTAATTAAGTTCCAATCCAAATATATATATATATATATATATATATATATATATATTAAAGTTGAGGTTGAATCATGAGAAAGTGACACGTAGAATTTTTAAAGCTTTAGTTAATTCTAATGATGCCCAGTTGGATATTAAGAATTTATTGTTTCATTGATTTATGTGCCCATATGAACTCATATACATATGTAACCACCTTATTTATCATTTTTAAAAATAATATTAGATACTACATTAATTGAATTGTATTTTTATTATTTTCAGTGAGGACTTTTCTACATACAATGGATTCAATATATTAATTCTTATGATAAAAAACTATTGTACATATAATGAATTGAATTAATGGAATGAGATACATTTTCTTCATTCATTAATAGAAAACTATGCATTCAACATGAAGTTAAATAAATATTCCAAGATAAACTTTTAATTATTTCACAATATAAATAAATTAAGATAAAGTTCTTAAATTCATTCATAAATAAATACTAAACAACAGTTGTTGACCATCTATATATACAACAACACTTATAATAGTAATTAACTATTACACAGTACATAACTTATATATGTCTCTAATTATAAGATAGATACATGAATATATTATAAAATTAATACATAAATTTATAATTATTGTTTTAAATACATAAGTTTAATAAAGTAATTGGTTATCATATCTATTAGTAATAATATATATAAATATATAAATATAAATATATATATATATATATATATATATATATATATATATATATATATATTACAAAAGTTTTAGAAAAGAGCTAATAGCGGAGCATAAAAGGAAGTTTAAGTAATATTAAAATATTAATAGTAAAAAAATATTTTAAAAGACCTTAAGAAAAAATAGAATTTGAAAATAATCTTAATTTAATCATTAGAATTTGAAAATGTTTTTTAATTTTAAATACATTTGGATAAATTCAAGAAACAATAATTATATAAAAATTTAATTTATATTAAAGTACATGAATCTACTAATTATCTTAATTTTTGTGATATATAATTAATTTTACAACTAATCAATCTATAAACGATATTAAATAATAAATTTTTAAATTGTTAGACACAACTAATAATTTTGAACTTATTATAAATTTATTATATATATATATATATATATATATGTCTCTAACTATAAGATAGATATATGAATCTACTATAAAATTAATATATAAAGTTATAATTATTATTTTAAATATATATCAAACACAACATGATACCACCATCAAAGATATAAAAATAAATTTATGGTAAGTTATTATTAAAAGAATTAGAAACTATTTTTATCATTTGTGATGATTAGATTAATTTATTAAAGATATTCACATATAATGACATAATAATATAATTTTTAAATAAAAAATATTTAAAAAAATTATTTTATAATTAAAAAATAATAAATATAATTTTTAAATTTTATTATTAATAAATTACTCGCTGTATGCGACATTCGTACTAGTACCATAAACTTTTCAAATCCTATTTACACAAATGCACTCTAAGAAAACACATGCCACCGATGGAGGAGACACTACAGAGATTTCGGAGTGCACGTGTAGTTCCGGTGCTATGCTTACGTCTCATTGGTTCAACTTCTTAGAACTCGAAAGCGACACAGCCCACCGAATCATCTCTGAAATAAAAACTGCGTTTCTTCAGTTAGTTGAAAAGCGCTCGTGGGGGGGTTTGGCAATGGTGTAAATATTATTATTTTTAGATTGTATAAATTAAATTTTAATTTAATATTTAAAATATATATATTATAAATAATTATTTATTATAATTATTTTAATTTAAATAATTATTTATTATATCTTAATTTTTAATTATTAAATTAAAATTTAATTATTAAAAATTTGATCTATATAAATTAAAAAATATTATCTCCATTCTATAACTAAACGAGATGGCCGCGGTAGCCTATAAATACTTAACGTCTAGCACCTTCGTTCCTCCTCTCCCTCTCCTGATCCCTATATATTTCTCTTCCGTACAGACCCGAAATTCAGTCCGCCAACCCCCTCTACGCCACTCCCACCACCGAAAAGGAAAAAAAAAAAAAAACTCCTCCCGCAAGAGAAAAAAAAAAAACTAGCTCATTTCGCGGCTGCCGTTCTACTCCACGGAACTCCGATGCCGATAAAGCGCACCAGAACCAGCAATGAGACTGAGTTGGAGCCTTCGTCCGCTGCAAAGCCGTCGCAGAATCAAACCGCCGTTCAATTGCAGTCGAGAAGGGTGAATCCTTCTCCGGTTCAGGAGAGTTCCGGTGTCAATAATAAGTCGAAACTCGGGGATTTCCTGGAGAGATGTCAGTATTGCAAGAAGAGAATTCCGGAGGGGGTTGAAGTTTTTATGTACAAGTAATCCTCTCCGCTAGCAGTAGATCTTGATTGTGCTTTGTTTCCAACGTATTAATTGCTCTATTTTCTCTTAATGCATGGCTTACTTGTGACTATTCTCCATCATTATTGTGTTGATTTGATGTTTGTTTATTAGCAGATTCGTCCTTTTGACGGCATATATAATACGTATATTAATTTATGCAGATTTTCGGAGCCAGCGCTCAATTTGTGCAATTTGTTTTTGTTTATTAATTTCTGTTGTCAATTTTGAGAATTGATTTCTTCCTTCTCCTGAATCTAATCCACATTAGCTAGTGAAAGAAGCAATCAATGGATTCCTGTTATGGAGGATAAGTGTCTTTCTATAATTCAAGTGGCTTCCGATTCTTTTAGCTCAAATTCACTCGCACAATTCTTCGTCATAACGCGAACTTCAAAATGTGGTGCAGAGACTTCAGTGCATTCTGCTCCGTTGGGTATCGCGATATTCAGATTTCGCTGGACAAACTAGCAGAAAGACAACCAACAAGCTCTCAAGAAAGGGTGATCGAGTACCAGGACATGAAAGATGCGAAGAGTCATTCTGGTTCTTGTGGTGTCGGTTGTTAAGTCCTTTTCGAGAGCCATGAAACTAGCAATTCAAACACAAGTTGTATAGGTGCAACGCTGTCAAATTTTGGGATCAGCCTTGTGCAGTCTGCGTATAAGTTTAGCTATTTATCATAAATCAGGCATGTGGTTCCTGTATATATAGTTGCTCTTGTTTTGAGGATTAAAAAGCAATAGTATATCAT
This sequence comes from Rauvolfia tetraphylla, assembly GCA_030512225.1. Classification (NCBI taxonomy): domain Eukaryota; kingdom Viridiplantae; phylum Streptophyta; class Magnoliopsida; order Gentianales; family Apocynaceae; genus Rauvolfia; species Rauvolfia tetraphylla. The sequence goes on from JAJQKT010000037.1 coordinate 709,574, forward strand.
TTTCAAGGTTTTAACTATTAAGATGGTACAGAATCTTCAAATATGAGTTTGGTAGGATTACATACATTGGTGTTAGAAAGCTGATCAGAACCCATTGATAGGGAAAAAAGTTCCTTTGCTTCTTGTCTTGTTGCTGTGGTATATATCCTTCTACTACTGATTTGCTAAAACCTTAAAATTAGATTACACATTCACCTAATGAAGTACTTAGGAGATCGCCTTTGTGGCGGAACAGGATCAGGATCCGCCGATCACGGTAAGTGATCATGGTAAGTTCTGACCGGTCGGTGTAGCCGTGTTGGAATGGCTCTCTAGCAGACAAATGCTTTTCTGAAAAACTACTAATACGATGTTGCTGGTTATAAGAACATTAGTGTTAACTTGTTTGGTATTCGTATTACCTTATAGAGTATATATGTATAACGACGAGGATTGCTTACATGATTGTATTGAACTTCATGCAATGGAACGGAGCTGTTCTATCTTGTTTCTAGTTTTTCCAGACGCCAAGGTATCTCTTACGACGTTGGCGTCGTGATGGCTTCTGGCTTCTCCCTGCATGAATGAGATCATCAGATTCCCCTTTGTTTGGCACATAGCGGAAAAATAGGTTGCAAATCAGCGCCCGTCTCTTCAAAGTATATGGGCCGGAGCTCTTGCAAACAACACACATTTTGGGAACGTTTTCCTTAATCAAAAAGCTACGCAAGCCCATCAAGAGCCGTGCTAAGAAGAGTGGGCCTGATGATTGAAAGTTATTGAACATAGATTAGAGTAAGGAGTAATCTAGCCCGCCACCTGACCAATAGATAGGTGCTCCGGGGCTTGTAAACTTACGCTGCCTCAAGGCTGTCTTTCACATCGGTACGCAGTCTTTCAGCTTTTGGGCAAATGTAATTCCCGATGTTTGGGCGAAAATCAGAGCCTGAGAAGTCCAGTATGTCATAGTGCACATAACCTTACGGACAGCTCCCATCAGTCTTTTGTGGCAGAGGAGGCACCTCCTCTTCTCCTTGTAATAATTTTTTAGATATGAATTATTAGTAATTTATCCATAAAAAAACCAAAAAACAAAAGAAGTCCAATCTGTTAAATGGCATTTGTTGTTAGAAGCCATTTTTCTACCGCTTGGAACTTCAGTCCGGACTGTAGCCTTGGGGAGACGACGATGACGTACTAGCATTACTACTGCAATTAAGTGACTGTCACGTCGTAGAAGTAGAAGAAGTTGCAGAAGGATCAGAGATCTGGTTGAATACGAGAGCTGAGGAGGAGGAGGAGGAAGTAGTAAAACCTTCTCTGCCAAAGCCTGTTTTTTTTTTTACCCCTACCCTACGCCAAAGGATCACGGCGTTGGGATTAAGGGTCAGGCATCAAATAACGGACGACCGAGGAAAGCAGGAGTTTTCCATTTTCTGCATTCGCCATGTTCGAATCTATCTACATCACTCAATGAACCCGTGTGTCCACCTTCCAATCGCACACTCACTGGTACCGGGGTTTCTCTGCCGATCTGACGACTTAATTCGCAAGCAAAACCTCACATAAATTGAATTACCAGTTAAGCTGACATCATCTTCACTCGGCGTAAACTGTAACTGCCCCAAAATTATTAGGACAGCTATTCCACAGTGCCTTCCCTGCTTAGGCTATGCAGGAGTCAAAGTAGTACTATTGGTTTGACCCAAGAGTACCACTGATAATTAGCAAGTTATGACCAGCCTTGCCTATTAGTCCTATCTGGACAACAGAACTTCAACAGAGTTTGGAAGACTTACTTTTTCAATTGTTGAATGTTAATTTCGTCTAAAATTGAATATTAATTTTGTTATCTATTTCTTACCTCCATCCCCAAAAACAAACAACCTACGGACTCTCTGGTGTAGTTTAGAGATGTAGCTTAGGGGTGTGTAATCTGTTCCCATGTGATTAACCAAATCGAATTCGGTCTTTCCCATGGCTATGGACAAGCAGTCCCTGCGTCCATTTTTTGGCACAACGAAAGCCAGCTACTATCACCAATTCACAAGATCGCCATCGATTGAGCACTGGCAATTCTGTGGTGTGGTACGAAAGACCTCTCTCTCTCTCTCTCTGCGACAAATAAGTGCATATGACCCGCACTCGCTTTGTCTTTGCAGGAGTCTGGGACTCTGAGTCCGTGGAATTATTTCAGTAGTCTACTCGGAGCTCTCTACCCCGCAACCCCCTTTTATTAACCATAAGTAGGCCGTGCCTCAGTTCCTATTTTGAATGGTTCTGTGAAATTATTCTGTTCTCGTCAGATACTCCTGCATCCCATGACGTCGCCTGACCAAAGCTGCAACAATCTCTCTCCCCTACTACGTCAAAGTATCGGCTTTTGGGGCCTGCACAGCTCAGGGTCGAGGCCATCACCGTGCGGATCCCCGTGGCTTTTGGTGCATTCATAATTTCTCATATGCGTGGAAGCGTGGGTGTGTGCCCGTAGGGGGATAGTGCAGTTCTACCCTACTCCGGGGACGAGGCTGGCGCAAGTATTTGTACACGTGGAGATTAGAGGTTGGGAGCCCATACTATTTTCTGGGCACCACCCGCCGAAACGTGATTCTGGAAGTTTTCACCATTTTATGGCAGACTAAGGTGCATTTGGATAAAATTTTTTGTTTAAGATATTTTAAATTAAATGTTATGGAAGTGAAATATTTATAGAAGGGGATATAAAATTTAAAATATAATAACATTTAATTTAAATACATCTTAATTTAACATTACAAAGTTGCTGCAAATAGATGACAAGGTCTACCTACAATCATATGCCATCCCTGCCAGGATATAAGTGTTGGAGCTCTGATTAAATTTGATTTGGATATTGCCAACTGATTCTCTCTTTGGGAGGACGATAATTGATAAATCAACAGATCCTTGAAGTAATTGTTGCTGTGCACCGTCATAATTTTTCATAAGAACCGTCTGTTGAAAAGCCGCCCAAAACGTAGCTCAAAATACGCAGGTCACCTAACATTGTCCTAATATTGAAAAATGAGATCGGGCGCTTAACTTTACCTTAAAAGGTATATTAATAGAGAAAAAAAATTCAAATTTTATAAAATAATTAAGATAACTTTAAAAAAAAAAATAATTCACTTTTATAAAATTCAAAATAAAAATTTTTAAATTCAAATCTTATTTAATCTCACTCTTAATTTTTATATTAAAAAATAAAAATATTTTTATAAAATTTAAAATAAAAAAATTAAAATTTAAACTCTATATAATCGAAACAAATGTAAAATCTCAATGCGGTCTTTAGTGGTTTGTGAACAAAACGTACCTTTGTTTTGGCATGCATGTATATGCTCTTCCAAGTTGGATGGACGCTCATCGGACTGGGGAGAATACTTAGGGAAGCGGAACTGCAAACTTTTGTCGCTCGGCGTATTTTAGCGTGATGTTATGTTTTCTTTTCTGCTCAATATTTTGTTTTGAATTTCACAATGATAAATTACTTGTGGAGAAAAAGGTTGGAGTAGAGTGAGAAATTATTCTTGGAAACAAAAAGCTATCTGAATTCACACCTTATGTTGTGATTGGATAAAGTTTAGTTTTTAAATTTTTATTTTAGATTTCATGAAAGTTAAATTATTTATGAGAGAAGACATGAATAATACACTTGAAATTTTATGTACGATTTTAAAACTGAACCCTGTCTAATCTCTCGCTTAATGCATTAAAGAAGAACAAGAGGGACGACTAAGCATAGAAAGCTAGAATATGAGAGCGGAAGAAGCTCTAACCAAATAGCCAAGAGATAGCCATCAATTAGTCTTTTTCCTTTTTTTTCTGAATACATCAATTAATCCTTCTATAAATCCCAAAACTAATTAGAATAATGATCGTATGCTGGTGTTTTGGCATGGGTTTGGATTCATCACGCTTTCCAAAAGGAGAAAAGTATTAAAGAAAGGCAAAAATGAAGGACGTCCTGTTGCTCGCCTTCCCCGGTCCCCTCTTGCCTGGTTCGGATCTTCTGTCTCCCTTCTGAGGATTTTTGAACAGGACATGACGCCAGTGATAACTTAGAGCAGTAAAAGATCCACCCTAACTAGAGGCTTTCCCACTTTCTTAGCATATATTATTCAAATTCTTTCTGAATTTAGCAAAAACTGTGAATTTTAACGTGTTCCTTTTTTCTTTTTTTAAGAGGCATTCTGCAGTGCAAGTTGTACATGGGAAAGGCACAAGATCTCGACCTTGCAGATGCAACAATCATTCAGTAACATTGGTGTGGAAACCTGTAGTAGTAGTCACATTTACACCATGTTTGGTTGGGTAGAGGAGGAGGAAATGAAAAGGAGAAATAAATGAGCAAGTATTTAAGGAAATGCACTTGTTTGGCTAGATAGTAATAAGAATAAGAAGTAAAAGTGGAAGGGAAGGCATTAGTAAAATCAATTCCTCCAAAAAAAGACCAAATACATCTTAAAACTTTTAGCAAATCTATAATAACTAGTGTACCGCACTATGTGTAGAAATATTCGTCAATGATCTCGTTTATTTTTCTCATTTATTTTTATTTTAAAATTTATATAGTAAATATAACATAAATTTTAACAACTAATATATGGGTTATAATTTATAGAAATAGAAAAATATAACTAAAATTCTAAATCAATACATGCTTTGTATCACACAAATGGAAGTTTCTGAATAAGAAATAAAAGTGAATTGTACAAAAGTTTTCTTCCTAAATGCTATATTTAATCTAGGTCAAATCAGAGTACAATATTATAAATATGACATCCTGAGTAGTAAAGCAATAAACAATGTTCTTAGTAATGTATTCATTAATGAATTTGTGACTGTAATGCGTTCTTATGGTGTAAAAATTAGAAAAAAGTAGAGAACGCATAATAGTAGTGTGTTGAACGACAAAAAATTTTGACAAAAAACAAATTTAAACGCATTATTATAATGCGTCCATAAAAAATACATTACGGTAATGCGTCCATAGATGAAAAATTTTCAATGAGCAAAAAGTTCAAAAGGTTCAGCATCAACAATCAATGAACGCATTATCGTAATACGTTTTTAAGACACAAAAGTAAAAAAAAAAAGACAAATAACGCATTACATTAATACACTACAAAAAATGTCACTTAGTATTATCACTTAGATAAATAAATGTAATAGGTAAAATGATAAAATTATTATAATTTCTTTTATTTTTTACTCAAGCCAAACAGTGAGCAGTATTTATAATTTATTTCTTTTCTACTCATACTAAATAAAATTGAAGTAAATGCATTTATTTTTTCCAAGTAAAGTAAATGTAGCTGCTCTCTTTCCTATACCCGAACCCAACAAATCCTCATAGTATATATTACTATTTCTGTTTCAAAATATATGTTTTATTTTTTAAAATTTATTTCAAAATATATATTCTTTTTTTATATAAAAATTTTATTATTTATGTATTTTTAATGTACCCTTATTTTTAATTAACTATTTAAAATTACTTATAAAATTTATAAAAATCTTAATTTCTATGTAAAAGAGAAATATATCATATATTTTAAAACGGAGAAAGTATGAAGTAATACTTAATATACTACTCCTTCTATCCCATTTCATTTGACATTCTTACGATATTAGAACATCCTAAAATAATTGACACTTTTTATAAAAAAATATTTTAATATATTTTATATTATCAATTATCTAATAACCCCATTATATATTATTTTTATATATTTAGATTTAATATAAAATATCTATTATTTTACATTTTTTTACTTTTTATTATATTATATTAATTTTATAATAAAATTTAAATTTTACATAAAATTTTGTGCTTAGTCAAATACTATTAAATAAAATAATATACATAGAATATGAGATTTAGGTGAAATATAATCCGTCATCTAAAGAGCATAAGTGGTACTAATCGGTGCCCTAAACTTCCATTAAAAGATTAAAGGCCAACTTGAATTAGTTTTTAATCTAAAATTTTCTTATTTTTTTATCTTAGACTTTATTTTTTATAAATAATTTATTTTTATAATTTTTAATATAATTTAATTTAAGCAAAAAGTTAATCCAAATACCTCGTAAATTAATAGGAGTATCATTAGGTATTAGTTTTATCAATAAAAGGAAGCCAAAGACGGTGATAAGTTAATTAAACGTGCATGGGAATTCGAAAATCTCCCGGGGTTGCTAAGCTGGTCTTTCACTCCCAGTCTTTTATTTATCAAAAAAAAAAACTCAAAAGGTCGTGGTGATGGTGATGGCAGCCTTTGTGGTACTCTGCTACAGTATTTCTCTTATTCACATTTTACCAAATATCATTTCTGTCAAGATCCAGACCATTATTATGGGATGCTCCTGTTAACAACAGGGATTTCGAAAACGTCCAACCATGTCTACCCCCATGTTTAGCCATCTCTCTCTGCATGATTCGTAAAGGCTCTGATCATATTTTGTTTCATATATGTTTTCTTCTACGCTTGCTTTTTTCTATTTGTAGCTACAGAATACATAATCATATCCCCTGAAAATTCTGCTTCTTGCAGTTGATTGGATCACTTGATCTCGTGTGAAGAAGGTCAAGATCCTAAACAACGCTTATCCCATCAAATTATGGTTTCAGCCTGATACGGAGAGCACGTTTTTGTTCTTGTTCTTGTTTCGGTCTGTTTCTCAATTCTTCCCTGCCTACCTACCTAAGACTTTTGTTACAGTATCGGTTGCCCTTATTTGGCTGACAGTAGTGTGGTGAGGCAGCCACAGTTGTGCAAGCTGCAGAGAGAGCACTTGGCCTAGAAAAAAGTAGGCCAAGAGCAGAAGTCAGAAAACCAGCAAAGAACTGGGGACGTTGTCTTGTGTCAATGCGGGAGAGATGTGATAGATTATGATGGAATACTACTACTTCTTTTTAACTTTTTCCGACTGAGGATGGAAGATTGTTTGTTTTCTTCGCCTTCGTCCGTCCATCACCCGTCACCTCATATGCACGTCCTTCTTTCCTCCTTGAAATAAGGTTTCAGTGGTGGGGAGGAATTTAGATCCGGTCCTGTACGGCCTTTTTGCGATCAAATCTGGTCCGTTGAATCAGATGTCAAATCTGATTCAACGGATCATATATTTTAATCCCTGTATGTATTTTTAAAAATTCAAAAGGAAAATGCTTCTTTTCACTCTGTTTTCATGGATTTTTCAGACGATTCCCGGAGGAATACATTATAGCCCGCAGCACTTTTCTCTCCTTGAGAATATGTTTTAGTTTTGCATTCCAAAATTTCTTTAAAATTACGAATTAAGCGTATTTAATCATTCCATTCTTAACAATTTAAATGAGATTGTTGACAAATATAAAGCTGTCCCCCACTCCATATTTTTTCTGGTTTTGTCCTGTTTTCTGCGGAATTAATATGCTGATAGACATTGAAAAGGACTTACAAAGTTTGGACCTCAACTTCATTTAAAAAACCCATACAAGTGCAGACTCGATAACTGGAAGGCCACACACTACAAAGAGGAACCAAGAATTCCTGTTCAGATAGAGAAAGAAGGGGAGCAGAGCTTCCATCGTTGATGTGCCGACCATACTGCAATTTGCTCCCATTATGACACTTTGATAAGAACCTAACGTGCTCATATGTGTATCCATGTCCATTTCTGTTCCTTGCTTTTTCGGGGATAGGGAGATGAAAAAGAAAGTGATCATCAAGCCATTGTCTTCACTTTTTCTGGTAAAAATGCTTGCTGGAAATTTTTTTCTTAGACAACAAGTGCAAGAGAAGCTTCATCTTCAGATCGTGTTTCTCATCTATCACCTGTGACTTTGCATTAAGGTACCACTTATCCAACCAACAGCGGTAATCCCTCGCTGCTGCCCAGCTGCTTTTCTCTTTTCTTTCAAAAAGGTAGTTATACCAGTAGATTCCAGGCACTTGCTAATTTAATGAAGTCAATCCTGCAAACCGTTAAAAGCAGGCGACATAAAGAAGGATTCAATGAATGATAAAATCAAACTGTCCGAGCGAATATGATCTCTTCAGTTGCATACCCAAGTGTTTGGATTTGCACTTGAGAGGCACCAATTTTAAATACAAAGAATTCACAGTAAGGAAAAAGCTCAGTTGCCAGAAAATTGCAAGGAGGCTGTTGCGGTAAGAAAAATCACGGGCAGAATTAGGCTGCATAAATCTAAGGAACAGTAGGCAAGCTCCAAAATTGAATTAATTAATAAAGAAAAGAAATTCCACAAACCTTCTCCCCACTCCACGTGGCAGCACAAGCAGCCTTTCAGAGCACAGGTATTGTTTCCTCCCAACCTTCAAGTGAAGGATAGGAGTATCAGCCAAGAGTTACCCCAGGAAATAGATCTTCTTTTAACTTAAATAGAAGTAACAGTCAGAACACCAAGACGTCATCCGAAATTTTTACCAGAAAAGTTTGTTTTCTGCAGAAACTCATTTCTCTCAGATGCAACAAAATCTGAAAATCAATCCACATTAAGTTATTAGTCCAGACTTTATTTAGGATTTAAGTGTTGATATAAAGAAAACAACTTTTGGCAAGAGTAAGAAAGATATTATAATAGAGATGCAAGAGAGATTTACCTGGCATAAGCCACTACAAATTCAGATTGGATTAGTTGATGGATTGAAATTCTGCTCATGCAGGAATAGTCCAACATCCTACTCACAGGAAACATGAGTTATAATTGAAAATTAGTTGAAAAGAACCAGCAAAGAAAGGGCAAAAGAGTCATTCTTACAGGTGACTTACTTGTGCACCAATTTTGTTCCCTTACTTTTGAGCATTAGCTACAGTCTTAATTTTCCAGAAGTGGACATTGTCGACAATAATGCTTTTAGAATCCTGTAGTATCAGCTGTTCAGAAGAAAAAATGAGGATAAGAAGATGAATGCCACTTGAAGACACGGACAAACATTCTCATTTACATACTTGTACACAGCACAGAGGGAGAACATACTTCCTAAGTATCTGTTGTGTAGAAGAAATTCAGGCCACCATGTCCAAGAGAATATGGCAACAACTCTTCAACCTCAATCCGGGCACTGGTGCAACTCATGTTTTTCTTGGTTCGACTACGGTTGACAGATTCAACCTCAGCCAAGAATACACTACACACTGGTCTGTGATCCGAAAATCTAGACTCTCCACGAACATAAGATAATTGATGGAGACCTCGACCATACCACAATATGCGATCACACCTTCAAGAATGAATTGACAAGCTTATAAAATGGGAGAACTAGAGAAGACAGCAATTATTTTTCTTCTTTTCCCAGAGTAGATACGCACAAGAGTTCCCTTAACCCCTTAAATTACTAGTTTCCATCACATTGAGTTTACTCATTGCCAATATCTGATGAAAGAAGGATTACCATGCAGGTGTTCTGCGTTTCTCTTTTGGGTGCCTGTCATCGCCAGCATATCTATCTGAATTATTTGAATATTTGTATGTAGGAGGGAAATATATTTTTCCTTCATGCCAACCCTCAAAAACTCGCCCTTGCCTCTGTTCTATTCGTAGCTGGAAAATTGTGTATATCTCAATTTAGATCAGGCAACTAATGATACACTTAAAACACAATAAATTGCAGGCAAATTTTGCCCTGACTTGCCTGGTCATTTTCTAGCAATGCCCTCCAGTTGCGCATTTCCACAAGAGCCTTCGCTGTTCTATAGGACAGAGCAATCCGATAATTCAAATCTCCAAGCCATATAATTCGACTAGACAAACACAGAATGAAGAATGTTAGTCAAATATGGGATAACATTCAAAATCAAGAATAGAAGGAAAGAAAAGAAAAACATTCACAAGCTAGAAAAAGGGCGCCCTACTCATGCTCAAGAATAGTTTGAGGGGAGTTTTCATCGCCCAAGCCACGAACTCTAGGGAACCTTGTTTTCCGTTGAATTTCCATGACATCAGCATTTCTTCGCAGTTCATCACCCTCCTTCTCTCCAGAGGTCAAGTGACTACAAATGAAGCAGAAACTTGTTTGGTGCAAAGACATGCTGATTGAAATTGAACCCTGGAGAACCACAAACAACAAGATCACAACTTTTGCTCACACAGAAACAAATTTGATATACTTTTTTCCCCTAAGTAAATTTGATATCAATTTAGCTAGATTCAAGCAAAGGAGATCCACACCTTGTTTCCAAGATAACCCATCAATCCTCTACCTACACAAGACACTTTCAAGTTGTGAACATAATCTCTGAGATCACTTCTTATCCATACAGTGAGAAAAATTCCAACCATCTGCTTACTTGCCACCAAACAGTACCTTGACTGCCCCAGATGCCTATCCCTATCTTCAATAGAGACAGAACCGCTGTATGAAACTGTTGAGTAGTACGTTGAACTGGGGGAGCCATCTTCTCCATTTTCATCATCCGAGGAACCACACCATCTACCATTACGATCATAACAATCACTAGGCCGATTCCCAAACATAACCCTGTCACAGACACTGAATCGACGATCCAGTCGAGGCTGTGACATTGACATATCATTTTCTGCCATTCTCATGCTACGGCTTAGTGACTGAAATGAATGACGATTGAAAAATGATGAGGCATTTTGCCTCAAGGACCCCTCAAAGTCAGCATCCAGTTCTACAATGGGATCAGGAATTGGTGAAGGAGTATGGTAACCACCACTTGCCCCTGGAAGACTGTTCAGAGCCTTTCTAATGAGCGATAACCATTTCCTAGCAGGGCCGTTGTCTTCTGTGCCCAGAACGTTACCAGCATTTAATGGAACAATTTCTTGGAACCTAAATGTCAGAGGAATAAATGAGGGCTTGAGGCTGATGTACGCAAACATGCTAGTTCAAAGGAAAAACCAATAAAATTTAGTAGTGCGAATGCTCTATTATTCAAACTCACCCAAGAACATAGATGTCAGCAGGAGGTGATGTGTCTAGCCAATCTTCAAGATTCAAATAATTAGGAGGAGATTTTCCAGCAACATTCCAGGTAGCTGCAAAGATCCTGTACAAAAATAGGATTAAAAAAATCAGTTTTCAGATCTGAAATATGTAGAAATACATTTTTACTGAAAAGATAACTTTGAGAAACACCTGTAGTTGTGCACGTCGGTGACCTGGGAGGTATCAAGGTCGATCTTACTTCGCCGGACACGATCAGAGCTCCTTTTACTTGATCTATCTGTTAATTTTGGCAATTAATGGGATCAAAATCATATTTAAACACAATTAAGCAAAAAGTCAGGACGATTGCAATTAAATTGTTTCTTTTGCAAAGTCAAGTGCGATAAAAGAGAATGCTGTGGTCCAAAAGAAATCGTGCTTGTCCAGTACTGCACCTGTTCTGCTTTTCTTGATAGTGCATGCATTTCTCTCAGAGAAATTGTTCCTCCATTCTTCATCAACACCTGCAAAAGCAAACACATAAAGTTATTAAAGCTGGGTCATTTCAGACTTACAGCACCCGACGAGTATATTCCCAAACTTAAAACAGCAAGACATGGTAGTCTAAGGCCAATGAAATGATGACTACGAATTCAGAAAGAAGAAAAACGATAAAGGAGAGAGAGAAACAGATCTTAAGATGCGACTTAACGCGATAACCATGAATTTCGGGACGAAATATCAAACATATTTAAGTGCAATATGATACAGTAAGTCGTTGAAAATTATACAAAGAAAATGCCTTGTTTCTTGCTAATGTCTAAAAAATCTCAGTATAGAAATCTACAGTTGGGCGTGGCATAGAAGAAGCTGCACTCACCTACATAAACGGCGTCGTCCGCCTGGAAATCCTCAGCTTTGCCTTTGACATTGAACCATTTCTTTACCAGTGTCTTGGTCCATGAAAGCTTCATCGACACAAAAAACCCAAAATCAGCAAAATTGGATGAACAATGCGAAGCCACATTGAATCCGAGAGGTTCATATAAGCAATCCACAGTTTTCCACAAACCTTGCTTTTCTTGGAGCTCCCATCTCTCATTGTTTCAACTTCATATACAAATGCTCCAATGCTCCACGAGATAAAGATCTAAACTTTGTGGCTGTTTCCTTTCAGCTATTATTTGAAACTTCTTGGCTTCTGGCCCAGAAGAGAATATGAATGAAAAACCACCAATACTGTATAAATTATTGAAGAAGAAGACAGGGATTCCTATAAATTCCAATCTTGACGCCAAGAATAAAGAATCAATAACAGAAGTTTCCTAACTGATCAAAACATAAAGATGAGACAAGACTTGGCTATTTTCTCACTTGATAAAGAGAAAACAACTAAACCAAAGAAGAATATCCCAATTTCTTGACATTTAGGTTCCTGCTTCTCCAGTTACAAGTCCAATCCAAAGAACCCAGTTGGATTATTTCCTCTCTAGCTTTCTCTTATGAGCCAAGCCCAGAGAAAATAGGATGAAAAAGAAATCAGCGAAGATATTTTTGGAGGACGGCACTGATGGGTGGAAGAAAGAGTATTAGATTCTGAGTGGGGAACGAGAAAATGCAGACTCATAAAGAAGTGTAGAATTTATTTATAGAGAGAGGGAGAAGTGGAGGGTGTTTGTGTGGGAGTGTGTCTGGACTTTGTTCACTCTTCTTCCGCCTGGTTCTGGGAACAGAGCAAAGTATCGAATTTGAAGAGAATAAAGTGCAGTTGAGGGAGGAGAGCAAACAATGCGCTCTCTCTCTCTCCTCCTCCACCCCCCGCCCCCCCTGCTCGAGGCCTTTTGCCGCAAATCCGAGCCCTGACCCGGACTGGGAGTAGCAAAGGCAATCAATTTCTTCGGTCACCAAAGAGACAAAGCTCAGCCTGCCCAAGTACTGCTTTTCTCCTTCTCTCTCAAAATCTACTATATATATTTCTCTCTTCCAACTTTGCCCGCGGTCAGCAAAGCAAGGTTTGATCTAAAATCCAAGAACGGCCATCATTTCATTTTGGTCTTCCGTAGTGTTGTGGTATGAGAAAAAGCAGCTTGAGACCCCAAAAAAACAAACAAAAGCATATAAGAGATTTTTCCCCCCTTTTGACACAACTTTACTGTTTCCAAGGCAAGAGACCATGAACATTACATCCTAAACAAATTTCGATTCATCCCTTAGGGGCTAACATAGTAAAACAAAAAGGAGAAATTTTAGGTTCTTGTTTCTTGGTAAGGTACTGTAAGAGGTGGCTCAAACAATGGGGTCATAACTGCAATCTTCCTATTGCTGGAATGTTTTATATGGAGTTTTTGTTTGCAAAAAACCTCTGTTTCTCAGGCTGCCTGGTCGGATATTGAGAAACCTGTTGATACGTGGGGAATCGCCTGTTCCTGGTTTAGATTTTTGCGTTCGGAATTTTTGTTCCATTGCTAAGGAGAACGTAAGAAATATGTGTCCGTTGAAGAACCCTTTTGTACTAACACGGAAGAACAATGTGTTCGTTTGTTTAGCCATTGAGAGGCCCTTCTTGTCTCGATCCATACTCCTGTCTATCGAATTCAAAGCAATAATCCCATTTTGAGGCATTTTGTTTAGTCTTACACAACCGGGAACTTATGCATGGATGAATGCGAAATTCTTGGTGCTCCAAGAGAGGCCTCAGTCCGAAAGTATTCAATCACATAGACGTAGGATCTTGCTAAGCCAATAGGTTCCCAATCCTCGCTCATCTCGACCGACGGCCCACGCGATCTCCTAGGGTTTCGGGTAAACGTCTGTTAATCCTAATATTTTACCTAGTTAGAACAAAGAAATTTCTTGGATTAAGCTCTCCAGGCTTGAAAAATGTTAATTACACATGCCCATGTGGGAGACTGTGTCTGCTTCCCCAAGCTTGGTCTTAATTTTCATATTTCAATGTTCTTTAGAAATTAACTACTTATGCTGTACTAGTTTAATCCATCAAGGATTAAATTAATTAAGCCAGACGGCAAAAACATCCAACGGACCCTAAACCTCCTCTAACAACTAGGGCATTATGATAAAACTCCAAAAACTTCCCCAACTAGGGCATTAGGCCATTAACTCAAGGACACCAGTGAAGCTTCCACCATCAGCATATGCATATTGGAGCCACTTTTGGTCCCAGCAATAGGCTGTCAAGACATTGTCAAAGCCATGCTACTTGTCCGGCCAGGAGGCCATGGACGTTTGTTTATACCAAGAAGAGCAAAGTAAGAGACTTGGAGGGATAGTTTGTGGCCCTCCATTTTGTTCACCACAACTATCTAATCATGCATTATAAATAACGAATTAGATTACTATAATTGGTAGGAGACGAACTCATTAATAAATACCTCTATCGTAAGTAGACCAAGAAGTACATACTTGATGCAACGCCGCAAAGCAAATCATAGGAAGATTGCAAAAGATAATGGGGCTTCTATGGTTTTTTTTTTTTAATTATACTCTTCTCTTTGGTCCTAGAATTTTATTTTGATATGCAATGCCAAAAAGCAAACGACAGGAAGGTTGCAAAACAGAATTGCCTTCAAATAATGGTTCTGTACTCCCTTCAGCACATAAAGCACTTACTACTAGTATCAAATAGGATATGCAAAGATGGGTTAAATAAAGTTTTTTTCTCATTTTGAAACCAAATTGAACTTGGGTTCGAGGGAAAAGCTTGACAAAGAAAAAGAAATTGAGGAACAAAAAGGCCTTCCCCTTCGTCGGTGTGCTGTAAGACTATTTGAATTATATGTATTTATATCAGATCCTGGGGCCAAACCTATATACCTATGCAGGATTAAATAAAAGTTAGTGATAATTTATGATTCCTGGAATCTGCTCTAACGTGAACCGCACCTTATCTTCTAGCTAATAGCTGAGACACACCTAAGGTTCAATTGATGGGCCAATAATTTTGCAACTGGTGGAATTTTATGTGATAGTGCTAGCGTGTCTTTCGTACTCTGGCCTCCGGAGGAAGCATTAACTCCAAATGAAGTTCTCTTCATACCTAGTCATAAAATATTGATCTTCTTTACGTACAAAAATGTTCGACAGTTATATTTAAGGGAAACACCAAATGAAGCTTCAAGATACACTACACGTATATAAGAACACGGCATGTAAAATGGAAGAAAGAATGTACGTTGGGTTGGTACGTTCAGTTGTTTGCGTTCCTTTGGGTAACAGTAAAAGGAAAGTAGAGACAATTTTGTGATCTTTGATGCTCAGTCGAAGTAGTTTTACCAAATTAGACCAACATACACAAACGAGTGGTGTTTCTCCAAGTTTATAAGATACACCATACAAGTGCATGCCCCCTATCTGGTTCTACAGGGAAAGAAACTCTTGAGAGGTCTTTCAATGTCGCTGGTTATATAACAGAATCAGAAGGAATCTATTCTCTCGCTGTGGAAGATTTTCCCAGGCCGAACAGGCTGGTTCAAAGATGTGAAGAAAAAAGCTGAAAATGAGAAGATTGGCGGGTAAACTGTTTTTTCCTTGTGTTTCCTTCCCCTCCTCTTTTTGGGTTCTTTTTCATTTCATAGGTCAATAATTATAGAAAAGGAATAGCAGACAAATGTTTAAGTAGTTGTAATCTGAGATCAAATTGCAAAATACTAACTGATTGGATACATACATCCACGTCAGACCATTGACTTGGGGAGCTCTTTTTCTTCTCCAGTTTCCAAATCATTTCCCATCAAATCATGCAGTTCCCTTGCCCTTACTTCCACCCATAAGTCCATAACTACCTAAAATGATGATAAATTTTCTTCAGAACGAAAAAATCTTGATGATTGATATTGCTGAAAAGTAATACTCCTGTTTGAACGCACTAAATTTGAATCTCTAAAAGCAGGGAAGGAAACACTATATCCTCTACCGTCTTCGAGTTTATCTGGTAATCTAAGCATTCAATCAGTATCAACCAAACAGTCAATAGGCATTGGAAAGGGAGATTGACCCCTAAAAACTATTTTAAAAGGGTTGTTTCCCAGACATCGTATAGCGTTCAACGAATAATTCTTTAGAAGTTTCAAGTCATATACATGGTTCAGTTTCTTCTGAATAACTAAGTGCACATGGTTATGATTTACTTACAGAGTGCATAAAAATTTTTATTGATACTTGATGGGAAATAAAGGACCAACAAGGAGGGCAGCAAGGCTTTTTTTCTCTAGTCCATTTATTCACAATTCACTTAGAAAAGGCCCATTTACAGTCTGCACGAGTATACAATTTTTCCTGCCCCAAAGATATTTTCACTTCTCCTGCACACATATGCAAGCATCAGCATTAGAAATAAAAGACCAATTTTATATGTAAACAGATAACAATGTTTGCAAAAACTACTATCAATAAGAATAGCTACAATTTGGCTTCGAAATCTGTTTCTGATGAAAAAAAGAGGGGGGGGGGGGGTTTAAAAGTGTTTCTAGGACAGTCAGACAAATTACAGAAAAGTAATTTGACCCACAATCTAACTAAAAACAGAAAACACAATAATAACATTTCAAATGCATGGTTTTCCTGGTTCCTGTAAATCATCAAGGGTATTCATGGTTTTCCTATGCAAACACATAATATTGCTATCCTTGAGTGGGTAATGTGAAGTCTGGAATTAGATAACAAACCTCAATAGCAAAGAGAACATTTCCATCAAAGACCTGTTGCCCAGGAGTAACTTGAAGACCACTGACATAACCAGTAGCTGGGGCCCTCACAACATGCTGTATTACAAAATGGAGGCAAAATGTTCAAACAGGAATACATAATCAACCAAAGCATATACATTTGAATGCAAAAAGAAATTTCCTGGTTTGTACAAACCTCCATTTTCATTGCTTCTAATACTAATACCGATTGCCCTTCCTCGACTTTTTCTCCATCCTTTACTATAAGTTTAATCACTAAACCAGCCATAGGGGCTACAGCAGTCCCAGGAGGATGAGATGCTGACTCACGAACAGGCTTGCTGCAGGTTTCATCATCATCTGGGAGTTCAAGCTCCATTTTTCTAGTGAATTGGTGATGGTTAAAATGGTGCCAAATGTCAATGTGCTCAGTTTGATCCTACAAGTAATGAGAAGAATTTGACTTTGTTTCAGGAAATAAATACTCATGCAATGTATAATACTTCAAGAGAAGAGGTGCCGCTTGACTAAAAGTATCTATCTAGAATTACTCTCCCCAAACACTCGTACACTCTGTATTACTTCATAATACAAAATTAGCGGTTGATTCAAACTAAATTTATCCAGAAATAATTTATCCCTTATCTGATGCCCTAGTGCTGAAAGGAGCAGCAGGTAAAGCCATAACAAGAATGCACACATGATTCCAGAAAAACCATGCTTCGTGATATGATATTTAAGTCTCCCAACCACCACATCAGAGCATTTATAGAACATATTGCATCAAATTTCATGTGTCTGAACACAAATTTTGCTGCATCAATTATCAGAATTTATAAAATAGATAAGTAAAGCACAGATGATAGTTATAAGAAAAAGAGAAATAGAGAGATAGAGATAGAGAGATAGAGAGACATTTCAAGGTTGTATTTTGCTTCATTTGTGATAATAAAGTTTTTTCTTAAACCCAAAAGGAAATAAAAAAGGAAGCATGCGCACAAGAGACAAAGAGAGGGATCTTAATTAGGGCTGTCAATGGGTCGAATCTTACCCTGACCCGGCCCGATAATCTCAGGTCCGGGATAACAGTCATACCCGTTTACCCGGACCCGATAATGCATATCTAAATGGGTACGGGTACGGTACACAAAGTTCCAAACCCGATAGACCCGATTACTCAATTAAATTTTGAATAATAAATATTTTATATACTTCAATTTTTTATAACCGTTAGATAAGTTTGATCTAACGGTTAATTATCTATAAATTTATATTAAAATACCTTATCGGGTCTACCTGGACGAGACCTGAGACCTTATAGGGTAGCGTACGGGTTCACCCTATTTAGATCTTTAAGGTAATCGGGTCGGGTCCAGTACAAATACTGATTAATCGGGTCCGGAACAGGGTGTCCCGGACCTGATTGGACCCGTTTACACCCCTAATCTTAATTGCAGCATATTTCAAAGAAAACAATGATAACAAAATTGCCCCAGAAAAACAGATAAATCTTGTTCTATTAGCGCTTTAGAAATAAATCAATATAGAGTGATTTTGACCTTGGAATAAACCGCCAAACTGACGTTCATGATTAGACCACCAACTTCAACTCTAAAATCAAGGTTGCTTAAATGTGCTACATCAATTTCCAATCGGACTGAATCATTTTCTCCTGTCTGCAAATCCATGAAGAGACATTTTGGACCAGGAATATAGCTTGGAATATTAGTAGGTGGTCATAGGTGGTCCATGCACCTAGTAATTTCAATTGAACCTTCACTGACAGAAAACAGAAATACCTTGACCACATACTTTCCATCCGGCAAATAAGTGATGAAAATCTTTACTAGTTTTGGGCTTTTCTTATTGTGTTCATCATCCCACTCAAATTCCATTGTTCGCCTGGCATATTGATGGAGTCTGAAAGGAGGATAAGCATACCATAGCGAGAGGCCTCCTGGCCAGATCAACCAATTGAATGATTAAGAATGCTTGCAGAAATCAAAGCACTAATACAGAAAATGATTTATCTTGAAACTACCAGGGTTACTTTCTCTATGTGCTGCATGTTCTTTTTTGAGAAGACAAGCAGCTACTATAGATGCAGCATATTTAGCTGCATCATAAGCTTCTTGGGCTAACACTGGATCATGTGAATTATAGAATAGATCGTCTTTATAGTGCTCAATGAAATGAGTTTCAACTTCACCATTTCTGAAAGCCCCATGGTTTGCGAGTTTTAAGAGAAAATCAATATTGGTTGGTAGACCTGCAACCTGTACAATCAAGAGAGACTAGTGATTAAATCCATAAATAGTTTTCGTTTCCAAATTAGATTAAAATTGACTAAAAGTAAAGCAATTCATCCAAAAAAAAAAATTTCTTGTGTTTGGCCCACAATGTCCAAGAGAATACATTTTGCTTCCTGAGTGAAGATTTAGAGAGTAACAGCCGCCTAACCAATTTACACCATACATCAGATATTAAGTGATTTACCCATTCGGGAGACAACAAAATTGGCAAAGATGGTCAAACAATAGGGAAGCCAACCATTCTACAGAATTTTCTTGTCACTCAAGCTTCTAAATAATAGCTGAACTTTAGATCTTTTCTCGGCAATCTTCATCAGGGATGATTAACCAATGCCAAGATATATCTCTTTAATGAGTGATGAAGATACACAACAAGAATTTACCAGCTCGATCTTCAGGGGCCATATCACTATGATGCAAGATATCTGTAGCATACATAATAGCATTCACCTAAAGCGAATAATACAAGCTGTACCTGAAATTTAGAAAGAGAATCCTTCATTTTGATTAGAGCAGCAGCACGATCTTCCCCCCAGACAACAAGTTTAGCAATCATAGGATCATAATGCATGCTCACCATATCACCTTGTTCCACTCCAGTCTCAACTCTAACTGCTTAATGGGATAGATACACTATGAGGAAAACTAGCGCACAATTGGACTAAAATCCAAGTAAAAATTTAGATAAACAATTTAATGTCAACAATACAGGTGCCTTTTCCTTGAAAGAATAAATGATGGTATGTCATGACAAAAAGTCCCTAAAGAGAATGTTGAGTGCTCTTTCATGTCAGTAGCAAGTCTTGTGTACTGTACCTGCTGACGATGGCTGCACAGGACGATAGTGATTAAGAATACCAGTTGCAGGAAGAAATCCTTTTGGGACACTTTCAGCATATATACGTGCTTCAAAAGCATGGCCTGCCAACAAAATAACAAGTTATAGTTATCACTTTTAAGGTAATTTTTAGAAAAGTTACAAAAATGTAACCAAAAATTTGCAACTCTTGATTATCATTGAACTAGCAAAGCAGATACTTCGTGAAAATCTTAAGAAACTTTGGGGGCACTGAAAAATTCTGGGAATTTGAGTTTACGTCAAAAAGGGGGTTATGGAATTTGATGGAGATGTTTTCCTCTACCACTAATTTTAATTCCTCTCATCCATGCAAAATGAAATGAAAAATAATCGAGAGGTGATTATCAGAAATAGAAACAAATATGTCAGAAAGAAACACACAATAATTACAAAGTGTAAATCATTTACATGAAAGTCCGAACAAAGAACCTAGGACACACAATAAGAAAACTCCTCAAGGATTTTTTATTCAACTTGACTGTAAATAATACATTAGACATGCAGCAACGTAAATTGAAAATTGCTGTTTTTTTCTTAGGACTTTATGTTAGTATATGTCATCAACCATTTGCAAATACGTGAAAATAAATTTTAGAAGTATTAGAAAAGAAATGCCTTCAGAAATTAACCTGATAAAGGAACTTGTGACTGGCTTATGGGAAGAGGTTCTCCATTTGCAACACGTAGTTGCCATTCAACCAAATCTTGCCCAACAATCATCTCAGTAACAGGATGCTCAACCTGGAAAAAGAATTAAGTTATTATGATCTTATCTCTCGTACCAGTGGACCAGAGTAAGAAAAAGGAGGGCACAAACTGACAAAACCACCTGAAGACGGGTATTCATCTCCATGAAATAAAATTCCCCCGAAAGAGTATCAAAAATGAACTCAACTGTTCCAGCATTGTGATAATTAACTGCCTTGAACAATTAAAGAACACAAAAAGTCAGTTTAATGAACCGAAGAAGTCAACTAAAAGACCAAAACAAACTCGAATAAACAAAATCCTAGTGTTAAAATTATCTACAATACCCTCTTCAGTTCTACCTAGGGCCATATTTTTCTCGTTCTTAATGGAACTTCTAAAGCTATGTGGAAATCCATCTAGAGTATGTTGGTCTTCAATTTCACTAGATGAGCTATTTGCCACTTTTCCTCAACTTACAGAACTACTTTTACAGTTTGACTAGATCCTTTCCACCCTCTATGCTTCAGTCGTACGGATGGCATCTTTCCCCTTTTTATGCATGACTAATAAGAAACCACTGGAGGATCCAGCCAGAGCATTTCTGTTTTTAAACCTGTACAATTTATAAAAAAAAGGATAAAATAGGAGCCCAAAAATCAAAGGCTTTAAACTCAAAGGACTTAGATGAGAAAAGTAAGACTTACAACAATGAAAATGTCAACTAACGCATTTCTCTCCCTCCTCTTTTCTTACAGCCTTGAACTATTCTCCCTTCCTACCTTACGCGTGCTCCTTATGGGAAGAAAATGAAAAGGGGAATCTAAAATATTATCGAGATCACTACTTCCACTGTAAATTCCACAAGAACAAGACTGGAAAAAAAATGATAAAAGAATCTCAAATTAGTTTGACACTGACAATTACCAACCTAAAAAATAAGTAAAACTTCAGTGTTTACATATTCTTTAGGCCATAAATATCAAGCAAACATTTTCCAAAGATTCAGCATACACATACAAAAGGCATAATATTTAGTATGTTCAGCATGAAATAACAGAGATGATGTAGAACCAGCAGCTAAAGCCCAATCTATCAGTAATAAATCATGCCATCCAGAAGAAATCACTTAAGAGCATATGTATATCACCTTAGCTGCAGCTACTGCTGCTTGACCCAAATGGGACCGAAGTTCACTGCTGACATTTGGCTGCATATACCAAATTATCATTGCATCAAACATGAGAATACAAATAAAACACAATATACAAGAGACCAAAATGGAGAAAGGAGAGTAATACAGCAGGAGCTTCTTCAATGATTTTCTGGTGTCTTCTCTGCACACTGCAATCTCTCTCATACAGATATATTATATGACCTTGTTTGTCCCCAAATATCTACAAAATTGAGCAGTCGTCATCTTTCCTAAAGATTATGCCAGTTATTTGATGTGACTGCCAAAGAATATAAATAGTTATAGTTCCCTCTTTTCAAATAGTATTCTAGAAAGGACAGCTCTCAGCTGGAATTGACTGGAAGAAAAGAGACCAAAAGATTTGAAAGAAATGGAGCAAAGAAAAAAAATGATGATGGAAAGGATTGATCAAAATAGAATGTACCTGGACTTCTATGTGTCTTGGTTTTGTAATATATTTCTCAAGCAATATTGTATTAACACCAAATGATGCTGCAGCCTCACGTTGTGCTCCCAAGAATGAATCAACAAATTCACTAGGTTTCTGTACAATCCTCATACCCTGCAGTGGACGAGAGAAGCACATAGAAAAGGATTGTGAACTAGGCTGACAAGATTCATGATGAATAGTTCTAGCAGAGGCATCAGGTATTTTCCACTAAATTCTTGCCATGTCCTCTGTCGCTTCTTCACTCGGTTACATGTCATTGAATACTCACTTATGCAACTTTCACACTTGAAACACCAATAAAAGTAAGCTCAAAAAAGGGCATACCTTTCCTCCACCACCATGAGTTGGCTTGATGAGAACAGGATATCCAATCTTATCTGCTTCTGATTTCATAAGATCAATATCTTGGTCCTCACCATGGTATCCAGGCACAAGAGGGACCCCAGCTGCACCCATAATTCTTTTGGATGCACTGTTGAAGAACCAAAAATTGAAATAAGATGGTCACAACAAAGCTTAGCAAATTGGCAATGATTCTATAGTGTGTTAGGACACTATCATTGTGGAAAAATTGGCCCAGAAGCAAGTTCAAACAACTTAGTCTTCAGAGCATATGTGCTTGTGAGAAGAAGCATATGAACAATGAGTGACAAAGTCTATACCTTTTATCCCCCATGTCACGTATTGCAGATGCAGGAGGTCCGATAAAAGAGAATCCCTTGTCCTCGCAAAGTTGAGCAAACTCAGCACTTTCTGACAAGAAACCATAACCTGGGTGGATAGCCTGGTCAATAAGGAAGACAATCACTATGAACGACATAGTTCATATTGCTTCTTTACTATCAGAAAATAACTGACAAATACCCCACAGAAGAGTAGTAGATTATACTGAAAGCAGTTCACCATGCATCAGGATGAAGTCCTTATTACACTGAAAATTATTGGTTGGGATCAAGATGATTGAACAAAATAAAGATCACTGTTGACATAATAGACTCGATAGATTAGTTTAAGCAAGTACATTTAAATAAAACATAAGTTCTCATTCAGGGATAGTTTAGGGGAGCCAAACTATACATATCTTACGTTAGCACAGCATTACCCAGGTATCTATTTGCATCTGTAGTCCAAAGCAACACAATAAGTCTTTTAAACGATTAAACAGACAAAGCATAACATGAAGACATATGCTTATCAGCGTAAATCATGAGTATCCAACACATATAACAGAACAAAGTAAACACTAGATACTGTACACGATCAACAATTCAATACATAAGACTAGGCCATGCACAAAGCAAATAAAAAAGAAGCAAATATCTCGAAAAATCCTTGATGATTACGAATACAATGTCATAGAAAGCCAACTAGAGCTCGGTCGTAAGCGGATTGATAAAAATTTCTGTATTTTGTTCCGATACTAACCGATTTCGTCCCTTTTTTTTTTTTTAATTTCGATGCCTGTTTTGAACTACTAAAAGAGACATCAGGAAATGATTATTGCAAGCCAGATAATAAATCTTTTATTGATCGCCTATCCAATCACCAAAACTTCACAATGCAATGCACCACTCAAAAGAAATCATTAACAGGGCACGATTTCCTCTTTCTTCTCTATTCACATTTTCACCTGAGCACCAGTTTTAGTAGCGGCTTCGATAATCGAGGAAGCGTTTAAGTAGCTCAGGCGAGCCGGCGCTGGGCCAATACTAACGGCTTCGTCAGCTGACTTAACGTGCAAGCCTTGTTTATCGGCATCACTATAAACGGCGACAGTTTGAATGCCTAATCTCTTTGCAGTTGTAATAATCCTACATGCTATTTCGCCTCTGTTCGCAATTAATATCTTCTCAATTCGAAGATTTTGCTCATGCCCTATGACTGGCTTTGCCGAGAACAATCTGTATTGCAGAATGTTAGGGTTCAGCCGAAGTCTTCGCCGGAATATGAATGACGTCGAAAGCATCGTTTCCGAAGTGCAGTGTAATAAGTTTTAGGAGTTCACTTGCGCGCCTGAAATTTCCTGGAGGAAAGGTCTGCGCCTCGAGAGAGATGGAGTTATCCTCAATCCTTTTCTTCTTTTTTCTACC
The DNA here is from genome assembly GCA_030512225.1 of Rauvolfia tetraphylla. NCBI lineage: Eukaryota > Viridiplantae > Streptophyta > Magnoliopsida > Gentianales > Apocynaceae > Rauvolfia > Rauvolfia tetraphylla. Next base: position 733,750 of record JAJQKT010000037.1, read on the forward strand.
CCGTTTTCTAAATCCCGAATCCTAATCCTAATTTGAGTCTGATTCGCCTTTTTTCGCTTGTCCTGTCATTAGTTGGATGGAGCTGAACTGGACTTTATATTTTTATTTATTAACTTATTTGGCAGGCCGTTATGTTCTATCTTTATTCCGAAGAAAATGTTGTAGTTATTATTTTGAAGTCACAATGATTATCTCTTTTAGAAAAATATATTTTTTCTTTAAACCCATAACTTATTATTTTATGTAAGTATATAAGCTCCGTCACTGATTTCACTAATTAATAAGAATAATTTAATAATTTAAATATAATTAAATATTTTAAAAGAATTAATTATTGAAAAGATTTTTTATAGCCTCTACTTGGCAAGAGAGAGATGAGATGCATTTTAATAAAAAAATCATGACAATTACATTAAATAATCGAGAGGCATAATCTAAATTTGATTAAATTAGTTTTTAACTAGCTTTTTACAATTAATTATAGTCAGCTAATTGAAAATAATTTCACTCTCCTTCTTCATTAATTAATGATCTTGAAAAGAATAATTTTTGTTTATAATTAATTAACTTGAGTCGGTGGTATAAACAACCAATAAGAGTTTCATGAAATTAAATTTGTGAACAAACTCTAAGAAAATAAAAAAGTGAACGAACTAATTATATTTAAATGCCAACAAGAGTATTATTGTGATATTATTAGGCTCTTTAACCAATTGAGATGCTTTCTTAATACTACTTAATCAACACAAATGCCTTCTCTTTAGTCTCGTCTTTAATTTTTTCAAATGCATGAAAACTTATATGGAAATGGAGATTGGAGGCCGGCCCACGTCAATCTTGTCTGGAATTTGTAATTCACAATGGAAACAAACGCAAGAGAATCGGATAAGAAGAAAGAACAAAATTTGCAAGTTTATTCATCGAGGTCTTCATGACCATCTTTGAATTTGATCCCCGGGTTTGTCTTTTATGTCTCCCGCCAGCCTCGACCACTGTGTTCTTGAAGTGGGTTTGACTTTTGACTGACCGCGGCAAAAGAAGTATGATCCTTTGCTTCTGAACCATTTTTTGTTAAATGTCAAAAAATTAACCAAAAAAAAAAACTGTTTGCCCGCACACCGAGCGACAAGTGGGTGGCTGTCATTTCTTTCATTTTCTTTTTTGGCTGAATGGGAGGCTGTCATTTCTGGCTAATCGAAATTCTTCTTGAAAATGATTTCATGAGTAGATAAATCATCCATTTTAAGCATCATCAGAAAATACAAAATCATCAAAGGTCCCATCAAATTAATGGTCTTAACGTTGCATACCAAACGATTCCATCTTTTATCGTTGGAGAGTTGATTGTTGTCTGTCCTTTTGCATTCAATCAATTCTCGGCCTCTTTTCTTGGAATTTTTAGTGGGTTATGTCCAACTATATTTTTGTTCTGGGAAACCTGTTGGGTGGATGCGTCGTTCTTTTTTCTTGTTTATGTTTTGATACATTAGAAGGTAAAATGTGGTTCACGTATAAGGATTTTTTACCTGATAAAATTTTTTTTATCAATTTAATTACTTATCTTATTTTAAAATATAAAATTTTTAGACTATTCTTTTGTTCTCTAAATAATTATTTTTTTCAGAGGTATTCTCTTCTATAATTATAAAGATTGTTTTATTTTTTATATTAGTAAATAATAAATTAAATTAATTAAAAATAAAAATATAAAAATTTTATATTTTAAAACTAAAAATACTATTATTATTATTTCACATCGTATATATGTATTTTATATTTCTAATGTGCGTGTCTGCACACAGAGAGAAGTTGTTTCTTCATTTCTTGAAAAAGAAAACCGAAGCAGCAGCGAACTCAACTGCATAAGCATGCTAATCATTTGAAATGTTTCCATAGGAGAAAAATAGGGCCAATCATAGTTTGGTGAGTAGTGCGCTCGGGGAATGAATAGTTGGGTCGGCCTTCATTTCATCCCAAGTCCTTCAAGCAAACCGCAGACAATTCGGTCCGCGACAAAATCATCCTCCTTAAAAACACCTTCCCTAGAATCTATATATAATCTTCATAAACTATCACATCTTCCCATATGCAATCCGGTAATTTGCTAGTGAGGGCCGTTTTATATATATATTTCTTGAATCATTAATTTTTTTTCTTTTTTTCTCTCAAAATTAACTGAATTAAATATTTTTTTGCATTAAATAGATTTTTTTATATTAATATATCCTTTATTATACAGATTCACTTACGGCACCGCTTGACGGGGGAAAAAGGCATGAATTTCAACCCACTGCATATGCAACCCATAAAAATCCATATGGTAATGGTAAATAATAATAATAAAATAATCGGAATTGAGAAAATAATTGAGGCACATGCATCAATCATAGCAGTTGCTTCATGAGGATACTTGTACTCATTGCTTATGGCAGGCGATATTATTGGATTCTCTTCACTCTCTCTCTCTCTCTTTGTTTTCTTTTTTCTTTTTAATGAAATCTTCACTGTCTACTTGGTTCCTCTTTTTTTTTTTTTTTTGAAAAAAAACCTTTCCTTGTTGCTTAAAAATGCTGTCTAATACAACCCTAAAATATTTGTTATTGTTTCAAAATATAAAATTTTTAATTATTTTTATATAAATTAAAAAATAAGCAACTAATAGTTATTTTTTTATAATATCAATAATTAATTATACTGATATAATAATTAATGAAATAATTATATTTATGATGTGTATATTTTTTAAAAAATAATTCTTACAATTTTTAAAATATCAAATATTTTAAAAAGATAAAAAAAGACCAAAAGTTTTATATTCTAAAACCAAAAAAAAAACTCAAATAGAAAAAATAGTTACAAATTTTTGTGAATCATAAATTTAAATTTTATTTTTATTAAGTATCAATCTGAATACACCTAAACAATTTGATCATCTCACCTTAACTAATGATTGATGAAGAATAAACTCTACCCTACCTTGAAGTAAATTCAAATCTCCCTTTCCTGAATAATCAAAGAAATATATATATAAACGCAAACGCGGGCCTAACAAACAGAGGAAAAAGAAAGAAGATCCGCATCTCTGTATCTGGAGAGTTCAGTAATGATGGAACATGGAATAAGCCGCGGTTAAGCAACGAAGGAAAATCCAAATCAAGTAAATACAGAGATTATTCAAAAAATAAACATTATTCTAAGTAAACAAACCGCGAGGACGTCAGCGGCGGACAAGAGAAAAGTTTTTTTTTTTTTTTTTTGGTTGGGAGGGAGAACAAAAAAGGTCGTCGAGGGAAAGAAGGAAATGAGATGAAGGAGAAGCAGGGTAATCGATTGATAATTCGATGGCGTGAGAAACGTGGGCCAATCTGTTAATAGAATTTGTCTGTCCTGTGAGGAAATGACGACCTTTGGCACCGTCCAAGCCGACCCCACGCTTTTAAAAAGAGTCCTTAACTCGGCTTGGTGTTATTTTACCTATATACCCTCCTCTAGCTTCCACTATTTTTCAGTTCTAATTATATCCCATTATTTTATGAGAAGATAGTTTAATTGGTAGTTTTAATAAAAAAAAATGCTTTAAATTAAAGTGTGATAGCAGTTCAATGTTCTTCTTGAAAAGGTTACATATATCTAGTTTAATCGTTAGTTTTAATAAAAAATTAATTTAAATTAAAGTTTGTCAGTAATTTAATATTTTTTTAAAAAATATTACATATATCTGCTAGTTAGTTTTGTTAATGACATTATTAGCGTGGAGAATAAATAACAATATGTCGTAAAATTATTTAGAGATGATGGTATAATCTAATTTATTTACATTATACATTTAAGTTTTTGATGAACACAAATTAAAGGCATGCCAAAAGTTAATACATAGTTACTATTTATTGATACTGTAATTTAATCTTAAATCACTAACAGTAAAAGTATAAAAATTTTGTTATAAATCTAATTTTTTAGGACTATAAGTACATAAAAATTACATTATGTTACTTTGAGTAAATGATACTGCTATCCTAAGATTGTTACATTTATCTATTTAGTTCTGTTTTAATGTAATCTACTTTTGATAAAAAAAATATAAATTGTAAGCTATATGTTTCAAAAAATTATAAAAAAATAAATAAACATAATCCATTGTTACAATTGAATTGCATAATCAGGAGTCAAATCACAATACAAATATTTATGTATCTTGTATTTTTCTTTATTTAACACATTCATATACCGATTTGCTTTAAGTTTTTATACAAAATCTTTAAAACAAAAACAACGAATCTTCATTGTTGTTTTACATTATAAACAACCAAAAGCTCAACTAAAGAAAAGAACAAAAAATAAAGAATAATTATAATTGTATAAATTTGGCTGAAAAAATTTAATTATTATCAATATAATGATTAAAATATGTAAATATATTTTATATAGAGACACAAATTAATTATGCAAGTCCGGATAACATTTTATTCTAAAATTTGTTACGCATGAATTTCAATTAGCAACACACCAAGACACCAACAAACAGAAAAATAAAAAGAAAAAGTAAAATCAAGGGGAAGCATGATGTATAAAAAAAATAATGATAATTGTATGATTAATAATGATTTTTTATTTTTTAAATTATTTGATGACTTATTGACTACTCAGACATAACATTTTAAACTAATACTATTACCCCCACTAAATAATAATAAATAAATTAATAGACCTTGTGGATAATCGATTTTTTGAATAAAATAAACCTTAATTTAAAACACACGACCAGCGGAGGATTTAGTTAGCCTTAGCCATTGCCCCTTGGCGAGCACACGACAGTCAATGTTGCCCAACGCCGAATAAAGAAATAATTTCCCGAAATTCAACCAAGGACTGCCTCGTCATTTACCTTTCCAACCGGCAGCTAATGTAATATCTTCCGAACCTTAGGAGCGAAGGGAAATATTCGACGTAGCTTATGTCCACCTCTGTTTTTACCCATCCTTTTAAAAAAAAAAATTAGAGTATTTATTTGGCTCCTTCTTGACGTTTCGTCAAAAAGTCTCCGAGCACGAACACAGTACCATTGCACAGCACAAAAGCAAAAGCAACTCTAGAGAGAGAAGGAGAGGAGGACAGAGATCTAACAGCAAAGCACAGCAAAAGGGCAATGGGGTGACACCTACCTATGGTTGAGAAGAATTCATCTGGCTTTTGTTGTATTTTTCTCTCTTTTTCCGGTGAGTTTTTCGTCCCTCAGACACCATTTTTGTGCGACCAACCTCTAGAATTCAGTTGTTATAAACCGAAAATCTTCTTTTACAATGCTATTTCTGCTCTATATGTTATGTTCTGTTAAGATGCATATGAATTTGCTTGTCTACTGATTTTTTCTGTTTTGTTTGGCTGGTTGATTTGCTTATTTGTTTCTTTTTCTTTTAATCAAGTTGTGATGTTGATTCCCATGATTTCATTTCCCTAAAAGCTTTGATGTTTTCATGATCCGCTGTCAAATTAGTAAATGATCAGGCACATGAGTAAAGTTAGAACTGAATTTTTATTTTTGTATGATCACGCAATTTTTAAGTGGAGACTGTGTAAAAAGTCTGTTCTAATATCAACGAATTGTTTCTGCTTTAATTTTTTGGAATAAAACTGAAATTTGATGATCTGACCTACTCCGTATTGTTTGATCAGGTAATTTCTTTTACTTTATTGAAGGCAACAGGCTACAGTCCTGGTCCCTGGATATTTGTGGGACTTGAATATATACATATTTTCTGATCAGGTACTTTGTTTGCCATTCTAATGATCTTTCCATATATTCACGGTCTGATGACTCATTCTTACCTTTTGAAGGTGACTTCTTCATTTTCTTAGTGTGTTTTTGCCTTCTCTTTGACCAGGTGCAAACATTGTGAGATCAAATCCCATTTCTGCTTGTTACTATTGAATTGGAATTTGAAAGTTCTCAAGTCATCTGGGTCTGAGCTCCATCGGCTCATTGGGCCTTGCAAGGAAAAATTTGTTGCATTGGTTGGAATATGGCAACTCTGACACACACCAATTCTACACGGATGTACTCTTGGTGGTGGGACAGCCATATTAGCCCCAAAAATTCTAAATGGCTTCAGGAAAATCTCACTGGTATTATTTTTTACTTAACTCGTATTATCCATTAATAATATTTGCTTTTGTTGGTGACTCAAAGAAGAAGATACGAGCTTCACTACTGTTTTTTGTTTCTTTGATGCTCTGTATTTACACTCTTTGGAACTTTGCCTAATTTGCACGATCCTTCTCTCTTTCCTGGAGATACCATTTCGTACTTTGGTATTTGCATTTCCAGCAAACTCTCTTATTAGCGTTCTTCATTTGTCTTCATTTCATTGATTTATTTAAACAGAGAAGTATGGCTTCTCTTCCTTCCTTTCTTTGTGGGTTTGTCGTGTTATTCACAGATTTCTCAATTACTTGACAGATATGGATGCCAAAGTTAAATCAATGATCAAGCTTATTGAAGAAGATGCTGATTCCTTTGCAAGGAGGGCAGAGATGTATTATAAGAAACGCCCAGAGCTTATGAAACTGGTAGAAGAATTCTACCGTGCATATCGTGCACTGGCTGAGAGATATGATCATGCAACTGGGGTCATTCGACAGGCACACCGAACAATGGCGGAAGCTTTTCCAAATCAAGTTCCCCTCGTGCTTGATGATTCGCCTGCAAATTCTGCTCCTGGGGATCCTCGAACACCTGAATTCGCCCCTGTACGGGCATTTTTTGAGCCTGATGATTTGCAAAAGGATGCTTTGGAGTTCTCAGCAGCTCATTCAGAAGATGCCAAGAGGAATGGTATATCTTCAGAAGAGCCAGATTCCATAATGAGAAGAAAGGGTTTGAAACAGCTGGCTGATCTCTCAGGTGACCGTGCTAAGTTTGCAGAAGGGAAGGTGAGAAAAGGCCTCAAGTTTCACGAGGCATTGGATACCAAACAATGCTTGCAAAAGAATGAGAAACAGCCTGAGCAGGGGGGTGAATCCAAGGAGATTCTGACATTAAAGGAAGCCCTTGCCAAAGTAGAAGCAGAGAGGGAAGCTGGCCTGATAAAGTACCAACAGAGTTTGGAGAAACTGTCAGTCCTGGAATCAGAAATCTCTCATGTCCAAGAGCATTCAAAAGGACTTAGTGAACATGCAACCAAAGCTGAAGCTGAGGTTGAAACACTGAAAGAAGCCCTAGCTAAGTTAGAAACTGAAAAGAAAAATAGTCTTCAGGAGTATTGCCAGTGCTTGGACAGGATATTAGACCTTGAAAGTATTCTATCTCATGCGCAGGGGGATGCTGAAGAACTTAAGCAAAGGGCCTGTAAAGCTGAAACTGACACTCAGTCCGTGAAAGATGAACTCGGGAAGGTCCTAGTAGAAAAGGATGTTGCACTTGATCAGTATATGAGCTCTTTAGAGATGATATCAAACTTGGAGCACAAGTTACAATGTACTGAAGAGGATGCCAAGATGTTGAAAGAGCGAGCTGAAAAAGCTGAAAATGAGATTGAAAATCTGAAGCAAACTATTTCCAAATTGGCTGAGGAGAAGGAAGCTGCACAAATTCAGTACAGGCAGTGCTTGTGTACTATCTCTGTTTTAGAGCGTAACCTTTCTACTGCTCAGGAGGAGGCCCAACGGCTAAATATTGAGATAGAGAATGGAGTTGCCAATTTAAGGGGTGCCGAGGAGCGTTGTCTTCTGTTAGAGAAGTCTAATCAATCCCTTCACTCGGAGGTAGAATCTCTGATGCTCAAGATGGGGAATCAAAGTCAACAACTTACAGAGAAGCAGAAAGAACTGGGGAGGCTCTGGACTTGCATACAAGAAGAGCGTTTGCGTTTTGTAGAGGCTGAAACTGCTTTCCAGACATTGCAGCATTTGCATGCTCAAGCCCAGGAAGAGCTACGGTCATTGGCTACAGAGCTGCAGAATAAGGTCCAAAACCTGGAGGAGGTAGAAACTCATAACAAGAGTTTGCGGGATGAAGTATTAAAGGTCATGGATGAGAATAAGGGCCTTGATGATCTTAATGTAAATTCAGCAATCACCATAAAGGATTTGCGAAATGAAATCTCTAACCTAGGGGAAGCTAAAGGGAAACTGGAGGAGGAGGTTGATCTTCGAGTGGACCAAAGAAATGCTCTTCAGCAAGAAATTTACTGTCTGAAAGAAGAATTGAATGATTTGAACAAGAAGAACTCAGCTATCATGGAACAGGTGCATGCAGTTGGCTTGAATCCGGAAAGCCTGGGGTCATCCGTGAAAGAATTGCAGGATGAGAACTCAAGTTTGAAAGAAACTTGCCAGAGAGAAAAAGCTGGAAGGATAGCTCTTTTGGAGAAATTGGTAATTCTAGAACAGCTTCTTGAGAAAAATTCCATTCTGGAGAATTCCTTATCAGATTTAAATGCTGAACTTGAAGCTCTTAGGGAAAAAATAAAAGCTCTTGAGGAATCTTGTCAATCGCTTTTAGAAGAGAAGTCATCACTTACTGATGAGAATGTCTCACTAAAATCTCAGCTTGAGGTAGCCAATGAGAATCTGGAGCAACTCTCGGAGAAGAATACTGTGCTTGAGAACTCCCTCTCTGATGTGCGTGATGAACTGCAAGGATTGAGGACCAAGTCAAGGGGTCTAGAAGATTCTTTTCAGTTACTTGTGGATCAGAAGGCTACTCTTGCCAGTGAGAATGATATCTTGACTTCTGAATTGGGAAATGCCCAAGTGAGACTGGAAAACCTGGAGATAAAATATGCGGAACTGGCAGAAAAATACTCTGTTCTGGAGAAGGAGAAACTGGTATCTGTTTCTAAGATAGAAGAGCTAGAGATTTCTCTGGAAATGCAAAAACAGGAGCATGCCAAGTTTGCACGATTAAGTGAGTCAGAGTTGGCTAGTCTTAAAAGTGAGATGGATCTCTTGCAAGAGGGGCTTGAATGGACAAGGACAGAATTTGATAAGGAGCTGCATAAAGCATTTGAGTCTCAAACTGAGATATTTATTTTGCAAAGATGTGCACAGGACCTAGAAGAAAGAAATCTTTGTCTGTGGACTGACTATCAGAAACTATCAGACACATCTACATCAATGGAAAGCACAATTTCGGAGTTAAGGCAAACTAATCTTAGTCAAAAAGTTGAGATAAAGTCTATATCTGATGAAGCCAGCACTTTCAGGATGAGGATATTCCAGTTGCTAAAATCTCTTGAGATTGCTTTAGACCTTGACTGTGCAGAGAGGAGTGAACAAGACCAAATTGATTTCAGTTACATATTAAATAAAGTTGGACAAACTAAAAAATCTTGCTGTGAAACTAAGGAAGAAAATCAGCGGCTGTCTATGGAGAACTCAGTTCTTGTCACAATTCTTGGGCAACTAAAGTTGGAGGGTGAAAATCTTGAGAAGGAGAAAAGCATCCTTGACCAGGAGCTCAGGAGCAGGAGTGAGCAGTTGGCTGTATTGCAGAGTGAAGCCCTCATGCTTCACGAGAGGAATGAGGAACTGAAGTCAAAGGTGATGGAGGGAGGTCACAAAGAGGAAGTTTTGACAACTCAAATTTTAGATTTACGGAAGGAATTATTGGAGTCACAAGGTTCATACCAAGATTTGCAGACACAAAATATAAACACTCTGGAAGAAAAAGAATCCTTGAAAAAGGAGTTCTTGCTCTTGCAGGAAAAAAATCAAACTCTGGAGGAGGGAAGCTCTCATTACTACGAGGAAATGTCATCCCTTGGCTTCCTCTTGTTTTTGCTCAGAGATTTTGTGGATGAGAAGTCTGTGGAGTTCAAAGCATTGGCCAATGACTTGCACAATCTGAACGGTATCAATGACACCATTAGGCAAAAGTTGGCTTTGACAGAGAGGATGTTGGAAGACATGCTAATTAAAAAAGAAAGGGAACTGCAGCAACTTTGCGAAGAGCGTGAGAACACAAAAATTCAGGAGGAAACTTTATGTTCTGAGCTTCAAATGTTAATGAAAGAGACTGAAATGTGGGAGGCAAGTGTTCTGGAGGTCTTTGGGGAATTGCAGATTTCTAATATCTGCCAAATTCTATATGAGCAGAAGGTTCGCGAGCTCAGTGAAGCATGTAAGTTTGTTAAAGGTGAACTCAGTTCCAGAGACATTGATGTCAAGCTTCTAAAAGAAAGAGCAAGTATATTAGCCAGTGAAAATGTAGGGCTAAATGCACAGTTGGCTGCATATGGGCCTGCCATTTCTTCTCTGAGGAAATGCATATCATCCTTGGAAAAACACACCTATCTGAACAGGAAGTTTGAGAAACCTGAAAATAGGGAATTGGAGGTATGTGTGTTTATCTAATAGGCTTTTTATTTCTATTTTGACTTGATTTATTCTAACATATTTATTATGGAGATGTATTAAAGTTTCTAATCTCAGGAATGTTGGAATTGTTGATTGTGTTATACTTGAAGCATTCTTGCTCAAATGATATGGTTGCAAAAATAAGGATTTTAGGTTTCTATTTCTTGTCATTCCTTTCATTTAATTCTTCCATAATGCCCTGAATGAGAACCATGTAAGCCACCATATGTCAAAGCTACAAGTGGTATGCTGCATTATCTTGCTTTTGAAGCTTTTCTCATCTTCCACTCTTAAAATCATGAACCTACAAATCCTATGCAGTTGCAGCGGGGAAGTTTCTATTTATGTGTAGGTTTATTGTGATGATGAAGTTCATTTGGCATACCTTGATGCTTTTAGCTTATTGAGTTAAAACTCTTTAGTGCTGATAGGCCAACCTGCTTTCTAGTTGTGATCATTGTTCTCTACTGATGCTCATTCAGTTCTTCTTGGTTTCTATACATTATATGATTTTTGATGGAATCCTGTGTGGAATTTGGGAATTATTTGTCTTAAACTGGCCTATTCTTGGGGACTGGAATAGTTGCTGTAATAGTTGGTCATTTGGTTCCTATCATCATAGCACCTCTTTTTTTCATCCTCCTCAGATACAAGAAGTGGAAAATGAAATGTCTAATTGTTACTTCATAAATGTATGCTATTTGCCTTTTCAATCTAACTGTCAATTCTAAATTCCTTGGTTTTTCTTCTCCTGGTCGTGCATAAAATGCAATAATTGATATCATTGCCTGCTAAATAAACAGCAACGAAATGGACCCAACTTTTAGTAAATAAAACTGGAAGTGCACGCCATCTGCTGCAAAAATTGGAACTGATGATCTTTTGCTTGTATTCTAATTATTTTTCCCTCAGGAGGCTGTACATTCAAGCAAAAGCAACATAAATGATGATGAGGATGCAACAGTGCCTGATCCAATCTCATACTTGCAAGATTTGCAGAAGAAAGTGCAGTCCATTGGAGAGGCAGTAACTCAAACAGAACATCTCCTGGTCCAGGAAAATTTGAATTTGCATTCGGAGCTGGAGGCTGCGATGCGACAAATTGCGGAGTTAAAATCTGAGAGCAGCCTGCTTGGGAGAAACCGTCATCGAACATCTGAAATGTTTGAAATGGACAATGGACTTCTGACAAAAGATATTATGCTGGACCAGGCATCTGAAAGTTCATCATATGGAATTAGCAGGAGGGAACAGGTTGAAGCTGATAACCCACATTTTGAGTCCTGGGAAACTGCTGAGCAAGATGGCATCATTGATCTTAATGTTAGCAAGGCGAATAAGATGGCCTATCCATCCACTGAGAGAGATGAAAGTTTCCATCGGGCTAAATCAGTGAAGAAACAGAAGAATGATCACCCCGCCTCAGATGCACTAGTTGAAAAGGAATTAGGGGTTGACAAATTAGAGATTTCGACGAAATCTACTGAACCACTTCAAGAAGGGAACAAGAGGAAGGTCTTGGAGAGGCTTAATTCTGATGTTCAGAAATTGGCAAATCTTCAAATAACAGTGCAGGACTTAAAGAAGAAACTTGAGATTATTGAGAAGAGCAAAAAGGGGAAGTCCATGGATGAATGTGATATTTTGAAGGAGCAGCTGGAAGAAGCAGAGGCTGCCATCTCAAAGTTATTTGATCTCAATGGCAAATTGATGAAAAATATTGAAGGTACCCCCTTATCTTCTAATGCCAAGTCTTCAATGGAGCCAGAAGAAAATGGTAGTGTCAGAAGGAGAAGAATCTCCGAACAGGCGCGGAGGGTATCTGAAAAGATCGGAAGATTGCAGATGGAGATCCAAAAGATACAGTTTGTGTTATTAAAACTTGATCATGGAATCGAGGGCAAAGGCAAGACCAGACTTTCCGAGTCTAAAAGAAGAGTACTGCTCAGAGACTATCTCTACGGTAGTGCGGTGAGATCAAGCCACCGGCGTAAGAAAGCACCCTTTTGTTCATGCGTACAGCCTGCAACTAAAGGAGACTGAAGAATTTGCATCCATAGACAGCTTTTTGTGTTTTGAGTAGCATAATTGTCCATACAATTATTTACTAGCTAGGTTTAGATCACCTCTGTTATTGTGTCACAAACAAATTTTATTCTCTCCTATATGCATAAAGAAACGGCTGTATATTTCAAGCCCGTCTTCAGAAATAAGTTGCTTTTCTTCATGTGATTGTGATTTTCATTCAGTCTCGCGTTTCTAATTTATCATGGGTACCTTATTTCCTTTCCTCACTCGTTGCTGCTCTTTCTAATGAATTTCCCATGGTAGGAACTGCATAGTACAGAAGGCATAAGCCTTAAATCGAACTACTCGATTAGCCTTGGGCGCCACGACTGTACGGGCAGGAAAAAGAATGCCTTTCTTTTCCACTTTGCTCTTCAAACGTGATAAATCCACGTTATAGAATATCCTTTGGATTTTCTTCTGGCAAAGCCCGTTCTTTCTTCATCCCTTGGCCCTTCTATTTTTCTGTGTGCTTGTCTTGAGAGTTTGGAACTCTAAAAAGAGAGCAAATGGCAAAGCAAGATGTGCTGCTTGAATACTTGTTTCATAACCAATCACTATAAATTCATCATGCGCAATTAGTGCAAAAGAAGAGGTTAGGCGAGAAAATAAAACAAACAACAGAGGTGATGATATGCATTAAGCCTTTTGCTGCAAATGTTTAGCTAAGTTTGCCCTCAAAATTTTCCCCAATGGGTCAGCTTGCTTGCACCTTTGCCCTGTATATCCTGAGTCATGGTGACAGGACAAGGCAATATCGGAACTGAAACAATCTCCACAGTCAATAACAATATTGTGAAGTAAACAACAGACCAAGATGATGCTTGGCAATTTCCTCTTATCAGGTCGCCACATAACCTTGTTGAGAATTCTCCAACTGCCCTTCAGCAGCGAGAATGCCCTCATGGCTACTGATCTTGCAGCCTCATGCATCTTATTGAAACCTATCATAGAAGCTGAGAGTTCATCACCTTCATAGGGAGTAATAAGCCAGGGAAGAAGAGGGTAAGCAACACCACCTACTATATATTCCCGAATGTCTGTTCCTTCAAATAATCTTCTGAAACTTCCATTCAACCGGTCCCCAGACTCGCAAAGTTTGTAGAAACCAGAGAACTTCAAAAGTCTCGAGAAGGTCATTCCCCCTGGCCAACCTGTCACAATGTCTAAGAATCTCATCTCATTATCAACAATTCCCTGCAAGAACATGCTGAAATTGTTTTCTTGATCACACCAATCATCAGAAGTTTGAACTGCAGGAAGGGTCATTACAATATGTGTTGCATCAATTGCTCCACAGCAATTTGGCAACCCAAATGATGCATCAAATTCAGACTTTATCTTCTCCATTTTACTGGAGCTGGGCCAATTAAGGTGATGCTTAGCACGTTCTTCCAGCGCCTCAATGAATCTCCAGGTCACCTGAGAAACAGTGGACTGCCCAACTCCAAAGGAAGCTCCCACTGAAACCTGAGATTCACCGGAAGCTAATCTTCTTAACGCAATAGCAACTTGCTTCTCCACACTAAGAAGCCTTCCTTCAATATTAATGAGACCCGAAGGAGGCCTTGAGATAAGATCTTCTCTTACGAGCGAGCATATATACTCAAAAGTCTTCTTCGATACCCTAAAGAAATATTTGAATCCTTCTTCTTCATTAGAAGGCACACTCGAGTCTGCAGAGATGTGAAGTGAAAAACAATTGAGGTTTCCGGTTTTGAGCTAACCGAGAATAAACTGATGGATAACAGTAGCACTATTAGGTAACATCATTTTCAAACAGCCTTTTTCCTTGGCTTGGACTTTGCCAAGTTCAAATCTTGATAATGCACAAAAAAGATGGATCCTTTTCTTGGTAGGAATAACAAAGATAGATCAGCAGACTAAGGAATCATGACCTTCAAAATCAAGCTAAAAGTTCAATTGTCGTAGTATAATAATCTCTTATTTGTGTATACAAATTCAACACTAGTACCCTAAAAATGGAAGCAGCTTTCACTTGGTAAAGACATGAAGTGATCAATCTAGAAGAGGATAAGAGAAAAAGGAAACCTGGGACCGAAGAATTCTTGTTCCAGAAAGAATCCCACCAATCGGAATCAATGGCGGCTCCATTCTCTAAAGGGACACTTCTGACGCTCTTGGTCTTGCTCTTCTTGTTCTTGATTTTCTTAAATTTCTTCGCTTCTTTCTTCGTTTTCTTGGATTTTTTTGGAGGGGCCATTCGATCATCACAATAATTCTTTCACCACTGTAGTCTCCACTCTTCGGACACTGCTTTCGGCATGCCACGGACCATATAGCGGGCCGGCATTTTACTTTCACAGAGATAATCTAGAAAATCGTGTTTACTCCTCCCAAAGCGCAAAATTACAATGAAAGGACAATTTGTTTTTGGAGGAGAAAAAGTAAAAGAAATTAATTGTTTTATAAGGGCGTGTTTGATGGAAATTTGTCTAAATAAGATTTTATAAAAAAGATGTCAACAGAGCGTTTGTAGTCCAACGGTTAGGATAATTGCCTTCCAAGCAATAGACCCGGGTTCGACTCCCGGCAAACGCATGTTTTTCTCACCGAATTCTGCAAGCCCGGAAAGTTATCATCTATTGGCCCACGTCCCCGCAAATAGTCCTCGAGTTTTGCCTCCTCTAACGGAACTCTCATTAATTGATCAATCCCATGATAATCCAATATTTAAGATCTTTTGGCCCAAGTCTCTTAAACTGGTAGAATCCCAAATCTGATTTTCCGTCCCAATAAAGGAGAATTTTTCTCCTTCGGCCCATTATTTAAGAACTCTGTTTCCCTTCCATGAGCTTCTGTCGTCGTGTTTTTGGTAAATTTGTTGTAGATGGTTAATCAACTTCTTTTTAGCAGCAAATTTTGTTTATTTTAATATGTTTTCTTAGACATATTTTCCATTCCCCTCACAAACTTACAAACAAATTCTCCCTCAAATAAAGTATTTTACGACTCATTTTTTTATGAAATTAAATACGTTTTACAAACAAATAATTTCTTTTCATTTAAAACGAAATAATCAATGGTATATTTGAATAGTTTTTAAACCAAAAAGATTTATATTTTTTTTACTTTGAATCTTATATATTTTTTTCATAAATAATTCACTTTTACTATTTTTAATACAATTCAACTCAAATAAAAACTCAATACAGAAATAACCTAAAGGAGATTGATTGGTCAATGATTTCTCTGAAAAGTCAAATTCCTTCACCCACTTGGGGTATTTGGGTTCAAAATTATGTCAATATATTTCATTATATACGTAAATACATCTCGCAAAATGATAAATTAGGTTGGCCTGCGTGAACAATTGTTTGTTCTCTGGCCAAAACTTGTATTTAGTAATTAAATGAAATGTTAATTCGATGCACAGTTCAGACAACATTGTTACTCCATTTGTCTGCTTCATCTGCCGCAGATTTTGCCTTGCATGTGTGAAGAAGGAAGTTGCATGATCCAACAGCTTCCCCTACAGTTAAAAACATCCATTCCTGACCCAATGCCTCCACAAATTTGGCTTTGTTCAACTTCTTCATCACCTCTGCTCCCGGGTTCGCCAGGGCAAGCTTCATCCCTCTGCGATCAATGTTCTTCTTCACCTCTTCAAGCATGCTAATCCCGCTCGTGTCAATGTTTCCCACGGCTGCCAATAAAACAGTACCAGATTCATCACTATGATCTTAAAGTTAGGCATACTTGGGTTAAAATTACAATTTATATGGATTATACAGTGCTTGCTTACCGCTCAAATCAAGAATAACATACTGTAGGCTGGCTTCTCCCGATGAGTTTAACTCATCTTCCTCTTCGTCCATCCATCTTGAAATCCTAGGATCAAAAAGATCGTATTGTTTTTGGTTAGATTGCGGCTTCCATTGAATGCACGGGTAGTTGGTTTAGCTTATTGGTGTTGTGAATTGGTCATTACCTTTCTCGCAAGTAGCCCGCATTGGCGAAATAAATTGGAGCATCGATCTCAAGAACGAGCATCCCAGGAACTGTTTTGGCATTGGGATATTGATCCACGCTGCGGTAGATCTTAGTTTCTGGGAGGTTGCCAAGAACTACAGTCTTAGGCCTCGCAACAAAAAGCAGCACCCTGAGCAATGAAAGGCCAACCTGCATTCCGGTGCACCGTGGATCCACCGTTAATTGGTTGGCTTTGGATTACTTGTAAAGGTAACTAAATCAGTAATGATTTGCATGGTAAGATTAATATATTACCGCAATGCCTAAGCCGATTTCGAAGCTGCCAAAAACAACACCAATGTATGCACTGATGCAGACTAAGAAGTCGAATTTGTCAATATGCCAAAGGTGAATTGCAGCTTCGTAATCTATGAGGCCGAGCATGGCTGCGATTATAATGGATGACAAGACCACCAGCGGGGTGTAGTGGAACAGTGGGGTAAGGAACAAGAGTGTGATCATCACTGCAAATGCCATTACGATATTGGATACTGCAGTTTTGCATCCTGCGTTGAAGTTCACTGCTGATCTCGAAAATGGCCCTGAAATTTCATTCATTTGCACCAAAAATTAGCCAAATGGCAATCCCCAATTGGGGTAATGGATTTCTTCATCATTTCTCATTGAGCTGAGATGTTACCAGTAGTGAGATAACAAGAGGTGAAAGAGCCGACAATATTCATGGTTCCAAATGCAATCATCTCTTTGTTTCCATCAATATGGTAATTCTTGAACATAGCAAAGCTTCTGCCCACCGCAATTCCTTCCTGTTAAAAGTAGTACGTTCAATCCTGCTTCAAGTTAGCGGATAGCAGTTGATACTCTATGATTATGATATATGTATCTCGGACTAACAGGCATAATATTCAATTGAAGGCCGATGAAATGACGTTCTATTATTATTGTTATTATGAACATAGTGCATGATTCATGAATAAAAAATATTCAATTTGAGACGGTAACCGTAATACTGTAGAAGGCAGGCAAGTTGGCTGAGGGGCTTACAGCAAGAGCGATGACACCCGTGACGATGCCAGTTTTAATAGCGGTTGTCAGATAAGATGATCCAAAGGTCAGATCCATTATCGACGGAGGATTTAGCCCTTTCTTCAACTTTCCTATCTGCGGTTTTTTCATCAAAACCAAAAAGAATAAGTAAATACTACCCAGAATAAAGAAGGCTGCGAAGGGGCCCGAAACTGCAGTGTTCTAATCATGTTCCCGGTCAAGAACAAAATTCACAGGGCCCACCGCTACCCAAGCCCACATTCTTTATTACAAAAGAAAGGAACCATTATTGGGAAAAACCCCGCCCACCCACCTTTTCTAGATAACATAAGCTCCAATAATTTGTGTGAAAAGAAAGAAGTACAAAATGGATCGATTCATATAAGTCGTCAATTGATCTGTTGGACGGTCAAGTATATTCAGCCAATCATCATACTATGATAATAAGAATAAGAATGCTAGAATTAGACATCTTGATAAGATGCCTCAACAGCAAAAGTCCAAATCCAAGCATCTGCACAAAATAGGTGGCCATTTTTCTTGCTCAATCTGCGTTCTGCATGCTTGCGTGACTAAATTTGATACCACGAGGTCCATGTCATGACTGAGTTTTGTCAATTAAAATAACTTTAAATGGCTTAATTAAAAGTATTACAAGTTGTGAAAGGAAATTCTCACCACTTGAACACCGTGGCGTTCAGCATGCGTCACGTAAACAAGAAGACTTGCCAATATGACAGATGTCAGAGGAGCCATTGCCGATATCCAGAAGAGCTTCGGTTTGCTTTTGCTCTGCATTCCATCAAGCGTCAAGAGCGCATTAGAATTAAGCATTTCTAGACAGTTGAACACAAAGATATTACTACTTCAATATCATGAGTCATAACCTCAAGTGGACTGGCGGCCATAATTGTACTTTGGTAGATTAGTAATAAGGTTGCTCGAGACTTATAAGACTATTAGGTGATTATTTTAAGCATTAGAATCTATCCGGGTTCCATATGGGGTAGAGTGGGTGAAGTCAGCCAGTGGATATCATCGTCTCAAACTCAGGGATTTTTGATCAACTAATTAAGTTCCAAGAAACTACCAAGTATTAGTGGTGCAAAAAGAAGAATTACCGAATAAGATAAGATAAGAGAGAAAGAGGTACTTTAACCTGAAATACTTACAAAGAATCTAGCCAGGAGGAGGTAGAAAAGGAAACAACATCCCAACACTGCACTTTGCCATCTCCACTGCAAACAAGTTTTGGTAGCCGTCAGATAATTAATTAAGTACTAATTAATGAAGCATGTTGTGTTAATATCGCAAGTGAAGGGACGAGACCTGATGGGTTTGAGTGAAAACCGAACGCATGACAGAGATAACATCTGTCTGATGAGTAAAATGGTCAAGTCCCAGTATGCCTTTTAGCTGCTGAAGGCACACAACTGTAGCAGCGCCAGCCATGAAACCTACTATCGTTGCATGCGACAGAAAGTCCACAATGAACCCTAATCTGAAAATAAAATGGAAAAAGATGATCTCGTCAATAGATCATAGTATTGGTTAGCCAGATATTCTATAGATCTTGCTTGACCAATCACTATCCAAAGGGACCAAAGAGAATTTCTTGTGAACATAAACATACGGATGCCGTAAGAAAAATTAATTCTGGAAGATTTGGACTTTCTCAATGATTTTTGTTTGCTTGCCTGCAGAGCATGCATGGCATAGGAATGCGTGTCTGTTACTCTTGCAGACATGGAGAGAAGGGAGAGGGAGAGAAGAATACGAAATGTTCAATCGTCAAATCATTTTTGCCATATTAGATTGGAGTTTAAGATTATTCCTAGTAATTAATGCAACGAATTCATGAATAAACTGACCTAACGATTCCCAGAGCCGCTTGAAATACTCCGGCGAAGAATGTGGCTGTGAAAGCCAGATGAATATAAAGTGTTGGGTTCTCGTTTGCATTAACTTCATTCCCCAGCATGGAAGCGGTGAGAAGAGACGCAACAGCGACAGTCCCAACTGCTAAATCTCTAGAACTTCCCATTACTGCGTAAACCAGTGCCGGAACGAAGCTGGAATCTGCAAATTATCAAACAAGCAAATCATTTTAACGTCCATATATATTACTCCACTCCTGAAAATTGGTGTTTCTCTTGAAAAAGTTTCAAGAACTCGTCTCACATAGGCCGAGGATTGGTGGCAAGTTGGCTAGCTTCGCATAACTGATGCCCTGAGGAATTGCGAGGCTGGCTATGGTGATCCCAGCTATGAGGTCGGACTTCAAGAAGTCTAAACTGTATCGAGGACCCCATTCCAGGATGGGGAAGATGTACTGGAGTCCTAACATGAGCTTTTTCCGGGGTGGCTGGTTCTTGAATTGCCGTAATGGATCATCAGGAAATAAGGTTTCCTTCACCGTCTTCTTCAGTGACTTGAGAAATGGTTGCGGTGGTGGGATTGAGACAGGATATGTAGTCTCAAAATTCGCAGATGGGTATGCAAAATCTGAATTGCCCATCTCTCAGCTGTATGTTTTACTTGATTCTGTGCAGAAAAACGCTTGTCTTCAAAGGTGGAAATGCAGTATAATACTCTCTTTTATCTTAAGCGCTAGGCTTGAATGGCATTGGTCAAACTAATTGAAAGTAATTGTGTGTGTGGGGAAAAAGGAATGATGAATTGGATTGAGATAGGAGAAGAGTGGTGGCCTGAAACATTGAGCTGACGAGCTTTATATAGAAAGGATCGCGAACGAAGTTGGATCCCATTATTCGGTGCGCCGTGGGACCAATTTCCCAATTCTTGAATTTGCATATGGAACGTAATGTCACAGGTAGAGAAAAAAAGAAGTGTTTCGTTCAAAATTTAACTGCTAACCAACCCGGGCCGTGGGTCTCGCCTATAAATATATTTAAATTAAATTTTATTATAAAATTAATATAAAATTTTTTATTTTTATTTTATTTTTATAAAATTAAGATAAAATTTTTTAAAAATAAATTATATCCAACCCTACCTTACCCTAAATGGATGTGGGCTAGCTTTCCCTATATGGCTGTCGGGGACATCACGGCTGGCTAATATTGACTTGATGCAGTAACTATAACAAGTACTCCTTACGTATGTGATTGGTTTGTAATATTTTATTTTTTAATAATACCGATGGTTACAATCTTTTTACTTCACGCTATTAGAATATGTATAAATTTTACCCGTGTTAGGGACAAATAAGGAAGCATTTGATTAGTTTAAAGGGAGAGAAGAAAGCTGATGGACTGAATCTGACCTTTCTGGGCTTTGTAAAAAGTCATTAGATGATTGAGAAATGATGGTTTCAGCTCTTTTACGATTGTGCCTACCCATTCCTGATATTTTCACAGAAGGAATTGACCAAGAATTGCTGATTCAAGTTGACCGCTCACCAAGACCTTTCCAAGAAAGGGGTTCAAAGCTTTGGATCCAGTTTTGGTTTGTTTGCTGTACTAGCTTAACAATTTCACAATCACTTGTTATAATGATCACTGGTGATGAGACACAACTTGGCAAAGTCATATTGAAGGGAAGAATTGGCTTTGTGTATATGTGTCTTTATCTGCCCTGCCTTGGAATGGCCTAATTTCTTTGGAGTAATTATACATGATTTTGTCTTCTTGGTTGGTCTAATCTGCTTAGATAGCTTGCTAAGTTAGGCAGTGCTCGGTGTCTGACCGCTTATTCACGAGTCCAATACCAACTAATCTAAAAGCCAATGCCACTAAGTGTGGAAATCCAGATTCCAGGTAGTTCTCAGTTTGGAAAGATCTGATGACAGCTTAAATATTCCACAACCGAGCTGAGTTGTCTTGGCTTCTTAGTCCTGTGGCTTATCTCGATTATTAAAATTGATTCTGAATTATCAAAAAAAAAATCACTTTTGTAAAAAAGCTGTTTTAAAGATTAACACTCCTTCCGTCCAAGAATAAATTTCCAGCTTTCTACTCACTCTGCTTCAAAAAATAAAACTTTTTTACTCTTTTTTTCATCCAAGAAAATTACCATAAATGTAATTTTCTCATTCTCTATTTCATTAGTAGAATTAATTAAATATATAATAAAAAATATATATGTAACTTATTTTCTTCTTTCTTAATCTATGCAAAAAGTATCAAAATGTCTTATATTTTAAAATAAAATGAGTATATATTTTTTATAGAAAAAATTAAACATTTAATTTTGGACCAAGGTAATATAAAATTCTTATCTTCAATAATGTTAATAAGTAAAAGTAATTTTCAAAAACACTTACAAATAACTTGTTAAAAACGGCTTTCTTAAACTGCAGGGTGACTATTTTTATTTATTAATTTTTTAAAAATTTTTAAAATTCTCTCAATTTTCTCTCCCTTAAAAATAATTTTAAAAAACTTTTACCCTATTAATTAGTCTAAAATAAAAATAAAATCTTGAAAAAGGAAAAAATTTTTAAAATGAAAACAAGGTGAACCAGCAGAAGGCTCCCCAAGAAGGAAAAGAATAAGAAAAGAAGAAAATTATTTTCTCCTTGGGAACCCTCTTCCTAAGAAGACCAAATTAAAAAAAAAAATAGAAGAAGAAGGAAATGCAGAGAACAGGGCACAACAGCCTCCGACAGCGCTTGCGGGGGTTTCTGGGAGCCTCCCCTGAGGTTGCCATCGGGGGCCACTGAGGTCGCCCTAACGGCGCCTTGGGAGCAACTTCTAGGGCCCCCCGACGCGACGGTACTATCAGGGCTGCTGTTCTTCTACAACTTTTTTTGTTTCTATGTGTGTTTTCTTGGGAACCGAACGAAGGTTTCCCTTAAAAAAAACTTCTTCTTTTTTTTAACTTATGTATTTCTTTTTTATTTTTTATTTAAGAAGGTGGTTCTTTTTGTATTTAATTTTTAAAATTTTTTATTTTTATTTTTAATTTAAATTAATAAATAAATTAAAATTTTATTTAAAATATTATTTTAAAAAATTAATACATAAAAAATAATTATTATAATTAAAAATTTATTACACTGCAATCAACAAATTCCAACTAAAATCACGGGCAAGGTTTTCCTTTGGCTCTAGACAAAGAGAACAACTGTCCGTAGCAACATCTTGCAATTGTTAATGTTAAGGCACAAAAGAAATTCAGTCATGGAGACTGCAAAGATTCTGAATGTCCTAAAGGTCTGCTCCTCTACCGCAACTGGATGCCGCTGCTGCATTTCCTTTTTCAAATGTTCTCAACTAAAATTTAATTTTAAAAATAAATATATTCTTTTATATAATCCCCATAATTAATTCTCTCCATCTAAAAAAAAAGTAATTTCACCAACACATAATTCTAACAATATACTATAACATTCTCAATCAGCAAAGACAAAGTGACACATAGAGTCAAGTATTTTATTTTCTTAAATATTTTTATCAATTGTAGAGTCAAATTTTATATTTAATTCTAAATAAAAAATATATTTGATATTCTCTTCATTTTAAAATATATCAAAATTTTTATAAATTTTAAAAATTATTTTTATAAAATTCAAAATCATAATAAAAAAAGAACACGGACTCACTAGGAAGAATATGCAATTAATTTTCAGTACGTCACGCCAACATCTGAAGTTGGATGAAGGCCGGCGCTGGCTGTCTAACTTTTAACCATATGTTGCACATGTTATTTTCGACAAACTTGTTTAGTCTTCTCAAGCAATACTCTCAAACGGGTCGGTCTGTTTCGCTAGTTGAACAGTAAAATGGTCTGAAACAGGTTAATTTATTTAATCTGCGAGCTGAAAATTCTCATTCTACAGCTCGCTACAGTAAGTCTACGGGTTAAACAGATCAATCCACACACTTTATAAAACGACGTCTTTTTGTAAAAAAACGCATTAAAATAGTATTGTTTTTTTAAAAAAATTAAAAATATTTTAAAAATATCAAAATAGCGTCGTTTTGAGAAAAAAATTAAAAAAATTAAAAAAACGGATTGGCATGTATCCGACCTGCAGACTAAACGAAACGGGCCAAAAAAATTCACGTTAAAACAAGTCAATATTTACTAAGTTTATATCCGTTCGTATACCTTAAACCTGTGAATTGACCTGAGGGTTGAGGCCCGTTTTGACAGTACTATCCTC
Organism: Rauvolfia tetraphylla; assembly: GCA_030512225.1. Taxonomy (NCBI): domain Eukaryota; kingdom Viridiplantae; phylum Streptophyta; class Magnoliopsida; order Gentianales; family Apocynaceae; genus Rauvolfia; species Rauvolfia tetraphylla. Next base: position 757,304 of record JAJQKT010000037.1, read on the forward strand.
GAGAGCCTTCAGACAGTATTACTATTAAAATGATAGCAAAGCAACCTCAAATGCAATAACACAAGACCATCAGACTTGTCTTTCCACAGTATTCATAGCCACAGTTCTTCAACTGCTTCAAAGGTGTCTTCCTTGCAGCCAAACTAATTACTGAATTGGAATCTTTAAGTTTGGTAGGGCTAAAATGAGGACTGAATAAAAGGGAGAAAGAAAGTAAATTAAAATGAATTATCTAGCTATGTAGTATGGTTAGAACGGTAAAATGGAGAAGAGTAAACGAGGAGGTAAGTCCAAAATACTAATTACTAGATTGACCTCACGTTTAAACATAAAAATAAGAAAAAATTGATAATTCTCTCCTCCTTTTTCCTCTTCCCCTCATCCCCCAAAATAAAGAGAAGGCAGAGAAAAGTACTTCCTCTGGCTAGGTGAACTATTTGTACCCTTTTCTCTCTAGTCTGCTTTTCCTGGAGTGGTTGACATTACCTTAATTACTTTTTGATAATTATTAACTTGTTGGAACTTCAAACTAGTAGTAAAATTTTCTTTATGAGTACATATGTCAAAGGAGATATAGCTGACCTTTTACCTCTCACCTCGTATGTTCTGTTGATCGTAAATGATGGCATGCAGACAAAACAAATCCACCGGTTATGGGTGCAAAATTTCCACCCTTCCTTTCTTCCACTTAACGCGCACTAAACTGCTTGAGAGTATATAGGACAGGAAACATGCATGTCCTTCGTCAAGTGCATGATTTTGTTTTCTTCTTTTTGGTCTCAAGAAAGTGATAATATTCGAATTGCAAGTGTTATCCACTGGCTGCGAAAAAATTGAAGCACATTCTCTTCTAGGGCACTCTCTGCGGCTCTTCCACCTTGATATGCTCCAAAATTTTGCAAGTTTTCTTTGTAGGCTGTTCTTTGTTCCCAGTTCCCCCGATGCAGAAATTTGCAGTCTAAGGAATAATGATGATGAACTATATACTACTACACAAAGAACTTGACACCTTTGCTGAAGGATAAACGACCGACTCCACACTGATGTTCCGGATGTAATCAAAGGTTGGCAGATGCTGACAAGGGTTTGTGATTATACTAGGTAATTAATGTCATAATCTTCATCAAATTTCCCATCAAGTTGTAAGATCATCAGAACGTTGGATATGTCCACCAGCAAGGTCGGTTATATAAAAGTAACCCCGTTTCGATCAAAAGGAATCCAACTGAAGTTGAAAAGCCATGCAGTACTGTACAAACGAGATTAACAACAGTCCTCCTTATGCATTATTTGAGGAACGAAAGTTGACTCGAAGATCTTGTTGGCGCTGCTCAACTTTTGAGTAAGTCAAAATTGGTGGGCTAATTCAAGATTTCGACTACCTAAATATTTACATGTCAAAATTACAGTTCAATATTCTGTGGGTGGTGCTGCTAATTGAAATTTGTAAAATAGGATGCAGAGCTGTCTATAAATAAGCCTGTACCTCAATAAAATTATCTCAAATCTTAATAAAAAATTTTTCTCTCTATATATTTTTCATTATATTCTCTACTTCGTATTTTGGTTCCTTCCTCTTACTACTAATCCTTCATACGAACTTTCAAAATGAATTTTAAAATTAAATTTTTCTTTGGATAGTAAGTGAGACTTGACATCATCAAAAGACAAGGTAACATAATTACCATATAGCATAATTTCTTTGAAGTGTCGATATAAGGGTGATAGAGAAACAATAAGTAGAACAGCTTTATCCTCATCGTCAATTTTAATATCCAAATTCTCCAAATTAATAATAATGGAATTAAATTCATCAAGATGAGATTGGATGTGAGTACCTTCAGACATACGGAGAGTAAAGAGTCGCTCCTTTAAACAGAGTTTATTTGCAAGACTTTTGGTCATGTATAAAGACTCTAATTTATTCCATATACCTGATGCAGTTTTCTCGTTGATGACTTTTCGTAATACCTCACGGGACAAGCATAACTGGATTATGGAAATGTATTTTCATCTATCTCATCCCAATCTTCCTCCGTTATACCTTCTGACTTCTTCGATTTTTCCGCAAGAACTTTTTTTAAGTCATTTTGGATAAGAACAGCTTGCATCTAGACTCGCCAAATAGCAAAATTAATTTTACCGTCAAATTTCTCAATATCGAATTTTTTCGACATTTAAGAAAAATCTCAATTAAATTTTTAGCGCTCTGAGTTTGTAGGGATACAGAGTGCGGAAGCGAAATAAATTCAACCAAAAATTATGAGAAATTAAGAATGACAGTAAAAATGACACCAGAATTTTTAGTTGAATTTATTTCGCTTCTGCACTCTATATCCCTACAAACAATGATACCGCTAAATTCGATAATTGTTTGGACTTATCTGATATCATTGTTTGTAGGAATATAGAGTGCGAAAGAGAAATAAATTAAACCAAATTTTAGTGTCATTTTTACTGTAATTCTTAATTTTTCATAATCTTTGATTTGAATTTATTTCGCTTACGTACGCTATATCTATAGAGATCTATTGTCTTGCATTATTGATTGACTTTGCAGGCTCCGAGAAATTTTTGTTATACAAGGCACAATGAGCGAGCTTTATATTCCAAAACTACAAGTGAGAGCATAAAGTGCGATCTTTTTGTGGATACAGAGAATGTACCAGCATTGACTGATGCTCCTGTGCGCTGGGTGTGGGATCACAAACACCAAAACAAACTCTGTTCTGCCGGAACTGCGTTGTCTTCATCTACAGTTCTGGGCACACTCCCGGGCAATGGAAGATCTACTGGTACCATCATTGAGGGAGCAAGACGTGACATCGGACCCATCTAAACGTGGTTATAACTGCTCTTTGCAACAGAGAATACCAATTGTAGGTTTCAACAGCATATGACAATTTCTTCAACATTAATTCATACTGTAGTTTAGAGGATTTCATGAAGAAAGAAGAATAAGTCGTGACTTCATTGGCTTCAGATATTCTATTGCCTAATTTGGAACGAGGGACACGAAAAATGGTCCACGACCTCATAGAGGGCAGGGAGAGAACACCAAAATTATTGCAAAATTCCATTGATCACTATCAGTTGAAAGAGAACTTGGGGGCCAAGAAGGGATTTCATCTAAAGTGAATAGGATTCTGTTCAAGATTTTCTTCTAGTCCAGTCAATTAATGAAAAAGATTGGACAAACAAAGTTGTCGCCATGAAATGCTCACCAGTTTAAGTTAGTTCCTGAGATTATTTTCTTTTCCGTTCTACAAGAGCTGGAAGAGCTACTCTTGTGATAGCTATCGCTGTTGCACTTGATGGGCATTCAAAGATGCCAGAGCCATAGCTTTGCATATTGTGACCCTAATTAATTTTTTAATATAACAAATAATTACTTATAAAATTTAGATAATTTTTCTTTTTTTGAGGTACTTTTGAAAGTAGAGTTTGATCCAAGTTCGTTTTTCAACATGGTATCAGAGTGATATTGAACCACCTATTTTTTTTAATTTTACGCTCCAAATATCCAGTTATGAACGTGAGAGGGGTGTGTTAAGATACCATATTGATTTCTTAATATAACAATTAATCATTTATAAGATTTGATCAACTCTTCCTCCTTTGAGGTGTCTTTTGAAAGAAGAGTTAAGTACAAAACTGTTTTTCAACACATTCCTGATTATCTTTACCTTTTCTCAGTTTACAAATCGAGGAAAATAATGGGATTCTGAAAACTTACAACTTAAATTCGTGAGGGACTTGGATTCCATGTCCACCTGACCCACCATCTTTAAGTATTCGATTGGATTCTGAAAGAGATGAATTGTGAGCAAAGGCACTCACCAAAGTTGTGAATCAGAAAAGGGTGGTCCAAATATACGTAATATTCAAGCGGGTCGTTTGGAAAAGCAATGGCGCTACCCCTTGCCTTTACTCATCCCTTGCTCTCTGCTGGGACAAAACCATTGAGTAATCAAAACACCAAGAAAGCCATATTATCATCCGTCTTATATCTATCCAATTTTATCAGCTATCTCTAGTTAAGTTTTTCTGGTTCACTCAAGAAAATCCGAGAAATGGGCTTCGGCACTTGATCATGACGTCCAACTTGTAGAGGGTCCCAAAATTTTGCCACAGGAGGATGAAATTTAGGCTGCATCTGCAATTTACTTGCATCGGATATCCATGGATTCTCCTGTCAGAAGCATTCCACCGAAGAAAAAGCCGAAAAATGGGATCGATTATGGCAATTGGCATGATTTCCAGGTCAGTACATGCATGGGTGTACTTGTTTTGGATTTTAAATTAAAAACTTTTTACTCTTTATAATAGTTTACTTTTATAATTTTCATTATAACTTAATTTTTAAAAAAAATTCAATCCAATCTCACTTAAACCATCCTGTCGATCCAATTAGAAAAGATTTGCACTTCTAGAATATGTCAAATTCTTTCCGATATGATATATTAGAAGAAATGCATTTTAGGAATCACAAAAATTTAAAGACTAATGACCCTGCCCCTACCTTATTCGACTACCTACTAACTTATATTCATCTTATAAACTACGCATTTTTCAATCACAATAAAGAATATGAAAGAAAAAATCAATCTCATATGAAAAATTAACTATCTAATAAGTAATAAAGTAATACTTTTCTTTTACGTACTTTGTTGTAATTGATAGATGTTATGAAATAATTAATAAAATATGTGAAAACTTACATTAGTTATTTTTCAAAAAAAAAACCAAACTTCTAAAATATTACTTCTTATTAGATTTAATTTTCTTTTCTTATCAGAGTTTGAGTTTTCATAAACTCTTATATTGTAAACTTACAGATAAATGTCATATAATGAAATTAATAAAATTGATGAGTCTTGATCTTGAGTTTTACTTTCTCTAAATTTCTCTCTCTATATTATCTTTTCTCTTCAATTTTATTATTATTTTCTAAATATATTGAGCACCACTTTTATTTTAATTCTATGTTGCCGTCGATGCTTAAATTTATAACAATATATATTCTTTCGTTTCTGAGTAGTTTGAAAGAAAATTTATGATTATTTTATTTGTCTTAAAAATATTATTTAACTTTAATTTCTATAATTTTAGTCGTGAATCTATTTTTTAAAAAAAATACAATATTTCTTGTCAATTCTATGACGAAGTTGGGCACAAATTCATATGTGACTTTGATTTGAATGACAAATTTATTAAATCTTGTCCACATTTATAAAAAATCACAGTCACATAAGTATTAGTTACAATCTATAATCATAATTCAAGTCTAAATTCAATCGTGGATCATCCAATTTGATGATTGCATATTTAGAAGAAATACATATAGTTTTTATTTTAATTATTTTAGATAGTGTTACGTAAAATATAAAAAATTTATGCTTTAAATCAAACTTATGTGTGTCACACATGTGAATTTTAAAGACCTACAATAAGAACTGTATTTTTTAAAATATATATATATTTAGTACTAAATTTATAAAAATTAAAGTTAAGAAATATTATTAAAATAAATAAAATAATTTTGTGATTATATATATATATATATATATATATATATATATATATATATATATATATATATATATATATATATATATCACCATATCTTCTCTTTTTTTTTTTTTTTCCTTCTTGGCTGAATCACCGTATCCGTATTGTACATTATTAGCCAGTTCACTTGGAGAGTCATGGGCCTTCTATCTGGAGACAAACAAAACAAAACAAGAAAAATAAGTAATCGGCCCCGACTCATTCAAAAAGAATAATAACAATATAATGGGCCTCCAAGATGGGCAGCCGAAAATACCTGGTCAGCACTATCCCAATGCAAAGTATCCATGTAGACCGCGTCATAAGTGTCACGCTGCACCTTGAAGCTTTAACCGAAGCGTCCTTTTGTTTGGCCTGGGTTATACTGAAGAAGCCTTAAGTAATCATGACTTTCTTTTTGTTTTTTTTCCTAGAGAAAAGTATTTATGACTCTATTATTGTAGTATTAAGTAGCATTTTATTGAAAAAAAAGGAAGAAGAAAACTATAGTAGCAATTGAGTGACTTGCTCATAGTTTAGAAAATCGAAGATCATATCTTGTCAACTTAAAAATTAAAAAAAAAGGGAAAAAAACATTGTTTAAATCTCAAAAGTATATGGGCTAGCATTTATTTTGTTCCTTGTGTTAGGAGGAATATTGTTTCTATTTTTTGAGAAAATTTTGTTAGGAGAAGAAATAAAATGAAATTGCTTTAGCATATTTTGCTGTCCAACCAGTTAAGCAGCGGATGCTTGATGTTCAAAGTGCGGTTATGTTTAAAATGAAGGAACAGAAATGGATTCAAAAGACAGAGGGATACAAAAATCCCGAGAAATTAAAGGAATTCAGGAATTCTAACTTAAACCTTTTTTTTTAATAAAAATGGTGAGTTTGAAGATGAAGAACTAATAACCCTTTATTACCCAATATTCAATTTTGCATATTCGTCTATCAAACATATCAGACAAATTTAAATAATCAGTGCTATAATCCTGTTAAAATAATCCTAGAGAAGATGTATATTCTATCGTACTATAGACTTACCATTCATGTTCAAGCTCATAACATTTCTTTTAACAAAAAAATTCTATGCCCGCAATGAGCTCGAATCCTTGGACCACCGCTCCTCCGGTGGAGGTAACTTAAACTTTTATCTTATATTGACCCACACAAACAAATATAATCATTCGCTTAATCCAAACATGAGTGAGGCGTCATTATCCTTGTTTCTTCATTCCTGCGCTGGTTCTTCTTGCCCGTCAATTGATGCATCCGGAGGAGAAATATCCCCAATGATGAAACCTAAGGTTCACAGTTTGCAGAATGACATTGCGGGTGGAAGATCACATCCCGCGACCAACCAAATAATTGGATCGGAGCACAGCTCTGACCTCTCCTACCTACAATTTCACATCTCACCCACTTCTTTGGCCACTTCATCAGTACTTATATCAACGCACAAGAGGCCATCATTTCGTAATTGGAATTTGGTTGTCCGCGGTCCACCACCTCGTCCCAAAAAACATTGACCTAAATTCCGGATTCCTGAATTTTTTACCTTCCTCGGCCTGCACAATCACAATTAGCAAGATTCTTTACCGAATAAGACTCTGAATTCAATTCCGTTTTTCCCTCAATGGACTTGTCAAATATCTTCTCTCCTGGGTTTGTTTTTGGATAGTGGGTGAGTGGTAATGTACGAAGAACTTTGGAAATGCAACGAATTAAGGAGACATTCTGCTGTCCGAGTTTGGTGAATACTCGGTAGGCAGGACCTTTCCTGTAAGTTCTCCTCTATGAAGCTTAAGCCGTGTGATGATGACACTAAAGAGGAAAAATATTTCGGGCAGAAGGACCGACATTTTTATTTTTCATACTTTTTAAAAAATTCTGCCCGAAATTTTTATTTTTCATACTTTTTAAAAAATAAAAGAAAAAAATTTTAAAATTGATACCATGCATGGGAGTGGAGTAGTTATTTTTGGTGTGGCAGAAGAAATCCTTGATACCGTTGTCTATCCTAATTGATTGCGTGGGCGGGTGATATTTATTAGAAAATGCAGTTGGATTGGTTTTATATTCGATAATTTTTGTTTCATTTTTGTAATAATGAATTTGTGACGGTGAGTCTCTTTATTTTTTTTTGACGGAGTTACATTTTTCTTGGAATATAGTTACTAAAAATTTGATATTCATTATTGTGAACCAAATTGGCAGGTTTTCATAAAGGGTGTAAACCAAATAGACCTTTTGCATTATGATTGATTGACCTGGAGGAAAGTCTATTTGGAAAGGGGAAAAAATGGTTTGATGCCTTCTGCAGGGACACTAGGACTGTACGTTCCTTAGAGGTCTAATTCAGCAGAGTTAGAAGGAGAAGGCAGGGGCAGGATTACTAAAAAATGTCTAGTCCCAAATTTTCTTGCCCTCTGAGTTCGATTGACTAATCTAATCCTAGCGGTCCGAGGAGTTGGCCGAGCTGATGGTGGAGTGAAATCTCCTATTATTAGTGCGAGTTCAAATCTCTTCTCGGACATGAGCTTATCACATAGAGTTGCCTAGTGTGACTTATCCCTCTGCGTGATTTGCAGACTATTGCACAGGACAGAGTTTACTTAATGCGCGCATTCGGATAGTGACAGTAGGTTTTCTTGTCAAAAAAAAAAAAAAGACTAATCTAATCCTAGTGTGTGGAAGGCATGTTTTCTTTACGCATTTCCTCAAATTTTATTTCCTCTTTGTTCTTCTTAACAATTAGAGCGCGAATCAAAATCTTAGGCTCAACTCCAAATCAAATGCAATGTATATTGGAATAAACTATTACTACATATAAATTTTTTAAAAATATATAATTTTAAAATTAAATATTTTTTCAACTACTTTATCACTTCATCCCACATGTTCTCTCTCATTAATTTTACTAAAATTAATAAATATCGTATTAGATTATATTATGTAATGTAATAATTAGTGAATTTATACCAAATTGTATTGAGTTTGAAGTAAATAAAACTTTTAAAAATATCAAAATTAAAATTTTTTAATATTCTGAACAAGTTTTGTCACGTTTGACGGAACTGTTACATTAGTTCAACTCTCCAAAGCGAAACTCTAGCAAGAATCTAAAAAGCTTCGCTATATTTGGTAGAACTTACTCATAATTCCAAAAAAAAAGTTTTTTTTGAATTGTTTGAGCTTTTTATCTCAAAATTAATAGAATTTAATATAGATTTATTACTTATTGTGTTGTATAATCCGCGCTAATGCGATACTTATTAATTTAGTAAAATTATACAAAGAATGAAAGATAATAAATTGTATAAAGAGATAAAATAAAATAATTAAATTTTTTTTATTATTTATAGTCAAACTCAAATTTATATATATTAAAATAAGTAACACAATTTAAAAATTTTATTCAAAGTTCAACATTTCTAAAAGCACGTTAGGACTAGTAATACTCTCACCGTTAAATTTTATTTAATTTTTTTATTATATTAAAATATTTTAATATAATTAATATTTTTTATAAAAATATTTTATTATATTTTATACTATCAATTAACTATTAATACTATTATACATTATTTTTATATATTTATATTTGATATAAAATATCTGTTAACTAATATATTTTTTTTATTATATTATAATATTTTTATATTATAATTTTAATTTTTATATAAAATTTTAAATTAAATATTATTAAATAAAATAAAACGAAGATAATATTATTTATTAGCACCGACTGAGTGATTTTGAAGCATGGATGTGATGATGCTTCTTTCAAATTAATATATATAAATATGTACTCGATCTTAATAATACTCTAATTAAGGTACGTCACGGTCATAATAGGAGAAGTGGAGAAGCCCAGGGGTGACCCCACGCGTCCTCTCGTAGAATTTAGTTGCCCGTGCACTGGGCCTTGTCCTTTTCAGAATCTCAAGAACCAACAAACAAGCGATTGCCTGTGGCTTTTGTTTGATCCCTGGCTCCTTTTTTATTCACAAGGACCCTACACTTTAGTTTAACTCCAATTTTACTCCCGAATTGTCTTTGTTAATATTAAATATGCACTACTCTTTGTATTTTATCGAAACCTTATAAATATGAAAAGTTTTGTAATAAGCAAAATCTACTTCTCACTTTGTGCAATTAATTAGAATTATATTCATTAAAAGTATTTGGTACGTAATTCTAAATAAAGCTAAGTTTATAATATAATTCTATTTATTATATAATATTATTGGTATATTATGAGCCGAAATATTTCTATTTATCTATTAACTCATAAACGTTTTAACTTATTAAACCATTGTATCTAAAATGGCTAAGATTGAGCTTGGATAACAATTTATTTCATAAATCAAAGTAAAATTTTAATTTTAAGACACTAATTATCTACAAATAATGCACATTTTATAAACCTTAAAATAATATTCTAAAAAAAAATCTCATCTAAGTCTCTTATAATGTACACTATATTATTTTGATAATCTACACTTAATCAAAGAGTTCTTTCTCCCATTCTTTCCCTTAAAAAAATAAAAAATTATATTTTAAACCTACTTTCCTCTAAAATATTTACTGTTTGGCATATGTGAGAGGCTACTAAAAGTAGAATTGACCTGTATTTGAAATATATTTTTATATGAAAAAATTTATTTTAATTTTTATATAATATTATTTATAAGAAGATATGTATTATTCAAATTAAGAATTAGAATTAATAGAAATACATTAAACCAAGCAGTTGTGGGGGTCGTGTCCAAAAAGCTTCGAACTTTGAAATACTCTGTCTCTTTTTCAGGCGGCCCCGACATTGGCTCGTTTTCGTTTACTTTCCCATTTCAAAAGAGCTAATAAGAGTAAAATATTCATCAGCTTCTCTGCTATTGCAGTTTCCGCTCCAAAAAGAGGAAAAGGCAAAAAACCTCCTCTTCATTCATACATTTCTTCCAACTACTACTATTTTTGCTGCCGCTATCATTCTTCCATCTTCTCAATCTGTTCAGAATTTTTAGTCACGATTAACCTTCTTCAGCAATGAATCTCTCCTTCAGCGCACGTACTTGATTGGTTATGCTGCCGATTTTACGCCATTACCAACGCAATTTCAGGTAGCATCTCTTTCCTCGTCCTTCGGACGTCGGTTGTTTGTGGATGAGCGAGGGTTATTTTTTCTGTCTTTTTCTGCTGTTACTTGCTTATATTATGTCATTAACTTCCTTGATGTTTTCCAAATTGTAATTATTTGAATTTTTTAGCTTCGTAGATTCATTTTGATGCAACGCTCTACTTGTTAAACTTTGTGGTTTGTGTTAACTTCTTCAAATATCCTTTTCTCTCTCGTCTAAAAAGGTAGCGCGAATTTGTGTATTTTCTCTTTGGAGTTTTACTTTGATTGAGTAGTAAATTTGATGAAGCAAACGGCCTTCACCAAGGCAATTTCCCTGAATCCTCCTGTTATGGTTTCCCAATGTACGAAAGAAAAGAAAGGCAGACGACAGAATCACTGGCACTTGAGCTTAAAACGTTCAATATAAAGTTAATCTTTTAGCTCTTTTTAAACACTGTAGCTAATGACGTTTTCCAACCATCTATTTTCTTCAGGGAACTGCACTCATATATGCTGTCTCTAAGAACATTAAAAGAAATCCTTGGTTTTAGCTGTCAAATTCTTTACGGCACCTTTAGATTTCTCTGTTCCGCTTCCTCTTTTCGTGTTAATCGAAAAATTAAACACTTCAGTCCCATTGTTCCAGGTAAAAATGAGGATCTTCCTGATTTTCATAACCATTTAAATTTACGAAGAAAATGATTATAATGTCAAAAATAGACGTAAAAGCTGAAGAAACCTAACAATTAAATTGTTTTAAAATGACAGATATGAGGTAGAGGTTTTCTGTGTTGATTTTGATATTTTAGCCGTTATTGACTTCAAATTCAAGACATTAATGGACAGTTTTTTGTCCAGCCAAACCACTCATATTTCCTTGGGGCAAAGTTCTGCTTTAAGTTTGCTTTAGTATTTCTTGCTGATTAGTGCACCATAAGTTTCTATTTGAAGCCGTCAAATATATGAAATTAAATAGGGTGAGTAGGTTAATGATTTTCTTACATCTCTAAATATTTAATATCTTGAGACAATTATCATATAAATTATCCATACTCTTTACTTCTTGAAAGACATTAGCTTCATTTAGTGGTTTACTTATCTGAAAAGATGATCCTTACCATATTTCCTATTTGCCAATGTTCTGCAGAGTTATTGCTATGACTTTTTCAAGCTTAATTTGGTAAACCGGGACTGCAGATTCATTAGAGTATCACATGCAAAAGTCTTGAGGCACACAGAATGGAAAATTACGAGGCATTAGAGCATATAGGAAAAGGTTCCTTTGGTTCTGCTTTACTTGTGAGGCATAAACATGAAAAGAAAAGGTGAGGATGCTTCACAATTTTACTTTTTCTAATACATTTTTAGGTAATGGGCTTGACTTGTTAAAAGTTGCTATTAGTTGAGGTATAGCCTCTTTTCTTCTTATTTGAAATGATAAACATTAGATATTCAAACTAGTTATCTTTACTGTTAAAGGTATGTCTTGAAGAAAATCCGTCTTGCTCGCCAGACAGACAGAACTCGGAGGTCTGCCCACCAGGAGGTTAGTGAATTATTTACAATTTTTTCAATACTAAGGAAAGATGTCATCAGTGAAGCCTTCAAGTTTTGAAAGCGGCATATTGCAGTTTTTAGAATTTTCCAGTTCGGCCAGTTCAACTGGGCTGACTTCAGAGAGCGCAGCAGTTATGGCAGTGCACATGATACTCTATAATTCACTGTGATGAAGCACTGGTTCTTGCCTTGGCTTCTTTTTGTGCTTTAGTGGCTAATTAATATTTATAATTTTGGGTCAATTTGAATTTTATGCACTTGAATTTTTTAGTTCCTTTGAATTTGATGATGTTTTTAATGCTTGAACTGCACTTGAATATGACATTGTGTGCTAGTATTTGCTCATTTGAAATGTCTACCTGCTGGGCATGAATTAAAGCATTTTGACACATCTTTCTGATAAGAAGTGAGCTTGATAGTTTGCGCTTTGCAGATGGAGCTTCTTTCCAGAGTACAGAATCCTTATATTGTTGAGTACAAAGATTCCTGGGTGGAAAAGGTATGTAAAATCTGGAAGTCCAATGCCATTTTGCCAAATGAAATTAGATGTCATTCAGCAGTTGCCTGTGATGGATAGCTCGTTTTCTTTCCCAGTCATTTCTTCATATGAAAGAGGATGAGTTTAATTAAAATGATGAGCATGATGATGGAGCAGAAATTGTGGTTGTGGTTAGTGCCTATGCCCCTGATTATTTAATTAAGAGGTGGTTTCCATGAGAAGGAGAAAGCAAATATATTAATGGTCGCCTATAGCACATCATGCAGCAGAAATTTATACCTTTAACTAATCATCCAATGAAGTAAAATTTAGGGTCATTATATTTTTGTAAGGTGTAAGATCGCTTATTATGGTGGGGAATCATCAATATTTTTGAGGAAGTTTACATTCTTATCACAAGAGGGGGGAAAAAAGAAAAGGAATTTACTTAACCACATTGTCAATTTATTATATATTCATTGAGATGGTTCCTTTTTTCAGGGTTGTTATGTTTGCATTGTGATAGGCTATTGTGAAGGAGGAGACATGTAAGTTGGCTGTTTTAGAAAATAGATTTTTCTGAATATATAGGATATTTTTCTGATTAATGATCATAGTTTCCCTTATTCATTGGGGGGTGGGTTTATTGCTCCGATTAACACAGGGCGGAAGCAATCAAGAAAGCAAATGGTGTTCATTTTCCTGAGGAGGTTTTTATCTACCTATGTTTCCTTTTTCCCCTCTTTCTGACCATGTAAGTAGATCTCATGTTAATTGTTGAAACATGAGCAGAAGCTTTGCAAATGGCTTGTTCAGTTGTTGATGGCACTTGATTACTTGCATACCAATTATATACTTCACCGTGATGTCAAGGTCAGTGATAAAGTTCTTCAGTGTTTTATAGTAAAGAAATTATTGTGCATCTGTTATTCCAATGTTCCTCTTTGCTGACATCTTTATTTGAATCAGTGTTCGAATATATTTTTGACAAAAGATAAAGATATCCGTCTAGGTAATAATGCATTATAGTTCCTATTTGTCCTAAAGGCTTTTGAGTTTGCTAAAGATCTAGTATCTTGGTCTTCATTGTGCCATTTTTTTGTTTCTATGTTTTTCTTATCTGTGTACTCTTTACAGGTGATTTTGGTCTTGCAAAAGTACTGACTTCGGATGATCTTGCTTCCTCTGTGAGTTCTTTTGCTGTGATCTTGGGAATTTTCCCCCCTCTTTTGTTTTGTTTTATTTCTCTGTGTGTTTCTTATTATAGGTATCATTGCATGTATTTGGGCCTTATGCAGGTAGTTGGTACTCCTAGCTACATGTGCCCAGAGCTTCTTGCTGATATACCGTATGGCTCCAAGTCGGATATCTGGTCTTTGGGTAAGCCAATTCAGTTTGTGATAGCTAGCATAATCTGCATTTCTTTGGTATTCTTGACATTACTAATTTGTTGTCCAGGATGCTGCATGTATGAAATGACAGCATATAAGCGAGCATTTAAAGCATTTGTAAGTAATTATGAGCTTTTTGTGAAGGTTGCAAATTGCTGTTTTTTATGGGCGAGTACAGATGCAAATGGCATTTTTAATCTACAACTACTGTTGTTATTAACTGGTGTAATTTTGAAATAGTACTTCTTACTTTTTTCTCATACAATTGAAATCTGAGGAGCTCTCATCATAAATTCACTTGCAGATTTGACCTAAGCTAGTTCCCTATTTCACCTTTACACCCCCCCCCCCCCCCCAACAGACACACACAAAAAGATTTCCAAAAAAGAAAAAGAAAAGAAAAAGAAAATCCCCGCGTATAAGTGGCTTTCCCATTCACTCCCAGAATTTTGTTTTGGGATCTGGATCTTCAGGCTATAGTTATATGCTTCTTATATTAGAGACTGCTTCTATGCAGGATATGCAAGGTCTAATCAACAAAATAAACAAATCTATTGTGGCTCCGCTTCCTACCATGTATTCTGGAGCATTGTTAGTAACTAACCTTTGTCACCTCCGCTTTTACTGCTTAATTTCTGCAGTTACCTGTGTTAATGTGATTCTTATGCCTATTTCTCAGTCGGGGCCTCATTAAGAGTATGCTGAGGAAAAATCCAGAACTAAGACCGAGTGTAAGCTTTTTAAACGTTACCTTATTTTATTTTGGTCACAAAGCATTCTAATATGTTCCTGTTTATTAGAAGATTTGAAATGTTATTTCATGATTTTCATCTGTACCGATGCAATTCTTCTGCATGCATGACTGGAGAATCACTTAGGAGGAGAGAATTAGTATATTGGAATTCACGTGCTTGCTTTCTATTTTTGGGTGGTTTTGGGCCAGAAGTGCTTGCTATGACTCTGCCAACTGTCTCCCATTTCTCTTCTTTTTTCAGGCTGCAGATTTGCTCAGACACTCCCATCTTCAGCCTTGTGTCCTCAGCATACATCTCAAAATTAATAGTCCTAGAAGGCACACCTTGCCAGTTCAATATACCAATTCCAACTATATGAAAAAAACTAGATTTGCGGATCCTGAAGCTGTTACTGCATTTTCAGAAAAAGAAAGAAGGCGATCGTTTGGCAGTAATAGGGCCTTGAATCCCAGTGTTTCTGGAACCGAGCTCGATTCTCCTTGTTCTTTTCAAAGAGGCAAAGATTTTACTAGCAATTTGGATAAAAATTTCTTGCAATCATCTTTTGGCAGCTCTTGTGATGAGATAGGTGTTAAGAAGACTACAACCTCTAAATTTTCATCTGTTGTCAAAACACCAAAACTTACTCCAGCAAAAATCACTTCTACTCCCAGGATACAGACAGTTCCATCAAAAATATCCAACCCTGGTTCAACTCGGGAGTTGGTAAGTTCTCTGAAAGTATGGTTCTTGTAATGATTGCTTTTAGTTGGAATTTTCATTTTCCAGATCCTTCCATGTTAAACTAAATAACCGTTCATCTTCCAAGCTGTGATGGTAGACTAATGGCGTTGTACATTCATGGGCAGCTTCCTGTGTCACATACTCCTGCAAATAAACCATCCAGATCCTCGAGGCGAATGTCTCTTCCAGCAACCCGGGCAGTCACGTCGGAGGCACCTTACAAAACCAGCACTGGCCTCCTACATGGTGTGCAGTCCCCTGATGTGTCTGTAAATGCTCCTCGAATTGACAAGATGGTCGAGTTTCCCTTGGCTTCTTCTGAAGATCCCCTCTTTCCGGTTCGCAGAACGTCATCTATATCTGCTCAGTGCTCTACTGCATCACAACACAGTGGTGAATGTTCAATCACAAAAGATAAATGTACATTCCAAATACTCGACAGAACCTTTGCAACATCAAGAAACCGTGACCCTGCTATTGGAGTAGTACAAAATGGAAGTGACTGCTCAGAGCAAAATGCAACAACCGGTGCCTCAAGCCGTTCTTCTTCAGATTCTCGACAACGTAGGTTTGACACATCCTCTTACCAGCAGCGAGCTGAAGCATTGGAAGGATTACTCGAGTTTAGTGCACAACTATTGCAGCAAGAACGCTTTGGAGAACTTGCGGTGTTACTGAAGCCATTTGGACCAGAAAAGGTTTCCCCTAGAGAAACTGCTATTTGGTTGACAAAGAGCTTCAAGGAGAATGTTGCCTGACAAGAACCCCCACTCGTAGTGTTATTCGCGCCCTTGGATTTCATTGCGTGTCCAAACTAGAAAACGTTGATGAACAGATGTAATCTGCATGAACATCTTGTTCAGGAGAAACGCATATTCTGGTCCCTAATTAATGTTATTCTGATATTGCCTGGCCTTGTGCCATAGTTTTAAGAATACAGACTCGATAACTAATTGCTGTTGCTCTACTGTTCCCCTAATTTATTCTCTTCTCTTCTCTTCCTGGTTTAATGCAAACAACCATTGGAGCCTCGGAGCTGCAAACCCCGTCAATGACCTTAGCCACAATTAGCGGAGTAGAAGGCCGTCTCTAACCGTGCCAATGAACCCATTGGTGTTTGGTACGACGTCGTTACGGTTTCAATCAAAACTCGGCTGGCAATCTGAGCTGTGAATTTCGGACTTCAGATCTTCTTCTTCGGATCAACGGTTGCCGTCACCATGGAAGAAGCAGCGGTTTTGAAACTCTTCGAACTCGATTACTCTGATCTGTTACTGTTGTCTAGTAATGAATACTTGTCTTCATCATCATCATCATCATCCTCTGAGGAAATCCAACGGTTGCAATCAATCACCGGAAGAATAATGGAAAACCTTGGGCCCAGCGGACCTGGCCTCATCGCTATCCATTCGGTCCCCCAAGCTTCCCATTTCCGTCGGAGACTTCTTTCTTTGGCCCGCAAGCTCGCGCTCCTCAACAACGAGGACCGGAAGCGCATCCTCAAGGTAAATCTTAATTAATCATATTATGTGACACTGGAAGCTTATCCCTTATTAATTCTCAAATAGCTTCCGGAAACGAATTATTGACACAAATCCTAATTAACTAATTAATTATCAGGAGCATGGCTTGGGGAGCGATGTTCCACTGAAGAATCTGGATAGAACAGTATCGTCCTTTGCGATGCAACTGAATTATGAAAAGTTATGCTCTGAGAGAGCTGAAGATCAGGAAGATCTTCCAAATCGAATGGATAACTCATTAGATGCGGGATTTAAGGATCTTGGACATTCTTTTAAGACGCTTGGGTTTCTATCAATGGAGATTGGGCTGTGCCTTGCAAGAGTTTGTGATAGAGCCATTGGTGGCCGAGAGCTTGAAGAAAGTTTGTCGGAGTCCTGCTCAGCCAAAGGGCGTCTAATACACTACCATTCAACTATTGACAATGCTACCATCAAAGAAGCTGCCAAAAGGAATGGACGGAAGAGTGGTGGATTTCAAGCTAATGGAATGAAAAAACCCCAGCAATTTGAGTGCAAGAAGGAAGATGCCAATAATCAGTCAGAGTTGTGGCAACAATGGCATTATGATTATGGTATATTTACGGTTTTGACAGCTCCAATGTTCTTGTCAGCTTGTGATCAAGAATGCCCTTCTCCAAATAGCCACACGTATTTGCAAATATTTCATCCAGAAAGGGAGACCATCCTCATGGTTGATGCACCTCTCGAGTGTTTCATTGTTCAGGTAGGGGAATCGGCCGATGTATTGTCAAAGGGAAAACTCCGGGCCACTCTTCATTGTGTTTGTAGGCCAACGTCACTGGAAAACTTGAGCAGGGAAACTTTTGTTGTTTTCTTGCAGCCTGCTTGGAACAAAACTTTCTCGCTTTCCAATTACCCTGTTCAAGCCTCAACTCGGCATCAGTTTGCTGCGTCTTCTGAGCAGAATCATTCTGGACAGCAGGACTTCAAGAAATTATTATCAGACATTCATAGTGTAGTTCCCCCACTTTCTTTACGGATTAGAGATGGCATGACATTTGCAGAATTTTCAAAAGAAACTACAAAACAATACTATGGTGGAAGTGGTTTGCAATCAAAGCGATAGGAAGTGGTACCACCTCTACCTCTTTCGCTTAATGATCTTATTTCCATTTTTGAGGAATTTTCCCATGTGTCTTTGTAGCTCCTGAATTCGTTTTCTATTTTTACTGGGTGATGAAACATCAGACTGAATAATCCATTCTAGTGATCAAAATGATAACAAGAAGCAAAATTATAGATCACATTGTCCCGGCTCTGTTTTGAAATATTCCTTTACAGTATAAAGTTATGTGATATCCTCCTGCTTGATATGGGCAAGTACTGAATCAGTATTTTGAGACCTTTGGTATCCAGGATGTAAAAACACAAGTTATTCAAATGCTCTATTACTTTAGAGTAATAAATACTTCACCAAAGAGAACCATTTCTTTTTACCTTGTCTTAATTGGCACAATGGGAGGGCAGGATGAAGAGATAGTTGCTTATTTTATATTTTTGTCCCCCTAATCTCTCTCTTCCTCCAGTTTAAAACTCAGAACTTGGCTCATTCTTGTGCTCTTCACCACTTTTTCTTTTAATCCCTCTCAATCCCTCCAAGAAATAAGGAGAGGAAATGCACGTGTGAAGAGGATCAACGCAAGACGTTAAGTGTGGATGTTGGAAGATTTGTATTGCTATGATAACCACTCCCACATCAGTCTTACTGATGAAGGCCCTTATTATAGGAGCATCTGCAAGCTATTAGGACGTGTAAAAGATGCAATTACTTGAGATGAAGTAAGCAAAACACAAGCTCGAGAAGACCCAAGAATCACTGGATGGAATAAAAGAACAGAATTTAAGCAGTAGCGAAAGTGAGAGAACGATATGATTGTTTAGAATTCGAGGCAAAGGGAATAAAGTTGTCTCTTGAATCGTCAGAGCACAGCAAATCATGGTCCCTTCCCTCCGTGGTACAAAGTCTTTTAAAGGAGACCATAAATCTGTTCTTCAAAAAGCTTCGATTGGAGCGGATAACTTTGTCGAAGAGAAAAGAGAGAAGCCCCCATCCATCGGACCATCTCAGGTAGACTGAGAACCGAGAATGATGTCAAAAGATGGAAGGCATGACGTCTTCAGGCACGCCTGAGAAATTCACATTTTTGCAGGGTACAAAATCAGCAAAGGAGTTCTTTTTGAATTTGTCCGGATCTCCGACAACGACGTCGGTCGGCCTGCGACGTTGTGTTCGCCTGAAACACACAGACAGACAAATTCCCGCACAATCGTGTCCTTTGGGGGGTACAGACAGAATGTCAATAGTGAGCACCCACTGCTCCCCTTGTTCTGCCAACCTGCCGAGTGACAATGGACCAACATTGACGACAGATGATCGTACAAACTATAATCAAAGGACTCGGTACTTCTGGATCTTACCTCTTGGAGGGAAGAACTACGTGGTGATATTTCAGGTTTTGATTGTCGAATGACTTAGAAAATATCATTTGATTTGTCGACCATAGTTGTGGAGATCTAATATTCAGTATCTAATATTAGTCGACCATAGTTTGAGCTCTTAACCTTTAACATAGATGTCTACAAAGATTGGTGTCCTTTCTTCTTTTCTTTTTTCCCCACCCTAAATATAGAGAATCAGATATCGTTTGCTCATTATTCACCAATTCATTACTTGTCCCTTTGATGGATTCCGAAGAAAAAAGTACTAGCAATGGTCCTGCCATAATTAAGCCTACGAATTTTAAAACATAAATCCCTGTGGGTAGATGGAATCTCCAGTTGAAATACATTGGTTAATTCCAGCACCACAAAAGCAGATCGCTACATTATTGTGGTAGACCCAAAATCTGCACTCTAGAGTGAAAAATGAGAAAGGGAAAAAGTGTTTACATTTTTTTTTTTTGGTTTGGAGTAAAGTATAGATTCTAATCTTACTTTTGAATTCAACATTAAAATTAGAATTTAGTTTTAAATTTTTTATCTTAAATTTTGTAAAAGTTATATTGTTTATAATAGGAGATATGTTATACATATTTAAAATTTTGAGTTTAATTTTAAAATTTAATAATATTCGAATTAAATTTATAAAAAAAAGAAAAAATTATAAAAAGAAGTAGAAGGACAAGAGAGAGAGGGAGAGAGGGAAAGGGGGATTGGACAAACAATTTGCCCCACCGAATGATCACAAAGGAAAGAAACAGACTTGTCCCTTTTATTTGTTAAATGGCCTTTTAGGGGGAAAATAGACCTATTTACATACGTCCCCATCACCAAACACAAGCAAATTTGTAGATGAGAATCAAATATAACGTCCAAATGGTAAACAAAAATTATTTATTTTAAGCCACTCTCAACCAACTTATACACCAAAAAAAAAAAAAAAAAAGTTAAACAAGACCCAAAACATAAATGAAGGGATTCTTGCAAGATAGAGCGCCTGTAAAATAGTCAAACCAATTCCTTTAGGCTATGTTTGGCTGGAATGGATGAGGGAGTAAATACAGAGGAAAAGTAGATGTATAGACGAAATACTCTCCCTTTATATCACCAAAATCAACTCCTCTAAAAATTAAAAATTTATAGAATTATTAATAAATACTCTCAATACTCTTAATTAAAAGAATATGTAATAATTAAAATAATAAAATTATAATAATACTTTGAGTTTCTCTTTTATTCTTTACTTTAACTAAACAAGATAAAATATTTATAATTTATTTTTTTCACCGCTATCAAACAAAATAAAAATAAAAGTATTTACTTCTTCGAATGCTAATCCCCCTTCCGCTCCCCCCTCATTTCTAACCAAACAAAGCCTAAATCGTCCTATAATACGTGGCATCTTTGTTTATCTTATCCGAAGAAAATGCTAAAAAGAAAAACCCAGTACAGTTACAGACTGCGGATGCTTTCCATTTTGTCAATTTCTTGATTGCACGTTATAAAAGAGGGTAGAATACTACAACTTCACAGGCTTACACAACACCAAACAGTCTCTGACCAAAATTTCAAAGCAAATCAAAAACCAGCCCAGTTTTTGAGAACTGGCTCTGTGCATGATGGACTCAAAGTGGTCGGATAAGAGATTGGCCGGAGGGATTCAGCTCCCGGAAAGCCCAAGAGAGCCTATGGAGTTCCTCTCAAGGTCATGGAGCGCCTCCGCTCTGCAGGTCTGCAAGGCACTGGCTTCTCCAACTCCGGCATTGCTTCACAAGGCCAACCGATCGACGAACAATGTCATACAGGAAAGCAACCCCGGCGAGGAGGAGGAATCTGCAAAGCTTTCGGGGAACACATTCTCCTTTGCTTCTTCTGCAACTTCTCAGCTAGTGCTGGAACGTATCATGGCTCAATCCGTGAGTACAAGAACAGATTAACATTCGAAAGCATGGCATTTTTCTTCGTCTAATTAATGGGCATTTCAGCACTATCTCCCGTTCTTATGTTGTAAAATTTTCTTTGTTAAACACTAAGCTTCGGGGGGTAACTCCGCATTTCATTCCCTTGTCTTGTCTAATCGCCTAAGTGCTTTTTCGGAATCCCATTGGCAGGAAATATCACCGCTAACGTCAGGAAGGTTGTCTCACAGTAGCGGACCTCTGAATTGCCTGACTGAAGAAACCGACAGCCCTCCGGTTTCTCCTTCCGAGGAGTTTGAAGATGTGGTCAAGGTAACACCTCTCTTTGCAACGTTCCTTTACGTATGATCGTATTCAATGATGGGAAATGAATTACTGAAATAGAACAGAGCCACACTATCTTTTCATTACTATTACAATTTTCATTTTCTCCGCAATTTTCATTTAGTCTTTTAGTTCTTTTATTCTGCATCTGTCTTTAAAATTCTCTTTCGCCACCTTGAAACAGTCTAACGTGGACAACCTAAATTAATATTAGTCGAGCACTTAGAAACCCTACAAAACTATCCATCAAGGGAAGAAAATTCCTCTATTTACTGCTACTATTTTGTCTTTTATTCTGCATTTTTTTCTTTCAACGTTCTCTTTTGGGACCTTGAAAGAATCTAATATGAACTGGTTTTCCTTTTTGTTGTTGTGAAAGAGGAGCCAAGTACTGATTAGTCAATGATGGCGTCTCATGTTCAGATCAAAAGTTGATAAGGAATTAAACATAGCGCCACCATTTTCTCTAACTTTCTCTAGTGTTTTGTTGGAAAGTAGAAAACACAGGACACTTTCGTTATTCTCGATAGTACTTTACTTACTTTACAAGGATGCTTTAGACGTCTATCGTTTCACTTTTGACTTCTTATGGTACATAATCTCACCTTTGATTGAAAAGGGAAACATCAACATTTGCTACTCACGAAAGAAAGAGAAAACGATCCATAGATTCCTCAAGGGGAAAGGTCCTTGAAGATTAAAAGTTAAGAAAGAAACAATTTTGGTGCTACAGAACCAAGTTCATTCACTTGTTGCTCTCAAAGTAGCTCGCAATCGTAAATCATAATAAAGCTTTGTAGTTCTGCCTGTGATTGGAACTCAGAGCAATTCCAGAATGAGTTTGTTCTAAATAATAGCAAATAAACATACAAGCTTGGTGTTGCCGATGGCAATCTTCCACTTTATAGAGGCTTTATTTTTTCTGTGTGTATTAGACAATTAGGAGACTACTTATCAGAATAGTAGAAATATAGATAATATCCCTCAAGGCGAACAGGGTTCCCACCTTGTTTCTGTAAACAGGCGCTAAGATGATACTGGAAAAAAAAGAGACACAGAAAATTGAAAGTTGAAAGCCCTGGCAAGGTACATTGAGCCACAGAGGCTTGCTTGTGGTTGATGGTGTAGACAAATAAAACTGAGAGCTCCCAGTTAAGTTGCGAAGCTTGATGCTTGGGCAACTGGGTTCCAGAAACTTCATAATTTGCAGGGGATTTCCACTTTGCTAGCTTATTAAAATCAACAGTCTTTTTAGGAATTCATGTTCAGAATCCTTTAATGTTAAAACAGAAAGAAGACAAAAAATTGAGAATAAAATAAAGAAATAGATACAAGAGATAATATTTGTCTGTTAAAATCCAGATCAAAATGTTAAGAAGAATAGTTTTGATATCAGAACATTTCAGTTTTGCTTGTTGAAATGCATGCTCAATTTCACTATGCTGACGTGAAAATCTCCTGCAGTATTTGCGTGTGAACAACTCTCTGCAACCCTTATTCACGGGCACTCGTAGTGGTTATACTAGTGGTGGTGGTGCTAGCACCCCTCGAGGTAAGACAGTTGGGAGGTGGTTGAAAGAGAGAAGAGAGAAGAAGAAAGAAGAAATCAGAACCCAAAATGCACAGCTTCATGCTGCTGTGTCAGTTGCTGGTGTAGCTGCAGCTGTTGCAGCAATTGCTGCAGCCACAGCTGCAGCATCTTCTACAGGGAAGGATGAACAGGTTGCAAAGACAGATATGGCAGTTGCTTCAGCCGCAACACTGGTGGCTGCACAATGCATGGAAGCTGCAGAAGCTATGGGAGCTGACCGAGAACAGCTCATAGCTGCCATTAGTTCTGCTGTCAACGTTCATTCACATGGAGACATCTCAACTCTGACTGCAGCTGCAGCCACAGGTTCGGAAATCACTTGCTTGTCCATTAATGACTGGAAAATAAGCTAATAATTTAATGTGCTGCATATCTAAGATAGACTCTGGTAATTTGTCCATATAGAACACAAAGTAGTGTTTTGCTACTGCGTGATGCAATTTTTCCACGTTCTACTTATTGCTTGAACTCTGAAAATTGGAAATGCGTGATTAAGCCTTAGGCTTTTGATTCTCAGTTGAAGTAAGAGGTTATCCAAGCATGTATAGCCTATTGTTATTCCTTGGACCTTTAGCTTGTCCTGGAATCCTGTGCTAAAAACAATTCTTTAATGCAGTAGACTATCCAGCATGAATAATTGCTTAGCTTCCGGCAGTAAACAAAAATTTTCCTCTGAAAAATCTGAAATATTAAACAGTAAGCAGAGTAGACGATTGCATTTTTGATAGTATGCGGCCAAGAGAAGGGAAAAGGGATTAAAAAAAAGTTTAAACTTCACAACTGGCTTCATAAGTTGACTTAATCTAGAATTTTTGTTGTTACTTTGCAGCTTTACGTGGAGTAGCTACCTTGAAAGCAAGAGCACTTAAGGAAGTTTGGAATATCGCAAGTGTCATTCCCGTGGATAGAGGGCTTGGCATAGGCACAGGTCGCAACAATGATAATGATTCTTCTTGTGGTGGTTATGGTGAGGGATTTGCTCCTGTGGATGACTTTTTAGGTGTTTGTAATCAAGAGTTGCTCGCACGGGGCAGAGAACTACTCAAAAGAACCAGGAATGGTAAGCAACAGAAATAACACACTTCAGTTGCTAGAGACTGACTCTTAATGAATAAATGTTTATGCCATTGTCCATGTCTCAGGTGATCTCCACTGGAAAATTGTGTCTGTTTATATTCATCGGACTGGACAGGTGATCTATATCAAAAACCGCATTTTCTTGTCCTGTTGATCTTATTCTAGTTCGATTGTCTTAGAGATCAAGCACATAAATTTTCAGGTGATGCTGAAAATGAAGAGCAAACATGTTGGAAGCTCCATAACCAAGAAAAAGAAAAGTAAGGTTATGCAATCAGCGTTGCTGGAACTTTAATAAGTTGTACAAGATTTCCCGTTAACATCTTTCTGCTTGATAATTTGGAAACAGATGTGGTGTTAGAGGTCTGCAAAGACCTCCCAGCATGGCCAGGGAGGCACCTTTTTGAGGATGAAGAGCAGCGCAGATACTTCGGCTTGAAGACAGAAGTGCGTGGAGTTGTTGAATTTGAATGCAAGAATCAGAAAGAATATGACATTTGGACCCAAGGCGTTTCGAGGCTTCTATCCATCGTAGCCGAAAGAAAAAGTAAACAGGACAAGTGACCAATAGTGAGAATCAAAACTATTGACGCTAAGCGCAGCAGTACCTGAAGAATTCTTTAGTGCAGTTGACCGCTTCGATAACTTTGTGAAGCTTGACTTGATATCATCCCTGACGCTCGCAAATCTCAAATGGGGGAAAACCCCCTTTAGAATTCAAATTTTTGGCTGCTAGGGTTCTTATGGTTCCTTACTTGGTGCTTTGTTCAGTAGAAGTTTCTGTTTTCTCAGGGTTGGTTCCCCTTCACGTCATCATCCAATAGTTGCAATTTTATAAGACTATTTCATCAATGGAATGGAAGAAACCCAGAAGAAATAACCAACACCTCAACCAAAACCCCACCAGGATGAAAAAAATTTCCTATCACACCGGATAAGATGCGAAATTAACTCAGCAAACGAGAATGAAATTCCTTGAAGGCAAATGTTTGTGATGGGACTGATTAAACAGAGTCTAGATCTGTTTCTGCACATGATTTCTTGTGCTTCTCGCAACTCGTGTTAATCCCACATTTGGAGCTATCTTCATGGTGATATACATCTACCAAAAAATTGATTTTGATCATCCACACAAATGAAAAAGCTTTGCGTATTTAATTTGCCAGAGAGGAGTAAGAGAAAGAGCAATATGTCATAGCCAATCTAATTCTCTGAATCAAAATCAGAGGTACATACATTTGCTGCAATTCATGCAACAAAAACAACATTTATGTACCATTAAAACAATCTCCGACAGATTCAAGAAGGAAATACTGTAGAGAAACGTTTTAATACATCAACATTGGAAACCATTCGTGTCTCTGTAATTACCTTCAACTGTCAGCAGCTCTGAAAATAGTCAGCAGCGATAAGAAGAGGTTGATGATATCCAGATATAAAGCTACAGCAGCCCATATGTATTCATCGTAAGAGTAGCGCTTGATCAGATTATCAGTATCATAAATAATGTATCCACAGAATATTATGGATGCCAGACACCCATAGACCATCACGGAGATCTTTCCAAGTGGGAATAAAATCTATAAGACAGGGAGACAAAATCAGTATTCTGCTAGCCCAATATCGATTTACCAGAGAAGAAATGGAGAAAAATCCACAAACCTGAATTAGGGCAAAGAGCAAAAGCACCATAATAGCACCAAATAAGAAGGGACCCAGGAAACTGAAATCATGGCCTCTCCTTGCAGCCCAGAATGTGTAGAGAGTGAGGCTAACGACCACCACAGAAGTCAGAATTACTGATTCCAGTATAACTTTCCCTGTTGGAATTCATCTACGAAGTTAGATATGTATACTGCCGCTAAAGAGTGCAACATTCTATTGGTTCCTGAATAACTTTCCAGTTAATTAAACCCTACTGTGCATTAGGTGCCACGCAAATGAGACAGGCTCTGTTCCAGAGAATATCAAAGAACTTTGCAGGCCTCACGCAGTGGCATCCTGCATTGAGATTTCTATGCCATGTCGGAAACAATAGGAATGCTACAAGATATAAATGTCAAAAGACTTGTTTCCTTTCGGATTTGACCATCTTATACACATCAAAAGACTAGCAGACAATACTTTCCTATTCTTGCACAGGAAGAGGGTAATTCATCATCGATAGTGTGATAACTACACAATTCTTTTCTTTAACCCCTAAACAAAAGCCATAAGGCACGGTTCTTTTCTTCAATCACTTCATTTCTTTCAACCACTTGTAAAACAAGACAAACCAGGAGAGAAAACTCATCCCTCAAAGAAAGGAATCTAGTAGTCTATACTAATGCATCATTTTTCATCCTTATCTGTAATTGCTTTCTCGTTTACTTTTTTCTTTTTTTCTGAAATTACTTTTCCTTTACAGACTTTAAACTGGTTCAATTTCTAATTTCTCGTTATTCAAACTTCAAGTATATAATTTTACACGCATTAACAAACCTAACCTGGAATAAGCAATCACAGTGGACAGCTGAATGGGGGCACAAAATCTGATAAGAGTAATTCTTACCCTTTGTGTAAGCACAAGTCAAACCGATTGCGAAGGAGAGAGCGATAGTAAACACCCCGAGAAGAATGTAGTTGACGGGATGCTTCTGGTGGTAGTAATACAACGGACAGAGAACTGCAAATT
Organism: Rauvolfia tetraphylla; assembly: GCA_030512225.1. Classification (NCBI taxonomy): domain Eukaryota; kingdom Viridiplantae; phylum Streptophyta; class Magnoliopsida; order Gentianales; family Apocynaceae; genus Rauvolfia; species Rauvolfia tetraphylla. The sequence goes on from JAJQKT010000037.1 coordinate 784,449, forward strand.
ATAAAATTCCAACAGCCCATCAAAAATCAAACCACAAAACTTATCTGCATTGAAGGAAAAAAGGACAAGATTGCTCAAGAATACCCAATAAAAAAAAAAGGGGGGGATGGTGCAGAACATATACCAATGAAGGGAGTAATGATGAGGACAATAAAGAGAGCGAGTCCAGCCCCCGTGGTAGCAAAGAATTCGTGGACAGGACGGACGGTTACAACGACGGAAGCGACGGCGATGGTCAAGAGCAACTGTATAGTTAAAATTGAGTAAATCTTCCGAATAAAAGCCCACCGGAGTTCAGGGCGCTCTAGCATCATCGGGTACAGCGGCCTAGCACCGCCCTCCAAGTCATCTTTCCGGTACGGTTGGTTCCACATCATTTCTTCGTTGTTTTTATCAGTCCAATAGAGGGCCAATCCGGACTTCTTCTGATAGAAATCGTCCTTGGTGTCTAGCTTCTGACAACGTATTTGGATATCGAACTGGAGGTGATTTATAGGTACGCTACCTGCGCCAATGGAGAAGGCGTGAAGAAAGGGCGGTTGAGAAGCGAAATGGAAAGTTCTTGATCTGTCGCGTAGACGCTGCACGCTCACGAATTTAGCAGTAAATAAGCGAAGACCCCAAAGGAAGAGCAAATTCCAGAAGTCCAACCGAATATCCAAATCAAACCTACAACTAACCTTCCAGATTTCTCCCGGTTGCTCTTCTTTTTCGGCTTTGTTTGCCCTTTTTTTTTCTTATTTCTAACGTTTTTTCTCTTACTTTGAAATGAAGGAATGCTTATGCCAAGCTGTTTTTACATTAAGAAATTGATAAACTTAGTTTTAAAATTATTTGTTGTTTTAGTTCAGTATTAAAATTACTTTTTGATAATTTAAGACTTTACTTAGAAATCATTCTATTTTAAAACTAGATTTTAAATTTAAAATTCATATATACTTTCATAATTAATTTAATTTTTATAAAATTCAAGATAAAATTTTCAAAATCAAGCTCTATTCAATCACATTCTAATCCTCAAAATAATTTTTTTTAAAATAATGATCTGTGCTATCCACATAATTTTCTATATGTGCCACCCATATAAATTATTGATCGAGATATATTTGTCAAAGTGTAATTTTTTCCTCCTAAACAAGCTCACAAGACACTTATGTGCATCTTAGCAGAGGAAACGTTACGATTTGACGAGCTTATTGTAATTAATAGCTTGTGAGAAAAGCACATGCAAAAATTTATATTGTAAAATGTAAATATTTAATTTTAGACTGATAAAATATTACGATATATATTTTTTATTTGGTTTAGTAGTAATTACATTATATAATACGATAAAAAAAATTTATTGTTATAAAAGCAATAAGGATTCCACTAAGGATCCTCCTCGTCTCATTTTTTACCTTATCAATCTTAAATTGTTGCATGTCTTTTATGTTACTTTATTTTTTCTTAAAGTTTTTCTATTTATTTAGGATTTTATATTTTTAATTTTTTTTTCTTATAACTACATAGTAGTATTATTTATGATGGGGAAGAGAATGGAGGAGAAAACAGATAAGAGCATCTGGACAAGTTTGCAACAAATTTTTTCAGGCGTATATTTTGATTTCTAAACATATCTTCTATTCCTAATATATAAAAATATAGTCGTTTTAGAAGTGATGTCGTGTTTTACGACAAAATTTAATATAAATTTTTTATTTTTAGTATTATTTTTTTCTAAAAAAAATCTCTATTACGTAATTCAAAATAGAAAATTTCAAATAAAAATATTATCTAATCTCACCCTATATGTTTTCTATTTTTCTATTCTAACTAATTTATTTGTCTATAATAACTGGAACCACCTCTCCATTCCCAAGTAGCTCGTGACTCAGAGATTGTCTTCATTTTTTCCATTTTCTCCCCCGAAGAAAGGATCTATATATATATTAACACGGGCAAAAAGATTTACAGATTGCATATCATGGGCTCTGGATAGCTCGTCTACCTTTCCCAAATATGTATGGGCCCTAATGGGTGCCCCGCTGCTTCCCTATACTTAAAAAAATATATGTAGGGATTATTCCTATTTTAATTAAAAAATTTTTATATTAAATTTCATTTAAAAAATTATTTATAAAAAAATATAAAACTCAAATTAAAAATTGTATATTATATTTCGTATTGAAATATTATTTAAATATATATTCCTATTTTGCCAAATTCTATGAAGATTTTCCCTAAAAATATATTTTCATTTCTTTTTCTGAATGTCTCTCCCCCCAAGATTTCCTCAGGTTTATGTCAATCCAATTCCGACATCGAGTAGAGGAGTAAAACTCCTGCAAAAACTTCAGATGTACCACGTAGTTCCGTAATCGCTTCTCTTTGCTGCAATCCCCAAGTGCATGCATAGCAGTTTCAACCTGTTGACAGTCTCTCGGGCAAAAAGCAGCATCACATATGCTTCTCGGGCTGGTAATTTCCCTTGCGCCGCCATGCAAAGTTGTAAAGGTGCTCTCGCAGGCCCTTTTCGGAGATTGTGATTCTCTATATGTCTTTTTTTTTTTTTTTTGGTTAAATGCAATTTAATTCATTAGGCTCGTCCGAACAAGTACAGAAATCAGGCCAGAGGAAATCTGCCATTCACTAAAGCCCAATTGTCCGCTTTCAAAACTTGAAAGCTGCTCCATTCAGCCTGATGGGCTTCTTAAATAAGTTCAATCTGGGTCTAGTTTTTTGGTTTTCAATTGCAGCCTGGGTCTGGAAGAAAGATGAGCTGGGCTTAGCAATTATTTCATAGGAATCTACCAGCAATTAGTCGAAATTATTCAGAAAAAAAAAGTTGAAACCGAAACTATTAGGCTTGATTACGGGATTGGCTGAATATACAAGTATTTGACTAGAACTTCTATTTCCTCACTAACCTCGTTTTTGTTCGTAGTAACTCCAACCGAAAAGGGCACCTACCCAGTTTTACTGTTCAATCATGGCTTTTTGTGTCGATGTAGTTCTTACGCCCAAATCCTCGAGCACATTGCGTCCCACGGCTTCATCATTGTTGCTCCCCAGAAATGTCGGATTGTCCTATCAGCCACCAAAACAATCCGGGAGTTCGCGGCAATCGCAAACTGGTTGACCTTGGGGCTTCAGCCACGGCTTCCCGAAAACGTTGAAGCAGACTTCACCAAGTTCGGTCTCGCAGGGCACAGCAAAGGCGGAAACAATTCTTTTTCCCTGGCTCTGGGAATTGGAGGGATTGCCCTCAAGCTCAAGATTTCAGCGTTGATAGGGATTGATCTCGTGGCCGGGCGTAACGGCATCATCATAAGCGAAGCCGAAATCGTACACCCCTCGAGCATTCGATTTAGGGATCCCCGTCGGTGTTATTGGAACTGGCTTGGGCAGCGAGAGGAAGTGTCTCCTCATGCCAGCGTGTGCCCACAAGGGCAAGGGCAGGAACCACGCCGCCTTCTTCAAGGAGTGCAAGCCGCCGTGCTGCTATTTTCTTGCCAGGGACTTCGGTCACATGGACATGTTAGACGCTGGGTCCCCCGGAGAATGCGTGTGCAAGAGCGGAAGAGATCCAAAGACGTTGATGAGAAGGGGTACTGCAGGCATTGTCGTCGCGTTCATGAAGGCTTACTTGGAAGGCCGCGAGGCTGATCTTCTCGCCATCGTCAAAGACCCCAATATTGCTCCGATCAGACTTGACCCAGTCATCTACACTCCTGAGTGAGGCCGGAAATAATTAAGTTCAAGAAATACGTGCAGTCTGCACCGTGTTGATCCAGAATAAAAGTTAGCAGTGTCTCAGTTGTGTTATCACAGAGTACTCTTCGTATTAAGATATATTTGATAGCTTGCGGTTGTTTCGCGTAGCTGTTGTTTAAGTTGTAGTGCTAAAACCGTTTGTATAGGTGAGTCTCTCTGTGTAACACTTTCCTTGAATTGGTAAATAAAAATATATGGTCTAATATAAATTCAAGTGTCTATTTTCTAATTTTATACTAAAAGAGAGAATGAACATCGAATTCAAAATTATTCTTGAATAAGTTACATATTTATTCAATCAAGTTTTTATTTTTAAGTTAATCTTTAAACTTTAAATTATGATTGGTATGGTATTGATTATAGGTAATTTTATTTGAAAATAAATATTCAAATTTATACCTTAAATTGTCTTTTTTTTTTTTACTTCTAATACCCTTTTGAAGGAGCATTTTAAATTTCGGATAATTAGCATTTGAATTGATAAGGATTTTTTCTTTTTGAACTTTTTGTGGACCAAAAAGAACTTCAATGAGAAAACTCGATATGATTACGCAAGTAACTACCAAGGGGCTTCAAAATTTTGTTTTCTTGTCGCATTTGTATCATTCGCGTGCGTCCAAATATGCAACGTGAATGATGGGGCCGGTATTTACCGAGGTAATCCGAAGTGTTCGATAGAAGCTAAGCTTATCCAGGCCTGGCCAGATTTCAACCAAATGTGGTACCCAGAACAATGCGAACGTGAAAAACGCCTCCTAACTTTAGTGTCACGGTCACATTTTGAGATGGCCATGACAGGTTGGGAAGAAATTTTAGTAAGACTAGACAGGCGAAATACGGACGGTTCATTCTTTATCGTCTATCACTTCGCCAAAACTCCAAGATGGTTCGGAATATAACTTCTGAGGAAAACGCGACTCAAGCCAATAGCAACGTACCCGTTTAATGCATTCCTCGTCTCTGTCTTGATTGAAGGTACAAAAGGCATGTGATTGGACTTTGGGTAAAATTAAATAATATCTTATTTTAAAATTAAATTTAAAATTTTAAATATAAAATACACGACTTATTTTATAAATAATTTAATTTTTATAATAAAAATTTTAAAAATAAATTATATCTAATTACATTATAAAGATAAAGATAAAAATAAGTAAGTTATTTGAGACTTAACCTAAACCGAAAATAGCATAACAGAGCCATGGCTACCACCAAAACCAAAGATTTGAGCGTCAAAAGTTTATAGGTGGAGAATTGTGCTATCGGTTCAGTACCTTCGTTTCTATACGTGGTAACTCCAAATGAACAGGGCACTTAACCGGTTCTACAATTTCTGCACGGCTTTTTATGCTCGGCTACTTCTTATTAGGATGATTCATTATTTAGTGTAATTTAAAAAATCGAATCGAAATATACATTTTGGTTCAATTTTTTAGATTTTTGGTTCGATTTTTCGGATTAGAATGAAATTCAGTTCGATTTTCGACTTTTGTTCTCAAATTTAAAACCGAACCGAAAAATTGAATTTTTAAAAAAATTATATATGAACGCATTTTGGTAATACGTTCTTTACTAAAAATTAATATTTTAAAATAAAATTACCTCAAGAACGCATTATCGAAATATGTTATTTTCTCTTTTCTTTAATTTCGGTTTCTAACAGAACTGAACCGAAACGAACAGAATTATTTTGGTTTGATTTTGTAAAATTTTAAAAAAATCGAACCGAAAAACCGAATGAACACCCCTACTTACTATAGTCAACTCCTCCGGCACATTGCTTCCCATGGCTTCATATTGTTGCTCCTTCAAGATTGTCCTATCGGGCACCAAACAAATCCAGGACTTCGCTGCAGTCACAAACTGGTTGCCCGCGGGCCTTCAGCCTGAGCTTGCTCATAATGTTTTCGCAGACCTCACCAGGCTTGATCTTGCCGGGCACAACAAAGGCGGAAAAGACGCCTTTTGCCTAGCTCTGGAGGCTGCAGAAATCACCCTCAACCTCATGTTCTTAGCGCTGATAGGGATTGATCCTGTAGCGGGACTCAATACTTTAATCAGGACCGAACCCCATATCCGCACCTACGTCCCTCGATCATTCGATTTAGGATTCCCCGTTGGTGTTATCGGAATTGGCTTGGGCAGCGAGAAGAATAATTTATTGACATTACGTGTGCCCCTGATGGGGTGAACCATGCCGAGTTCTTCAACGAGAGCAAACCCCCTTGCTGCTACTTTCTTGCCAAGTAGTACGGCCACATGGAAATGTTAGACGATAAAAAGGCTGCGCTCGGTGGATGTTTGTGCAAGAGCGGGACAAATCCGAAAGAGCTAATGAGAAGGGGTACAGCAGGCATTGTGGTAGCGTTCATGAAGGCTTACCTGGAAGGCGACGCTGATCTTCTCACTAGGGGTGTGGATTTTCGGTTGGGTTTTTAATTTTACTGTTCAGTTTTTGGTTCGATTTTCTATTTAAAAATAAGAATCGAACCGAACTGAACCGTTTTATTTGTTAAAATCAAACCGAATCGAACTAAATTATATCGGTTTGGTTTGATTCGATTCGGTTCCAACCGAAAAAAAAAACATGAAAAAATAAATTAAAAAATTAAAATCTTTATTTAAAAATAAAAAACTAATTATTATGATCAATAAATGATACTAATATAATAATAATAAATTACTGATATGATGAAAAAATAATTTAGTATTTTTTTGGTAAAATAAAATAATTTAGTTGTTTTTCATAACATTGTCCATATAATGTCATATTGGAAAAAAATTTAAGAAACAGGACTATATTCTTTCTTTTTCTTCCTACAAAAAATACAATAGTATAATTAGAAAAATAGTTTAATAGTTTAAGGTTGAATTGGATAAGCAACTCATTATAAAAGTAATATATAACACCATAATTATTCTACACTATAATTAGAAAAAAAAATTTACTATTCAGTTTGATGTCTACAACCGAAAACCGAACCGAAAATTATACAATTGTTAAAAAGTGAACCGAACCGAACCGTATAAATAAAAAACCGAACCGAAATGTAAAAAACAGTTCGGTTTCGATTCAATTTTTGATCCGGTTCAGTTTTTACCCACCCCTACTTCTCGCCATTGTCAATGACCCCAAGATTGCTCCTATCAAGCTTGAGCCAGTCATCTACATTCCTGAGTAAGGCCGGGAGTTGGATTTTTGAGAAATCTATCGCCTGGTCTTGTGTACCATTTCTATTCTATGCTGGAGCACGATAATCAAATTCATAAATATTTTTGATAAATACTGTATTCTGTATAAGTGGTATTATAATTACATATATTACTCCTCTACCATTCATTTTGCCCCTTCGCCACCACCACTGCCAGTCTGCTGTCTCCTTCTGTGTACTCGGTCCACCATCATGGCCGTAATAAGGTTTCAAAAGAATTAGATTATATTAGACAAGGCCGAATAAGGATGAGGACAAGAAACAGTGGTTGGGTATTAAGCTAGATAAGCTGGCTTGGAACTCTGTGGGAACGTACCGGCCCGGATTAACCCTCCACACAGGAAAGCAACGTAGGCGCAGAGTACCGAGCCTAACACCTGGGTCAATATGGGCTTCTTGTGATTTATATACTTTAGCCAAGTGGGCTTTCTTTATGTATTAAAAAAGGGAAAAAGGAAAGGAAAATTTCATTGGGCCTTCTTACGGTACAATCTCGAGTTAAGTGCATTATTGCGGGCTCAAAAAGCTGTCGATATGGGCAGAGCGCTCGATTAGGGTACCGTTGCGTTGCTTCGGGGAAGTGCTATAGCCTAACTACATATATAGAGTTTCCTGGCCAGCTATTGTTGACCTTTCCGCTCCGGTTTCGTGCATGGCCACGGACACTGTTGGGTTTGAGTAGCTTTCGGCATTGTGTTTCGATTTGGGAATGCTGTTCCGATTTCTTTGATTCGTGGCTTATATAGTTGGGACGATCCAATTACTCCTCCTTCACCTCAGTTTTTAATTTTCCTTTTATTTTTAATATAAGTAGAATATAAATTTGAACTATACTCATAATCTATTATGAGATTAAAAAAAAATCTTAATTAATTAAATTATTATTGTTGTCACCTCTTCTTAATTAAAATTTGTCTCTTTAAATTATAAGTTTTATGATGATCACTTTATTTGTCATAAATTATTATGCATAATAAAAGAATATATAAGAAATTAATGTATTATCTATCTTTACCAATCTATATAACATTAAAAATGAAAATTTTGAATCCATTCAATTCTGCCAATTAGATTGATTTAATTGAATTTATAAGACCTTTCTTACTTCTTCCGTTTTAAAATATAAATTATTTTAACTATTTTATCAATTTTAAAAATATTTAACATTTTTGCAAACACGAAAGATTATTTTTTAAAGATATTATTATCATAAATATAACTAATTTAAGACCCGTGCAATGCATGACACTGTGTATAACTTTAAAAAAATACTTTCACTGAATAAATATTAAGAAAATATCAAGCAAAAAAGGAAAGCTTGCACACATAAATAAAGCTTTTTATTTTTTCTTTTGGGGTGTGAAACTCTATGAGTTATTCATTCTTTCTTCCAGTTTTTGCCGATTGGGAAGCAATACTTTGAGGTTCAGCCTCAACATTAAATAGTCTTCGATGGTATCTTTTTCCAGTGCTTAATTATATAAAAATTTTTATTTAAAACAGTAATTACTATTTATCATATTAATTTTTTATTAATTATTAACCGTCTCTGAGACACTGCTCAAACAAAATAAAAAGTAATGAGAATATTCAAATACCAGCTTTTGTTATGCTAATTTTGTTCTTTGCAGTGGAAGAGGCCTTCTAAAAGCATTTGGGATAATTATAATATCAGCCTATCAGATTTTTTGAGAAATAATATCTCTATATATTTTTTATATTTTTATTATATTAGTAAAATTAATTTAAAATATAATAAAAAATCATATTTTAAAACAAAAAAAAATATTTAAAATTATGCTTTATATGAGTTAGAAGTTAAAAGTGTAACTATTAGCACCGCCAAGTTAAAAGAAGCCTTTGTACAAAAAAAAAAAAAAAGGTAAAACTTTTTTGGGACTGGTTTTGGAAATACAGCAGCCTCCCATCAAAATTGTAAAATGTAAAGGAGAACACAGTAGATTTGGGGATGGAAAGGGACGAGATTGTAATATTGAAGTCAACAATTACGTGGCGTTCTGGGGTTGTAGGCTTGATGCCCCGTGCCCCCCATTCGATGGTCATGGTTAAAAAAAGCCCGAAAACATAGCGGCGACGCCGCGGCCAATTCCCGAAACTCGAAGCGCCCAGGCACCACCAAACCCATACTTCTCTCACTCTGAACTCTACTCCACTACTCAACCCCACCCTCCCGCCGGAAGCATTCCTCAGCCCGTCAATTCCATCTATCATCACCGATCGGAAACCACCGGCGTCAAATTGTGGCTAATTTCTGACACCATGCCGCCGGAAGAAACAGTGACCAAGTCCCCTCTCGACAAGCCTCTCCACCAACTCACCGAAGACGACATTTCTCAGCTCACTCGGGAAGATTGCCGCCGTTACCTCAAACAGAAAGGTATTCCTTCGGAATTGCAAATAAACAAATAAGTGAATAAATTTATTTTTTGTGGAGGAGTGGAGGCTTGAATAAAGTAATACTCTGGGAATGTTTTTCATGCTCTTTTTGGATGGAAGAAAAAAAGTTCTCCCACGTGACGCCGACTGTATTTATGACTTTAAGAACAATGTCCGTACAGGGATGAGGAGGCCGTCGTGGAACAAATCGCAGGCGATCCAGCAAGTGATATCGCTCAAAACGCTCCTCGAGACTCCGCCGGACTCGGACTCCGCTGGCACGCGCAAGAAACTCTACATTCCCCGTCCCTGTCCCCGTCCCGATAATGTTAACACTAACAGTAATAATAATCTCCTGCACAGTGTGCGTCTCACTCATCCCCTTGCACTCTCTCACTAGTCACTGCACGTAACATTTTTCGTCCTTTTCTCTTCCGTTGTAGTAAAAGCAAACAAGAGGTGTTAATGCTGCATGGTTATTGATCTGATTAGTAGGTAACTGATGCTAAATGTAGGTCCCCAGTGGAAAAAGTGCTGATACAGAAATGTCTGAATCGGCCGAAGAAACAGTTCCGCAACACACGAAAGATGCAGACAAACCCGAAGCATCCGGCAATTACGTTGCTACTGATAATGATTCTAATTCTCCCAGGTTTCGTTCATTATATGTCTACTTGCATTCAGTTCCCGAGTTATGATGCAAAACCGAGAAGTTGGTCTAGCTGTATGTTGTGCATTTATGCCATAGTGTCCATTTATCTTTTAACTCTTATGGTTTCTACCTTTGCTTACCAATTCTTTTAGTGCCTATTATGTATTTTTATCATGTGAGAAGGCTTCTAGAGAGAATGCGATATCTGTATTATTTTGCTAATAAATGTGTGACACCTGATAAATTTACACCCCCAGAAGTATTCTTGATGTAGAGGATGGCATCATTGACAATGGGTGGGTGATTTTAGGGCAGCTTTGGCAAATATGCTGTTCTTAGAGTGGTATTATGGTTGTGACGCTTGTTTCAGATGTGTTCCAGATTAGGACATTCGAGTCCTCTGTAGTGAGGACAAAGATTTGAATCCTTGTCTGGAACATGCTTTGGATTTCTCACACCACTTATGTCCTAGAATGTTTGTTATGCTTTCTTAGCAGTATCTGCTCGCAGCTAACTTTTGTGTCCATGCTCCGTACTCTGGTCATCCTCAGAAAAAGTCTGACAGCAGAATGGTTGTCCATGTGCCTTGCTAATACAGATGCTATTGGGGCTTCGGAAAATCATTGGGATAGGAGCCTCTAGAGAAGGCATTTCTAGGGTGCAATTGGATGCAGAGGTAATAGTTGAGGTAGAAATTAAATCAAAAGGAGAGATACCTAGATTGCTGAGGTAAAAGATAAAGCAAGGCTTAGGATGTGGTGGAGTTCAATCCCATTAATGGACTGAAGAATAGTTTGCTAAAGGTGCACAGGTGGTACCACAGATGGCAAGTTATACATGAAAAGGCTCTAGCAACATCATGCAGTGTTGCAGAAGTCTACAAAACTTGCCTGTGGTCTGTGCTGAACTTGCTGCTTCATAACCCACTGCCATTAGACCAGGCCCCGAGGGTGTCATATCTGTGACCTTGCTCTGAGTTGACATTGATTAGATAAATTGTTCCTGTAGCCATAAAAAACCGCAATTCATCTTGATGGAGATGTTGCTCAGGTATGATCCTGGTCACAGGGTGCAACCTCTGCTCCTATATCAGACCAGGGTTGGGCAGGCTACGTCTTATTGAGGTGCTCTGTGTGTCATCATATATCCATGAGAAGGTGGATTTTAAGCCTTGCAACATGTCATGATGGTGAAGCATTGAAGGCAGTTAAGGAATTCCTCATTTGTTGCCATGCAATTGTCCTTCAATTGCGCCACATGTCTATGTGGCACCTGTTGGGAGTGTATCAGCATACTCATAATGTTTTGGTTGAGTGCATTCATGCATATGATGTCCATGTGCACCTGGAGGTAATTAAGGAATGCCCTGCGTGTTGCCAGATGCCATGCTTTCACTGTTCCACATGATCCTGTGTGCCCGTTGGCTGTGCATCAGTAGATGTTGTGCTAAATTGGTTGAGTCCATTCGTGTGTTTGATGTTTAGCGCCCTTGTTGACCAGCATAGATATGTCAAACTAAGGATGGGTTCCTTACACTCGTCTTAGATTTTGTTGGTTTCTTGAGATTTTCAATTATCATTTTTACTGTTCTATTAACTTTCGTTTAATTAATCATAGGTTCTAGCTTGCTCTGAAAGGGTTAGGAAAGCATGCCAGTATAAGACTATCCACAAAAATCTAAGTATGTATGGGCATGAACAATTGTAGGCCTGTTATCAGATTCATTGTATGAACCAAATGAAGAAATGATCTTTTGGGCTTAAAAGGTTCCAACTTTGGTTTATCTATTTTATTGCTTTTGGTATCTCATATTGTGCCAACTGCTGACCAGAAGAGCCTGGTGGGTATTGGCCCTCTTAGTTCATGTAAAAGGAAATAGCTAACTATGCCAAGTCTCTAAAATGCACAAACTGTGAAGCTACATTCAATAGACAGATGTAATTGTTTATATCTGCACCAGAGGGCACATGGATCATGTTTATTTGCTTTTCTTTTGTGCTGGATCTGGTTTGGCTGTCAGCTTCGTGACCTATAGTTTTGTGGCCTCCTGACCATCGAGTGTCTTCTCTGCACATTTCCTTGTACCACTTTTTAGGTCTTGTTCATCTGTCTTATTCTTGGGCCTTTACCAGCTTCCAGTTGCAAATGCATGTTTGGCTATTAGGAATGAAATTTCATTTGATAATCTCTCTTTATTTCCAACTGGCACAACCACTAAGATTACTTAATGCACTCTCTCAGAACCCCAAGTTCAGCAAACAGCCCCGTAGGACAAATGACAATCTTCTATTGTGGTAAAGTGAATGTCTATGATGATGTCCCAGCGGATAAGGTATTGAGCTTCCTGTAATTTGAAATCCACTACTTTATGCCAAGTTATTCCTATAATAGGCTTCTAATATTCTAGCTTATGCAACTTTTAGGCACAAGCAATCATGCACCTTGCTTCAAGCCCTCTTCATGAGCCTCAGGAAACTCCATTTGAGTGTTCTCTGGCAATGCAACCTGCATGTCAATTACAGACAACTAGTGCCAAAGTCAGTCCAGATTCCGCAATCCTATTCTTTCCAACTGCACAGACAGGTGATCATATCATGTTGATTCCTGGTTTTGGCATTGTTTTTTCCTTGATGGCATAGACAAAAATCGAATGAAGCCATTAGTTTAGTTAAAGAAAGTTGGAGAGGATTTGAGAGCTTTAGTAGCTTCTGCTTTCAAATAGCTTAAGTGGACTTGTTACTATATTAAATCAAGAGGAGCTTTTATTCTGAAGAGCTATGAACGAATTGGTATTGGTGCCTAAATTTCTGTTCTTGATCATATAACAGTGAAAGTAAATGAGAATATTCGGCCACATGGAGAAGAATTCAAGTTTGCCGAAGACAGTCCTGGTAAAATATATACTATCATAAATATTTTCTTTTAATATCTTTTGTTTTATTCGAATATCCTGGGAAACTACTACACTCAAACTTTTAGGAGCAGGCAGAAGCAAGAAATAGTTTTTTTAGCTTAAAAGAGATAATTATTTAGCCTTCTACAATTTCTTGGAATTTGTGTTTTACGTATTTTTATTAACTGTACCTTTGATTTGCTCAACTCTTGTTTGGATTGACATACCTCTAAAACTCATGTTTTGTCCCCTTGCCCATGCCTTCTTCTCACAGAGAGAAAGAAAATTACTATCTACAAAGTTATCCCCATCTAAGGGTTTCGGACATGGTTGATTGATCCTTGTACTTCTTTCTATCCAGATGTTGTCTTCTTTACATTAAATAGGAGCAGCACTTCTAAATAGTCTTAAATATGTGCAACTAGGAGAATAGCGATAGTCAGAACAGAGAGAATTTAGAAGTACAAAAGTTTCATCGATCTCCTAAACAAGTGTTTCTTTGGTCTTCTTTATAAAACTTGTGGGATATATGAGGAAAACTGCACTTTAAGTCAAACTCCTTGGCTTTGCTTCAATTTAGCCAAGTGAACTCCCAATGTAACTTATATATTTGGACATTGATGTTTTTGGGGCACTACTATAGATCATCTTACCGTCACAAGGAACATAGAAAAGAATTGAGTATCATGAATCTAAGAGCTTACTTTTCTGTAGTTTACCTCATCTTCAGTGTTATTTATCTTTTAGTTTCAATTTTGCTTAAAGCAGTGGAAGGTCCGGCAAGCAGAAAGGCATCTGTTCAAAGATATCTTGAGAAGAAGAAAGACAGGTATTTTAAATAAGTAAATCAGTACTTTGTAGATCAGGACAAGAAATTCAAGCATCTATTCTCTTGTATTTTGTTCCTCATGGCTCTGTTAGATGAAGGTTTAAGAGCAAGAGAAAGGTGGGAATGACTTCCAGTAGCTTGGACGTCTATATAAACCATCAAATAGGGAATCCTGCTGGAAAGGAGCACTCAAGTAGGGGCGACGCTTGCTCCCCACCCGAAATTAGACCACTTAATACCTCTATGCGGTGCAGCTCTGTAGAAAATAGTATAGCCAGGAGCGCAAGTCTCTCTGCTGACCTTACTGAGAAAGGTATTATGGTTATCCCGTGGTGTTCACCTTTTGGTCTCAGGTCACTAGATTTTTTTAAAAAAATTGATTGGTTGTTGGAAAAAGAATGTTTAAACATTTTGTTTTAGTCAAACACTTTTGTTATTGTAAAATAGTTGCTTCTCTTTTACCTCTGGTTTCATAGATATCTTTCATACGTTCATCCATATCAAACAAGCTTTTTTAAAATTATTGTGTCCCAATCTTGGGCAAACAGTTTTTCTTTTCGTGGCCAATAAATTTGGGGGCTAACTTTCGTTCAGTTCAAGTTGACTTTCTTTTTTATTCACAGGTTAGCACTTTTAACTAACCGAAAAAGCTTCCAGACTCTTATATGACATAAATACTTTATTCCATCTGTGCATTGCATGATTTTTTTGCTAGCAGAGCGGTACAGAGGTCATTTTTCCTTCTTGCCAATATCTCACTTGCTTGCACGGAATAAGAGGAATTCCCTATTGAGTCAATCTTGAGGAACACCGACTAGCACTAGCCAGGGAAGACTAGCTAACAAATAGCTGTTGTCTGCCATATCATGAATTGCATCATGCTGTCGCTCTATTATCTTTATTATTATTTTCTTTGCTGGTTTTAGCCTTATAACTTTTGCCCCCGTACCCTTCTTACAGTCGTTCCATCAAGCTGAGCCCATGGGCTTATCTTGTTAGGGCTTGATGATGCTATGATGTTTAATTTCTTTTAATTTATTGTCTACATTCTAGCTGAAATTTTAGGTGCGGCTAGATGGTCTTGTATGCATGCATGCTCTGTTTTCTAATGTAGTTGTTATATCAGCTTTGCATCGGTGATTCGATGGTTTTTCAAATTAAGCTATTCTATTGCCTCCCAGATATGTAACAGTGAAGGGGAAACAGTGAGTGCAGACATGTATATACAAGGTTTTGGTATGCCGCAGAAGGTGTAGGCTATATCTATCGTAATGATCTGATGCAGACCGAGGAATCCTTTATTTAGTTTTGACATGTAGTCTACTACGAGGCTGTTTCTTTCCCCGTGTCAAACGAGGAAAGCAATTCTGAGCCATTTCTTCACTTCTCCATGCCATGTTTTGGCTTCAAAGCGCGGGAAATCAATCATGATAAAGAGGCTGTGGTTGATTTTCTCACTTGTAGCAAGGCACTATTTCCCAAGGATGTTCAAGAGGTTAGGTTCACTAACACCGAGATCTGTAACTTACAGTAGTAGGATTTTAACTACTATATGTGGACAATTCAGCCTCCGGCACTGCGGCTGTGCACAGCTCTGCAATCTTCTTCTATTTTTTTGGTAGTACCATTTGTGCCCACAAGATGTAAATTCCTTCCGGCTCTGGCAAATTGCACCGCACGCTCATCAAGCCTAACAGATACTATGAGGCCTCACAATCATTTTTAGATTGTTGTATTGTCGGCTTTGATCTCTAACTCGCAATGATGTGAAATCATTAACCTGAATTATTGGAAAACTGCAACTACACCTATTTATTTCACTTAGTTAACTAGTAATAAAACCCCAATAATGTGTCAATTAATTCCTTTTATATTTTTATTTTGAAGTTTCGTATTTTTTCTTGAAAATTTGATATTCTTATCCAGTATCTATTATCTATCTAAGCATGTTGAATGAGCTAGGGATTCCCTCTCCCGCCTCTAAAACACACGAGCAAGACAGAATCCAAACTCGAGTTTTTCTCTTCGATCTCGATAACCATCCGATAGGATTCAAAAGATAGGCTCGGAGATCGGATTTACCCAGCCGTATGAGGGTGTATTTCGACCACATTTCTTTAATTCTTGTTTTGAATATGCAAAAAGTGGAATGATTTGTAAGAAGAGACTTAAAATTTATAGTGAAAAAAATAAGAAATATAACAATCACCCTGTGAGATTTGCTGTTGCCCCTCAAAGCCACCCGGAAGATTTAAGAAATCATTAGTATGAAAATTTGCTTCGCGTTTACTAACTTGGAGTAACTCTTGCCTCTGTCCAATTTGTTAATCTAAGGAGCCACTACGATTTATTATGTGTTAATGGGGAACTTGCAACGAGATGTTTCTACAAACACTTGATTTGTTACTAACAATAACATCGTTGTTGGGAAAATCATGGAATGATGCTTATTAGAAGAAAATACCGATACGGAGTCTTGTTTCTCATGGGAGGGAAAGCATGTGCTGCTATTTTGGAAAAGGTGAAGGCCCCAACTTTTGTCTCTCTGCCCATTGACAATTATGCGAATATGATTCTTTTCTTTTTTTTTTTCTTTTTTTTAATAATTCAGGTTTCTAAACTAAACTTAATTATTCATAGACCCCATAACCTTGCCCCTAAGCTATGGAGTATGTAAATCGTGAATGTGCACGAATTGAGTTCCAGATTCCCAAAGCCCTTATACACTACTGCGCACAAAAGACTCGCTCTACTGATTATTCCACTATATCCTCTCAAATATAACTCCCAGGTTCCCAGCAGGAGTCGAGCTCCCACCCTGCCACTGGCAGCGAGAGTACCTTGATTGTTCTACCAGCTCGCATATGCCTGGGAGGACTGGATGCCTCCTGTAGTGTTTTAACCCTCAACCCAAAGGTTGAGGGCCAAGCCCATTGCCAGCTGCACTGGCTACCTTTGGCAATATGCTTCTTTTCTTCGTCAATAGCATAGTACAAATAAAAAATTTTGTGGGGAGCTATCTTTGTCCTTAGTTCATTTTTAATTTGTATATATTTCTTTTTTGATGTATTTGAATAGAGTTTGATTTTAATATTTTTTATTTTAAGTTTTGTAAGAATTAATTATTTATAAAAAAGAAAGTGAGATTTAAAATGAAAAATTTATATTAAAAATTCAATTCAAATATAACTTTTCTGTTCTACTAGGGAAGGAAACAGGTTGGGGAATAACAAATAAACAAAAGCTAGGATCTCCTCATATGGGCAAGGATCTATTATAGTTGGACTTGAAATTCTAATTTTCCAACATAATTTAATCATGAATCATTTACACAATATTATATACTCTTCTATATCTAAAATATACCTATTAAAAGAAACCATCACAAACCCATTTTCTCTTGTGAATCTTGTAAAATTTTAGATCCATTGAAATTTCCTATTCTTACCAAATATCAGGTACAGTTACAATTTTTTTTTAATACCCAAATCACGATCTTCCTAAAGTAGAATAGATATTCAGTGAAACCAAAGTGCTGATTTGAATTAAAGAAGAAACCGTAAAGTTTCTTTTGTTTTTTAGGTAGTCGATGGCGGATTGAAGGTAGGAGGCCCACTTTGTGTCCAACCCAAAACAGCACAGACCTTTCATTCATCAGAAGCTAAATGCCGAAAGGCACAGGATAGTTTTGATTTTTGACTTTGGATAAATCATAGTAGATCAAGATTCATCATGAAATGGATTTTTGAATGAAGCTTGAAATCAAACGTTACAGAAAATGGGCCTAGTTCCTAAAATTGCAAGATTCTCTTCCCAAATCAAAATGGGCATCTTTCCAGTAACCACAGTTTCAATTCATTCAATGATTTCAAAGCAGTGGGAGTGAGAGAGGGACCCAACCACTATCACTCCTCCATTGAAGCCTTCACAAGCGGCCACCAGACCCAGACAGTCTCCTGTGCGACGTCGTTAGGGATTGTCGCTTTCCTGCACAACCAATTTTAACTGTAGTATATTTTTTCTTATTTCTATAGTATTATGGTTGCAGAGAGGTCTTTGTGGACTCCCAACGGCGAGAAAAAGAAAGTCGAAAAAACACAGGGAAAAAAAGCAGTGTAAAAACTTTCCCTTTTACCAAACCAAACCAGGTTTAAAGAAAAGTGGAAGTCTGAATTTTTCCTTTGGATTCCTTCACTTTCCTTCCACGCTCTCTGCAGTTCAGCGCTGTTTCCAATTTGGCTCTGCAAATTCGTGCCAAGATATTGGTGGGTTTGGTCTTTGGTTTTGGTTTTGGTTTTGACCCTCATTTTGCTGATCATTAGAGTAGAGTATTCCAAGAGAGGTTAGTGGGTCTAGTGGTGTTGGATTGGGTTTGATGTGGTTCTGGTAGTCTTTGTGGCAGAGATCTTATTTAATTTGTTGTGGGTCTTTTTGGCTTTTTCTGTAAACTTGTGGAGAACTTTGATTTGTGGGGAAAGATAAGAGCGTATCGATTCCGTTGTTTGTTCATCTCAGGGTACAATAGGACTGGAAATTTGATGATTGTAGTTGTAGCAAGAATAGGAAATATTTTCTCAGATTGTGAGGAGGATTTCCTTCTCAATTGTTGTGTGTAACTAAATCTTACTGCAAGGTTCATATGGAGAAATCCCAGATAGGGATTGGGATTTCTAGTGTGAATTACATTTTACTGATCTCTGTGTAGCAACTTGTTAGAAAGTTTGCTGCTTGTTGGGCCTAGAATAAGGGATTTTGAGCTTAAGCTTCTTGTTAGAAACTTAGAGCGAAAGTTTCCTTTTTTCTTTTCCCTTGATTGTGGACGAAAACCTATTTAGCTATTGTGGAGATCTGGGATTTGTTTACTCTGTTATGTCCCATGAGGGGTTTCTTTCCTTCGGAGTCTTGCAAGGAGTCACAGCTCCATTCTATTAACCCACAGTCTTGGCTTCAAGTTGAAAGAGGCAAGCTTTCCAAATTCTCATGGCAATCTCCCTCTTCAATGTAAGTAATGCTCTTTTGTACTCTTCTAAATTCGAAAAATCTTCAGATTCTGCTAGTTGTTGCATAATTGAATTTCCCTGATTATTTGTGCTTGTAGAGAATCACTTATCAAGGTCCCTGAACCTCCAATTCTTCCATATTTTAAGCCTATTGACTATGTAGAAGTTTTAGCTCAGCTCCATGAAGAACTAGAATCATGTTCGCCGCAGGAGAGATCAAATCTCTATTTATTGCAGTATCACGTCTTTAAGGGCCTTGGTGAAGTTAAACTTATGCGGAGAAGTCTACACTCAGCTTGGCTTAAAGCAGGTAGTGTTTATGAGAAGCTTGTCTTTGCCGCATGGTTAAAGTATGAGAAGCAAGGTGAAGAACTCATTTCTGACTTGCTATCATCTTGTGGAAAGTGTGCAAAGGAATTCAGGATGATTGATGTTGCCTCTGAACTGCCTGCAAGCACAAACTTATGTTCTCCTGGAATTGTTGAGGGAAATGAAAACTTTGTTTCTAGAACTGTTTCTTTCCTGATTGGAGATGAAAAAATTGTGTGTGACAGGCAGAAGATTGCTTGTCTTTCAGCTCCATTTCATGCCATGCTTAATGGATGTTTCACGGAATCGTTTCTTGAGGACATTGATTTGTCTGAAAACAATATTTCGGCCTCTGGTATGAGGGCAATCGGTGAATTTAGTATAACAGGCGATTTAAGAGAAGTGCCCCCCAGTCTTTTATTAGAAATATTGGTATTTGCCAATAAATTTTGCTGTGAAACTCTGAAGGATGCTTGTGACAGAAAACTTGCTTCTTTGGTTTCTTCTAGGCAAGATGCCTTAGAACTCATGGATTGTGCTCTTGAAGAAAATTCCCCTGTTCTTGCTGCATCTTGTTTGCAAGTGTTCCTTCACGAACTTCCTGAATCTCTGAACGATAGTCAGGTAGTCAAATTGTTATGCAATGCAAATAAGCAGCACAGGTCAATTATGGTTGGGCCAGCTTCATTTTCTCTGTATTCTTTATTAAGTGAAGTCTTAATGAACCTCAATCCTAGGTCAGATAACACAGTTAGCATCTTGGAACAATTGGTAGACTCTGCAGAAAATGGTCGTCAGAAAACAGTGGCACATCATCAGTTGGGTTGTGTTAGACTTCTTAGGAAAGAATATGACAAAGCCGAACCCCTTTTTGAGGCTGCTCTAGGTGCAGGACATACTTATTCTGTTGTCGGCTTGGCTAGATTAAGTTACATCAGGGGTCATAAGCTTTGGGCATATGATAAACTCAGTTCAGTCATTTCCTCATTCACTGCACTTGGATGGATGTATCAAGAGAGGTCACTTTACTGTGAAGCTGACAGGAAATGGGACGACCTTGAGAAAGCAACTGAGCTGGACCCGACCCTGACTTACCCTTACATGTATAGGGCTGCATCCTTAATGAGGAAACAGGATGCCCAAGCAGCCCTAGCAGAAATTGATCGTGTTCTTGGTTTCAAACTAGCATTAGAGTGCTTGGAACTACGATTTTGCTTTTATCTCACTCTTGAGGACTACCAATCAGCTATTTGTGATATTCAGGCTATTCTTACTCTTGCTTCTGATTATAGGATGTTTGATGGACGGGTTGCAGCATCCCAACTACGCACTCTCGTGCGTGAGCATGTCGAAAATTGGACAACAGCTGATTGTTGGCTCCAATTGTATGACAAGTGGTCGTCAGTTGATGACATTGGATCACTTTCCGTGATATACCAAATGCTTGGGTCTGAAACAGCAAAAGGTGTTCTGTATTTCAGACAATCTTTGCTTCTCCTGAGGTAAATTCATTAGCATTCTTCCTTGTTTATTTGCATTTTTCTTTAATTTTCTTTTTCTTGTTCTTTTTGTTCTTTTTGGTGCGTGGTAAGTAGAATTCCCATTAAAACTTCTATTCGGCTTCCCGTTAATGGGGCCCAAATAGAGGAGATATTATGGTGTGCTGATGAGGTTGACTGGTCTGCAGTCATTTTAAAATTATTTACACATTTTACCAGAATGTTTCATTGAAAATCTTCCATCCAATTGATTCCCTATTAAATTACTGAAATTCACCTCTTTAATAAATTTCTTGTGATTTTTACCAGGTTGAATTGTCCAGAAGCAGCCATGAGAAGTTTGCAATTGGCTCGCCAACATGCATCTAGTGATCATGAACGCCTAGTTTATGAGGGATGGATTCTGTATGATACAGGCCACTGTGCAGAAGGGCTTCGGAAAGCTGAGGAATCTATTAGCCTAAAGAGATCTTTTGAAGCCTTCTTCTTGAAAGCCTATGCATTGGCTGATTCTAGCCTAGATCCATCTTGTTCCTCTGTGGTTGTAGCACTTCTTGAAGAAGCTCTCAAATGCCCCTCCGATAGACTTCGCAAAGGTCAGGTATGTTGATTTTCTTTTACATCATAACTGGATTTTTTTTTTGGGGGTAATGTTTGGCTTAGGCTGATAACAGCTTTCTGCAACACAAATATTGTTAATTTGTGTATGATTACTCATTTTGTACTTCTAATGTCTTTCATGCTGTTATTTTAGTTCTTGTATCTTGCTCGTATGCTAAATCTTGTTTGTTTGTATCACTTGTTTTGGTTGACATCCCTGATAAACTGGTGATTGATGAGACTGAAAAAAATTAGTGAGGGTTTCCAAGATGGGTGTTCCTGTGCGTCTGTCTCTGGTATTACACTACTTTTGGTTCTGTTCGGTATTCAAATGAGAAGAAATATGTGTTACTCCCCGTGTCTGGAATTGTATGCCATAAAACAACACATGCTGTTATATGATAGATGGCTTGAAAGTAAATATATGTTAAATTCCTGGTAATTCTTTCCATCAATTGTCCTTCCAAGGATATCCGTACCAAATGAATTGTCATTTTTTCTCTTGGACTTGTTGTGTTATGTACACATGTAATTCATAGATTTTATGAAGCCATTTGGATGGGGAAATGTCATGGAAGGAAAAAAGCCTGAGAATGGGGCATGACTCTGTTCTGCCCAAAAATGGTGCTTAAGAAGTTCTGTCTTGTGGACCTTGCTTCTTCATGCCTCCTCCATTTGATAATGGGTTCTGTCGGGTGTGGCCTCCCATGCGAAAGCAAAATGCATAAAGTAGTGTATGCTGTGGAAAAAAGAAGTCATATTTTTCGCACCAGTGCCTGGTTGATTTTTGTCAACTCTCTGAAAGAGATCAGAGACTTATCTGTGCCCAAAATTTTTAGTTGCTTTATCATTCGTGTGCTAAAAAAAATGATCTTGAGCTCATCTAATTGCTATTTGATGTTTTGATTTTGGTAGGCCCTGAACAATCTTGGAAGCGTCTATGTTGACTGCGGAAAACTAGACGCGGCAGCTGATTGCTATATTAATGCTCTTAAGATTCGACACACTAGAGCTCACCAAGGCCTTGCTCGTGTTCATTTCCTGAGAAATGATAAGAATGCTGCATACGAGGAGATGACCAAACTGATAGAAAAAGCCCGGAATAATGCATCAGCCTATGAGAAGAGGTCAGAGTACTGTGACCGTGAACTCACAAAGGCAGATTTAGAGATGGTTACCCGCTTAGATCCTCTCAGAGTCTACCCTTATAGATATCGAGCTGCAGGTTTTATCTCAACCCAAGAATTTCTTTCCATATTATGTAGAGAAAATTTCAGTTCACACTAAGCTAGTAATGACAAGGGACTGGTTCTGGTGACAGTTTTAATGGACAACCGCCAGGAGAAGGAAGCGATTGCAGAATTATCCAGGGCAATCGCGTTTAAAGCAGATCTTCACCTTTTGCACCTACGAGCTGCCTTCCATGAGCACGTTGGCGATGTTACAGGTGCCCTGAGAGATTGTCGAGCTGCTCTCTCGGTTGATCCCAGCCATCAAGAAATGCTTGAACTTCATAGCCGTGTAAACAGTCAAGAACCTTGAAGGAAATGGAGACAGAAAAAAGACGGAGAATTTTTTGTGCAAAGGCCAAGAGCATCAGTGAAACTGTACCCAGCAATGTACAAACTATTCGTGTAATATCCATGTCAATTCTTTTTCTTAAATTTTGTAATATGCTGGAAAATTCTTTTTGCTGATATAAATTATTGATGTAAATTAGCATCATTTGTCGTCCTCTCTCACTTCATTTTGTGTCTTGGTGGGCTGTTAATCGGACTTAATGAGCTGGTATTTGACAAGTTTGGACTCGGTTTGGTTTTGTTAAGAGTCGATTTGGGTTGGGTTTATATTGATTTTATTTTTTTTCTATTAATTTATTTTATATTTTTATTTTTGTTTGTAAAAATTTTATTTAATTTTTAAAAATAATTAATATTATATTTTTTATAAAAATTAATTTAAATTTTAAATTTTAAATATTTTTTAATTAATATATATACACACACATATACTTTTCCGTGTATATATATGTATACACACACATTACTATTGATGCGAGCCGAACTTATTTTAAGTGTTAGCCCAGTCCGAACATACTTCGTGCTGCAAAAAGGGCCCTCATGCTAAGTCTATAGGGAAATATAATTTTTTTTTTTGCTAAATGAATTGTCTTAAGTCTGCACATCAATACAATAATAGATAGAAAGACTTTTCAATAATTGCTAAAAAGAGATGATAAACACCTTGCATGAGAAAATGAAGCAGAAGGAAAGTTCTCTTTCCGACCTTAGGGTGTGATTGGATAGAGTTTGGTTTTTAAATTTTTTATTTTGGGTTTCGGGAAAGATAAATTTTTGTGAGAGAAAAAGTGAGATGTGAGATGAGAAATTTGTATTGGGTTCCGTGCAAAACCCAATCCAAGTTAACCCTTAATAAAAAGCAAAACACTGTTTTAGAATTTAAATCAACAAAAATTACAAACTAAATAACTCTTTAACATAAAAATTTTCAACTTTAAGGAAATTCAAGAAGGAAGGAACAAAAAAGGAACCCGTATTTTTTCTTTTTTACTAAGCGATAAAGGAATACATATAAATATATAAGAAACAAGAATATTACTAATAAAAAAATTATATTCATTCAAGAAAGAAATAGCTAAAATATTACTAATAAAAAAATTATATTCATTCAAGAAAGAAATAGCTAAAGCTATTTCTATTATTAATAAGAATCTTGATCTCGAACACTTTTACCATGTGTTTTTTTTTTAGATGAATTTTTTATTTTAAAGGTGTATTTGAATTCATATCTCTTTTCACAAATAATTTAACTTTTACGAAATCTAAGATAAAAATCTCAAAATTAAATTCTATCTAATCGCACTCTAAAAATAAGTGCATGATGCTAAAGTATTAAATATGAAAAAGATAAAAACTTCCATACCACGATACTCTCTCTCTCCGCATCAAACTAGTGGCTGAATACTATGTTGTTTCTAGCTCCATACGCTCTCTCTCTCTCTCTACCTATCTCTTTACCACTCATCTTTTTTATTAATAAGAAATTTATTATTTTTTCCCACCAAATCAAGCAAAAAATCTCTACAAAAAAATTCCAACCATCAGATTTAAGAAATAAAAAATAAAAAAGGATGAATAGCTCAAATCAATCCTTTCGTCACACACCTTCTTCCTTATTAAATCACTTATAGATAGATAAAAAAAGATTTGAGTTAGATATTGAACCAATCCAAGGGGGTTCTACGCCAGGGTGAAAAAGTGCTATTTCTTCTATTCAAAATTATTAACTATGTGGCTGTTCTAGAGACTGTAGAAGGGGTCTTGACCCTATGATTTTGTGTACACAAGTGTTTTTGTAATATAGATCCATTTTCGAAAAAAAAATTATTCAAATTTGAACGTGTGCTCTTTTATACATTTTTATTTTGGAAGGAGAGAATATTTAGAAATGATTTTCTTTTTATTTGCATTTCCTCAAAAAATATAAGAAAAGGATATATCATATGCCATCATTACTGTGGTAAATTAAAAAGGCTCTCTCAGGTACCTTCTCTCTCTCTCTCTCTCTCTCTCTCTCTCTACACAGGTGTTCGTCTGAATGTGGATGCATTTTTCGTTTCTCCGGGAATTTGCATTTAGATTTTCTGACGATAATTTCACTATTGTAACAAGGGGATGAAGATGGACAATGGTGATTATTGCTACCCTTAGGTCTGTAGTTTTCATCCTTGTGCTATCGGTTTATTGTGTCTGTAATCAAATTATTCAGCCCTAGAAGACAAATTAGAGAGAGAATTTTAAAATTGACATTATGCATTGTTCGTATTATGCTACCCGAATATCAACATGAAGAGCCTCTTTTGAGTTTTGATGATGAAATTTCTGAGACTGGTTTAACATCATCCTATTCCAAAATCCTTTGCTTAATTTGAAGCAACTATGTATAGTGTTATTTCTGCGTTGCTGGTAAACTGTTTGATGTTATTTCAATGGAAAACTCTTATCTCGTTTTTCTGATTGAACTCAAGGAACAAGACGCAACTTTTCTCTTCAGGTGCTCATCTTGACAGAAGACTAATGTGATGGAAGGATATAAGGTTGCACTACTCCTAGGACTATTTCTTTGTGCTATTACATGTTCTGCAGAAGATGTTTCTGTCGATTGTGTGATGGCATATGACGAAGGAGGAGCTGCTGCTGTTTTCAATTCACCAAACTGTCCTCAATGGGTCTTTCCGACTAAATCTTCGCAAAATCACCTGCAGAAGTGCCAGTTTGCTACCCTTCAAGGCTGGAGGGATTACCAAGAAGATCGAATGGCCTGTAATCCTGCAATGAAGTTACCATTCTTAGGTATTTCAATCCCCTCCACCTATATCTTCTCATGTCTGAAAGTCGAATTCAACAATAATGGCATTCCGAAGCATAACTTGCAAGTGTAAGCCCAAATATATTCTTTGAAGGGCATCCTGATCTTCTTTCCTATCATCCGGCATCTTCTTTGCTAGAAAAGATTTCGTAGTAATTATTTTTTTGAAAAATTAGATTTTGCGGTCAATTTACAGTGTCCCACTGGAGGGCTAATTGTTCTCGTATGATTGATCTTTTTCAACTCAATCACGGCTATTATAGCCACTGGCCAAATGACCAGAAAAATCTCATAAAATTATAAAAACTTTCAGGTAAAGAAGGAAAGAAGGATGTGAAAGTCAGCGTAGCAGCTGTCTTTGATGGCCATGGAGGTAAGGAAGCTAGTGAGCTGGCATCCAGGAAGTTCTTGGACTACTTTTACCTGCATGTTGTATTCATCAACTATAAGCAAGCATTTGACCAGAAGCAAGCATTTCAATATGAAGAGAACGCTGATGCAAATCACCAGACAATCACTATTGAAAGGTTGGCATCCTGGATCTAGAAGCTTGAACTTCAAAATTCTTGACTGTTAATTTTTTTTTTTTTTTTTGCAGTATGCTTGCAGTATTACATTGGATCTCCTTGTGTTGATTTAACTATGAATTCAAATATTTGAATGCTTAAGTTCACCCTGCTCTTCAGAGAACTAAGTTGTGACAGATGCCATATCAAGATCCCAGTTCCTAATATTATGCTGGCATTCTCCATTCCTCCATCTTATAAATTGATGTACAAGACAATGATTAGCTCTGCATTGGAAATGTATTTTATCCTTCAGTATTTTTTTTCTTTTCATTTTTAAATTTAGTTCATCCACATCACTACATCAGTATGCTTTTGCGTCAGTGGCAGGCTAACTTAGTGCACATTGATCAAATAGTTTGTATTTTGCGGCAATGTTCTGAGGAGCTTCCTTATGAATCTTTGTGCAGCTCTGACAGCATTGGACCCTCGGATGATATCTCATTCTTTGCAATTTTAGAGGAAGCTTTACGGAGAACGTTTGAAGATATTGATTCAGAATTCTCTCAGGTATCCTTGTTTGCATTTGCTTATTCACTGTGCCTGTGCCTGGAGGCTACTTGTAGTCATTTCGTGTTGTCATCTCCAGAAAGCTTTGAGAAGAGGCTATCATTCAGGAACCACCGGCACCGTTGCTCTGCTGGTAAATGGTAAAATTTTGATCGGTTACGTCGGTGATTCGAAGGCAATTCTATTTTCACGTGAAGTTCACGATGCTGAAGGTCTGCTTAGCTATATCTGCTGTATTACTATTCTCTTGGAAATGATATTCTCATATAATTTCTTACTCTATATATTTTTTAAAAAACGAATGACCAGTAGAAACATTTCTCCGGTAAAATTTGTTATGTAACTATTATTGATGGACTTGTGCTTCACTGCAATGAAGGTAATTTGGCGGGAAGCTGTGCCGAAGAACTGACAAGAGATCATCATCCAGATAGAGAAGATGAAAAGGCTCGAATAGAAGCTGCGGGTGGTTTTGTCGGCGTAAGGGGTGTGCCTCGGGTCAATAGCATGTTGGCCGTGTCCCGAGCCATAGGTGATGTTTCCATGAAGAGGTAGCAGACTGGCTTCCGCATTTGATGTACCGACAAGTGTGCACTTGTAGGTTCAGTTTGCTAATTCTGCTTTTGCCTTTTATTTTGGCAGATACGGCGTTATTGCCGAACCTGAAATAATCGGTTGGTGGAATCTGACTCATTACAACAGCTACTTAGTTGTAGCGTCTGACGGCATATTTGAGAGTTTGACTCCAACAGATATCTGTGATATCTTGCACGAGACCTCTGCAGGAGATGATCCGACCACTAGCAATTTGCATTCCGGTTCAGCATTGTCCTCGACTTCACTAGGTGAGCGTATAGTCAACGCCGCCTTTGAAATGGGCAGCACGGATAACTTGTCAGTTATCGTCATTCCACTGGAACCGCCTAATTCTTCAACATATCGGTAAGGATATACTTCTTCTATTCTTCTATTTTAAAATATAATTTTTTTAAATTTTTTATTATCAAAATTTTTTATAAAAGTATTTTTTAAAAATTTATATTAATAAAAATAATTAAAAATATATATTTGCTTTACTTTTTTATCCCCCGATATATTAAAAAGGTTAAACTACCTTGTAAGTTGTATCTCGAAGTTAAGCAGAAGACTCAAAGTATAATAAAAGAAAGCATACTACAGTTTAGCTGCTGTATAAGATTTATTAGGGTGTGATTGGATAAAATTTAATTTTGAAATTTTCTATTTTGGATTTCATGATAGAAATTTTTATAAAAAAAAAGTGAGATGTGAGATGAAAAATTATTTTTTAAGCTCTTTTTAAAAATTTGGGTTAAAACATGTAAAAAAAGCTTTCTCGCTTTTGAGCGGCCAATGAAATCCTTCGCCAACTTTAGCAGGGACAACAACGAGAAAGTAGATAGCAGTCTCTCAAATTGACAGCACATCTCGAAAAAGCCACTTCTTTTATTTATATTTCCCATGGCATAATCTTTCGATAGATACAGATTATACACTGCTGCAGAAAAAAAAAAACCAACTCCGAGAATAAACTGCTCGACGATTGCTCCATATCCCTCCGTATCTAACTGTACAATACAAACTAATGTTGCAAATATTGACAGCATTTCTCCAAGTGAATCAGCAGACGCGCGGCAGCTCCAAGTGATGAACTAACCACAAGTACCCATGTTTCTGAAAGCAAACTCTAGAAACTCTGGAAGCTGGAAAAAGAGCGGAAAGAAAAAGATACAAAGACGTCCAAGACGTCAAAGCATCCAAGGGGAAGAAAGGATCATTTTACAATGATAAAGCAGAAAAAGTACCTCATAAGCACAGTGTCACTTGTAGGCAAAGTCACATATCCTTATATCTAAAGCTACCTCATACTCGAGAAGGTAGAGGAGAAATAAGGATGTTGCAAAGCGTCATCAACACTTAATCTATCCTCCTATTTCAGCGTGTTAAAGAACAAAGGGTTAAGATAAAGTTCAAAGCTATACATCAAAAGAAAAAAGGAAAGAAAAAAGGGTCAATACAGAATTAATAACACCGGCTGCAGATCAGATTATGGGGAAAAAAATCAAGTTCCGTAAGCATCAATAAGCCCCAAAACAATCACAATGCTAGGTAGAAGAAAATTGGGCTATACTAATTGGTGCACTTCAAAAGTTTTGGAAGCAATCTTACTGGATTCCAGTGCAACAATTCACGTACTAGTCGCAAAGCCCATACATTAGGAAACCTGAGGAAATTGAAAAGATAAAAGAAATGAAATGCATCAACAGAAATATCCCAAAATTAATCTTGTTCTTTTAGCAGTTTATTCATGTTGATGACCACGGATAATCCTTCCTTTGGTTCATATTGGCGATCCCAATTTGGAATTAAGGCTTGGTTGTTGTTGTTCATAAGGACACTGAAGTCAAAAGGATCTAAGAACTTACCCTATCTTAAGGGGGTCCTTACTCTTTATTTGACGGGAAAAGAACTCTTCAGAACATTTCCAGGGAACTGGAGAAACATAACCCTGAAATATGGCAATCTTCATCAGCTTATTTTGCAAGACAGATCAAGTAAGAAAACTTATAACTTCTCACTTAAAACTTTCCACTAAAGGAGGACTAAATTCAATATTCATAAACCTTCCTAGTGCACAGTTACACAACCTAGAAGATTTAACTGTGTCTTCAATCAGAGAACTGAGATACCTAATTGCATTTTATATGACATGCATGCTCGATAAGTAGTCAATATATTTACATCCTCCAATTTCACCATCTTATGCAAGGTCATTTACCCGAGAAAAAGCCGTTTTCACTTTTATGTACCATCATTACAAACTAAAAAGGCACTTTTCATACTGCAAGTTAAATTGCCAGTATTAACATCTTGTGTCCATTAGTACAAGGCCAGGGCAAAAACAGAATTGCATTTCTTTCTTCCCTCTTTTTATAATGTTGATATTAAATACTAGCAAACAACATTTTACGTACAACAGAGGAAATTTGGTCTAAAAGGAAAGAACGATCCAAAGATGCAACTGCTTAATGTCTTGCATGAAAATATGCTACACAACCTTCCTAATGTGATGCTAATGCAAGTAAATACATATAAATTCAAGGACAAATAACAAACTCACATGATCATTTGTAGCTCCAGTATGATGAAGTCTTGTAGGAATCCCGGGGATTAGGATGCACATCTCCATAAAGGATCTAAGTCTGTCAAAAAAACAGAAGCAAGTATGATTCAACATCATTACTTTAATTGGAAATATAAGCTGAAAATTTCTCCAGATTCTTTCTGCTGCTTGGATAGAGTTAAACAACATTCTTATGGCAGTCATTCTATAAAAAATATTGACTTACTTGTAAGCCAGTTCCCTTACGCTTTCATTCCAACCCTCAAGTTGCTGATCTAGAAGAGCACGTGTTTTACCATTAATCTGAAACACATTTGGAGATCCAAGAATCAACTCCAACATGACAACACCAACGCTCCACATATCATACCTATCCAACAGACGATAGCAAAACACAAGTGCAGCAAGATTTCATGTGAGAATATTTAATGATACCAACACGCAATGTTATATGCATCCCAGAAACCCTCAGCATGGCATGGGAGACAACCAGAAATTCATCCAAAACACAGGCATGGCAAAGATGTGTTAAACAATCCTTGAGCCAAATGGCATGTTTTCTAGCATTGAAATGGAAAATCTTAGAAGCATCAGAACATATAAATTACAATAGGTCAAGTAAACATTCATTTCCTCATTAAAAAACATACACAAGAATCTTAAAGTTGCAGCTCATTTGTTTTCCACAAGGAACGATGTACTTTAGAAAAAGATAGAGCATCATAAAATGTAGATATTGGATAACACTGGATTTTGAATCAATTGATTCTTAACTGCACATCAAATTGACAACTGCACATCAGTGCATGTCAAATAAGATTGGAGTTGCAAAGCAAAGAAGATCAAAAGCATGGAAATTCAAAAGGGCAGGCAAGTAGCCTTACTTTACAATGGAGTGTTTTGGACCCTGATGCCAACTGCTATTAAGAAGAGCTTCTGGAGGAGCATACTCAGAGGTCTGTTCAGCTCTGGGAGATAGAAAAGCAAGATGAGCTTGGACACAATCTAAAGCAGAAAATAGTTGACATTATTTCAAGCATCCAGCATCAGATAACAAAAATTAGAACACAACTAAAGAAAAAGATTCTGTTATGTTTTGCAGTTCAAATAGAGGAGAGAAGGCAATCATGCATGATTAGTAGGTCAACCTAATTGTTCTCCAAGACCAATTTTAGCAGGGAAGTAGCTTATTAGTAGCCACTATTAATTAACAGCTTATATAAGTTCTGAGAAAAGTCTATAGGTTTAGTGTCATACTGAATTTGAGATGAGATCTAGTGGAGTACCAGCTGGGATAAGATCCTATGGCTGTAGAAACATCAACAAAGACCAAGAAACACCAAAACCAAAAATTAAGAATGAAAACCAATTTTAATTTGACAAGTTTCCACCATGTTCAAACCTGTACTATGAACAAATATTATAGTATATTTTAGCATGGTAAAATTTGTGGAAAGTGATCGGACCACTTTGGGTCTTGGATCCTCACAAAGGCAGGGAAGCAAAAAAAAGGTAACCAAGATGCTATTTGCAGTTCTTTGAGTGGGCAACTTTCAGATGGGAACAGTAAACAGATGAAACTCCTCCGGGCTGAGAGCAAAAAGGCATGTCTCTAACCTATATAAAGTATGTTTTTCATAATACATTCCAGAATCTCATGGAATGCTTGCTATACACATAGATAGTTGACCGATAAGTTCCTGTAGATATTACCTAGAAGGCCCCATAGAGCCATATAAGTGCTTCATGGTGAATTCATCCAATGCACTACCAAAATCAATAATGCGCCTGACAGTCATAGAAAACATCAGCACCACCCAAAAAACCATTTAGAGCCGAAAGATATCGTACATACTGAGAATAGATTCAAAGGAGATGAATGCTGAAAAACAACACCATAGTATGAAGATATATTGCTCAAATTATGAAGAACTTTATTGCCCACCAGCAACAAATCACGCACAAAATATGAAGGGATATGATTTTTAATCACAAAATTGAATCTCCTGGACAACACTGAAGAAGTCTAAATGAAAGAACTAATCTTTACATTTTGACATTTTAACTATCATCCAGGCCCACTTTAACCAAAATGTAAAGCCTCTTTGGCAGTTCAGACAGCGGTATGTTGCACTGCTTTCCTTTTCAAGCCCAACAACCAGCTTCTGGAAACTTCACATTAGGTTTTCAATGCGTAGGACCCCCAAAAGTTTGCTTCACTCAATTATTAATCTCATCAAGTAATTGACCATTAATCACATTTAAAGAAACCAAGGAAAGTAACTAGTTAGATGAATAAAGATGCCAAACACGTTTTTTGTGGAAAATTAGAAGCTGAAGGTCACAATGCTCTGTATAGCAAGCAGAAGAAAAAGATTATGTGAATTGGCAATAGATTTCAAAAAGAAGAAATTGAAAACTAAAACAACTGTAATAAAAAACTGTGGTTTCAGCAGAGTACATTTTAGCAGTGTAATTCTTAACTCCAATTGGAAATTCTTTCAAGCATCTTCCAGAATCTTGATCCTCAATGCAAATGACCATGTTCTCTATGAAAACAAATGCAAACATACTCCAAGTTAGCACTATGTCAGAACAATAAAATTCAAGGCCTTACGTATGCATGATGAAAACAGAAGGTTATGACTCAATAGTACACATTTAAGATAACTACAATGTGAATGGATACTCAAAAATGGAGAATGAGAAATTTCACTAACAATAGAGTGTCATTATACTTCACGACTAAATCTTTTAAGTTTATAGCAGATAATGCCTTCAATAGTATAGATTCATTAAAAACACCATACAGAAATCCTTTTTCAAGTCAAAGCAAGATGAGAACCACAGATTTTAACAATCTCCAACAAGATATTTTGTAAAGTTCTTCAAAAGTAAAAAACATTTTACATCAAAGTCAATATTGCCATACCAGGTTTGATATCCCTGTGGGTGATATTCTGGTCATGACAGGTCTTCAGCGCCACTAACTGAGCAAACAGGCAGAGGAGAAAATTACGCATCACACATGATATAAAGGGAAAGGAGAACTCTTTTGTAAAGCCCTTTGGATTTGAAGAATAACGATATCCACATATCAAAATAGTAATCAACCAGTTGAATAATGAAGACTTCCCCATATAGTACCACACACATCAACTTCCCATATGAAAAAGGAGGCGAGGAGGAAAAAACAAGCATAAGAGTGTGAGAAAACCGAAATAAGTTAACACAAAAAACAATGAGACCAACCAAGTCTACAATCCTCCATGTGCTAGAAGCGAAAGCAAAACACATAAGCATACCAATTGCCATATGAGATTTCGCATTTCCTCTTGCCCTGCTTCTGTTGTCTTCAACCAGTGCCACCACTTTGATGGATGCAATATCTGGACACGCTTGTCATGGTGATCCCCTTGGTCATCAGTTCCCACAACTTGAGCTGTATATAGAAGTTTCGACAGGGACACACCTTCATGACGAAATACAAGCCATATTTCATTGGAGCGAGACTCAAAAGACTCAACAAATCTCGCAATATGGTTCAAACCATCTCTATAAGCAGCTCCAAGTTGTCCCTTTTTTCTAGAGAACATATCTTCTGAATTCATATTGTTCTCAATCCTCTGATCAGCATATTCATTAGAGTATAAATTGTGGCAAATGTCTGATTGAGGTTTGCCATAGAAAGAATTAGACATTTCATCCGACATTGAGCCTCTCAGACACCTAGAGGCATTCAAAAATATTTCACCAAAATACTTCTCTCTTAGCCCACTTAAGTAGACAGCAGCACCTCTTTCTACCTGTTGCAGAAACTCTCACTTAAAAATGCAGGCATCCAATCAATTAAGAACAGCTGACAACCACATAAAATATCAAATATATCATTTAAAAATGAAAAAGGATGCATAAAACATGTCATTGATTTAGATCTAAACCCAACTGAACATTTATAACTAAATGTCACAGATAGCCCACATGGAGATTCTTCAAAGGAAAACTCATAGCCATAAGAAATTAACAAATGTTTTTGAGTAGGGAAGAGAAAAAGCTTGGTGATGTCGCCACAATGAATAATGTTAGCAGCATTTGGCGGTGTGTGAATGAGACTATATGCATTCAGAAACAGAAAACAGATCAAGAAAGGCAGGAAAGAGGTATTTTATTCACCTGCTGAAGCTTTTCCTTTGTGACAGGTAACCTAGCCAGATTGTTATTCAGTGGTAATTGAGAATGAAATAAAAACTGATAAAGAACAACAGTATAGAAGGACAACCAACAAATCACACATTAGACAAGTTAGGTTTGCATCTAAGATTTATTAGCACTGCAATATCTCAATATATGAACCAAAAAGCTAGAGGGTTCATTTGAAGAAGAACAAAAAAGGAAAAAGGAAAAAGGAAAAAATAAAAAAGAAAAAAGAATTTCAACAGACAAAATAAGGAAGATTCTTTAGAACTACCAAATAATGTAGACTTTCTAAACAAAAAGCCTACGACGATACTGAGTTAGAAATTACTGCAAAACAATTCAAGCAAAAATTACCTTACTACCTACTTTGACTGCTAGTGAAGTCTGTAAACCTCAAAGCTGTTCTGTTTTAAAAGTTTGCTGTGAATAGGCTTATCAAAATAATTTGAATTTTCATTAATCAACCCCAAAATTCCAAGCAAAAAACAATAATTAAAAAGAATTCTACAATTGAAGGTTTTGTGTCTGAATTTTCATCAATCATTTTATTTTCTATTTTTAATATTTATATTAAAGTAATTTTTATATTTATATTATAAAATAGAGCTATACGGACTCGATCACTAGACCTTCTTGGTAAAACAAATCAAACTGTTTATAATAAAAATTACCTGCACTGTTTCAAATATGTAAATTACTGAAGTTTCTGAATAAGGGACTCTAAACTATAATATTGACACTTAAACTAGGCTGCACATGATTCAAGTGTGACAAGTTGAGGTAGACATCAAGTCCTTCACAGACTGCATCAGAGAATGCCCAAGCATGAATACATGATACGCTGAAAAGTTTAGGATACAAATGAATATGTACATAAGATGTGTGTTCAGTTTATGAGCGGAGAAAAAGCAGTTTGGGTGGAGTTTCGAAAGTTATTCAATGGAGCAGTATTTAGAGTTAGCGATTGATCTATCCAAAGAAAAGAGTCAAGTAAGAGTAGGGATACTAGTGAGGACTACACTAGCACTCAATTACCTCAATGCAGATACTAGGTCAAATCTTTAACACATTTCACTTATTTTCCAGCCCAAAAAGGTTTCTTAAAATTAGCAGTTTAGCTCTCATTCAAATGCTTAGTTTAGTTGATTACCATTATGCGCTTCAAGATAAACATGCTTTCATCACGACACTCATCCTTGCATTCATCAGCTGAAGGGCTTGTCTCTAAATGTTCATCATGGCTCCTTGATGGCATACTATTCAGATGATATCCGTTATCCATAGAAGATAACTTCAAAGTCTTGCTCACTTTTGAACAATTCCACTGAAAAGCAAGCCAAACTTCACCATATGATCCACGCCCATACCTCTTCTTTAGTATGTACCTAACACAAGACCATCTCAAGAAATTATGACGAACAAGAAATAAATGCAGACAGGATAAAAAGAGAAGTCTTTGTAATCTGTATTATTTCAAAAGTACAACCCAAGATCAAAAGGAGTTAAATAAATGGAAAAAATGACAAAAAAGAAGCATTAATATTTATAGAAAATAACTCAAATCCAATATTTCTGCAACTGAATTTTAAAAGCTAAAATCAGACCGTTTACACGTCAGATGCTTCTAGTTTCTATTCCAACCAGAACCTAACCTGCTTTTTAAATAGGCAATCCAACTAGTACACACTCAACTCAGTTGATCAAAAAGTTTGTTACAAAATAAGGGAAAACTAAACCTGAGCTGAAATCTATCCAATCTATTACTTGAAAACTAATTAATTTGTGATGCAACATGTTCAACATGTGGAAGGGATATATTTCACTACACCCTCTTAAGGTACATTACTAGCTTCAAAGTCCAAATAATGGCGAATAATCCTTGGGTCATTACAAAGCTTGAATCTTTTCCACCCATCTGCATCATGTTCGAAACATAAAATCCAACAGTTAAAACAAATTTAATGTGTTGGTCCAGATCAACACATAAGCCAGCATTTCAATCATGTTGTAAAAGCTACAGCTTCAACAACTATGATAAGGAGAGTGGGAAGTTCCATGTTGTCAAATGCAGAAATTCACACTGAAATCAATCACCTAAGAAGTGCCAGATAAAGCACCAATACCCAACAACCTTGAATAAGAAGCAAACTAAATGCAGAAATTAACCTCTGTCGTATCAACTCCACATAAAAAATAAGAAGCAAACTAAATGCAGAAATTAACCTCTGTCGTAATCAACTCCACATAAAAAATAAGAAGCAACCTAAAATTATTGGAAAAAACCAACCTTGAATCCGGAGTTATATGTTCATCTGAACCATTATTATGGAAAGGAATTGATCCAAGTAAACCAAGGAACCTAGCAAATCCTTCTGGATTTGTGCACTGATCATAATTTGCATAGACGCTCATCCCAAAGAGCATGCACATGTTCTGCTCATTGTACATATGTAGGGTTCCCCCTGAATCAATTAAATGTGAAACTTCGCCCCTCAGTTACATGCAGAAATAAGTATAGATTCAGTATGTAAGCAAGCAGGGGCAAGATTGTAATGTGTATTAATCAAAACGAAGAGGACCTGTAACTATAGAATATGCAACAGGCTGCGCAAATTGGTAACAAAAGACCAAACCAAAACTGAACTTTTTCATTTTTTTTTTTAATGAATACCAAACCTGAATAAATATAGAATAGAATGCAGCATATAAGGGGGAAAAGCTATTAAATTGAACTTAACCTTCTAGAATATCTGAATTTGCCACTAGTACAGGAGAACAATCTATCATTTCTTGTTATTTCTGAATACCAAATTGAAGGAAGAGTACAAAATCAAATACACGTGATCTTCAAGGGAGAAGGCACCTCATCAAGTTAGATACTTTTCTTACCAAAACCAGGATCAACACTGCCAAGCAATGCATGTGGCTGATCATAAGTATATTCTTCATTATGCTTTTCAACCCAGAATGTGTAATCATCAACTTCATTCAGGTTTTCCAATAAATAAAAACATCCAGAGCTGCTTTGTTTTCTTTCAACCTACATAAGAAAGATATTGACGGATCATGTATATAGTACACCAAAAGAGTAAAGATCAGTAAAATTACCATTTAGACGTGAAATTTTAGACAAAAATCAAAAGAAAATTGGATAAAGGTAGAATCGCTATTCTTAGCAGAAAATTTTTGCCATGTGGAGAAAATGGAACGTAGTCACATCAGAAGCCATAGAGTAGCAAATCACTGTTCAAGAAGCCACTCACATTGAAAAGAATCATTTTGTGCCAAAGGACCCCTTCTATAGTAGAATGAAAACTGAATGGCAAATCCACCTTTTTGATATGCTTATGACGTTAAAATTTGGCTTCAAGCCACAATAGAAGTGTGAATGTTATTTCTTTCCAACTCCAAAAAGTCCTCGACATCTTCATATGCACATGTATTCATGAGGATAGCAAACTATAATTTAAACAATTTTCTTAATTCTTACGTGAAGAAAGTGTAGGGAAAAAGTAAGAAGATGAAAAGGAGAAAGGCTCTCTTAAGCCAGTGCTATTATGAATTTGCATCAGAGCTTGATGATGAAAAGGAGAAAGGCTCTCTTAAGCCAGTTCTATTATGAATTTGCATCAGAGCTTGATCACATATTGACAATCTCCAACAAGACGGCAACCATGAGAGTACCAAATAAAAAACTTCTACCTTACTACCAGTCGCCATCTGTAGTACCCAGTCTCCAACCTTGGCATATATCAGCTTCAAGTACAATGCCATTTCTAACAGTATCATATCTCAAATTTCTACCTTACAACCAACCACTGCCTTGTAATACCCAGTCCGCATAATTCCCACCCATCCCAAAAGAAGAATTGAAGATAACAGAGGAAACATTTTTGTGCCAAGCTTGCATATACCTCCCAAATGGAAGACAACCAATCTTTTAGCCAAAATGGTAATATCAATAGGTTGGAGAAATGTTCCAAACCAGGCCAAAACCTTTCTCACAATTAAGAAAATCGATATGACCAATATCAAAAGTTAATCTTCTACCCTCAGCCTTACCAATAATCGGTCAAATACAGCAACAAGTGGATGAGCTTGTTCCAGTTCCATGAGTTCTGAAGCATCACCATCAAGTAAAAGGTTAGACTTCAAAGGAAGAAGCAAGAAGGAAAAATATGAAACAGGAAATGGTTTAGTGACAAGAAGAGAATTTAAAACTGGGAAGATGATAAGACAAGGGCACAACAAGATCATCTCAAGGATACATAACAACAGACCACCAATTATAATAGAAACTTAAACTTGTTAATGGAAATATATTAAGAATCTTCTTGGAATATTTTATATGCAAATACCCCAATAACTCATAACTGTGCTGTCATAATATGATAAATTTCATACTCAACAAACAGAACTAAAAGTTTAACTAGATCAAACAAAATGCTTCATCAACCAAAAAAAACAAATAGGAATTTAAAATATAATTGAGAAAAAAATATCGTGGAGGTCGCCTTATTATTTAATTGGACTGTTGACCCTATAAAATGTATAAATGATCTAAT
The DNA here is from genome assembly GCA_030512225.1 of Rauvolfia tetraphylla. Lineage (NCBI taxonomy): Eukaryota > Viridiplantae > Streptophyta > Magnoliopsida > Gentianales > Apocynaceae > Rauvolfia > Rauvolfia tetraphylla. The sequence continues at coordinate 822,965 of JAJQKT010000037.1, forward strand.
TTCAGAATAAATAACTTCTCAAAATACAAAACAACAAAGTAGAAAGAGATATAGTGCATAGTGAGGGCCATTGCTTGAATCCTATCTACTTATCCTCTTTCCAGTTGGTTGACATCCGTGGTCCGCATCAGTGAATATAAAACCGACGGTGCTATATACATTTTTATTGCATGCATTCATCTTTTTCATAGAAGTAGTAACCAATCTCAAGCAGCTTAAATTCAAGCACTGACTTGGAACCCTGGATCACATGCAGCCTATTCCAGTATTAAATAGGCTAAGTCTTTATATAGGAATACTTCGTTTAAAGCTTCTTTAGATGTTTGTCAATTTTTGGCAGCCAAGGCCAATCTCACTTCTTCTGTAGTAATTTGTTGAGATCAGAATTTTCTGAAGTTTTTATTTATTGCATTGCCAAATCTCAGCATTTTTTGCACAGGTATTTAAAAGTTTTTCCTATTTCACCTCTATATAACATTGACATGGATATCCAATGCTACTCCAGAAGTTACTCCCTCCACAGCGATTGACTATTTAATCCTATTTTAGAGTATACAATGAATTAAAACCCCCAAGAAATGTGACAAACCAAATTACCATGGAACAATCACATCATATCTTCACTCCTATTTAAAAGAAGCCGACCAATCAACAAACAGAAAAGAAAACAGAGAAGCAACAGACAGAAATGTGCACGTTGTCAAATGGAAACCTAATATCAACAAACATCACCTGACTGTTCATTAAGGTGCTTCTGATATTCTAAAGCTGAGCAATCAAATTTACTAGCTCCATCACATATATTCTCTACCACAGCTTCAGAAGGAGCCCTTGACATAAGAGGAAGTACAACAGCCGCCATGTTATCTGTGCTGCCTTTCTCAACTGCAGCATTTACTATGCAGTCAGCCAATGAGTATGAGCAAGAGTAGGCCAACTCTGAGCTACCAGTGATATCAGACTCTAATTCCCACAATACATCACATATTTCCTGTGAGTTCAGCTTTTCAAAAACGCCATCAGTTGCAGCCACCAAATAGCTGTCATTGACTGTCAACGGTTGCCAATCATTAACCTCAGGTAGAGATACAACACCATAACTGATAAGAAGTAAAACACCAAATTAGGCTTTTCGTTTCCAGAACAATAACTTATACTACCCCTTCATAGAAGAGAACCACGAGAAACTGGAAGTCAAATGATGGTCTAAGATGTAAATAAAGGGCAAAAAGAGTAATTTGCATGTATAGCTTAGTCAAACCAATAATTTCACCTTTTAAAGAACACATCTCCAATGGCTCTTGACACAGCCAATTGACCATTAACTCGAGCTACACCGCCCCACTCAGAAACATATCCTCCGGAAGATTCCACCCTTACTCTTTCTTCATCTCTATCTGGATGGTGGTCTTTTGTCAGTTCCTTGGCGAACAAAAAGTTCCACCCACTTGCAGCTGCAGTTTTGAGGCTGTGATAATCTTTCAATAATGGAAAAGACCCATCAATTCTGTTCTGCTTGTACAACCTCAACAGAGTGGCTGCAATTAAGCCAACAGAAATAAGCTACAAATGCCAAATCATCACCGACCCCCAACTGAAATATTTCAAGTCATAACAAATCCTTAAAAAAGTACGAAGTTGCTGCTAATTCGGTCATGCAATATAATGAAAGGCATATATATTTAATCAGACCAGAAGATACATAGAATAGGTTTTATCCATCCGTCTGCCAAAAACCCATGGTAGACGTAAACGAGGGAAGAAGATGGTACGTATCCTAACCTCTGGCTTCACGAGGGGGTTGATGTATTTCAGAGCATAAAAGTGCTTTTGAATCTCCAATATTTGCAACCAAAATTTGTCTATCTGCTGTAAGTATGACTGTAGCCGTGGAACCAGAATCAAAACTGCCTCTAAAAGCATCCTTCATAGCTTAAATTAGTATAGGGTCAAAATATAAAAGAGATAACCGTTGGATCCCAACTGAACTATAAAAAATAAAACAAGAGCAGACAAGATTGACACGCACCTTAGCAAACACCAAGTCAATATCATGAATTGACTTCAGCAATGCTTCTCTTAATATTTTCAAGTGAAAGGTTTCATTTGATATGAGCGACAAATCCAGCTTAAACCTATATAAAGGACTAATCATTATCCCCTCAAATTCTCCACTGGCAGAAAAATGGCATGAAAATATTTGAAGCCCTCATTAACTTCAATAAAGATGCCAAGCTATCTGACCTCAAGAAAACCACAAAAATGATGCCACTCATAGAAAAGATGCATTAAAATAGAGAAGAATTTCTAACTCAAAATCACATTGTTGACATGCCTACTGTAATTTTTTAGCCTTAGCTATACATTCTAATGATAATGGCTCATAGAAAACACGGAACATGGGCACCAGTAGAAATCTGATGTTACATAGTTTTTTTTTTTTTATTTCCTGATTTGTATTGACTTATGATTCTTCAACAATACTACAGCAGAAGTGAAGGATACAACAAGAAGCTACCATCAAGAAGCATAGTCAATCAATAAATAAATAATTTCAATAATCTCATCTCCTGTGGAGAGGTCGAACTTCTTTTTTCCTCCTGTAACACACTAAAAGGTAATATTCCCCTTTTTGTGGGATATGAGTGCATGAAATAATTTAGCAAATTGAAAAGTTTATAGGAAGATTTCTACCCCTAAAAGTTGACAAATCAAGAAAATTCTAGCCGTAATTTTTAGTGAGGTACTAATTGTCAGTGTAGTAAGAGGGAAAACAACAGACCTCCCAATATTTACAACATGCTGATCCAATTCATCCCACTTGAAGTTCCGGAAAAAATAGTCTTCTTCTCCTTTACCAGGCAACCTTCCCATATATTTATCCAATAAAAGGGCAAATGCTGTATCAAGAAGAAAATACGTATGCAATGTAAAATACTCCAGCAATAGTCTAGAAGCCATCTCACTGGCCTGGGCACCATTATGACCATCAAAAACTGCTATAATGGCAACTGTAACCTCAGTAATTCCTGTAGGACCTGCGGCAACATAAAGAATTTGTAAATTGTATCCAAATTATGACTATAACCCCAAGACCAATACGCAGACAAATAGGTGGACAATTCTGGGTTTATATGTCCCGCTTCCGATTGCAACCACGAGATGAAAAGAGAAGCGTTTACCGGGGAAAGGGATGCGAATGTCGAGAGCACAGAGAGTCCGATCTTCCTGAGTCTTGCGGCGACCCTGGTGCATGGCCGATTGACATCTGGCCGACGGCGAACCCTTCTGTTTCCGTTGATTGGACAAGTAATTGGAGAGCTTCCAGCGCGGGCATTTCGGGGACTGAAACACTGCCGGGGCCCCGCCTTCTTTGTATACCGTCAAGCACGTCAAGGATTCTCCGTCACTGCGACGATTCACGTAGAGCAGAAACCCTAAAGCAGTTGCAATAAGCAGTCGGCGTGGAAACATTGTTGGTTGAGTGTGTTACGCTTACTGGCATCATCCGAATCAATCAGATGGAAAAGAAGGAAAACAAAAGAAAACAGCGGAAAGATTGTAAGGAGACGAAAGTGAAAGGGTAGGAAGAATCAAACTATAGTGAGTGTTATTCGAAAAGAGCATAAACGCTTCATTATAATGCGTAATATAATAAGCGCTTGTTCTTCCATTAGAACGCATTCATGAAGACGTCGCGATCATTTTCATTATGTTCCTTGAGGCTGGGCCGGTGCACGCTCATTGCGGACTAGGGAGTTCTGATTAGGAACAAAACGAGGGGACCCATCCAAATCTTCCGAGGCCTGGCGTTGCTTCGTGGACTTTGCTTTTACTGGACTACACATTCAAGGGGCACTTGTATTGGGTATCACATGGGCCTGAAATAGAACAAAATTTTGATTATAAATTTTATTTTTTTCTCATAAATAATTTTCTTTTGTGAACTTATGAGAAAATTTTCTCAGCAACATTGCCGTCCAACAACAATCTCATCTTTGTAAACCATAATTATGTGGTTCAGATTGGGCAACAAAGGAAAGAAAAAATACACAACGATCGAGTATGTTAGAATTATCTCCTTCCAATGAAGTATTTATTTGACTTGATAAATTATATTGGCAGCTCAAAATCATACTAACGTGGGACAAATGAGGAATCTCCGGTATTTTTTTTAATTATTTTTAAGAAATGGATGGTTAGTCATCTATTCTGTCCGCATCCAAATCAAAGTTGCTGAAACGATGAAATAGTCCAAAGTCCAAACAATTCCAAAAGACAGAAATCCAGATGGGATATAAAACAAACCAGGATTACGAGAGATTTTATTTTAAGTTTCGTAAAAGTAAATTTTTTTTAGAGAAGAAATAGGAATTAATTATATATTTGGTTATGAGATATGCAATTTAAATGAACCCTAAATATTTTTAATATATAAAACCAAATTGATCTCTCCCCCCTTGATCTTTTTAAACCAAACCAAAGTTGAAATTAGAATACTCCCTCCATTCTACTATATTAGCAATAATATGACTGTTAATTTTATCTCAAAATATTAGCTGCATTTTTTTTTTTTTTTTGAGTAAATTTTGTTTATTTTTTTCAATTTAACTCTTACTCAATTAACCCAATAATTCATTAAAAATCTCTATTGAAAATGTAGTAAAGTCTAATGAAGTCTTTTTAAAAATATATAATAGTTTTTAATTAAATCTTACAGATTTAATTATTCTTTAATTTTAAAAAATATAACTAATACTGTGAATTGCGAATAACGTTTATTCAATTGAGTTTCTTTTAGAAAATCCAAATAATGGACATAATGTAGCAAATTCGCGCTTTACGTTTCAACTTTATCTATTTATTTATTTATTTATTTTGTGAACTACCTCTCCCGACTTTCGGCGTTACAAAAACATGCCTCCGACTTCGAAATAGCATTAACGGCATCACCGTATAGATCGGCTCTACCGGCGTGGAACTTTACCTGCAGTACTGGATTCCGACACGTACCCAACCCCAGGACCCAATTCAGCAGAATCTTCTTGAGAGGTTTCTCGCACTTTTGGCAACCTTGGTCAAGCAGCAGCAGCAATAACAGCAATCGTGGCACTCCTTGAGCAACTACGAATTCAAGTGTCTTCTCCTCATTGGGAGACAAAATATACAGAAAAAGAAAAATGTAGGTAAGCAGCATTGCCGACTGGGTAGGGCAGCTGTATTGAATCGAGGATTTCAATGTTAGTGCTTTGGGATCTAGTGAAGTTTGACAGCAGATTATAAAATATTCCGCAAAAGAAAGATCTAGTAGAAACCAGAACAATGTAGAAGACTCCTTCATACAAACTGGAATATAACAGATTTGAGATATATTGGCCCCTGCAGTTGTCTGTGCGTTTATTTTATTAGGAAAATGCTGTTTATGCTTTTCTTTAAGAAAATACAATATTCCCTGCTCTGAGTTCATGCTGATGCCAGATCACTGATGCTTGTGCCGAAGTGGACTTGCGGTATTATTTTGTCATAGTAGTATTGTTAAATTCCGGAATCCGGTGACGACATGGCGACCTAGTTCATCGCCACGGCGGGGCCAGCCGGCGGTGCTCCACAGTCACCAATCACGAAAAGTAGATGCGCACGGCGTGTCAGCCACAGATGATGTCCTTTTATAGGCAGATTCCGCTCTCCTGGTACTGATTTTTCTTCTTTCTTCCAAAACAATTCCCACTTCTTTTTTTGTGTCTCAATATTTTTCTCAAAATTACTAATTAAAAAAATTTAAAAGTCATTATTTTTAATAAAAAAATAGATATATATATATATATATATATTGACAGATCTAATTTAATAATACAAAGTATTTTTTTCTATCCAATCAAGAAAAGTAGGATGTACTTTTTAAATCGCGGGTGCGACGAAGCCAAGCGAGGATAACGCGTCAACCCGACATGATTCTCTCCCTTCATTTCCTGCTTAGGTGGATATTGGTCATGTATACGTGGCTCTTCCACTTCGATATTTGAGTTTTGATAAAAGTAAGGGTGCATTGTTCAAAAGAAGGAGAGAAGAGAGAGTTATGTCTTTAAATAATAATATCTTCATCTTGCTCTGCAACAAAAACGGAAATCTTTAAGGAGTAATGCCTCTAAACTATCTGAAATGGTTTCTGAATATAATCAATGATTTTTGGGCCCTTTGTTTGGTTTTAAAAAAAGAAAGTCTTTAAATTAAATTATAAATATATCTATCAATGACTTTTTTTAACTTCTAGTAAATTAATTTAGGGTGTGATTGGATTGGGTTCTACACGGAACCCAATCCAAATTTATCATCTCACATCTCACATTTCATTTTTTCTCTCATAAAAATTTTTATCTCACGAAATTTAAGAGAGAAAATCTCAAAACTAAATTCTATCCAATCACACCCTTATCTAATAAAAAGTGACACAAATATCTTAGATTCATCTTTTAGCATATATTTCTTTATTACACATTTAAAGTTCGTTTGTATTGTATTTTTTTATAAAAATATATTTTAACTAAATTTAAAATCAAATCTCTCTCATTAAAATACATTATTAGATTCTATATGAAAGGCCTGTTAGCATTCTAACACACTATTTGTTTTGACTGATTTAATGTAAATATATTCTTAGGTTAATCGGAAGTAACATTAGTTATTTTATGATTTTATTTAAATATTAAAAACAATAACAAAAAGCAAGTAAATTTATTTTTTCAATTGAAATACCCCCGCTATAATTACTTGTTGTTAAAAGATGAACACAAGTTTATTTTTATTCAAACACTACTCAATGACAAATATATATATATATATATATTAAGTACATTTTCAGAAACTTTTCAAAAGTTTCTTTTCTTCTATTTTAGCCATTTCCAAAAAGTTAATCTGGATGTCATACTTTTTGGATTGAAGAGTATGATTGAAAATTTTTAAATTTAAAAAATAAAATCACTTATTCTCTAAAAATAAAACTACAATTACAACAAACTAGTAGATTTATATTAAATTCAAATAATACACACCACTAACCACACACAGTTTTTTCTTAAATTCCCCCAACATAAAGGGAGGACCCCATCATCCGGCCAATAGGATTCCAAAAACTTGTGTACAAAAGACCAAACCCAATCGAAACGACTTGTCTTGGCCATTCTGCTACCTCCATAATCTAAATCCCTCGTCCCCATGAACTTCTAGACGTTTCCTTGCCTAAAGAAGACAGTGGCCAGTTAAAAATTTAAGGGGAAGAATATTTTTTATATTTATGATTCGGAAAAAGGGGATTCGGATTCAGCAATATAAATAATAAAGAAAAGCGAAATTCGAATGTCCCTGAGAAGGGCATGAAGTCTAGAACCTTCCACCACCTAAAGAAAATTTATCGCAAAATGATCTCTATAAATGGAAGTCTCCAACACCAGCAGCCGAAGCTTCCTTGTGCCGCGCACTACTGTTTCTTTTACCAGGAAAATCTTCAAACCAACCGACTCCTTTTAACGACATAAACGACCTTTCAAAGAAGCCAAGTGTCTCCTTTTATCTCAAAAATCCGGTAACTGTTGCCCTTCTTCATCTCATCTTCATCGTTTTCCATCTTCGAACATTCCTTTAACTTAATCCTCTGTAGGTCTTGTTGGGGCTGGTACATTTGTAGGAAAAGGAGGCGAATTGTTTAACAAATTTGAAAGGGGGAGCAGAATTCTTGGAATCTTGATCATGGATCCTCTGTTTGCAGTGAAGCAAGAGTATACAGAGTACGCGGACTACCAGGGATCGATTTCTAGAGAGCCCCCAACCCTGATGCCGCCGCCGCAGCCGATGGAGGGGCTAAATGATATAGGCCCTCCGCCATTCCTCACCAAGACCTTTGACATGGTGGATGACCCGGCAACTGATCACATCGTTTCTTGGAGCAGAGGAGGTAACAGCTTTGTTGTTTGGGATCCGCATGCCTTCTCTACCGGTCTTCTTCCTAGGTTCTTCAAGCACAATAACTTCTCAAGCTTCGTCAGGCAGCTAAATACTTACGTAAGTACTCTGTAACTCTCCTGTGTTCCAGATTTTACTGTTCCATGGGCTTCGTCCTGGTTTCTCGAATCTCATCTATCTAAGTACAAAATTTCAATGAAGATGATAAATGGACTTGAGAATTAGGCACTTGAATGAGTATGAGGATTAATGTGTTAAGAGCTCCTAAACCTGTTTGAGTTCCACCAATCTCCTTGTACTTCTTATCCACTCGTAAAAATGTTCTAGAATCTGTTCTTTCTAAAGGAAAGTTCTAGAAGCTTTGGCTTATCTTTGGCCACTTGAGTATCTGGATTTCCTTCCTCTCTCTTTTCCAACTTTGCCAGTTTCCTGCACAATAATCCACGTTATCTTAATCTAAAATCACAATTATCTGGACACTGGAAACATAATGCACAAATTTCTAAAAGGTTTTACTACTATTTTAATGTTCCTAAGGCACTCTTGTCGTGAAATTCTAATAACTCCATTTGGTTAATAGAGTAGACACAAAAACAAAAATATTAACGGTCTCTCCAAGAGCTTTATGTCTGTTGGAAACTGATTACTGATGAAGAAGTGATCAATCCTGCAGGGTTTTAGAAAGATTGATCCAGATAGATGGGAATTTGCCAATGAAGCATTTCTGAAGGGACAGAAGCACCTACTGAGGAACATCAGAAGAAGAAAGGTTCCTTCTCTACCTCTCTCTACAGAGCAGGCTCTTGGTCCTTGTGTCGAAGTAGGGAGATTCGGATTAGATGCAGAAGTTGATCGTTTGAGGCGCGACAAGCAGGTCCTGATGATCGAACTTGTGAAACTTAGACAGCAGCAGCAGACTACCAAAGCATACCTTCAATCTATGGAGCTGAGGTTACAACAGACGGAGAAGAAGCAGCAACAGATGATGAGTTTCCTAGCTAAAGCTATGCAGAATCCTGAGTTTATACAGCAGCTAGTTCAGCAGAAGGAGAAAAGAAAAGAACTAGAGGAAGCCTTTACTAAGAAAAGGAGACGACCGATTGATCAAGGCCCTAGTGGCATTGGAGGCGGAGACTCTGGCCATAGTGGTGTTAAAGTTGAGCCTAGAGAGTTTGGAGATCCTTATTATTATGGGTATCAGGTTTCGGAACTGGAAGCATTAGCACTAGAAATGCAGGGATTCAGCAGAGCAGGAAGGGAGCAAGAGGAAGAGCGCGAAGAACTAGATAAAGAACTTGATGAAGGATTTTGGGAAGAGTTACTGAATGAGGGTTTTGACGAAGAAGGCAATGTCCATGTAAGTAAAGAAGGTGGAGAGGAAGACGTCAATGTATTGGCTGATAGGTTGGGTTTCCTGGGTTCAAGTCCCAAATAGAGGCTGCAAAATTTTTCCTTCCTTCCGTTAGCATTGCAATCACAATCCCATACCTCGGATGGGATACACTAATGTTATATTTTACCTTCTTACTCTGTGTAGTTAGGTCAATGCTCGAAGATGAAGATGTTGATTTCTTGACCAAATGTTTGATCGAGAAGAAGTAGGAAGCAGGCCTTGATTTGCATAACTAGGCACCAAATCCTGGGTAGATATCTTCTATAGCCACTGATTTCTTCTGTACAGTTTATGGAGTGTAGGTCTCTCGTAATAACGGCAGATTGTCTTCCCTTGAATTTCTTTCCGCTGGCAGGAAATTTTGTGAAGCTACAAATCCTCGGAGCTCTTGTTTCGGGTGTCGAATTCCTCAACTCTTCTTTCTTCGCACTTCTCTTTCCTACCCTAATTAATTTACCTCCCTTGTCTGCATTCACAACAATATTAATCTTCTTGGTACATTGTTTGATCTGTCATGAGTAATGGTTGAGTTGCAGGCACAGGTCAGCAACAAGATGTATCAGCGATCAATTCCCGATATGCTTTAAGGTCATTTTCCTGATATATTAGCAGACTTCGAACCACATTTACCGGCATCTGCGTTTATGGTGAACAAATGTTTGACTGTCTTTTGTAATGTTTATTCTTCAGTTTCGTTTTTTAGATCACTGAGAAGTTTCTGAGGTTCTGGACATGTGTGTTGCTGTCCCATATGTCCGAATTCAAGTGGAAGCGCATAACTGGTCGGTCGGATTTTTTTTGTTTTGTTTCTAGACAACTACTCTCTGTTTCGTTGTTGTTGTAAGGACTGGAAAAAAGACGCGGTGAGCATAACCCATTCTCGCCCGAGTAAGATATTTATTGTCGACGCAAAAATCTGGTTTCTGTCATCTATCAGTAGCTTTCATCGTCTGTAAGCAACGAATGATCCTCTTTCACCTAGCTTAGGGAACATTCTTTCTCTCTACGTCAAGGAATTCGATTGACAAAAGTGTTTTCCTTATCATTTTTCTTAACCATAAAGGCCCCACGCAATTACTGGTTTTGCTAGTTTTGACCGTATTGCGCGTTTACGTTATTCAAAGATGCATCCGCGGTTCAGGTGCCGCTTGAGTCAGCCGTGGCGTCATCCAAGTTTTTCGGTCAACCAAAACACGGTTACCTAGTCAATGGTAAGATTAGGGATGATCATTATTTAATATAATTTTAAAAATAAAATCAAATTTTTTTAGATTTTTTATTCGATTCAATTTAATTTTTTGAATTAAAATAAAATTCGATTTAATTTTTTATTTTTATTCTCAAATTGAAAATTAAATTAAAAAATTAATTTTTTTAAAAAATTATGTATGAATATATTTTAGAAATATATTTTTAAATAAAAATTAATTTTCTAAAATAAAATAATCTTAATAATGCATTATCAAAATACGTTTTTTTCTTCAATTTTAATTTTAACCGAACAGTTCTGTTTAATTTTTAAAAAAATTTAATTAGATTCTATTTTGTAAACTTTTTAAAAATTAAACTAAAAATTAAATTAGCTCATCTAAATCGAACCGAAAAAATGAATGAACATTCATAGGCAAATTACTCTTCATCCCTCTTCAAATAGTATCATAACTTCTTCCAAAAAAAAATAAATTATGGGTGAAGTTTTCTTTTGAATACAAATTAGGACTGCAGTTGAGTTTATTGTTATTTCAATTTCATAAAAGTAATATATAAAACTCCTAAAAAAATAATAAATTCAAGTTCTGAAAGAAAATCTAATAAATTAAGGTAAAATTAACTGATAGATAATTCTTGCATTTTTTAGGAAGAGTTAGGTGAATTTATCTATTAAAATTATTTCTTATTAAATTATTTTAAATATTAATAATTTATCTTTACGATTTATAAAATAAAAAGTTTCAAATTAGAATCGATGCAAATGTCCGTATAAAAGGAGGAAAAAGTTGTGTACACTGTTCGCCAGTAAAAGAGAATGAGTCGGCCGAAACCCATTGGGCAGATTTCTACTAGGACCATCCGTTTTGAGAAAGCTAAACCTTACTGTTATTTCATTCGTTTTCCTCGAGCACTGGTCCAGTACTCTGAGATATGGCTAGAAAATTTGTTAAGCGGGGCGTTTTGAGGCTTGGATAATTTTTAGGCTTGTACACCCTACTTTTAATTATTGAATTTTTTTAAAGATAATTAAAAAATAAATTTTTTAAAATAAATTATAAAATATTTTTAAAATTTTTTAACAATTTTAATAAGCAAAAGCTGCTTAAAAAATATATCATGATAACTTCTTAAAAATATATTTTTTAACTTATTTAAATTAAAATTATAAGTTAATAAATAGTTAAAAATAGTTTTAAAAAATTATAAATATCTTATTTTAAATGATAAAAAACAAACCTGTAATCCTAATTTATTGTGTGTCGTGTATGTTTCAGATTTTTCCTTTTTGTAATGCGTTCACGATAAGAGTTGCCTTCGGTGGATGCAGTCCATCTTAAGCACTAAATAATCGAAGCTGAATTATCGCGCATCTCCAGAGTATTTAATTTTGTAAAACTTTAGGGAATAAATATAACAAAATCAATTATTTAATAATTAATTTATTTTTATAGATTTTGTAAATTAGAAATCATAAAAACATTCTTTTTTATTAAAAAAATCGTTATGATAATATAATAATCGTGTTTCCCATTTGCATATTAGTTAAGGCCATCAACTTGCCACTGGCGTATAACAAAAATGAAAAAAAAAAAGAGTCCTAATCCGGGCTGATTGTACAAGTTGTTCTGACCTACAACTTTGTGTGAATTTGGAAGAAATTGCAATATAAACTCAATGATTAGACATTATATGAGTAATACAATGACTGGATTAACATGCTCTGCCCCAATTTGAAATTCAAGTGCTTGGGATGATGATAGAATCTAAAGAGACAAATGAAAAAGGGACTTTTTCCTCATGAGTTGCATAGATACAAATGATGAGGATACAGCAGATGCGTTGCAAATTGCAATAATGGCTCTTTCTACATATCCTTGTTAGAGTAATAGAGCAGCAATTCCATGAGAGAATCTGCAAACAGAAGAACCCGTGAACTCCGCCTATGGCCCGCAAAAGGTTTTATTCATTTGCGCTCATCATCCTCAGCCCCTTGCTTTGCTATCCCTTCTCTGTACTATCTATGAGAATGAAATTTCGCAGCAGGGGATATGGCAATCATCACACTTCACAAGAGTTACTACTGTAGTAGCCCCCTAACCCACACAGCCATGAGCCACCCAGCGAAAAGGGATTAAAAAAAGAAGAATGTCTCATTTTTTTTTTGAAAATATATTTTTTAGTCCCAACTAATCAATATGTCTTGTCTTGTTTAGCTTTAAGCAGAGTAAGCTTTATAACATATATTTAATTGTACATAATTTTTGCGAAGGTAGACCTATTGACGAAAGTCATGTGGGCGCACAAATAGATGAATTCAACTTTGGCGAAGAGAAATATGCTTTTCTCTTTTGCTCTAGCAACCAAAGCAGCTCTGTCTAAGCCCGTGTGTTTCTCCATATTAGGAGATTGAAATCTGGAACTAGTTAAAGACGGAAGGGAGTGATTTCTAATCCGATTCTCGTTTGAACACTTTTATAAGACAACATGATGTAATAGATAAATTGAAGTCGTCACGCGTTTAATTAGAGAAAAATAGTCATTTTGAAGATGGTTTAAGCAAACTGGTGACGAGTATCTATTTGGCTTTGAAGAAGCATGGCACATGACCATACGTTGAAGGTGAATAATTCTGGCCTTATCCCAAAAGAAAAGGCACATGAATCTACCTCAAAGCAAGCCCACTGATAAACACTATGGCGATCAAAGAACCAACCCAAGATTCTTCACTCGAAGGAGTTTCTTTCGACTGAGCCAATTTAGGTCCGAAAGCTCATCAAACCAAAAAGTGCCCATGGGTCCAAGCTTTTGCATGCGAAAGCTCGCAGATTGGTTGCATGGCTCCGTCCAGAGGTATCCTCTGGAGAAGCCATCTTTGCAGAAAATGATGAGTTTTATAGCATTTTCACCTTTCCGTAATCATCATGTGTGAATGATACTCAAATTTTCCAAGAATTCATTAGAAGATTGCATGGTCAAACAGTTACATCTAAGTGTGGCTTTTGATTTGGGTTTCGAATAAGAAAAAGTTATAAAGGAGAAAAAGAAGAGAGCTTCTAAATTCCCCCCATGGTGGGGTTTTGCCCCGAGAGCTTTCGCTGCACCACCTCCACCAGGATGAGAGAATAATTGCAAAAGAAAGAGAGGCAGAAAGGGAAAATTCACACGAAAATAATTGAAAAGAATTAGAAAGATATGATGAGACCATAAACCAGCTCCTGGAATCTCCCAAATGGTTGTGAATCATTTTTAAAAGAAAACCTGGTTTCTGCACCTAATAAACAACCAGCCTATGTTAATTCCGGTTCCGATTGTTGACAGTGAAATAACGTGGATCAAAATCGAAGAAGAATAGATGAATTAAACTTTCTTGAAAAATATTAGTATGACTTTGATACGTAATAAGACAGAGATTAATTGCATATTCTTAGACAAAGCATAGAAGCTTTTTGTCATCGCCTGGTTATGATATTAGCAAAAGGGTCGAGTGATAATTCAATCATGATAGCCGTGGGGCTATAGAAAAGTTGGAATAGGCCTCTGATCACGATCATCATCGCTAGCACTTTGCCTTTCGGAGGCTTTATTAGCAGTTTCCATCCCCCTCCGCCTCTCCTCCTCAAGCTTTTGAGCTTCTTAGCAATACTAACTTTTTAATAGCATTGCATTCAAATCAAGGGCCTTTTTGGATTTGGGTGTTTTATAACAGGAACAATGGAAAAGACAGAAAGTGCCAACATCAGTCCTAAAGGAAATATTTAATTTTCAAAATGAATTAATACTCACTTCTACTATAAGAGAAAATATTGTCTTGAATATATCATGAGAATAGTTGAGTGGTACTACTTGAGATTCTTCCTGGTCTTTGCATATAATTTGGCCTCATCTTCTCTATCTCTTTCTCTTTCTTTGTCTTTCTTTCTTTCTCTTTCACACACATACACGCACAAATACAGGCACATCGCTTTGCAGAATTTCTTTCTTTTCCTGGGTTTTACTGCCCTTTTCTCTCTGTATTTCTTTAATAGTTAATCTTTCCGTATTCTCTTATTTTTGCCAACCTTCTCCTAGTCTGCTATTGTAATCATCACGTTCTGTACACCAATTCTACCTACTGATATTCTTCTCAGTCCTCACACATACTGGTTCTCTTTATTCGCATATATAGATAGAAGATATGCACTGATGACTACAAAAGGAGACGGTCATTGGATAGTGAGAAGGTTTGTAAGACCGTCTTCTTCTGGTCCGTTCTTTCCCATGCTGTTGATATATGGAATCGAGTAGGGTTTAACAGAGATAGATAGAGAAATCTGAATTTTGTTGCAGAGCAGCTCAGACAAAGCAAGCCATGGTAAGATAGCGACCTTGAGAATCACCCATCATCATCATCTCTTCACGAGATTTTGCTTTTGCCACCCACTGAATCTGAATGATGCCTTTCTGTGGCGAAATGTCACAGCTGACATCTGTACTCAAATCACTACTTACTTGCATCTCCTTTTCTATATCTCAAGCTGAGCTTCTCTATTTCTGGGTTGTTTTTTCTTCCACGTCTTGTTTTTTCTCCAGGAGGTCTTTAAAGGATTTAAGGGCAGTAAGTAGTTCAAGATTCAAACAGAACACACTTAAAAAGATGAGACTTGTGCTCTAGCTGTTTCATTTTGTTTTTCACTCTTGGAATTTTCTTTTTGCAGGCCATGCTTCCTTCAGTCATGTCTAACTCAACTTCTCTGTCGGAGGAAGCTAGTGTATCTTCTGTCACTAGGGTTCACGATTTTGGTAGCTTAAATCCAATGATGCAGACCATTTCATCCCATCTGCCGCAGAAGACCAAGAAGAAGAGAAATCTCCCCGGCAACCCAGGTAAGATTTGACTAGTCTGCTGTTAGTTACCAGTCGTACCTTCAACGGTACATTTTTTAAACTTTGACCTAGATTTCGTCTGTCGCTTCAGACCCTGATGCTGAAGTAATTGCATTGTCTCCGAAGACCCTACTGGCTACAAATCGATTTGTTTGCGAGATCTGCAATAAAGGATTTCAGAGAGATCAGAACCTTCAACTTCACAGACGAGGCCACAACCTTCCGTGGAAGCTGAAACAAAGAAACAACAAAGAAAACAAGAAGAGAGCATATGTCTGCCCTGAGCCTACATGTGTTCATCACCACCCCTCCAGGGCTCTTGGTGATCTTACTGGAATCAAGAAACACTACTGCAGAAAACACGGGGAGAAGAAATGGAAGTGTGAGAAGTGTTCAAAGATATATGCAGTACAATCAGATTGGAAGGCTCACACTAAAACCTGCGGAACAAGAGAATACAGATGTGACTGTGGAACCCTTTTCTCCAGGTAATTTTTTAAAATCTTTTTTTATCTATTTATCCTTCTTTTTTATCTTATACTTTTCCTTAGGTTTGTGTGTTTGTCTCTTTTGTCTTGGAGTCCCAAGTAATCCTCTGATCTCATAAAAGCATTAGCTGCTGGTCAATGTGGCTCATGCTAGATGACCTTTTTGTTTTTGTTTATAGTGGGAATTCTATGTCTTGTAGAAGCAGCCACTTCTTTTGTTTTTAATGTTTAGCTTGGTTTTGTTTTCTCGCTGTTCTTTCACCAGAATAGTAAGCTTTTGTAGGAACATTTTCTGTTGTTTTGAGTTCGTTGGCAGGTAATCAAGAAAAGCATGCCATTGATGCAAGTGTCTGTTGTTAACAGACATACACAATGAACCTGAAAGTAACACCTAGCTGAGTTCTCACCATTATTGTTCAAAGTTCCAAACTTCACTGTTTACAACCCCGAAACGAGCCTCTCCATTTATTCAATTGTTAGCCTAGCTGTAACATGTAGAATATTTGAATTTCTTGATGGATCTCCTTTCTCTCTCTCATCGGGCCAGGAAACAACAACGCTGTCTCTACTTGCTTTAGATCCGAGCAAATGCTAGTCCCAATTCAGGTCCTTACTTAAGGCAAATAATTTTCTTCATCTTCTATGAAGTTGCACTAGATAGTAGTGATGGAATGAGAATAGTCTCGGAGAGGCAATGATGAATTCTCACTCTCATCCAAGGAAAGATAAGAGAAACTTTCACGCTTTAGAATCCCTGATAATCCATGGAAGACGTCATGATTCTCTTGCAGACCCTTCTGAAAGTTCAGAGTATCATCATAATAAATGAAGTACCTGCAAAAGCATTTGACCGAGATCATATTTCATCCGTATCTCTTCTCTAAGCCCTTCAATTGTTACTGCCTCATTTGGTTATGTCTAGCTCTGGGCCTCTGGCATTGGCACGTGTTCGAGAGCTTCGAGTTCATCTTGCATGGCAAAAATCAGTCGCCCGTCATATTCTTCTCATTTCTCTCTCTCACATTGTCATCATTGTCATAGCAAAACACTTTATTTTGACTCAGGAAGTAGATTCTTTACGCGGCTTCCGGGCCCTAACCAAATAGTCAAATGTGCATACACGAGGCCTTGATACGTTTCTTTTTTCCAAATTTCAGTCACGAGGGGTTTAACGCTTTCTCCATAATTGATCTGTTGCCAAGAGCTGCCTTTTTCTTGTTCTAGTTATCATGATCAAACAGGAAATTAACGTAGAAAAAATATTCCCATTCCTAAATTGCGATAGGATTTGTGCTACAAGAGTTGTTATATGATCACATTCTCAAAGTGAAGAGACACTGATCTCATGTTCTCCCGGATTTGTGCATTCAAGTTTACGATTTTTGTTTATGCCAAGTGCTCCTTGTCAATATTCAGATCACCAAGAAATATTCTGTATTCTTGTGTCAAACGCAGGAAGGACAGCTTCATCACCCACAGAGCATTTTGTGATGCTCTGGCTGAAGAAAGTGCAAGACTCTCAGCAAACTCGATATTGGCAGCTTCGATAAACACCACCAGCGCCCATCCCTTGATCCACCTGAATTCTCAAAGCCCCTCGTCTTTCTTTTCTTTCTCATCCCAACAGCATCAACAGCAGAGACGCTTCCCAAATCCACCCACTCACATTTCCATCAACCCGTGGGATCCTTCTCAAAACCCTAACCCTAGGCAGAACAGTAGTGCTCAAATTCACATCAAGCCTGAAGCTATCCATATCCCAGTTTCTTCGTCCTTCTACCAAGAACCACCGCCTATAACCCACAAGAAAATATTAGAACAACCCATCCAAACCCTCACCTCGAACAGTGCAAGCTCCTTGCATTCCCTGTCAGCCACTGCTCTCCTTCAGAAGGCCTCAACCTTGGGTGCACACTCTGTGGGACATGTGAACTCTACCATGACCCAGTTGGACAGGGCCACTATTAGCCACGTGAGCACCGGACTCCCAACGGAGTTCCCCAGTTTCCCTTCAGGGAGCCTTTCCACGTGGCAGAAGAGTGACCGGCTGACAAGGGATTTTCTTGGATTGACGGGAGATCATCACTGTGGGGGTGGAGGTGGGGGTGGCAACGTTAACGGGAACGGTAATGTTGACGTTAACGTGCATGTGAACATGAGGGGTATGCTTTCATTCGTTGGGGGCGTGGAGTTCCCGACATATGAGCGTGACCTCTCGCTGTTGAAGCATCACAACTTTGGTTTTGCTGAGCCTGCCTCGGAAACATGGGGAAATTGTTGAAGCTCCATTGCACAGGGGAGTTGGATTCGGCATCAGTCTTCAGGTTCCCATTGTCCTCAAACACACGACGAGGAGGGGCTGGCAAGATTTGCCGCAAAGAAAGAAGGGAATCTTTTTGCTTCTGTGTTTTCAATATCTATGCTTCTGACGGAGAAAATGTGTCACTTCTACATTGAACTTTGTGTTTATTTACTTCACTAGTTTATTCTATGATTATGAATCCATATCTTCTTTTTTTCTGTTCTCTTTATCACTCTGATATTGATAAATCAACTTATATATAAGGACCTTCATGACCTTCAAGATCATAGCAACTGAAATTTATAGTTTGACAAAAGAAAAAAAAGGTGAAATTTGCAGTAATAGATTCAGTAGTTATGAGTGTGATTTCTTTTGTCGGTTTATCTTCAATCAGTCCGTAAACACATGTCAGTGATCATGTATGGAATGTTTGATCGGAACATTGCATATGTAGAATTGAGGGCTCCCATAATGAGTTATTTGCCTTTTTTTGTATGAAGGTGGATTAGCTACTTGGTCGTCTTCTTGTTGTGCTAGCAATTAATTCGCCATCCATCAAGAACGGCCATCAGAGAGATGGATCGAAGGAAAAGTAGGAGTAACATGGTACTACTTCTACTATGGAGGCCACAAGTACGATGTGAGGAAATCATGTCAGTGGAGGGTCTTTTGAAGTGTTGGTCGGAATTGTCAATATGCAATTTCTTTATACTTGCGGAGCCCTATGCATCTTCTTTAGGAGAGCTTATCAAACCAAAATGTACCTGGCAGTGCGTGGTGGTGCCCAGTCCGGTGTAGTTTAGGTGGCTTTCTCCAAAATCCCAGGTTACGACCGATTAAAGAAATACTACTAAATCATATCGTCTTGGACAACGGTTCTGTTTTCTCTCTTTTTTTTTTTAACATAGGAGAAAAGTCATGTGATTCAAGCTTTTTAGATCAACTCTAAGAAAATTGAAAATCCCAAATCTTAAATCTTGGATTCCACCAATGTGCTATGAAATGATAAATGCCAATTTTTGTTTAAAAGTATTTAATTACGGACAAGTACACTGTACCTATAGATTTATTATTGTTAAAAAGTGCATTTCATCTTACTCGACTTCGAAAAGGATGAAGGTGCTAAAGGATACCCTTTTTAGGGCGATAATGGACATTTATTAAACAAAATGTTTACAAGTGCAAGGTCAAAACCCTTGTGACTGTTTCTAAGGACAGAATCTTCATCTACTTGATAGGGTACAGAATTAAAGTTGGAATAGTCCTTGTGAGTCAAATTATTGTACAAAAAGTTGGGCCAGTGTATTAGCATTACTTTATTAGAAGTTACTATACGAAAGAGTATATTAGAAGATTTGGAATCCATTGTGAAAGAATGGGGGATCATACGTCATTATAAAAGATGGATACAGGGAATCCAGATGGAAGATTTATTCCTAATATGTTTTCCTAACCAAGTACATGTGAACAGTACTTTACTAGTAGTTAGACAAATTCAAGAAACTACCCCTTAATATACCTATCTTGTCGAGTTCCAAAGAATTATTCACAACATAAACAATAAGAATAATAAATAACAAAAAAATATATCCAAAAAAAATAAAAAATTTTAAATCTCGTCTGAAAACCAAAGAATCTTCTCAAAAGGAATGTTAGCAAATTAAAATTTTCCACCTCACAATTATTTCATAGGTGGATTTGATGACACCCGATTCTATTTAAACCATGGATTGTCTGAGATATTCCCTCTCTCTCGTGCTCATGAGCATGAACCATGAACTATAAAAGGTCCTAGACGAATTCAGCATCAGTGTAACCTTTTGTAAAGCAAGGAAGAGATTAAAGAGGAAGCAGCGAAACCTGGTATAAGCGTGAGTGTAAAAGATGACTAAGTTGATTCTCTCGTGTGTTTTTGTGCTAGTGTTGGTGGTGGTCCGGGACATAGTGGAAACAACACCGAAAAGAAAAGAGGGGAAAAATATATAAAGAGGAAAAGATGAGAAAATAAAAGGGAGGATGACAATGTCAACGGCCGTGAAAAAGATACCCAACTATGGAACACTGAAAGTTTTGGAATTACAATGCGATGCTTTGCCTCGCATCCTTTTTTCCTACGACAAACTCTCTCTCAAATTCCGTGCACGTCCCCATGCAACAGCCTTTGCTTGGCCTGGCAGCTAGAACTTCAAAATTCCTCTACTAATTAATACTTCTATATCATGTGTACTATAGTATATAAGAAAACTTAGTTCTTTCTCTTCTAAAAATAAGAGAATGATAATTATTTGGTACAATTATAATGATACAAACTAGTATCACTTATATTAGTCACACGATTGATGATAATTATATATTCGAGGAATTTATAGCTATTGTGAATGTCTACCTGCGAGTGTGAGGGGTATAAAGAGCATTCATAGCCCAAATCTAATGATGAGAAGTATATTCAGCTAGCAGCATGAAAAAGGGTAAAGGGAAGAGGAGCCTAGGAATTAATGAAAGCGGTGGAACTAAATGGAATGGTATATCCAAAGCTTTTAGAAAGTATGCGTAAGTTGCAGGCTTAAGGTACACAAAAACATACCATTTGCCTCACAGAAAAGATTGCCTCTTTCTATCTAGCTCTGCACCACAACCAGACAAATAAAAAGCCTCTCTTCTATCCCCTATTCATCGTCGTCCCTCCCTAAAGAACTTTGCTTGTGTCCTCTTTCATCCGGGAATCTCATCTTCACAGGCCTACCTTTTACTACCTTGTCCGTCCTTCCTTCCATGTTCCATCCACAACCAATTATTGTTATGCCTTGCCTCTTTTCCACGCTTTTCTTTCTCCCTTCTGCTCAACCAAAAGATCCAAGCCCCACCCCCATATGGGTCCTAAACGTTATTCTGAAGCCGATCCTTTTATTTTTAGCTACCAAGGCGGGAGGCTTTTGAACTTTTGCATTGTTATAGTACCGAACACTAATGGTCACAGACACAACGTACGCTAGTTCATTGAGACTATAGGAACATGATTGCGTGCCGTAGGACAGTCAATTTCACCTACCAATTCCGTATCATTTCTAAGGACCACTAGATATTGTTTGTACACAGAGAAAGTATCAAGTTCCTTATTACAATGTAGAGCTTTGAATTATCCATAGGGGACCTCTTGTTTCCTAGTAATCCCAGACCTTAGACAGAAAATTGCAATCAAAAGCAAACGGTAAACTGAAGCAGACACGGAAATGAAATTCAGAATCCTGCAAGATAAACCTCAAAATTACAATTGACTTCTAACTGGATAATTTCTAGCGAAGTTTTAGTATCTCAAATCCTTAATCGCAGTTAAAAGATAAAGTAGACAGCTCCTTCTTCCTCAACTTTAAACACCCTTTTCTTCAGATACCCATCGAAGTTTTAAGCAATGAGATTTGTCAGCTCCTTATCTTACATCGCCAGCTATACCTTGCTAAGCTAGTGCTCTTTTCCTTTGGCCCTATTGAGAACTAAGATATGTTAAGGGACGTAAGCACATTTCATAATTGACAACCATGATAAGCTAAAATATTCATTGAAGATAGATCATGAAGTACCTGTTGCCTAAATTACTCTTTCCATCACTGAACAGAAACGGTAACTCAATACAAATGTTTATGAAATCAAAGCAAAAGAGTTCAAGAAAAATGTTTTCCAATCCCTAATATAGTTTTTTTTTCTATGGATGAATTCCATCCCTAAAATAGATAGTATATGTAGAAACCTGCAAATTTAACAACATTATAGCTATTAATACTGTACAAGGCTCATCATTTATGTTACAATGTTAGAAAATCACCTGTAAACCACAAACTAAAAAAGACCGCTAAGGTTTCAGATATATTTAATTTGAAGACAATTGGAGGGACCAGTATCTTTAGTAAAGCCCTGTCAGTCGATGTCTCACCCCACAGAAGGTTTCAACCCGCCAAAATCAATTCCCAGATACTGATCTAGTACATTCTTGTATGCCTGTGGAAATAATGGAAACAAATAATTTCCATAAGAATCTTTGGGGTTAATGTCATAAGAAGGGCCACAATTCAACCAGAAAGAAATTATCTAGGCGAACAAGATACATGGGATCCTGAATTTCAAAAGTAGATTGACTATGCAGTCCTATCAACATCCTCCATAAATTCCAAAAAGTCTATATGATACATGATGATGAAAATAAATATGCAGGTACAGATAAACAGGGCCATGCATGCACCTTCACATCATTAGTGCAAAAAGAGAAGTGAAGAGGCAAAAGTTAAAATAGTGGGTCATTATGAAAGTAATGCCCAAAAGACGTTTCCATTAGCCAAATTTTCGATTAAATGAAAATTGATTGGGCGGAGATTACATAAATGAAGCTACTAAACTGGTGTTATTAATTAACAAGTCAACTGCCAGGGAAAATCCATTCACCAAAAAAAAAAAATTTGCCAAGGAAAATCCTCCATAATCTGTGTTAGTAAACTCTTCAGCATGATAAAATTAACAATCTGAGTCGAGAAATTGATTAAATAAACCAATGAATGTTTTTCCTCACTATTATAGTTTGTACTAGCAAAACAAAACTATAGAAAGATCACTTGGCCTTCAATTGAGAATGAATCACTATCCACCTGCTATTATGACATGCTGGAATATAAGATTAGATTTATTGTGATAACAGACTATTTAAGGCAGACACAATTATTTATTTTTTGGGCTTTTCAAGTTTCAGAAGGAATACTGCGCTTATGATAGACTTTTGTGGCCAACATAACTCAGAATCTAAACTTGCTCCATAGTTGGACAGTGATTATGCAAAATGATATTGCAGAAGTCCCAGAAGATACATAAACCTAAGTAGGAAGCAAGATTTTATTTTGCTCCCAGTTATGCAAAGATGCAACCATTTCTGACAACTAAACTTCTGGCCCGATATCGTAGTCTTCAGAGAAATTGTCTCAGGTCTTATCATGTCTAGACAAGTTACTCAAGAAAAATCCATCCCTGATCCCCAAAAAAATCATTAAGGAAATAAGAAAAGAAAAAGAGAAGTTTATTTAAAAGCTGAAGGAAAAATATACTATTGGTGTTGCTAATCAATTAATGAGGGCTAAGGATAATAACGCAACCAAAACCATGACTCCAATGTGTCCCAAATCTGGCTGCAGTGGTGAAATCAAGAAAGAACTGTTGCATTACCTGCCGTGAAAATGACTCTTTACCATTTAGAAGCACCTCCATTGCAGCAAACTGGTCATCAAAAACACCATAAAAGATCCGGTAAAATCTGTTCCTGCAAGCCCCATGAAATGATCAACAGAGACAAAATTTAGATAAATACTTTTTTCCTGAACAAAGACAGAACAAAAAGGTATCTACACAAGTACCTCTCATCTTCACCAATCAGTCGATCCATCTCCTCAAATTTTCGAGTAAGGACTTCTGCTCCCACTGGTGAGAGTGCATGCAATATCAAAGCCTCCAGAGTTCTTGGGAAATAGTGCTGGAAAATTCCAAAGTCGATTTGAGAGAACCAGAAAACCAAGGGGTGGAAGAGAAAAGGAAGGAGCTACTTCATATGTAAATTTTTTGTTTTAAAATTTAGAGTAAGTATACAAGCACTAATAAAAGAAAGGGACACTGCTGGGAATCTAAGGCAGTCACCCAATTGATGATTGGAGCTTCAATAAGATACAGGCATCCAAATGAACAAAGTGGTTTCAGGGCCAAAAGATAGAGAAGTAGACAAAAATGAATATAAAGAAACAAAAAGACAAGCTCCATCAAATATTCCAGTAAATTTAGCATCTAATTTTAAAAATATGACATCAGTTTGGTTACTCACTACTCTCTGTCTAACATAAAGAAGAAAACCATTTTAGTCATTTCTGCAGTAGACTATAAAAGGAAAATTTACTTCAAACTCAGAATAACTCCCCCTAAGTTCAGACCTGAAACAATTAACAGAAGACATTTAAGCTGATAAAATCAGCGAAGCAGTACAACTTGAAAATTCCAACAAGTAGTTCTAGGGTGATTTTCGCTTTCTATCTTCCAAGCCAAGTTCTGACACTAATGTTCTCTTTTGAGGCCAAACAGCCATCACAAATTACAGCCATAAAATCAAAATGAAGATGTCCAAGCGAATTCTACCTGAAGGCATGCCTCAAAATACCACAATTATAAACCATAGCAGAAAGAACTGAAGCAGTACGAGCAAGGGGTAAGGTTAGAGGAAAACATTTCTGGTTTTTCAAATAACATTAGTCCAAAGAACCAACCACAGTTGATTTAGAGAAGGTTCTTGTACAGAGAATGCAATTACAGGGAATTTAACACATACAAGAGTATAAGCAAACATGGTACTTATAAGCAGGTGTTCTGCATTTGCATGGTGAATTTAGCAAAGACAAGAACACATCGCACTAATTGTGAATGAATAAAAAGACTAATGAACACTTGCACTGGTAGCATGAACTTACTGCCATCGCGAGGAAGACATGTTGAATGGCATGAGGTTGGACACTCCAGAGAATATTAGCAATTGGATCATCTTTCAAGTGAAATAAGTCCATTTTCATTACTCTATTAGTTTCATCAAGACCTTGAATAACCAGATTACTCGATGAGGTGCAATTTACTTCTCGGCTAGGGTTGATATGTTCATGTACCAAAGCCACAAGGTCATGAAGAGACTTAATGACAAAGGGATCCAGTTCATGCAACATAATCCCCTCCTTTGGACTTGTCCGTTCTGAACATTTTGGCTCAGATTCACAATTGAAAAGCTGGTCACTCCTCTCTGGCCACTTGCACAAACATTCAACATTAATATACTTCACCTTTTATTTTGAATTATTATATTAAGAAAAACAAAAGCAAGAAAAATATCTTCTTTCTGAAGTTAATATATTCATAAAAAAGGAACCATTTCAATATTGTTTACCTGCCGTTCCATTATTAGATGCACCATGCCCATTATCATCCACCGCCAAAGTCATAGAAGGTGTATAGAGCATTTGATTCTGCCCAGATCACAAAGTGATGAACATAGTCTCCAATGCCAGTCAAATTTTCAAATCAATTTTAATGCTTATTATGTCATTGCCCTAGTTTAGCACTTATTTTATTCAAGCGCACACATACCTTCACTAACACAAACATTCTCATGCAAAATGTTGGTGAATATTTTACAAGAATATCACTAATGAATCTACTGAGACTCACTATCTGAAGAAACCACCAATAAGACCCACAAAAAGAAGGAACTTATCCATGAATATTTCATAAACCAAAAGGAAAAAGTTGACCCCATTCTGCATCCTGTTGCAAAACTATGAAACTAAGGGGCATGTTTACATCATACAAAAGGTACAATGTGGTGCCCCACTTAATCATATCCATTTTAGCTCCACAGAGAAGGAGCTATTTCCTGATAGGAATGGGTGAATTGTAAATTTACAGACTCACAAAAACTACCTACGTCAAGCATATCCAGTAGCAGTTTCCTTAGCCGCAAAAGTCAAACTTCAGAAACTTCTGTTCAGTTCAAGCAGGAATTATTAACCTTACAAGTCATCTGTTAAGGAAAGGAATTGCTCACCATCTCCCTGTCAATGAATCTGCAGTACAGGATCACAAGAGCAACCAGACGTGGAGAAAGTGAAAACAAAAGATTAGTTTACTATCATACTATTCATTGATAAAAGTCAAGAATCAACAAGCAAAAGGGACTACCTCCTTAAAATTCTCCGGAGATAATAAGAATCCATGTGCTCCAATAAGCCAGACATCATATCAGACCGCCACCAAAAATTAACTGCAGTGGTTAAACATTCACTGTCAACCTGGTGATACCTGGGTAATAACAGAAAATATAAATAATTCGCATTATAAAGACCAAGAAGTAAAGTAAATACTGATAAAGTAGACTCCTAAAAAATGCCTGCAGAGCTAAACATACCTGATTAAGAAATCTTCATGTTATAAATAAACTCCTAAAAACAAACTAATTTAATTCATCTCAAGAAATGGAACTATAGGCCCACCAATGAAATTAGCTAATGAATTATAATACCAGGAAGTAAAAAATATCAAATACTCCCTCCATCCCACCAAAGAGATGTCTTTAATATGTTCTATGGGCAAAAACTGGAAATATGAGTCTATTTATTTTGAATTTTATATATTTTAGGCAGTCCTTAATATGTGTGAAAAGTGCAAATAGAGTTAATATTTTGGGACGGAGGGAGTACAAGATACTGGTTGTACATGTCAATTTTGTTTTAGCAAGTCTTATGTTATCAAAAGATAATTTAGTATTACTTTCCAAGGGATACTTCTTGTAGCCCTATAATCTTTTGGATTCCAGCAGGATAATAATAAAGACTAGCTGGAAAGAGGAACAAAACAGTCAAAAGGAAGACAGATATCACGGAACTTACCATCCTTCAGGAAGAAACAGTGCATCCCCTGCATGAAGAACAACCTTCTGTGAATACTCTTCATAACATTCAGCCCTTGGAAATGCATGATAATTTGAATTCTCTAAAGGAACAGCACTGGAAATTGTCAATGTAGAATGTTAATCAATCCGCAGCAAGAAAATGCCCACTACATACTTAAAATGCACAGCAAGTAAAATGTGCTTCTCAACGAGGAAAGAACATTGTGTTTATTTCATATAGCAGAAATAGAACATGCATACCTGTGGTTGGAGGCCTCCCCATATATAGGTAGAGGATATAATAATGGACTTGCAGAAGGTGGCCATAAGAGAACTGATAACCAAGACAGGATGATAGACAAGCTTGGGATTAGTCTAGATAAATATAATTCATCAGAAGTCAAAACCATGATCGTCATACAAATAATAGTTGCAGGCATCAATAAGAGCATCTGGCCTCCTACTTTTATTGACTCACAAAAGGTTTTAATAGAAGGTAAAAACTATGCCATATCCTTGAACACATGAACTCAACCATGTGATCAGACCCTGAATCACTCTTAAATTCTTTTGTTCTATTTTTTTTCCCATCGCATCTATGCCTACCCACATGTAGTGTCATGCAGTGTCCCCAACATGGGCATTTGCCAGGAAGTTATGGAGATAGTCCAGTTGTCCAATCTAAACTACTGAGTTCAGAGAGTTACAACTCATTCTAGCCAAACAAGAATACCTGTCTAAGGGCAAGAGCATCAGCATAAACCTTTAAGATCATCATCACAAGCAAAAACAAAAGCCAACATACTGAAATGCAGAGACTAAATTTAAGTAATAACCAAAACTATTAAATGTTAAACCTTGTTTGGATCCAGCAACTACGCACAAAAGATTATGGTGTGGATCATAATGAGTGCTGGATCTAGTCTGAGCACTATTCATCCATAAATTGACAGAAGAGATGGTCTTCTTCTCAAGAAATTGAGGCTGTATCAATTATAAAAGATAAAAAAAATAAATCTTTGAAGATGATGATTCTAAATTGAACTAGTAAACATGATATATTCATTACTGTATATATTCCCACCCAAAAAAAACTAAAATAGAATAAACTAGGAAAACATGGCAATGAGAGTACTGTTTCAATGTCTTCTCTTAAGGTTTCCAATTGAACCTTCTCTGCAGATTCAACATTTGAAATTGGCACCTAAGTCATTACGCAAACAACAAAATGTGGGAATAAGCATTCGGTCAAACAAGTACAATATCAAATAGCAACAAAAGTTCATACTTAAGATTCCACTATTAAAAGAGTAAAGAAAGATATCCTCATAGTTCACCCAATAAAGTTGAAACCTGAGCAAGATAAATCTGCTGAGGCGAACTGTATGGCTCATCATGGGAATCTGCCACAAAATGCTTCTTCGTTTCGAGAAAAGTATCCTCATTATTACATTTACTTTGCTGAAGGACATCCTTGCAATATCCAATAAACGTAGAAAATGGCAAGGAAACCTGAAATTTGTTTATAAATGTGCACAGCCGAACAAAATCAGTTCGACTAAAGCAGAGTACCCATTAAGTTCGTATTCTCAGAGTTTTCAGAAGCTAACAAATTACCCTCTCATGGCTCCTAATATCACCATGAAAAACCGGTGCTGTTCGAGAGAGCATAGCCTCTACATTTGATGAACTAACCTTTTCCTGGATTTCATTCACGAGCACGGTCGGTAAATCGCAGATAAAATTTTGTAAAGTTCGTAGATAATCAATTCGTAGTATCTGCGATATCTATTGCATCATAAATATGATCAAACGTTGACATTTTATTAAATGAAGCATGGTTTTTACAATAATACTGCTGCGCAGTAACTTTTTTTAATTGAATTGCGAATAAATAACCCTGCTGAGAACAGCACGCTCAGCAGCTTAAATAGCTGCACAAGTACCTGCAAATAATCAAGCCCGCCATTGGAGGGGTTCCACTTAGAAAAGCCTTTCCAATTATTGATACAGCTTCTAAAAACCTGCTCAGGGAATTTTCAAATAAATAAATATAGCAAACCAAATAAACCCAGAAGATTTGCAGTTCTATGAATATTAGTAGGTGGCTCATCGATGGATAAAATTACAGCGGGGACGTTTTTGGGCTCAACATGAGAAGCGAACTCCTCAGCCGACGGTATTTCATCGAAACTCCGTACTTGCAGACACGACGGCGAGCCGGCCGGCGAAGACATATTTCGGCGGGTTTTTGACCTGTTTGGCTTTGTTTTTGAACAAACTGTAGCACCTAAAAGTTGTATTAGGAACGCATTTTTTAGTTGGGTTAATTGCAAAACACCCCCTTGAAATTGGAGGGGTCTGACACTTTAGTGATAAAATTTAAAATATATGCACTTTACTCCCAATCGTTAGTTAGGGCTTGAAAAATTTGCTAAACCGTTCATGGTATTATGTCGCCCGCTCAGCACCGTATTGACGCCTTTGGACTGAACACAAAATATGGATCAACGCACCTCGCGTGGCGTAACCCTTTGGAGCTTAACCTCAAGGACCAGGCCAAACAGGCCAAAAGCCCGATTTCGCGCCTAAGCTAGTATTCGTTGGACGGAGGATTATAGGGTTTTTCATTTTTGCAGTTGAACCCATTATCTTTGCCCTAATTACACATACTGGGACGGGTCATAAAAACTAACATTAACTTCCTCTACTACTTTCCATAGATGACCTGTATGAGTTTATTAAGTTGGTTTTTTATTTGGCAAAAAAATTAAATTAGTTTTTTTAAATGAGATCTTAATTGAAATGGTATACAAGTAGATTGATTATACAATATTAAATTAGTGAAATTCACTATTAGGACTATCATTAACAAAATTGAAAGCTTTCCAATAAATTTTTAGATAGTTTTAAAACCTATTGAGTTTCAAAATAAATGCTACATTTATTTTCATTCACAAAACTAAAAACAAAATTGGTGCATACAAAGAAATGTTATAGACAGAAGTATCGACTTTTCGAAAAAAAAAAACATGCTTTTACTCTTAAAGTTTATTTAAATTACAAAATAAACTTTATTGTTTAAAAAAATATAAATTTATCATTTAAATAGTTTAAAAAATTTTTAAAATTACCCTTTTAATCTAGAAACCATATAATATTTTTATCCTAACTGTTAATCAACTGCTGATTAACTGGTAGATTTCTCATAAAATTTATTTAAAAGTTCAAAAATACCAATCTAAAAATTTATGAAAGTTGTTTATCCCTTGTAATTTGCTTTTATTTTATTACAATATCTATATTTATTATCTTGTATCATCATGAAAACTGAATAATATCATCTATATTATATTCTCATGAAATTAAAAGTTTTATAAAGTATGATAGTATTTTGATCAATTAATATACAATATGTAGAATATAATAGCTTTCGTAAATTTTGGAGGGTAATTTTAATTATTTTCATTAATTTATGAGAAGTTACCAACTGATAATTAATTGAAATGGTAAGATTAAAATATTGTTTTGGTTTGTAAATTGGAGGGTAAGATTAATTGCGATAATATGAAGGGTAAATATGTAGTTTTTCTAAATTTTTTTTAGAGATAACAAGAAAATTTATTTTATAATTTGAATTAATTTAAAGGCTAAAAATATAATTATTGTAAACTTTTTATATAATCTATATATATATAATTAATAAAAAACTTTTACTCTATATTTTTTTATAAAAGTCTTAGAGTCTCTATTCTTATTTTTTAGAATTTAAAATTTTTTACTATATACAAAAATTATTATTTGTTTAAATTTTAAACTTTTATATTTAAAAATCTCAATTCTTAGCCCCCACTTCTCCTATTAAATCCCCTAATTTGTGTTATTCGCGTTTTATCTTTCTATATATATATATATATATATATATTTTGTAAGCTTTCTTTAAGAATTAGTGTGAGAACTAAAATAAGTTTACTTTAAGATTTTAATAATAATTTTTTTAATTTTAAAATTTTTCTTTGAGGGATGGATCAAGAAAACACAAAAGAGTTTGATAAGATTTAGTTAAAAAAAATGATAAGTGTGACATATCAATATAAAATGAGTACTTTATAAATCATTAATATCTTTTTGGGGGTTTTTAATGAAAGAATACTAATAATTTTATATAAAATGAAATAGTTTATGCTATCATATTTGATAAAAAAATTTCTTTACTTACTAAAATGAATAGTTTATATTGTAATAATTTAATTTTGAATTGAGGGATTTGTATGGAAAAGAAAATGAACTGGATATTACTATAGTTTTTTCTTTTAAAGATTTGATCATGATAATATTTTAGGAATATTTTGTAGTTAAAGTATAAGTAGTTTATTTTTGAAACATTTTAGTATTACAATAGTTGTTTAAATATTTATTTTTTTCTTTCTAATTTTTTAAGTAATTTTATAAACTAGTAATTAAAATTTTAATTATTTAACTATTCGTGCAAGTACGCTCGCCCAGCGGATTCAATTTTTTTTCTTCTTCAAAAGTGTTAATAGTTATTTAAAGTATTTGATTTATTTTCTTTTCTGACTTTTTATAAGCAACTTCATAAATAAGTATTTAAAATTTTAATAATTTAACCCTTTCGTGCAAGTATTCTCACCTGGGTGAATTCAAATTTTTTCTTCCTCAAATTACTCATAATTGTTTAAGTATTTAATTTTTTTTAAAATTTTTATTTTTTATAAAGTAATTTTATAAATTAATATTTAAAAGTTTTAATCATTTTCATCCTTAATACATGTAGGTTAGGGCGTTTCTTACTTAATTTTTATTTATTTATAATGACAAATAAATAAGATTTGAAATTTATTATTATTTTTAAATATACATAATAATTGACATATATATATATATATATATATATATATTTATTTATTTATTTTTACAACTTCTTCTTACTACTACTTACAATTATTTTTAAGTGAATAATTTTTTTATTAAATATATATTTTTATATAGTTGTAATTTTTTTAAAATATATTTTAGTAATTATTATTAGAAGTAAAAAAGTTTACGCTTTTTCTATATGTAGTTTTTTATTATTTACTATTTACTTATAAGAATTATTAAGTTTCTCTAAAGCCTTTGAAATACTAAAACTCATATATATCAACAATAATTATGTTTTTTCACAAATAAAGTTTAATTTATCAAATGATATCTAATTTTATATCTTTTTATATATAACAAATTTCAAAATCGATCTTTAAATAGTAAATTTTAAAGATGAAATACCAATCTGCATCACTTTGCAGCCAAATGAGTAGTGCAATTTTGCACAAAATTTCCGTCGAAAATTGACAAAAATTACACACAATTTTCATCGATTTTTGGCAAAAATTACATCCAATTTTCTCCAATTTTGACAAAAATTATCCACAAATCTTGCCAATTACTAGTAGAAATTGTGCTCAATTTTTACCACAAATTGACAGAAATTGTACTTAATTTTCACTACAATTGACGAAAATTGTGCTCAATTTCACTACAAATTGATGAAATTTGTGTTCAATTTTTGTCAAAAATTAGGTGCAATTAAAAAATCACATGGGTTGCCTCAACATTGGTAATCAATTATTTAAATGGGTAACATAGATTATGCTAATAGAAATAAATTTTAAAACAACATTCCTAACAATTATCAACTTAAAAATAAAAATAAATTTTAAAAAATTAAAAATAAAAATAAAACCTTAAAAAAGAAATACAAAGACAAGAAATTCCTAACCAAAAAACAAAATGAAAAATAAGGAATACTAAAAAAAGACAAAAGAATAAAATAATTCAAGAAAAATTAAAATTACAGAAAGATGACATAATTTGAGAAATTGTTGATTCTACCAATTAATCTCTATGAATGGGAAATATTACTAATAAATCTATCCTTAACTCACAATGATTTTGTAATTAAAACAAGAATACTTATATGATTTGAATAATTATTTTTACATTCTATTAGCATAACCTATATCACTCATTCAAATAATTGATTATCAATTTTGAGGCAATCCATGTGATTTTCTAATTAAGCCCAATTTATGCCAATTTATGGTGAAAATTATGTGTAATTTTTGTTAAAATTTTCGCCCAAAATTGGCAGAATTTGGTCTCAATTTTTGCATAAAATTGGCAAAAAATGTGAGCAAAATTAGTATTTTATCTTCAAAATCGATTATTTTGAAGTCGATTTTTAAAAGTTTTTGTATGTAAAAATATGTACAATTAGATATGTTTGATAAATTAAACTTTGTTTATAAAAATATGATTATTGTTGATAAATTTGAGTTTTAATATTTTAAATTATTTAAAAAAAACTTAAAAATTTGTTAAAAATAAATAATAAATAATAAAAAAATTTTACACTATAAATAATTAAAAAAAAACTACATATAATATGTCTCAAAATTTAATACCTCGTGTATGGTAGGAATTTTGACGCTGACAATAAAATATTATTATTAGTGACTATTTTTGGGTGTGCTGGACGGTTGACTATACCTACTACAAGATAATGCCTTAAAAACACAAAAAAAAAAATAAAAATAGAAGAAATCTTAGAAACTGTAAAAATTACATCGAAAAAGTAACTTAATTGATAAAATGGTCTTCACGAATTGAGAGCTCTCGGTTTCAGTATTCGTGAAGCGCATCCCTTATCCTAAATATTTAATATAGGATTTTCTTGAAAAAATATGAGAGTTTGGACTTTTTCCTTTCCGCAATATTTGAGAAAAATCCTTTTTTTTTCAGGGTAAATATGAGAAAAATCTTTAAACGATATGCCCGTGTCCTTGCAGTCGCCCCTTTAGAACTTTTGAACATCAAAACGCGTGGGACCACCGTCATACTTATGTAAGACAATGGGCCCGCAGCGGATCTTTTTGACATCTTGGGCCCTTGGCTCCACCCACTTCCACTTTTTTATTTTCATATTTCCTCTAGCATGATCTCATATTTTCAAGAAAACTATTACTAAAATTGTATTTTAACAGGCTAATATATTACCCTGTTAAACAGGAATACAAAAGAAAAAAATTTTTAAAAACAGAAAAACTAGTTCCCAAACAATAATTTAAAATATGGTATTTTAATTAATTAGAAATTTTTGTCAATTATTCGTTTTATCCAGTAAATATTTTAAATAAGAAAATAAGTAAATATTAAAGAAATTGTCTTCCTATTTTATTTTTGTTTTCAATATAGATGGTCAATTTTAGGAAAAAATGAATCCGTAAGAAGAAAAGGGGACAAAAACAAAAATGCGTGAATTTCATCTGCCAGTAGTTGTTGCTACTTTATTTTTCGCAATGAATATGGTTTCTCATTCTTCTGCAAGTGAGCTGACCAACAAGTTTTGAAAAGAAAAAAAAGAAAACACAGAAAACACCGGAACCGGGTTTAGGAGGAAGCATGAAATTTCGGATAATCTGTGTACTGACAATTGACACCGTTTGCAGTTCGTTAGGTGGCCACTGGGCAGAAAACCAGAAAGTGATGTGCCACTCCAATAAATCACTTGGGCATAAAGAAAGCCAAAGATTACGGTGTTGATGAATTGATTGACCCACTCAGTTCTTTAACTGCTAAAACTTACTTCGGATCCTCTGTAAATTTTAAATTTTAAATTTTATCTTTCAGAGTTTATTATTTATTTTTTATAATTTTAAAATTTATTAATAAAAAATTTATAATAGGAATGTTATATGAAATTTCTTGCCTGCCCCCATATGTCTGAAAATGAAATTTCTTCTTCTTTTTTTTTTTTGGTTTTGAAGTGGAAATTGCTTCTTGTTGTTAGGTTGTATATTGATCTACAGTCAGAATCAGCTTTTGTAAGACGTGGACTTTGATTTTGACTTTTTATGAATTAATATTTTCAATTATGGTAATTTTAGTATATTGGAAACTCATTTACTGGTGCCATAAATCGTAAAATTGACATGTATTTCTTTTCTTTTTTTTTTAATCCATTGCTAACTACAGAGTTACCCGTCCGGTTTAGTCTCTTTCTTTTTTTTCCATTTTTAGTTTTAAATAAATGCCCGTATTTTGTTTCTCTGGTTTTCATAAACTAAACTTATAGTTGTATTAGTATATGTTTTAAACGCGTTACAAGAAAACTGGTATAATCATAATTATTAGTATTAGATTAAGTATGTAATCTATCTTGACGAAATGGTTAATGATGGCTGCAGCAAATGAATGATTCAAAAGGGTGAATAAGGAGCACTGTTGAATTTTCTTTCTACTTGGTTCTTTGGGTAAACACGTACGTCACTGTAATAAAGAATACTCCACCGGGGATGGTGCGTCCAAGGATATTCTTTACTGTTATGCCAGATAATTCTTTAGTTATTATTTAAATATATAATTCTTAAAGTTTAATTGTCTATTTTATTAAAAAGATATCATCAAACTGAAATGTAAAGGTGTTTCGATGATTAACGTAAATTAAAATTTTTATAAGTAATTAACGCAATCAATAATCAAATATCATTCCCACCTTGTCCGGAAATATAAGAATTCTGTTAACATATTTGGAGCATTTTAAAATGAGATAGAAATTAAACACGCTATCTTTTAATAAATATTTTTAAAATAATTATGCTATCATGTTATGATTCTATTTAAATATACTTTTTTTATTAAATATTCATAATATTACAAGTTTACAATTATAATGTTGTGTAAATCAAGTATAAGAGATTATCATGTACTTTATTATTGATCAAAACTTTCTCATTTTTGGAAAATAAAATAAAGAATGTTATTAAATGAATACTCTTTCTTCAATAAAACGTTGAACAATACATCAAATTATTTGTTTTATTTAAAACTCATCTTTTCAAAATAAAGAAATGAAATAATTAGATATTGATTTCATAATTAATAGATACGATATCTTTTAATTATTTTTCATAAACCATAATCCGATATTGATTTCCTACACCGTGTATCAAATATTTGTTACTAATTCATTGAGCTATTACATCAAATGCACAATGGATGTATTTGATCCAGTTAGACATAAATATTATGTATTACTCGTCTCATTAAAAGTAAATTATTTAAAATGAGTATATTTGCCTTATTATTTTTTTTTTAAAAATACACACAAGAGGATAAAATGAGATCTAAGGACGATATTAGATTAGTACTCAATAAAAAAATTTATTTTTTACTTTAAACTCCACTTCTTATTTTATAAATAATTTATTTTTGTAATTTTTATACGACACAATTAAAAAAATTTTAATCAAAATATGCCATAAATTTTCAACTTCATGAGAAAAAAAATTTATCTGAATACTTTTGTAGTTAAAAAATGTCCTGTAAATATTATGCAACGACTTAAAATATATGACATATCATTTTCATGAATAATTCTTAAACCATTTTTTCCTTGGCTATTAGTTCCCGCAATAAAACTGAACCACTTAAGAACTGGTAAACAAATATCAACTGCCCAAATGGGTTAGGTTTTCCTCACTTTTATTTGCGTCCAAACCAAAACCCAACCCCAATGAAAGCAAAAAGGGGGGAAAAAAAATCGCTCCTCTTGAGTACTCTCGTAGTTCTTGTTGAGACGCCTTCACGTCTCGATAGTCGATTGCGAAAAGTCCACGTGGAGCATGATAGACGTGGATCCCACGCTGACGTGGTAATCTCGCGATTTTAAAGCTAAAAGAGTCTAAGGAAAGTTACGAGACCATCAGAGACTGTTTAGCAAACAAAAATTGAAAAGAAAAAAACAGAGAGAGAAAGAAAGATATAGAGCGAGAAACAAGGCGCGGAGTGGCCGTCCGAAAACACAACGCGGAGACAGGGAGAGAGAGAGAGAGAGAGAGAGAGAGAGCGCTGCAATTCTTTTCTTTCAATTTCTCGTCGTCGCTTTTTCTTTTGAAAATTTCCCATTCTCTAGGGCAAATTACGCAGACTAAGCTCATCGTCCTCGGTAATCTGAAATTAGGAAACAAGTACTACAGTTTTTTCCTGAATCACGCAGAGCTAAACCTACAGATCAGCACAAAAGTTTTAATTTCGGTACAATTTGCTGGATATTCAGATCTTGGCTGTTTTTCTTCCCCAATTTACTCCAATCGATCAGTTCAATAATCTGATATTCCGATCACATTCTATTTTTTTGTTTGACTCCGTTTGTAACTGGAGGTGGTACGCTGCATTTATAGATATTTTGGACATTTGAGATTGTATTCGGAGGGCTGCTGAGCTAAGAAAATCCTTCTAGCTTGTCTAGAAGGATTTAGGGTATCGGATCGACGGCCGCCGGAGAGAGTTCTCGGATGAGAGAGGACTTGGATAATATTTTATGTTTCAGAAGAAATCGACGATGAAATGGGTAACATTGCTTAAAGACTTCAAAGAAAAGGTTGGTTTATCTCAGTCTCAATCTGCATCGTCGTCGCCATCGCCTTCGTCTTCTCTCTCGTCCTCGTTCACAGACAGCAATGCCACCTCATCCAACCAAGAGTTCGCGTCATCGCCTTCAAGGTGCGACTTTTTTCCTCTCTTATCTTCCAAAGAGCAATAGACTTGATGGTATTCGTGCTCCGTCTGATTTTACTTGCTGCTTAGATATAAACCTTGTTAGTTTGCGCCTGCTCTAAGACCGATGTTGTCCCGTGAAGATTTTGACTTATAGTTGAAAGAATGAATTAGATGAAAATAAACGACAAAAGCTTAAAAACATCACTCAAATAATTGTCGAATTAGCCATTTGTAAATCCTGTGTAGTTCGTCGTGACGGCTGCAAACGGTGATTACAAGTATATGGCGTTCTCTTTCCTTCTATTTTTATGTCTGGGCTGGGATTAACTAAAATGTGCTGCTACAGGGGTTCTTTCAGAGGTGAATGTCAGTTTGATTATGCTGGTATTGGTTAGTTCAAAAGTTAATTGTGACAACCTTGCAGCCTAATCTACTGCAGGTGGCTTTTGGCTGATAAAAGGCTCGTTTTTTGCCAGTATTTGATATTTGGTATCTCTTTTCCCCTTGTTTGGATATATTGAAGTATAAAGTCTCTCTCTCTTTGAAAATCTTATCAAAAGAAATAATAGAGAATGAGATTTTTGAAAAAAGTAACAGGTGCCTTCAGTTATTGTTAAAAAGGAAAATTCTTCTCTACTTCTTAGTTTACTTTAGGTATGATGGTGCTACAAAATTCTTGCAATCAAAATTTCTACACTCCAGGATGAGCAGTTGCGTCAGTAAATTAATAAGTAAAGTGTACTGCAACATATTTTCTTTAATTTCCATTAAATTGCAAAACCTCATGGATGGAGATCAATGCAAGACTGCAAATGCTTTTTGGCAGACTCTATAGACATTTGGGGTTTTGGGATTGAGAAGATAAATTTTTTTTATGACTTCTGGCTAGTTTGACGTTTGAATTGACTGAATTTGCAACTGGACTTTGGATGTGCATGGACAATAGGATTTTGTGAGGGACAAACCTCAATTATGATGCAATGGTTAAGTGGATTATTTCTCTTCTTCTTAATGGGCCTTTGGGGGCACTTTCAGGTCTGCAAGTAAGGAAGGAAATTAGGGTGACATCTGTGGTCCACTAAAAAACAAATTGTTAATTATTTAGCCACCCCCCCACCCCCCCCAGAAAGAAAGGAAAACAAAGTGGTGGTTGAGGATAATTCAGGTATGGGAGATGTTTCTAATATGCAGACAGTATTGACAGATAGATGATCTTGTCATAGGATGTTATAGCTGATTATGTCCTAGGATTTGAGTTAAAGTTTAGACATTTAACAAAAAAGGTAACCTCCTTGTAACTTGATTGCTTCATTTGTAGGAGAAAAAGGGCATGCCTGCCATCTTCCTGTGAAATTTTGATGTGTATTTCTCCTATTCATGAGGATAAATATTTGGATAAACATTCTTAGAAAGATTAGGTATTTCATCCCTCATGCTGCAGAAAAGCAAAAAACTTAAATGTTACCCTGCAGTGCACATTTTTATATTTTCTCCACCAATTCTGTATATTTTGATCCACCCTGGAAAGAATAGATGATCTACCATTAGCTTGCGTGTTTCAGTATTTCAGTTTGCATTTGAGAGTACCTGTTTCTACTGATCTATTCTAGAAGATAATTGGTTGGTGGGATTGAAATGCATTGGTTGTATCTCTAGTAACTTCCTGAATTTGTTTCTGTATTTTTTGCTTCCTCTGCTTTGTTTTTGAATTAATTTGTATAAAATTCATTTAACATAGTATAATTCCTCTTTTTCTTTCCATGTAGAGACGATGTGAAGTTATAGATTTATTCCCTTTTACGACTATCTTTGCTGAGTAGGATTTAAGAGATGATGCATGCCATAGAAAACTCTCAAATTCCTTATTTCATTTTTCTCTTTAAAACTTCTCCTACATCCATTTTTATCTTTTTTTTTTTGAATAATTTTTTCCATATTTGTTTTATTTTTATATTTTAGACAACAGGTTTTTGGGGCATGGGGAGGGGAGGAAGCTTTTGATTTGGCATTGTGCTTTTGTACCTTTTCCAGCTAAGTTCCTTCTCTGACTATTTTATGGGTTCTAATGCA
The DNA here is from genome assembly GCA_030512225.1 of Rauvolfia tetraphylla. Taxonomy (NCBI): domain Eukaryota; kingdom Viridiplantae; phylum Streptophyta; class Magnoliopsida; order Gentianales; family Apocynaceae; genus Rauvolfia; species Rauvolfia tetraphylla. The sequence goes on from JAJQKT010000037.1 coordinate 862,258, forward strand.
AAGTGTGTATGTATACAGTTGCGCCCATTGAACTTTCTCTGCCTCTATTCTTTTGGTATATCTGACCATTTCTCTTCTGAAAAGCAGGGACAAATATGAACTGGAATTGGATTTTAAGAGATATTGGGAGGAGTTCCGATCTTCAAGTTCTGAAAAGGTTTTTGCGCTCATCGGGCCAATTTCTTATCTTTTCATTGGTCTATGTGCAGAATACATAGGCTTATGGCTTTTTTGTGGCTATGCAGGAGAAGGAAAAGGCCTTGAATTTGACAATAGATGTTTTCTGTCGATTGATGATGCAGCACGCAAATGTATCTCAACTAATTACAATGTATGAGGATAATTTTCCTATATTTCTTTGTTCTATGTTTATTTTTGTCCAGGGAACCATGCTTTTCAGAACTTGTGGTGTCAGTCTGGAATATATCTGGATGACCATATCTTTCGTGCATCTATAAAAAATGTCGTCAGCCTTTCTATTGGCATAGTTTTTTGATAAATTTTTCCCATCCCAAGAAACAATTTTAATCAAGTATCTTTAGGAGTGCCTTTTCAGGAAAGCTTCCCCTAATTTAGGCATCATTGCATAAGCCCTCAGTGGTGCGTGTCAATAGTTAATCTTGTGCATTCTCTAATGCTCCATTTTTTCGGCACTGGACTTTTTTTACTTCTTTGTTTACATCTTAATAGATATAGTGGTGATTTTTAAAATTTTTTTTTGGTATCTAAGCTTTGTTTTAACAGGCTGGTAGAGACACACATATTCTCATTTGTGGTGGGAAGAGCATTTGTAACAGATATCGAAAAGTTGAAACTTAGCAGCAGAACCAGATTGTTGGAAGTTGGTAGAGTTCTAAGCTTTTTCTCAGAAGTGACAAAGGTTTAGATGATTCTTGTACTCTCTTTCTATGTCTCTCTGTGCATGAATCTCTCTGATTTTTTCCTGACCATTTTCATAACTGCTTATAATTCTATACAGGATGGCATTCAACCTGGTGCAAATTTGTTACGTGCGGTTGAAGTTCTTGTATCTGGGGTATATTCATTGGTCTTACAGCTAGATTATTACCTATCTCACTTTATGTGCTTGTCTTTTGCTGTTTGAACTGTTATATTTTCCTCTATGCCTTGGTCACAATGACCTTTTGTGTCTGAAAAGACATAAGAAAGTTTGAGGACAAATTGAAAGGAGGTATGGAAACAATAGCATGATTAAGATAAGATCTTCGGGCACACTAATTTTATTGCACTACAAACAAATTATATATCCTTGCTTGACCAAAGATAAAAATGGACCTAGAACATTGTTTTTGTAATACTCTTATTGGGTTCTTGCTTGCATTATTTTGTATGAAGTAATGGAATTGTAGTATCCTTTTAGTAGTGCGGATTTAGCCTTTCTTGGCTTGGCCATTTCAGTAGAATAACCTGTAAGTTGGTGATTCTGCCTACAGCCTATTGATAAACAATCTCTCCTTGATTCCGGGATCTTATGCTGTCTCATTCATGTTTTGAGTGCTCTTCTGGGTCCTCGTGGGGGCAATCAGCGACAGAATTGTCCTAATGATCAAGAATCTTTGCTAACACAAAGAAATGGTGAAACGGATTCTGTCCGTCGTCTTGAGGTAGCTTCTTTCAGCATTCTGTTGCTCTTCCTTTCATGCACATCAACTTTCTCCTTTCTTTATTTTTAATTTTGTGTTCTTTTTCTAACTGCCAATTTTGTCATTTACCTTTGCTCCTTGGATGGTTTGTGGCTTTGAATTATGTTCCTTAGCACTTACCATCATAATCAAATATAATTTGTTTTCATCTGATTGTCTTTGTTTTCATAGACACTATGCACTTGGAAATACTACCTTTTGAATGGAGTTTTGGAAAGCTTTTCTGTATGTTACTCTTTACGCATGAGTTGTTTGTCTCATATCATGTTTATCATGCCTGCACCTATTTATGTTATTTTACTCAATTCCCCAGTACCAACTTTAATAAGAATAGCAAAATACTATCAAAGTGCAGAAACGAGTCTTAAAACTGAGTGCTTATCATGTGGTGTTTTGTTGATTTGGGAATTAAAAGAACATTTATAATGGCAAAAACTTTCAGAAATTTTCTCAAGAGTAGCTTTTGCCTATGCAGGTAGAAGGAAGTGTTGTCCATATTATGAAAGCATTAGCCAGCCATGGTTCGGCCGCACAAAGTCTGATTGAGGACAACTCACTTCAGTTACTCTTTCAAATGGTTGCCAATGGTTCTTTGATGGTCTTCTCGCAATACAAAGAGGGTCTTGTTCCCTTGCATACCATTCAGCTTCATAGACATGCTATGCAGGTAAACAACTAATCAATTCCTCAATATATTGCAGAATCAGAGCCACCTTTTAATGTATTCATGGAATTAAATTGCAGAATTGAATCTTCTCCCTCCTGATTTGATAATTTTCATCTTCCAGATACTTAGTCTTCTCCTGGTTAATGATAATGGCAGCACTGCTAAGTACATACGCAAGCATCAGCTGGTAAGCATCCATTTCATTGTGATTGTCAGCTTTTGCTGTTCTAAATTATTCATGACCAGAAAAAAATTTCTGTTTCCTCCTCTCATTTTTTTAAGTTGAAATAAAAAAGAAAAAGTAGTAGGCAAAACATATAATGAGATGATGAAGCAGCCAGGATATGGCTTTTTTATCTTTTTGTTTTATCCCTTTTTGGATGCTTACAAAATGAAGGTCACGGTAATCAAGGTTTTACTATACATTTGCTTCTTTTAGTATTGATACACTTGTTAAACATTAAGATAGGAAAATTTTTTGAAGTTGATGTTGCTTTTTATACCTATTGTACAGATCAAAGATCTTGCATGACTAGCAGTGATAAGAATGAATGTTTATTCACTTAATAAAGTACTCCCTTTGTCTCGAAATATTAGCTCCATTTGCCTTTGTCATTTGTCCCATAATATCTGCTCCATTTGTAATATCAATGAAAATTTTGGTGAGTTTTTTCCATTCTTACCCCTCTTTAACTACTATCTACCTCGAATTCCAAGTACCCTAATTAATGAATCATAATTAAAGTCAAAGGGCACCTAAGTCTTTTTGTTTTGCATGTTATAGATTTTAGTGATTTCTTAATCTCTATAGAAGTGTCAAACGGAGGTTATTTTTTGGGACAGAGGGAGTAATTTTTTTTTTTTTTTTGGGTGGTAGTTTGATGATTGAGGTTTTTGGTAGGACCTGCAATGAACATTTGGATTTCAGGATCAAGAATGATTATAAAACTTCCCTACTACAGACACATGAAATGTGTCCTTATTAAATAGAAATCCTTACATGCTAATGTGGGAGAGAGAATACAACAACAACAACAACAACAACCACAACCAAGTCTTAGTCCCAAGATTGGTGTCAGCTACATGAACCAAAGAAAGCATTGTGTGTGATTGTGAACGTGAATGCAGGAGAGAGAGTTAATTGCAAATTTCCATCTCTTATTATTTTACTTTTGCTGCTTTTTTGTGTCTTTCTGAAATTCTGAAGAATAATTTTGAAAGGAGATTCTGGAGCCTTTTTTAAAACAAACGTAGACAATATGCTAGATATTGCTACCTTACTCTCTCTGCATCTTTTGGAAGTTTGCTTATAACTGATAATCATCGGACTTGTATACAAGAATCAGTTACCTTTCCGCTATGTGCTAAAAATTGTAATCCTGGCAAGTCAATAGACGAACATAATGGAATAAGTTGGATGAATACAAATGAAAGCATAAATTGCACCTGAGATAAGAAAAATTGAATTGGATCTCTGATGACTCAAGAGGAAGTTATTCAGGACCGCAAATAAAGTATTGTGGCTAAGATCTCATGATTTCCTTGGAGTCTGTTCCTTTTTTTTTTATTTTTTTTTGGGGGGGGGTGGTAAAACTATTTTCTGGAATGGAGGATTCCTCTGGTCCTTTCTTCTGTTACAAAAGATGTAGATTGATGCTTGTACTGAGCTAGTTGTCTGTGTCAGCAAAATCCTCGTTATTACTAATGATGATTTGATCGATCCTGATGCTGAACGAAATTCAAATTGTGTCTTATATTTGTGAATTTCCTTTTTCTGGTTAATAACTTTTTCGTGCTTATACCCTAGGCAAACCTAAGTTGTGCATGTTTCTGCAGTTTATGATAGCCAAGCTTCAAGTTCTTGAAAAGAAAGCATGCAATTGCAAAACTCCATTACTTTCGGCACCTTTCAGCATTATCTTATTTTCCTTCTGTCAGTTAATATTTTTATTTCCTATGAATTAGATTTTTTTTCTTGCTTGTATGATGATTTCGTGTGAGCTTCTCTATTGATTTTGCTTTCTCTCTGTGTCAGATAAAAGTACTTCTATTGGCTGTGAAGGATTTTAATCCAGATTCTGGCGATGCAGCATACACAATGGGCATTGTGGATTTGCTTCTGGAATGTGTTGAATTGTCTTGTCGACCAGGTTAGACTGCTTTTTTTCCTTGGTGCATAGGAAAAGTTTTGACATTCCAAGGTTCTGTCTAGTTTGTAATCTTTAAAGTTCCGAGAACTGAAATATGAACTTCTAATTACTTTCGCCGTTTAAGTTCTCACAAATAGTTATCTTATGCTGATTCTGGGCGACTTTTGACTTGTAGAGGCTGGTGGTATCAGACTTAGAGAGGATATCCATAATGCCCATGGGTATCACTATCTGGTTCACTTTGCATTAATTCTTTCAAAGGATAAAGGCGGTCAGCCTTTTGATTCCAGTATTTCCAATCAAGATCCTACTTTGGGCCATCTGCATTCTGTTAATGATGTAGAAAGGAACAACTCTGTGGAAGAAGGATATCATGCTGTGCCTGAAAGTCTCTCTCCTACCCTCAGTAGGTTGCTTGATGTCCTTGTTAATCTTGCCCTGGCTGGTCATGCTGATGCTACCACTTCATCTGGCTCGAAGGTGTCAAAAGTTTCTCATCCGAAGTCCAGTGGTCATGGCAGAAGTCGGACATCTTCATCTGACAGAATTGCAGATGAGCTTTGGGAAAAAGATAATGACAAAGTCAAGGACCTTGAAGCCGTCCAAGTGTTGCAAGACATTTTAATAAAATCAGATAGCAGGGAACTACAGGCAGAAGTACTCAATAGAATGTTTAAGATATTCTCAATTCATCTTGAAAATTACAAGATATGTCAGCAGTTGCGCACAGTGCCTCTCATGATCCTCAATATGGCCGGGTTCCCTTCATCTTTGCAGGACATCATTCTGAAAATTCTTGAATATGCAGTGACTGTTGTCAATTGTATACCCGAACAAGAGCTGCTTTCTCTATGCTGTTTACTCCAGCAACCAATAACATCTGAACTGAAGCATATTGTTCTCTCCTTCTTTGTGAAGCTCTTATCCTTTGATCAGCAGTACAAGAAAGTGTTAAGAGAGGTTGGTGTGCTTGAAGTTTTATTAGATGATCTGAAGCAGCACAAATTATTGTTGGGTCCAGACCAACAAAAAGGTGATTTTACTGACTTGGAGAGGAAATCTAATTCAAGCAGCTTCAAGAAACACTTGGACAGTAGGGATGCAATTCTTTCTTCACCCAAGTTCTTGGATTCTGGTTCTGGGAAATTTCCTCTTTTTGAGGTAGAAAGTACAATTGCAGTAGCGTGGGACTGTATGGTTTCCTTATTGAGAAAAGCCGAAGCTAATCAAGTGTCATTCCGTTCTGCTAGTGGGTTGACCTTTGTCCTTCCTTTTCTGGTATCTGATATCCACCGTCTTGGTGTTCTTCGGGTATTATCGTGTTTGATTATTGAAGATGCAGCACAGGTTCGCAGTTCTCTCCTCGTCCTTGTTATTCTTCTTCTGCTTTTGGTTCTGATCTGAAGTATCATTTCTGGTGGGTGTTTCCTTGTGAAGATTGCTTGCTCATAGATAGATACATACACACACACACACACACATACACATGCACATGCACATACACATACACATGCACACACATACATGTATGTATGCACGTATACATATTGAGTTTTGGTGCCAAGATGCATTATCTTTCGTTCTTAATGTGAAACACATTAGAAACTTGCTTAAGATTTAGGTGCAGTTGAATATAAATTTCATTGTGCTTGTTTTCTGTGTACCATGTTGATAAAGGCCTACTTCAGTTAAAATTTCTTTTTGATTCTTGTAAATGAAAAAAAAAAATCATTAAGCTTCTTTTATTTTGAAATTCAATTTTGTCTGCTCTAAAACTCTTTTTATCCCCTTTCTTGGTCGGGAGCAAGGCTTCTTTCTCTTTTTGGGATATATTTTAGTAGAATCTCTTTGAAGCAATTGACCATATCCTACTTGTTTGGTTCCATATCAGAAAATTCCATTATAATCAAATACAGTGTATTTTGTTCTCATTATCTATTCTTGACCATTGGATTGCAAGAAAACCTGTATAATTTGGTCCAAATGTAAGATCTTGCTGAAGCTGGTATGATTTCTACAAAACCAACATTGGTTCATATTTTCTGTTAGTTGCATGTATTCAGTTAATTGAAGATAACTGCCTAATTGGTACATGTTGTGAGACAGTGTTCCCTAGATTTTTTGTTGCATATACTTTCTACTTGAGTACTGGGCGTGTCCCAAAAATTACTTGGAAGTTTGTTCAACTAGAGAAGGTTTGGAATAATCATGAATTGACATGTTTTCAGGTCCTTGCGTTTTTCTCATTTCTGGGAACTTTATTGGCAAGCTTACTTCATATTTTTTGGTTTGTCCTTGTTCTAGGATCTATCCTTCTCGGCTAGTTTGATATTGAAAGGAAAAAAAATTGACATTTAGCAAACATTGATATGATTTTCTCAAGTGAATTCTAAAGCATCAACAGGGTGTAAAAGCAAAAGAAGGATGTGTGTGAGTTCAGAAGCTAAGCAAAAAGTTTAAAGAAATAGGAGACTAAAGAGTGAAAGAAGTTGATAATCATGTCTACTAGCTTGCCCTAGCTAGTTTAGTTTTAGTTGGTGATATAATGATGCGTGCATGAGCAGCTTTGCTTGTGAATATAAGAGATACTTACCATTTAATAATATTGCAGCATATTGTGCATTTCTTTTTGTTTCTTATTTTGTTTGTTTCAAGTCACATGTTAGATGGTGGAAATTCGTCATGAACACATATGAGTTGTAGCTATTCTCATATTGTGATTCCTTTTTGAAACAGGTTCATCCAGAAGAGCTGGGAGCACTTGTTGAAGTTCTAAAAAGTGGGATGGTCACGGGTTCTTCTGGTTCTCAATACAGACTAGAAGATGATGCAAAATGTGATACTTTGGGGGCCTTGTGGCGAATCCTGGGTGTTAATAGTTCTGCTCAGAGGGTTTTTGGTGAGGTTACCGGTTTCTCTCTCCTCCTAACTACTCTTCACGGTTTTCAGAGTGATGAAGGAAGCGCAAATCAGTCTTCTTTAGTGGTGCACATTAAGGTGTTTACATACATGTTGCGTGTAATGACAGCTGGAGTCTGTGATAGTGCTGTTAACAGAGCAAAGCTGCACTCTGTTATAACTTCACAAACTTTTTATGAACTTCTCTCTGAGTCTGGATTGATATGTGTTGAATGTGAAAGGCAAGTTATACAATTGTTATTGGAGCTTGCTCTTGAGATAGTGCTTCCACCATTCTTGACATCAGAAGCTGCTGTGCCCTCTGTTGAATTGGAAAATGAATCTGGTAGTTTTGTTCTAATTACCCCATCAGGTTCTCCTTTTCCTAACAAGCAACGGGTTTGTAATGCTGGCGCTGTTCGGGTGTTGATACGCTCTTTATTGCTGTTTACTCCAAAAATGCAGTTGGAACTTTTGAACTTTGTTGAAAAGCTTGCTCGAGCTAGCTCCTTTAATCAGGAAAACCTTACATCTGTAGGTGCGAAATGGTGTTCGTTCTCTTTAAATTGCTAATGTTAAATAACTTCATACTCATTTGCTATGTGGTTTCTGTTAGGTTGTGTTGAACTTCTGCTGGAGACGATATACCCCTTCCTCTCTGCCTCATCACCTCTACTTTCTCATGCACTCAAGATTGTGGAGGTTCTTGGCTCGTACAGGTAAAAGGCTTGTCGGCAATTCTAGAATCGTTCTCATATATCTGTCAGTTTTGCAGTTCTGTTAAACTAGCAGTCCTTTTTGACAGGTTGTCATCCTTAGAACTACGAGTGCTTGTTAGATATATCCTGCAAATGAGATCAGCAAGTTCCGGCCGTTTGCTTGTTGATATGATGGAAAAATTGATTCTCATGGAGGATATGGGTTTGGAAGATTTTTCTTTAGCACCATTTCTGGAGATGGACATGAGCAAGATTGGTCATGCTTCCATTCAAGTGCCTCTGGGCGAAAGATCATGGCCTCCTGCAGCTGGTTATTCCTTTGTCTGTTGGTTCCAATTCCGGAATTTCCTGAAATCACAAGCAAAAGAAACAGAAGCTTCCAAGCCTGGATCTTTGAAAAGGCAAGGCATAACTGGTGGACAGCAGCATGGAGCAAATATACTCCGGTTATTTACTGTTGGATCAGCAGATAGTGACAATACCTTTTATGCAGAACTTTGTCTACATGAGGATGGTGCTTTAACCCTTGCCACGAGCAACTCTTCCTCGTTGTCATTCTCTGGCTTAGAAATTGAGGAAGGCAGGTGGCATCACCTTGCAGTTGTGCATAGTAAACCGAATGCTTTGGCTGGACTATTCCAAGCTAGTATTGCTTATGTGTATCTTAATGGAAAGCTTAGACACACAGGAAAATTGGGATACTCTCCATCTCCTACTGGGAAGTCTCTGCAGGTAACAATTGGAAGTCCTGCAACTTTTACCAGAGTGAGTGACTTGTCTTGGAAGCTTAGGTCTTGCCATCTCTTTGAAGAAGTACTATCACCTGGTTCTATTTGCTTTATGTACATTCTTGGAAGAGGATATAAGGGTCTGTTTCAGGATACTGATCTGCTACAATTTGTTCCAAACCAAGCTTGTGGTGGAGGCAGTATGGCCATATTAGATGCTTTAGATGCTGACATGCCTTTAGCTTCAGGCACACAAAAGCCTGAAAATGTAAGCAAGCTGGGGAGCTCAAAGGCAGCAGATTGCAGTGGGTTTGTTTGGGACACTGAAAAATTGGGAAATCTCTCACTACAGCTTTCTGGTAAGAAACTAATATTTGCATTTGATGGTACAAGTGCAGAACTCCTTCGAGCATCTGGAACTTTTTCTTTGCTCAATCTAGTTGATCCAATGTCAGCAGCAGCTTCTCCTATTGGGGGTGAGTGTAACATCTGGCTACTTTTTCCTTCTTGTTGTCTTGAGTCCTCGTATATCTCAGTAGTCTATCTTGTTACTTGTCTTATCGTGATTCCAATTGCACTTCTTGTTTTTATTTTGCTACATAGGAATACCACGCTTTGGACGGCTCCTTGGGGATATTTATGTCTGTAAACAGTGTGTAATTGGTGACACTATCCGGCCCATTGGTGGAATGGGTGTTGTTCTTGCTCTTGTAGAAGCTGCTGAAACCAGAGATATGTTGCACATGGCCTTGACATTACTGGCCTGCGCACTTCGTCAGAATCCTCAGAATGTGAGGGACATGCAGAAATACAGGGGTTACCACTTGCTTGCTCTTTTTCTGCACCGACGAATGTCACTGTTTGACATGCAGTCACTGGAGATCTTTTTTCAGATTGCAGCATGTGAAGCATCCTTTGCTGAACCTAAAAAGTTTGAAAATATTCAGAGTAATCTGTCACCTGCTGTATCCCTTCATGAAGAAGGTGGGTTTGAGGATCTTAATTTATCTAAATTTCGTGAAGAATTTTTGTCAGTTGGGTCACATGGAGATATGGATGATTTCTCCGTGCATAAAGATTCATTTAGTCATGTTTCAGAGCTTGAAACTACTGACACACCCACTGAAACATCCAACTGCATGGTCCTGTCAAATGCTGACATGGTTGAGCATGTCTTGTTGGACTGGACCCTCTGGGTGACGGCTCCAGTTCCAGTTCAAATCACTCTATTGGGCTTCCTTGAGCATCTAGTCTCCATGCATTGGTACAGGAATCATAACCTGACAATTTTGCGCAGAATTAACCTTGTTCAACATTTACTAGTAACTCTTCAGAGGGGTGATGTTGAAGTTCCTGTGTTGGAGAAGTTAGTTGTATTACTAGGGGTCATTCTGGAGGATGGATTTCTACCTTCTGAATTGGAACATGTGGTTCGGTTCACAATTATGACATTTGATCCACCTGAACTGACATCACGTCATCAAATAATTCGAGAGTCAATGGGGAAGCATGTCATTGTAAGGAACATGTTGCTTGAGATGCTAATTGATCTACAGGTGACCATCAGATCAGAGGAGTTGCTTGAGCAGTGGCATAAAAATGTTTCATCAAAATTGATTACATATTTTCTTGATGAATCAGTTCATCCGACAAGTATGAGATGGATCATGACTCTTCTTGGTGTCTGCCTTGCCTCTTCCCCAACATTTGCCCTTAAATTTCGGTCAAGTGGGGGATATCAAGGTTTGGCACGGGTCCTTCCGAGTTTTTATGATTCCCCTGACATCTATTACATTCTGTTTTGTCTGATATTTGGCAAGCCTGTATATCCTAGACTACCAGAAGTTCGTATGCTTGACTTCCATGCTCTTATGCCTAGTGACGGAAACTACAGGGAGCTGAAATTTGTCGAATTGTTGGATTCTGTGATTGCCATGGCAAAATCCCCATTTGATAGGTTGTGTGCCCAGTCAATTCTTGCCCACCAAACTGGTAACTTTTCCCAGGTTGGTGCTGGTCTGGTGGCTGAACTTGTAGGAGGAAATACAGACATGGCTGGGGACCTTCAAGGTGAAGCATTAATGCACAAAACCTATGCTGCTCGGCTTATGGGTGGAGAGGCTGCAGCACCTGCTGCTGCTACTTCAGTCCTTCGATTCATGGTTGATCTTGCAAAAATGTGCCCTCCTTTCTCAGCTGTCTGCAGACGAGCTGAATTTCTTGAAAGCTGTATTGATCTTTATTTCTCCTGTGTGAGGTCTGTTAAAATGCTTCTCTTGCTGTCTGTTTGATTACTTTCTTCTTTCAATGAACTTCAAAATGGTAGATGACTTACGAAATAGTCTTACCTGACTGCAAAAGATTTAAATAACATCATGACATTGCCTAAAAATTTGATTTTCTGGTCTGAATTTCATTGAAGTGGATATTGGTATAACTTGTAGGGCTGCTCATGCTCTGAAGATGGCAAAAGATCTCTCAGTGAAGGTGGAGGAGAAGAATCTAAATGATGCTGATGATACCAGTAGTTCCCATACTTTTTCTAGCTTGCCTCTTGAACGGGAAGAGTCCGGTAAGACCTCAATAAGCATGGGGAGCTTCCCACAGGGGCAGCTAAGTACAAGTTCTGAGGATGGGATGCTTGTGCCGAATATTGTGGTAGATCATAAATCCTTGCAGGAATCACAGAAAGCAGTGCAAGAAGATCCAGATGGTGAACCAGGTGATCAGGCCTCTGTTGCCACTTCAGGCAGTAATGAGTTCACCTTCCGTGATTCTCAGAGTTCTGTGTCGTTAACAACGTTTGAATCCCCTATTTTATCTGAGAAATCTAATTCTAGAATTCTGCTCACACCTTCTCCATCTCCAGTTATAGCATTAACTTCATGGCTGGGGTCTGTCAGTCAAAATGAATCAAAAGGTCATTTCACCTCCGCCCCACCTATGGACTCTTCTGCATCGTTTAGTGAAATAGATTTCTCTCCTGATCTGAAAACTAGTTCTCAAGGACAATATGCTGCAAACACGACGTTTGCAATTAGCTCAAAGCTGCTTCTTGAAGTGGATGATTCTGGCTATGGGGGTGGTCCATGTTCTGCTGGTGCTACAGCTGTTTTGGATTTTATGGCTGAAGTCCTTTCTGATTTTGTCACTGAGCAGATAAAATCTGCACCCATCATTGAGAGTATTCTGGAAAGTGCCCCTTCATATGTGGATGCTGAATCTCTTTTAGTTTTCCAGGGATTGTGCCTTGTTAGATTGATGAATTTTGTAGAAAGGCGTCTCTTGCGTGATGATGAGGAAGATGAGAAAAAGCTAGATAAGAGTCGTTGGTCCTTAAACTTAGATGCATTGTGCTGGATGATTGTGGATCGTGTTTACATGGGTGCTTTTCTCCGGCCTGCTGATGTATTGCACACTCTGGAATTTCTTTTGTCCATGTTACAGTTGGCAAACAAAGATGGTCGGATTGAAGAAACAACACCAGTTGGTAAAGGGCTTCTATCAATTGGAAGAGGAAGCAGGCAACTTGATGCTTATGTACATGCAATATTTAAAAATACAAATAGAATGATATTGTTCTGTTTCCTTCCTTCTTTCTTGATGAGTATAGGAGAAGATGAACTTCTTTCAAGCTTAGGTTTGCCAATTGAACAGAAAAGATTTTCTTTGAACTCATCAACTGAAGATGGAGGGGTTGACATTTGTACCGTTTTACAGTTACTAGTTGCTCATAGGCGGATAATATTTTGCCCCAGCAATCTTGATACTGATCTTAATTGCTGCCTCTGCATAAATATCATATCGCTGCTCCGTGATCGTAGACAAAATGCACAGAGCATGGCTGTCGAGATTCTGAAGTACCTTTTGGTGCACCGCAGGGCTGCATTTGAAGACTTACTTGTCTCTAAGCCAAACCAAGGGCCTTCTCTGGATGTCTTACATGGTGGCTTTGACAAGCTTTTAACTGGAAGTTTATCTGCATTCTACGAGTGGCTTCGCAGCTCTGAACAAGGTGTCAACAAAGTACTAGAACAGTGTGCTGCAATCATGTGGGTACAGTACATTGCTGGTTCAACAAAATTTCCTGGAGTGAGGATAAAGGGCATGGATGGTCGTCGTAAAAGAGAAATGGGGAGAAAGTCTCGGGACAGCTCAAGATTAGACCTAAAACATTGGGAGCAGGTTAATGAGCGGAGAATTGCCCTTGAATTGGTTCGTGATGCAATGGCTACTGAGTTGAGAGTTGTTCGCCAAGACAAGTATGGTTGGGTGCTCCATGCTGAAAGTGAGTGGCAGACACATCTCCAGCAACTTGTTCATGAGCGAGGAATATTTCCAATTTGTAAATCCTCAACAAGTGAAGAGCCTGAATGGCAGCTTTGCCCCATTGAAGGTCCATATAGAATGCGCAAAAAGCTAGAAAGGTTCAAATTAAAGATCGTCACCATTCAAAATGTTCTAAACGGAGAATTTGAATTAGGTGACGTAGAATTGTCCAAGGAGAAAAGAGAAACCGAACTCAACAGTTCTGATGAGTCCGATTCATTTTTCAATCTCTTAAATGCTAATTCAAAACAGGAATCTTATGATGGTGAGATGTATGATGATTCAAGTTTGAAAGAATCAGAAGATGCCAGAGAGGTAGCCTCGAGTAGAGCTGGGTGGCATGATGATAGAGATAGTAGTATAAATGAACCAAGTGTTCACTGTGGTGCTGAATTTGGTACGAAGTCCAGTGCTGCCTCCTATCAAAGAACAGAAAGTGTCCAAGGAAAGTCAGATATAGGATCCCCAAGGCAGTCTTCTTCCGTGAGAGTTGATGAAGTAAGAGTCGAGGAGAAATCTGAGAAGGAGTTAAATGATAATGGCGAATACTTGATCAGACCTTACCTGGAGCCTCTTGAAAAGATTAAGTACAAATATAACTGTGAGAGAGTTGTAGATCTTGATAAGCATGATGGTATATTTCTGATTGGAGAGTTATCACTGTATGTCATTGAGAATTTCTATATTGATGATGCGGGTTGCATTTGTGAAAAAGGATCTGAAGACGATCTCTCTGTCATTGATCAGGCTTTGGGTGTGAAGAAAGATTTTTCCCTCAGCATGGATTCTCATTCCAAGTCAACTTCTTCCTGGGGTGCAACAGTAAAGGCATATGTTGGAGGAAGGGCATGGGCATATAATGGTGGTGCATGGGGAAAGGAAAAAGTGTGTACTAGTAGTAATGCGCCTCACCTTTGGCATATGTGGAAGCTCGATAGTGTTCATCAGCTTCTGAAGCGCGATTATCAGCTCCGACCTGTTGCTATTGAAATATTTAGCATGGATGGTTGCAATGACCTTCTTGTTTTCCATAAAAAAGAAAGGGAAGAGGTTTTTAGAAATTTGGTCTCCATGAATCTGCCAAGAAACAGCATGTAAGTCATTGCTCTAATAAGATAGATTTCCTTGCACTTTATTATCTTATTTTTAGTTGTCGGTTTACAGGATCAAACCGATTAAAATGAGTTCATGTATGAACATGTATTCTTACTTGAGTAGATAAGACCAGCTGGTTAATGATATAATGTTGTAGGGACCCCTGTTGGAGCCTTAACTGCTAGCTCAAAATGCATTAATTTGGGTTGCTAGTAGGTGATCTCCCCTAACCCCCGTGCGCCATTTCAGACATTGCCCACATATACAATACAGAGAAACATATGATGTGACACAAGTTCGATGTTAGGGTCATCTTTATTTTTGTTTTGGAATAATTCTATGACCTAAAGCTTTAGTGATACCTGAGGTTAGTTCTTCCATTTAATAATTGAATGCATGCAGACCATATGTAATAAACTGCTATATCTTCTATTTCGTACTTGATTGGCCTTTTGGATAAATATCTAGAAGAGTCAAAATGGGTAGTTGTCCACGGATGAATTTTCTTGAGTTTGTATCTGTTGCACCTTTTAATACAGTATTGTGATTTGTAAGCTTATTTCCCATACAGTAAGTGCATTTCTTGCCATTTACATGGACTATATTTTATGTTATAATTAATCTCTGATTCAGGTATCTATAGCTTTCTAGATCACCATCTTGTCTTTTTTTTTTTTTTTTTTTTTGCCTTCTAAATCTTGATATAAATATTGCTTACTCATATCTGTATTCAACAGGTTGGACACAACAATTTCTGGGTCAACAAAACAGGAAAGCAGTGAAGGCAGTCGCCTTTTTAAGGTTATGGCCAAGTCATTCTCCAAGAGATGGCAAAATGGAGAGATTAGCAACTTTCAGTACCTCATGCATCTAAATACACTAGCTGGTCGTGGTTATAGTGATCTAACCCAGTATCCAGTGTTTCCTTGGGTACTAGCTGATTATGAGAGTGAGAATTTGGACCTGTCAGAACCCAAGACTTTCCGTAGGCTTGATAAACCGATGGGGTGTCAAACATTGGAAGGAGAAGGGGAATTCAGGAAAAGGTGAGTTAACTACTTAGCTGCCTTGAAACTTCATTTTTGTTTTTATTTTTAAGAACTCTGGCTTAATCTTTATTTTTGGAGCTCTGTGATTCAAATTTTAATCTTATTTGTGTTATTTCTCCATCAGATATGAGAGCTGGGATGATCCTGACGTTCCCAAATTTCATTATGGTTCTCATTATTCTAGTGCTGGGATTGTACTTTTTTACCTTATACGTCTGCCACCATTCAGTACGGAGAATCAGAAGCTACAGGGCGGACAGTTTGATCATGCTGACCGTCTTTTCAATAGTATACGCGATACATGGCTAAGTGCTGCTGGAAAAGGAAACACATCAGATGTGAAGGAATTAATTCCTGAGTTCTTCTATATGCCAGAATTCCTGGAGAACAGGTTCAAGCTCAACTTGGGCGAGAAACAATCAGGAGAGAAGGTTTGTCTTAGTTCTCTATTTCCTGATTCCAGAAATTTGCTCCTTCCTCTTTCATCTTCTTCACAGTCTAACAAAGTGTTATCTTTTATTAGGTCAATGATGTTATCTTACCTCCTTGGTCGAAAGGCAGTCCAAGAGAGTTCATTCGGAAGCACAGGGAGGCATTAGAATCAGACTATGTTTCGGAGAATCTGCATCACTGGATAGATCTAATCTTTGGATACAAGCAGAGGGGCAAGGTGGGTGTTTTTAATAAATGTTCGGTCAATCTGGCTCTTCTTTTCTTATAGTATCTGGATTCTTAATTTGTAGAAAACTGCACCCCTTCCCCCACAACAGTTTTCTTATGTCCATTCTTTAACCCAAATTCTTTCGAACAATCATATCTTCCTTAACTACTACCTTTTTTCTTGTGAGTCAAGTTTTTATCCATCTTGCTTCAACAGTACTACTTTCATTTTGCCAAATGTAATATTGGATCTGGTTATTGTTGTATGAATTCATGAACGTTCTGATTCTATTCCTTTTGTTTATTTTTTTCCGAGTAGCTGTTTCCTTTCATGAAAGTTCCTTTTGTCAACAATTCCCTCTTACTCTCTTAGATTGCAGAAAACTTACGAGATTCAAAGTTGAGTCCAATTTGACCAAGTTCTTGTTGTAATTGTTTTACCAACATTAGATATTGGGAGTTTCCTATATCCAATTTGGTGTCTAAAGATATAACATTTATTTGGTTGATTATGTTTAGTTGCTGTCCTGCCTTGACCTGCCTTGACCTGCCTTGACCTGCCTGTGCATGACTATTTACCTCCATCTCTATTTTTTCTCTGCCTCTGTTTTTAATAATAACTTAATTCCTTTTCTTTTTAATCATAGGCTGCTGAAGAAGCCGTCAATGTTTTCTATCACTATACATATGAGGGCAGTGTTGATATAGACTCAGTCACAGATCCTGCAATGAAAGCATCAATTCTAGCACAAATTAATCACTTTGGCCAAACACCAAAACAACTATTTCTCAAGCCACATCCTAAAAGGCGGTCTGATAGAAAAATTCCTCCTCATCCACTTAAGTACTCTCAGCATCTTGTTCCCCACGAGATTCGTAAGAGCTCATCTTCTATATCTCAGATTGTGACGTTGAATGACAAGATACTTGTGGTTGGAGCAAATAATTTGCTGAAGCCGAGAACATATGCCAAATATGTCGCATGGGGTTTTCCTGATCGTAGCTTGAGGTATATCAGCTATGATCAAGATAAACTTCTTTCTACTCATGAAAATCTTCATGGAGGCAACCAGATTCAGTGTGCCAGTGCTAGCCATGATGGTCAAATTCTGGTTACTGGGGCGGATGATGGATTAGTTAATGTTTGGAGAATTGTCAAAGATGGACCCCGTGCCATCAGACGGCTGCAGTTAGAAAGGGCGCTTTGTGCCCACACTGGAAAAATAACATGCCTTCATGTCAGTCAGCCTTACATGATGATTGTGAGTGGATCAGATGATTGTACTGTTGTGCTGTGGGATCTAAGCTCTTTGGTGTTCGTTAGGCAGCTTCCTCAATTCACTTCTCCAGTTTCAGCAATATATGTGAATGATTTGACTGGGGAAATTGTAACTGCTGCTGGTGTGACCCTTGCTGTTTGGAGCATCAATGGTGAGTGCCTTTCTGTGGTTAACACGTCACAACTTCCATCGGATTTCATTGTATCACTTACTGGCTGTACCTTCTCTGACTGGATGGATACTAATTGGTATGTCTCTGGTCATCAAAGTGGGGCGGTTAAGGTCTGGAAAATGGTTCACTGCTCTGAGGAGCCTGGCCAAAGCAAACTCGCTGGAACTCGAAGTGGAGGTTTAGTGCTTGGAGAAGTGGTGCCAGAGTACCGGTTGGTTTTGCACAAGGTACTGAAGTTTCACAAGCACCCTGTTACTTCTCTTCACCTTACCAATGATCTGAAACAGTTGCTTAGTGGGGATGCTGCTGGCAATTTGCTTTCGTGGACATTGCCAGACGAAAGCTTGAAATCTTCAATCAATCAGGGGTAATCTTTTGACATGAAGAGAGTTTTTCATATTCAGCTCCAGAGAAGCCGGCTTTTGACGTTATTAGTGGTCCCTGAACCGGTTTTGCTGCCCGGAAAACCGTGAAGAAGGATATTTAGTTGCTTGCCACGTAAGACTGAAACGTCATGATAGAAGTGCCGGTTGAGGGCTGAGAGAGAGAATTTTGCATGACATGGGAGTGGTAATCCCTTTGTACCTATGGAGTAAAATCTCTCTGGTGCCTTGTGCTTTCGGTAATATGGACTCGAAAGATGTGGATGGTTGCACGAGTTGCCTTGCAAAAACAGGTTCTTGACTTTCGGAGGGGAAAGAGTCTGCGTTGCCTGAGTTTTGTTGTACATAAGTAATGAAAAGCTGCAACGAGGTTGTATAGCTAGAATTGTTGTCCAATATCTTGTGGTGTCGGCTGGAAAATGAGTGAGATAAAGATTTAATAGCGGATAAATGACTACTCTTGAGTGGATATTCTTTTGGCTGATGTTCATTAAACAGGAGGTGGAAAGCAATTGCTGTCCCTCGTTTAAATGGTGAAATATCCGATTCTTTTGTTTCTTGTATAAAAATGAAATGAGGCCCAAAGGCTTCTCTTTATTTCTTTTATGCGAACAAATTGAGGATTTGGAAAATTTTGCTTAAATCTTAACTGCCTTCTAATCTTCTCCGAACAATTTGTAAGTTGTACGGCATGAAGGAAGTTTTGTGATCTTATTCTACGCATGGAAATCCTAGCCTATTTGATAATCATTCTTAATGGCCTATGCTTAAAATCGGAATGTCAGGACTGGACTTGGTCTTGGAGTGCGGAAAGTATGAAGAAAATAAAAACTAGAAAATGAAAATTCCGTTACCGGGAATCGAACCCGGGTCTCCTGGGTGAAAGCCAGATATCCTAACCGCTGGACGATAACGGATGTTTGTTAGTGCTATTGCAACAAACAATAGAAACTAATTTATTTTCCTGCCCCCGCGGGCCGCCTTAACCCAAACATTCTTTCCCGGGACGGGCATCTTTGCAGAATGGCTGCGTTAATCCCGCATTTTTCCATGTCCGCCGCAACAATCTCTGCGACGAATCCCTCTTTCAAGGAAAGCATCCAGAATCCGTTTCTCAGAGTATCCAAATTATCACATAAACCAAAGGACATTTCCCTTCTCAAAGAAATTTGCCGGCAAGGAAACCTCGAAAAAGCCTTTAACTTCCTTGCGGACAGCTTCACAAGCCATGATCCGTCTGATAACGGTCTACATGAAGCGTATTCCGTCCTTCTTGAGCTTTGTGCAAGGCAAGAAGCTTTATCACAGGGAAAACAAATTCACGCCCATGTTCTCAAGTCAAGAGGTGTTTGTAATTTTTTATTTTTGGACACAAAACTAGCGTTTATGTATGGGAAATGTGGGTCTGTATCGGATGCTGAGAAAGTATTTGATAGAATGCTGGAAAGAAGCATTTTTACTTGGAATGCTATGATCGGAGCATGCGTCAATAATGACAAACTTTTGAAAGCGTTAAAACTATACGAGGAAATGCGTCACTTCGGTTTTCCTCTCGATGGACATACTTTTTCTTGTGTACTAAAGGCATGTGCTGGAATTGGAGATTTATGTTGCGGGCGTGAAATTCATGGACTAGCAATTAAATTGGGATTTTTATTAAACGTTTTTGTTGTGAATTCACTCGTAGGAATGTATGCTAAGAGCAATGATGTCCATGCAGCAGACCGGTTGTTCAGTAGAATGGGAATGAGAGAGAATGTTGTCTCATGGAATTCAATTATTTCAGGTTATATTATGAATGGGATGAGAGCAGAAGCTTTGAGACTCTTTGATGAAATGCTATGCGCCGGTATCAACCCCAGCTCGTACACTTTTGTAGCTGTTCTTCAGGCTTGTGAGGAGCCATCATCAGGGAAAATGGGAATGGCTATTCACGCTATTGTTCTGAAATATGGTCATCATCCTGACACATTTGTTGCAAATGCTTTGGTTATTATGTACACGAGAAATAATAAGATGAGCGAAGCTGCAAGAGTTTTCCATGAGATTAGGGACAAGGATAATGTCTCATGGAACTCAATGCTGTCAGGTTGTGTACAAAATGGTTTCTATGATGAAGCACTTGATTTGTTTCGTCAAATGGAGAGTGTTGGTTGGCAACCTGACCAGGTATCAGTTATAAGTATCCTTGCAGCTTGTCGAAGATCCAGAGGCTTGCTTCATGGAAAGGAAATGCATGCTTTTGCTTTGAAAAATGCAATGGATAATGATCTGCAGGTTGGCAACACACTTGTCGACATGTATGCTAAGTGTAGTAAGATAGATTATATGGAATTTGTTTTCCACAGAATGTCTTGTAAAGATCATATTACTTGGACAACAGTAATTTCTGGCTATGCTCAAAACAATTGTCACATTAAGGCCTTACAATTGTTTCGAGAGATGCAGATGGAAGAAATGGAGATTGACTTGTTGATTATTGGAAGTGTCCTTCTTGCTTGTTGTGGTTTGAAGTGTAGTTCACTTGTTAAGGAAGTTCATGGATATGTAATACGAAAAGGATCAGGGGATCTTTTTATAGCAAATAGTCTAGTTGATTCATATGGAGACTGTGGAAATGTAGATTATGCATGTAACATTTTCAAACAAATGAAGGTTAAGAATGTTGTGTCCTTTACGAGCATGATATCTTGTTATGTACATAATGGATTCACAAATGAGGCTCTTGACCTTGTCTATCAGATGAAAGGAACTGATATTGAACTGGATTCTGTTGCAATATTGAGCATTCTATCTGTTGTGGCTGATTTATCAGCCTTGAGTAAAGCAAAAGAGATGCATGGGTTCGTTCTCAGGAGGGGATTTCCAGTACAAGGTTCTATTGCCAGCTCTCTTGTGGACACATATGCTTCCTGTGGTATGTTGGGCTACTCAATTAAAGTTTTCGATTATGTCTCAAAGAAAGACCTGGCTGTATGGACAAGCATGATAAATGCATATGGAATGCATGGTTGCGGTAGAGAAGCTGTTGATTCATTGAGGAGGGTGGAACATGAAAGTCTTCTTCCAGATCACATTACTTTCCTGGTTTCTCTCTATGCGTGCAGCCATTCAGGACTGCTGGATGAAGGCAAAAGAATTTTTGAATCAATGCAACATGAATATAAATTAGAGCCATGGCCAGAACATTATACTTGTATGGTTGATATCCTTGGTCGTGCAAATTCCATTGAAGAGGCATTTGAATATGCAAAAACAATGAGAACAGAGCCTACAGCAGCTGTCTGGTCTGCTCTTCTTGGAGCTTGCCAGATTCACTCACATGAGGAAATAGGAAAAGTAGCTGCCAGTAAACTTCTTGAATTGGATCCACAGAATCCAGGGAATTACGTATTAGTGTCTAATGCATATGCTGCAAGAGAGAGATGGTCGGATGTGGAAGTAGTGAGAAGGACAATGAGAAGGAAAGGGTTAAAGAAAGATCCTGCATGTAGTTGGATTGAAGTTGGAAATAAGGTCCATACTTTCGTTGCACATGACAGGTCTCATCCAGAATCTGCTGAGATCTATCAAAAATTGGATGAGGTTACTGAGAAACTGAGGAGAGGAGGTTATATACCTGAAACTAAATATGTTTTGCAGAATGTGGGGGAGGATGACAAACTTAGGTTGCTTTATGGACACAGTGAACGGCTGGCTATCTCGTTTGGTTTGCTTAAAACTGCAGTTGGAACTCCAATACGAGTCACTAAGAATCTTCGTGTCTGTGGTGATTGCCATACTTTTAGCAAGTTGACTTCAAAATACTATGAATATGAACTTATTATTCGTGATGCAAACAGATTTCATCATTTCAGGAATGGGATTTGTTCATGTGGAGACTTTTGGTGATGATTACTTTCGCCAAGCATGATTAGATTACAGGGAATTTTCTGTTGCACGTTTATAGCAATTGCACGGAGAAAGACTGTCCTTGCGACTGCCTTCGACTTTCCATGAAGGCCTAATGTATTGCAATAGCTCTATTTGCTGGATTCTTGAAGATGTACAACTTGTTTGATCCCTAGGAGGCGGCTTTGAGCAAAGGGGTACAAAGGGGGCTTGCAAACAAATTATCTTCAGATTTTTTATATAAAATCAAGTGTATAAATGGGGTATCTTTCTGACTGAATGGTAAGCAACATGAAATGTTACACTAGGTTTGATTCTTTATTCCTGGCCTCGTGGATGACTAGCAACATCTTCAATTCAAGAATGTGCTAGCACGTAGATTACCTGCTGCATCAGTGTTAGTAACCTTAAGCTGTAATGACAAAGGGAAACCAACACAGGTCTACAGTGAAGAGAATTGAGCGGCATTCTGCTGTTTGATGATCTTAGCCTTTGATAGTTGGATGGCAGCCGTAAAAGATGAAGTCTTTCAAACGTCAGAAGCAGGCAGATGTAAACCACAAACCACGTCCTTCGCGTTTTAGAGTAGGAACAACAAAATCGGTAGACTACTGGTGAATGACAAAGTGAAAATCAACACAAATGATAAACCCATATGGTCACAATTATATTCAGTTTTTTTTAAAAAATTATATATAATATAAAAATTAATTATTTTTTTAAATATTTTTTCACTACTCCCTCCCTCTCTAAATTATAAATTTAATGAATAATGTATCAAATCAGTTAAAATAATGCAGTGACTAATGATTTTATAAATAATTATTTTAATTTTAAAGTAAAAATTTTTAAATTATTAAAGTCAAAAAATTATAATTTATATGACTTTTACCAAAATCTGTCAGATCTTAGCTGAAGTCCATGTGGATTTTCGTTAGGTCTGTGCGAAACTTTATTTTACAGTTTATAAAAAAAAGAAGAGGGAAAAATTTTTAAAAGTAATTAATTTTTATATTATATAATTTTTAAAAAATTATATATAATTCATGTGAACCCATATACCTGGGGCCGAAAACCACCGGCCATATAAAGTAGTCTCATCTAGCCTACACGTGTCTATTGCCAAGAATTTTAACTAACTGCCATATAAAGTAGCGTCATCTAGCCTACACGTGTTTATTGCCAAGAATTTTTTACTTCAGTTTCACCGTCGGAACAACTATCACCACTCTCGTTTCTGTTTACTAGTATTTCCGCTACCACACCACAAGAGTCTGAGAGTCGTTAAGGTTATTCGATTCCGCTGAAAGTGCCAATAAAATCCCTCTTCGCGACGAAAAACAAAGGAGGCAAATTGTATTGCTCCTTGTATAATCGTAGAGAAGGAAGAAAAGAGAGAATGCTGGCAGTGTTTGATCGTGGCGTTGCAAAATGCCCAGAAGCCATGACGGGTGCTAACTCACTCTGCTTTGTCATCAACGGCTTTGCGTCAATATTTCTCCTCTTTGGACCCAAATTCTGTCTCAGTGAATCTTGGTTCGTCTGGCTTCTCCCGTCACGGGCACAACCCACTTCTTCCCAGGTAGTGCAGCGTCACATTGTTGATGTAGTTTGGTTCTTGTTTCGCGCTGTGTCTTACAGTATCCTTTAGTTTATCTTTGATGCTCCGGTGAGTTTCCAAGGACACTCTAATTCTCTGATCTGTTGTCTCTGTTGACAACTTATGGTCTGGATTATAGGAAAATTCTATGTAACTTTACATCACTTTAAGTTGCTCGACTGATTATTCTTTCTCTATGAAGTTTCTCTTGCTCTTTAGTAATGTAAGTCTAATTGTTTCCCTTTGACTGTCTTAAAGAAAACTGGTTGATCCTTTGCACTTCATTTTGTGATCCATTCTGCATCTTTCTTCCAAGCAAGTTGATTGTAATTTCTTAAGAAAGAGAAATTCAAAGTCACATTTTGACTAGGATTGTTTTCTACTGATTAAAACTTGGAACTCTTAAACATTCCAGGCCTCAAATATGCATTGATTCTATATTATTGATTCTATATAAAACAATGAATTACAATGTAAATTCTAATCATTATCTGCGGTAATTTTGCTTGTTTTCTTCGGTAACTCTTGTTCAGTTATCCCTAAAATCAGACTACACAAGCTGGTTTTCTTACATTTCATTGCATGCATGCTGGGTTATTTGCTTCTATGGATGATATCTTCTGCTTGCTTCAAGGGCATATTGAGAATGTAGCTCCTCTGAAGCAACAATATGGTCTAAGATAGCTAATGAAGTTAGCATTATTAATGGAGGCTTACCATAGTCTGTCTGACTGTCTGAGAGACAGAGGTCCATATCCAGCAGATCATGTTGTCAGAAACATAGATGGAAAGTTTGTGTTCATAATATTTGACAGCACCTTAAAGACTGTATTCATTGCAGGGGTTAGTTATCATATCTTGATTACATTCTTGTTATCTGTTGTTTTTGGATTGATAACATGAAATTTTTTTGGTATAACTTCTGAATTGCCTCATGTCTGTAGATTGAGATTTCCTAATTCCAGTCTCAGACTGACAGAAGCTTTCTTTTACACATTTATATATCTTTCTTATTTGTTGACTTACTGAACGTCAAGGCCTTTGGTTTTGAACATTCTGCTGCTATAGGATGCTGCAGGGAATGTACCACTAGTTTGGGGGAATGGATTCTGAGGATAATCCGGTGCTATCTGATGATGAATTGGTTGTGAAGAAGGAATTTGGAATGTCCATTGCTCCATTTCCCAAGGGTAAGATAGTTCCAAGTAGAAAATCACCGTATAGAAAGTTTTATGTTGAAGATCTGACTTTATTTTACTTGGGGTGTGGTCTCTTGAAGGCAAACACTAAATTCTCTGGAATTTGACTTGTTAGGTTAACGGAAGCCCCTGGAGATTCATATTGGCTTAATTTTATTTGATATCCCTTTTGCAGATTTTTATTTATTGTGATTTATGTGGTGTTTTGACCAAAATTAAATAATTTTATAGAATGCTTAGACTAGCGAACAATTTTTCTGATACTTCTTCCCATGCATTCTTTTCCTACTGAGGTTCTTCATCCCTGGACTTTGTGGCTTTGTGCCCTGGACCGTATCAGTTTGTCTCAATCTCAAAGGCACACAATTTCCTCATATCTCAATCTTTTTCAGGCTGCTTTTTTACGTCTTCTGGTGGCTTGAGAAGCTTTGAGTATCCCCTGAAAGAGTTAAAGCCAATACCGTGGACGGAAAGTTCAGGCGAGGTATATGGTGCTACGATTGAAAATTGATGCGGGGTCGACAAAGGAAGTTGGAATTCCAAGAGTAGGGAGTGCTACAATCTGGTCTCAGTATTGACCGAAGCATACGTATGAAGAAGGCAAAATCTTCATTTTTTACCAATTTTATAATGCATATTTTCTCAATCTTTTTCATCTCAATTGTTCATGACTTTATCAGTATGGATGTATATGTGCAGTGAAGAATGGAGATAAATGGAGATTAAAATACTAGCATGCATAATTTGTTGTTAATGTTGATAGTACTATTTAACTGCAGATTTTCATTGAAATTCCCTTATGGTCATTCTTTCCAATCACCATCCTTAATTAATGTTGGCGTCCCTGTTAACAACCTCACAAGGTGAAAGCATGCGCCTGTAGAAGAAGCTTCTTTGGTAGAGAGCAGCATAATCTTCGTCATCTTTTTGTTATGCATTTATTATCGTGGAAGCAACTTGTTGCATGTTCTAAAATTAAAATGTATTCTAGTCCACCAATTCATGCACACAATTCTCTTGTATTCATCCAGTTGGTTTTGGAGTCAAAGCACTTGTCGTCCATTTAAATCGTCACATTCAACAACCCACCTTATCTTAAGAGTCTATTATCCTAAGTAAAGCCCTTAAACATGTGGGGAATTCTTTGTCAGCAGTATTCAAGTGAATTATGTCAGATGCCCACATAGACCAACCACTAAACGAATTCTAGGCTGAGGCTTACCGAACCATTGCTAAGCTTCAACAATTCCTTTATCTTGGTTCGTCCCGTCCCATATCCCTTGCAAGGCGGCAGATGGAACTCAAACTCATTCCAAGAGTGAATGCCAGCACGCCATTACAACTTCAAGAAAGTGCCCCTCTTTCTTTCGACATGACTCGAACAGGAAATCTCCAAGTGTAGAGAACTTGTATTCTGTTAGCTTTTTAAAGTTATGACTGTTGTCCCTGCTTTTTGTAAACACACATAAAGAGGGGACGAGGGGGAATAGTTTATAGGGATTTTCTTTGAGGTTTGCTGGATGAGGGTTAAATGTGCATGGATAAGAGGAAGGAGAGAGATATCTGTGCGATCACCTCGATGGACAAGGATTGGAGAATCTTACTCTACAAAATAGGTAGGGGAAAAGCCTTGGGCTAAATAAGAAATTTTATTTTCTCAAGATGCCAAAGCAAGTTGAATACATGAGTACAAAAGTGATAGTGCTAGTGATAATTTTATTTCTGTAGAGGTGTATTAGGTGATTGGAATGAGAATGACTATCTTGAAACAATTTTGAACTAAAATTCTCCGCCCATTGCTGTTAAGATAACTAGATCTTGACTCTAAAAGGTGCTCTTTTCCATCATAAACTATGGGTTGATACACATGATTCATCTGTATTGAAACAAGCATTCACCATGAGAAAGACAAATCATAAATACAGTCAAGTTGCTAGCAATGTTACAATTCACTTGGAGAGGCAGGTTATACAGAGTCTTAGACATTGATTTCTCTTCAGTTGGGTAATATACTTAAAATTCTGAACTTTGGACAATGCTCCTTTCCTTTCTGAAAGCCTACTAGGTTTCACATAACATTGTTAGCATTCTTTTTGTTTCTTGTTAGACTTCCCTCCATCCCAAATACAATGTCTAATTTCTTTTTTGTCTTCTTCCAAATTGTCTCCGAAAAGAATGTACACTTTCTTGAAATGAACAAGTTTTTGGTCTAAATTTCCACCATTACACAGAAGAAAAGTGTTGGATGTGAGACTGTTTTAAGATTAAAGTTGGTAAAATGTCATATTGGTCAAATCCTCTCTTAAATATTGGGAACTTCAATTTGGGGTGGAGGGACTACTTTGCGGAAAAGGATTGAGAGTGATATCTTTTTGATTCTGTCTAATGAATCATGGTTATAGAAATGTCATTTTTTATTTATATTAACTGAAATCTTCTTGATATCATAATCATACTTAAGAGCTTTCAATTGAGTTTATAGAAGTACACGACTGATATTTGGAAATAAAATGCTTATCACTTCTTAGTTTTAGAATTATGTTGAGTATGCTGGGGTACATTTGCATCACTCTGTAGTATGACTCTCATTATCCCATTCATGCTAAGAAATAAGAGTACATATATTGCCATGTTAAGCAACCACAATATCTCTCTGCTGAATTTACCCTTCTTTGACAGCCTCATGATCAGTAAATTATGACAACTTCTACCTGCAACATTACTCGTTTGTGGGAGAGATCATCCAGGTTATATCTCAGCTTCAGAGGCTCTGGTAGCAGCATGCGAGTAAATTCCTGGTGAAACTCTGCACATAAGCTATCACTTCTCTTTTGTTAGAAATGCACCATTAGCTTCAAGTATCCACATATTTCCCCATTGTTATGGTTCACTATCTCTTGAGTTAATTCGAATTTCTTGAGTCCTGGATGTAATTTTTCAACCTTCTTTCATGCATAATCAGAAGTTCCATTATATTTTGTTGCTGCATTGACAAGTTTGGCTACAAGATTCAGTTTCAAATTTCTAAAAAGTTTATTCTCAATAGCCAGGAGACGATTATAGGGCGAGTATTTTGTTAGTTGATGCTCTCCTTACACTTCTAAAGGATTACAACCACATAGTATGGCCGTAGGGCATTCAGTTATTATATGAAACTAGTCCGAGTCCTAGGGAGGAACTTCTTCCTATATGGAACTTGCAAAACGGATAAGCTTATCATGAAGATATTCGTGGTTGTCATTTGAACAAGTGAAACTATGTGTATCGGTGGTCTGATATGATTGTCAACTTGTCATTATTGAAGATGTGTAGGGAATGGTGATATCTTCCCAACTCCCAACTACTTTCGGATTCAGAGGGTTTCAGGGAAACCATTTCTTGATCCAACTATAGTAGCCAACCCTCACACTTTTGGGGCTTCTAATAAATTTGAAGTTGCTCCTGCTACTCAGCCAAGAAACTTCTGTAATGTAGAAGAAGGTATTGTAGAGCTAATCCATTACTTTATGGGTGGAATTGCCTCAATATAGGCTCCTCTTAAGAAATTATTGCTTGCTGTAGGATACTTGCTACGAGAGGTCATGTGTCAAGGAAGAAAAGTTATATGGTTCAAAAGAACACGACTAGAATAATTTTGAGCGAAATTGAACTAAACTGATTCAGTTTCATTTAAAATTAAAATTTTATAAAGAATGCAATCACATAATATATTTTTATATTATTTTTTAAAATAATATAAGAATATATTATATAAATATATTCATATATTATTTTTTAAAAATTTTAATTTTTTAATTTGATATACATTTTGATAATTTAAATTAAAAATATATAATTATTAAAAATTAAAATAAATCAAACCACATAAGTAAGAAATCGAACCAAAATAAAGTTCGATTCAATTTAGTTTTTTGGTCCCGATTTCTGCACACCCTACTTGTAGGAGTTAGCATACCAAAGCCAAGCCAGGGAAAAGGAAGCGGTTTGCCATCTCCTTCTGCCTCCTATTCTCCCAGCATAAAATAAAGGTATGCTACGTGTATAGGACCACTCTTAACAATTTCAAGCTATTCCTCGCATGCTCCCCAGTAATATCTGAGACGTGAATGCTGCGTCCTTTTTGGGCTCTGCTCGAATTTGTAAGGCAGCTACTCTCCTTTGAATCTCGCTACAACAGGCGCCTGTCTGTGTGTGCGCTTTGGCAGTGATTACACAGGCAAAGCAACCCTAGCACCTCTGAGCAAATTACATAAAGAAGATACTGTACAGCACAGCAGCAGGTAATACTGATCATTCGTGATTTCTTCTCCAACGATATCCCGCTACCATCAGCTTACCGCCACAGTTTCTGTTTTGGTTCGCTTGAAAGCAGTGGTTTCGCATTGCCGTTTCGTGATGCTCATGGATGCACATGACATTGTTGAACAAGCGCAAAGCCTCTAAACCTAAGCCCTTTTCCTGAAAATTTCGTTATGAACTTCTACCTCTTTTCTGATAAGGGGGAATTTGTGACAAACGTGAAACGACATCGCAATTAGGGCTATTCAAACCGATTTTCGGTTCGTTTTTAATTTTTAAAAAAAAAATTAAATTAAATTATTTTACTGTTTAATTTTATTATTTGATTTTTTTAATTCGATTCGATTCAACTGAAATAAATATAAAAATGTATTATGATAATGAGTTCTTGTATTTATTTTTTAAAATTTTAATTTTTCGATTCGATTTTTAGTTTGATAACCTAAACCGAAAACCTAACCGAAATGTATATAATTTAAATATAAAAATGTATTATGGTAATGAGTTTTTGTATTTATTTTTAAAAAATAAATACAAGAACTCATTACCATAATGCGTTCTTGTATTTATTTTTTAAAATTTTAATTTTTCGGTTCGATTTTTAGTTTGACAACCTAAATCGAAAACCTAATCGAAATGTATATAATTTTAAAAATCGAACTGAAAAAAATACAAAAATCGAACTGAATCGAATTCGATTTAGTTATTCGGTCGGGTTTAATTTTTTAATACCCCTAACTGCAATACAATTAAAGAGTCTCTGAAATTGAAAAATCTGTGGCTATCCCCAAGACCCCTGATATGATTTTATATACATAATAAAACACATGGACTATATGTAATTTTTTTTAATTATATACAATATAAAAATTAATCATTTTCTTTCTCCTCTCACTTACTTCCTAAACTGTAAATTCAATAAATAATACATTAAGTGGGTCAAAACTATGCAATCACTAGCAATTCTACAAAAGATTATTTCAATTTAGAAGGAAATTTTTAAAATTATTACTGTTAAACTTAAAAATTATGATTTTTTAAAATTTGCATGACTTTTGCCATAATATGACAGAAGTGGACACAGACTTCCACCAAGACCTAGTAGAAGCTTATGACTTCCGCCAAGACCAGGCCGAAGTTCATATGAACTTTCACCAGGTCTTGGCAAAAGTCATGCAAATTTTAAAAATTTATAACTTTTGAATTTTATGTTAGTAATTTTAAGAGTTTTTATTTTAAAATTGAAATAATCTTTTATAGAATCACTAGTCATTGTATTTTTTTGGGCCAATTTGATACATTGAATTTGCAGTTTAGAAAAGGGTGAGAGAAAGAGAGAGGAAGGAAATTTTTTTTTAAAAAAATAATTAATTTTGGTATTGTATATAATTTTAAAAAAATTATATATCATTCATGTCAAATAAAATATATTTGCACACACAAAATACGTACTCATTTATTTTTAAAATATGAGATTTTTTACATAAATTGAAGAAGAAAAAATGAAGAGTATTTTTTATTATATATTTAATTAATTTTCATACTATATTAAAGAATAAAAGAATTATATTTATAATGATGATAATTTTTTAAAAAATAATCTTTAAAATTCATAAAAAGTTAACTATTTTTTAAAAAAAAGGATCAAAAAGCTTTATATTTTGAGATGGGGGAGTATGTATTTATGTATTGAATCTTCTTTAATAAAAAAGAAGAGAATGCCAAGAACAGAAATAAAGCGAACTGCTTTGGTTGCTCTTGCAAAAGTTTTGCATTAATTGCATTGGCTTCTTTAAAGTAAATGTCAGCCCCAAAATGGGTTATCATTTGTTATAAAAGTTTGTTGATTTAAATCAAAATTTCTTGCTTTTGGAAACAAGAATAACAGGTTACTGTTGAAATGTAACTAATAGCTAAAATTGGACCATTCTTTTAACAAAGGTCTCGAAAGTATTTGTTGTTTTGTTTAAAATATTACCTTTATTTTTATTACTTTGGCAAACCACTTTTAATTTTGAAGAAGGTAATTAGCATGCATTTGGAGCTCTATATCTCGGCGGCTATCTTAGGTGCAAAAACATATTTCCAATGGGAGGAAGTAAATGGTTCGAGACAAAAGCCTAAAGAAACTCAGACATGCAATGGAAGGAAGGAAGCAAGTCTTGAAGGCCTTAACTAGACAAACTAATTTGTGAGTGATGATTGTTGGGGTATAGAATATGAGTATGCATGCCACTGCACATAGTCGGTCAATGAAATACTGGGAATTGTGCCGCAGCTGCATCGCCTATATATATATATATACACACATTCATATATAGGTGAAAGCCGGACCGGTCCATACGCATTTTTGTAGTGTAAAGCAAAAATTCAACCCAATAATTGCAGGGCAGGGCAGTGCTCCTGATTAAGCAGCGAGCAGTAAAACAGAAGCAGGCCTTAGGCCTTTGCTCTGATCCTTCAATTCTCACCTCAGTAGTACTTTTGGCCCAACCTGATCCTACCCCTCCATACCTACTCATAATGGTCTCCAAAAAAAAAAAAAGAGCATAAAGATGGAAAGAGAAGCACCGCGCGCCCCCAACCACTGCCCCACCCTGTCCGCCGCCCTACTCTTCCACCACCTGTAACATATGATGCTTACATCTACAAAGTCTATTACGCATAGCTTCTTATTAACTGCTGCACTCACTTTATCTCCTCTTAGGCTTAGCTGCTGCCCCAAAAGATGCGGCTTTAATTCACTGTTACCAAATGTGAGGCTCTTCCTAGCTTTATGCCTCTCTTTGTTGTAATTGTGGAACTGCGCGGCCAACAAGCCCTGTATCATTATCAACCACCTCTTTCTGCTTCAAGTTTCCCCCCTCTACTATATATAAAGCGCAACCCCTTTGTAACTCGGCATCATCCATGGAGTATGGGTCCTTGCCCCTCGCTCTAGAGATCTCTCTATGAATCACGCTTTTCTCATTAGCTTTGCCAGTTCCGTAAATAGTAAAACTTGGGTGAATCTCCCCCTCCTTATTGGTTTTGGTCTTCTTTGGCTCCATTTACCGTTAGATTGCTGTTATTTGCAGCTCGCTAGCTTCTTCATTCATTCATAATGTAGAGAGTTGTATCTATCTATCTTAAAGCTAGTGCATCCTACTTTCTTGTTTTGTAGCGAAGGTTTTCTAGTCCGATTTTACAGTCGGAGATGAGATTGTGAGAGAGAGAGAGGGGCCGGGAGATAGTGGGGTTGACCTCAGCTTTCATTTTTCTGAAGTCTTCGTCTACAAGGGAACAAGTGAAGCTGCCAGCATGATCTATCCAGGGTTAGAACAAACATATATGAGAAAGAGAGAACATAATATGCTAACCCTAGCTAGGTCATGCTCTGACAGCCTCACTCCTTCCTCTTTGGGGACCAATCATCACGGCTACCAGACCTCCTTCCTCTAAAGACATCAATTCTCTGTGAGTATATTCTTCCTTTTCTTTCCCACATCTAACTGTCTTATCTACTTTATTACCTTTTTCTTTTCTCTTTTCACTACTACTGCTATGTATACTCTTATTATGTTTTGCTCTTTTCTTCTTTTATGAACTTTAATTATTTTTGCTGGATATCTTTTACCAAATCGAAGAACTCATGCTTCATTTGCTCTCTCCAGTCATTCATTCTTCAGTTAAAAGTATGCTGATAGGTAATGTTGAGAAAGAACATGAGTCCATGACCCCAGCAGGCGGTTTGGCCCTCGGGTAATGGCTCTGTTCTTTTTTTCTTTCTTTCTGGTCTTCTGTAGTGTAGGATCTCAAGCAAGCTTTGCAGGAGCCTTTTGATGAATACCAGAGATTGATGCAACAATTTTCTCTCGGTTAGAAGTCCAAAGGGGGACCAATGGAGCAATCAAATTGATGAATATTTTTCTTGGGGAAACGGAATGGGCATTTGATTGTGTAGATAAGAAAAAGTGAAATATTGATTAGCCCTCGTATTATTGTTCGTAATTTGGCATCAAATTTTCAGCATGTAAAATGCAAATGTTGGATTCTTTATATCACTCCATGAAGGTTCACAAGTGATACTTCTTTTTCATTCTTTTCTCCAACAGCGTCATGTATGAATGGCCAAGAGAAGAACAGCAGACAGTTATTGCATTTACCACATCCCATTCAAAAGTTCTGAGTTATGTAACTTAAGGGTCAATATGAGTCTAAAATCTTTGATTATGAAGCTATTGGTGCTACAAGTATTTTTTTTTTTTTTTGATACTTTGATGAGACAGATATATATAAATTGAGTTGAGAAGCTATCATCTTAGGAGAGTTACTAGGTGGCTAAATATTAGTATAAGTTTAATTAATATGCAAACATTGAGCAGTATTTTCACTATTAACCTCTTTTAGAATCTCATAATAGAGCATCAATAATTATTGAGAAATTTGACATCAGATCTCATATTCCATTATATGCCAGTGAGTTTTCATAATTTCAAAAAGAAACTTATATTCAAAAGGTCAAAGTTGGAATTGTCATTCATTTATTTTCTCTTTTACCTAGTTTCCATGTATTCTTACTTATAATCTTTACTTTCATCTGGATTGTAGATTAACAAATTCGTCAAACAAATTATGTAAAATTTAATGTAATTTTTAAAAATATGAAAATGGTATCTCAAATGACTGAAACTTTTTCATCTAGTCATTGACAAGGAGTGTTCAAGATTTCGCCAAATGATCCTCTAGTGTTCATTTCTCCTCTGCCCTTGCTTTCTTGGAAGCCAGCGTTGAGTGATCATTCACAAATTGTTTATCATAATTCTAGTTGAAACCCTTTTTTTCCCACATTAATTCATTGTCTCTCATAAATATGGTTTAGTACAATTTACGTTTCTTTTGAGTTTATATGATTAATACATTTATTTAATATGTAAATTGCTTTTACGTTTCACTCATAGACGAAACAAACTACTTATACAAATAAGTAAGAGACAAAACTTGAACGTTGCCCTTGGTAATAGAATCGACCTAAATAGAATTTGGATCTGAAATTTTCTATTTAAATTTGATAAAAGTAAATTATTTGTAAGAAAAAAATTGAACCAAAATAAAAATTTTTGCAATGGATTCTGCAATTAAATACACCCTAATAATACTATTGTAAAGAGAAGATTTACGGAATGAAAGGCTGCCAAGATATTTTCATTGAAACAACATGACAAAGAATAAATACATGTAAGTCGTAGAATTGTGCCACAAATGCAAAATCACCGGACCATTGAACTTGTTTTTTTTCGTTTTTAAAGGGAAAACTTTTGGCCCTTTATACTCGGTTTAGTTTAAGGTTTTTAGGTATGAAGCTTCCACCACCAACCCCTACTTCAGTGCTGGATATTTAGTGTCCAAAATCACTTGGATTAAATTTAGGAATCAGAATCAGAACTTGTATTGTCAATATTCGATCACCTACAACTTACAGACACTTGTATAATCTTCTCAACTATAGGGGCATATATATATGGATATTACCACAAGATTTATACTAATGTATTAACTGTCTGATTGGGGCCAATATTTTAGTAACTTTTCTTGAGAATATCAAAAATTGCTACTTTGTGATACTTTGACAAGGGGTGTGACTCTGCATCCATCCATTGGTTCCATTCTCACAAACCTACCAAGGGAATCAAAACAAGCTGCAAACAACAGCATGTCAAAATCACCACAACTTTAAAGGAATTTCTGTCATTTTTCCAACTTCCAGCATGAGACTTGTTTGGCCTTTAAAAATAGGAGACCTATATACATGTTTTATTATATATCCATATGTTGCTTAATCCATGATAATATCTTTTTCTGTATAGCTGCCAACAATTGGATGCAGCGCCCGACAAATGGCATTCCATGTTTGTAAAGAAAAAGCTGCCCCTCATTCAACAAAGGAAAGATACCTAAGAGGAACGACAATTGAAGAGGTTAGGGTACATGTTTATATATCAAGCACACCACACATCACATATATAGATAAAATTCTTTTATCATATACTCATTGTTTATCATCTTTTACATTAATCCGTTTCTAATTAATTTATCAATTAAGTTAAAATCTCGCACTCTCTAATTAGTTAAAAGAAGCATATAAGTCCCAAATCGTATAAAAGAAGTTTGTAAATCTAACATCGAAATGTTGAGATCAAATCAATATATCCAAGGATACATGTATAGATAGGCACATATAGACAGTCAAACTAATTAACATATGAATAAAGTGATGCCTTTGCCTTCTCCTACATGTTGGATATACAAAAGAGAAGCCACGGAAACGGTCCCCCACGGACACCATGTGTTGCAATCTCGTTTTGTGTTTCATGCCTGATGATGTTTCATGTATATATATATACATACACATATACATACACGCGCGCGCGGTGGAGAAGGGAGAAATATGGAAAGCTGAGGGCATCCCAAACTAAAGTTAATAAAGGTCTAGGTATAGTTTAGAAACACTACAGGCCTGTCTGCATGGGGATGGTGGCGTGGGCGTGACAATATTCAGCTTGTCTCGCTATGATGGACCACTGGGCTGCCATCTGTTGCTTCCTCCTAATTTACTATAATTCACTTAGGCTTTTCAGTCCCTAATAACTACAAAGATGGCTAAAGTACCAACTAAAAATGCTTTTAGAATATGGGCTCTTCTTCTTCCTCTCACTATATATATACCTCCCACCGTAGTCCTGCTCCGCAGAGGAAAGACAATAGGTACAAAGTAATACGTATATGTCTTAATTTGCTTTTCTTCATTGGCCGGCGGCCCTCGAATGGAATCGTGCACCAGTAGCAGTTGAAGCTGCCAGCATGATCTTAACTTCCTTTCATGGAGGAAAGATCAGATCATGTGGTAGCTTCACCTGTTGCTGGCATCACGAATGGCTAGATTTCTGTATACAGTGCAACCTCATCTCTGCATGCGTACCCTCTTTTAATTTCTTAGTGAATGTATTCTACACTCTGTCAAAACCCTATTCTGAAAATTCTTTACGTGTTTCCTGATGAATCTGAAGCCCAATTATCAAATAGCAGAGCTCCCGAAAATGTACACAGCTACAAAATCCTATACCAAAGCAATCAAGACTCGAGAAGATCACGGAACCTGCAACCCTTGGTGCTTAAAAATGAAGGGATCATCATTCATCAGTAATTCTTTTGATAAAATAGTATTACATGATCTGTTTTGTGTTCCTTTTTCAGAAAGGTGAGAAAGAAATTCGGGGATGTTGAAGTTGCATTGACGAATGCCAATAGTGACAGCATTGTTGGACGTGTCAGTTTGTCAAAGTTGTGCTGGGGAATCTTGAGAGGAGACGAGAGGAAGATGGAAGACATTTTAATATCAAAATTTCACAGTGACAGAAATTCGCCTGTCGAGATGCGGTTGGTGCTTTTGAGATCCATCTCCTAATCCATCACGCCCACATTGGTTCGTTATGTTCTTGACTGGACCGGTTGATATCACAAGACAGATCCGATTGGTTGTGAGCCAAATCATTCTTCTTTTACTTTTAATTCTAAATCTATATGTATGAATATCTAATAGAAGTACTCCACTATATATATACATATAGATAATCAGCATCCTCCATCATGACAGAATAAACTAATGACAAGATTAAAACAAGTTAAAAGGAGAAAAGGAAAAGCACTTGAATCTTTGGAACTCCGATGGATGCTGCATCAACTTTTCTCTATGTGCAGCTGTCATTGGATAACTTTGTTAATCCACTCATAGGAAGTTGGAGGTGCATGTTTGGTGGGCAACACCAACATTAATCCCACAACTCATAGATCAAACTTTATTATCTTATTTATTGTTAAAAACATCTCCATCAAATTTTAAATTAGAATTTAACAACGTTTTTAACCAAAAACAACTACCAAATAGAAGAAATCTTTGTACTTAAGTTTCTCATCTTTCAAGTTTCTTACTAGATGCAATTTGATTGGTGTATTAGATAATATATTAAAGGTAAAATTGAATAGTATTTTAGTTTGAGATTTTTTACCTTAAGTTTCGTAGAAAAAAAATTTTTGTGAGAGAATAAGTAAGACTTAAAAGTGAAAAATTTACATTGAGAGTGTGATTGTATATGGTTTGGTGTTGAGATTTTTGTCTTGGGTTTCGTAAAAATTAAATTATTTATGAGAAAAGACATAAGTCCTATACTTAAAATTTTGAGTTTAATTTTAAAATTAAATTCTATCTAAATTCACCTGAATTTTATAACGAAACTCAATCTAAATACACTCTGGATAGCGTACTAAGAGATCTCAAACTCGAAAAAAAGCAACACATAAGCATGATCCCTATGTGGAGGGTCAATCGACTGCATCAGAAACATGACCCCAGCACGGCTTCTTATTACGCGATGATAACGTTATACTGGCGTTATCGTTTTTCTTTTTTTATAAAACGTTAATTTTTCTCTTCTTTTGGAGGAATTATCGCAAGGATTTAAGAAAGTTGCTTCCAAATCGGAATTCATAAAAATGTTAAGGAGATGCAGAAAGAGGAATTCGAAGGATAAACTACCCGAAAATTCTATCTTGAAAGATAAAATATTTAAGAATTCAAAGGAATTCGAAGTTGTATACTGCTAAAGGACCACACCAAATACTTCGTCTTTTCTTTCTTTTTTTTTTCCCCCTCCTCTATGAAGGAAACAATAAGTTCACTCTCAAAAATCATTAATAATAATATATTTCCCTTCTCAAAAAAAAGGAAAATCAGTAATTCCTTCAAAAACGAGTTATAATTAATTATGAAAAGAGAATAACCATTTGTTGATGGGCTGCCAAAGATTCAGTCCTATTTTAGTAGTAGTTGGCTGCACAGGTGGGAAAAACCCGGTTCGGCTCTGGTATTTTTTATATTTTTATTTTAAAAAAAATAATTTACCCTGACCTCCAATGAAAGGGGCTTCTTTATATAACGGAGGCCTTTTCTTTTATTTTAGGTTCTTTGGTGCAGCGGTAGCGAGAGTGTGGCGGCTATTGCTATTGGCAAACGCGCTCGCACTGATCAATGGTTGACGGAAGGAGCTAAAAGGTGTAGTTAGTCCTAACAATTATACCCCCATTTTCTGTTGAAAAGTAATTAAAAAATATTTTTTAAAAAAAATTATACTTAAAAATTTTAATTTTTTATTTTTAATAATTTTAATTAGTAAAAATTATTTTAAAACCATAAATTTAATAAATTCTCAAAAATAAAAATTTTAATTTAATTAAGTTAAAGTAAAAAATAAATAAACAATTAACTGTGATTCCTAAATGATTTTTAGTTCAAAAAATATAATAAAATTATTTTAAATAATTAAAAACGAACTCAATATTTATCACCCACTACAAAGTAATGATACTATTGAGGTTTCTCAAGGGAAATAACTATGTTAAAATTTTTTACTCATTCTAACCAAAATTGAGCGTCTAACCTCCCATTTATTTTATTCTGCATAGACAAGTAAATATTCAATTTTGAATAAAAAAAAGAGTATTTTATAACAAATGATAATCTTGCAACAACAATTGCAAATTGACTACTATGGCTAATTTGGATAGAGATCTGTGCTTCCCCTCCACTAGATAGAATGAACAGCTAAACCAAAATATTCTGCAAAAAAAGCTGATAATCAGCAAGAAGATCACAGTAAATACTATTAAAGAGAATTGTACATAATTTTTCTTTTCAGTTTTCTTTACGGGGAACAAAAAGACTCGAAACAGAAGATTCCCTCTCATGTAACGGCAAAGTTCTTGGCTGTTGAATAAATAAGCACATGAAATCCCGACTATAGGTACCCCAAAAAGTGGGAATACACCCCAATATCAAATAGACGTACAAAAAGTCCTCAGGCAAGTATCTACATCTAAGTACAAGACGACACTGGTTATCTTTAAACCAAAAAGAATCAAGCGCAAAGCAGCCGGTAAAAGAAATTTAAAGAAATAATAAAAATCAGTCCTTATTTTTGAGGGACACTTTCACCAGCACCCGTCAAAGCAAGCAAAGGGATGCATCAGCTTGTCTTCCTTCCCTTGATCCTTTAGCTATAAGGAAATCATCGAAAAGAAACGCCAAAAGTCTTTCAATTAACCCACGGCGAGAGAATAACCAAGCATCACTTATGGCAGAAATGGGCGAGTGAAGGGAATCAGTGGTCTCTCTCAGTTAAAATCAGGCCCCCGCGGACATATTGTTCCCGATCTACTACTCAACCATTTAACACTACAACACAGCTCCACATTATCCCTGCCTGACAAAAGATATGGAAACCAGCCATTCAAGATGTGAAAAACTAGAACTAGCCAACAAAGACACTGAGATGATGGATAAGTTCTGAAATATCAACTGCATGAAAAATGAAATCCCCTTGAGGGGGAAAGAACAGAAAACATGTAACAGAAGTCCAACTAAGATATGTAAAAGTCTGCAATATGTGTTTTTCTTCTATAGACTTAAATGGAACATCTTTGCCTACACTGGATTTTTATTCTTTCCTTTTTCCTAGGTACATAGGGAAATTACAGAAGCAAAAAGCTCTAACAATGATTTCTGGCCCCTAGATCTGCTTGCATTGTACTGCTCTGTAGTGCAGAGCAATTTCTTTTCTTCTTCTAAGTCTTAAATTGATTGTTAGACATGAAGTAAACTATAGCTAAACTATTGAATCTCCAAATACCCAACAACTACCAACATCATCAGTGAATAATTACCTGTAAAATCATGCACTTTGTTGAACTTGCCGGTGTAATTGCAAAAGCCAATCAACATAGCCATTTGTACCACCGACCTGGTCATCTACCAGATTCGCAAGGAAGAAGAAGCCTTCTCTGGGCTGCTCGCCTTGCCTCACAAGATGACATAGTTGATAATACGAAGGATCGCTCTCCCTATATTTATGAATTATCCTCATAAGCCTTCTTGACATCTCATTTTCTCGTTCAGTAAGGCGAACCTGGTAGATGGGTCAGATTGAAAAAGCCAGAACAGCACAATAAGACACATGTATTAACGTCCTAATTGGCAGATGTCCCTAGAAAGATTAAAACTACTGAGTAAATTTACCAAAAAAGGAGTAACTCCCGCATCTATTCTTAGCCAAGAATTTCCACAAAAAGTAAAACTAGTGCTCCAGATTGAATGCAAGGAAAGGACCAAAAAATAGACAATGATAAGTTGACCCAGTAAAGTTCACTTCCAATGTTGCCAAACGTGAAAGAACACCTCAAAAAAATCAGCATGTATGAGAAAGATAAGGTAACAGGCAAGGAGTAGATTCACAAATATTACACTACATTAATTAATTTAAAAAGAGAAAGAAATTAAGATCCAAAAGTACCTAGTATTTTACAGGAAGCACAGGACCACCCCAAATAAAAGCTTTTATATTAAAATAAAACCCCCCCCCCCCCAAAAAAAAAAGGACAAAAGAAATCAAAAGCATACATAGGTTGGCAACTTGGGAACAGAAATTGTGATTGAAATTCAGAGTTCACTATGACAACGTCCGAAGAAACTCAAGTTCGTTGGAGAACTAAAAGAGATAATTATCACATATCTCAACCATTACTGAATTTTAAAAGAACATAACTCGGATGATTTTAAGCATTAATGGATTGGAAGAACAGAATCTTAAAAGAACACAACTAGGTTGATGGATTGAAATTCTTCCCACACAAGAAAACCTTCATGATTCTTTTCTTAACAGGGAAAAAATCTTCTGCACATACAATATAAGAAGATTTGAGATTTTCAACATTATCATTTTACGGCTGTATGTTATATTGATGAGAACTACATAAGTTTTGAATAAGAAAAAGCAATTCCTAAAAGGAGTAGAAAGGAAAAGAAAAACCTACTGCCTACCTTTGAATAGTCTGTAGCAAAATCTTCTCCAAGTAAATTCATGGCTATTTCAGGCGAAAGCATTCTTCCAAACCACAGGACAAAGCGGAAACCATCATCAAAAATATAAAGGCCCCTCGAATCTAAGCTCTCTGCAGTAAGAGGAAGCCTCTTCCATATCTCATTTGACAAATCCGACAGACTTGTCTGAAAATACATTTATAAAAATATAAGGGATGGGAAACGAAAACTTCTCGTGCATTATATCAAAACTCCCCCCTCTCCCCACCCCCCACCCCCACCCAAAAAAAAAAAAAAAACTTGAAGAGAAGAGAAAAATTACTTTCAACAGCAATTCATCTATCCTAATAAGATTCGGATATAGAAGTTTCAAAAGTTTTTTAACAGGTAAAGCCATCATGGTATATCCAGCAGCACAGCGTTCATCAAGCTGAACATCAGCATATCCACCACGCAGGGATGTCGATTTGAACAATGCTAGACCATACAAGGGTAAGAATTTCAAAGAGT
Source organism: Rauvolfia tetraphylla (assembly GCA_030512225.1). Classification (NCBI taxonomy): domain Eukaryota; kingdom Viridiplantae; phylum Streptophyta; class Magnoliopsida; order Gentianales; family Apocynaceae; genus Rauvolfia; species Rauvolfia tetraphylla. The sequence continues at coordinate 903,459 of JAJQKT010000037.1, forward strand.
CAGGGTATATCATCCGTCCTCCCAACCGATGCTGCACAGAATAAAGGTTTCGATACTCCCTAAGGGCTTTGACAATTCTCAATTGAACAGAATTTCGAGCTTCTTCCAGCTTATACGACAGCGATTTCTCAATAGCTGCAAAACAGAAAATGATACTTGAGAGTTAAAAGGAAACCTAAATCAGTGCAGAAGGGGAACAAAAATGAATTACCAAGTCTAGACAGCAAAGAGACTATGGCGCCAGTATCAGCCAGGCGATACATTTCTCCTAGATCAGAAACAACTGGAGCTGCAGCTGTGTGTACCCTGATACGCCTTTCTCCAGAAGACGATGTATAACTGAAGACAGTTAAGAAATACTAGACATCGTTCAATTACCACCTTGATAAGGTTGTCCCAAATTGGAGCTTAGCAGCAAACGATCACAAAGTAAATGTTAGATGCTCGTTGAAGCAAAGAAACAATGAAATATCTGAGAACTGAAAAACATAGACATCCTTGAGAAAAATAGAAATAGGGAACAAATAAAGGAAACAAAATCGCAATTCAGCATGCAAGAAGAGTGGAGGAAAGTTTAATCATCATTGCTTTAAAGCTCCAGAATTTCAGAAAACATATATTGTACCACATTCTTTCTCAACTATAAAATGTTGCAAATAAAAATCAAAACTTTTGAACCAATCAGTCATTCTCCATTAAAATTGAACGTCTTTATTTCTACTTTACTAATTGATGCCTACTTCCTTCAAATGAACAAGCTGTCGGATCTAAATTTCAAGAGTTACCAGCACTTCTTAAAAGAGCACTTCTTACAAGAAAAAAGGTGAGAATATTTTCATTGCATGGCATCAATGATAATCAAGAATAATATTGTAAAATAATCATTTTGAATGCTTTCCTAATCTTCGTGCCATGTAAAATGAAGACATTCATTTTTTAAACAAAGGAATATCCCAGGAGCCTATAGATACAAAGATATTTAAGCAGTATATTAAACTTTCCTCTTCATATAAAGGATACAGCAAAGCAACTTGGAAATGCACAGTCTGTGTTGTCAATAATGTTTCTTCTAGACATAATTGCATTGCATACGCCTTATCACAGTCAACAGCTGGAAGTGCCATTAGATCGGTGGATCGCAGCATAAAGTTCCCATGGTAAGAAGTGAAACGCACACCTAAAAATTTTATAGATCCCCCGTCAATATCAATATATCAAAGTAAAGGAGCTCCCAGAAATTAAAAGGACTCCAGGAGTATGAGTCAAAGACCTCTTGCCTACAATGAGAGGATAACTGACCTTTACCACATCTTATGCGCATGACTGCTTCCCATGCAGTCTCTCTTGTAAGATCTCTTGCTAGTTCATGTCTCAATTTATCTTTGTTAGCGGAGACAAAATTCGGATAATAATATACCTGACCACCCGTATATTTTGCCAAAGTTCCTGTACAGAACAATAGAAGAAAACTATGGCTGAAAATAGAAACGAGGTTGCAATATTCAGAAAATTTTGCCAATCAATGAGCATACAGTGCTGTCAGGGTTAAATAAAACTAGTTTAGATAATAAAAGCCCAAAGGCCAACTGTATTATTTTGAATTAGAGCTGGAAAGATCTGGAAGGCATCTTACTCTCATACAACAAAGTTCAATTAGCTTATCACTGCAGTTTAAGATCAATACACAGCCAGATCCACTAATTTCGAAGAAATAATCCAGAATCTATTATCATGAAACAGAAGGACAAATTTGGTTTGACCAAATGATCGATCCATTATTGAAGAGATAAAAGAAAGAATATGGAGCCTGTAATAGAGTAAGGTAAACTTTGATCTCTGTATCTCTATCTGGAGCAGATGATTTGGCTGTCAAGCAATTTCGTGCAGAAAAATTACTGCATGAGAAATCATATCATAATGGCCAACGTAATGGTAAATCTTACTCAAGAAAAATGACTCATCATTTCTCATCAGAAAATTGTAAAATGTAGAAGCCCAAGCACCAAACTTTGAAGGACTGAACAGTCCTTCATAGTACAAGAAACTTGATAACAAGCATGCCTCATTTGCTTCGAACTTCAAGCTCTTAAAAATCAAGAAGAGACATGATCAACATAAATTTATCTTTATAATCTTACACGCAAAACATTTTTTAGGTATTCAAAAAGGTATAAAATATAATGTAAGAAAATAACACCATGCTGAATAAAAACCAAATGAGGTTAACTGTTAATTTCGCAGCAGCAGAAAATAATACGTGATCATCTTTGCAACTGAGAAACTTAGTTACCAGCAAAGATAAAGTTATGGTACCAGCACAGACTAAACAATTAGGAAAGGATATTTGTTAGCAATTTAAAATGAAATTGATCAATCAAGTAAGTCCTAGTTTGGCGAATTTCTCAAACTATCAAACATTTAGAATTCAACAAGAGCAACTCAAAACAGAAATAGAGTATCATGGTAATATTTGTGAAATCAGAGAAAGAGGATAAGGAAAACATCTATTGGTTCATGTAAGTTTTTCAAACCAGTAAGTTGCGCAGATCGTCAAAAGTTTAGGATAAAGATCATACCTAATGTTGCTATGTCTGTATACTTGTCACTGAATGCATATAAATTTACTGCTATCTGATATTTAGAGAAATCAGCAGCCATTTGCTTATAAAATGGATCTTCTGGTAATCTTAACATATGCTCTTTATCCGTCCCATAAACACGAGCATCATCTCCCCGCAACCTTAGGCGGCCAACACCCAACGATGGCAGTGTGTTTTGGAAAATCAACAATTTACCACCAAGTTGACTCTGGCAGAAAAAAGAAGAATACATTATATATGTGTGTGGGATATGTGTTTGTGTATGCCCATATGTATGCATATATGTACAAACACACACACAGGTATGTGTACTCGTGGGTTGAATAGTGTAGCGTCCATGTTTAGCTCAAGCATGGAAGATGAGATTGAAGTTCAAAAATACAGAGACCAACAGTGGTTGGTCAAAGTTCAATAAATACTAGTGGAAAGATAGGAGCACACGATTCAAAACCGCCCTCAGAGAGACAGAGAGAGAAGGAGATTGAGGGGCAAGATTAAAGATATCAACCCACCATAACCATGAATGCCGCTTTAAGAGCTGGACCAAAAGCAGATTCCACATTCATGTTGTCCTGAAACATGGAAGGCAAGCTGTTGAGGAAGGCATCCACCACCGCTCTTGATTCAGATAAATTGACAAGAAGATCATCTGGAAGTGGGACAAATATATCATCCAGATCTGAGACAACCATCATTTGAGGCTGCGATAAAGTAGACTGGCCAAAGAAAACCTCAAGTTATTCAACATGGTTAAAATTTTTAATGAAAAACCAGCTATTAAGACAGAATAGTAAATCATAAAGAAAGTACTTGCCTTCATATTGTAAAAATGTACAGTGCTATCAAAAGTTATGAAGCCAATCTGTGTTCTGGGAAACCCAGGCAAGGAATCTAAACAAGACTTTACGGTCTCCGCTACCGCCTGCAAAATATTCATGGGTTGATCATACATGAGAGTAGGAAACGTCAAATACTTGAAAACAACTTATAGGCATCAAAAGTGATAAGATACAACATCAACTAATCTCACTGCCTAAAACTACAAAAGCATACCTCAAGCATTCCACTTCTCACTGCAGATATTGACACATCAATAAGAAAGAAATAGAGTGGAGGCATTGGTGGGCGGACCATATATTCAGCTGGAGCAACAAATTCTACACTTCCCTGAATAAGCTCAGGCCTCTGATCCAAGTCAACTCTTCGCCCACTGGCATCCAAGTGAGCAAAATATTCTCCAGGAACTATAGTCATTAAAAGTGAAAATACATCAGCTTTACCAATAACAAAGAGGAGAAAGATTCAAAAGCATAATATTACAATGGAAAACCAAAAACCAGTAAGTATCAATTCCTCCCACAAGAAAAAAAAAAGGTACATAAGCCAAAAAAAAGGAAAAAGAAAAAGAAGCATCCTTCCTACAAAGGATGGACCATGATATATTCTTCTAAATATTTTTATAACTTCTCATTTATCTTCTCAATGTTAGAAATGTTTACCATCATTAAGCAATGAACAAATATTGCACCTCCACTTCCTTCCACTGTCTGTAAATGCAACATATGGATTCACATATGTGCGGCACCTTCTACAACGAATTATACCAGTGCTCACAAAATTAACTACCGGAACTTCTTCCTGGAAATGAAAAGCAATCAGCTTAAATGAGGTTTTGCACATAAATGAACTAGACATATTTAAATATCAATAAACAGTAATACTGCAAAATGTACGGATACAAACCCCTTCAGGAGCTTCTGCAAGAGGACAAACAACAGCCCCAAGAGGTAGATGCCACCTTGAAGCTAAGGACTGAGAGCTTGGTACTGCAGAGGTAGTCAGTCGTAGATACCTAGAGCTGCAATTCATGGGGTACATCTCTGCAAAAGTTTTTGGCTCCACATCTCCATCCAAAGGCCTAGGTAAGGCTTTGGAATCAACTCCTGCATCAAATGATCCTGGTACAGACCCAAGAGAGAGTGAACTGAAGTCTTCTGCCAAGCCTTGCGCAGAGGCCATTGGAGGCATAGAGCTTGGATGTTGCATCTGCTCCCTCGGGTAGAAACCTGATGGAGCTGCAAGTGGAGGAGATTGTACAAATCCTCCTTGTTGAGCAGGGAAAGGCGGCCTAGATGTTGGTGGAAGTGGTGCACCATAGCCACCTGGATGTGAAGGAAAAGCTACAGAGTTTACAGGTGGAGCTTGTGCAACTGCATTAGGCTGCTTACTAGGATACCCTGGAAGAGCTGACTGCAAGGTACCCCCGGGAGCAGGATAAGATGACCTAATCGGTGGTGATGATTGCTGAAAGTTTGGCCTAGGAGCAGCAAATGGTGAATCCACAGATGACTGAGGAAGATTCATGCCTGACTGCGGGACATTCATGCCTGACTGCAGAGAATTCATAATTTGTGGAGGAGATCCCATGAGCACTGGTGGTTGGGGCTGTGAATGAAGTGACACTGGAGGAGATGAGGTATCGCCCACAGGAGGTCTAACTGGCGGAGGAGCTACTGGTGGTTGACCTATTGTGGAAAATTGTGGACTAGGGAAACGCTGAAAAGGTCCAGTACGTGGTGGACCATATGATGCTGGAGGAGATGGTCCTGCTGGATTACCAGACCGAGCAGGTGTGGCAGGTCTAAAACCAACAGCATCAGGTCCAGCCACAGGCCCAGGGATGATGGAAGGTGCTGGGACCTGAGAGCCTGAAATGGGAGGAGTAGGCCTAAAAGCAGAGGCTTCTGCCCCAACCATAGGGCCAGAAGCTGAAAAAGGTGAAGCACCTCGCGGGGCACCAAATGGTGTGGTAGCAGGTCTTAAAGGGAAATTTGCATGGTTAGGATTTTCAGTTCCCATGGACTTCAGATCATACAATTGGCCCAATGAATAGCTTCTGGAAATCCACCTTCCAGAACATAGAATACAAACACATTATTCGCAACAAAGGAAATGTAATCCATCAGAAAATATCAGTTAAATAAGTAAGCAACATGATTCCAGTATCAGCAGCAAGCACATTACATGCAAATTCCAGTAAAAAACCTGCATATTTCAGAGATATTTTCTTACCATCTTCTTTTTATCTTTCCCTTTTTTCTTTTGGAGGGAAAGAAGCAGGCTATAAGTTCGTGGAGATTTTTGGAATTATAATATGCTCCTAATCCATGCTTATGAGACAGCTCCAAGTAAATAATAAAATAGGCATTTGAACATCAGCGGTCTACTATACTACTAGTAGCTTAATGCGCAATTGGCTGTGTCCAGGAAAGAATTTCTAGGCAGATAAATGGGATGTAGAACAGGTACAATAGAATTTAGAAAGTTCTTGTACATGAGTGGCAAACTGTCCTCCATTTGTACAGGGAATATCTTAATATAGGGAGCTCATAAAAGGAATATGGTAACTCAACAAAACTCAGAGAAACTTTTGACTGTCAAATTAGTGCATAACTCAAGTATCCCTGAAAAAGTTAATATATTTACTGCCAAACCAAATATCATTCTCAAAAAGAAAACAGTAATGCGTGACATTATCTGTTTACTAACCCAGCATCTACCAATTCGATTAATATTCTTCAGTATCTTTGATTTCCCGACAATAGATATAGACCACATAAAAACTTTGGGTAGAAGAAGAAGGTCAATTTAAATTCCAACAACAGAAGCAACCATTAAATCAAAAAAGTTCATTCATGAAAATAAAGCCCAGGAAAGAATCTCAATAGCTGGAAGTCAAGTCCGATCTATGAGCACTAAACTAATGAGCAACACAAACTAAGCGAAACTGGCCTTCCAAAAATTCAGTAACATACAAAGATCGAAACTTGAGGAACGAAATCCAAAACAAACTCCCCGCACCCAAATGAAAAGGTGGAAGAAAATTGGGCACGAATGTGATTGGCAGACAAAAAGATGCGGGAAAAAGAGAGAAACAGAATTACCTGATCAGAGATCTTTGCCCAAGTGGTACCGGGCCGCAACGAAATCTGAGACTGAAGAAACCACGGTGATGAACGGACAAATAACGAGACGTTTTTCAATTATCGGAAGAGTTTCTGAAAACCCGTACCGGGGTTTGGAGTATTACAGTATGGCAACAAGTAATAAAATCCAACTTCTACAGTAGAAGAAGCAAAAAAGAGTCTTTGCTGTGCTGTTCTTGTCCTTGCTTATAGCGTTTCTTATTTTTGAGGAGTTCAAAGATGATTCGTCTACGATTGCGAGTCCGGATCCTCCCCTTTGCCCACTGATGTTAGGATTTTTACGATTTGGCTATGGCGTAGGTAATACTTTTTTTAATAAGTGCAGAATAAATTTTCGATCGTCAGATTTTGATTTAACAGTTAAAAATTCACACGTTGAGAATAATTATTCCCTCTGAATAATTATCTTATTATAAAAGAAATAATTATTCTATCTAAATAATTATTCTTAACGTGTGAATTTTCAACCGTTAAATTAAAATTTAACAATTAAAATTTAATTTATATATACTAAAAAAAGTGGGGTCGGGATTTTTAACTTGTTTTTGTAACGAGTATAATCTTATATAAATGAACATAGGTCTGCTAATCGAGCTCTTTGAATCAAGCTTAACGAAACTCGGAGTTGGCCCAAACTAAAATATATATTGAGCCTGAGCTTGGGCTCAACATTAGTCAGCCAATATGGGTAGCATTGAGTCCAGCTCTGCCAGGCCCAAATTAATTCTTTGTTTGTTTTATTTTTTTATAAAATAATAAAAATATGTTACTAAGTAAAAAAAAAGATATGAAATTAGATATAAGTATTGGAGAATTATATGTTTTAATAGATATAAATATAAATAATTAAGATGTTATTAAATATTAAACTAAAAATGATATAAGTATTAACTTTTTATCTTTTTAATTTAAGTTGATTAATAAAAGAAAACATATGTATTTGTTTGTAAATATATAAAGTATATATTTTAATAAATAATTAAATCATTGTTGTTGTATCATCTCTCCTATAAAAAAATTTTATCAATAATGTAAGACACTAAATATTTTTATCTGGTCAAAAACTAAACTCATTAACATTGTTTTGATATATCAATTAAAATAATTAATAAAAAAAGTTAATATTATGAACCAACATAATAACATATGAAGATAGAAATGCACTATAATAAATAAAATAGGAATATGTACTTTAATAGACACTATAAAATTTTATTTACATCAATAAGAATATTCATAAGTGCCAATAAATACTTATAATGAGAAAAAATTAATTTATCATGATTATAATATTTTTTTATATACACAAATATATAAAATCAATAGAAATATAGAACTATTTATATATACACACACACTCAATACGTGCTTATAAAGGATTGAATCTAAATAAGCTAGCACTAGCCCGAAAGTATATTCAAACTCAAAATTAAAGTTCAAGTCCGACTCAATCCCAACTTGAAAAAAGTTCTGTGGCCGAACAAGTTCGAGCTTTGCCTAGGTCGGTCAAACCCAATTTGACAGTCCTACTTACATATATAGGTACTGTTTCAGGATCTTGTTAAAATCATCTGTCTAGATTAACCCGTTTTTTCGTTTTCCTATTCTTTTTTTTCCCCTGAGTTATAGAGAGGTTTCCATTTGGAATGGACATGTATTTCCCTCTGTTTATTTAATAATATTGAAAAATGATCAATATTCCCAAAAGTGGAAAAAGCATACATATTACCAGATAAGACCAGCAAGTTGAGTATGGAATAGAGACTTTGAACAAAGGCACCGTTTGTTTGATTGGTAGGAAAAGAAAGTAATATTGAGAAATTTAAATTTTATGAAAGTGAATTCAAGCAATATTATTTTAGGCATATTACATTTATATGTTTGGATTGTTCAACATAATGTTGAAGAAAAGAATTTATTTTTAAGTGAAGGAAATCAATATAAAACTTATTTTTTGTTTCTTTAAACATACAAAACAAATATATTATACAAAACAAATAAAAAATTTTAATTATTTTTAAATATCTCATAAGGGTTGCACATTTAAATATATTATTTATGCTTTAATAAAACTTAAATCACATAAATAAAAAGGCTTCAATCATATCTTTTGTACATTAATATGACATTTCTTCCAAATTTGATATATATATATATATATATATATATATATATATATATATATATATATATATATATATATATATATATATATATATATATATATATATTGTGTAAAATCAAAGTATTTGGAATTTTTTTAATACTTTTGTTACTAACAATACATCTTGTGTATATACTAATAATATAACTTTAAAACTAAAATTTCATAAATAATTTTGTTATAATTTTAAGTCTTGTACGTTCTTCAAAAAAATAAAGATAATAACAATTTGAGATATAGAAAATTTAATTAGTTAGCACATTTTAAGTTGGGAGTGAGGGAAAAATTCAAAAGAGGTATGATGGGAGAGAGAAGAAAATGAGAATATAAGAAATAAAGATGAATAAGTAAATATGTGAATAATAATCTAATATATTTCTTTATCTATTTTAGAATAATATTATTTATTATTTTTTGTTAGAATCCTAAAAAAAATTAATCTTCAGATTTATTTTCCAAGACACAAGTAATAAACTAATACAAGAATTTAAAAATAAGAAAAGTGATTACTTTTCCTATTTTATTTCCTTGACAATCAAAATAATCCTAGGAGATGTATGCATCTAGTGACTGCAACGCACTAAATTACTGATTATAAATTTATAATGCAGTTACTTTATTCTTTCTATTTCTAAATCTTAAAATTCTCTTAACATTCTCTCTAAAATTTAAACTCATTTTAAATTTTTAAAATTCTCTATAATACTTTAATACATCTATTTGCATTGAATGATATAAAATGTATACTAACTAATACAGTAATCAATCATACTTTCTCATTACTCTCCGATCTCACTTGATTTTATTTCAAAGTTAAATCAAAATTTGCATACAAATTGAACCAAAATGTTTCCCAAGAAAAGGAAAATGCAAGGGGAACCACTTCTGGTGAAAAAACAAAAGAAAAATCAAGGAAACACTTCTTCTTCCCCAAGAAGAATAAGACAAAAAAAAAAACAAGAAAAGTGTAAAAATCAGGGGTGCTAGGAATGGCCCAATCGCACTGTCGGCGCCATCTGGGACTGCCCCTCGACGTGACTATGGTGTAGACAGTACTTTTTTCAGTATGTGCAGACTAAATCTCAACCGTTAGATTTTGATCTAACGGTTAAAAATTCACATGTTGAGAATAATTATTCAGGTAGAATAATTATTCCCTCTAGAATAATTATTCTACTATATAAGGAATAATTATTCTAACGGGAATAATTATTCTCAACGTGTGAATTTTCAACCGTTGAATCAAAATCTGACGGTCGAAAATCTATTCTGCACATACTGAAAAAAGTATTGTCTGCACCATAACCAAGTCGGCCCCCAGCATGCCCTGACAGTGCCAGTGAAGCGGCTCCTACTAATGCCACGGGAGTCGTTGTCTACTGTCTTTTAAAAAAATAAAAAAATAAAAAATTATAATTAATAATTTAACACACTATAATTAATAATCTCAAAAAATATTACATTTATAAAATTTAAGTTAATTATTACATTTACAAGAGTTAATGATAGGAAGTGATTGCAGCAACACCCAAAATCTCAGTTGACCACCAAGAAGACTTCTCATCTATAGTCTCCATTTTAAGGGTTTATATAATTATATTATATTTAATAGGACCGTACATAGTTACTTATTGCCTGTCAGCTTATTATGTTTCTCTTAATGAGAAGACGAACTAGTTTGGGAATATGCATTTATGTATTTCTGCTGCCGATAAAGCATACATGAATGGATGAATACATTTATTTTCTTCCAAAATAAAAAAATAGGTATTAAACCTTGGGATGCCCTTTTTCTTTTTCTTAAGAGACAAATAGTAAGTGGCACTAATTAAATTAATATTTCATTTATTATTCAAAGACTAGTAGGATTGAATAAACTTTGTATTTGATATTTTTATATTGATTACATAAAATGTGAATTGTTTGTGAGAAAAATATGGAGCTATAGTAAAAAAATTTCATTAGATTTTAAATAAAAGCTCAGTACATAATCATAATTTTGTAATACAAAAAAGGGGGGGGGATTGTTAATCTATATTTTTGCCTATATTATGTAATGAATCCATGATAAATAATTGTGAGGGTAAAAAAATTTGAAGGATTATTTTTATTATATTTTTCCAATTCTATCTCTCTCTCTCTCTCTCTCTCATTATTTATTTATTCCTCTATTTTTTTCTCCTGGGTGGGATTGAATAGAGTTTAAGTTTGAGATTTCTATTTTAGATTTTGTAAAAGTAAATTATTTAAGAAATAATGAATGGGACCTAAAGAAAAAAATTTAATTGAATTCCGTAAAGGAATTCAATTCAAATATTTTATTGCTTTCATAAACCTAAATTATTACTTAGAAGACTAAAAATAAGTGTATTTATATTCCAAATCAATTCAAATACTTTTATATTTTTTAACTTGATTCTGTATATCCTTTCACAAAAATTAACAATAAATTAAACTAAAATAAAAAAAATATAAAACTTTTCACTTTTAATTACAATCAAGGGAGTATTCTTTTATGTGAAAAGTTTTACTTGAAAATGTGACCCGGGAAAAATGTGTAGGGGTGAAGGAATGGCGCCTTGCAAAATCTGCGAGTGGCGAAGTCAAAGCCGCCCAGCGTGATTTGCAGGCGAGGGTTTGTAGGGCTTCTGACCGAAACAGACTGAACGCATCAGCTGTGCGTTCTTTTTCGTCTTTTTTTTTTTAAAGCAGTGTTTGTTGAAGAAAGTTGCTCCAATTTAATTGGTATAAAAAAAGAATAAAATTCTCAGCACTATTAAGTGTCTAGACAATTACTATTTTTTAGATAAATATTAATTAGAACAACTCTGGCCCAATAAGTATTTTTCTTTTTTAAATCTAGCATAGCTGCACCAAAGGGTACATGAACGCATTCTCTGAAGGCGTTTTTTGTGGCAGAAAACAAAAGAAGCACGAGGCGTCAATTGAGAACGCAACTGCGTTAAAGCAAAAACCGAACTCGTCGAAACCCTGCAGTTATCAGCGCCTGTGTTCGTGATCTCCCAAAACTGCCAACTCTGTGAAGATACTCGGCAGATCTCCTGAATCATTCTCTTGCCAGAAGGGAGTGCGTAATTCTTTGCAGTTGTAGCAAGGAACCCAAGTAGTTGACTGGTTGCCGCGCAGAAGGCCGTTGAAAATGGTAACTTTTAACTGCATGCATTAGCTATCCTATACGTTCTTTTTGATGAATTCTTGATACTAAAAGCAAAGCTTTCAAATGCTTGACTCTTTGCGGTTACCCGATTGATTATGATAATGGTTTCTGAAATTCCATTTTGTGCAAGTTGCATTAGTAATTTCGCATTTGCCTTGTATGATTGTATCATCTAATGGAAGGAGAAAAAGTTCAAAGATCCGATTTTTTCTCATATGTAAAAGAATTTTCTTCGGGCCTTTAGAAAATGTCGATCAATCAAGAAAGCCCTAGATATCTGTTTCTTTTCTACCTTTTTTCTTGTCTCTTGACTCTCTTCAGGCTCAAAAGATTAAGTTGAATTAAGGTGGGAAACAATGTGCTTGTTAAATTGCTTTTACACTAAGACATGCTGATAAGATCAAATTTAAGGTGTATTTATATTGGATTCCGGTGCAAAATTTAACACAAATTTTTTACTTTTTTCTCTCACTCACAAATAATTTGAAAATTCAAACTGAAAAATCTCAAATCTAAACTTAAAAAATTCAAACCGAAAATCTCAAATCCAAACTTTATCCCATTTTTTAAATTTTTCTCTTAATTTTTGAAGCCTTTCTGAAATTGATTTTCCCTTCAATTGTACCTTAGATGTTGAAAGTCCAGTAGCTCAAAACTCCATTAGCTTACATGGGGCACATGGAATTCTATATGAACCAGCTAAGACCCATCTTCACCGTGAACCGAAGACTGACAACCTTGCGTCGTAGTCTCAGATAGAATATGAAACCAAATCTGTCGAGCAGTGTGAGGAGCCCAAGGCTCAAGTGCTATTGCTACTGGAGATATCGGTTCTTGGAAAGCAGAGTGTCATCAACGGGGATTTAGGCATCTGAAGAAATTGAGAAATGGTCTTTGTGTAACAGGTATGAACTTCACTAATAGGCCAATTGGCCATGTCAAAGCCGCAAGTGCAATGCAAATCATCCAGTGTCTCCAATTTAGTCTCTCTGTATCTGCAAATTTGTTTAGGAACTCAACCATCACGATCTGATTTACGCCCACTATTCCGAGAAATAAGTGGTTTTGCTTTAGACCTTTAAAAACATTCTTCTGCTCCAATTTCCGTGAATTAAATTCGTTGAAAACTTGGCAAAAGACAAAACTGTTGAAGATTATAGTGTCCTTTACCCTGTCATTTACATTGAAGATCGATCTCCCCTTAAAACTGCAAGACCAGTAGGACAGCTATCTGGTATAGAGCTTGCGCAGAAATGTTCCTCCACATGATATTTGTTATGAGGGGTTCGGATCGACCCACAGGAAGCTTATGCATAAGCTCATTAGTTGGTCTCTCAGTAGCAAGTGCCAAAGCACCTAATGTGTCCATGATGGGGTTTACCCACAATAATTCAACTGTTGTGAGGGGAACATCACCAGCAGTAACTGCTGCAATGAAGTTTATGACAAGCGCTGCAAGATTTACGGTGAGTTGAAATTTAATGAATTTCTGGATATTGTTGTAAACACATCTTCCCCATCTCAAAACTGTGGCCACAGACGCAAAATCATCGTCCAGAATGACAATATCTGAACTCTCCTTGGCCACTTCAGTGCCTTGAATTCCCATGGAAAGTCCTATATGAGCTTCTTTCGGTGCTGGTGTATCATTCGTTCCATCTCCAGTGACTGCCACAACATTCTTTCACTAATGGGAACGTCGATAAACAAAACTACAAATGAATGGTAGCTGGAGATGATGATTTTTGGTTTTTCCTTCCTCTCCGATCCATGTCGGCTGGGAGGACATCAAACTTTACTGGGATGATTTATCATTCATTGAAGAAGACTGAATAGCCCCAAGCACACCCGTAGCTGGCTTGTTTACACAGGCGAATCCTCGAGGGCATCCGCAAATTTCAAATAGTTTGTTCTTTCGGGTCTTCATGTCTGGCAATTTCGCAGAAACTCTGCTTTCCTTTGCAGCAAATGCTTCAGTAGTACTCCCAAGGGTATGACATTGGTCAAGGGCGAAGGAACCGGTGGAGGGTACAACAGCTTCAGTGGTGCCTGTTCCATGCCGGTTACGTGGCCAAGTTTCGTTTTAAAATTAAATTTAAAATTTTAAATATAAAATTTATATTTTTTTACACAAATAATTTAAAGTACATTTAATTTAAATTTTAAATAAAAATTTTTACTTTTTCTCACTTTTTTTTACTTTAGACTCCACTTCTCCTCTCATAAATAATTTACTTTTACAATTTTTAATACAACTCAACTAAAAAAAACTCAATCTAATCTCATTATTAACTTTTACAAAATTTAAGATAAAAATTTCAAAATCAATGGTTCATTTTTATTATATCTCTCCCAACCAAACATATAATTGGACTTTTCTTTTTCTCTCACAAAGAATTTATTTTCACAAAATTCAAAATAAAATTTTTTCTAACTAAACACAATCTAAATACATTCCTAAATTTTATTCAATCACACCCTTAATTGTCGCGGTCAAAGATGTTTAGAAGTGCCTTTTCTAGCGGAAGACGTAATTTCCCAGCAATAAAAATCTAATTATTAAATCAAATTCAAAATTTATAAATTTTTAATTATTAAATCAAATTCAAAATCTAATTTTACAAACCACCTTATACGCGAAGGACCGTAACCGTACCATCCACGTAAAAAACTTGAAGTACCCTCACCCCACCACAATACCATAACTTTGTATTGCCAAACCGTCAGCAAAATGTAAAGACCGGAAGGTTTATAGATGTCGAATCAGGAAATGTATTTCCAGAGAAAGGTACGTTTTGTACTGGTTCGATGAACTTGATTTTCTCTGACCAATGAAATTGCGGAGCAGACTGCCTAACAATACAAAGACAAATATATCCAAGCTTGTTGTACAATTCAACGGGTCAACCCGGCGAATATACAACACAACTACTTTTAACGCGTGAATGGTTGTCGGTGGTTAAAGAATAGTAATTATGATAATTAGTTCATTTGTGTTAAAATATATGTTTTAATTTTTTTATATAGATAATTTATTTATTATTATTATTTAAAATTCATTCATGTCTCTAATTAAATATTTAAATATTTATATTTTTCAACACTAATTAATTTTTAAATCAACTATTTAAATCACTAATATCTAATTTTAAAATACAAACAAAGAATTTTTATATAAAGACATATTGAATATTTATTTAATTTTTTATAAAATTTATCAAAATTTTAATTCTCTTATAAAAGTTAAATTAAGATACAGTACATATTTTGAAACGATGATCTTACATACACATGAATTAACACTTGAAGCAGGCAAGTTTCTTCATGGAAGCATCTTCCTTCTTCACCAAGTCTTCTGAGTTTGGACGATATGTTTGACTAAAATGACAATGCCACGAATGTGTCAACCAATAATATCTTGTTCCCATGCAATACTACGAAATTCTGCTCTTCTCAAGTCTTCCAAACACTTCAGGCTTTCCTGGAATTACTTGGCATTCCTTTTTCTATTAATCTAATGATTTGAAGGTCACACTAGTTGAATTCATTCAACGCATGCTGTAAAAAATATTAACATCTTAACCAAATTGAATTCTTTGTTTTAACTTCTGCAAATGTCATTTCACTGGAAAACGCACAGGAACATACTGATACCGGTAGGCAAAATATATGAAGCATTCACCCGGGGGAATTAGAATTTCTGCACTCATTTTGAGATCCAAAAGTTGCGCTCTTCTCAGGACTTCTCTTTTTCTTGCAATTCTATCAAATGCTAATGTTAGCAACTATTTGGATTAGTTTTTTTTTTTTTTTACGTTGAATTGTATTAAAAATTATAAATATAAATTATTTGTGAGAGAAGGAAAATCGGAGAAAAGTGAAACTTAAAATGAGTTAATTTCCAATCCAAATACATATTTTTTCTGCGACCTTTCAGTTCTACAGACAGAAAAAAATCACAAATATTAAATACCCAGGCCTTATATATCAGCCCTTGGATGTAGTTTGTTTTCTACTCTAGAAAGCCTTATTCCATATTGCCTTTTGAATCAGCTGAGAACCATCTTTCTTCTGTCCTACTCAAATATTCTTTTAAGAAAAATAAGCCCTCTTGTCCTTCTGAATCAACTTACATAACTTTTGTACTAAAATACGTTAAGCAATGCAAGTTGCTGATGCACAGGACTTGTTACTTAAGAACAGCAAACCACCCAATAGCACTAAAACTATAATGAAGAATGACTGATTAAAATGAAAACTGGTACAACTCGAGAGGCCGAACAACATCTGTCTTTCAGTTCTTCTTAGAGGCCGAGCAAACATCTTTCAGTTCTTCTTACCATTTCCAGGAAATGAGGCAGTAAAGAGCAACTGAAAACCATTTAGCAGCTCCATGTATTCAAAAGTATGCACAGATAGGCAATTCACACAAATCACTCACTATCTTAATTTTCAAAAGTATGCACAGATAGGCAATTCGCTCAAATCACTCACTATCTTAATTTTCCCATTTTTCCCAAGGTTGTATCAAATTCAAAATTGTTACTCTCAGATAGAAAGCTCTAAGCACAACACAAAATGCAATTTTCTATCCAATCCACCTAGCTTAATTTAAACAGTTATCACATTAATACTTATGAAAAAAGGAAGCAAAGAACGGGTTGAAAACCAAAGCTGGACATGTCATGCTTTCAATCTTATTCACTTCTCCACTTCAAGCGATCTGTGTCCTATATAGTTCCTTTAATGTTTATCAACACTGTCATAGCACCACCTCAATTACCCTTCTTCAACACCTCTAGCTTTATTCTGTTAACAATGAACATCAACTGCAACTAAGATCAGGAAGTAATATGTAACAAATCAGCCCATGAATATTGTGTGTATTTGATGCATTCGGATCAAATGCAAACTAAGATATACAAAGTCCAAATAATTATGGTGAATCCTTCCACATTGTCTTTTTCTGTAAGCAGTAGAAAGAAAAAGATACCACATGTACACTGACATCTAGAGTTCAAATCAAACTTTGACAACAAGAAGTCATAGAAGAGCTTTCTTTTCTCCTTGTGCTTCTCTATTAAGCAAACAAATATCAAGCTTCTATCACAGATTTTAGAAACCTAATTCTTAAAATATCCTAGAATACTGGACTGCCAAACTCAGTAAATACTTAAATCCTCTTATTATAGCTTCATTAAATTAAACACCACCATCTTGAGAAAATGAATATCTGCTAATCAATAAAATTTCAATTTCTGCAGAATTCTTCATTCAGTCAGAGTTACTTCTTTTAATTCGATAGTTGTAGTCTTTTTCACTCAAAAGCATTAAACTGGAGAAATATGGCACTTTGTATTGTATGATGTTAAGAACACGAGGAAGAAGGGCATAAGGATCCCTTCCACATAAAACTCTTCCGGAAGTAGGAGATCCAAGCCAAAACATAAGGTCTAAGATATCTATACGGTGCAGAAATACAAATGGTAAAATTACATCAACATTACATAAATACTAACATATAAATATACTCGGTTCTCATCACTGGTTTTGCTTTACGCTAGAATAAGTATGCCCACGAACATCACAAGAATGCTCCTTACCTGGATAAATGTGATGAAGCCAGTTGTCGAGTAACATTTTTCCAGAGAAGTTAGAGAAGGCCACAAGAAAAGAATTTCTGATTGCATGTAAACAATATATTTGCACTGAGTTTGAGAAAGCCAAATAACATTAGGACAAGCAAAATTAACGGGAAAGCAAAGGAATGACAGTTGCAATGCTGCCAGGAGAGGTTAGGTAAATGGTTGCATGAAAGTTTTTTTCCCCCCCCCCTTAATAAGTGCCTGAAGCATTTAAGGAGCACTTAACAGGGATGGCATTCATAGATGTAACTGAACTCAAAGAAGAAGAAGAAATCACCGATAAACTTTTATATTCATGGCCAAGATTTTCATTAGAATCTCCAGGCAAGCTAAAGGTTAGCACACAGAGTTTAGCACGTACTGTAACCACACCCAGATAAGCATTCACCATCAACCGGGAAACTTGATCAGGTTAGTTTCCGCAGAGTCTACTAAAGAACTAGAATTTCCACAAACAAATTTCAATGTTATTCTTAAACAAGCTACACTTTCCTCCATGAATCATTATTTAACTATGGTAAAATCAGTTGAATACAAGATTTGATACAATCTGACACCAATAAACATGTCAAGGAAAATTAATGTCTTACCGCTAAGGAATTTGAAATTCCCTTTATTACGAAGTCTTTGCGTCCAGTGTCTGTTCAAAATTTGTTCTTTTCACTTTTCTCAAGCTCATGAAAATTCATTGGTCCGCCGTGAAGAAATTGTCTTAGAAAGACACTACTTTGTTTCGGTCCTTCACGGTTTCAGAAACTTGCCGAAACCTAGAATTTATAACTCAAGGCTCAAAATTTTGCTCTCTCTTAATGCTACGTTTCAGATAATAATCAAAATTATTCACATTGTTCGGACCCAATAAATCACTCCCTCGGCAATAAGTCACTTCGAATTGTCTCCTGAACTCACCCCAAGAATTCCCGAGTTTCAAAATGTCAACCGTCTCCCTACTCTTACTTTCCAAACATACCCAAGAAATCAACTTTGAAACCTCCCACCTGTATGGAATTAAATCCAAGCTCTTGACAGCAACTCTCGATTCCCTGAACGCCGTCAAGCATTTCTGCGCGGCAAACTCGCCGCATTTTTCTTTTGCCTTTCCAAAACAAGCCTCCATTTCGCGCTCTTCGCACTCTGCTCTTTCTTTGTAGTCTTGATTGGCTATGCCCAGCAGCGTTTTCCACCAAGGGGGTTTGCAATTGTTGGATGCAGTAAGGGAGCAGCCCACTCGAACTCCGGCTTCGCATTGCTGGATGATTTGGGACTCGCAGACTTTGTATGCTACCGCCCAGGATTGTGGGTCCTTGAATGCTAGGACAAGTGGACCAGATTCTGGGTCGTCTGTAGGACCCGCCTTAACGGGCCCGCGAAGAAGAGGGACGGGGCGGTCGAAGGGGATCAGTGTCGCCGACGTTGAATAATCGTCAAGATTAGACGGCTCCATGATCAAGAAGACCTCCAGAGTCTTCAATACTTGGCAAACGAGCATACTCGCATCGACTTTAATCGGATATCCATGTGCTCTTTTACCGGATCTATTTCCTGACTGAGCCCGACCCTGTACTTTTGGAATTGGAAAGCCTCCGTAAATGCGTTCTTTGGGGAGCTCAACATCAGAACAAGGCTAAACTGGGCAGAAACTTCTATTAGACCCAATACCCACGAGCGACCTCAAAACTGGGCCCTGGAGTTAATTCGGATAATCTTAATTGCTTTATAGCCCTTGTGGTTTAGTTGTTTAACATGCAAAGTCTTGAATCTTTTAAATTTGATAAATGACACATTACGTTTCAATTGTGAAGTGTCAAGCAATACTAAATTTTAGTGAAGACCTAATGTCATTATGACATTCCTAAATATTTTTTATTTTTTATTTTTTATTTTTTTAGAATCAATATATAATCTGATATGAATATAATGATTTTATTTTTATAAAATAAAAATGACTATTTTCAAAAATATAAACTTGTTATTGCAGTATAGTTTTCATAGAAGGGTTATGCATTGACCGTCATTCATGCAAATATTTGATTCGTAAATTACTATTAGAAATAATATGTTGAAACTTATAAAGTAAAATTAGCATATCTCATTTTATCATTCTTATAATATCAAAATATAAATATATTTTTCTTCAAAAATACTTACTTTTTCAATCATATGTAACCGAATTTTGAGAAAGAAAACAACATATCCTAGTGAAAATGGCAGGGTTCCACACCCTTTAGTCCATGATTTTTTGTAGGATTCTCATTTTCTCTAGTAAGGTGGGGCTATGCTTGAAAATTATTCCTGCGACGATGAAACTTTTTCAAACTCTATTATGAGGCCTTGCAGTTTTTTCCCTTTTTGAATTGGGAGACCTTGCATTTTTTCCCCCTTTTTGAAAGGAAAAGTCTCTAAGGTCAATCCCTGACTCCCCACGACTAAGAAGCTACATTAGGCACCTCTTCTAACCACACAAAAAAGTCTAACCAGTATGTGATGTTACAAGTAAGTTTAGCTAAAAGATGAGACCTCGCAGTTGCTGAGATCAAGATCTAATTCCTCAAACGTAGCCGTGCATGTGTCTTTTATATTTCATCCGTTTCAAACTATGAAAATTTTTTATCTATTTTTTTATTTTTAAAATATTTAGTTTAATACGAATTTTATAAATTATTTTTAAAATTATTATTATTATTATTATTATAAATATAATTTTTAATTTTTTATTATATTAATTAAATTAATTAAGAATATAATTCATAAATTATTTTTAAAATTTAAATATTTTTAAAAATACTACACAAAAGATTTTATAATTTAAAATAAAAAATATATGATAGAGAAACAAGCGTCCACAGGAAAATTCCCTTTGACACGTTGCGGAATTACATGTACGATTCTGAATGGGAACACAATTTTTTTAAGAGCCAAAGATCTTTATTCTTTTTCTATTTTCTTATTGAAGAAGCAACATCTCCATACTCTTGTCGAAAAACATCTCTGTACCTTTTCCTTTTTATTTTTGGATTTTTTTAGAAAAACAACAGTTACCGAAAATCATAGTT
This sequence comes from Rauvolfia tetraphylla, assembly GCA_030512225.1. Taxonomy (NCBI): domain Eukaryota; kingdom Viridiplantae; phylum Streptophyta; class Magnoliopsida; order Gentianales; family Apocynaceae; genus Rauvolfia; species Rauvolfia tetraphylla. Next base: position 924,085 of record JAJQKT010000037.1, read on the forward strand.
TGACTTTGTTAATCTTTTAAGTGCATTTGGATTGCAATTAAGAGTGAAAAATATTTCTCTTTTTTTTTAGGTTGAACCTTATTTTTTCTCTCATACAAAATTTATTTTTACAATTTTTAAATTAAATATTATCAACTTAAAACATAACTCAAATATAGGATGCATTTAAAATACCAATACAGTGATCGAATTTCAATCCCAAAAGCATTAATTGGGGGCATACTCAATATAAATGAATGCAATATATAATAAAAAAATTATATAAATAAATGTGCGTGTCTATATAATATTTTCTTAAAAATCAAATGTTTTATTTTATTTTGAGATATAATAAAAATGAAAATTTATTTTTTCAGTTCTAACGAAAACTTTTAACCCTAACATCGTAGCTTAAAAGTATATGCTTTATTAATACATATTTAATAAGGGATGTGATGCAACAGTAATTTATGCTCAATAAAGGACAAAGGTAGAGGATATAAGGTGTATTTGAATTGTATTTAATTATGAGAGTTTTTATCTTAGATTTCATAAAAATAAAATTTTTATAAAAAATATATATATAATTTCATTATATATTTGATTGACCCAAACATAATTTAAATACATCTATAATGTTTGCAAAACAGTCAAAAGAAAACGAGCAACTATACTGCCTTCTGTATACTATTTCAAAGTCTGCAAATTACTTTGAATAACTTGACTTGTACGAGTTTTGTTATTAGTTGCTTGCCGATTGGTAACGTCAACTGATACAATTAAGGTCCTTCCCTCCCGCCTAACAAAAGAAAAAGAAAAAAAATCAGCACGATTCAGTCATGATAGCTGTGCAGCATTTGGGTTGGTAGTCTATTTCAATGGCGATCTTTGACAAATTAATAAGAAGACGAAGCCATCATCACCCTCACAAATTCCTCGTAGCTTACAAGACCATCTCCATCTAAATCAGCTTCTCTGACCATCTGTTCTGCTTCCTCGTCTGTTAATCTTTCTCCCATGTTCATCATCACATTTCTCAACTGCACAGAGTTCCACGTTAATCAAGCTTGATTATATAAAACGATCGACGTACTTGACTTATATTTTAAGAATAGTATGAAGAGATTTAAAACTCGAAGTATATATAGGAAAAGAAAATAGTGAAAATTGAGCGAAGTTTTTACCTCAATAGCAGAGATGAAACCATCTTGATCTCGGTCGAAGACTTTGAAGGCTTCTTTCAGCTCCTCTGCCACGTTATCCTGTAAAAAAACCCGACTCAAACGCAAGTACTATGGACCAGAATTTCTGAACAGGTCAATGAGGATTCACGGTTACCTTCGTCTTTCTTGCCATGATATTCAAGAACTCTTCAAAATGAACTGTCCCGCTTCCATCGACATCAACCTCGTTTATCATTTCTTGAACTTCTTCCTTTGTTGGTCGTTCATTCAGAGATTGGATTACTGCTGCAAGTTCTTCCATGGTTACCACGCCTGCATTCATTCACGAAACTTTTCATCAGTCCTCAAAAGAACCCAATAACAGAAGATGACAAGTATCGAAGAAATACCATCAGAATCCTTGTCAATCAGACAAAACGCTTCCCGGAGCTCGGTAACCTGCTCTTCTGTCAATGCTTCGGCCATGGATAGATGAAGAAAATAAGTTCGTATCCGTAAGAAGCGGAAGAACTCTGAAGAGAGAAAGACTTGAAGAAAACTGAATTGTACAAGAGAAATTGAAAAATGCTGGCGACGTTATGTAGGCCTTGGATGCGCCCATCAAAGAAGGGAAAAAAAATCGCAATTATGACATTTTCCACAGAAATACTAAACGCGAGAAGTCAAAATACACGCCAGAGGAGAATTCGTTCAACATTCAAGACTGAAGGTTCTGTAGAAATTTGAACGGGGTCTATATTCAACGATTGAAGAAGAACAGAATGCACTGTGAATATACACTTTCTAACTAGTCGATTTATCTAGTAACTATAGAATCCCAAACTCAACAACTATTGTGGCTGCAAAGATTGAACAAGAAGAAATTGCAGTGGAAATATATAGTCAATTGGACTGTGACACAGTTAGAGTAACTATTACACCATTGGTTTCAAAATATAATATTTTTTTATTTTTTGTATAGTTTTAAAAAATAAAATAAGTAATATTTTTTTATTAATTTAATAGAGAATAGAATAATTATATTTAGAGTTCATTTAGATTATATCTTTACCAATCAAATACATAATCGGATCATACTTCTCCTCTCACATAAAATTTATTTTCACAGAATTCAAGACAAAAACTCTTTTAACAAAACACAATCTAAATACACCCTTAGTGAGGGTACTTTTAAAATAATAATTTTTAAAATTTATAAAAGACTAAATATTTTGAGAATAGAGAAAATAGCGAATGAGGAAATATTGATTTAGAAAGTTACATGTCTTGCATATATGCCGTAAAAGTATTTGCATTAATAAATCATACTCTCTACATTTCAAAATACAAGGTCTTTTAGGCTATTTTTTTCTTTTCAAAACATTTGACTTTTTGCAAAATTTAATAATTATTTTTTAAAAAATTATTCTCACATATTTTTTATTATTATCTCTCATATTAATAACTAATAAATTAAATAAATTAAAAATTTAACAGAAAATTATTTTTTATTTTCTTTTTTTTTAATTTATATAAAAAGTGTGAGAAGATCTTAGAGGAATTACGTTTTTACTAAGGAGATAGAGAAAGAAAATAGGATTTCAACCTTTAGTATATCCACAAATGGAGGCCATAATCCCAACCCCAACCACTACTTGCTTACATGGTTTGAGATCTTATAGTACACTCTCTTATACATTATCTAATATATTAATTAAATTGTATTATGTATAATTATTTAATTAGTCAAAATATATTAATTTTTATTGATCTAATGATATATTGATGTGTAGTATAACTTAATTCGTGTACTAGATAATGTAGTAGAGAGTGTATTAGAATAATTAAAACCATAGCCACAAAGATGCGAAAAGGACTAGGTTGTGCACTCAATTTTCAAAGTCGAGAGATTTTCATCTTATAAAGAGTGTTTTTTTTTTTGTTCTTTGGATAGAGTTTAGTTTCGAGATTTTTATTTTGAGTTTCATAAAAGTTAAATTGTTTGTGAGAGGAGATGTGAGTCTCACACTTAAAATTTTAAATTTAGTTTTGTAATTGAATGGTTCCCAATCACACCAATGAGTGTTTTATTAACTACAAACTATTTTATAAAATTTAAATATGAAAGAATTAAGTTTTAAATTTGAATATGAAGTTTGAATTATGTAATGAATATTTTACCAATTAATTATTATATTCTATTTATTCATGAATAAGGGAAAATATCTTTATCAATAAAATTAAATTTTTTAACATTAATTGGATCACTTATTAGCTTTTTCTCACGTGTAATTACTTATTATATTTCTGTTGAAAACGTAAGATTACATGTGACATTTAACAAACTCAAAGCCATGTGAAACGTAAGATTGTTTTGACTATAATCCAAATTAAACAAGTAAAAGGTAATGACGTCAGATCAATTTCAGTGTATGCTATTTTCTTTATAGATCGTCTTTTTGTAGAAAATATACAAACGTGAAGTAAACACACACGTAAGTATACGTATAAATATATTTTTGTGCAAATTTTAATTTTTTATTAGTAATAAATGACCATAGACGCACAGCATCTGCGGGCATGGTGGTTTCATATGCGAATATTAAGAAAAAAAAAAAACTTCCTTCGTCGTCCAAAATTACTTGGTGAATTTGAAGATTTCACATAAATTAAGTAAATAATTAGTCTGGCTTAATTTATTAGTTAAATGACCAAAAACTCACTTAAAATTGTGAATATAATTAATATTATTTTTGATAAATTAAATAAATATGTGACAAAAGTTGAAAAATAAGTAAATATTTTTTTGATAAGTATTTTGGGACAAGGGTTAGTAGTTATTCAGCAAGTAATTTGAGATGGTGAAAAAATATGCATAAAATAAATATGTTGAAATTAGGTTTTTAGTGGAAACTTTTATTTTAATTTTTGAAGAATTGAATTTTTCATAATAAAAAATGTGAGATTCAAATGAAATTAAAAATTCTATTGGAAAATTATTTGCCATAGTCCCTACCAAAGAAATATAGTCGTTTGTTGGATCCGTAACATTCGTTTTCACTGAACTACTGCATGTGGTTTCAGGTTTTGGAGTTGGCTATTTGGATCCCCACAGTTTTTTCTTTTTTTTTTTTTTTACCGTTTTGGCTCAATATGAATATTTTAAACATGTTTGGCTCTTGAAATTTTTTTCATTAACCATTTTAGTTATGAGATATTAATGTATAAAACTTTACTAAGTATTCAAAATTAGTAATTCTATATTGGTCATTTGATAACTTATATTTATTTTATAAATTATATATTTATTAATTACAATAAAATACGTGAAAAGAAAATATTACTTCATTACTTAGTAGATAATTAACTTTTTATATAAAATAAAAAAAAATTACGTACTTTTTTATATTTGATAGATATTTAACATAATAGGACGTTTGTTGGATTCATTTTCAGTATACAATTGCATGTGGTATCAGTTTTTTGATTGGGAAGTTGGCTATTTGGATCCTCAAAGTTTCTTTTTACCATTTGGCTCCTTATGAATATATTTGTAACATTTTTGGCTCTTGAAAATTTTTTCACTAACCATTTTGGTCATAAGATATCAACGTATAAAATTTTACTGAGTATCCAAAATGAGTAATTTTATATTGGTCACTTAGTAACTTATATTTATTCTATAAGTTATATATCTACCAATCACAATAAAGCATGTGGGAAGGAAAATATTACTTTATTACTTAGTGCGTAATTAATTTTTTATATGAGATAGAATTTTTCTTTTTACGTATTTTATTGTAATTGATAGATTCGTAACTTATAAAATGAATATAAATTACTAAATGACTAAGATTAAACTACTCATTCAAAACAGGCATATAGTGATTTTTAACGAAATCAAACATTTAAAGAAAGTATATTTAAGGATCTAATACTTAAAAGAAAACTTTAAAGATCAGGAAAGTTTAAAATATTTATGAGGGACCAATGCAAAAGGATAAAAATTTAAGGGACTAAAAAAGTTAAAAATATTCATAAGGAATCAAAATGATTAAAAAAAAACTTTAGAGACCAAAGTGATTAAAATCTATTTTTGGTATGTTTGGACTTGTCTTGATAAATAACCAAACAACATCAAAAAAATAAAAAAAAGACAAATAAACAAACGCTCAATTCACGGTGCTGCAAAAGGTTACCCAAAAGGCTAATAATGCGAACGCATTAGAAGCATCCTCGGAGATACGACCTATTGTAATGCGTTAACATGTATTTCTGGACCCCACCCCGGAACAAGGCAAAACTGATCAAAAACCCCTTGATATCCCACCTTCGAGGAAAAAAATAAATAAGGAAATAGGAAAGAAGGGGGAACAAGTCTGTAACCAAAGGTGGTGGTGTTGTCTGTAACTGTTGCTTGCTCTTGCGTTTAGGGCTCTAAGCAACTACTTCGAGATCGGCCGGTAGGCTTCGTTTTCTCTCTCAGTGTCGCAAATTTTGAATTCGGATTGAGTTGGAAAGTGTAGTTCCAGTTCCAGGTATTGGTACATAGTTCTTGATTTACATCTTCCTGTTATCGTTTTCCTTTTAGGTATCTTCTCCGATACTGGCAGTGGATAGTTGTTGTTTGTCATTCTTGAAATTATTTAACTTAGAAGGGGAATTGATTTAGTCTCGGGGCGAAATAAGCTTCCAGGAACTATTAGGGTTTAGGGTTTTGTGAATGTAGCCACCCTTTAACTTTGGTTGTTTTCAAACTGGTATTTTTCCGTGAAAAAATTTAATCATCTTAGAAAACTTTTTAATATGCCACTTCAATTTGGTTAATTTACGTAGATGTTCATGTGAATAACTTGGATGCTGCACTTGTATAGAAGGTGTATGACTTAGAATTTGGTTGGTCTTTATTTGTGTCTGGGAAGTGCACTATTACTTATGTATTCGCTGCATAAAGTTACGATCTTTCTTTACTTTTCCCTTGCATTTGTTGTGTCTTTAAGAGGAACGAATTTTTATTCTTTAGTTTGTTAAGTAAAGGGACAATAGATTAATCTTTGGAGGTGAATGAGAGAACCCAATGCTGCAGTTGTCCTACTCTTCAATCTACTTACTTAATGCTGTTGTCCAATAACATTCGACTTTCAAGCATATTACCATACACTTTTTCTTTGCAGTTTGATAATTGAATTGCTATCAACTGGTGAATCAGAAGGGCATAAGCAAATTATTCTTAACTTTTCCGATCTTTGTTATTAATGTGGGTGGTATAGTTCTTGGCCTTGGTTCTAATTTTTACTAAATCAAAATGTGAGACACTATGGATATCACCTGTTGTTAACAATGCAGTCCAGCTTCACACACAGACTGAATGTTATGACTTTTCAGTGAATTTTGTTAGGGTTTTCCAATTCTGCATGGTGCTTACTGTTGTCTGTTGAGCACACAACTCATTAATCATAGGAAACAAAACCACAAAGAAGATACCCTGAGGCATGGCTGGTTTTCGAAATTTGTTCTCTTTTTCCAGTGTCTCTGCATTTTTATTTTTATTTTTTGGAAGAGTACTCAGAGGGAAGGGTGTGCTCTCTCAATCACTTTTGACTATAAATCACAGTACGAAGCATACTGCAAAATCTTTTAACAACATCCAATATCTCTTTTGCCATACTGTGTATGTACATTAACATTAAGGTCATCATTTCATATCTGGTATATATAGGGATGACTGGGAAAAAGAATCCGCTTGTTTTCTTGGATGTGTCAATAGATGGGCGTCCTTCTGAAAAGATTGTTATCGAGGTTCTTCCTAATCTGGAACCTTATTCTTGTTTGATTTGGTTATTCAAGAATTCATCACTTCCATATTATCATTTCGTTCTTAATTGTGCAGTTATTTGCTGATGTTGTCCCAAGGACTGCCGAGAACTTTAGGGCACTCTGCACTGGTATGGTACTGCTAAAAATCTTGTTCAATTTTGTTAGGAAATCTTGTATGATATTTAGACAGGAATAGATGGAGAGATTAGTAAGAATCTTTTCATGGATGTTTTGTTGCTTTAGTAAGTATATTACCTTTTTTTTCTTTTTTATGTAAATCTCGTTGTTAACCAGCATGGCCTTTTCAAAATTGTTTCCCAAATTGATACAATTTTGGCCATCATTTTCTCTATTACTTGATGAATTTTTAGGTGAGAAGGGGATTGGAGCTTCAACAGGAAAACCTCTTCATTTCAAGGGCTCCATTTTCCATCGCATTATCAAAGGATTTATGGCACAGGTTTGTTTCAGTTTTTCTCGCAGATATATTGAAATTAAAGAAGATATGTCACATTGCTTTAGCCCAAGTTTTATAATGTTTTCATGCCCTTTCCAGACAGTATGGAGCAACTTAAGGTCGTTCTCTAAATGATTGTAATATTTGAACTATAGTAATACAGTGTATTCGCTCAAAAAAATTTTTTTTTGTTGGCGGGGGGGGGGGGGGTTAGTTGTGGCAGCTTTTCATCCAGTGATATCCTCTGGAGTTGAAATCTTCTGGTGGGCATGAGAATGATTTAACAGAATTTTTTCCTTTACTTTTTCTACCTTTCTAAAGGAAAACTAAGATGATTATTTGGTGATTTCATGTTTGATCTATTCTGTGCATCACTTGTAGGATAAATGATTATTTTAAGATTTATTATGTATTGTCCTCGTAAGATATAAATGGAGGTGTACCTTATCTGATAATGAAAAAGAATAAGCTTTTTCTTTTATGTTTTCTTTATCGTGTCAATTTCACTTTCATATAGATATAAACATATACATATACTTGTATTATGAGGTAATTTTCTAAATGTCCTGCAGACGTAATGTTTCATATTTTTCCTTCTCCTGCAGGGTGGTGATTTTTCAAAAGGAAATGGTATGGGCTTCTATCTTCTGGACCTCATAGTTTCAATTGATCCAGATGCTCTGTTAACTTCCATCCCATGCCCAGACTTGTAAGGCACGACATTTTAATGGTTTGCAGGCACTGGTGGAGAAAGTATATATGGAGGGAAATTTCAAGGTAGATGTTTATGCGTGTTAAACATCATTAAAATTCTTTGATTGTTTGTTGGTAGAAACATATCTGATTTTCTTCTTGTTTTAGATGAAAATTTCAAGCTGGATCACAGTGAGGCTGGACTGCTTTCTATGGCAAATAGTGGTCCAAACACAAATGGATCTCAGTTCTTCATAATCTTTAAGCGCCAACCTCATCTTGATGGGTAATTTATTAGTGATTAGTGATTGTGGCATTTAATATGCATCTCCAAGGAGCCCTCTTTGATATATTATTCATGCTAGTTTAGTTTCTCTTTGCGGAGAGTTAATTGTATTAGTTACAAACTAGTTCTCTTAACATGCAGGAAACATGTAGTTTTTGGTAAGGTTGTAAGGGGAATGGATTTCATTAGGAAAGTTGAGCAGGTTGGGACAGCTGATGGTAAACTTTCTGGCCTTGTGAAAATTATAGATTGTGGTGAGACTTCAGAGAGCAAAGTTCATGATGCAGTTGCAGCTCAGAGAGGTAATAGTGGAATACTGAAACCAAGAAACATATTTCATCTGGTTGAGCACGTTTCACTCATTCTTACCTTTTTTGGATGATGCCTTATCCAGGGAGGAAGAAAAAGTCAGAGAAATCTATTCCTTCTGATGACAATTCTGATGAACAAGTCAAACAAATCAGAGGAAAAAGCAAAACATCAGGCAAAGACAGGAGGAGAAAGAAAAAAATGAAATATTCTTCGTCTGATTCATACAGCTCTGATACAGATTCTGATTCTTATTCTTCAGAGACTGATTCGTATTCAGACTCTGATTCAGATTATGAATCAGACTCCAGTTCTTCAAGTTCTTCCAGCGACAGGAGGCATAGGAAGAGGAAGAGGTCGACAAAGAGAGGGAAGCGTCGGCATGGAGAGAGAAAACGGGACGGAAGAAAAGGAAGGAGACGAGTTAAACGGGATAAAAGAGTGAAGAGGAAATGGTAGAGGTCTTCTACTGCATGTTAACTATTTGTTCACGACTTCTTTGCTTGTTCTTTTCTCTTTAAGTAGTTTCCATATTATTTCAGGAGCTCAGAGAGTTCTAGTGGTTCAGAGAGTGATAGCAGCCGCGACAGTGGTAGCTCTGATGGAGAAAATGCAAAAGTTCTTAGGTCTCCGCACAGGAATGTCTCACATGTGAAGAATAGTAAGCTGAAATTGAGTCTCTGTGCCTTTTTCTCTTGCTGTTAGTTTTTTTCCTCAAGAAACTCTGGTTGATATGAGAAGGATACATGTATTTATAGTCGAATTATAATTGTGTAGAATAGATCTCGCGCATTTGGTTGTAAGTTACAAATTCTCTCTCTAATTCCAGGAGAATCTGTCACTGTCCAGCAGAAGGAAACCAAATTGAAACAGATAGAACGGCATTCATCTCAGGAAGAGGGTGAATTTCCTCAGAAGAATGAAGTTTTGAGGAATGGTAACAACAGGGATGCAAAAGCTAGCAAAACTACTAAGCAAGAGCCACATGATTCAGATGATTCGATGAAATCCAGGTTGTCAATTTCCACACTTGATTTTACTTGTTTTTGCAATTTTAGGATTATTTGTGGCATGGTAATTACCAAATTTTCCCATTCTCTCACTAAATGAGGTCTCTTCCAATTGGATGTAAAAGGAGTCCTACAAGACGGAGGCCAAAAAGCGGCCGTCAGAGTTCCAGCAAGAGCCCTAGTAGAGACCAGAGTCCGAGTGTTCAAAATGATGGTGGAACCCTTAAGACGCCCAGTCAAAAGGATAAAATTCCGGTGCCCATTGCATCTCAACCTTCAGCTTTAATAGAGGGCGAAGACTCCAGAAGTCAGCCTCCAGATGTAGGTAATAAGCGCATCAGAAAAGGTCGTGGCTTCACTGAACGCTACAAGTTTGTAAGACGTTATCGTACACCGTCTCCAGAGTGGCAAACGCAAAGGTCTCCCTACTACAGTGGAAGAGATAATCCAAGGGACCGTGAGAGGTGATGTTATCATGGTTATCTTGGACATAGATTAATAAAGGAGGCTGCGTATTCTGACCTGGGTGGATTATACCATTTTAGGTACCAAAACTACAGACGGTATTCTGATCACTCACCGCCACGGCGAAATAGAAGCCCACCCAGAGGCAGGAGCCCCCCAAGGTTCGTTTGCACTCATGCTTATTGCCTCTTGCCTCTTCCTTTTTCTCTCTCTTAATAAACCTTTTTAAACAATTTAATGTCATAGATAAAGAAGTTGAATCATACAAGCAAAGAGCATAGAGAGTACCCTACACTCTTTATGCCCTTTGCTTGTATGATTTATCTTGTTTTCTGAAATTCATTTTCCCTTTTTCCTTTTCACATAAATGTATTCTTGTCTCTCTGTTAGATACCATCGAAGGAGAACATCTCGCAGCCCCAGTGCTCCACGTGGTCGCGATAGGCGTTGGAGCAGGAGTCCAGTTTGCAGTCCTAGTCCGAGCAAATCAGGTAATGCAGTGAGTGACAGATTGAAATCACGTCTTGGGCCTCGAGTTGATGAGGAGCACTCGGGAAGGTTGACTTCAAACTCAAGAAGCCGTGCTTCGCCGCATCCCAGATCAGCTCACGATTCTCCAAGGAAGCGGAAAACGGCATCTCCATCGCCAAGTAGTTCCCGATCCAGCTCTCCTGTTGGCCACAGGGGATTGGTCTCATATGATGACGTCAGTCCTGTTGATGGCACGAACTAGATTTAGGTGCCTGTACAATTATGCTGCGGAAGGCACTGGATTAGCTTTCAATAAGCTCTGCCTTCTAAAATGTTGCATTTCTTTATACCATATTTTTGTAGCCCTTCTACTTCGATGCCAGTTTTAACATTTGATATTTTTTATTTCCGTTGGACTTGATATAATTCTGCATCTTCTTAGACACAAATTGATAAGATGTGTTGTTGATGTCTTGGCTTTGTTAGGAATAAATCGCAATCATTTCTATTTTGTGTGCCATTTAACTCAGATGCACGTTTCCCTCTGTATTTCTTTGGACGTTTTTATCTTTTTGGTGCGAATATGCTGCACCGTCCCGCTCTGGTTGGAAAGCTGCTTGACATGAGGAATTATAACAGCAGAAAGTTGTCCTACATCTCAATACAGGAAATGAAAAGCCTAGGCTTACTCTTTAGGACAAGGAAACTAATGGTTCGTTTGGGAGAAATTCTCACACCCTAAACCCAACAAAGAGGAAAAGGAACTTTCCTAGACAAATGCCAAACTTTACAAGAACATATTTTCTGCAGTTCCAGAGCATTGACGAGAGCTCAGTGGAACTCTTGCCAACAGGTTCTTTTAAATGAGAGAAGCAAGACAAGTAGAAGAGTCGTGAATTTAAATTGGCTGACCCTTCGGTACGATCTGATCTTTCAGCCACATGTAAATAGGAACCAAGACGAAGTATGTTGCTGCCAATGCACCGAGAATGAAGCGCGAAAAGAAGACAAAAGGATTTACAGGTTTTGATACATCTTCTGCCTTAGGACCAAGCTGCAACAAGAGAACATAACCACATAAATATGAACAGATTAACGAATGCGCAAATAGACCCTTAACCCAAAATGATAGGAGAAAATGCTTTTGTTATAATTCACAAGAGAAGCAAATATTCAGAGAAAGAATAAGATGAGCAAGAAACAAATGAAGAAAAGGCCTTTTGCAAGATTTACATGTCAAAATCAAGAAATCAATGACGCTGAAGCTGACTTAGTAACCTTAAACTCTCAAGAGTTATGCTTGATTCTCCAACCCCCCCTCTCTCTCTCTCTCTCTCTCTCTTTTGTTGGGGTTGGGGTTGTGGAGGAGAAGATAAATCAATCAATCAGAAATCTTACGTCCAGATTCATTACTTATAAGCTTAGTGCGTAATAAATTGGAACCAACTAAACGGATATCATAGTCCTGATCCATCAGATGATTTGTGGTTACATCCCTTGCAGAGGTGCCTTTGAATTACCTAAGGGAAAACTCCAAAAGTTTAATAAATCTGAGGTGACAAGTAGAAAAATTTTCAGTATTTTCAGTAAAATGGTCGGGTTGGGGAGATGATTGGATTTTCTCATCCACTAACTCTTTTGACCCCCATGCCACAGCTTTAACATTTGCTAGGGAGGAGATCAGCAATTGAACAGTTGTGCAATATTCAAAAATTTATTCATGCATGAAAGAAGAAAAGTTAAATGCATCCTTGGGTGTCTACTGATAACAAGTGAGGATTACCTGCAAAGGCGAGTCACCAGATGCAGGTTTTACACCTGTAACAGAGCATCCCATGATGAGACCATGTCGACGAACTCCGCGATACCATTTTGGGCCAATCCTTTTCAATTGGACATCCTTAAATCCTGCCTTTTCAAACCACTCAATATACTCTTCCTCCTTTGGAAAGAGCATCCACATGTCTGCAAAAAAGCGGGACAACCAAAATGTTGGATAAACAGGACCAATTATACAAGCCTTGCCTCCAAGTCTAAGAACCCTGTATGCTTCCTTGATTCCACGCTGTGGATCTGGCCAGTACTCAATACTAAGAAGAAGAGACACCCAGCAATTAGATAATTTATCAAGAAGAATCTCATTCTACATTTTTCAATGACAAACAGGAAAACCTTTAGTTACAACCAATTCCTGTTCCAGATATCTCTGTCTTCATTTCAAAATTCACAAGTATTCATCAAGAATTGATTCCAAATAAGATTTCAGTTTGCCTAGTTACTCTCAAAACAATCAGCTTGGCGTTCAAAAGATGCTAGTTACAGATTGGAGTTCACACAAAATGAGTTGAATATAGTCAAACAGATCTGCCTTGAAGTATAGAACCACAGATCAAGAACAGCCTAAATAGAAATGCAACTATAACAGGCAAGGTTGCTGAATTCGTTTAGTATCTACCTTTGGTTTACTTCATATTGTTGAGGGAGAACAATGCAAAGTACACAGTTGACAGACCCTATATAAGCTGGAATCCAGGATAGACCAAAAACTAAAGCCATTAGGTCTTGGTTTCACTGTTGATAATTTGATATTAGCTAGTCAATCTGTACAACTAATGCTGGAAGGGAACGAAGGCCTTCTTTAACATACCCATAAATCTTAATCATAGCTTAAGAAAATAACAGAAAGGAAGAGATCTCAAGAACAAAATGAAGAAAGTATAAAAAGCAAAAGGCAAAAGATTGATCAACGCATACCTCCCAGCAGATACGTATCTATCAGCATAATCGGTTCTGAAGGGAAGGTCCTCGGCATCGCCCTCAATTATCTTGCAATCCTTGAGGGGCTCCTTCTCCTTGGCTTTGGCAAGCTGATGAGGGGACTGATCAAGAATGGTAACATTCTTGGCGTCCACATGCTTGACTATACCCAAAGTAGAAAAACCCGTTCCTGCACCAACATCCACCACTCTCATATTCCTATTGCTGAGGTCAGCTGGTTCAAGTGCCTCATCCCTCATGTCTTCAGTCCAATGTCCAGGATTTATGACATGGTCGTACACAATTGATAGGAACCTATAGAACCAGAATGCCTCTTTCTTGTGCTGTATGAACCTCGGTTGTGAAGCTGGTCTAGAACCTGAAAGACTACATCTTGGAACAAGGGTTTTACTTCTGGCCTTGGAGTTTCCGGCACAAGATACTAAACCCAATTTGGGAAAGTGCTTTCCCTGTAAATCAGACCCAATCCAAACTGAGCTAGATGGAGCGATTCCTCTTATTAATGTGAGATTTTCAGCCCCATTAAGCATAGAAGCCGCCATAGAAATAAGCAAAAATACCCAAATCTCGGAAACAAAACTCACTAAATTGAAGGCTGCCCAGGAGAACCCCGAATGCAAGATTAGCTCTTCCTCTTCAAGAGAAGTGCAGCATAAATGACAGTGAGTGAGTGAGGTGAGGGAGAGAGAACTACTAAAAGACAAAAATCCTCTGTTTCTGATGTACCTTAACACCCACCACAGCTTCTGGAGGGTGACAAGGACAGGACGTCAGATTTTCATTTTAATTTTTTTTCTTTTATATGCTGCATTTTATTTTTATTTCTCTTTTTCTTTTTTTGAGGGGGCCAGTTCTTTTTCTTCTTGTAGTTTTTTGTTTTAAGAATGGTAAAAGAAAAGAAAAGGAGTTATGAATTGTTTAATTGAATAAAATAAAAAATTAAGGTTGATTTATAGTTTTTAGTTCAAAATACAATATTCACTTCTATTGTTGTTATTTTTTAAAAAAAGTTTTCACTTAGTGAGATGTCTAAATTGAATATCTATCTTATTAAATAAATATCTTTTATCAAATACTATTTCAAATATTTTTATAAATGATCTATTTAATTATATATAAATTTTTTTCATATATCATTAACTCTTTTAATTAATATATATATAGCTTCTACTAAAACTCAAAAAATTAAAAAAAATTTCACTTTGATTTGCAATCAAAGGCCTAGTTTACTTATAATCAAATTCTTTTCTCAAGTTTGTGTCAATAAAAATAGGCCTTTGTACTTTTCCATAAAAATAATAAAAAGAGCTAGGCCTTTGATTTTTGTGGTCCATATTGAATAGCTAGCTTTCTTTTAACCCCCAAAAAAAAAAAAAAAAACAAGAGTAGCTTAGCTTGGTCATCGACTCAAAAAAGAAAAAAAATAGAAGAAGAAACTAGACGTCAACTTGGTCGGTATAGTTCCGTTGCGTCCAGGCCACTAATTCCTTTGAGAAGTGTCCATTGCGGTGAAAAATTTCCCTTCTTTTTTAAAATAATTAAGGGACCACAAATAGTTGGTCTGCTATTGGGTCAATGTGACGAAGAGAAAATTTCATAATAGTTTAGTATGTAATTGTAATTACGAAAAATATTATACAAAGTACAATCAACACAATCTTAGAAATTATTATTCGAACTAAGTGAAAGATATCTGATCAATTATTTAAGTTAATTAAAAAAATACTGGAATATATATAAAAAAAGAAAAATCCAACCTATTCTATTTTTTCATTTTCGCTAGGCAAATCCCATAAAGATTAATTCCAGCCTGCTCTTGTTTTTTTCAACAATTTTCTTTTTACATTATTAGAAAGAATGGACAAATAAAAAGAGATTTGTATATTTCTAATGATCAGCTAACGTGAAATCTAAGGAGCATTCAACTCGGAATATTTCTATATCCTAAAGGGGCAGTTTCGTAATTATTGATTACATTAGAATATGTCCGTAAGGAATTGTGAATCAGCCCGCGAAAGAAGATTGATGATGTTTACCTCTCTATTCATTAGATTCCCAAGTCAATTTCCAGCATTGTTCAGTAGAGATTTTCCTTCGAAAGTATCAATAGCTGATCTGTAGGAATTTTGCTTCAGTTTTTCCTACGACAATTAGCCTGCTCTACGCTCTCAACCCTTGTTCTATCCGTCTTCATGAATTACGGACAATTCCAGCAATGAAGAAGCTGTATGCACCAGTTAGTTTCTTACACAAAAACGACCCAATACATACTCTTGCTTGATTCTGACAATTAATAAACAACAGCAAGATCCAAATTTGCAATTCTTCTTGTTTTCACCATCCCCATATGGATATGAGCTGAAACGCCTTCATTGTTGTCAATCAGTACTTGAAAATCAAAATCAGCGCACGCTCAAGAAGCAATATCAGCCTGTAGCCTGATCAAATGGATAACTTACCTAAAAATCTCCATTATGACGATGCAAATCCCCCTTGGATGAACAAAGGCGATAACGCATGGCAGCTTACGGCAGCAACAATGGTAGGCCTACAAAGCGTTCCTGGCCTTGTCATCCTCTACGGCAGCATTGTCAAGAAAAAGTGGGCTCTAAACTCTGCTTTCATGGCCCTTTATGCCTTTGCTGCTGTCCTTGTATGTTGGGTCGGATGGGGCTATCAACTCTCCTTTGGCAGTAGCTTCTTACCGTTCCTCGGGAAGCCTGATATGGCATTGGATCAAAAGTTCCTACTTAAAAAAGCTTTTATTGGTAACTTTCCAATGGCAACCATGGTTTACTTTCAATTCGTTTTTGCAGCAATTACGTTGATTTTGATCGGTGGTGCGTTGCTGGGAAGAGTGAATTTCACTGCCTGGATGTTGTTTGTTCCCCTCTGGCTCACTTTCTCTTACACAGTGGGTGCATACAGCATCTGGTGTCCTAACGGGTGGCTGTCCAAGATGGGACTTATTGATTACTCGGGAGGATTTGTGATTCATCTTTCTTCAGGAGTCGCTGGTTTCACCGCGGCATATTGGGTAATCGTGATCACAGCTCAAGCTTCGGTTGAGTCTTGATGTGTTTGATCAGTTGACGAAACAAACGTAAACTTGACATTGTGCAGGTTGGACCAAGGGCCACTAAGGACCGGGAAAGGTTCCCGCCAAACAACATCCTCTTAATGCTTGCGGGGGCCGGCTTGTTGTGGATGGGTTGGACGGGCTTCAATGGAGGAGATCCTTATTCTGCCAGCATAGATGCATCCTTGGCGGTCCTTAACACGCATATCTGCGCTGCCACAAGCTTGCTCACCTGGCTTCTCTTGGATGTTATTTTCTTTGAAAAGCCTTCTGTTATTGGTGCTACTCAAGGAATGATTACTGGCCTAGTCTGCATCACTCCTGCAGCAGGTGCAATTAAACTTTCTTCATTCAGCAGCAAGATCAAGAAAAAAACAAGCACGAAAAGGAAAAAATTACACTGTTTTCTGACAAGTATATACAGGGGTGGTGCAGGGTTGGGCAGCCATCTTGATGGGATTGATCTCCGGAAGCATTCCATGGTTCAGTATGATGGTTCTCCACAAGAAAATTCGGTTACTGAAGCAGGTGGATGACACCATGGCAATATTCCACACCCACGCCGTGGCGGGAAGTTTAGGCGGCATTCTTGTTGGAGTTTTTGCAAACCCCAGCTTGAGCAGAATTTTCTATCTGGTTGATAACTGGGAACGGTTCGTTGGTCTCGCTTACGGCTTTCAAAGTGGAAGGATCGTGGCAGGGTTGAGGCAGTTGTCAATTCAGCTATTAGGCATTGTGTTCATTGCTTCGTGGAATGTTCTTGTGACCAGTCTGATTTGCCTGTTGATCAGGCTTGTGGTTCCTCTAAGATTGGACGAGGAGCAGTTGAACGTTGGTGATGAAATGATTCATGGGGAGGTAGCTTATGCTCTCTGGGGAGATGGCGAGAAATGTTAGAAGTCGGTTCACAGAAGCGAAGTGAAAAAGGTGTTTTCAAAAATATTACAATAACAAGCCCAAATAAGTACCACAATACAGCTTTGCATGCCTTTTCTGGGCCTCAAGATGCCACTTTAAATAAATCTTGCAATTGTGGAAGATTCTCTGGCTTGTAGCAGAGGAGAAAGTTCTACCTCTTCACTCACAATAAAACTCTTCTCAAAATAAAAATGTAATCCTGTCCAAATATTGAAGTGACAAATTTTTATCTCCCCATAGACTTTCATAGTGAATGGTAAATAGAACACACGATAATATGTTGGAATCCGAATTAAGCTGTGGGCACCAAAACGAGTTGTATGCTAAGATCAAACATATGAGCAAACCAATGCATAATGCGTTATTGTCCATTATATTATCTATTACATTAATTAAATTACACTAAATAATATTTTTATGTTATAATTAGTCAGGTATAGTATAATTTAATTAATATATTAAATAATTATTAGAGAGTATGACTTGGGAAAAAACAAATAAAGGGGTTCTCTTCATGTCTAGCCGTCTCTCCTCTGTGGCCCTGGCCAGCACCTCATTGCTCAGCTACCAAAAGTGAGTGATGAGGCCGGCGAACAAAATTCATTGAGGCCGGGAGCAGGTCTGGAGGCCCTTTAATGCATTTATCAGCCCATTTGATGTATAGGGAGGCCTGATGAAGAAAAGATTGGGAGGTAAACTAGACCTTCAGCCCAAAGCCCTGCCCTTTTGATGGGTGGATTGGGCCAGTGGAATGTCCTTCTGGACTAAGCTGCAGCATTTTGGGACAAACCCATCACCATCTCATTAGTCGAAAATTTTCCTTTTCCACTCTGCAATTTTTGGGTTATTCCTAAATTCAACGAGGGGTCCTTTTCTCGTCTGTTTGTGGCTTTTTTACAATGGTTCTGAAAAGACCATTTCATGAATTAATATTATTTTTACTTTTAACGTAATAGCTTTTTGAAGTAATTCAACATAATAAATGGGAAAAGAAGAAAAGTAATCACCTTAAAATAATTATCATATCTTTTAGTACTAATAACGAACTACTATTTTAACCAACAACTGCACATTCAATGAAGCAGTGCTGATTCTCATAGGAATTTGAATTTTCTGTCCCACCCTCTGTCTCGTCTTTATATCATATGTTTCTGTTTCATCGTCTGTCCCGTTCTTTGAATCTGATATATTGGAGTATTGCTGGGACAAGCATGAAGTAAAATGTAGCTTCAATGTGTTCGGAAGAGTTTTTTGGCTGCCTCTGCAACATCTTTCTCCGATAAAACGCGCGCGGGGGAACCATTCAAGAAACTGGTCAAAGAGAGAAATATCCAAGCAAGGAGGAATCAATCGGAACTTGGAACGAGGACCGCAGTCCATTACTCTGTCCAGTACTTAAAAACATTGTTTGCAACATAACCATTAACCAATCACGGTGGCTCCAACTTGGAGACGTTTATACTACTCCCCCATCTGGTTTGTTCGAGGAGGAGGCTGCATTGGTCTTTGTAGCTCACTGAAATAAAAGAAGACGACAAAGGGAATGTAAACCTAGGCAAGTTTATGGGATGGATTAATTAATTTGTATTAGTTGTATTAATATTTTGACGTACTGTTTATATATTTAGATTGGGTTCTATTGCGAAACTTAGTATAAATTTTTTTTGCTTTTAAATTCTCTTATCCCTTTTATAAACAATTTATTTTTATAAATCTAAGATATAAAAATTTTAAATTCAAAAACACCTTAAATAGTGGTCGAGAGTTATTTTTTCCTATAATGATACATATACTATTCCTATAAAATAACTGAACATTCCGTTAAGATAACAAATGATGATGTCATTTGAATTATAAGCATTCAGAACGTAAAGAATTAGCAATTGCATGTTCTTCACCAAGTTGAGTGCTAAAGTGCATGCACATCCGGAACAAATTTCATAGAGAACACAAAAGATGCAATTAAGTTATCAGTGCAGTTGCATTACGCCAAGATTTAGGAGTACTCATATGGAGTATTGTAGTATTCATATTCAACCATTAATGGCACCAGAGATTACTTTCTCCAAGGTTTTCCTGAATCATATATTTGAGTATTCCATCAATGGCACAACAGAATACTGTTCATTTGCACTTTTTTTTTTTGGTGGTACGAAGTGCATAATTGAGAGTCCAGAGAGAGAGAGAGAGAGGGAGTGGAGGCCTACAGTAGTAAGGTGTGCATGTGAAGCGAGCGTGAGGCAATGAGAAGCCCATCGCTTTTGGCAGCTGCGATCGATGCGCTTCCCGAGCAAAGTGGAATGCAAACCTCTGCATCTAAACGCTACTACTGCTGCGTAGAAACCTGCAAAACCTAAAACACCCTTACGGCCGCTACCATCTTTTACCATCACTTTCACACTTTAATTTGTCCTCTTTAGCCCATAGTAATAAAATTAACTGGAAACTCATCACCTATCCTAGGAGAATGTACCCTTCCAAAAGGGATAATCATCAATGTTGTTCTTTCTCACAAGTCTTGAGAGTATATGTGACCCCAGAAACACTTGGCATTGGTAAGCGATAAAGATAAGAGAAGATGATGAGGCAGACCAAGGGAAAAGGGCATTTAGAGATGGCTTAAAGCGAATTCACGTGATAAGGAAGGAGCAAGATCTAGCAAAAAGACGTTGTCTATATCATGTGCAGTTCACAGGGTTTTAGCTCCATTGCTTCTTTTCTTTTTTTCTTTTTTTGTTAGTTTGTAGGTAAAAATCGATATCATGTGCATGTTACTATGTTAGGTGACTCTGCTTTTAGATATTTGTGACTTTCTGACTCTTGTTTAGGCTTGAGTGACACTTATACCTTCGGTTGATTGGCTGAGAATAGAGGTGACTTCTTTTTTTCCCTTTTTTCTGAGTAAGAGAGGTGAATTCTGCTTATATAATATTGTTATCACTTTCGTGATATGCTTTAGACCGTTATAGGATTACATTATCCCCATAATCACTCGACAAGAGAGATGAATATCACATGGGTTGGGCTGTAAGGTTTCGATTTTCTATTGATTCGGAGTTGCCGCGCAGTACAAGTTCTTGAGTGATTTGCCCTCAAATGTCCATCTTCCTCAATAGGCCAATTTTGGGTCTTTGCATCCAATTTTGAAGTGTTAGGTAATTTGGGTGTCAAGTGGTTGGCGAAATTATTTGAATTGGGTTTATATTTTGAGAATGTTTACCTTAAAAATTGTAAAAGTAAATTATTTATGAAAATATATATATAATTCAAATTGTATTTTTTGAAAATGAAAAAAATCCAAATACACAAATATTTGAACTCGGCAAAAACTATTCCAAACGAAACAAGTAGATCTACACAAACGCATGTGCATACGGATTTGAATGCCTTTTTTGGGTACATCCCAAGCAGAAATATTCAAGAATTAGTATTTTGTTCAAAGCAGTCCCCTAACAGACCCAGTTGTCTGGATGCAAGAAAGAAGAAGACACATGGGCGGAATTGGTTTATAAGAATAGAAGAAGATCCAACAACCAAGTCTTGACTGAGGTGAAGTGCTGAAAGTGGTCCAACTAAAGAATCAGAATCCCCCATCTCTTCATGATTGATTCAGCATTCCCAATCCAGTTCAATCCAATCAACCATTAGTGCAATAAAATATACCAGAAGAAAGAGGGGATCCTCTTCTCTTAGCAGATGGGGAACATTTTTCCTGCATCCGAAACAAGTATATAATAGTAGTAGCTGTCTGCAAACCTAGAAAAACCCATTTTTTTGCAACTTTAACAGTATGAATTAGGAAACATCTGGTCTATCCCACTCAAGTCTAGGGTAATCAAAGCAAATAAACAACACAATTACTTTACGTGGCATAGGACAAGGATTGGAGAGGATAGGGGTGATTATTGAAGGGATTGGATGCAGAGAATGTGAAATCCAGTCAGGACAAACAAAGTAAAGGAATGTGAAAAAAAAAAAGGGGGTCGGTGAGGGAACATGCTCAAATTCCTCTTCTACTTGGAAGAAAGAGCTCCATATATTCCACCCACGTTCAAATGACCGGGACACTAAGGACTTACAATTGTGAATTTCATGTTTGGAAACCCTTTTTTCCACTTTGTTTTTTGGTTGATCTATTGCAAAAAAGAACTCAAATAGGACACTATTATCTTAAGTAGCTCTTGGAACTTATGAGAAAGAGAAATCACGAATTATATATATCAACGCAAGAATCATGAGATATTATCCTTTTATTGATTGTTTTATTATATATATCAACTTAGGCTTAGCTTCATCTGGATTGTATTTTGTTTGGATAAAATAGTAATTAATTCTCATATTTTATTTTATAAAAAATTATTTTTACGAAATTTAAAATAAAAAAAAATTAAATTTAATCACAATTTTCTGAAATTTGTACAAAAAGAAAGTAAGAGAAATAGAGAAAGATTGTCGGATATGGACATTTGGATAGAAGATAGAAAAGCAATAGTAAAAATTAGAGAGTATAGGCATGCTTTTCCATTTAATAATTAGCATAAAACATTATGCATTTTTGAAAAAAAAAAATTTATAGGCTGTTATAGGAGCATGAAAGAACAATCCTACCTAATAGCTGTTAAGGCAACTAGCGTAGGAGGAGTAGCAGAATTTAAAGGTCGAAACCAATGCCCAATTCAAAAAAAAAAAAGAAAAAAAGAAAAAACAACAAACAAATCCAGTTAGCATGTGGTTCATGTATATTTTATTTTTTAAAATAATAATATATAGTAATATCTCTAGAAAATCATGATAATTGATCTTATATACGTATTTATTGCTGTAAATTTTGATATATTGCGAAGAATTCTCTTAAGTATGTGAATTTTAATGGAAAGTAATTATTATCATTTATTTTCATATCTAAGAAAGATAAGGAATACGTTAAAAAATAATTATTGTGTCATAATTATTTTATTTTAAATAATTTATTTTTATAAAATTTAATATAAAAAATTTTAAATCTAAACTCGATAGATTAGTAGACATTAAGGCATTGGAAACTTAACTACCAATGGGAAACCACATTGAGACCAAGATTCACTCCTATTCTTAAACTACTCCTTACTCTTTTTTTGTAGCTCATAAGTCAACAGTGTGCATCTCAGTTCGTCAAGGAATGTTAAGGTTTTCCTCATCCACAAAAGCGAGAGGACACAGCAGAGAACAACTAAATAATTCCTCGCTGAAATGTTCAAAAGAAAAGCGAAAGGACTTCCCGGTGTTGACTCAATCATTCATGCCAGTGGAGATTCGGTTCTCATCTCAACTTCTGCATCCGTCCGTCTTCTGTTTCTCTTTTTTTTTTTTTTTTCTTTTGCTAATTCCGTCTTCTGTTTGTCTCTTCGCAAACTTTCTGTTTTCTCAATCAACAAGACTAGCAAGAAACTAAAGTGAATTTGGATCCACTCGATTTTAGAAAAAAACCACATAAATATTTCAGTATCTTCCTATTTTGAACTTCTTTTGTGAATATTTTTTATTTCATCAAAGTGCCTTAACAAATAATCTCATGTTTTTTTAATATATAACAGATTTTCCTTTTACAATAAAATTAAAATTTTAGTAAATTTTATAAAAAAATCGATAAATATTTATATATTTTTATTTAAAATAATTAATTAGTGCGTTAAATTAAAATTAATATTTTAAACGACTGATTAAAAATTAATAATTTTTTTAAATAAAAATATGTAAATAAATAATTAAAGACAAGGGATAAGAAATAAATATTTTATATAAAAATAGTATATACATTATAAAATGAATAAAAAATAAATATAAGATATATAGTTTTGAAAGGGAGGAAGTAATTATTAAACACTTGCTTGGGTTATTACTTACTGGAGATTCACAAAGGGGACAGGCGATTCACATGGTAGGCATTCATGATTTCAAACCACCTTTCGGGAAATAGGATTTCCTTGGCTTTTTTGGGCAAACAACGGGGCAAAATATGGTCAATCTCAGATAACTTACGGTCGTTCGGCTCTTTGTCCCATTAAGTACTTTTTTTTTCTTTTTTCTTTTTTTTTTTTTTTACATCTGTCATTTAAAAAATCAATCCTAAAATAAAATTACAATAAACAATCCGATAAACTTTAGAAGATGGGTTTATTATAGTTTTTTTTTTGGTTTTTTTAACGTATGTTTATTATAGTTGTCATAATATTTCCTGGTAGACTGAGGTTATTTGGAACCCACGTGTTGAAAGGGCGCGAGCCATGAGCATCTTCACTCTAGCCGAAACTGCAGTAAAAGGTTTATGGTTTATTACACTTTAGTATATTAAAGTAGTAGAGATATATTGTTGCGTGAGTATCATATCTTTTAAAACTATTAATTAAAGATTAAAATAATTTTATTACGTAATTTAAATTGTTAAAAAATATAAAAAGTATTTTCTACTCTTTATATTTTTTAGATTAATGCCAATTTAGTATCTCCAAGTTAAGAATCTTTATTAATTGAGTATAATATCTTTTAAAAGTATCAATTAATAGATAATTTTTAATGATTTTTAAATAATTTGATCAAAAATACTTAAATAACTATTTTACCTTTTAAATAAAAATTAAAATTCTAATTTTATACTTTTACTCAACTAATTAATAAAAAATTTTAATTTAATTTTTGAAAATAATTTATTAACTTCTTTCCTCAGTACTTTATCTTCTATTTTGCCTTAATTTAATATTCTATTTTGATTCGACAAAAGTATTTAGAATTCTTTTTTGATTTTTCTTTTCATATTAAATCAACTAGATGAATTTTAAAAATTAATTAAAAATATGTTTATTTTATGAAAGTAAATATTTACTTTAGAAAAATAAAGCAGGTAATATTGCACAGAATTAGTTGAACAAAACAAAAAGTTTAAAATGTGTGCATTTTATACGAAAAGGATTGTTTAGCAATAACACAGATAACCTATTTATAAAGTATAGTGTTATACATTCTTTATCAGAAAATTATAGTTTGACAGGTTGTATAATTTAGTTAGCGAAATTGTTAGTACTATTAAACAAGTAATTTTGGATCGGGTATTTGTTACTGGATTTTTTTTTTTTGAGAATATGTCTTCTCTAGATTTACGCATAATACTTCCTCCATCATAAAATATTAACTCTATTTATTTTTCTTATTTATCTCATAATATTTGTTTTACTTATAATATTAATAAAAATTTTATGAAAATTTTTTCTTCCTAACCCTCTTTAACTGCTACATACTCAAAATTTCAAGTGCTCTAATTAATAAATCATAACTAAAGTCAAAATAAACTTAAATTTTTTATTTTGAATATTATTAAAATTTTAATCTATATAAAAATAATAAATTATACTGGTATTTTACAATAGAGGGTGTGGTAACAATATACGTGTCTTTAAAAACAGAGAGGATTATTAGAAAGACAATACTCCTCCAATTCCCTTTTGAGTTGAATTCGTATCCCCTCCTCCGATCTCCTTTTAAGTTAAATTTTAGAGTAATTTAAGATGTATTTAAATTGAGTTTCATCTCAAAATTTAATGTAATGTTTTCATTTTAGGTCTTAGGGCATGCTTGGATTAGTTTTGTAACAAAAAATTAGAAATTTTTTATGTTTTAATTTTGAGTCTCAATTCTTCTCTCACAAACAATTTACTTTTATGATTTTTAATATAAATTAACTACAAAAAACCAATTTAATATCATTTTAACTTTTTTTATAAATAATTCACTCTTATAAAAATTAAAATAAAAAAATTAAACTCAAACTCTATTATATCTTATTCTTAATACTATAAAACTTTTTATCAAATAGAAAGTTTTGAAATAAATTCATATCCCCCCTTCCTTCCTCCCTATAAGAAAACAAATAAGTCAAAGGAAGGGTTTGGCCCTCAACCCAAAGGTTGAGGGTTCAAATCTCATTGGAGGCATCAAAGTCCGGCCGGGCACATGCAAATTGGTAAAACAATCAAGGTACTCCCGCTGCCGGGCACATGCGAGCTGGTAAAATAATCAAGGTACTCTCGCTGCCAGCGGCAAGGTAGAGGCTCGACTTCTACTGGGAACCTGAGAGCTATATTTGATGGGGATATAGTGAAACAATCAGTTTGGAGCGGGTCTATTATGCGCAATAATATACAGAGACCTTGGGAACCTAAAATCCAATTCGTGCACATTTACAATTTACATACTCCATAACTTAGAGGTAAGTAGTATACAGAGACCTTGGGAACCTAGAATCTAATTTTTGCACATCTACAATTTACATACTCCATAACTTAGAGGTAAAAGTTATAGGGTTCAGAAATAGTTAGACTTAATTTAAAAATCTGAATTATTAAAAAAAAAACAAATAAAGTAGGACTAAAGCACATTATGAGCAAAGTTCTCCATAGATCATATCCTAGATTTTCAGTTTCAAATTTAATCAAAAAGAAAGAAAAAAGAAAAGTTACAGTAGGAGTATATAGTTTGTTTTTACCCTCTTTGGTAAGTGGGGGTAGCGGAAATCAAGGTCTCCGTTCAAACTTTCGCAACTCAAGGACTTTATTGTGCTGACACGTAGAACATTAGCGACACGGACGTTAACCTGCACCTGCGGGCTTCTGACGTCTTCTGAGGTAAAAATCCTCAAATATTACCCACCAACGCAAAATCCCATAATTTCATTTCACCACAACCGTTGGTCTTGTGGATAAAAGCGTCATTTTAGCAATTTGTTGACGTTGTCCAGCCCTCCCCTTCTCTCTCCCCCACCCCCCACTATCTCCGTTCACCCTTTAAAAGAGCAGAAAGCGGGAGTTGCCGATAAAGCGAAAGTTCATATATTCTCCTTGAAAGAGAAACAGACAGACCCATCCAGAGAGAGAGAGAGAGAGAGAGAGAGGGGTTCAATCCAAAATGTGATGCTAAAGTGGGTAAAAATAAAGAGTGAAGCTTAGAGACCGGACCGGAGAGCTCATAGGCAGTGTCACAGGAAAGGATGGAGACTAAAATGACGACGGTGACGGCGCAAGATCAGAACATTGAAAGGCAGATGGGTTGTATGGCTGGTTTCTTTCAACTCTTCGATCGCCACCAGATTCTCACCGGAAAACGGCTCTACTGCACCAAGCGTCTCCCTCCTACCAAGGTAGTAACATTTGAGATGCAGCAGCTATTTCTATTCTTAGGACCACTGAAAATTACTAGTAGCAGTAGACTAAGGTTATCCAGTGCTCCTGATTTCTTTTTATTTTTCTCCGTGTAGTCTCAGGTTGCTGATGCCGAGCGGGTCTCGGAGAAATCTACCCCGGCCGTTTCAGGTGAATTGGGGAAGCCGCAACCGGTAAAGCCACCGGCGACTCCAAGTCCAGAGCGACCTAAACAGTTTTTGACACCGGAGCTACGATCACCTGAAGTTCCGCCTTCTAAATCACCTCTTCCTCTTCAGATATTCGAATTGAAGGAAGGGACAAGGACATCGTGGAAGTTCTGCAAAGAAGCTCCGAGGCTCTCATTGGACAGCAGAGCCACAGTTGACGCCAAAGGAAGTCTTCATCCTAGAGAGATCCGAACGAACGCTTCCATCCTAACAGCTAACAGGTGCGATAATGCCGGCGATGGTGATGACAAGCAGCGACGATCAACCAGCGTCATTGCAAGGCTCATGGGACTTGAGCCACTGCCCGAGTCGGAATCTGAGCCCGTTAAAAGCGCTGAACTAAGAAGATCCGCATCCGAGTCAAGAGTTTCCCGAGATTTATTTCAGTATCGGCTCATAGACAATAACAACTTTCAGTTAAAGCGGCCTAATCAATCATACACTAGTGGTGCAGAAAACGATATTGAACAGAAAGGCTCCTATTCCAATATCAGGCCTGTTGATGCAATGGACTCCTTCAGAAAAGGCAATGCCAAGTCTGAGCAACCAAAGTCATTTAACAGAGGCTATGGCTCCCCGCCCTGGAAATCACAGCAACATCGGAGGAGCTTTTTTGAAACGGCAGATGTTTTTCCAGAGCCGAAGCAGACATTGTCTTTGTATGGAGGCATTGAGAGGCGGCTGAAGGTGAGAGGAATTGATGAACCCTCCAAGGATCTAGAAACACTGAAACAAATCCTCGAGGCTCTCCAACTCAAGGGACTATTGCATTCCAAGAGGTCCTCAGAGCAGCGAAACTTCGTCTACGATCGGAGTTTCTCGTCCGACGAATCACCTATTGTGGTCATGAAACCTTCGAAGTCACCGTTAAGTCGGAGATTGGGGGTTGATTCTCCTCCTTCAACGTCTGCAGTTCGACGGAATCTTAATCTCGCTGGCGAAAATCCGCCGTCAGCTAGTCCCCGTCGGGAGAGGCCGGTGCTTGACCGAAACGTTAGAAGTCCTACTAGAGGACGGAGCTCAAGTTTGCCAACTCGGACTGACAGCAATCCTAGGCGGTCGAATAATTCGATTGTAAAGCCAAAGCCATTGAGCGTCGACACGCAAAAGCGAGTCCATGAGTCAATGGAAAACCGAAGAGTGTCGCCGGTGCAGTCGCCGAAACTCAGCTCAAGGAGAATAGGATCTCCAGCAGATCAATCCGTCACAAACCGTTCACCAAGAAACAGAAGATCAAATGCCGGTGAGCTATGTCAGAAAGAGAAGATGACAACCCTCGTCACGGAGGACGAGTCATCTTCCATTACTGAAAGCACGATCAGCACACCTTCTCAGACGGATACAGAGGTACTTCTTAAAACAACATTAATTTCTAGGCATCATTCATTTTCTACTATTACTGTCAGTTCATTGATCAAAATTTATTCCTGAAAACCATTAGTAGTACCATATGATGTGATGTTTTAATCCGTTTCCTTACTTCACATTTGCAGAGATCGAGAATGGAGGATTACAAAGAAGGGAAGAGTCTATTGGAGAGGTGTGATAAGCTGCTCCACAGCATTGCAGAGATGACCGCAGCAAACGATATGCAACCGAGTCCAGTGTCGGTTCTGGACTCGTCGTTTTACAGGGAGGACGACTCCTCGTCCCCATCGCCTGTCATGAAGCGCAGCATTGATTTCAAAGGTACGCACCTAATCACCAATCCCGCCATTATTATTATTATTATTATTTTCTTTCTTTTGGACAATCCAATCCCAGCGTTTATAAGCAATAAACTGTCTTCCAACTTACCGGTCTACTATCATTGGAGTAGTATATTATAGATCGTCATGTTTGACTCCGTAGGTTATACTATTAGCTGTACCATACTTTATGTTTCAGATGACGTCTGAATAACTACTCACTAATGCCCTGCTTTGAATCAACCATTCTTTGTCTAATTCTGCTAGTTGCTTTGGTTCTGATTACTAATTATT
This sequence comes from Rauvolfia tetraphylla, assembly GCA_030512225.1. Lineage (NCBI taxonomy): Eukaryota > Viridiplantae > Streptophyta > Magnoliopsida > Gentianales > Apocynaceae > Rauvolfia > Rauvolfia tetraphylla. The sequence continues at coordinate 952,889 of JAJQKT010000037.1, forward strand.
AGTATTAATTCCATATTTTTCTGACTGTGTTATTAGTATTATTAGATCGCCATGCTATTAGTTTTCTAGCCAAATCATTCTAGACATTAATTTTTTATTTTAAATTTAAATTTTACACACTAATTAAAAAATTTTAAATAGAAATATTTTAGATATTTATTAAAAATTTTATATAATTTATTAAAATTTTAATTTTTAATAAAAGAAAAATAAATTATATATTTTAAAACGGGACGAGTATTTCGGACTGAATGCCGTTGGAGGGGGGCGGCTGGACAGAGAGAAAAAAGGGCATCGGGAGATGTTATGGCATTGGTGTGCGAGAGAGACGTGGGGAGGGATAGGAGGCAGTGGTATTCCCCATCCACCCTCCATAACAAATGACGAACACATTTAGGACCAAAAAAGGGGAAAATAAAAAAGACTAACACATTGAGGGTATATTTCTCGATTTGAAATTTAATATTATAAAATTTTATATTTTGGAGTCACATATATTTTTAATAAATAATTTAAATATTATAAAATTTTTAAATAAAAATTTTAAACTTAAATTTGAAACATTTGGATCCTGTAAGCATTCGTTTAATAACTTATCTAACTCATAATGTAATAATATTAAAGAGTAGTAAATTTATTGCGACTCAAAAAAGAAATTGACCAAAAGCGGAGGATACTTATATTGTGACTTCGAAGTTTGAAAGGTTTTAAAGCAAAAATTGGAAGGCATTGGAGCAGTGACTTGTTCATCTGTATTTTTGTAGGAAATGGAAACTCCCGTTCTGGCGGTCAAATAAGTTGGTCTCCAAATGTGTATTTTGGAATGGCTTTGACCACTAGCGTTTAAGTGGCCCTCCACATCTTGCTGTTTCCCTGTCACTTTTAGTATAAAGCTCAAATATTATTCACGAATCCATATCTGCCGCACTTATTGAATCAGATTTTGTGTTTGAGATTTTCTTAATTACTAACAAGGACAGCATGTACAAGATGGTAGTAACTACTACTATTCACCTGTTGCATGGCTTTTCATAAAAGATTAGAGGAGAAATTCTCAATGAAATCTTGCTATCAACTCCAGTGTAGTGGAAACTTTTGCTCACCCATCCTACCATGCAGATCACTCCCGTGAATTCGAAGACGAGATATGGAGCACCATGGTTACCTTTGCACCACCAAAACTAGAAGAGATCTCCCGCGACTGTGATTTTGAATACATCTCAGAGATTCTCAGCGCTTCTCACTACCTCCCCGAAGATTCGGATATCTTTCCGTTACTGGAGAAGCAGCAATATCTCAAGGGAAAGGACACCTCCAGAGCCTCCACGTTGCAAAGGAAACTCATCTTTGACATTATCACAGATATCCTTGAACGGAACAGGCAACTGCCCCCGTGGAAGGCCATTTCGTGGACAGATTCTGCGATTACCGCCAATACCTCAGTACAAAAGATTTGGTCCGAGTTTCAGAAAATCAGAGAGCGAGACGCTGCGGATGACTTGTTTGAAATCATTTGTGGAGTTCTTAGAAAGGATTTAGCTGGAGACGCCATCAACGGGTGGGAAGAATGTCCTGTGGAGTTGTCGGAGGCGGTGCTGGACCTTGAACGGCTGATATTCAAGGATTTAATATGCGAAACAATCCGAGATCTCGCGGCACTGGCCTGCAAAAGCGCGGTTGCGTTGGCGCCTCGTAGGAAGTTAGTTTTCTAAAAGAGTTCGGCACAAAGGACGCCCCCGTTATTTTTCGCGCGCTTTCTCGTGTCTGTTGAGTTTAATTTAGTTATTTTTTGGCCACGTTTGTGTGCTTTCTACGTGTAATTCTTCATCAGAGATGCCGGGGGAAGAGAAAAAGCAAAAAGAGCTAATTTCTAACGGTCACCTTTGCCAGCTGTAAAAGGACAAAAAGTGTCGATAGTGGCCTTTTTACTTTCTCTGCACAGGTGCATGTGCAAGGTTAACAGGCAGAAATAATTGTTTGTCTTGTGATTTACTCACTAATAATATTTCACCTTTTATTTGTTAAAAAATCATAAAAACTTAAAAACTAAGGAAGTAGATAAATTAGAGTTTAAAAGATCATTTATCCGTACAAGATAGTCAATTATTTTTAAATTTAATAAATAAAAATAAATTAAAAAATACTGGTACTACCCAGACTGGAAAAAGGTATTAGGACTTATATTGGGACTATATAAAACGTAAACTGGTGGTGTCTAATGACTAGTCATAATTATCTCCAAATTTCTCTAGTCCACGAGAATGATTGCTGGGATAATCCTTTACAAGTAACGAAATTTGAGCTCTGAAAATGATGGCTTAGGAGGAGGGTGTCGCACTCCCCAAGTCCCCAAGCCCTCCGCATGCCGGTAACATTAGGATGTTATCATCATAACCATTCATGTTTGGGGCCTCACTAGGCAATAGCTCCCTTTGCTCTGTCATTGTTGGCACTCTCGCCGTGTCTAACTGGGACTTGAACCGAGTGGCAGTCATTCACTCAAGTCTCATCTCACTTGAACCGAATGAAAGTTGGGTTGATTTTCCTTATGGCTCATTCTTCGGAGAATGCCCTTCAGTTACAAAAACCAAAGCCATTTCTTTGCTTGGTTGCGGCTCTCAAAGCGATGCTGCCATTTTCCTACCGCAGATCTTTGTTCATAATGAACTGTCAGAGATCAAATCCGTGGATTCAATGAAGACTGTGTATTGGCACCATCTGCGGTTGGCTCTCTCTCTCTCTCGTCGCTCAGCCGCAGGGAGTATTTACTCTCAAATAATGGACCTGAAAAAGTGAAACTTTTGCTGTCCTCTCCAAGAAGTTGGTTTTAGTACGGGGAAGTAGGATTCTGTACTACGTGAACCCGCCATCAGCCTCTGCTTCCCACCGTCTAACAAGTTTCAGCTCACGAATCTAATGTGTATAGCCGCGCGGTCACTTCCAGAAACACCACCATGTGCTCCCTCTTAACGTTCCATACAATTTTAGCTCAGCTCTTCACTTTTCGGTTCAGAGGTAATTACTCTTGGGAGTCCTTGCTATGATCCACCAAAACAAGTACACACTCAAGTCATCAAACTGAGGTGGAATTACGCTTTAGCTATGGACATATCAATCCTGTACTTCTTCAAATATTAATTCTATTTTTTATTCATAATATCTGTTCTAATTATCATTTTTAAAAAAATTAACAGAGAAAAAATTAGAAAACTGAAAAAAAAAAAAGGCACTTGAGGATTAGCGCCACTCACCATTTTTTTTGTTTTTATTTATTTTTTATTTTTTGGTCAAAGGTACAAGTTTTTGTTTTCTTTTTTTTATTCTCTAGCTTTTTCTTTTTTTTACTAATGCAAGAAGGTTTTATTTATTTATTTTTAAATTTTTAGTTATTATTTTTTAATTTATCAAAAGCTGTCATGCATTAGCATTAGTAAAACTATTCTATATTTAACAATTTTCTATCAAGAGAAATTTAATAATTTTTAAATTTTTCCCTATTTAATTATTATCTATTCTAAATTCTAAGTACTTTAATTGATAATTAAACTGTAAAGTGTATTTAATATTGAGAAAATATCACCTAAGACTTTGTGTTTTAACTTTCATAGATTTCAATAAAATTTTAATCTATATTAAAATGACTAATGGAGATGATATTTCGAAACAAAGAAAAAATTATCATCCTTTAGAATTTTACAAAAATTAAGAAACTCATCAAATTAATCTGAAAATGAGTCAAAAGATCAACTTAATTATCTTGAAATTGAAATCTAATTAATGCAGTGCTTCTGGGATACTTAATTAAGTTAAAGATAAAATTGCGAAAAAAATATAATAAATGCCTTTGTAATCTCATAAAAGTACAGATAACCGTAAATAAGAAAAAAAAAAGAAAAAGCATCAAATGAGAGAGCAACTCAATTGGCTACGGATTTTCTTCATTTGATTCGCATTCTTTCCTCCGCGGTGTATCAAAAAGTTCGGATACGCAGTCGTAGAAGTTGTTTTTTTTTTTTTTTTTTTTTTGCTAAATAAGAGTCGCTGAAGTTGGACTAAATGAGGTGGATTGAGTGCGAAGAGAGTTTTGTCAGCTGTCTGTTAGGCGTCCCCCACGGGAAGCGGACTCCAGCCATGACCTTTTTCTTTTGCTTACTGCAACTATGGCCCTTGGGCCTGTGTATGGCCCCGTGTGTGACCCATGCCATCTACTCCACCCCTTTTTCTTGGCCCCAAAGCAAACCTCACCCTTTTCTTCCTCCAACACCCGCCCAAGCACCCACAGAAACGCCTGATGGCGCTGAATAGACTTGTGCAGGCTCAGCTAACTGACGTTTGAGCGCTTTCATTTCTCTCTCAAACGTTCAGGGCAATGCAAAGTTTGGGCACAATCATTCCAAAAATCAGCACAAAATTTTTACTAAGCACTTGCCCCTTTTCTTATAAACAATTCACTTCTTCAAAAACAGCTTCCGATCTTGCCAACAAGCCGAGTAGGGTGGTGCTTTGTCAATCTGCAAGGGGAAAAGTCTTACAGAACCGATGCGAAACTGGACATGTGCACATGCTACTGCCAAGTACAAATTGTTGCGTTCAGCTGTGCTCGCATGGCATTGGACTTGAGAACTGGGAGGTACTGATCAGATGAGCAGTACAATGGTTTTTGGACAGAGTTAAATAGGAGAGTGAACTTATTGTGCAGAAATATGTGATGGGCGTCGTCCTCGTAGTTGCCTCCTAATTGGGACATTTGCCAGAGCACTGTGCGGACTCCATTATTAGCCCTTCAACTTGCTGTCTCCACTCGAGTGGAGGTGGAGCTACACATATGCTACAATCAAGTTTCCTCCTCTGCATAACTTTTTTGCACCATGAGACTTATTTGAATTTAATATCTTATATCAAATATGATTTTCTCTTTCTGTATTAAATTTAATTGTTCCTGTCTTTATTCTCCCTTTTCTCTCACTGTCTTTTCCACTCTCTACCATTTTGCTAAATCTATATTGCATAAATATTGAACAAATGGATTGCAATGAATAGACAGTAATAAGATCGAAATCGAAATCGAAGTCGAAAAATGATTCCAAAATTTGACAAAACTTACAAGATATAAATTTTCATATTTCTAAAGTAAGGTATGCTTTTAATTTTCATTTGCTCTTGACCTTGTTTTCTTTTTTTTTTTTGATAAATTTAATTTTTTACCCTTCTGATTGAATAAAAACTCTTTGTGGATTGTGTTCTTAGGATTGAAAATGACTTGTTCATACTAGGAAATGGAGAAATTTTGAGGATAAAAGCAACTAGTTCTATTGATTGTATTTTGGTGGTGAATGAATTAAGTGTTTTGTTTGATTTTAAATTTGAAAGAATAATTATTTAAGAAAATATGAATTGAAGACATAAGTGGTGGATTGCATTGTGTTGATTCCCATTATATTTGAAGGAACAATTTTGATGGTGAAGGATTTTTGTAGTGTATCTTTTTTTATTATTTTAAACAAACTCATATCTACTTTGACTTCTTCTCAAACGTTTGATTAATTATTTATTATAATTTTTTCTGTTGAATAATTAAAGTATCTGAATGTTTGAGAATAAGTGCTTTAAAATGAGTTCAAAAAAATTACAAGATTATTATTATGTAATAGCAAAAATCATTACAGAAGAAGTCAAAATTGATTTGAATTTTTCTAAAATAACCAAAAAAAAAAATACACCATCAAAGATTCAAAATCATTCCTTCAAGTAATGGGAATGAACACAATGTAATCCACTACAGTGTCTTCAATTCACATTATCTTAAATAATTATTCTCTCAAATTTGAAATCAACTCAAGCACTTAATCCATGCACCACTAAATAAAGTCAAGAGAAGAGATTGTTTTCATCTTTAAAATTTCTTCATCTCCCAAGATCAACAAGTCATTTTCAAACTTGCAAACGCTTCCTATAACTAGTTTTTATTCAATTAAAAAGGTGAAAAACTAAATTTACCAACAACCAAAAAAAGAAAGGTCAAGACTAAATGAAAACCACAAACATACCTTACTTTTAAAATATAAAAATTTATATCTTGTAATTCTCTGTCAAGTTTTGATATCACTCTTCGACTTCGATTTCGACCTTATTACTGTCTATCTATTTCAATTCATTTGTCCAATATTTTTGTAATATAGATTTAGAAAAATGATAGAGAAAAATAAATGAGAGAGAAAAAAGAATGAAGAGAGAGACAATCAGATTTGGTAATAAGAAAGAAAATTATATTTGATATAGGATATTGAATTCAAATTTTGATTTTGAAATGTCTTTGAGTTTGAAACGAAAACTAAAATATTTTTTATCTCTAATATATCATTAAACATCTCTAATCATTGAATTAAAAAAAAAATATGATTAAACAGTTACAAATAAATTCTACGCGTGTGTTGTAAAAGAGAGGTACAATACTGTAGCGGAACTGGTGGAATCCGGACTTTGCAATTTGCATGCCACCTACCTAGATCAGCCAGGTAGATTTTAGTAGGCTCTGCTCTGTATTCGAAAATATGGGCCTTGGGCGCCTAGTGGATTTACCTAAGTTCAGAATGAGTTCCGCTTTAAATTCTATTACTAGCCCCGTTTTAAATTTCAAACGGTTGTTTGAGGAAGGCCCAAAGCACAAAATCTTCACATTTGTGAATTTAATAATAAATCATTATTAGCTGTGTAAATGTAAATGTTTTCTTTTTTCGCAAGTATTTTCACCTTTTTTTTCTAGTCTTTTTTTTTTCAGTTCATCAATAACAGTGGTCAGTTAACTGCAGAGAGATTTTACAGAAAAGAGAGAAGGGTTTCAAGATATTAACAGATTAAGAAGAGGAAGGCAAAACTGCTGGATTTCTGAAAATGGAGGAGAACATAGGTTGTCAGAAGAGCACTGAATCAGTGAGACAGAAAAGACAGCACAAGAATATTAACTCGGTATTATGTAAGGGCTGAGATTATGGGGGACACTTGAGGTCCACCTCTTGCTGTCTTTGCTCCCTACAAAACATTCCAGTCAAAGCACTTTTCTGAGCTGGGGTGCTTATTGGCTTCTGCATTTCAAGTAAATGAGTATGTTGAACATGTGTCATTCTCATCTAAACCTTACAAAAGATTGCAACAAACCGACTCTTTGGGCATCTCTTGAGTTTATTTCTAGAAAGAAATATAGCTGAGTTTACTATGGTAAGGTGAACAAGTTTGTACTGTGTATGTATCACTATCAAGCCAATTTCAAGAATTATTATTACGTCGATCAGATACTAATAAATGAAGGATATTGTCTGTAGAAGATTTCCTTGAAAGTGAATTCTCTTACGTTGTAGTTCTTCATAAGTTGGAGCAGTTCTTGAAGTGCTTTTTGTTTTCTTTACCTGTAAAAAATGACATTTGGAAACAATCTTCATTATTGAATTTCAGTCTCCTTCTCAAATCATTCATAGTCCAACGAGGAGAAATTAGAAAATTGAAGAATCTACTCAGGCCAACTGCAGATATGATGATGCATAAATGGTAAGTCCATGACGTTACAAAAGGGATGAAAAACTTTACATAGTTTGTAGCATGGCTGTGTAAATACAGGATCATCGGTTGGTACCGGGGGATCCTGTCCGAATATCATTTCGCAGCTCATATCTTCAAAATCTGCAGATTTTGAACGTGTGTTAACCGTAAAATAAGTGATACTATGTTACCCAATAATGTAATTTGTTGATAAAATGAAACCAGGTCTGTATAATAAATGGTTTTAACAGCTGTGTCACATAACCAGTATTTGGACGTCAGATCAGATGCCACAACATGCATGGCAGAGGTGATAAAACATCCGTTGAATTCATTGAAGTGAATGGAGATCAGATCAAATGACGCATCAACAAGTAGTGATTCAGAAGAGAGGAGAAGACCGATGATGAGATAGTTTATGAATTGATTGCTCACTTGCATAGTCAGAGAGTATCTGGGAATAGTCTCTCCAGCTTCTCTTCAGTTTTTTCTGTTTGAATAGGTTCTTTTTTGGTAAGAAATTAGACTAATTAATGACAGTTGTATCTGCATAAACTACATTACGTGAATAGCTTTTAAAATTTTCAACAGCTCTATGATGGATGGGTATTTTTGCAGTATGGCACCTCCTCAAGTGGCTGTTGGAGTTGGAGGGGGCCCTCCATTGGGTTGGTTCTGATTTAGTGCCCCTACTGTTACTCCTTTGGTATGACCTTAGTATTTGTCATCCTTCAATTAATTAACATAACACGGATTCATTTTGACAAGCATTCATGGCTTCTTGCCATTGGTTGCAGTCTTTTTAAGGCCATGAGAAAAATCTGCCATCTTGAAGGACACCATTTCAACAGGTTTCTTCCCATAGAAGGACAGCATAACTTGGTGCATAGTTCTTAGTTTTTGAAGCATAAAATTAACCGCATAGAACTAGTAGTAGAAGCATGCTCACTTGGAACCATGTTAAGTGGCATGCCAAGAGAATCCTTGATGAAGATCTGAGATGGCATTTTGCAAAGGTTGGTGCACATCCCCACACAATTAGTTCCCTCCAAGAACCTGAAAATTTTTCAACCATTTATCAGCAGGATGAATGGATGGATGATCGTAACGAACATAGAAAAGATTAAATATGAAGATGGAAATGACAAAACTAATGGATCGTGCCTTGTGTTATACTTCAAGATCAAACTACGATTTTCTTAACAATCAGCTACTCACGGTTTGAGTAAAAGGTTACTCACCACTCAGTTTCTGCATGGTGTGGTTAAAAGAATATGTTGAAGGAGAAAGACGGAAAGAATACCTGCATTTCTTTATGTAGACGGCATTCTTCTCTTTTCTGCCGTCAAACTCTGACTCCCTCACCTTTGTATAATCGCAAAACAAATCATAGTATTAGTTATTGCTACTGGTTCAGAAACGCTCTTTTCTCTTTCCTGTTTTCTTTTGCCCAAGTGTTACACTAGTTTCTTTGTAGGCAAATTCAAGTTAACCCTTTTTCCTTTAGGAAAATAATCTTATCTGACACCAAAGAGCAACCACAAACTATGTACGATGATCATGAATGTTATGAAAATGACCTATGAATTCAGGGAAAACTTTAAGAGATAATACAAATCCCAGTATTGTAATGTAGTAGTACCTCGCAAGGACCAACAAGCCAAGCGAAGAAAACAGTGGTGAAGAGTGCAAAATACTCTCTTGCAAATTTTGATTGTGGTAGAAGCATCCTTATCTGCTTTTGCAACATCTGCTTCTGTTACCAACCCTTTTACTAAGCACAGACAAAAACTAAACACACGGAAAGCTCTAATGGAGTAGTAGGAACCACTCCTTGGGGGGAATGGATAAAGAAACTTTATTATTGGACTAGTCAATGTAAATCTCATATTTTGATCAATAGTAATTTGGAGCCCTTTTTCCTCTTACCAAGTGTGTTTGTATATCTGATGGTGGCAATTTAAAACTAAGTTTCCCTTTTTCCTTTTTCCCCTTCTATTATCACAGTCTAGGGTTCAAAAGAATTTGGGGGTAAAAGAAGAAAAAGAGACTGAGGGCGGTGTGAATTTGGGAGACACAACAATTATAATAAAACTGTCCCCTACAAATATTATATTGCATCACTTTTATATATGTTCCTACCATCTTCAGTCATAAACACAAAAAATTTAAATATAGAAAGTAATTTCTGATCATGCACCACCCGAGGAGAGTGTAGAAACTTGAACAAAGCAACACCTAATTAGCTATTGTTGTGCTATTTGTTTAGCGAAAGAAAATGAACACTGTTGATTAATTTCCTTTGGCAACTATTTGCTCTGTCGTCTTCGGCTAACAAGCCATCATTTTCAATTTCTTACTTAAAAATTTGTATCAAGTTAAAACTTATACTCCTCACACCTAAGCGGCAGGCATGCTGAGGAAGAAAACACAGGAAAAATCATTTTCTGATTTTGCGTGATGGCAAAAGAATCAATATTAAAATCAAGGAAACATAGAAGGACGTGAGGATCAATGATCAAACAATGTCTTATCGTAAAACTGAACAAAACTTGCCAAGCTGAGTATAGGTCGAGGAAAGGCCTTCTCAAGAGTTCGAATAACCGCATCCCTTTGTTGGCCCGGACTGAATTTCCGGTAAGCCACCGTCGCCACTTCCACCAGAGCATCATACCCACTCTTGCGGCTTCGCATCCCTGTAGAAATATGACATAAATTGAGTATCGCTGCCTTCTGAAGTTGTGAAGCAAAGGAAGTTATCAATGCAAAGTAGAGAAACCTGTGGCTGCTTGCAAGCTGTGGGAGAGATGGCTAATGGCGAGACGATCGTACCAGTTATCGACGTAGACATTCTTGGAAGTACTCGTACTTGGCAGCTCTATACTGGCGTCTGGTAGCCTTCTTAGTACAGCAAGAACATGTGGGGGAGAATGCTTCTTGGGTTTGTGCATGCGCCGGTGGTGAATCCCAGCAGGTAACAATGAAGGGTTCGGATACTGCAGACAGAGCTTGGCGTCCATGATCGTTAGAACCCGAGGGAGCGAGATAGGCAAGGAGTAGAGCGATGCCATGGTGGAGGTTTGGAGATGTTGATGAAGAATATATACAAGGAAAAAGATTCAAAAAGGGTGACAGGGATAAAACACAAAACAACAAAAGGAATATTAAGGAAGGCCCCTTAGTTTGATACCCAAAACCTTCTGGCAAGTGGCCTCTTCGGCTGAGTTTTGATTACAACTTCAGTAACTTCAGTAAGATCAAAGATGACATAATCAAGGCCTTCAAACTGATTAGTACAACGCTTCAACTCTTGCGTCTCAAAGAAAACATCATGGACTAACAAATAAATTTATCACGTTAATATATATAATAATGAGATTTTCGGCCAACGGAATTCAATCAGAATCCGAATCCTGTTTCACTCATTTTTCACAGAATAGAAGATATCTTCGCCGGCTTGATAGCATTGGCCCAACCAATGAGTCCAGATTCTGGCTAGGCTTCCGTCCAGCCGGACCATCTCTTAAATGACAATAGGAGTGATTACAATTTGTTGCGTTTTGAACAAGAAGACAGACCAAATTGGCAGAGTTTGACAAGGGAATAGGCTAGCCAAGACGTGGAAACAAACTGTTAGTTTTCCCTGAATATAACCAAGAAAAAACAGACCAAAATGGCCGAGATATGCATATGAATGGCCCGGCCTAGATGTCGAAACAAACTAATAGTATTAGCTTTCCCTCAATAAGAACAAAAAGCAGACCCAAAGGCAAGAGTTAGGCACCTGAATGGCCTATCCTAGATGTGGAAACAAAGCATTCGCTTTTACCATTTTCAGTAACAGTATAAATGGCCCCAAGTCTTGCTCTTGTGATTCAATCTCAAATCCAGCATACCGTTGCAGCCCAACCAGCCTTTCTTCTTTTATTGGTCAACTAAAGGGCCCAGGTCGAACAGTTTCAGAAAACCAAGAGGTCCATATTGACAAACTACTTGATTCAGGGCAAACTACATGAAGTAAATAAGTAAATAACAAATCAAGTTATTGATTTTTTAGATTATACTGATTTTCAAATAATCCACTAATGATGGATCCAAGTGAAATTTTTGAATTCATAAAGTTTCAGTGAATGAATTTAGCTCCAAAATGTTGCACGAACAATTGCAGCTATTTTGAATAAGGGAGAGTGAAAACTTACAAGGAAAAATACATTAGAACTCAGAAAATGCCCTCATCAAACTTCCAATACTTCGAGGAAAAATGAGGTTTAAACTCATCCCTAACCTGGACCACATTATCATCACATGAGCAACATATCTTCTAAATTTAGATCACTAATTTTCCATGTGCAAGAATTGATACCAAAATCAAAATCAAGGGAAGTAATGTATTTGGGGATTCTCAGAACTTATATCAACATCAGCTGCAATGATAACAGAGAGAAATCAAAAACTACTGAAAAGCTTCAAGATGCAGCCATCCTTACACTGTCCACAATTACAAAGCAAATTAGAGGAAACTTAAGTATGATGGTATCACCATTCCAATTAATTGCCTAAGCATACTACAATATCAACTACAACATCCTAACATATGGCCATCATACCCTAAGAAAACTAGACTACACACCAAAGAAATAAATTAAACATGGTTCAACAGTTAAACGGAATTTCAAGTTAAAGACAAAGAATTCATTCTTTGGTGGTCTTGTTGATGAGGGACTTGTGAATGTGAGGAATTACACCACCGCCAGCTATGGTTCCTTTGATGAGAGTATCCAGTTCTTCATCTCCACGAATAGCCAACTGCAAGTGCCTGGGAGTAATTCTCTTGACTTTCAGATCCTTGCTAGCATTTCCAGCCAGTTCAAGCACCTCAGCAGTCAGGTATTCAAGGATAGCAGCCGAGTAAACAGCAGCAGTAGCCCCAACTCTTCCATGAGCGGATGTTCTTGACTTCAGTTGGCGATGAATTCGACCCACTGGAAACTAAAAGTCCCTCAAGCAAAATCAAATGAAAAGCTTAGAAACATAGAAACCGTAAACAGCAGAAGATTATAAGCATGTAACTTCCCCAAGAAGAGCTTCATAAGGAAAGAAGACGACTCTTGATGTATGGAAAAAAAGCGTAAGCAGATTAAAAAACTGAATGTACACTCAAAATTCAGAGTACATAAGAATTTCTATAAGGATAGCTAACAAATAAACACAGCTATAAGGATAGCTGTGTTTATCTACTCAAACACCATAGATATAATAAAGGAAATAAGCAAGATCAACTACCAAAATTAGATACATGGTGGTGTGAGAATCTTAAGGATGGATCAGCTCAATGCCGTATTGTCTACTGACAAAGCCATGTGAAGGAAATTTCCGCAAATGGCCAGTCATCCAATCAAATTAGATCGCGGTGGACATTAAGAGGTAAAATCACAACAGGCACATACAAATCACCAAAAGATAAAAACACTTTTTGGACTAACTTTTTAAAAAAAATGAAAAATCAGAGAAATTCCAGATTCCCAGTTAACAAAACTTGTGGCCAAAGAACATCGTAAAACCTTACGAGCATCGATTCGGAAAGAAAAACGAACAATAACTTTTCAGCATCCTTTCATTATGCCAGATCTATATCAATTGATGAAGAAAATTTCATAAAATACCTGAAGACCGGCTCTGGACGACCGTGAAATTGGTCTTTTCTTCTCCTTTTCCTTGCTACCTGCTGCCGCTGCTGTGGTTTTTCCAGCTAAAAGGCCCTTCCCTCCTTTTCCAGCCATATTTTCTCACGGAATCTCTGCAAAGCAGAAAAATTAGAAGTCAAATTCCCTGAAATTAACCAGAAAAGTAAAGTTTCTTGTGCCTTAGAAGCAAGATTGCTATAGTGAACGAGACACAAAAATCGCAGCGAAAGAAGGAAAAAAAATGAGGTCTTTTACCTGAAACCTTGAGGAAGTAGTACGTTGAGAGAAGGTGAGCGATAAGTGGAAGCGTCTGAATGGTTATTGACTTTAAGATTTATCTGCGATTTGGATTGCGTCTTGGCTTTTTTGAATAGCGACTCTCCAGTTTGGCGGGTAGTTTTTGGTGGGAAAACACACATTTCAAAATTTTCACACTTTTCGAATGTCCTAACGAATTTAGAAATATCAAAAGCGATGCTACAGCCTACAAACAAATTTAAATTCTTTAGGCAAACCATACGTGCATGATCGTAACTTTAGCCCATCATCTGTCTTTTTCCTTGTTCCGTTTTTAATCCATTTATAAATTATCACCTAGTATTTTTTTTTCTTTTCTAAAATTTTGCTATAAATTTTATATTTTTTAGAAAATAAAAAAATCATATGTGAAAACATAATAATAGCGTAACAAAATATCCAAAATCTATTATCTAGGGTGTGCTTGAATTGGTTTTTTAACTAAAAAATTTTCACCTTTTTTCTACTTTATTTTTTATTTTAGATTTCACTTCACTTCTCATAAACATTCACTTTTGCGATTCTTAATACAACTCAACTAAAAAAATTAATCCAATCTCAACCCTAATATATTTGGATTGAGTTTAATTTTATAGTTTTTGTTTTAATTTTTATAAAAATAAATTATGTGTAAAAAACCAAGTAATTTCAAAGTAAAATAATTTTGTAGAATTAATTTTTGCAATAAGTATTGCACTTAAAACTATTTTCGTTTACTCACTCCTAACCAATTTTTTTTTTTTATCCTTTATAACCTTCATCTATTTTCAAAATGCCAAAAATACCTTACCACAACGGAATCTGGCAAATGGAGGCCGCACAAGGTCACATGAGAGCCACATGCTACATTTTTCAAGAAATGTTACCCAATTATTGTCTATCCACCCAATCCATAATTAATTTTAGTTTGGTCCCTGATGAGGTTTATTTGGAGAAGTTTTTAACCGTTGATGCCTTATCCTAATTTTAGAAAAAAAAATCCATGTCTCACATTTCTATCGCTCACCCGCCTTTCCCATTTCTTATACAAATACAACCACCACCACTGACAACACCATCGCCACCGGTAATCTTCCCCTATTTTCTTCCTTTTCTTGAACTATTTTATTGTTCTCGTAACCAAATACCACTACTCCATCTCGACAATCTCTCTTCTCTAACCTTATTCTTCTTCCCTTGCCACTGCACTCTAACTTGCAACCTTTTCATGTTCCATTTGTTCTTGGTTTAAGTCGGTGCTAATGAAGAAATCAACAACAGAGGGGTTGGGAAAAGAGAAAGACGGAAAAGGGAAAAAGGGAAGAAATCTGCTATCGATGAGGAGTGATTGCCAGCAATTGTGAGGGATGAAAGGATAGGCGACAGGAAGAATGGAGGGAGAAGAAGTAGGCGGCGGGGAAAAAATGAGTTTTAAGGGAATGGAGAAAAGGACGAAAATAGTTTAAGAGTATTTTTAATTAATTTATCCAAAAAATAATTTTGCAGTAATTTTGTTATAGTATCCAAGTACAGTGCAGTTTAGCCACACCAAAAAAAAAAAAAAAAAAAAAGCCCCGGAACCATGTTCACGTTCACAGACCATGAGGGCCATCCTAAGTAAATTTCTTTTCAGTTTTCTTCTTGTAGTTTGAATCATCTATGGGCTCCAAAACAAGCCTGTGATTGTATGGCTAGTGTACTAGGGCCCACTAATAAGTGACCAAGTCTGGTAGTTGATTTGATGGGCCAATGAATTTCATCTGGGTTATCCTAACCGAGCTTTTACTGGACTTTTCTCATGTTCCGAGAAGTACACCCTGAAATTGACACTACAGGGAAAATGGACATTTTTTAAACAAAGTTTTGTAGTCTGGAACGATCATCTTCTAGGCTGAAATATGTATAAGGTTCCGCGCAAGTTAAGGCCCACCTAAGACGACATAAAAGGAACATGTGGACCGTGATGAAAACACACCCATTGGCCCAGAGAAACAATAGGTTTAAAATTTTTTATTTTAAAAATAGTTTGAATTATTTGAAAGAAAAAATTAAGATCTAGTGTAAAAAATTTATTGTTAGAAAAATGAATGGTTGATTCGATCAGAAAAGACAATTACAAGTCCAAATGAAGTTGTATTAATGCATGAAAAATCTCTATTTGCAAAAGTAAAACTTTTTTTATTTTTTGAAAATTTAAAGGTATTGAAAATTAAATTTATTATTTTTATTAAAAATAATAAAAAATTAATTATTTATAAAAGAAGACTCAAGTAAGCAATTCCCATTATCAACCATTTCTGTGGGCCGCAAAAACAAAAATTGCCTCTTGGTGGAAGTAATCGTTTGACGACCTCGTAATTTTCTGGGAGACTTTTTTCAAAGGCGATGTAAATGTGTATTTATATTAATTTTAAAAGTTATTTTATATTTTTAGAAATATGAATTGTTTGTAATTATTTTTTAGAAATAAGTTTCATACACAATTAATTCAACGATACGTATGAGATTAAATTAATTATATAAATTATTCTTAATAAATACTAATCGAGTTTTGAATCTAACAAGTTCGAAAAAATTATACTGTACTTGTGTTATTAAATTAAAAATTTTATTGAGTTCGGATAAATAAATATATATATAAATTTTTCATAGCCTTAATGAATCAGTTCTTAATGTAATTTGACTCGTTAACAATCATAATCTTGAAGGTGTATAGTATGTTTAAGCAGAAAAAGAGCTGCAAATTGCTGGTGCCAAGTAGGCGTAGTCTTGAATTAAGAAGTATTATCTCTTTTACGCTTTCCAAGGGAAAAAAAAACTTATACGCGTAATGGGATGGATGTGAATCATGTGATCAATTTCTTTGGCACCTTTTTTTAATTGCATTTAAAGTATTTTTTCTTGTTAGTTTGAATTTTCCGCAAAAATGGGCCGATGAGGGCTCTGATAATTTCAAGTCTTTCACCCGTGCTATTTTATTATATTTTGCGTATAGGAAAAATAATTTTTCTTAGAGGATAATATATTTATCTACTTAGCCTTGCATGCGAGTTAAAAAAAAATTATATAATTAAGTTTGCTGGTTAAAATAATACATTTTTACTTTGTGCAGTGTAACAAGGCTGTATTTTGAATTTAGTTCTGTTATAAAATTTAATGTAAAAATTTTTATTTTATGTTTTATTTTTTATAAATAATTTAAAAATAAAAAATTTTAAATTTAAAATTTATTTAATATTATTATAAAAATAAAAAATAAATAAATTTAATTTTATCTAATCTCATTTTAAGAAGATTAGTATAACGTACAAATATTCTTTATTAAAAGATAACAATTCCTTTTCCAGACAAAATTCTCAAATTGAGTTACGTGGTTTTTTTTTTTTTTTTTTTTGAGCGGAGTTAAGATGTAACCTTGTGTTTAGCTTGTGCTGTCACGGATGATCTTAACAAAAAAAAAAAAAAAAAAAAAACTCTGCGATCGAATTCAAGAAAGGTGGCAGAAAAAGACAGACGCTCCGTTAAGGAACTCATCAAATTAAGAGCAGAGTAATGAGTGATCCCTCTTTATTGTAGGACTATAATTACCATAGCAGGACTCATTTAAAACAACTGCACCGTCAACCTCCCCACCCCACGCTACCCCATCAAGATATTGCCTTTGCTTCCTCACGCACGGGACACATGGCACCAGCTCCTAAAAGTCCCTCTCAAGATAGCGCCGCGTGCCCCAACTACACGACATCCATGACTATCACTCTATCAACAGCTTTCGTCAAAGAACCTAATTTTACCTGCTTCCCAAAGCAACCCTCCCGCCGCACGAGAATGGTTCAAAAAAATAATAATAATTTACCTCAGTTTTGAAATTTCAACCAAAAAGCATCTGCTGTAAAGGTGAAGAAAAATCGTACTGCTCCAAATGTCCGCCATTTTACTATCAACGCCCAACTAATGGTAAAAGTGTCATGTCAAAGCTGCCGGGATTACTTTTTACCTGCCTTGAATTTGCCAGAAGAATTAGCTAGAAGAGGTAGAATCCCACAGAGTCATCAGATTTCGATAGATTTATAGATTTATTAGCCTCCTTTGCATGTTTCTGAACAGTTTTGGTTGCTGATTCTCTCCTTCGGATGCAAGGGAGGGTACTCTTGTCAATTGGAAAACATATTTGTCCAATTTTCAACTCCGGAAGCTTCGCCTGGAGTACAAAATGGTGACTTTCGTATTGTATACGAATGTTAACTTGATGGAAAAGCGAGGTGACAGATAACTACTCAATGACGAAAACACCCTTCACTAAACTCTATTTCCCTTTTGCCTTTTTGGACGGAAATAAAGCAAATTGAGGATAAGATTTTCTGCAAGAGAGCTGATGGTTCTTAACCAATATTTTCATTTTGACATATCAACTGAGGACTTTGTTTAGAATTTTTTTCATTTAAACATTAATCAAACCTAAATATATTATAATTACTACTTAACAATCATACTTTTAATTAATTTAAAGTAAAATTAGATAGATTTTGAATTTAAATTTTACAAAAAGCAAATTTTTTATATAAGAATATATGGCGACTAAAAAAAAATTTATAGTTCAAAACCCAATTCAAAGGCACACTAATTATGTTCTTCTCATAATTTCTCCATAATGTTGTCTCTAATTTTTTATATTATAGATTTAACTATTCCCTGTAATATTTGCTTGATTTCCTATTTTGAACTATTTAATTCTGTTTTAATTTCTAATTGTTTTAAAAAAATAATAGGCAACTAGTATTTTTATTTTTGCTCTGAGACAACTAAGTAGACAACTGCTATTTTTTTAATATATAACTATTTTAAAATAATTTTTAATATTTTTATCTTTTTAAACACTCTATAAGGTCTCTAAATTTATTACGTAATATTTATTTCATTCGATGGATAGTCAAGATTCATCATTTCATTCAAATTGTATTGATATTGAGTTCCATTACCTATTTAAATTTTTAAAAATTAAAAGAGAAAAATTAGATCTTCAAAATTATTAATTGATTGTAATCAAAATTTAAATTGTTTTTTGAATAATTTTAATTGAACTATGATAATTAATGATGTTATTATCTTAATATATAATACTAAATTAAAATTGTATCTAAAAAATAATATTTTGAAAAGGTTATAAACTATTTGATATATTAGTCTTTAAAAATTATCTTTACTGTAATGAATAATAAGAATTTACTAGTTGTGAATTTATGAATGATAATGATTTATTCTTAATATGTTTAAAATAAAATAATTAAATTGTTATTTGGATAAATCTAAAGGAGGAAAATGTAATTTTCTTTGAAGTGAGAAAAGTGTAATTAATCATAGGAATTCTTCAAAGTTAAAGTATCGTCATCACATAGAAAATTTTCTTTTCGGCCATTTTTATTTCAAAAAAGTTTACATATATTTTAAATAGTACAATTACTATTTTTAATCATTAATTTCAATCAATTAAGAGTATAACTAATGCACGTATAAATTTTTCTAACGTAAATTTATCCTATTTATGTGTGTTTTTCTCTCTTATAATTCAGGTAGTTAAATTTTTTTAAGTTTTATATATTTTAAAATAGGATTACGTGAGCTGCACGAGAATACAATTAGAGTGAAATTACGTAAATAGATTATTTTCTCTTTAAAAAATTAGTATATATATAAATTATATCTTTATTAATTAGAGTTAACAGTTGAAAGTTAAGATTATATTACTTAAGATAGAGGTAAATCTTCTAATATCATAATGATTGAACAAAAATTTTTAGAATTAAATGACTACCAAGTCATAACTTTAGGATCAAAACAGCCATTTTTCTTATTAATCCTGTGTTTTACAACAAAAGTTAACTAGACGGTCAAGAATTTTCCAGCTAAAGCTTAAAGGCCATGCCACGGACGTGATGCAGTTCCAAAACACTCTTTTCACGAGGTGTGACAAGTAACCAAATTTATCACACCTAAGACGACGTCGTTTTCGGCATTTAAAGACCAAATCCCAAACGCGTCCTCCGAGGAAGACGTGGCGCCCTGATGCTGTGTGCCTGTGTCGCGAGCTCGTAGCTCCTCTGTCGTCGCCACGTACCACCTTAAAGAATGGATCACATCTGCCACATAGGATTCCATTGTGGCATAACCTGTCCTAGTCAGCAATCATCCCCGAGCTTCTAAAAGTAGACGTCCCCTTCACGATGCTCTTTAACCGCCTTCACCAACACTAAACCCCCCCCAAATCAGTACACCTGAAGCTCAGCCTTCATTTCCTTCTCTCTCTCTCTCTCTCAACTATGCCTGAGCGTGTTGTGTGTGTGATTTTCATATATATTGCCGAGCCGCAGTGGCGATCTTATAGCCGGGTAACGCGATCGCGTCGCCGGAAAATGGAGATTCCGGCCGTTATCGGTTTTCTGGATTATAGCAAAGGTTGTGATGTCAGTCGTGCTTTCCTTGCGAGATTTTGCCGTGGTATTTTCAACCCCTAAGCAAAAGCGAAGCGTTTACTTAGCAGAGTTTTCAAGTTATTCCATGCTTTGTCTCGCAAATTGCAAGCAAACAATCATTATTATAATACTCCTAATGATAGTGGGGGAGAAGAAGGTATCAATTTTAGCTTGAGGCTCTTGGATTTTGTAGATTTCCTTATTTTTCGTTTTTGCCGAATTCTTGGTTTTTCCGTTGATTGAATTTGGTGATCCGGAAGAGAACTCCAATCTATATCTGCATGAATTTTTTTTTTTATCGGTGTATGAGAATTAGTAGCCATTTTGGAACTTTTAGGCCATTCGAAAAAGTTTTGGTTTTCTAGAGTTGATTTGTTTGGATTTTGAGATGATCAATGTTTTTTTGAAGTCATCATCGTTGACTAGAGAAAATATGTGAGATTCCTAACCAACTGCGAGCTCTAAAATGGAGAAAAGAATTTAAAGAAGCAGCAGAAGAGCAGCCTTCGGTTGTGCAATTTTACTCAATACAGGAAATGCCTTTCCCTATGAAGATTCAACCGATTAATCTCAATACACCAGAAGAATCAACTCGATTCGAGCTGGCGAAGCCCCTAGTCAAATCTCGCTTGAAGAGGCTTTTCGAGAGGCAATTCTCGGGCGTTTTGAAAATATCAGCGCCGGAGAAGGCACCTAGCAGTGGTGCCAGTGGTGATGAATCGCATCACAACAAGGATGGTGTAGATGAGTTTGAGCCGAGCTCCGTCTGTTTGGATAAGATGGTTCAGAATTTTATCGAGGAGAGCAATGATAGTATTCATCAAAAAAAGAAAAAAGAGGAGAGCAATGATAGACAGCAGAAGTGTGGCCGGAACAGATGCAATTGCTTCAACGGCAACGGTACGGACAGTTCAGGTGACGAATTCGGGGAATCAAACCATAACTCTTCATTTGATCCATGTGAACTACTGAAGGTTTGCACGATTGAACACACAAATTGGGGTCTTTATGTATTCTATGTTTTGTTTCCTCCCTGAATTCTGTGAATGTCTTCTTCCCTGCAGGGTTTGGTACCTTGTTCTTCAGTTTCTGAGAGGAATCTATTGGCGGACACTGCAAAAATCGTTGAAAAAAACACAGTTTCAAGGCGTAAGGACGATTTCTGCAGAAAGATTGTCGCTGATGGCCTGTTGGCCCTCGGATATGATGCTTCAATCTGCAAGTCGCGCTGGGAAAAGACCCGCTCTTTCCCCTCCGGTAAACTCCCCATTAGAATTGTCGATTTTGTTAATAAATTTGGGAACTTTATTCCCCAGGTACTAATATCATTGAGAAATTTTCTTTTTTTGGTCTCTCTATGCTCTGTAGGGGAATACGATTACGTGGATGTGATCATTGATGGGGAGAGAGTGATAATAGACATTGATTTTAGATCAGAGTTTGAGATTGCGCGGTCCACCAAAGCTTACAAATCGATCCTCCTAGTCCTGCCGGTCATATTTGTCGGGAAAGCCGATCGTCTTCAGAGGATTATAAGTATTGTATCAGAGGCGGCCAAACAGAGCTTGAGGAAGAAAGGCATGCCCTTCCCACCATGGCGTAAAGCAGAGTATGTCAAAGGCAAATGGCTGTCTAACCCCACCCGTCCAACACCTGCACCGAAACTAACAGCGGCACCGGCTCTACCGTCACCAAATTTCACAGCAATTATCTCGCATGAAAGCGTCGTGAAAATTGAAGTGTGTCTGGAGGGGAAGAAACGTTCTGTGGTCGAGATTGCTGATGACCTTGCTGACATGTTTAACATGTCTAACGATTCTGGCGATGGGGAGGAGAAGACTCCGGTGGCGGTGAAGCATTGGCAGCTGCCGCAGACTAAACCGAAGAGCGCACAAGTTGGAGTCAAAGTCAGCTCTGGTTTAGCTTCTGTGATTGAAGATTAGCCTGAAGTCTTGATCTTTTTACTTTTCTTTTTGGTTTTGCCGTAAATCGGCTGCAAGTAAATGATCCCTTCTATGTTTTAATTGAAAGGGTCAAGGATAATCTAATATACACCCTAGTAGCAGTATCAAATGAAGACGCTTAAAAAAAATAAAATAGCAGAAATAATTTCACTTTGCCACATTTTTTCTCTCTTTTTTATGGCGTTATAGGCACGGTCTTTTCCAAACATGGTCTTCCGAAGCTCAGTGCGGGTTTATTTCTTGCCTTCTCTGCCCGTGGTACCCGAGGGTTTGTATTCTTCGGGACGCTTGCATTTGACCAGGAAAACATTGGGAGGGGATAGGGAAGAAAATGGTCTGTTTCTGGGGTTACTATTAATAGAGAAATGATGGGCAGAAAGAAGAATGAAGTGCTAACAAACGCCTCTCCGTATTGGGATTGCTAAATATTCTGCGGCTCCCACAGGGCCTAGGATTCTCGCTAGGGAGCCATGGGAATTTCCGTGACCTCATCCTCTGTAGTCTCAACTTTGGTACTATAAGGAAATGGTTGCTCGTCCATTCCTGAAATCTTTGCAGTTCGTTTTCCAACCTTGTAAACCGGTCTTTGTCCTGAAATATATTTCATGTGATCATGGATCGGCTAGACTCGTGATTCTAACTTCTGCCCAAAAAACGCGTCAAGTGGAAAGTCCCATTTCGCCCTTCCCATTCGTCACTTCTGTTCAATGGAACAACAACAGCGGGACAGAAACCTCCGTCAGATGTCAAATTGCCCAAATTACACAAACTTGATGTAATCTTCAGAACGAACTTTTCCACTGCTAATTATTATTATTATTTTTGTAAGAACATGAATAAAATTCGAAATAAAAAAATTATTTTAATTTTACTACCAAATAGTAAAATAACAAGAAAAGTTGAAAGGATGATTTAATTTTATTTTATTATAACATACCAAACCTAGCAGACAGTTCATTACCAGAATCGGCAGTCTGCACCCTTAAAACTCACTTTCGGCAGTAGAAAATGAAAGAAAATCGGAAAGGGGAGAGCTGCAAGGCAATGATGGCGGGAATATAAAGCTGCAATTACCTTGGTGTATGACACAGTATTAAATTGAGAAATTCTGAAAAAATATAGTATTAAATTGAGGGAAGAGTGTACAGTTTTTTGATAGTCTAAAATTGCTTCAAAAGATGTTCCTTCCCCGCTCCGAACAGAAGCGGCCACTAAAGTACTACTACTACTACTACTTTTTGTAATCGGATTCAGAGCTCTTGAGTTCTTCTGTGAGTACTATTGCCACTAAAGTTCTTGGAATTTTGTGATTTTTTGTCACCAATAATCATTGCACTTCTAAAGTTAAATTTAGTAAAAATAATAATAATAAAATTGTAATATGATGTATATGTGCACGAAAATATTTCGACTTAATTGTTAATGATAGTTGAGCAAAGAAATTGAGTAGTATTCTACTTTTGCATATCATTTGTTTGGTCCGTGAAAGGAGAGATGAGGAAAAATGATACATTTACTTTTTTTTTAATAAAAATAAATAATTTAATTTTATTTAGTTTGAGCGGAGGGGAAGAAAATCTTTAATTCCTCCATTTTAGAAGGGTAGTGATTTGTTAATGCAGAGGGGGAGAACTCTTCTTCCTCATTTACTTCTTACAAATTTCTCTTCTTAACTGAACAAGGTAAATTATATTTCTTTTTAAATGTGTATCGATTATGAGTGAGATTAGATAGAAATTTAGATTTAAAATTTTTTATTTTTAATTTTTTAAAATTAAATTATTTATAAAAAAAATTTAAATTAAAAAATTAACATTGAGTTTCTTAATAAAACCTTTTTATATGGTCTTTATATACCCATACCGGGCCTAGCAATGCGCATTTACCAAATTTTCAAGGACTACTACAATTTTGAAAATACTTGTGATAGTTCTGTTTTGTTTGTTAGTGTTGGAGAATCCTATATTTGTTGTTTCTGTTGCATAAGCTGATGTCTTTCACGTATAATCTGTGGGTGCCGGACCACCACAGTTTGACGTGCCTCGTTTCGTCCGTTAGACAATTTCATCAGGCTGGAGTCGGAGTTTGGACCACTCCCCCACCGCCATCACAGGATTCTTCATTAACAGAAAATCTGATCCCAAGCTCCATCGATTTGAATTCTTCAAACTTTAGCAATCAAGCTTACATCATAGATGCGATCAAATTAAACCTTAATTTGCAGATATTTTAAGGTTACCCTTTGAGTCAAGTAACACATCAGGAGTTTTCTTGCAGCCGGAAAAAGAGTGAAAAGGAGGAAGTGTGCAAAGAAAAGAAGCCGATGCAGAGGCACTATTACTTTACTGAGTTTTCTTCTGTTGTCTTACAATCTCGTGAGTGAGTGGAGAAAATTGTATTCATCATCATGACCGGAAGAAAAGTAGAAATGCAATGAGAAATAGCCCCCGTAACACGTTAAGTCAAAGGTGGATGCTTCACCAAAAGGACTTTGCCAAAGTATTGCAGGGACAATAACTACTATGGAGAATGGAAATTCTCCGCCAGCTTCTGCTTTTTCTTCTGCGAATGAATGAATGCTTCAGCAAAAGTTTGGTGTGCTTTTCCTTTATCTGCCTTCATTTCCAAGGAACTCCACTACCGCGTTTGGTAACTACTGCTATTCCTATAGACGTTGAACAGTTACATCATCCGGCGCAATGTATCCCCTTTTCTTTTTCTTTTTTTAATCGTAGTATAGAAAGTGTGAAAGTCCGAATAGGCTTCAACTAGGCCTAGAACTTACTGGGGTCGAATGAAGTCCATTTACTATTGGGCCTCAAACTCAGAAAGCAAAGTTCCTTAGTATGGTTTTATCATTCATGCCTGTTTTTCAAAGAAAAGGATGAAGAATGATGAATGACCATCCGTGTAGCAGTGCTAAGGGCGCCATGATATCATTTAAATAAATACTTCGATATATACTCAGTGCAATTGGATAAATTTTTCCTTTTTTTCAAAAAATAATTTATTATTTTTTACTTCCTCGAGGTTTGTTTAAATTCCAAATAACTCCTTGAAGTTTATGAAAACTATTTCCTACGACTTGAGCAAATAAAGGTTTATCAAATACATCCCTACTATTTCTTTCTGTTGAGTAGTTAACAGACGTTAAAACCCATAAAAGATTTAGAGACCAAAACACCCTTAATATGCAGGAGTTATTTGTCACAAAAAAGAAAAAAGAAAAGCTCAGCTGCCGACTACTTTTATATTCTGCTGCTTGATAGCAGACAAGCCCGAAGCCTTCCTGGTCCTTTACCAAGCGAGACCATAAAACTCCAAATGAAAAGGTTTATCCTTAAAATCTTTCTTCAATTCCTTGGAAAACATGTCCGTAAATGGGAGCTGAATAAACATTGCCAGTGTTACAGCTATATTATATTTCCTCCAAACTTCACTGATGCATTAAATCCAACCTCATCTCTGCCATATTTATCCGAACTCAAGCAATCCTCTCTCCTCAGCTCTATCTACTCCCGAGTTGAACATAAAAATGTAGCTTCAAATTTTGTTTGCTTGCTTATGCCTCAAAAAATATTTTTTATGCTTTTAAGGCCTGGTTAAGAATTGTTCTTTGGGAGCTCTGTGACGGGTACAAGGATTGAAATTAAGTACAGCAGAGAAGAAGCTTTCTATTTTATAGGCGGTGTTGACGATAACTTCTAAGTTGGATAGTTGGTAGATTATTTAAAATGGTGATGCGGAAGCACTCGCAACAACAGAAGAGGTGCAGTGGCCAACTTTGAGCGACGGAGGTGGTGACTTTGAGTGGGAGAGACGAAGCGGTGGAGGATCAGAAATGGCAGAGAAAACTTGGAATGTTCTCTGTGGTGTTGGCAATGACTTGAGAAGGACTGGGCCGAAACAAACAACGTTGGTGAGGTGGGTGATGGCTGCCCTACGTGGGGACAACAGCGACACTGGTGGGATGTTATATCCCCTCCAAACTCACGTATAGACTTGTTCTATATCAATTTTTCTTTTTCTTTTTTAGTGAGAATAAAATGGTCATTTAATTAGACCGTTACTGTTTGTTGATGAAAACCTTGGTCAAAGGAGGAGAATTTAGGTTTGTTGAATTTCAAGGATCTACTTGTACTTTGAATAAATTCCAAGGAAGGTGAAGGCAATTAAATCTAGAAAAGCAGTAACTTTATAAATTAGGCAGATACTTTGAATTCATATGCTTAACATTTATTTATCACAATACACTCCTATACGTGTGGCACTTGCATGCCTTTCCCGACGCCACAGATACATATCAATGAAAAGCATCATATAACATAGCTAATTATGAAAGATGTAATAGTCCACATATGCTAGCGAATTAAATTTGCACAGTTCTCATCATGTGCGATAGTTCCTAAATTGCATTTTACTTCGGCAGCTCAATTTGGTGCTTCGAAAAAGTATTACTCTTTGCTTAGAGGTTGACTGCCGTCCAAATTTACCGGAAATGTGTCGATCTTCTCCCTCCATGGGTTTGCCTCATCACAGTTGACGGTCTTCATGGCACGCCAAACCACGCTGCTACACCTAAATTAGGCTTCAATTTTTTCACCTATTTGAACAAGACATACTCTGGCATATTGACATCCGTACTAAAGTTTAAGAGAAAAGCTGTAGGAAGGTAGTAGCGGAGTAAATGGATTCATTAATAAAAATGGTTATGTCACCTTTGAATCTGAAAAAGTGGTATTTTACTGTTGAATTTAGCACTACTTTATCTTCTTAAGAAGATGGCAATTTTGTGAAGCTTTTTCTGTTATTCATCAAGAAACCACCATGTCCGTTGTGAGCCTGGTTCTGTCTCAGCTCTCAAACTTCACAGCCACGGCCGCGGGTTTTCTGCCTGTTTTGGCACCATCATTATGCTTGGTGATCATGCTGCTCTCCTCCTGTTTACTTCGTTCGCTCACAAATCGTTCGCCACAAGTTTTCTTAGTAGATTTTGCATGTTACAAGCCTCCGGCCACTCAATCTTGCAGTAAAAAACGAATTCTTGGGAGTATCAGGCTCCTTGGAAATCCCACTAAAGAACTAATGGATCTCTTTGACATAGCCGTGTATAAAGCAGGGCTAAGCGACTTCACATACTTGCCCGATAATTTGCTACAAATTCCTCTCGACTTATCCTTTGAAGCAGCGAGACAAGAAACCGACGCCGTGTTGTTTGGAGCTATAGATAAGCTATTTGCAAAGACCGGATTGAAGCCACAGAACATCGGAATCTTGGTGGTTAACTGCTCTCTCTTCAGTACTGTGCCGTCTCTTTCAAGCATCATAGTTCACAGGTATAAATTGAAAGAAAATATTGCGAGCTATAGCCTTGGAGGCATGGGATGCAGTTCTGGACTAATAGCAATAGGTCTTGCTCATCAGCTTCTCAAGGTAATTAAACGCATACTGTTTTTTTTTTTTTTTTTTTGGATTAGTACATATTACCGAAATCTTTTATTGGAAATTTCTGCATTGAATTCAAAATCTAACAACTTGTACTTCATAGCAAGATTCTTCATAGGTTACATCAGTTCAATTGATTAACAGGTCCACAAAGACACCTTTGCTCTTGTTGTGAGTACGGAGAACCTCACAGGGCACTGCTATAGGGGAAGTGACAAATCAAAGTTCGTCTGCAACTGCTTATTCCGTCTAGGAGGAGCTGCAATCTTGCTATCAAACCGGCCATCCCTTGGCAAATCATCAAAATACCAGCTTATACACACTATTCACACACACACCGCAAGTTCTGACAGATCGTACCAAAGCATCTTCCAGGAAGAAGATGAAGAGGGATTCGTCGGCGTGACTATAAACAGAGACCTCATAGTATCAGCAGTAAATGCCATTACGTTAAATCTGAAATCCCTCGGTCCTCTAGTCCTTCCACTGTCGGAGAAATACCTTGTCCTGAAAAATCTTGTTTGGAGAAAATTTTGTCAAGCGAAGATCCCGCGTTACATACCAAAGTTTAGTAGGGCCATTCCTCACTTTTTCCCGCATGTAGGTGGGAAACCGGTGCTGGACGAGCTGCAGAAAATTTTGGGGTTCAGTGATGCTACGATGGAGGCCTCCAGGATGACATTGTACCGATTTGGAAACACTTCGAGCAGTGCTGTTTGGTACTCCATGGCCTATGCGGAGGCCAAAGGAAGGATCAAGAAAGGTGAGCTGCTGTGGCAGATGGGATTTGGAGCTGGCTTTAAGTGTAGCAGCGTCGTTTGGCGTGCCATGAAGATTGTCAATTGCGATGAGGCAAACCCGTGGAGCGAGGAGATCGACACGTATCCAGTAGATTTGGACGACATTCAACCTCTAAGCCAAGAAGAATACTTTTTTGAATCAACAAAATGAGCTGCGAACTCGTTGATCCGACTCCAATAAAATGCAAATTCTGAATGTGCGCAGTCCTACATGTTTCTAGATTATCTATTCTATATTTTACTTTCCTTGATACGTAGCTGTGTGTCTCGGCAAAGCTGCACAGTTAAGTGCCAAACTTGGTTTAATAATTACAGTGAGTGTATTGTGATAAAATAAATTTTAATAATATGAAGTCATAGCATTTGTCTAATTTATAAAACACTCTTTACATAATTTTAATAATATTGGATTTAAATATTCATTAGATCTTATGGTCATCCCTTTATTCTTTCTTTTTCTAGTAGTTTAAACTCTATAAGACGTCGGCTCATGAGTTTATTCTCTTTTTTTGTCTTAGTATAATTTT
This sequence comes from Rauvolfia tetraphylla, assembly GCA_030512225.1. Lineage (NCBI taxonomy): Eukaryota > Viridiplantae > Streptophyta > Magnoliopsida > Gentianales > Apocynaceae > Rauvolfia > Rauvolfia tetraphylla. The sequence goes on from JAJQKT010000037.1 coordinate 981,588, forward strand.
TTTTTCAAAAAAAGATTAAGATATATTTTGATTATTCTTTAATCTAAAAACATTTTTTTTAAAAAAAAAACTTTTTAAACCTTAGATCTTACATCTTTTTTTACTAACATCAAAGTTATATATCACTAAAATATAAAAATTTAGAAAAATATTTTTCGTTGAGTTGCAGTCGAGGTAGGAAGCAAACAACTTTTCATGTGGATCCAAGCAATCTTTGGGCTTCAAATTGGACTAGAGGCAAGAGTATGTTTATTCACAAAGTCATTTGCAAAAAGTATAGCATAACTATTTTTTACATTATAAAAATATCTTTTAATTTTAATTTTTATAATTTTAGTTTTGAATATATATTTTTAAAAGCATAAAAGCATATAGTCCTTGTTGTCATTACTGTTGTAAAATTCAATTGAAATTCACATATATAATACACATAAATCTGATTTAAAGTGCAAATAGTTAGAAATAAAGACTATGCACATTTCTTCCAAATATAACATTACCGAATTAAATAATTAAATATTAAATTTGGAACTAGTATTTTAGATTGTATGTAATACTCATGTGCAAGTATTTTTTTTTATAGAAGTCCAGAAGATTTAATAAATTTATCCTTCAAATCAAACTCACGTATACTACGTATGTGAATTTGAATCCAACTCTACCGTGAGACTAACAACAAAGACTGTATTCTTTTTAAAAAATAAATTTGAGATTAAAATTATAAAAATTAAAGTTAAGAGATATATTTAAAACAAAATAAATGATTATAGGATTAGTTTTACGATTTATTCTTATTCATAATTCCATATTCCATTTCATCAATTTCATTTTCCTTTTGCCAATGCGGACGCCTGACTAAAAAATGCATTGCCTATGCAACAATTTTTTTTATTTAGATACGTCAATATAGACAAAGAAATTTTAATGAATTTATTTAATCAAAACTAAATGAAAATAAATAATTTTAGTCTTTATTATTTAATTTAATTAATGAAGGAAGTCTATTGGGCCATTCCAATTGGGACACATTCGAAGTCTATTTAAATAATGTCTAAATTCACTTGAAGTAACACAATTACAAGAAATTTAGATTTTTGCGACGGATCCTTTCGTTGCCAATCCGTCGTCGCAAAATACCACTTGTGACAGATTCGCAACAGAAGCATCCGTCGCAAAATTTCAGGTTGCAAATTTGTGACGGATTACCTATTCGTCGTCTATTTGTGACGGACAAATGTCCGTGGCAACTTTGCAACGAATTTGTGATGAAATAACTTTGGCCAAATTAGTCAACTTCATGCGACACATTTGCGACAGAAAAAAGTTTAAAAATTGTTGTAATTTTACGACGAATTTGCTATGAGTTTTTATTTTTTAAAAAAATATAAATTCGTCGTAAACCCGTTGCAAAATTGCAACAATTTTACGTCGAATTTTTATAATTTTTTTAAAAAATATATTTTCGTCACAAAATTATCGTAATTTTGCAAAGATTTTGCGACACAAAATTTAATTTTTTTAAAAAACAATTTAGCGACAATATTATTTAATTTAAAAATATTTTAAACTTTGATTTTATTATAAATCCGTCGCAAAAGCGTTGCAAATTTTTGCAATAATTTTTATTATAATTATTAATTATTAATTATTAAAAAATAATTATTAATTATAAATGCAATTTAATCTGAAATTTTAATTTTTAATTAAATATTTTCAAAAATTTTAAATAATTATTTTAAAAAATAAGCATAATAATACAATGATTAAAAATAAAAAATTAAATTAAAATAAATATAATTAAGTCATTAAATGTCAATATTTTATGCGTACAACATTGAAAAATATTATACAAAATTTATGTAATTATAAAAGGCGGCGCTGCAGACTGTGGAGGGGGCAGAAATGACGAAAATATCCTTTGTGAAAACTGACAAAAATACCTTTGATGTCAAATCATCAAAATGCCCTTGGTATGAAATGGTGAAATACCCTTAGTGCCAAAAGTTGAAAATATGAAAATATACTTGATACAAAGTTAAGATGTAAACTCTAATTAGCAGTACCAAAAAAAAAAAAAAAATAGAGCAACAAGATTAACGTTTATGGGAAAAAATGGTATACTATTACCAAAAAAAAGGAGAGAATAAAGTGATGAGTCTGCGTTTTATGGAGTTTATGCTACTACAAAAGGAAAGAGGAAAGGTATAATCATATAATCTAACGAATATTTAAATTCTACACCTTTAGATCTTATAAAGAGTGTTTTTTAAATTAGACAGATGTCATAACTTCATCTCATTAACATTTATTTATGACAATACACTCCTATAATTAGTAAATAAGGTTGGCAGTTGTATACCTTTGCCGACAGATAAAGAGTTACATATCAAGGAAAGCATGATATAGCATAGATAATTATGAAACATGTAGCAGTGCACATACGCTAACGAATTTGCACAGTTATCATCATGTGCAATGGTTCCTTTGATTCAGAATTTGAATTTTAGTTTGGCATCTCATTTTGTTGTTTCAACGAAGAATTCTTCTTCGCTTAGAGGTTGAATGTCGTCGAAATTTACTGGAAATGTATCGATCTTCTCGCTCCATGGGTTTGCCTCATCACACTTGACAGTCTTCATGGCACGCCGAACTGCGCCGCTGCACTTAAAGCCAGCACCGAATCCCATCCGTCACAGCAGCTCACCTTTCTTGATCCTTCCTTTAGCCTCCGCATAGGGCATGGAGTACCAAACCGCACTGCTCGAAGTGTTTCCAAATCTGTACAATCATCCTGGAGGCCTCCATCGTAGCATCACTGAACCCCCAAATTTTCCGGCTGCTCGTCCAGCACAGGTTTCCCACCTACATGCGGGAAAAAGTGAGGAATGGCCCTGCTAAACTTTGGCATGTAACGCGGGATCTTTGCTTGACAAAATTTTCTCCAAACAAGATTTTTCAGGATAAGGTATTTCTCCGACAGGGGAAGGACAAGAGGACCGAGGGATTTCAGATTTAACGTAATGACGTTTACTGCTGATAGTATGAGGTCTTTGTTTATAGTCACCCGGACCAAAACTGGCAGAAAACCCACGGCCGTGGCCGTGAAGTTTGAGAGTTGAGACAGAATTAAGCTCACAACAGACACGGTGTTTTGTTGATGAATAACAGAAAGAGCTTCACAAAATTACCATCTTCTGAAGAGGATAACGTACGTATTGCTAAATTCAAACATAAAATTGAGCACTTTTTCACATTCAAAGGTGGCATAACCATTTTTGTTAATGAATCCATTTATTCCAATACTACAGCCGGACAGCTTTCTCTCATACTTTAAATACGTATGTCAATATGCTGGAGTATGACTTCTTTGTGAAGGAGATTGGGACAAATAAAAGATAAAATAAAATTATAAATAAATTACTCACATTATTAGGATAAACAATGATTCTTTAAAAATTTTCACTATTAATAAATTTAAAATTTATTAATAAATACTAACATAAATAATTTTGATAATAAAAATATAAAAAATACAATGACATCAGTATTTATGTAGAATGTTCCAAAAGAAAAAAAAATCATGAATCAAATACTGATCGAAACTATGAAAATAGGGTAACAAATTCTTTTTTTAAATATACTAAAAGATTATATAAATATATTCAACAAACATAATGGATGCCAAGAAAGTATAGATTAAAATAATTACCCAAAAGAATGACAAATCAGAGTAGCTAAATAAATTTTAAAAAATAAACATTCTATTTTTCTCACTATCTCATTCTAATTACTCAAAATTTTCTGGAATTCCCTCCTTTCTCACTCTCACATTTTTATCTTCTTCTTACTGGTGCATTTCATTCCTTCACAAGGTTTGGTATTTATAGGTCTGAAGGCAATGGCCTCCATGCTCTTCCGAGGAGATTTTTTATTTTCACAAGGGCATGCTCTGCAGAAAGCTTTGAATTCCGTTTTCTTAGATTTATTATGCGGGACCAACGAGTTGAATCCCACATTCCTCTAGTAGGTGAAAGAATTGAAGTCCAATTTAAGACCTGTACAGATGTGACTGATGCACAAAAATCCCAGAGTCTCCGATTCATCAGCAAGCCCATCGCAAATCTTTTTTTTTTTTTCTTTTGGCTGAATCATTGCAAATCTTTTGACTGTATACTTCGATTGCCTTTCCTTTTAGAAAGAACTTATTTTTGTGACTGCCTGAACGGGTCATTTGAATTTCGATTCAATTTTTAAATTAAATTTTTAAATTTTTTATTTAAATTTTTTTAAAAATTATAAAATTAAATCAAAATTTTTAAAAATTAAACCAAATCAAAATAAATCGATTCGGACTGGTTCGATTGAAAACTAAAATTAGAAAAGACAAAATAGGAACATATTTTGGTAATGAATTATTGGCTTAACATTGTTGACATGTGTTAAACAAACAAGAACTCATTATAAAAAAGTATTCATATGTATGTTTTTTCAAAATTTTAGTTTTTCGATTTAATTTTCAGTCTAAGCACAGAAATAAAAAATACTGAATTGTATAAAATTTTTATAAATTGAGTAAAAATATTAAAAAATTGAATCGAAATATATATTTCGGCTTGGCTCGGCTTTGTTTAATTTTTCAGATTGTATCTAATAATTGAATTTGTTGTAAACTGAATATGGATTTCAAAATTTATTTTGGAAACAAAAAATGAAACTTAGGACATGATTGAATACAGTTTGGGTTTAAAATTTTCTGATTTCATAGAATTGAATTACTTTTGAAAAAAAAAGTGATATGTAAAGTGAAAAATTTACATTAAATTTTGCAATGAAACCCAACCCAAATATACCCTATTAAAAAGTAAAACGTACCTATTAAAACACAAAAATTTAGTAAAATATTTTATTTTGAATTACAATCCAGGTAGAAAGCAAACGACTTTTCAAGAGGATCCAGGCAATCTTTGGGCTTCAAATTGGACTAGAGGCAAGAGCAGGTTTATTCAAATACCATTTCATCAATTTCATTTTCCTTTTGCCAATAGGATCAGTTGACATTTTGGATTGTATCTTTTCTAACTAAACATAATTAAACTCTACTTCTTCTTTTATAAAAACTTCATTTTCACGGAACTAATATAAAATTTCTCTCAACTAAACACAATTCAAATACACTTTAAAAAATAGACCGTCTATGCAAATAATTAACATTTACAAGGTTACGGTATATGTAATGTCTCATGCCATGGCCAATATTCGCTAGTGCAAATTAAGATATGAGGTCTAACTAGTATGAAAAGAAAGAGGAAAAGGATGATCATATAATCTAATGAATATTGAAATTCAACACCTTTTGGATTTTGCAGAGTATTTTATAAATTATACAGATGCCATGACTTCATGTTACTAACATTTATTTATCACAATACATTCAAATAATTATTAAATAAGTTTGGCACTTAATTGTACACATTTGCTGACACATACAGCAACATATCAAGGAAAGCAAAATATAACATAGATAATTTAGAAACAAGTAGCCCTTCGCACATGCTAACGAATTTGTATAGTTATCATCACGTGCTATAGTTTCCTGATCATTCAGACGGATCAACAAGTTTTGCGTCTCATTTTGTCGGTTCAAAGAAGAATTCTTCTTCCCTTAGAGGTTGAATGTCGTCCAAATTTACTGGAAATGTGTCGATCTCCTCGCTCCATGGATTTGCCTCATCACAGCTGACAGTTTTCATGGCACGCCAAACGACGCTGCTACACTTAAAGCCAGCACCGAATCCCATCTGCCACAGCAACTCACCTTTCTTGATCCGTCCTTTAGCCTCCGCATACGCCATGGAGTACCAAACAGCACTGCTCGAAGTGTTTCCAAATCTGTACAATGTCATCCTGGAGGCCTCCATCGTGGCATCATTGAACCCCAAATTTTTCTGCAGCTCGTCCAGCACCGGTTTCCCACCTACATGCGGGAAAAAGTGAGGAATGGCCCTGCTAAACTTTGGTATGTAACGCGGGATCTTTGCTTGACAAAATTTTTTCCAAACAAGATTTTTCAGGACAAGGTATTTCTCCGACAGGGGAAGGACTAGAGGGCCGAGGGATTTCATATTTAACGTAATGGCGTTTACTGCTGATACTATGAGGTCTTTGTTTACAGTTACCCCGACGAATCCCTCTTCATCTTCCTCCTCGAAGATGCTTTGGTACGATCGGTCAGAACTTGCGGTGTGTGTGTGAATAGTATGCATAAGCTGGTATTTTGACGATTTGCCATGGGATGGCCGGTTTGATAGCAAGATTGCAGCTCCTCCTAGACGGAATAAGCAATTGCAGCCGAGCTTTGACTTGTCACTGCCTCTATAGTAGTGGCCTGTAAGGTTCTCCGTACTCACAACAAGAGCACAGGTGTCTTTGTGGACCTGTTAATCAATTGGACTGGTGTAAACTATGAAGAATCTTGCTATGAAGTACAAGTTCTTAGATTTTGAATTTAATGCAGAAATTTCCAATAAAAGACTTCGGTACATATCTACATATTAAAAAAGAATCAGTATGAGTTTAATTACCTTGAGAAGCTGATGAGCAAGACCTATTGCAATTAGTCCAGAACTGCATCCCATGCCTCCAAGACTATAGCTCGCAATATTTTCTTTCAATTTATACCTATGAACTATGATGCTTGAAAGAGACGGCACAGTACTGAAGAGAGAGCAGTTAACCACCAAGATTCCGATGTTCTGGGCCTGCGCTCCGGTCTTTGCTAATAGCTTATCTATAGCTCCAAACAACACCGCTTCGGTTTCTTGCCTGGCTGCTTCAAATGATAAGTCCGGAGGAGCTTGTAGCAAACTCTCAGGCAAGTATGTGGAGTCGCTCAGTCCTGCTTTATGCATGAATTTGTTTAAGAGATCCATTACTTCTTCAGTGACATTCCCAAAGAGCCTGATACTCTCAAGAATTCGTTTTTTACTGCAAGATTGAGAAGCTGGAGGCTTGTAACACGCAAAATCCACTAAGAAAACTTTCGGCGAACGATTTGTGAGCGAACGAAGTAACCAGGAGGAGAGCAGCATGATCACCAAGCATAATGGTGGTGCCAAAACAGGCAGAAAACCCACGGCCGTGGCCGTGAAGTTTGAGAGTTGAGACAGAACCAAGCTCACAACAGACATGGTGGTTTCTTGATGAAAAACGGAAAGAGCTTCGCAAAATTGCCAATCTTCTTAAGAGGATAACGTATTACTAAATTCAGCAGTAAAATTTACCACTTTCTAACAATCAAAGGTGGCATCACCATTTTTGGTAATTAACGAACCCATTTACTCCATTACTACCGCCCGACAGCTTTTCTCTTAAAACCTCGGTACGGGAGAAAATTGAAGCCCAATTTAAGAGCTGTACAGATTATGACTTCAATGCATGGAAAATCCCATAGTCTCGATCCTTTTTCTCTTTTCAAAATCATCACAAATCTTTTGACTATATACACTATACGTCGATTGCCTTTCCTTTTAAAAGGATTTATTTTTTGTGATGTAGGAATGGATTTGTTGTAAAGAGAATATGGATTTCAAGATTGATCTGTTGAAAAAGTGAAAAAAAAAAATCCAAATGCATCCTAAACAAAGTATGTTGGCTACAAAGACGGCAAATACCTAAATACACATGAGCATCACATGTCTGTAATTTAATACATATTAATTAGACATGCCTCCGACCAAACACATTACTTGCAAAATATAAATTATAACTAAATAATAAAGGTAAAAGAGAATGTTTGGGTACTTCAAAAAAAAAAAAAAAAAAAAGAAGAAATTGGTAGGCCATGAGCAACCTCGTACACCTTTCTCGTTGATGGTTAGTAACTGATATGGCCCAGTTATTAGTGGGTCCCAACCATCTTTGGGCCTAAAATTGGATTACAGATTTATCTGAAAAAAGGCCAGTTCATCAAGTCAATTTTCTTCTTTCAAAAAATAAGAATAATAAAGTCAAATTTTCCTTTTTCCCAATTCCCGAAAAAAAAAACTTCGTTCCCATAATGGAGATCTGTCCATTAATGGACAGTCTATTCTTTTTTGGTGAAAAAAAATGAAGAATCCATTTAATTGTGTGTTTTATCACAAAAATTTCTATTTTTTGAAACTTCTTGATATTTGAATTAATTGTTATGAGAGAAAATATGACGTTCATATTTAAATTTCTTTAAGAGGCAAAAAATTTTGAAAACAAAAATCCAAAAGTGAAGCCTACAGCAATGAGCAAGTAGATAAAAATTTACTTTTAAAAGAAAAAAAAGAGAGTAAATGAAAATTTGATTCCTTACATTGAAGTCATTTAGGTGGAGCAATTTTATTTACATCCCCGTTTCATTTTTATTTCCCTTCTCTCTCTCATTTACAGTCCCTTTTTTTTTTAAAAAAAAAAAATTCCTTCATCCGTTACTTCCGACTTTATAATGACAAACTCTCTTTGGGTAGAGTTTATTCTCATTTGTTGAAGCTTTTTTAAAATTATTAAATTATATATATAATTTATTTTAAGATTAAATAACATATTTATTTTTAATCATTAAATAAGTAAATTTTATTTTAAAAGTAATTTTAAAATAACTTCTAAAAAATAATTTTTTCTTTTACAATTTATTTCAACTACAGTTGTAAATGAGTAAACAGTTGATAACATATAAAAATAGCCCTTGACTTTAGAAAAAATACAAATAGTTGATTTTAAATAATTGTTAATATACCAATAGTATATTTTTATCATCATCTTTTTCCCATAATCTCTTTTAGTTTATTCCGTCTCTAACATCATTTCAAATATCAAGTAACAACTATTCTTATATGTAATACTCTTATAAATTAATAAAATATATAAATAAAAATTATTTTATAACTGAAATGTTCATTTTTTCAATTGACAAACTTTCCCCAGAAGACTTTTTGTTACAAAAACAAAAATGATGTGTTGAACTGACAAATCTCCAACTTCAGAGGGTAGGGGGGGGTGTTTGGACTTAATCCTAAATATAACAAATAAAACTTCCTTAAGTGTTAAAAAAAAAGAGAAAAAACTTTTTAGTACTAGTGAACGATTCTCGTAATGCACTCTTGGAATACCTTCATCTCCGAACTTCGTGTTGTTGCACCATAGCTTAAAGTTCAAGAGATGCCTTTAAGACAAATCAGGTCAACCGCATCAGTAAACCAATAGAGATGCGCCACGAAGCGTATGCAACGTTATATTCTTCCTATCTTGACAATAATAACCCTACTGGTGAACAAAAGCTCCATCTTCGCACTCAAACCTTTGGACAAGTGACGACGTCGATTCACGTTCCGTATGGAAAGGGCGCCGATCTCCTACTTTGCACTGCGTCGTGGGTTCACTCAAAAATTCGTACGAACAGAGGCGTGGTAAAATTACGGGGTCCCACGATTCTTAACCTGCACCCTCCGTTGTGGCTTCTCGAGATCCCTCGCTCTCAGTTCTTTTCTTCTTCTTTTTTTTCTGAAAAGATTTTCGAAAAACCAATCTTGTTTATTTTTTCTCCTCTCTTTCATCTTCTTCTCGTTAAATCTCGTTCCATGTTCTGTTTCTCTGTACGATTCCATAGCTCCATCTGTTACTGTACTGCATTTGAAAAATAACGCCTGCCTCGCTGCTGTGCACAGATCAATGGTGCGGATTTCGACGTGGGTTGCTGTCTGTTCAATTCTTCTCTGCTTATTCGCATCTGGGTCCTTCTCTGTTGATGATTTTCATCAAGCGTAAGCCTTTCTTTTTGCCAGCCTTTTGTGTACATTTCGTACATTTTTTATGTAGAAAACAGGAATTTGGTTTGAATTCTTGGATATGGGTTCTTATTGTTTCTGATCTTGCTGAGGCATTGTTGCTTGAAGTTTATCTCGGGCCTATAAAATTGCTTCTTCAATTGTAGTTCTCTAGGATTTTGCTTTTGTTTGATCAGAGAATGTATCTGAATAGCCTTTGCATTTAGATTGTTCTTGAACTAGAATCCTGTGGTTTCACTTATTCAAGTTCCATTTTCGTTTGAGTGCCCGGTACCGGCTGCCATTTACCTATTCAAGTAACAGGAAAGGTTTTGAGATGTTGGAGTTGGACATTGATGTCAAACAGTGGCGTCATAACCTCACTTTGCCAGGGTTAATTAGCAGTATTAGTGGAGAAGATTGATTTGCTATTTGTCTTTCACCGTCGCTCAGTTTAATGGGTTACTGTTAATCTACTAGCAAGCCCTCCTGATCACCTTATGTTGCCGGTAGAGTACTTTTCTCGGTTTCGGAGTCAAAGAATTACCTCCGTATTCCCTGGTCCCAGTGGTTGATTTACTATAATTTTAGAAGCAAGAGTATTTATAGTTGTAAACAAGCAACGCAGTGAAGAAAAAGGTTTATTTATTAGTATGATTTTTGCCCTGCTGCGCCCCAAATTAGTAAATTTGAACAAAAACCCTTAATTTTTAGATTAGGACAAATTATAATCCTAAACCTTTTTCCTGTATATATAACTAATGGAGTTGGATGCTGTCACGAAGGCCTTAACATTCTCCATAAAGCATGATAGGCTGTTCTTTATTCCTCCTTACTATTCCCAGATAGATAATCTTCTTTTATTGTTCGAGAATACATTTCATCATCTAGCATATTGGTATAAATGCTGCTTCTTTTGAATTTGCACTGAGTATGGGGGCTTTGATTCATTATCAATGATTGCAGATGATCCTCTTGCACTAATGTGAAAAGGAACGCAAGAGCATAGCTAACAAAGAGGACCTTAGTTTGTGATGTATCCACATTGTACCATAAATTTTCTGCAGAATGGCAGAATTGTTGGCTGGAGCAGCTACTGTGTGACAGAGTTTTATAGAAGGATAAATCTCAACCTGAAGTTTCAGTTTTGCCCTTTTCTTTTTTATCGTGAATGACTTCAAATTTCCTAGTTGTTTAGAGTATTAGAGTTTTTAAGATAACTTAGGGAGGTTCCTCTAAGTAGTCAATGCCATGGATGCAAAATTGGTCCAAGAGACTCTCTCTTTTCATTTGCTTGTACAGGAAGAGAATGAAATGTCAGAGTATGTTTTTTGTCTTGGAAAGTTTGTATTTTGTAATGGAACAGAGGTTTATAGTCAGATCTACAGTGTTGGTACAGATTATATAGAGATAGAGAATTTGTACACATCCTACCCTGATATTGCCATGTTGGCCAAGGATGGCTATGATACTGAGTTCATACTTGGGCTTCAGATTATGTTGTTGGTAACTATGATTACATCCTTTTATGCTGTTGTTTTCTGAGATGTACTTCAGAAATGCTGTTTATCATTTTGTTCAACCTGCAAAGGTTTATAAATCTGAGATGTGGGCATGCTATTGACATTATCATGATGCAGCTTGTATCCCTTTTGAAACCCATGGTTTCTCTATTTAATTCGGTCCATTGACCTGTCTGTTTCACTTGCAGGTTCCCCATCATAGAACCTGATCCTGGTCATACTAAACTTCGTCTTGCAAGACCAGGACTGGAAGCAATTGAGAGAATAACCACCCCTATTGCAGCTGTTGCTGTAAGTTTTAAGATAAGTACCATTTGTTTTGATTTCTAGATTCTCTCTCTGTATGCATGAACAAGGTCTGTGATAGGGCAGTTGCCTCATATTAGAATTCAGGCAAAGTCCACAATTACCTGTTTATTATTATTTGATGTTTTGCACTATATTTGTTATGCTTTCTCATAATTCTGTTTCTCACTGTAAAAAGTTATGAGGGAGCTTCTCAAGAAAGGAATTGTGCTTTTCTGATACAATTCCTTTCCGGTCATCCTTTTTTATTTCTTCACTTAATCTTTGTGATTGTGTTTCAGGTTATTGGCCCTTATCGTTCTGGGAAATCTTTTCTACTTAATCAGCTTCTCTCCCTGTCGTGTGATGAAGGTGCAGCCTCTTGTAAACTGTTATTTTTTGACATTTAACTTGCTGCCATGCAGTTTTGGTAACTAAATTCAGAGTGCTCAGCTCTGCTTCTCTCTCTCTCTCTCTCACACACACACACATTTGTTTATTTTCTAATTTGATTCGTTTCAGGATTTGGGGTTGGGCACATGCGTGATACTAAAACAAAAGGTAGATACGTGGATTTGCCAGGATCTGTCCTTAATGCATGAATATGTAAAACTAGCAAATTTAAGCGCCACTCAAAGAATCTACTGTTTTACACAGGGATATGGGCTTGGGGAACTCCAGTAGAAATGGATATTGGTGGAGAAAAAACTTCTGTCTTTTACCTTGACACAGAAGGATTTGAAAGTGTTGGAAAGTCAAATGTATATGATGACCGGTACTTTCCATTTGAGCATGTGTATTATGTGCATTGCTGGTTTCAGTATGTTTAAATTATTTTCTAATTAATCTTGTGCAGGATTTTTGCCTTGGCAACGGTTCTGAGTTCTGTGCTCATATACAACCTACCTGAGACAGTAAGTCAATCTCTCTTCATCATTTCTTTCCAGCACTGTATATTAGGATGTCTGAAAGACTATTTATCTTTGATAAAACCGTTACAATGAGATGGCATTCAAATGTGGATTAGTACATTTAGGGAGCTAGAAAGTTACAAATTCCAAGGTAAATTGTTTGCTTGTAAATGTTTAATGTCTGTAATATCAGTGAAATATTCCCTGTTGTATATCTTTATAGATATGGTGTTGCAATCAGATCTGTGGTGCGTGTTGATGCCCCAGCATTTATATCAAATGGGCTATGGGGCAAATTTCTTCTTTGATTTGAGATTGTAATATGTTAAATTTTGCTATATGTTTAGATTCGTGAAGCTGACATATCTCGGCTGTCTTTTGCGGTTGAACTCGCTGAAGAATTCTATGGAAGGTGTGAAATTCTTACTTTTTATAGATTAACCACTCTGTTGATTGGCTTTTTACGTACTTCTAGTTTTCTACATCATTTCTCTTCTGACATTGTAATCATTTCATTTTTCATGTTTTCTGTGTGTTCATGGTGAGCAGAGTAAAGGTAATTGTTACATCTTCTTAAATGGTTACTCTTGCCTAGTCTCTGTTGTGATAAGTCTATTTCCAAAGAGTAACTGGAAAAGATAGGAGGTTCTAAATGATTGACTGGGTAAATGTTTGTGTAGGGGCAAGATGTTGCTTTTGAACCTGCTAAGCTGCTATGGCTCATTCAACGTGACTTCCTGCGTACGTTTAGATTTGATATTGTGAAGTAGCACTCAAGAGTTTGAGATACTTGACAGTCATGCTAACAGTTTACCATAAACTGGAGTAACTTGATATACATTGTAACGAACATCTTTTTTCAGCAAAATAAGCCTCCTCATTCTCTATTATTTATTCACCACATGATATGTGCCCTTTTCTGGAACTATACCCCTCCCTGTTTATAAATTTTCAAACTTTCTCTTATCGTTGTCATCGTGCAGAGGGAAAAACTGTGCAAGAAATGGTTGATGAAGCTCTTCAACATGTACCTAATACTGACGGTTAATTTCTCTACTTGTACTCTCCATGTAATAAGGATCCACAAATGGGGAAACTGCATGTAAAATTAATTGTTGGTCCCTTATATTTTCACAGGCAACAAGAACATCGATCAGGTTAACCAGATCCGTGATTCTTTGGCTATTATGGGTGACAACAGCACTGCCTTTAGCTTGCCACAGGTATTCCCTTACTCAATAATGTACTATTATTTTTTTTGCATATGTCAGTTTTGGACTTGGCACCAAAAAGGTGGAAAGGTGATACTAATAATAATGGCTAGCTAGCCTGCCACAGTGAACTTTGATCTCTGAATTGGAGGATATAAATCCTGACTTTATTAAACAATTCACAAATACTTTTTGCTTTTGAAGAAAAACTGTGCTTTAATATCCTGCATTCTGTACTTTGAATCTGTGCGACAAGTTCTGCGGTCTGACTAATTTGGATATGGTTTTCCTCCTTGTTGTACTGCATGATGTATTGGTTTGTGGTGAGCTTGAAGGTATATTAAGCTGTCTTAAGAAACTTATGAATCTTTAGTGCTCTAATTTTAGTTTTCAACCAGTCAATAGCTTCAGTGTCTAATATATGGCATATCAAATTTAGCTTTTATCACTGATTGGAATGAGGAGAATGAATAGAAGGTATGCAAATTTTTTCTCTCAACTTGCTTATTGGGTAGGTTCACTTTTTATGAAATCAAAGTTTAAAGATCCTCAAATTATCAAATCTGACAGAGTTGTTGAACGTCATCCATTTATCTGTCTGCTTCATTTATATATTTATATATTTTTGCTCCTTTCTTTCCAAAAGGGTGAAAACATGTTGTATAACGACTCTAACGGTGAGTCTCTGTATCTTTAAAGGACTTATGAAATCATAAGAATTATGCAGACAAAACTTAAGGAAAAAAATTATGTACAACTAAAGTAATTTGAGTTAAACTTGGATAACCATGAAAACTTACAGGAGTACTAAATTCCATAAATTGGCTGAACAGATTTTGCAACTTGTGTCTTGAATTTCTTTCCCGAAGAATGCATCTCCAGGTACAAGTTAAAATGCAAGTGGAGGTACTGAATTGGGGATGTATTCTTAAAGCATTTACTGAATGGGAATTTAGTTTGTGAATTATTAACAGGAACTGATGCGCAGTTTGGACTGGTAATGTTTTTTCTTCTTATCCAACATAAAAGTTGAAAGGACCAAGATAAATTCTCTGTTACAGCACAATCTTTGAAGTGGCATTTCTCTGTCATCATTTCTTTTACTTTTTAATATTTTGTTGTTGATGGTGACAAGTTTAATAAATCATTTGAATGTCAAATAAGCTACGTTATGACATAATCTGAACTGTCGTGCAGCCCCATCTCCAACGGACAAAACTTTGTGAGATGAAGGACGGTGAACTTGACCCAGTTTATGTTAGGAAGAGGGAGCAACTGAAAGAACTCGTTGCCTCTATTATCCGTCCGAAGATTGTCCAGGGTAAACTTCTCAATGGAAAGGAGTTTGTCTCTTTTCTAGAGCAGGTGAATTATTTTCTGTTTTTGGATTATCTGATTTTCTTTTCCGTCATTAATCCATCTGCCTAAGGTGAGAAGACTTGAGATTTTCTTTAATTTCTTATGAAAAGCCCTCCCTCGCCTCAACAAACAATTTAGGTCTTCTATTCTTGCTCATTTTAATTTCCTATCTTTTAGATTCTTGAAGCCTTGAATAAAGGGGAGATCCCATCAACAGGTTCGCTTGTGGAGGTTTTCAATAAGGGTATTCTTGAGCAGTGTCTAAAACTATATAGTGACCGCATGAGTAACTTGAATTTACCCATGTCGGAGGAAGATCTGCAAAGCACTCATGAAGCTTCTAGAGAAGCAGCCATGAAAGCTTTTGATGAGCAACATTTTGGCCGTCATCATGCCAAAAGATCAGTAGAGCAATTGGATGATGAAATCAATAAGGTCTGAATTTAGCATAGAAAAGTTATACCTCCTTTCGATGAAGAAGAGAATCTAGGTGTCTGAACAATTGTTCTTTTGGCGCACATACAGGTGCACAAAAATTTCATTTTGGCAAATGATTACCAGTCGTCAAAGCTCTGTGAGAATTTATACACAACATGTGAGGACACTATGGACCAACTCCAAGTCCTCAGACTTCCATCTATGGCAAAATTTAATGCAGGCTTCCTCCAGTGCAACCAAAGTTTTGAAATGGAATGTGTCGGACCTTCTAAAAGTATCTATGAGCAGCGGATGACAAAGGTGTTTAATTATTTTTCCTTTTAAGATATTTTTGGGTTTAATATTTAATGCTTTAAGCTGGTTATGGTTTTCAACTTACAAAAAGACACAGGAGGGTATCTATGCTATTAAACATAATGTTCATGGAATTATGAGGTCTTCTTGGATACATTGGAGGCATCAGTTTTGTTCTTGTACAATTTAATTCCCATTGGGATGACCTTGTCGGGATTACTTCCCACTTAACCTGATTTCTGTTAGTCCTAGAGGCTGAGGAACTAGCAATAGAAATTCTGTATCTCACCTTTCAAGCATGTGTTTTTCATCTGTAACCCTAAAAGATGGCTCCTACGGTTGCAAAATGTGGGATATTCATTTAAATTGCTTGTCTAGTCTAAAGCCAGTAGCTTACTTAGAGCAAATGGAGATTCTGGGATGGCGAAAGGTGGCACGTCACTTCCCCATGAACAGAGAGTTGCCAATGTCTGGATTGGACTAGTTTTCTGTTTGAAAATTTTCTCATTTTCAGTTTGAGAAAAGATATTATTGTGAGAGAAGAAGTGAGGTCCAAAATTGATTTCTTCAAACAGGTGAAAGATTTTCTGCTTTTGAGTGTATCCAAATACACTCATCTATTTGATGTTGATGTTATTCAGGATATAGTTCAAGGGTAGTTCATAGTTAAGAATTTTCTTAAAGATTACGTCTTATGAGACGAATTGTGTCATTGAGGCCTCGGAAAATAAGAGATTCTCTTGAAACTTTGGTGCCATAATGCACATATTTCCATCTTGGAGGTAGATTATGCACATATAACTTATTGTGTCACTGGCAGAAAGAGACAGGCTGCCATTTCAAACAGCCCACAAACTTAACTAGATAATTTTGAGAATTCTATCAGCTTAAATGGTTGCTTTGAAAATGTTGTCCTGAAAATTTTCACCTTTTTCTATGTGGTTCACTATTGAAATTGGAAATGTTGCTTTCTTTCCCTTCCTTATATTGGTAACTGTACTGGTTTTCCTATTCTATTATAACGCATGTATCTGGTCTATATTGCAGATGTTAGGAAAGTCAAAGACTCTTTTCATCAAGGAATATAATCACAGGCTATTCAATTGGTTGGTTGCCTTCTCACTTGTAATGGTGGTAGTGGGTCGGTTCGTTATAAAGTTTATTTTGCTAGAGATTGGAGCATGGATACTTTTTATCTTCTTAGAAACATATACAAGGATGTTCTGGTCAGCAGAGTCTCTCTATTACAACCCTGTGTGGCACACAATTGTTGCAACTTGGGAAACCATCGTCTACAGCCCTATACTTGACTTGGACAGGTAATACATCATATAATTTTGGTCATTGTTGTTTGAGGGTGATGCTCCCCCCTCCCAAAAATAAATAAATAAATAAAATTAAAATGAAAAAAGAACAAAACAAGCTCAGTAAATGCTAAAGGAGAGAGGAGGAACTCATTTAATTTTGTTTAAGAAAAATCAAAAGACTAGGGTTTAGTCTATTGAACGCTTTAGGGGGCTGATGCTTTTTACATTGCTTTGTATTGCATCAACAGATGGGCAATCCCAATAGGTCTTATAGCTGCAATATTTATGGTTTATTGGCGGTGTTATGGGAGAAAAAGCCATGGATCCCGCTTGCTATTACCCGTATACAACAATCATAAAGATCGAAGAAGATCGGAATGAATAACTAGGAGCTGTTAATGGAGTTTGCTTTCTCTTGTTGAGCTCAGTGAGCTTCTCCATCTTTTTAATATGTGAAGCACGCTGGATGGCTGTTTGGCTCTCAAATATATACCTTTATTCTGAAGCTGGGAGAGCTTGAAGAACTGAAGTGATGTGTTGTTTGTAGAAATCCCTGTTGGAATAGCTATCATCTGTCAATTTACCCAAATTTGGTTATACTGGAATTCATTTAGTTAGAAACCGTATAGGTATTCTGGGACCCATGATGTGTTGAGAAAATCTGTAGAACTATCACAGGATAGGTTTTCTGGACAAGGGCGCTATAGGCCTGACTGCAGATCACTGAAAGCATGAAGAACTCTTTCTGGTGGCAATTCCTGGTGCAGTGAGAGCATCAAAGGTTTAGAGCCAGCTGAATCATTGAGATCACATGAAGATTATTGATTGTGATTGAAATTTAAAAAAAAAAAGGCAAAAGAAAAGGGAAAAAAATATTCATGCGATTAATGTTCCAATTTTCTTTATTGGTTTTGTATTATTGTTATCATTTTTTTAGCAAATTTTATTCACGAATTTTTTAAGAAAAAAGAATGTTACCCTCTTGTAGTTATGGTTGCATTTTACTCCTACGATCCTCTCTCGGTCAATAGTCAATTCGTGTAAAACCTTTATCCGAATTGTTGTTCGGATGTATTTTCCTTTCAGAAATTCTTAGGTGAATCCTCAAAATGGAAAAATAAAATTATACGTTACGTTTTTCTTTGGTAAATAAGAGATTCTACCTTATCTAAAAGGTAATAACAGAAGTATAGGCACGGGCCTTTTAAATGCCAATACTCAATAGGTCTATCAATCGGTTCTTTGAGTCGGGTTTACCCAAGTGGAAATGATTGCTCTACTTAATTTAGTACTACTATATATTCGTACTAATTTAAAATGGAAAAATAAAATTATACGTTACGTTTTTCTTTGGTAAATAAGAGATTCTACACTATCTAAAAAGTAATAACAAAGTATAGGCACGGGCCTTTTAAATGTCAATACTCAATAGGTCCAGCAATCGGTTCTTTGAGTCGGGTTTGCCCAAGTGGAAATGATTGCTCTACTTAATTTAGTACTACTATATATTCGTACTAATTTATAATATTTTAACAAAACTATTAGTAAATAATTTCATGAAAGACTCCTATAATTTTAAAACCATTTACTTATCCTCGAAACTTCAAAAAGAAAAAAAAAACTTATTTACTTCTAAAGTGACTCAATGCTTGTAGCGTGGAAATTTTTTATTTTCAGTAAAAAAAAAAAGATGAAGTTAATTATCACCGCCATCTTCCATTTTATTGGGATTTTAGTAATGTAAGGCTATAAGCTTATATACTACTATTTTGAACAAATTTAGACTCAATTTGTATTAATCTTTTCCCTCGAGAGGGAAAAAAAAAAAAGACTTGTATGTATTAATTTTTTAAATACAAAAAATGTATTCATTTTTTGTTAGAAAAAATTAATAATAATATTTTATTTTTCTGGTTGGAAAAGGTTACAGAAATATTTATACTCATTCTAATGATTTTTCTTTCTCAAAATATATTACAAAATGTGGTTTCTTCTTAATTATTATTTTATTTATTTTAAAATATATGATATATCTCTTTTTTATACGAAAATTAAAGTTTTAATAAATTTTATAAAAAAATTGATTAAATGTCTAACATATCTCTATTTAAAATTTTTCTATTAATATATTAAATTTAATATTAAGAATTAATATTTAAGATAATTAGTTAAATAATTAATAATTTTTAAAAAATAAAAATATTTAAATAATTAATTAAAAATAAAAATAAAATAATAAATAAAATATTTATATTAAAAAATAACTTATATTTTAAAAAGATATATTTTGAACCTTTTATCTCGAATTCAAACGAAAACTGGAAAGAAAGCCAATATAGTTTATGCGACTTAAGTAATCCTTAGCTTTGAAGTCCGGGCTAAAACTGCACGAGTGTTTAATCAAAAAGAAAAGGAAAAGAAAAAAGAGAGTAAAAACCCAGAAAGCACCACTTGAGGGATTGCCTTCCCGCGAAGTCCCCTGCTCCTCCTTCTAAAGGACACCCAGTTTGCTCATTGCTGAAGCCCTAACTCCCAAATCCTCGTCACAGGGAAGGGAAAGAGATAATTGAACCAAACAACTCTTGATCATAATCTCAACAATATCAAGGGGCTCGGCGAAACAGCAATACAACTTCTGCAATCCACAAAAAGCAGGTTTTGGTTCCTTCTTTGCTGGAAGGTTGGGAAAGACGACAATGGCTGCTTCCTCAACAACTCTACAGTGCCAAGGTTTCTATCTACAGTGGCGCATTCACCCGAGAAAACATTCTTCAAGACTGAAAAACGTAGCGGTAGAAGACGGTGTACCGTCGGGATAATATTGCAAGAAAGAACGCCCTCCCGTCGGGCAGTGTGGTGGATCACAAAATGATGGTGGAAAATCTTGCATAATGGTACTGCTTCAGAAGAGCCACTACCAGGCAGCCTACGTGGTAAGATCATTGAGATTATCGTGCTTACCATCTGAGATACTTGTTTGCCTGCTTATTTTTGTGATCAAGAATTATCGTATGCGGCATTCTCAAGATTCTTCTGAGTTAAGGCTATGGTTGAATTAATTGAGTTAAAAACTGATACATACAAAAACATGAGCTGATACCCTCCTGCATTTTACTATTAAAAAAAAAGGAAAAAGAAAAAAATGCACTTTCTCTTATGGGTAAAGTAGCACTTTGACTTAATGATTTGCCATGGCCTTGTCCATGGAGTTTGTAATCTAGCTACTTGAGAGCTATGCATACACAAATTGTATTGGATAATCTGTAAGTTTAAACCTTCTTATTTTTTCTTGGAGAAGCATAGATGGAACCAGAACTTTGAGGGCATGAAAATATATACTATCCCATATAAAGAATTTTTCACAAATGTTGGGGGTGAATTTGAAGAAAAATGTGACTAGAAGCCTAAAACGCTAGTATTTACAAGAAGATTTTAGAAAATGTCAAGAGGTTCCATCCTTGTGGAGAAGTAATACATAAACTATATTTTCTTGAGTCCTTTCCATGTAAGGGTGTGCGCTTTTTCACCCACAATGAGATGGAAGTAAGAAATCAACCTCTGCAAAAATGTTGAGTAATGATATAGACTATAGAGCTCTCTTTCTGAACTCAAGTTTCTGTTTCTTTAAGCAACTTGATTTTGAAATGCCACGTAGCAAGCATTAAATTTTATTTGTTCAACAATAAAAGTGAGTGTAGTCTCATTAACTCTCCCTTGACTACATCTAGAATCAGATTGAAATTTTCATGACTCTTACTCAAATCTTACCTGTCAAAGCATAGGGCTGGCTAACTAGCGGCCGCAGATTCTATTTCTACCTTTCCTGTCTTCTGTTTATCATAATTTGTATCGTACCAAAGTTTTTATCCCATCAGAGCATTTTGCTGACTCTAAATCACCAGGTGATCTGATATGATGTCTAATTGTCTTCTTTAATTCTTTAGATAGCTATGGTTCTTTTAAAGTTCTTCTTTGATATAATCATTGTTTTTCTAATGCTACTAATCTGAAATTTTAACTCTATATAGGTTATTCAGATGGTGGGTTTGGGGCATCATGTGTTTCTTTTATTTAGAAGATTTTTTTGCATCAGAAACTTTGTGCATTACCTTTCGACATAGATGCACGTTCTGGGTTACTTGGCCCCCTTCTGCGAGCATCTCTTGTAGCATCTAAAATCTAAGATCATGATTTTTTCCCCTTTTTGTACTATATACATATAAATCAGGAATCGGTATAAGATGTTTGGTTGACTTGGCAGCATGTTCAATAAACTTTTTGGTTCCTTTTGGAGTCAATAAGCTTTTTCATTCCTTTTGGATCATCCTTCAATTATCTGGGAAGTACTTTGCATCAAATCATGTAAAGAGTATGTAGCATTTAGATGGCCTTTTCAAGGTACATCCGGCTGCAAGTTATAGCTCATCCATCTCTGAGATTTTAGACTGGGAGGTAAAAAGAACTCCATAGAGAAAAAGGTCCAGGGAACTGAGAGAATGTAGTATTCTCAAACTAAAAGACTGCACAAGTTTATTATTTACGGGAGAAGTTTAACTTTATATTTGGTGACAGTGGAACTTGGCTATCAAAAGATAACTGGTAGAATTTTTTTTTTTCTTCCACCTCTAGTTTCTGGGTAAAAACTTCTGCTCATTTATAAATCGAAAATTTTTTCTCCAAATCAGGCTTATCTGTTGCAATGGGTTTCCTTCTTTCAGAAATGGGTTTGCATAATTAGGAATCAGGACATAAAATGAAATGACGAGCACTTGGCAACTAGTCATCAAATTGCTTTCCTTTACCATATATATTGAAATTTTCCTTTCAGTTTTAATACTACCAAAATTAGTTGAATTAGCCTTAGTTTTCTATATGGCATCATTGGTTTTAGGTGCTTGGATGAATAGGTACTTGTTGAAAATCTGAACGCCTAACTTTACCAAATTCTAAAGCATGCCGCTACAGGTACTGCATAATTTGATGCATGATATGTGGTTGTAACTTTTACCAGCAACAAGACAAAAAAGTTCCCCTGAAGTGCCTTGGACACATTTTGAGTATTACATAGAATTCACTTTTGAAACTTGAGATATGTATGAACAATGAGTACTACATAGAGACCTCCTTTAAGTACTATAAAGGTATACTAGCTGAGATGTAAAAACTAAGCTGATTTAGAAATACTATTCTTTCCCCAGATCAGGCTTATCTGTTAACATTAATTTTCCTCCTTTTCAAAAAGGTTTGCATAAAAGGAATCCAATTATTCTCAGATGCATGCATCTAGCGTGAAAGCCTATGGTACATATTTGAGAACTAGGACATATAATGAAATAACATAAATACCTGGCAACCAGTTATTGACTATTGAGGTCAAAAGAGGAAATGTTCAAATTGCTTCTTCACCATATATATTTAATATTTTCCTTATTTTATATATCCCCCTTAGGTTTAGCACTGGCTAAAATACTTGAATTTGTCCCAGATAACTGTATGGTATTGATGATTTAGATTTTTGGATGAATTAGGTATTTCTAAAAATCTGAACCTCATTTTAAGAAAGTCCTTTGAAACTTGTGAGATATGCATGAATTTGATGTTGTGTCTCACTAAAACAAAAGTTGTCGGGCAATTGTACTTGTATAATTGTGCATTGCCTGTTTAATAGTTCCTTGCTTCTTCACATCTCTGCCTACCATGCAATCTTCCCAGGTCAGCTGGCTCCCATCCTTAGTTTTCTCAACTTTCATGATTTTTCTCTATAATCTTCTGATGTTTGGTTGGTGTTTATTATTTTCCTAATAAGTTCTTGTTTTCTATTTAGTGGTGTAACCTGTGTTTCTTATGTGATTTAATGATGATTTTTCAGTAACTCCAAGTTTTCAATTATGATGATTTTTCAGTAACTCCAAGTTTTCAATTCAAAATGAGTCGATCTGTAACACCCAGCAGCAGTGGAGGTGAGTTTCACCAGCGTAAATTCAAGTCCTTTCCTAAGGTTGATTCCTATTTATAAGAATATATCTTGGTTTAGATTTCTGATTATGGTACTGTGTGCATAATTAATGTTAATTCTGTTTTTTAATATGATGATTGTAGTCTATTTTTTATGTTCACTTGTTAATTGATCAATTCCTTTCATAACTTGATTCTGATTTATGAGAAAAAGAATGTTTTTTCAATATTTAATTGTGATAAACTGGTATCACTAAAATTAGTTATGTTTATTGACTTGTTTAGGATAGTGTATTTTGTATGTTCAGTTGTGAGTGGTAAGACGTGGACCTGTGTCCTATAGCTTGGGTCAGTTTAGGCATGTTTATGCAACCATGGAAATAAATGATGAAAAGATTAGACTGCCACATAATTGGTGCATGATCAAGAGATTCTTATCTGATGTATCTCTCTTCCTTCCAAGATTTAATAAAGAATCTGAAAGTAAAATCTTTGGTATGGAATAATGTTTATGTTTGAATGTTAGGGCATGTATTGATGGTTCTTTTTAATTCTATTTAATGTGTATGCTAACCTTGGGTTGGCCTCCCTGAACAAATGTCTTATTACCTCTAATGTCATCAGTTATTGATGGTTTATATATGTGTACATTTGTAGCCCATTCATCAATCACAGACCAGTGTCCTACTATGACGATCAATACTCAGTCAAGCTGTGTTCAGGGAATGAAGAGAAAGGTATATGTTGGTCATGCTCACCTACTTTCACTAAAAACGGAGTTGTTAACTTAAGCTATCTCTCAACAATTTATGATATCATACTCAATGGCAGATGAACTCTACTTTTCTTTACATATTTTCAGGAGTCTACGGGAGAAAGTAGCATCAAGCAGGTCAGCAACATGGTTGGCTGGATTGTATATAAGAAGACAGGGATGTATGACGTCAAAGGTCGGGTGAAGAGCTACGATAGTGAAACCAAAATTTATGAGGTATAAACTTTTAACTGTACATGTCTTATGTTAGTTTAATATTAGATATAGCAAGCGTGTAATGCATTGATATTACGTCTAAGCTAGTATAGAAATTTAAAGTGAAAACCAATACAGAGATTACGAGCTCAACATTTTGTTTTAGCCAAAAAAAAAAAAAAACAACTTGGGTATTGAATATGTATGTGTTTATGCAATCTTTTATATGTTTTATTACTAGATACTTTGAGGAGTGGAGAAGTCTTCCTCAATTGATACTTGTAGTCTTTCATTACCATCAATGTCGTTGCAGTAGTGTGTTTTTTTTTTTTTTTTAAAGGAAAGCTTATTTTGACAAGATTCTTTTCTCTGTTAATCATAGTGCTGAACTAATTGATTGTCTCTGCAGGTTGAGTACCCAGAAGGCTTGATTGAGAAAGTTATTGAGGAGCACTTGCTGAGATACTTGTCTCCTTGTAGGCCTGAAGACGAACAGCCAAGGTAAGTAATTCACATATCTGACTAAGCCCCTGTTTAGCTTCACACTTTAACTATGAGAGTTGTTCTTTGACAACTTTTTCCACTTATCTTTTGCCTTCAATAGGACTTTTTATTTTAATTTGTACAAGGACAAACATCTAGCTTTTTGAAGTGCATAAGGATTTTCTGGATTTTTTTTTTTCAATTTTAAGGATGGAGGCAGATGCCCCATTTTTTTAATATAAATGTTTGTCCAATTTTCCTGTCTACCTGCATGGACATTTTTGTGTAAACAAATATTTGGAACAATTTGCAAAGAGCGAATGAAGTAAAAAGCAACAAGAATACTCCTGATTTTAGGGCATAAAACTCCTTATCAGGACTAAATTCCTACTAGACTGCATATTTTTCTAGTTGCAAGTTCTGCCATGAGCGAGCTACTAAATCCAAAGGATTATGCATATTCCGTTTCTGGACTTATTTGCACAGTCATTACGATGATGTAAATGTACACTGAATTCCAAGTATGAATTGTTTGGTCTTTTCTCGCTTTCACTCTTGCTACTTATTTGCTAATTGGCTTGGCTATGCCAGTTTCATAAGCATGGTGTGTCCGAGTGTGGGTGCTTGTGGTTCCAACTTCCTTCCCACGGAAACTTATATTCTATACTTCTGGATCTTGCCAGTGGGAGATCTTTGAGAATCAGAGCGCAAAATGCTGGTGATGTTCGTCCAGCAAGAAAGGCATCCAAAAGAAGAAGAGCTAGAACTGCACCTGCCCAACAGTCCAGGCAAGTGCCTCATGGCTCTGCTACAGATGAAATGCCACCTGCTGATTCAGGAAATGAACGGAAGCAAAGATACAAAGCTCTGAGGATTAGAGCTGGTAATGTCAAATAGTCTCATCAAACGTACTTGCATATATCAAAAATTGTAGTCGAAACTTTCTTTTTTTATTTACTGTGGTGTTGTATTCTTGTTTTTCTTTAATGAGTAACAGGACCCTGAAGGTTTGAACTGAAAGCATCTAGGAGTTGTTGCTGAGGGAAGATGAAAAAACGCAAAGAAGTATTGTGTGTTGCAGTTCCTTTAAGGCTATCTCTTCTTTGTTTTCTATATTTTCTTATTCTGGGTTTGTTAAAACCATTGAAGTATTCTAGATGCCTTTTTCTTGGTTATGTTGTTAAACTGCTCTAGTAACTTTGTTGGACCTATCAGCTTTTCTCCGAACTTATGTTTGAAAACAATGAATTTAGCAGCATATCGAGTATGTGCTTTAGTACCTCATTTCTTTTGTGTCGGAAACTCAGACACGACCTGTTTCTGAAACTTTAGTACCTCATCTGTGCCAGACAAAGATTTGTTCTTGGCATCATTTGATGCTAGAGCTGCTGCTGTACTTTGAAATGCGAAGAGAGCATTGCGGGAGTTCATGGTAAAAAGGAAACATTTGGGTTTCAGTTTCATACCCGTCTGGCTAAATAGTAATTCAGGCGTGACTAGCCAAAGTAGCTTGATTCTGTAACCCTTAATGCATCTTCTGTAAACTTTGTTGATTGTGGAGGTTTTCAGGGAAGAGAGGAAGCAAAGAAACCTCCATTATTGATAGGCTATTATGAGTTGACTTAATATGATTATCATTAGGTTTGTTAAGAGCACGTAATGCTGCATCCGGAATGTCTTCCCTCTCGTAAGCCTTGTGCCGCTGCTCACCAATGGTTTGGTATCCAAAGATCATCTGTTCTGCGGTTATCATTCTTTCATTGTTGTTATGATGATGCCAACCTCTCCATTACTTCGTTCCCTTGTACTGTACTCCAATTGCCTTTCGCTGCAAGGTGCTCGGCCTGGCAAGGAGGCGTGTCTTTGCCATTAGAGGCCCCCATGTGAAGTTTCTGTAGGATAATTGTTTCATGTGAAGTTTTTGTAGGATAATTGTTTGTAAGAGAAGAGGTGGAATTTAAATTAAAAATTTTGTATTGAGTTTCAAAGTAAAATATTATTCAAATATATTTTAAGTCATAAAAAAATAAGAAATATATTCTTTTCCTTTTTTGACTTGTAATATCTTTCGTTTTCCCACCTACTATATTTTGTGTAATTATCAAATCATTTGTATTAATTGTTTGGATAAAGAGAAAAGTGACTAAACAACAAAAAATTGAGTTTGGACTAAAGAAAATCACAAATGAAAGCAAAGAACCAAAAACAATAACTAAAGAAATAAAGCTCTGTCTCCTCTTCAATCAAACCCAAAAAGAAAAAAAAAATGGAGGAAGAGAAACTTTTTCCCAAAACAAGAAAAGGAAAATGTTGAAAGTTTTCAAAAAAAAAAAAAAACAAAGGAACTTTTAGGTCCTTTTAGATTTTTATACGTATCTTTTTTCGGAAGAAAAATGAAAACTTTTTTTATCAATCCAAAAGAAATCTTTTTCTACTTCAAAAAAGAAAAAATAAAATCTTTTCTATCTCGATTACTTTCTTCGGCTATTACGTGTAAAATCTTTTTATTTTTGAAAGATTAAATGAATTGTTTATGGAGTAATAATATAATGAAACGATAAAGAGAAAGCAAAATTGGATTTTTGACCTGTCTGAGCCCTATTTTTACAGAAAACTTCGCAAATAACCCTAAACTGAACGCGGGAAGGCAGCATAATGGGTTTATGATGTATAAATGAATGTAGCGGGTATACGCAAACTGAACGCATCTACTTTGACAACAGTGTGAAAGACTGTCGAACGCCTTTTCACTTGCAAAGCCCTAACTTCAGTTCCTTGTGAAAGAACTTCAACGCGGTGGAACCCCTATGACAAAATAGCACCAGCGACTCCTCCAATCTGCAGTATCCGCCTTACGCGAGCAGTAAACTTGTCGAGCGGAGG
Source organism: Rauvolfia tetraphylla (assembly GCA_030512225.1). NCBI lineage: Eukaryota > Viridiplantae > Streptophyta > Magnoliopsida > Gentianales > Apocynaceae > Rauvolfia > Rauvolfia tetraphylla. The sequence continues at coordinate 1,008,998 of JAJQKT010000037.1, forward strand.
ACGATGGCATCTTCTTTCACATTGCGACGATGTCAAAGGCGGCGTGTTTCGTTCAGAATTGTAGAAGAGGAATTCTACCAAATGCTTAGACGCACGATGGAAAGACAGTGGAAGCGCGATTGTTGGGGGTTAATATGGCTTAGATGGATGCTTTGAGCTCCAGCATTGAGGTAATGAGGAAAAAATCAAGTTCAATGCCAAAACGATCCAGCAGAGGGTTGAAACCTGTTTGCTGTTCTCTTACAAAGGGCCACAGAGCTAACATTTCAGTGAGGTCGTTGGTAGTTTTCATTCGTCTAAGATCATGTTTGCCTGATTCTTTTTTTGGTTAATGATTGTTGTACGCAGCATCTCAAAATCATACTTTTGCTGAATCAGGTCGATTTAATAATAAATAGGGAGATATGCTCTAACCTTTTATTTTGGCACTGGACACATCTTAAGATATAGAAGTGAGTAAGAAATGAAGTGAATTTATTCTTTTCTTAATAAACGGAATTAGTTCAATCTCAAAGAATATCTTTTTTGGGAAATCTAGCATTTTGACTAAATATTTCCCAATAGCCGGGTCTATGGAGTTTGTAATGTAGCTACTCCCGAGTTATAGATACCGTAACCAGTAATCTGTAAATTTAAACTTCAGTATTTGTCTTGGGGAAGTACTGCATGAACTATATTTTCTGCATTCCCTAACCTGTAAGGCAGCGCTCTTTTTCACCAGGAACAAGATTGACGTACGAATGAACTTCTGTACCCACTCTCGAGTAACCTTATGGACTCTGGAGCTCTTTTTTTGAACTTAATATTTGCGTCTTTTTGAATAAAATGGATTTCAAAAGTGCTAGAATAATGATGTGACAGGTGCATTAATAACTTACTTTTGAGTAGAATTCAGTTTAAGTAATAAGTGAAATTAGCAACTTACGTTATGAGTAGGTGCATGCAGGATTTTTATTTGACTACTTTCGTTGATATAGTTGGTAAGAAATCTTATTTTTTCTTTTACCATATGTTGAATTTTGTCTATTTACCCTTAATACTTTCTTTAGATACACTAGCATTCTTACCAAATGGTTTGCTACAACTGTGGTCTCCCATGGAATTTCTCATCTGGGAATTTGAAAGATGAGTATAAGCAACAAATTTGTGCGGATAGTATGTACTTTTGGATTTCTTTGTTTGGTAAATTATACTAGTGATTCATTCTTGATGAGAGAGGGTGCCTTCTCAATTCAGAAAAGGAAGAAAGAGTGGAACCAACTACTGCCGTTTGTTTTTAATTTGATATAAACTCTTCTTTCCAACGCAAAAACTGTCTCTTTGTGAATTGAAAGTGCCACATGGCAAGCAGTAAATGTTATTTGTTTGCCACTAAATACAGGTCTAATAACATTAGCTGGCTCTTCATTGCTCTCAATCGCATTCAGATCTTCATCGTAACTCCGCTCTCCCTTTTGCAAAGCATTTCAATCACCAGCATTGATCAGGTTCTGTTTGATCTCTTTTTTTTTTTTCCCTTTTTCTTTCATGAATTTACTCGTCTTCTGGTTTTTGTCGATTAGATTGATACTAGGATTTTTTTTTCATCTTCTTTTCCATGAATCAGAATTTTTAGTAATTTGATGGTTCCATCTTGCTCTTTTAGATTTCTTGTGCAGAAGATGAGTGATTTCAAGAAAGACGACGAAATCAAAGGTTTGTTGTTCTATCTGAATGCTATTTGGGTACATGCAACTATAATTTCCTGAGAAGAATGGATAAAAACTCTCCCTTCTGTTCTGCTAGATTTATTTTTGGAATTGGGGGTTTTTCAATTCCTTTTGTTTGAGCTGCACCTGTTTTTATTTTCATATGACCTTGAGTAATTTGATTCAACTTCTTGTAGATCAAACGTACTTCCTTAGATGTTATATGGTTTCATTTGTTAGAAAAACCTGTTCTTCCTTTTATAGAGTTTTTTGGGGAACATAGATTCAAATAAATTTTGTATATAATTCCTGGGTTAATAAAATTTAATCCTTCTTGGAAAATGGATTTTTGTAATTTGAGATGTAAGGTGATTTCTTCAAATTTCTTTTATGATTATGATAAATGAATAGATTCTTCTATTATCTTTGAAATATATCTTCTCTGATTTTACCTTTGGATAACAGAAGTCTATGTAATAGAATCTGATGAATCATCTTCTGAAGCTCCGAATTATGTTCGGAAAACCCCAACTGTGATCAAGGTAAGCGGACTTAGTTGTGGTATTTCTACTTCCAACAGCAAAAATAGGAGAAGATGTTATCTCTTACCAATTTGTACAAACTAGCATGGATGATGATGTTAAATACTACCAATTTGTAAATTAAACTTCTCTTCATGCATTTCCTTTCAGGAAGTTGGGAAAGCAAGCAGTAGCAAACAGTATGAGCATGAGTGCTGGAATGCACCTGAAATGCCTCAGGTTAGTGCTCCTGGTTTTTATGCATTCGGACATGAATTATACTGAGCCTCCTTGGCTTCAAGCATGTGATGTCAACTATCTTGTTTCTGAGCTTATAGTGTTGTTCTATGTTCATTGAAGAAAGTTGTTAATGCTTTTAAGCAAGGGAAAGACATTTTAGGAGAATGAGTGATTATTCGTTTCTTACAGTATCCATAAGAGTAGATAATCTTTGAAGAATTTCCTTTCTTTTGCTTTTTATCACTACATATATTTGTAGAGCAAAGGAAATTAGATTATGTCTTTAGAGGATCTTCTATTTGATCCTACTAGTAAAGTTTCTCACTGAAAGAAATACTTATTTTTGCAGGCTAAGGGAATAAGGCAGGAAGACTTGGCAAGATCTCTGATGCACCATGAATCTGTTCAAGCTCCTACTGATGAGTTGCCCCGGTAAAGGTCCATTCTAATTACATTTTGACTGTTCAAAGTAATGAAAGAGAAAGAGAAAGAACTTAGAGTTTTGTATTGAAGTTGTGTGTGAACAACTCATCAATATCTGAGAACTACAATAATTTGGTTTTGAATCTATTATTACCTTCTATGGGTCTAAAGTCCAAGATCATGTTCCTAAAGTTGAACTAGGATAGATCTTCATATGCACTTGCATGTACTTATATTTTTGTAAGTTCTAGACATGGTTAATAACTTCAATTGATTACAGATATGATCAAAAGAAGGAAGGGAAGTAACTTTGTTTAAGTCGATTAGAATCTAATTATATATAACTGTTGCTTTTGTTAATTTTTTGTTCTCAAGTATAAGAGCATTTACTTTATCTAGAAGGAAGATTGTTTCTTGCAGCTGCTAACAAAACATTCGTGGTTAATTTTCATTGTACCTCAGCATGTTAAATTTAGCGTGTTTGCACAATATATAATCTTATGCTTTGCCTTTGGTTTACAAGCCTGAAGGTCAAACTGGTGGAAAAGTTAAGAAATACGCACTAAATTGTTTCATTCTTTACTCTAGAACACATAAGAAGCCATGATGTAGATGGTATATGACAATGTATTCTCCATCTCAGGAATAATGTAAGAAATGAAGACATAGGAGCTGCTTCTTCACAGCCATCAAGGAGGCGTTTTAGGCGCTCTACAAGGGCAACTTCTAATACTGCAGCGGCTGAAGAAAGAGTTCCCAGGAGATCTGTTAGAATCAGGGATCAAAATGAGGGTAGTCCAGGGCATGAAGGTTTGTGGGCTACCAATGATTTATCTGGCAAACATCTACTCTGCATGGAGAAGAAGAGGGGCGAATATGAGTGGTCTTTTCCAGACAGTGATGACGAGGTTAGTTTTGATTTGTCTTTGTACACAAGGGCTCTTATCTCAGACCGACGCATTTTGGTGACACGTTTATTTTCTTCTTTTTGCAGGATTAAAAATGAAAAAGAAATAAGTTGAGAATATGGAGGCGGAGCAACTGATCTAATAAATTTGGTTTATTAGTGTTACCTGTCTCTCCTTTGTAGTTCATTGCCTATGAAACTGTATTAAATCCATTGTGCTGGAGTTGTTATGCGCCTTTCCATTTTATTTGGTTCAAACTTCCTGAAGACACTATGAATATCCGTCAGATCTCTCTCCATAATAATGAATGAAACCCTTGGTTGGGAGTGTGTTTATTTCAGGTTTCCCGACTTAACTTTCCGTATCTCATGAAGTTATCTTATTTGGTAATTTTCCCTATGTTGCATGCATGAAACTGGACTGCTTGGTTAGCAGTAAACGTGAAGACCGAAGGTGTCCTGCGTCAAATCCGCTGCCGGACTCCCCAAGCTAACATTGAGAGAGTTCTCTCTTCAATTTGGTAGCGCTGCCTGGGGGATATTATGTGAGTTTGTGTGTGCACTTTGTGCTAGTATGAGTGATGTTAATGATTCTTTTGGTCTACCCTGTGCAAAATTCTACTCCATATTGAATATATCAGATGTTCTCTCACATAAAAGACGGGAATAGACTTCAACGAATAGGAGGATCATATGTTGTTTTCTTGGAAAGGGATTTGATCTGTGGAGTTTGAAATAGAATTTTTGACACTATTTCTTTGGTATCTTATCATCTTCCCAAGGTTTTAGCTCGTTGGAAATTTTGTGTTCCGGGAGAAGCGTGCGTATCTGTTTTGGTTATCTGTTTTGGGTAACCCTAATTCCCCCCCTTGGATTTTAAAAAGTTATGGGGAATCATTTTGCTATCGTAATTATGTTACGTTTGCAGTATGCCTTCATGCGCTTTTTAAGAAAGAGAATTTTATTCTAGACTTAAGGGATGTATCATCTATTTATTTCATAAAAAATTTAAATCATGTATCCTTAAAACTAGTATCCAATATTCTATGTGATATGCATTCCAAAATGCATCATTGTGAATAGATTTCTCTTCCAACTGAATTTATTTCCGTTAAGGCAAAATGTTTATGAAGAGTACAGATTTAAACTCTTATTTGGATAAAAGGGGGAAAAAATAGAAAATCACCCGGGCCAAGCCCCAGCCCGCAATTTTCAGCGGAGTTTGTACTTTAGTGAATCCACTTAACGAGCGACTCCCGTCCCAACTTTTCGTTCTCGACCCAAACCAGTGTATCTGCAGTCCTAATTTGGCATCTACGGCAATCATATCTCCAATTTAAAGCATTAGAAATACTTCTTTTCAAGCGGTTATGATTTGAATCCAATAAAAATTTTCCTCTCTTATTTACGCGACAAGTAAAGAAAGAGTAGAAATTTGAGTTGGTTGGGCTGGTAGAACTCGAGAATATTTCACGGCCCAAATTTAACTCGGAAGCCCACAAAAGCGTCTGAATACATACCCAATCCAACATAAAAATTTTTAATGTAGTTTAGGTTTTGCTTTGGGCCCACTTCTTTTCTAATTAAAGCTTGTGAAGATATTTTATCATGACTCAAAAGAGATTAATAGAACGTGAATGTGAATTCACTTTTCTGTTCACTTGTTTATTTTTGTAGTTAGTCAATTGTTGTTGTGCTGTCAATTTTTAGTTCAGTGATGATGGGGAAAATCGTCATTCTTGTTCTAGAATAGAAAGTTTAGAGCTCCATGGTTTAAGCAAACTTAAAACAAGATTTATGAATTATTTTTTGACTCGAATAGAATGTCAATGTTTAATTTGGACATAAAAATATAGGAGAGAATTCTCCTTTATTCTTATTGTTAATAATTGAAAAAAGGTTAATGATAAAATTCATGTTTGTAGCAGTTAATAAAAACTTAAGAAACGTTAGTGATAGAAATCCATATGAAAATGTGATTATTCCTTTTTAGGTGAATGTTTATTTTATAATATTCTAAAATATGAATATAATCATTCTATTTGAAACGAAAAAATAGAAGTTCGGACTATTTTTATAATGCTTTAAATCTGTAATTAGTCTTATTTATAACACAATACACAAATAGGACTGTCAATCGGATTAGGTGAGCTAGCACATGTGCTCGAGTACTTGCCCGATTGACAACTAATAAAAAATATGAGCTGCGCTCAAGCTGACCTAGAGCTCGATTTTTTAAAATTTTTATATAAAAATAATATATTTTTAATAATATAATAATATTATTATTATAAAAATATATATATAATATATATATATAAATATATTATTTATATATATTCTATGGGCCGGGCTAAAAACGGGCTGAGCATACCTCAACCCGAGCTTGACCCGAAATATTATTCGGGCTGAAAAAATCAGCCCGAGCCAGTAATTAGACGGGTCGAACGAGCCGGGCTCAGGCTGGCCCGACTCAATTGACAGTCCTATACACAAACACACACACACACACACACACACACACACATATATATATATATATATATATATATATATATATATATATATATATATATATATATATATATATATGCTTGTGATGAGTAATATAATTATAATATTGTATAAGCTTGATGTAATATATTTGGTGACCGTATTAAATTAAATTTTAATATTTTTAGTGATTCTCACAATAATTAACCTTTTCCAAAAGAGTGAATCAAAATTTTTAAAAAATAAATATTTTGATTTGAAAATAAATATTTTGATTTGAAAATAAATTAAATTAAATTTTATTTTAAAAAATATATAAAAAATTTAATTTTTTTCAAATATTAAAATTGTTTTTTTTTAAATCAAACTTTTGTATACATTACTCTAACGCGCTCATTCGCAAGACCGCAAAACCTTGGAATGCGTTCATATCATTTCCAGTAATAAAGCGCGGCCCACGATAGTACTAGTTAGGATTTGGATCAACTTCGGATGAATTGCTTATCAACTTGGGGAAAACATGAGCAGGCCCGTGTGAGAATTTTGATCCAGTCGACCGTGTGGATGTCTAAACCAAAAGACGGATACAAATTTTATTTATTCAGTATTTGCTCTTTAAATACTTTTACATTCTTTTAAATATTTTAAATATTAAAACTCAAATCTACGGAAGCTTACTTTAAATTTGTGAAAAGTAACGTTAATTTTTTCAAACCACATTAAAGTTTTTATCTTTATACATATAAACTTCATGAATTTTTAAAAACTTTTAGAATTAAATTTAGTTCTACTATTTATGGTGAAACTTAATGGTAACTCGATGGAAGTCTCCTTGAAGTTCCTCCATAAGTGGGGGAACTTCTTGAAAACTTCTGCCTTGGACGAAGTCACACACTTTCGAGGCCAAATATCATTTTGGCTGTGGAAGTAGCCGGTGACTTTTGCTAACGGCGGCAAAAGCCATCCCATATTTCTGTTAATTACTGTAGAACTCAACATGAGGTTTCACTATGTATTATTTGAAAAAATGAAAAAGAGCCTCACTAAGGCCATGGGCGGAACTCAATGGTGAATTTTGTCCATACATGATGAAATTTATTGTATAAATTTAAAAAATTTAAAATAAATCATACGTTAATGATTTTTTTGAATTTTTATCTTAAAATTGATAGAATCCGTTATAGAATTACTACTCATCGTATCGAGTTGATTGGTTTAATATGTAATTCGTTAAATTTGTAAATTACAAAAAAAAATAAATTTTTTAAAAAATAATTTAGTGTATATAGTAAAAGAACTGAATATAACAAACGTGCCCAAAAACTTATTTTTTATTTTAAAAATATCTTTGAATACTGTTTAGCGTAACTAAATATTTGATTCAGATAAAATTAAAATATATAAAATTAAGAATTTAAAATTTTTAAAAACAATATTAATTATATTCTATTTTAGTTTATATTATTAATCTTCAAATAGTATTTATGAAATATAAAAAATTAATTATTTTTAAATTTTTAAAATAATTTTAATTAAAATTTAATTTAGTTTGAATTATTATTCTTCAAATAATATTTGTAAAAATAAATAAAATTAAGTATTTTAAATTTTAAAATAACTTTAATTAAAATTTAACTTAATTAAGATTATTCTACTTAATTATTAATTTGAAAAAAATTTGATATTTTTCAAACTGAAAATATAACTGAATTTTAAATTTTTAAAAGTCGAAATTTAGAAAAATCCAAACCGAAAAATTGAATTAAATTTCTAATTTTTCAGTTTTCCCCAAATTGAAAAACGGTGTGTTGTCGATATCTGATCTCGACAATTGAAAAATGCTGCCTTGTCGATCAATGAATCAGACATGTAAAAGCGTATAAGCCTTCTCTTTCCCGCCAAAGTAATAGAGACCAGAAAGAACAAAGATCAAGGAGGACCAATCCGACTACAAGTTCATCTTCTTCTTCGTACTATATTCTGAGTTCTCCATTTGCAGAAAACCCTAATTTCTAATTGGTGGTTGAAATTTCAATATTTCTGTAGTATTTAATCTCAAGTAACACGGAAGGGCTAATCAACTGACGGCATCGTGAGCTGCAATCTCCGTACTCATGCTCCACCAAACGGCCTCAGCACCGCCTTGTATACTGAAGCACGAGCGGTGGTGAGACAACCAGCGTTAAAGTTTGATCCTCCACTTCGACTCGGACGATGAATCAAAGCTTGTGCTGCCCTTTCCGCCGCGGATATTTCTTGGAAACCATAATGTTCGCTGGGCAAGAGTATGCCCTCTGGTCCGAGTGGTTCAGGTGTATGAAGGTTAGGATAAAGAGTTTTGAGAGTGCCAGCGATGGTTTTGTAGTGCCACAAATTCGGCTGCTGTAGGTTTCTCTGGTACCCCAGTTAAAAGGGATGCAGCAAAACTATACAAACCCAAGGAAGCTTGTATTTCTCGAGGGAGGAGATTCTATGGCGATGGGTGAGGATTTATTTATTTATTTTTGGTTATTTATTTGAATTCGTCTGAAATCATTGTTGCGTTGAAATGTGCACTTCCCTTGCGTAATAACAACTGCAGCTGATTAATTGAGTTTAAATTCTATTTGTGATTTTGATACAGAAGATAGTGAGTCTCTGAGGAGTAATCCTGCATTCGGGCTTCTTCTCATGCTTGCTTTATCTTCCTTTTTAAGCTTTATTCTGGCATTAATGGCTGAATTCAAACTTGGAGAGTCCAGTTTCCTTGACAACCGAGTCAATATTAATTTCTTCCACCGATATTTTGGTCCAATCGAAGTTGTCCATCACTTTGGATAGTCAGTAGTTAGTCAACTTGCACCACTTAGTGAATCAGTTTCTTTTGCTGCGTTCAATATTTTTATCCTAGATATTTTCTGGCACAATCAAATTTTTAATTTTGAATTTTCCCTGCTCCTCCAATATTAATGTTCTAATGGACACGCAGATTAGATCTTTCATACTTTTTTTTTTAGCTGAATAGATCTTTCAATTCATGCGAACTAAATTGTCCAAAAGCCAGCCCTTGTTCCAGTTTCTTCTGTTTATCTCAACAAAATCTGCATTTAATTTCTGTTTGATGAGTCAGATGAACTACTTTTAAGTCATTACTAGAATTCACTGCACCCTTATATATTGTGCCTCAGAATAATCCCATTTCCACATTGCTTTAGCAAGCTAAAGGGAAAATCCATAAGATGTGAGGTAGAGCCTATATTTATTTTTGAAGTTGCGTATACCTTGCTAATAAGCTCTCATGCGGAGCAGGAATTTAAAGATGGAACTCACCACCCAAAAGCATTAAAATAACCTTTTTCTCCTCTTTAAATTCATTTTTAACCTGTTGATAAGTTCTTGTCTTACTCTAGTTGTTAACACAGTCGAATGTGAATAATGACAATATTTTAGAATGAGCTACAGGATGTACTGATTGGTTTCTGTTTTGACTGCAGTAGCTGGTGGTTCTCCTTTTTGCTGCCTAAACCAAGATATGTCTCCAAATCCTGAAACAGAATTCTGACCAGTTTCAACCATATGTAAAAGAAAATTACAAAATATAAATGAAGAGATCATATTCAGGTCTGAAATATGAGTAAGACTTAAAAGTATCTAAGTCATGGTACCTTCAAGCCATGGTCTCCTTTTAATCTATGCTATATGATGTGAACATTAGATGTGCTATAATGGTACATTTCTCTTGTTCTTCCTTTTTTGTGGGTCACAAAAGGATTGTAATCTCAACCACCAGTGACATTTTTCTTCCGCAGTATATGTTGAATTGCAAAAACTATTTCTACATAGTTATCTCAAAACAAAAGATACCACTTTTGGAACTTATTCACCTCAAGGCCAACTTATCCTATTTAAAAATGCAATGAAACTTCATGTTAGCTCCAGACTCTGCTTTCTAGTTACACCAGAAGCACTCTTTACCTCAGAGCCAAGATCTCCTATCGAGTGCAAAGACATGATACTTACCATTGGTGCCCAAGTCTGCTTTCGAGCTTGTGTAGTTACAATCTGCACATCTAGAGTATAACAATAAAGTTCTTTTTGATTGTTGCACTCATTGCTTGTGTATGGTTACATGGTCAAGGTTTCTTACAAGAGCTGCCACGTAGAGAGAAGCTATGCGCATTTTTGAGCAGTTAATTTGTGGCTTGCCTTTGGCCTAAGATGGTAAGTTGTCTTCTTTCATAAACAAATATAAGTTTCTGAGGACCGGCACCACAAAGTACATGAGAGGAATAAGAATGGATTTACCTTTAGATATCTTATTATAAGAAAGGAATTAATAAGCTTCTCCTGCAAAACCAAGCTGTCAAATTCTCTCTCTCTCTCTCTCTCTCTCTCTCTCTCTCTCTCTCTCTCTCTCTCTCTCGCTCTCTCTCGCTCTCTCTCTCGCTCTCTCTCTCTCTCTCTCTCTCGATACATATATATATATACACATATATATTTCACTTGTAACAATTGTGCTTGACTTGGTGATCTGCATGGAATTTTTACATTAGAAGCTTTTGATAGTTACCTAATATTTGACTAGACATTTCGGTAAAACTAGAACTTAATCAACACCCTTCAATGCAAATTGCATTTACTCTGATTAACCAAAATGGGAAAGTACGTTATTTCACGCGGTGTGCAATGTATATATATTTTCTCGGTGATAAATGCTATTATGGAAATATAAGTCTCTCTTGGCCTCTCTACAACCCTACTTGAGGTTTTCCTAATTCCATTTGATTCATTCCTATCGAAAGGTAGGCTTCAAGAGTCATGAGTTTATCTGCCTTATCTTTCACAAATTTTTTCAAAGTTCTTTTTCATCTGCTTTACCTTTAATTGACGTTAATCGCTCGTGTAGAGTCCCCCCCCCCTCTTTCTTGTGATCTAATGATCTAACTGGTTCTTTAGGCATCTGGTTCTCATTCTGAAAATGAACAATTCAATGCCTGGAAGCAACGAAATAGGTGATTTTCCCAGCCATTACATATTTCAGTTACTTCCACGTTTTTCCCTGTCAGATGAGGTGTTCTGGGGTGACCAATGTCTTTTGTCAGATCTCTATCAGTTTGTCCATTTCTCCTGATGTTTATAGCCTTTTTTCCTTTGGATTGATGTCTGCTATGGATTGGTAGTTTGTAAGGAATTTCTTTCTCTAATATAATAGAAAGGTGCCGGCAGCCTGCATTTTATTGTGTTTTGGGGGGCCGCGGGGGTGTTGGGGTGGGGGCGAAGAGATAAATTGTTCAAATAAATCCAATTGAATGCTTTGAATAGAAAATTGGAGCACTTTTTGATGGATTTCTGTTCAATAAGGTGTGAGGTGGAGTGGTATAGTTGTTTATCCCGCTATGGAAAACAACTAAGATATATGCCATGAAATTGGATCTTTTCTTCCTCTTTTTTGGTGTGCGAACATGTGTGTAATACTTCTCTTTTAGTTGTGATTCAAAATTCTTCCAAATTTAGGGATTCAAATCCCGATCACTGCAGCTAATATTTCCTTATCTCATCTAGTTGGTAGTCGTGCTAATGACTACTTTGCATTGAATGCTGATAATTATGTAACTCTGATTACCAATTTATATGAATATCTGAGTACGTGACATCTCAGATTCACATTCTGGATTTCTGCTTCCAGTAAATGCGATTTTGATCTGCAAGATATTTACTGCCATGGAAGAAAGTATTAAATCTATAAATTACACTGCTGTCTACCAGCTTAAGATTTTGGATAAGGTGGTAACACGGTACCAAAATTGGAGGATGTGTTCAAGTCCTGTCAGCACATATTAGTAAAACTGACTGTTAACTTTGAAATGTGCACCTGTAGGCTCGTCAGTGGAATGTGTGTCTTACCCACCTATGAAAGCGTGTTAAATTTATTAAAAAACTCCTCTCTGGTGCTCAAGATTTTTGATAAGGTGGCAATTTCACATTACCATGTTTCTAAGTTGCAATTTCAGCACTTTGGTGGAATCATCTTGGTTTTTGCTGAGCATTTAATTATTTATAAAAACTGGTTGATCGAAAGCATATTCGGCTGAATTTTCTCATTAGCTTCTTTATTATGATTGAACTATATTTCTAGCACTGCATGTATGCATTCACAGCTTGTTTTATTTGTTGAATATTGAAATATGAACTAGAATGCATACAATAGCTAGCAAATTGATTACTCTGAATAGAATGGAAAAACTAAACCTTTCTGATTTTTAAATAACGGAAGCAACCTTTTTTACAATCTATTATGTGTACAATCATCACTGATCTGCTGCTGCACTAGATGGTGCAAAGGCATTCTTTTCATTAGAGCATGTTCTTCATTATCAGTTTATTTTGAATCTTGTTCATGCTTTGACTCTTTTATCTTTACATTTTTCCAATGGAGTTTTACCTTTCTCCTCTGACTGTACATACTGATAAGAATAAAGTATCTTTACTTATTTTTGTTCTAATTATGCATCATTGCGGTCATCATGTACTTTGCATTTCATTTGAGTCATTATGAAGTTGGCCATCATATGAAACTTTTTCCCTCTAACAAATGTGGAAAAATTGGACTAACTCCGTGCAAACAAGCTTATTATATTTAACTCTTTTCCCCCCTTGATTGTTATCACTGATTTATGTAGGTTCTGCTGATATTTTATCCATTGAAACTCAGTTTAGTAGTTTGGCCGTCCACTCAGCATCAGGTGATATTAGTCAACCTATGGACCTGGTAAGAGAACTTGTTGATGCTACAATGGAAGTCAAAAAGCAGCAGTTTATTCTTGATTCCTCATGCTAGATGGACATTTCTGAGATGATAATGGAAAATAATATGAACCATTCTTAATCTGTTTCAGGTTGAAGCGAGCTGTAAGGAGAACTTAGGGAATGTGCTTGGACAGCATGTCTCCAAAAGGTTCGCTGATTTGATATATGAAGGTGTTGTCGCTAGCCATGACAATGCGTCTGAAATGTTTAAGGTTAAAAGTTCATATCCAAATTCAATCTTTCAATTGAATGAAACAGAGATTTTCTAGCAGATCATGCATCTTAGCTAATGAGAGAGTTCTCCAAATGTTCCCCCTAACCCAACCCAGGAACAGACCGAAGTTAGGAGAAAAGAGCTAACATGAGTGGACTGTCTCTTTTCTAAGCAATGATATTCTACACAGGTTGTCTATACCAATGGGCATTCGGAAGAAATGAGATTGGAGGACTTATTGAAGTATTTGGTGCCTCATGAGCATCCTGTTCATCCTGATCCCAATGAGCTGCCAAACAAGTAATTGATTGACTTTGATCTGTTTTTCTCTGTTTCTTTCCTTGACAATTTTTATGATTGAACTTGAAAGGAATAGGCTTTTTATTTTCCTTTCTTTTCTTTGGGGCAGGGGAGGAGAAAGAGAGAGAGAGAAGAAACTCAAAGCCTCTTTTGGTTGAATGTTTGTTCCACTCATTTTTATCACATCTAATTAGTCTTGAATTTGAAAAGATGCTCTGGTGAAAAAATCTGATCTTTAAACTACATGCAAGACCCCGTGAAATCCAGTTGCAAGTTTTTCTCTCCATATTTCATTTTATAGCAAGACCCCGTGAAATCTAGTTTCAAGTTTTTCTACCAGAAATTGATAATCAGCTCTTGTAAGTTCAGTAGAGACCAAGAGCAAACCCGTGTACCTAATAGGCTAGTTACCTTTAGAGAACCACCAGCAGGAGAAATGTGATTCATCCTCAAGAGATGCTTTTATTCTGTAGACTCCTTAAATCAGAGGAAGAGCAAAATGTTTCCTGACCAGAATGTGTAACCAAAAAGGATTTGTCAGTAGCCCAGCAACTCAAAATAAATCATCAGCAGTCACTAAATGGCATAATTTAGGTGTTGGCATTTTGGGTGGTAATCAATCCCATTCTTTTAATTATAGCATCTATTGAGGTAGGAAAGGTTTTTATAACCATTAAGAAAATACGTGGGGGAGCAAGGATCAGCTGTTTTATTTTCCATTAGTCTTACATGTATAAGTTACTCTCGTCTCTTTTAAGAGTTTAATCACTTAAGAGGAAGGTGGAAATTTAAAAAGGTACAAGAGCAGGAGGGAAGGTCTTGAAATCCCTTGCCATCCATTAATACATATACGTGTTAGGCTTGTTAGTCAGAAGTAGGCTTGCCAATCATGTGTCTTTTTAAGTGTGATAAATCCATGCAAGGTGACAGAAATTGCTCTGGAAACTTCATAGTGGACATGAGTTGAAGTAGAAGCATTCAGCACTGATTTGTTTTTGACCATAAGCACTTCAGATACACCTTTTCTATGTCATGTTGTGATTAGTATGGATTGGATACATTAGAAACAAGGGTATATTATATTAAGTAGAGGATATGATGATCTTAAAAATACTAATACTGCTTCTATAAGATCAGCACCCATTTTTTTCCTTTACTTTTTTGTCTATAGAATTCCATAATGGAATTCTATAGACAAAAGCTGTTCCGTATGTGTACCTATTAAAGCATTCTTGGTTTCATCAGGATGAATAGGCTTCTGCAAGTCATTAGTTTTGTCAGTCCAACCCATAGGGAGCTGAATAGTGTCTGATAAACCTTGAATATTGTCAGAGAGAACTAGTTCATCATCAGAGAGTGGCTGCTATAAGTCGATAGCTTCATGTTTAAGTAGGTAATACTCTTCAATTGCTGCCAGCATAATGAAGTCCAGAATTGTTGGTCTGATTCAACTCTTTTACGGAACTGAAATCATGTAGACTCACCAATCCACTCTAGATCAGCTTTTCTTCTTCCTGGCTATAGAATACAGATAGAGAGATTCTCCCAAAGTTAACTTCTCTAACTTTTTTCAACAATGGCTGCTGCATCAACTTTCAAGCTAAAGGAGACTTTCTCAAATTCAATTTGTATTCCAGGGTCATTGAAACCTCTTATGTTCCAATAAGCAATAGAAAAAGCAGGTATACCTCTACCATCTCCTTGACCCACTCTAGCTCTGCCTCTTTTTCTACCTGTTGGAGGCAGCATGATAAGTTCATCCCTTGAAATGCTTATGTATTTTTACACTGTTTCAGAAGGATAAAAAATTTGAAACTTGACTTCTGATTGGCGATGATCCAGTTCTAGATTGGCTAATCCCAATTTTGTATTATACATCCACAAGACATAGCATTGGGAAGGATGTAGATCACATAGCTTGCAATTGCAGGATGAATAACTTCCCATCCTACTGGAACAACCATCAGACAGCTTAAATCCAAGTATTGCAACCACAGATGTCACAGTCCATCATCTATGTGAGGCAAAAGATAATACTAGAGCCCAGAGGATAGACATAATGAGAGAGAGAGACAGAAGGAGATTAGGTGCAGAATAGCAGGCAGTTAGTCCACATATGCTGAGAGAATCCCCCTCTAGGATCCCCTCCTGGTTTGTAATTTTTCCCAAGCACTTGATCTAATTTCAACATAGTTTAAAATCATAAACATTTTATTAAAGCCTCATTTTAGATTCTCTAAAGACACGTCTTCTTGACTGCTTATGTCAGTTTTTTCAGGAATGATGAAACTGGTAAATTTTTGGCTCAGATTGCTCCGGCCCCACCAACTCGCAAACATCGTACTAAAAAAATGTCTAGTGGAAGTTGGGGAAAGGGAGTTGTGGATAGCATACGTCCACCAAGACAAGGAGGCAGAGGGGCACTTTGGCGTTCAACCAGGAATAATGAAACTTCAAGGGGACTTAGGCATTCAACCAAGACTGGTGAAACTTCAGAAATTATGAAACTCCGGCGATCAACCAGGAATGATGAAACATTGAAAATGATTGAACTCCAGCATTCAGCTGGAAATGACGAAACATCAGGAACGATGAAACTTCGGAGTTCAACCAGGAAAACTGAAACTTGGGGAATGATGGAACTTAGGCGTTCAACCAGGAAACGCAAGCAGGTAAGTTTTGGAGCTAAGCATCTTTGAACATGTATTTGATTGCCTTCAAGAAGTATAATCCAATCAAAGAAGTGACAACTTCTATTGTCGCATGAAGGTTTCCTGATCGAACATTAAAAGTGTCTTTCTAGAAAATCCATTCTGAATTCTGAACTGTGTTCTTAGTTGGAGCAGAAGTACATGACCTCTAAAAGATCCGATAATGCCACCATAACCGAAAATTTTTTTTAGGTTTACTTTTGTGGTTGCCTTGGATGTTTGGGTGTGCAGTTGTGTTAAATTTACCAGAATATCACGTGATTCTGTATCTTTAAATACATAATTCTTCTTCTCTAAAACATAAAAATTAGATGGAAGAAAGAAGAAAGATAGATAAAAACTTGCCATAAGAAATTCTTCATATTTCTAGGAAGCATTTGACCATTATAACCCAAATGAAGGAGAAATGGCAATTGGACAGTAACTAGGAGACTATCATTCTCTACATTCTGTTTGCATTCTTCAACTAATGTTGACTAAAATTTGTCAATTTTCAGCATTGAGATTTGTAAAGGTAATGGGATATTTCACCTTTGTAAGTGAATAAATGCAACTAAGATATAAGTACCTTTTTTGTTTTTGGAGCTCAATTTCAGGGACTGCTCATGTTTTAAATGTCTAGAATGATGAAATCCCCGTAAAATGTGTAGTGAGTTTTTTTAAAAAATTACTCTTGGATCCATATATAACCCTCTGCATGAGCTTTATTTGTATAACTTGTACATCTGCATCACCATGCATGCATTTGGAAGATACACGCCATTCAGGAGATTCTTTCTTGGTGGTTGTATGTTATAACTGAAAATTTCTATAATTTTGAGAAGATTGTGCATCTCATGGCTACATCACATACTTGTCCTTTGTAGGTTTTGTACAATTACTGTGAAGAAACGACAGATGAGGATGAGTATGAGGAAGATGAGCCCAATTACCCGCTTCCACCCATAATTCAAGTTCCATGGTAAAAGCAAATCTGTTGATCTTGTCCTTGCTTAATTTGAAACTAATGGGAGTTGAGGCTTGGAAATGACCATGAATTCTGTATCTCAGGGCTGATGGGGGAGAGGAGAATTCAGAGCCAGTTGCAACTAAAGGACGTATCCCTCCTCAAGATCGTCGCAAGGGTGTGCATACTAGGAAACTGTGGGCTTCGCTGAGGATGTGTGCTTCTGCCTACCCTGGTGATGGTCCTAAAGTTGGTGCTCTCTGCTTTCCTGGTTCATAATCTTTTCATATATGCAGTTTTTGTTTCATTCGAGTTATGGATTCTCCTTTTCTTGGACAGGTAGCTTCTGATGAATCAGAGTGATGAGGGGACTGAGAAACAATAGTGAGGCCTGTTATTCTCTCTCTTATTTTCTCTGTGTCTCGACTTTAAAAGCAATTTCAGTGGCATTTTTATGGGACTTTCATCGTCATATTGAACTTCCTTAGCATTCCTGAGAGGGCTGTTTAATCTCTTTAACGCTGTGTAAAACCCTTCAATTTGGTGACTTATTTCGGCGTAGTCTTTTTCTTTTTTTTTAATCGTTTTCTCCATTTGATATTCTGGCTTAATTTGGCAAGGTATTTTCCATCTATACTAGTTTAAGGTATTTTGCATATATACTAGTTTAACTCACTAAGCAGGAGCGGGTAACTTAGGACCTCACTTGCTTTTGTATTTTGGTTGGGATGGTCTAGTTTTGCTTAAGCTTTGTTAGAGGAAAAGGAATTACGTCTCCTTATAAAAGGAAAAAATCATGCTTTGGGTGGCAAAGACTTCCTGACTGAAACATCCGAGTGAGAGAATGCAAATTGAATTACCACAAACATGAATTTGGATGCTCCGATCCTCAAAATGTACCTTTGATTCCCCCCCTACAAATGCTTAATATTTCGAACTTTTTCTTCTTTTAAGTGTACCGATTTTAGCTTGATTTATGGTTTACAACTTCAAAATTTAAAATTTAGATTAAGTTTAGATTTAAAATTTTTTATCTTGAATTTTATAAAAGTAAATTTTTTGTGAGAAAGAAAATAAAATTCAAATGTTTGAGTTTGGGAGTACAATCCATGTGCACCATAAATCTATATACAACGTAAATAACTGTATCTATATATGGATTGTTTTGTAACTCAATTTAAAAAAGAAGGAATTATTTTATGGGTGTATTTGGTTTATGTATACCTCTTGTTAACAAAAAAAAGTAATGTTCATAATAGAAAAAGTTTTCTCATCAAATATTAAATTATTAAACTATTTTTTCTTTTTTTAAACAAAAAATTTTTATCTTATCTTTTTATATATATAATTTTTTTCAAATAAGTATATTTGTTAAATTATAAATATTGTGTCACAGATAAAAAGTGTTTGTTATATAGGCATGTTTTATAATTTTTAAAGATAATTTTATCTTTTTATAGTTGGAAAAAAGAGGAATGAAGAAAAATAACTTAAAAATTAAAAAAATAGTATTTTAGTTTTGTAATTTTACTTGTACTTGAATTATTTGATTAGATCAATTTTTCATTAATATAAGATAGAATTAAAGAATGAAGGAAATGTTATAAGTTGATAAAATTATTATTAAAAATAATAATTTATAGCAAGATTTTTTTTAGAATTTAATATAATATTTAAAATTTAATAAATATAATTATTTTAAAAATTTTTATATATAAAAAAATAAAAAATTTTAGTTGGGAAACGAAAAGTAAAGTTTTTACTGTTAGGAAAAATGAAAAAATTCTCTCGTAGGAGGTGAAAAAAGGGGGGAGCGCAGGGATTATCCTTCCAAGGGGACTGAACTGAACTCCATCGTGAACGAGATGGTTATCTTCCTGCAAAATACTTTGGTTCCACAAAGGCCCTAAATCGCCTTCATAGTCGGCAAAACACGCTTGACAGAGGTCCTAAGTTTCCTTCCAAAATCGACAAAATCCCCATCAACTTCTCGTCATTCGCTAAATAAGTTGCACTGGGCCTTTGGTCGAGTCAATTAAGGGAAGAAAGAAAAGGAGAACAAGGAAAACTCATCAACTCAACGGTAATGGACAATCACTTGACGGCATCGGTCCGTTCGCGAAGCTCACAATCCCCGTCTCCTTCTCATTCGGCGTCAGCGTCAGCAACATCGTCCATCCACAAGCGCAAGCTGGCGTCTGACGACCACGCTCCGCCGTTTCCTTCATCGTTCTCGGACACCCGAGATGGTGCCCTCACCTCCAACGACGACCTTGAGAGCATCAGTGCCCGGGGTGCTGACTCCGACTCTGATGACGACTCCGAGGAGGTTGTTGATGACGATGAAGAGGAATATGACGACTCGTCAGTGAGAAACTTCACAGCTGCCAGGCTGGAGAACAGCGTGGCTCCCTCGGCGAGGAACACAAAGCTCAAGACTGAGAATTCAGTGAAAGTCGAACCTTCTGACGGGACGAAAGATGCTGCAAACGGCGCCACCTCTGGCACTGCCGCAACACCTGCTGCCGGCGGTTCAATTCCTGGTACTGTAGTTAAGGACGATCCTGTCAACGTAAAGAATATTTTTACAGACAACATACAAACTAGTGGGGCATATAGTGCGAGGGAGGAGAGCTTAAAGAGAGAGGTAAACTAACAGGAATCAGTTTATAATTATTTTTATTTTCTAGAAGTCTTCCCTGTTTACGACTCCCATCTTTTACAAAGAGGTGGTAAAACTTCGGGGTATATCAATTTGGCAGGAGGAAGCAGGACTGTTAAAATTCGTATGCCATTCAAACGATGGTGTTGATCAGCATATGGAATGGTATCTATTTATCTTTACTGATATATCCATTCTAAATCTACTCTTTTCTTATCACTATTGCTTTGGTTGGCATGAATTTGCATATCATGCTCCTATCACAAAGATATGCTGGTTTTTTCTGGCAGGTTGGTAGGATTGAAGAATATCTTTGCCAAGCAGCTCCCGAACATGCCCAAGGAGTACATTGTTCGTTTGGTGATGGACAGGTATGCAAAATAAGAATTAGGCCAAAAATTAGGATGCATTCTGATAAAATCAAACCTTAGTTGAAGAGAAGCAAGTTAAAGGCTTTCATCAAATTTCTCTTAAAATTGAGAATGAAGTTTTTATTTTGTACATGCCAGATCATGAATTAGTAACTACATCCGATCTCCAAATAAAATCCCAGTTCTGTCGAACTTAACATGAAATATTTACGGAATTTCCATGATTAGGATCAACCCTTGTTCCGTGGTATTTACCTGGGGTTCCTCTTTAAGAAAGTCCACAAGATGGCTTAGTTGATCCATGATTTAGATTTATGTTTCATCTTTCATTTGTTTCAAGAAATCTGTCAATGAATTCCGGTCAAGATGTATAGACCCCATTCATGGATTGACCGAAAAAAGGAATTTTGATCAATTCCCATTCATGTTCCTTGAAAATCTTTACCTGGTTTGAGCATTTTATTTAGCCCAATCATTGGGGACCATATCTTTACCTGGTTTTTATGGGAAGGAATTGGTGCAATTTATTTTTCTTTTCTATGCATTTCAGAAACCACAAATCTGTTATGGTCATAAGGCGTAAACAGGTTGTCGGTGGAATAACATACCGTCCCTATGCGAGGTAAGATGTCATGGATTTCAATTTGACGAGAAACAAAATCAGTTTATGATGCTGTTGTCTCATCCTAAGAAAGAGCAAATCATAAATCTCGCACGATTCTTTTGATATTCTGCAGCCAGAAGTTTGGAGAGATTGCTTTTTGTGCAATCACGGCCGATGAGCAAGTTAAGGGCTATGGGACGAGGCTGATGAACCACTTAAAGCAGCATGCACGTGATGTGGATGGGCTAACTCATTTCTTAACCTATGCTGACAATAATGCTGTTGGGTATTTTCTCAAACAGGTGTCAATTTTCTTGCATTTCGTATTTGCATAATTTTTCTATGAGTAGTCAGTAGATTTTCCACATGCATATTTTTATGAATGCTTTTTCCTGTAAGTCTTACACAATCATGTGGAAAAGATGATCTTACTTATCATCACAATGACCCATGTACACAAAAACTAGGCCTTGATTAGTCTCAAAACCAGTTGATTATAATTGGTTTCTTGTCAACACATGGCACTTAGTATAGCAGATATCTGGTTGACCCCTCTACCCCCCAATATTACCCTATTAAAATGCAGCATAATGTTAGAAGTTCACTGGAAGAGGAACTTATGCCGTGTAGCAGTTGACCTCTCTATTCTGATCAGACTTGCAAATTCCAAGTTCACCAAAATCCATCTAGTTGATATCCATAATTAGTAGAGAAGAAACATACGGCACACCTTTGAATGGCATTAATGATGTTGGTGTTGTAAATTCGGTGAGATTAGGACTTTAGTAGAAAATACCCCCCTCCCTCGGAATGATTTTTCCTGTGTAGAAGTTCATATCCATGATGTTTCTACTACAAATTGTTGGTAATTGGTGTAAGTGCTCTAGAGATTTACACTGAAAAATCAGCTAGGTATTAACCCCAAGAGAATGGAACTTAAGGTCTGTTTTCTTGATGCTTTTCCTTAGGCTTGTTTATATTTTACGCTATGCATTGTAGGAAATCTGAAGTTTCATGATCAATGATCTTATAGTCAATGGCACGGATTCATTTTTATTTGTAATTTGCAATTCTTTTCAGGATGCATGGCGCACAGTGGTTTCTTTGGGAATAATTCATATGATTCCTCATATATTTTCTATTGTGGTTTACGTTTTTGTTTTGTTAGTTATGTGTTGGTTGATAGATTACTCTGGTTAATCTGTAGGGGTTTACAAAAGAGATTTACTTGGAGAAAGAAAGGTGGCATGGGTATGTTTACCAATGTTTTATAGAACACAAAACGCAAGTGCCCCCTCCCAAAGTAATAACATGAACATAGATAAAAATGTTATGTTTCTTTTAGCTCTGAAGATGCTATTCCATAATAGTCCTCTATCGTCTTCTGTTCAGAAGGTTATGATTTCTTCATATTGGAATTTTGTATTGTTTGTGCTTCTTTCAGTTATATTAAGGATTACGATGGAGGACTCCTTATGGAATGCAAAATTGACCCAAAGCTTCCATATACTGATTTATCAACTATGATACGCCGTCAGAGGCAGGTAAGATGAACTGAAGTTGGTCAATGTGATGTGTGTGTTAGAACAGGACGAAGGAATTTGAAAGAGTGTTTGACAACCCATCTTCCCCACCCAAAAGGAAAAAAAAGGTTTTTTCACCCAGAGAAGGCAGAAACAAGGGAACAGAAGAAAATAAAAGGAAAGGAAGACCTGAAACAAATATATAAATTGACGTGCTCAGGGTAGCTAAAGTGCAAGATTGGCTGCCTTTAACATGAGCTGTTGTGGAATTGCTAGGCAATTGATGAAAAGATCAGAGAGCTCTCCAATTGCCACATTGTCTACCAAGGAATTGATTTTCAGAAGGTAAATGCTGTCAACTGAACTTAGTATCCCATAGATTCCTATTTGTTTCTTATTATCCTTTTGGTTTGCTGAGAAAAGAAGAGATTGAAATAGGACACAGGATGCATGCTACCCAGTCTTCCAATATTTTGCTCCCCTAAAATATTGTTTGGCTCACTGTCTTTCTTTTTCCTCATCAGATTTGACTTGTCATCTATCTATGTCTATATTTATCTATTTAAACTCTCTCATAATCTGGTTTTCTGTCAAACGCTGTTTTCAAATTGGGACAGAGGCTTTACCCTGCTAATTAACTGAGAGAACCAGTTGAGAAGGGCCGTACGCAGCTTGTTACCATTGCTGCTGAATTGACCGCTTTTACTTCTTCTGTATAATATGATTTTTTATTTTTTATTTTTTATTTTTTGGTTTTACATTATATTCTTGCGAACTAAATTATGTGTGTAAATCATACAGAAAGATGGCATTCCCAAAAAAGCTGTCAAGGTTGAGGACATCCCAGGATTGAGTAAGTTATTTAATATCCTTACAAGTCTTCATGAGTGGGTTTTCTACTAAATTAATGTTCTTGCCTTGTTTTTTTTTTTTTTAATGCCAAATGCACTTGTGTGCTTTTTATCAAAATGCTGACCATCTTGCTAGTGGTGTTGTTCCCTG
This sequence comes from Rauvolfia tetraphylla, assembly GCA_030512225.1. NCBI lineage: Eukaryota > Viridiplantae > Streptophyta > Magnoliopsida > Gentianales > Apocynaceae > Rauvolfia > Rauvolfia tetraphylla. The sequence goes on from JAJQKT010000037.1 coordinate 1,032,389, forward strand.
CTCTTATATGTGGCTGTTGAATTTTTTTCTTCAAATTCTCCTCTATGTGGTTTCATGCAGTCCTTATAGTTTCAGAATACTTATTTGGAAAATGTGGCCTCCAATAATAGGAGAGGCTGGGTGGACTCCTGATCAGTATGGGCATTCTCGGTTTAAGATAGCTAACGCTTCAACAGATGGTGGCTCACATCTGAAGTCCATGTCTGCTTTTATGCGATCACTTCTGAAGGTTATTCTCTTAATAATTTTTTAACTGTTCTTATGCTTGTCTTAGTTTCTTGTTGGACAACCGAGAATATGTGATGTCTAATTCTCACTGGATTAGGGTGAGAATTGTACATGGATCAGAATATTTTCCTTGTGTTGGTTTTCAATGGGAAATGGCTTCCATTTTCTGGAAAATATGTAGTAGTTATTTTCTTCCTTGGCTCCTCTCCCTTTCTCCTATAGTGGTCTATGAAACCAAAAACTAAATATAGAACTCAGTGGAAAAGACAAGACTGAGGTGACAGAGATATAGTCCCGGAATAGCCTTTCTAACTGTATCTTTCTTTTATGTCCCAATTAATAATTTCCTCGTTAACCAGGTAATGCATGATCATCCTGATTCTTGGCCATTCAAGGACCCAGTTGATGCACGAGATGTGCCTGATTATTATGACATCATTAAGGATCCAATGGGTAAATATTTCATTCTTTTGGGGCTACATTTTCATAAACGTGTAACTATGTTGTATTTTTCTTTTTTTTTAACTTTCTAGAATTTTATATTAATGTTATTCTGAAGTATCATCGGTTCAAAACTTACAGCTACATGCTTTTGGGTTTGCATGTATTATCTCTTTACTGCTCTTAGTTTGCAAATCCCCGAAAAGCCTCGTAGTTCATGAGTGAAGAGTAATGCAGGAAGTTAGAACTCTATAATCATTCGATCCTGATTTTGGAGAAAGCTTCATGTAAATTGTCTTTCCTGCAGATTTGAAAACAATGTCAAAGAGAGTGGAATCAGAACAGTATTATGTCACTTTTGAGATGTTTCTAGCAGATGTTAGGAGGATGTTTGCCAATGCTCGCACCTATAACTCTCCTGAAACCATCTATTATAAATGTTCAACCCGGTATGTGATGCTTTGTTTTTCCAATTCTCGAAGTATTTTACGTTTCATATTAACTTATTCTGTTTGTCTATGTGCAGATTGGAACAACATTTCTCAAATAAGGTCCAAGCTGGCCTGCAATCTTTTATCAAGCTCCAGCAGTGACAATGTCATTTTCGATCCGTGCGTCTACTAACAATATAAATTCAACAGCATGTATTTGGATCCTTGATGGATTCACCACATCGTAATTATTTGTATTACTAGGACCCGAAGGTCCATATTTTCTGGGATATCTACAATTTCTTCATCTCCAGATTAAGAATGTTTGGTTAATTCGTTGTGACTAGGTTAACCTTGTAAATGAGTCGAGGTTTGCAGGAGTTTGCCTGCTGCCAGCAATAGCAGCATTTCTACAGGGCCTATTGCCATTTTTCTTTGTTCTTCCCCTCTGCATGATGGCCCTTGATGTTCCGATTGCATCGAATTGTTAGCTTTGATATTCTACCAGTGTTTCTCTCATTTGTTGTAAGATGATGAATTTTATAAGATTTGAAGTAGACTTCAACTACCATGAATTAAAGGAAAGTGATATTTTTATTTTATTTTTAATTTTTTTTGCGCTCCCGTATTTTTTTTATAAATAAAATTACTTTAACAGTCTTGATTGGTTTTTTGAATAAAGCTTGAATTGAAATTTTAAAGTCTTCTTTGATGTTAATGTCTTTTTAATTATTAAAAAAAATAATGGAGGAGTAAAAGAAGTAAAAAATGAAATGAGAATATTATTTGTCTATGTTAAATTGTATTTATATGTGTGTTGGCGTATGTCGTAGAAAACCCTCAATAAGTTACGTTATTTTTATATGTAATTTTTTTTTAATTAATATAGTGTGAAAATTTTTTATTATTTTATAGTAATTTCGAAGAATTTTTAAAATTTTTTAAAGCATTAGGGGTAGAAAAATTTAAATTTACGAACAATGATAAATAATTTTTGCAAAAAAATTATTTTATCAAATTATTTATAATTTTATATCGATTTACGAAGAAAAAATTTTAAAATCGACCTTAAAAAGACCAATTTTAAATTCAGTTAGCGAAATTAAAGAAATAAAATGGTAGACTTCAAAATCGATCATTTTAAGGTCGATTTTAAAGTTTTTTTTTTTTTGTAAATCGATGTAAAATTATGAGTAGTTTGATAAACTAATATTTTTTTACAAAGATTATTCGTCGTTATTCGTAAATTTAAATTTTTCTACCCGAATAATTTAGAGAATTTTAAAAACTTTTCGAAATTACTATAAAATAATAAAATTTTTTACATTACATATAGTCCAAAAAACTATATATAATAGTGCCCATGTATCGTCATTTTTATATGTAATTTTTTTATTATTATATATAATATAAAAAATATTTATTTTTTTAAAATATTTTCTCTCTCCTCTATCTCTTCTCTCTCTCTCTACTGTATTGTTGAGTTCCGTCAGAAAGTGACGGAACTTGTTTGTAAGTTCCGCCACCTTCTGGCGGAACGTTTCAGTAACGTTTCACTTTCTGGTAGAACTCAGCAATGTTTCACAAGTTTCACCAGTTCTGCCAGTAATTGGCGAAACTCGTCCATGAGTTCCGCTAGCAACTGGCGAAACTTGCACATATTGATGTTGATCTTTAAAATTGACTGTTTTAAGGTCAATTTTAAAGTTTTTTATATGTAAAACGACGTAAAATTGAATATAGTTTGATAAATTAACATTTATTTTTGAAAAAAAATATAGTTGTTATTGATAGATTTGAGTTTTGATACTTCAAAAGCTTTAGAAAAACTTAAGAATTCTTAAAATTAAATAGTGAATGATGAAAATTTTTCGCACTGTATATAGTTTAAAAAAAAACTATATATAATAACCCTCAAATGTATTTAGGGTGTGATCTACAAGAGGAAGTGAGGAATCATGTAAGAGGCGGGCTAGTGTTGAAAAAATTACTTTTAAAATTAGTAAAATATTAAATATTTTTAAAAAATAATTTATTAAAAAAATTTTATATTATATTTTAAAATCGAATATAAAGTCAGAGTTTATATAATTTCAAAATTATAGAAAATATATTTAATTTATTAATATAAGTTGTTCCAAATATACATACTATTCCAATAAAGAAAGAAATGGAGATAACACTCCTCAAAATTCATTAAAAATTAATGATTCAATATTTATTTACTATTCAAACTCTTTTTATCGTCTATTTCTATAATTTAAATAAATTTCTTATATTTATTTTTATTATTGAGAAAATGATCAATTTGATCTTCAAACTTATGACTGAGATACACTATGGTTTGAGAATTTTTTTTTACCATTATGATCCTCAAAAAAATTATACCCTACCAATAAACTTTTAACATCAACTTTTAATAAATTTTAACTATAAAAAATTATACTTTACTCGTGATATCTTTTAGAGAGTAAAATATGCCCGCTATATTTTTATAGTAAATTCTTGATCATTTTATTCTTCTTTTGCCTATTTGTCTTTTATTTTTCTCTATATTTTTGTGACAACTATTTGTGAATTTATCTAATTCAATTTTTTTTAACCAAATTAAAGTACACATGCTTGTAGCATGAGTGTATTTCTGAGAGAAATATAAAATATAAATATTTTGTCCTTTAAAAAATATCATACGAGTAGAAGGAGGTTTCCAACCAAAGGTTGGGACGGAAAATAGAAGTAAGTTTTTTGGCTGATCATAACGTCTTTAAGGGTTATTATAATAAAAAAATAAAATTATAATGTGTCAACTCTCCAAGTTTAAAGACTAACTTGATCATTCCCCTTTATTGTTTCTACTTCTACTTTCTCAAATATTGGTTTTCAACGACAGTGCGGGTACTATCTCGCTCTTTTTTAAGTCGTCTTCTATAACGATTTGCCTCCTTTCTGTCGCGATCTCGCTCTTCACTGAGGAAATCTGAGGCCTTGAAATCTTCAAGTGAGGTGATATTTTAAACCCCATGTTAATCAATTGTTCGAACTGAGGTTCATGTCCGGGTTTTGCTTACTCATTAATGATACGCAAGGTGAATTTGTGGTCATTTTTTTTCTGATTAGGTAGTCGAATTGAGCCATACAAAGATTTTTGAAGACTGACGAGTTCTCTTATCTGTATTCTTGCTTGATCCTAAAATTCTACTGATTCTTTTTCTCGATTGACATCTTGGAACATGAACAGGATTAAATCTTAGCGGTTAAGTTCTGTACGAAATAAGCCATGAAAAATGGCTAATCTGTATTCTATAGCTTGTAATTAGGGATGTGAAACTGGTATTTGTAGCCAATTTGGTTTAATGTTTGGTTCAGTTGTTTCCCTATCCTTTTTCTAGTATTTAATTCATTTTTTTTTTGTCAAAATCCTATGCTCTAGGGTTCATTCATGTGGTACATAACTTATACAAGCAATAGTTTTATTCTTTTTCAGATTCTACTGCATACTTCTTTTTTCATTTTGTCTTTACTTTCTGTATGTCTTCAATGATTATGTGGTTAGAAGCTTGTTTTAGTATGTAAATGTTTTAGGACTGACAGTTTTTCTTCCCTCCTCCCCCTCTTTTATTTTCGTCTAGCTGTATAAATACTTTGTTCTAAGATGGCTGGCCGAACTCCAATCCGCTCGATGAACTCGGCTCTCATAGCTATGATAGCTGATGAGGTAAAGTATCCTGATATGATGAAACAAGAAACTTTCAATACTAAATTTACTTGTATTTTGCTAGTTGCCTTTGCATTAGTTTGCAAGGTTATTTCATCATCTGGTTTAGTTACCATCAGTATGTTATCTTCACAATCTTGAGCCTTTTAGCCTTTAGAAAATAGGAAAGAAAATCTTTGTCATCCAGTAAAGAGAAAGATCTTAAACTAAAGAAAGATTGGCAAACTATGTGTTGTCTTCAGCCTTATGGTTAGGTGTATATACACATCACAATTATATGTCTAATCACTAGTAGCATGACTATTACTATTTTTGCGATCCATTACAAGTTTGAATCTCCTTGTCTGGTCTAATACTAGGTTTTATGAGAATCACGATATAGAATGACATTTATACATTAATTGATGAAAGTAGACTGGTATTTTTTAAAACTCCTTTTCAATGCTGTGATAGTAGTACATTTCTGTTTATGTAATGTAGATATTGTTTATAATGGATGAATGAGAAATAGCTAATTTAGGTTAAGAAAAGGTAGAATAGAATACGGTCTATTAATGTGTGGTAGTGTATATGTTCATACTCACTGCTGCACTCATTGATGAATTACTATCTATGTAGGACACAATCACCGGATTTTTACTGGCTGGAGTTGGCAATGTGGATTTAAGGAGGAAAACAAATTACCTTATTGTGGACTCAAGTATGCCTTTGTACTTGAATTTCATGATATTTTTGAAATTTTTTACGCATGATTTTCATGATTCTTGGTTCAACTGTAGTCTCTATTTTTTGTTTTCCAATAGTGTTCTCCAAGTGAATTGTAGTCTTTGCATGCAATGTGGATAAGAGAATGACCAACTAAAATCTTGTGTATATACGCAAAGAAATGATTAGCGCCTTGTATAATTCTGTAGGTAATCTATACATATGTCTGGAAATGGTCGCAATAGCTATGTATTCTTTCCTTTAGTATTCAAAGTGAAACTTGTTTGGTTATGTACCATATGGTCTTTCTTCATGTTATGCTGTTGACTGATTAGCTTGTCAACTGATTATAATTCTTTTATGATGCACTGTTCATATCATAAATTGATCATTGGAGTGGTAGGATCTCTACTTCTTAAGATTGTTATGTGATTTTTGGTTTTTCTCCTAGTACCTTTTGCAAATGTTGTGTCAACCAACTTTCGAGATATTTCTGCATGATTTGTAGTACTTGTGGAACTTCCGTATCAACTATATATATAAGGACTGGTATTAAAAGAACAAACTAAGAGAACTTTCAGATCCAAGTTTGAGTTTTCAGCTACATATGACAGTAGCCTTGCTTCTTTGTTTGATAAGTATCCAGGTATTTCTACCTATGATTAGCATACTGAAATTTTCTCCATTCCGCCCATGGAGTAGGCAGATTTATGTGCAGCATAACAAAGTTCATTGTGTTACTTTCAGTACTTTTTTTTTTTTTTTTACTCTTTGACGAATATTAGGGAAGTTATATCTCTGCTAATTGGACCTTACTACCTCAAAAGAATGATTCAGAATCAGGATGCTCATTTAGAACACAGGATGCCTATTGTTTGGCAGGCTTTGCATTTCAGTGCCCTATAGAATGATGGGAGCTGATAATCATTTTTTTGTTAGAACAATATAAAATCTGATTAATTGTTTAATAGCTGAAGGAGAAGGGGAGCTGAATGCAGTTTCACCTGATTAATTGGACAGCTTCATTTCTAGAGTCACCTTTTATTTGTTTTCTTTTTGTCAATCTTCATTGTGGATTCTTCATTTGCAATTGCCCTGACCAATTGAGGGTCCTTGTTTTTTGTCTCAGAGACGACAGTGAAACAGATTGAAGATGCATTCAAGGATTTCACAACAAGGGAGGATATTGCAGTTGTGTTGATAAGCCAATATGTAAGTGTCAGCTACAAGGCTCTTCCAGTTATACCTTTCAGAAAAGAATCTTCAAGCCTTTTCTTCTAGGAATTATATATCACTTGTTCCTGACATCCTTTTCTTTCTATGTTGGTGAAGAGAGTTTATCGAGAAAATTACTCAGGATTTTGATAAGGAAGCTTAACTCATGTACTAATATTTGGAACTTAATATCTGCATATTCGTGCAGCTCTGCTTCTGACAGATCGTGGTTTAATAGGAACTTAATATCTATGTATTTGTGAAGCTTTACTTCTGACTAATCATGGCTAAGCTTTTGTTCTGCATTTTTATTTTCAGATTGCAAACATGATAAGGTTCTTAGTTGATAGCTACAATAAGCCAGTTCCTGCAATTCTGGAGATCCCTTCCAAGGACCATCCTTATGATCCTGCCCATGACTCTGTTCTGTCACGAGTAAAATACCTCTTCTCTGCTGAGTCAGTGGCATCTGGAAGGCGTTAATTACTTAACATGGCATTGTATATGCCGTACCATCGAATATCTGCACTTTTTAAGTTGCTTGTTTCCCATCAGCTTATGTTCTTCATTCTTTCCATGGATTGTACTGACAAATTGTGGATCACTACGTCTCAATGCAACCTGGACCAGTTATGATGCGAGGATTGTGAGAGTGAATAATTGTGTATCAAGTAGAATAATCATCGGCATTTATGAATTCACGAGACTTTTATTGTTGTCTATTAGAATTTCCCATTAGGAATAATGTCGTAGTCTTTCGTGTTGCGTTAAAAAGGATTGGAAATTTTGATCGACTGGGAGCAAATTATGGAAAGATTATTTGGAACCTGCGAAGAAAAGGTTCTCAAGTCATCCAAACCATCAAGGCAATGGCTTGACAATGTTGCGATAGAACAAAGTAAATATGGATATAGGGGTGTATATTGCATTTCACTGCCCCGTGTTATACGGCTGTTCATGGAACTGGGGAAGAGATTCACTACAGGAGTTCTTTGCGTCTCGAGCAAAGAGGAAGCTTGGCCGTTCAATATAACTTCGCTTGTGAGGCGCAAGATGCTTCCAACCAAAGCATAATAATTTAATTTTAATAATAACACCACTATGAAAACGAAAAAAGCAAAGCGAGCTTAGCAGCAATTGAGAAAGATGAATGAGGGGGGAAGAAAATTATTTTTCCAGCTCCTAGAGATAGTTTAGGAAACTGATTCTGAAAATCTGAATTACAAGCTTAATAATGGTGGATGTGATAATGAAGAGAACAATCCTGAATCTAACAACAATTTCTGAATCACAACAGCACAGCTTTCAGTGACTTTGTGAAAGTTTCTAGGTCTTTCAAGCCTTCTTCTGGTGATTTTGCGTCGCCTAGTAATCTTACCATGGCACTACCAACAATTACCCCATCAGCTCCCCATCCAACCACCTGTAATTCAAGTTGAGTGGATTAGTAACTCAAGTTAGACCTTTTCAGGTATTGAATGGTGATTGAACTTTATGCTGGAAGACGCACCTGCTCCACATGCTCGGGTTTCGATATTCCAAAACCAACTGCCACTGGCTTACTTGTTACCTGTAAAAGACAGGCTTTAGTGCAAGGAATATGTCATAGACTTAGCAGTCATTTATACTTCAGAACTTCTAAGTGAAGCTCTCACCCTCATGGACCATCTTGGACCAGTTGATACAGCAATTAGTTAGGAATTAATAAGGATTTTCTTGGTCTCTAGGATTTCTAATTCAGAATTTTCCCAGAATCACAAGGTGAATTCTATATTTTAGTTCATGAAACGGGATCTGATTACATTCACAAGAAGCCCAAGTAATACAAAATGGCCCAAAAAATCAGTAGATAGTGGTCTAAACTCAGAGACACACATGTGAGCAAAAGAATACGGTGAGACTTTAGAAAAGGGCAACAATGACAAATGTACATATAGACCAACCTCTTTAATATCCCTTAGGAGATATTGCACCTTCTGACTCACGGATCCTCGAGCCCCAGTCACTCCAACTGAGCTTACCTATAATGGAGAAGAACAGCCGCTTTAATTGGCAGACATAGTACAGAAAGTAATTTTAACCTGTATAAGTTCCAGTGTCATCCTCATGCTGATCCCTACTCCATTCTTTGAAAATGTATTGGTATCTAAAACTAACCAAAGTAGCTAGATGTCGGGGAAAAGATTGTGCAAAAAGAGTTCCATGGGAATAACTTGCTAATATCCCCAAGATTACATACTGAATGAATAGTCATATTCCATTTGGCTCTTTCCTTTTCTTTTTCTGTTTTGTTATTTCTAAGGATGGAGAAGAGAGGAAGATGAAATGGATATTTGTTACATGAAGACTGCATTCTGATGACTGCCTTTCCATTCAAGGTACAAGCAAGGGTACCAATAATAGGCTGAAAAGATGGAAGGATCTATTTCTCATAGTGGAAGGTTCCAAGACAACCTGGAAGGAGATAGTCCTTCTTAGTTGATGATGTGAAAAGTACATACTATTTCCAGAGATATATAGGAGATCTTACAAGATAAACAAACCCTTCTGAAGCCTCAACAATTGCTTTCATGCGCGCAGTTGGAGTTGTTGGTGTTGTCAGCAATACCTTAATAAAAATAGAGAAAATAAATTAGATAAACAATCAACCATCCAAAATCCAATCTCATTTTGCTTCATGAAGACCCTGTTCAAATAAGGACTTAGAAGTCCCATTCGCAAGGTAAAGATCACGGAAATCCCAAGTTATGGACTCAACATTCAACAATAGCAAATAAAGTAAAATAGAATTTCAATTTGAAACATACCAATTCAAGCTTATGCTTAACAGCTTCCTTTCTTAGGGTCTCGGTCTCCTCCAGAGGGACATCTGGAACAACAAGTCCTGGGGGAGGGGGGGAATCATTTAGCATGGTTATTATAAGGTATATTATCATTTAGCAGCCCAGCAAGCCCCCTCCACCTCCAAAATATATAGTGACCTCCAAAAAAAATAACAAATTGACTGCACTAAATTGAATGTTCCTGCTTATTCCCTTCTCCAGCATTGCCTTACAGGTACAACTAGTAAATCAGTGAAAGAAACAATCTCACAATTAGCATGAATGATTCAGACATTACCATGGACTCCAACATCTTTGACAGTGGTCATGAACTTTTCCACACCACGCTTAAGTATTGGGTTGTAATATGAGAATAATGCAATTGGAGAAGATAACTGAGGCACAACCTGTAAAGGCCAGCAAACATGATATTAGATAAACAAAGGAATTTAAACACAAGTCAAAAATTTTTAAGCAGTATCATCTGTGTCCCCTCTCAATACGACCCGACAAAAACATGTTCAAGAGAAAGAAAGTCAAAAGCAGAGAAAGATAAAGGAAATACAAAATGAAAAAAAAATTGAAAAAATGATTTATAGATCTGCAAAGGGATCCATGAAAGTTGAGACAAGATTTAATGAACAGCAGTGCTACTGAAATATGAGAATTTCCTAACACCAGCACAAGCTAATCTCAGTCTCACTTATCAAACTTTCATTTCAACTTGTGCTTTATAGTAACATAATGTAGAAGAAGTTAAAAGAACACTTCTAGAACATCCTTTATATAAATTAACAATTGCTAGGCATAATCATGACAAACGCTCTTAGTTTCTGACAAATAAGCTCAAAGTAGGATAATGGGGAATGCTTAGGAGACTTACATCCCTCAGCATTGAGATAATTTTATCAAAATTTATCCCCCTGGCTAATGAACGTGTGGCAGCAGCCTGAGAAAATGCGGAAGGATAAGAACAATACAGTGCCAAACGAGAACATCAGTACAAAATACAGCCAAATAAGTGATCTGAATTGTGAACCTGGATAACTGGACCATCAGCAAGCGGATCAGAATAAGGTAAACCAAGCTCTATTATATCTGAACCACACCTATCAAGCAACTTCAAGGCTTCAGCGGTGGTTGAAAGGTCAGGATCCCCAGCTGTGATGTATGGAATTAATGCGACCTTTAAAACACAATAGTGCACACTGAGACAAACATTTATGAGATTCAACAGCCCCATCTGCTGCAATCAACTTCCGTTCTGGTGCTAGTAGAAAATAATAAAATTTTCCAATTATATGCATCAACTGAATGAAAATATACAAGCTGCATAACTGACATCTGCTTCAGTAATAGAGTGGTCTGCGACGGCATAAAATCCCTTAAATTCCAAAACATTCACGGACAAGGACACAGTCTTGAGATAACCCAATCTAGGAGTGTCAATAAACCCTTTAAACATTATGCCAGGTACACAACAGACTAGGAAAAACTACCAACAGGGTCGTTTTCCGCCCATACGGTCGTAAAATTATAACTAATGCGGCCAAATTTTTTTTAAAAAAAAAAAGGAAAGAAAAGCAAAATCCATACCAAGATAGGGAAAATCAGATAACAGTAAAATAAATTTGTATCAAGAATTGAATCCCGTTGAGTCTAAATAGAGTAATTAATCAATCAAGCGGCGAAGAAAGTCAAAGAGCTCTTATAATGGAACAACCACAGCTACAAACACACCCAAAAAAAACAAACAATGCCAAACCCAGTTAGACAAAAATCCATAATAAGAATTGCAGTAGCTCAAAGGCAAAACAGGGCTGACTTTAAAAACAGAGGATATGACATGCTGAAATGCATACTTTGCCTTGTTGCTTCAGTTTAGAGAAAGTTTCAGAAAGTCCAGCAGTTGGTGCAGTGGTGAGCGCGGCCATGGGAGTCTTGAATGATTTCGAAGTATCTGAACGCGGAAAACTGATCCTTTGAGGAGTAGAATGAAGAAATGAAGAATGGGATTGAGGCTTCTGCCTGAGCTGGAGAAGGGAGCTTGCTTTCAGCGCAGCAGCCATCTCACCTTGTGCTTCTCGTTGTTTGCTCAATGGGTTTTCTTCAAATACAGGCAGAGGAGCTGAATCATGATTTCAAGTGGCGTGCCACAGATCATTGATGTATTGACTCGAGTGGGTCCCGCGGAATCAGATGTCCATTTTTTTTTGTTTTTGCTTTTAACTCAAAATTCGGGGAGCAGAGATATTTGACGATCTAAAATATTTCTAGGGTTCCTCAAAAAAAAATATTCTAGGGATGTTCTTAATATTATTATGTTGAAAATATGTTAATAGAAAAAGTTTAAATTGAATTCAAAATGTTAAGAATGAAGGTGGAATTTAATTAGTTTATTAAATAATATATTATATTTTTATCATTACCTTCTCAACAAAAAATTTTGAACTAATTATAAAAATATATAGCTGGCAAATCTAAAAAAATTTTTAAATAAAAATTGATAAAATTTGAGTTAAAAATATTTATCTTAAGTTTTAAAAATTTTTATTTATAAAAAAATAAAATTTAAAATAAAAAATTATATTAAATTTCATAATAAAATTTAATTTAAGATTGAATCCTCGTAATTATTGAATTAATAAATTTTTTATAAATTAAGATGTATTTAAATCGATTTTATACTTTTAAAATTTTTATTTTAATTTTTATATGAAAAAGATATTTGTAACAAAGGAAATAAAATTTAGATACTAATTTTTATATCGGGTGGCCGAATGAAATTCAAATCACAATAAATTCACGGACGAGTTGGCGTTCTACTTCTTGGGGTTTGGCACAGTGGGTTGGTAAGCAAGTATGGCCCATCTGGACCGGAAAATATTTTCCTATTAAGAATCCCAACGACCCTTACTCTGATTGGTGAATCCCGTGCTGAAAAATTTTGGCAACGAAATTTTTTTCTTCTTTTTTTTTATAGATAAGACAACGGAACCTGACTATAATTATAAAAAATTATATATTAGTAGTTGCCATAATGGACCATAAGAAAGAAACTACCTATATGAGTAACAATTCAGAATAAGTGAACTATGCTTGCAAAATGATTAGCTCTACTTTGATTGCAACTTATTTTTTCTTTAAGATTTTTATTTTTTAATTCAATATTAATTACTGTAAAAGAAGATACGAATTTTTAATTTAGAGTGTAATTGGATAGGGTTTGATTTTAATATTTTTATCTTGAGTTTATTTATGAGAAGAAATATGGATTTCGTACTTGAATTTAGTTTTAAAACTAAACCCTGTCTAAGTTCACCTTTAATCTTTTTAAAACGTGTTAGTAAATTTTCCTATAAAAGTAATAATCTAATAAAATCAATATTTACTATACTTCTTTAGCATTGAATATGTGAATGATGGCGAGACACTTATGTATATTTAGATTGAAATTTGTTAATAAATTTGATGTAAATTTTTTAATTTTTATCTGTGTGCAAACTTTTTACTTTTTCGGAAAGAGGAATCTTTATATTGATATTAGTATAAAAGAATACAAATGACAACAACACAACTTTGACTTACAAAACTTGCGCCCCCTCCCAACAGGATAGAAGAGATTTGATTCTCTGCAATGCATGCCTAATAAAAAACATTTTAATTGTTTTTGATATTGAGGCTATACTTAGATTCCATTACAAAATTTAATATAAATTTTTTTTTATTCTTACTTGTACTATTATAAATAATTTACTTTTATAAAATTTAAAATAAAAATTTTAAATTTAAATATTATTCAATCTCACTCTCAGATTTTTTGATATATATATTCTCACAATAATCGACCTTACGCTAGGTAAAAAATAAAAAAAATTTAAACAGAAAACCTATCCAAGTATAAATTTGTAGTTGGGATGATACAATTATTCGCTTCAAGAATAATACAAAACTTATATCTCACCTTCACATGTAACCTTCACTCTATTTGAATTAAATTTCCTATATTTATATTTTCGAATGTCTTGAAACAAATACTCATTATTCTAAATAGTAATAAACATATTTTCATCTAAATTTTCAAAACTAATTTTGAAAATTTAAACCTAGGAGTTATACTAGTAGTGCATAGATTTCACTGTTAACTTCATTAATTGTAAGGATAATGTGATAATTGACCAAACAATTTTCTAATTTTTTTGTATAAGATAAAAGATTAGTAGAAACTGCTCTTTGTTTGGGAAAAATGACAGAACAATCTTGGGGAGTGGGGACCCATCATCATTTATTCGTCACCTTTGTTTCTCCGGGCCCTTTTTAATCGAACTACTCCGTTAGTGTAAACCTCGATAAAGAGCTCAAATCGTCTAGTAGCTAGTTTTAGTATATTTGGTCTATAGAAGCCCACAAGACAATTTCTGCCTCTGGCCCATAATAATAGAACAAAAACCGCTCCTCCTCTCAGCTCTCCTAGAGATGGGACAGAGGCATGGGTTTTGGACTTGTTGGGCCTTGCTAGTATTTTTATATTTTTACTCTTTTTTATGGATTGGCCTTGTTAGTATTGATATTCAAAGGGTTGATTGCGTTTTGCACGCATCAAGCAGATTATTGAACTTTAGTCTTACATGTTAAATATATATATATATATATATATATATATATATATATATATATATATATATATATAGTTACAGTTCATTAACCATGAGTCAACTTTTGAATTAAGATATTTGTCTTCGCATTTTAACTAAAATCTAACTCAAATAAATAAAGAAACTTAATATTTAGTGAAATGAAAAATAAAGAGTAATTTACAAAAAGAGTTTCATAATATCTATTTTAATCATATATCTATTTTTCTTCAAAATACTATAGTTCTTGCCACTAGTCGTACGGTGGAATTTAATTCAAATTCACATATGCAGTGCATATGAGTTTGATTTGAAATGTAAATTCATTTATCTTCTAAAATGGTTAAAAATAAAAATTATATACGTTTCTCTCAAATATATTAACTACAAAATCGAATGATTCACAATTAAAATTAGAATTCAATTAAAATTATAGACGGCATGTGGTATCAATGTGCAAGTGTTCTTTATGGAAATGAATAAGATTTGATGAATTTTCCTTTTAAACCAAACTGGTACGCTTGATATATTTGAATTTGAGCTCAACTTCGTTATGGAAATGATAGCAATGACTATATTATTTTGAAAATAATATATTTAGAACTAAAATTATATAAATTAAAATTAAAAAATATTTTTAAAACAAAAACAATAGATGTGATATATTTTTTTTTTTACAAATTACGCAAAAATAAATAATCTTTGTCGATTTTATGGTTAATAATCTACATAACAGAAATGTGTAAAATTTTGCAGGAAAGTTCCTGATGAGATGTAAGACACGGAATATTTTCTCTTTATTTTTTAAGTTAAAAAATCGGAGTTCTTTATTTTTATATATTTAAAGAGCAAAAATATTGAAAATATGACAAACGGGGTGGTTTGGAGTTGGGGATCGCAAGGTTAGTTCTAAAAGATATGCAGAAGATGGAAAAAATTTTCTTCAATTTTTTTAGACTTGTGAAGTGGATGTTTTCACTTAGCCACAAAAAAAAAAAAAAAAGAAGGGGATGCTTTTGATTTCCTAATAAAAGACTGAGAAAAAATAATTTCAAATTTAAAGATAAGGGCAATGAACTGAAGTCCCTTTTTTGGAAACGTGAAATGCAGTAACTGCCTAACTTGGTTTTTGGAAACAATAACTTGCGCTATCCGGGTGCGAGTTGACAGGGTGAAATTGCGGTGGTCTGCAAAAGATAAACGCAATATTGAAAATGCGTCAAGAGTCACTTGCCCTAGCTCCTTATTTCTGCTGAGTTTAGTATAAAAACCAAGTGGACCGGGTCCAAATCCCAGCAAGAAGTTAGAATCAGCGAAAGGAAGAGGAAGTGATGCTGGGAATTTCATATGGGGAGCTCTTTCTCATAATTGGAGCAACTGCTGCGCTCATAGGTACGCTCCCTTTGCACCAATTCCTTCCGCACGGAGTGTTTCTTCTCCCTATTGTCAATGATTTAATACTCGTTGCTCCATTCGAAGGATTCTCTAAGTTGTACAATCTGTTATGCGAATCAGATGCTGTGATCTTCTGGTTTTCCATTTTGTTTGGGGAGGATGGGAGTGATGCGAGTCTCTTCTTCTGTAGTATTTCTTTTGATGAATAAATCCCTAGCATTGTAGGCCCTAAGGATTTACCGGTAATAGCAAGAACAGCTGGGAGGTTAGCTGGGCGTGCCATTGGATATGTCCAAGTGGCCCGCGGCCAATTCGAAAGCGTCATGCAACAATCTCAAGCTCGCCAGGTCTCTCCTTCTCCCTCTGTATAAATACATTCGATTACAGTATGTAGATATTGGCTTTAATTCTGCTTTCAGCTTTTCTATCAGCATGCTTAGATGATAGGTCACGGTATCCAGGGCATTACTGGTGATTGTTCTTTTGAGACTGATATTTTGGTGAAAATGGCCAGTCAAATTTTTTCAGTTGTAATGAATTGCACAGGTACATAAAGAGCTGCAAGATACAATTGCTCAATTAGAAGCCATTCGTCATGAAATTCGGACCATATATTTCATGAATCCTGGTCCAATGACACGGAGATTTGTAGACAATATTGACCAGACATCTTCTACCAGTGGTATATCTTCTGCCAACATCTTGAGACTTTTTCTTGAGCTTAATGTAATTTGCACAAATACTATTTCATTACAAAAGAAGGGAATTTTTTTTTTTTTTTTTGGAATTCAGTTGAAACTGGGGCTCAAAAACCAGGTATAGAAAGCTTGCTGACTGGTAGCAGCACTAAGGTTGACAACATTCTCTCACATCTTCCCAGTTCTAAGGTTGACAACATCCACAGACATCCGGCCAGTGCTAAGGTTGATAACATTGATTAACATCTGATATGTAATTCCTGAATTTTATCTTTGATAAAAAACTCTTACATAGAAATGTTCGTAAGAGTTTCTTTTCTAGGATTGTAGATTGCCAACCTCAGCCCCATCTGACGTGCACAGTCAAGCTACTGCTTATTCGAAATTGGCTGAATCCACAGCATTTAATGCTGGATCAATTAACAACGAGGTCCTCACTGAGTTAACTGATGAATCCGGTCTAACTGTCCTCCCTGTATCAGCTGAAAGTGCAGGACTCTTGCCAAATCAAAAGGGTGCAGAATTCTTTTCTTATTCAGTCACTAGTTTGCATTGCCTCATCCTACGCCCCCTCTCCGCCAAACTATGGTTTAACTTTTTTCAAATCGAGTTTCTCAATATGTTTTTCTAGAATTTGGCAGATTATGCAGACATGATAACCTTCTATCTTGAATTATCAATTAAAGCTTTCTAATCTAAGCATGGTTATGATTTAGTTTTGAGACAACGTTCTGAGAATTCGAAGTTTCACCTAAAACACAAGCATGGATAAACAAAATTTAAGGGGTTCTGACAAAGTTACTTAGAAGCCTCTAAAAATAGGCTGGATGCACTAATTAATAGTTTCCTCCCTGTAAGCTTGTAGAAGTGAATTATATTGTCCCTTTTAACCTTTTCCTTCATTAGACTATCAGGTGTCTGTGGCAGCAGAGAAAAGTTTAGTGGATAATATCTACTTCTCTGCCTACTCCAGAGA
The DNA here is from genome assembly GCA_030512225.1 of Rauvolfia tetraphylla. Classification (NCBI taxonomy): domain Eukaryota; kingdom Viridiplantae; phylum Streptophyta; class Magnoliopsida; order Gentianales; family Apocynaceae; genus Rauvolfia; species Rauvolfia tetraphylla. The sequence continues at coordinate 1,049,649 of JAJQKT010000037.1, forward strand.
TGTAAATCATTATTTTTACTAATTAGGCACAGTAAAAAATTTATTGCAGATGAGATATTCTCCTTCAGGTCATTTTCTTTTTCTACAAAAGTTGATACTACTGGTTCATTTTTCTTGACTTCTAACCATGACTTGACTAAAAGCATTCCTTCCACTAGTTAACGTAGATGTCTCAGAAGGAGGATAAGGAAGGGGAGACATAGCTTGCAGTAAACTGAATAAAATTTGGACATTATTATCTCAGTACATTCTAAAAGGGCAGGTAGTGATTCTATGCAGGGTAGGGTTTTGGAGGAATATGAGAAATTGGGATCAGAATCAGAAATAACGTGCTCTACCTCTGACAGTGCAATCTCAGGAGTCTGCTTATTGATTTTTTTTATTGGTCATATCATGTTTACTGTTAACTTGTAGTAAATAACTTTTGATGAATTGTGATACGGAAATAAGGGACAAGATACTTGTTAGACATTTTTTGAAGAAAATTTTGCTTGCTTTAAATGATTCATGCTATCTTGCCTTTATTATGGTGACCTTTTTGCTTTACCTGGACCTAAGATAGTGATAATTACATAAATATACACATATCTTCTATATTATAAGACCAGGTTGCCTTCTAATGTACTTGCCAACCTCTGTGATGTCAGATGACATAAAGGGATCAGACTTAGTATTGGAGGCGGTATTGGAGTCAGAGGTAGCACATAATGCAAAAAATTTCTTTGCACAACCTCAAAACCACCAAAAATGTGAATAACAAGGTATCAGACTCTTACTTAATGCATCATGTGGTTGGCTATTAGCATTCATGAGTCACCATATGGTAAATCGTACTCTACATGCTGTTCTAAGGACTGCATTTCTTTGTCAAATTCAATCAGCTCAGTCATCAGGTCTTGGTATTATATGAAGGTGCGGAGTAATTTGTGCATCTGAATCGTTGTAATTGCCTGTTACAGACTTTTGACAGCATCGAGTTATTGATATGGCTATACTGGTAGTTCTATTAGTTATTACATTTTTGAACGTTAACCATGCATGTTCTCCTTGATTGGTGGAAAGAAGCATTGTGCTGAATAAAGGCCATAAGTGTGTTGCGACATTTTGATGGGAAGAAGAGTACCCTCCCTACCAAACTATAAACATAACATTAACCTCCCTACCAAACTATAAACATAACATTAACCAACTTTTGTAATATTAATATCGCTTTCATAATGGTTCACCGCAGTTTTTGGTTTGTTGGTGTTTTTTATTTGTCCTTATTCTGACTGTTGCTTTGATTCCTTACAGTAGTGTTGGTTTACAGGCGTATGACGTTCCCGTTCTAGTAAATTTTGATATCATAAGGTTAAACTGAGAGGTGAGCATCGACACAGAGAAATTTTTAGCTGACTGTTAGTTGCCACCTAACCTGATAGATATACTATCCGTACATCTGGTTCGTGTCTGCTGTCAAATGGAAGCTGCTGGTATCCACTTCTCTGTTTTTTTCTTTACCCTCGTTCTGTGGTGCTTGCAGTTTGCAGAATGTAATGACCTTGAAGTGTCATACTTTGTAGTAACAGGAAAATGAGCATGCACTTTGAGTTTATCAATCATGACTTTAGCTGGTTCATTATTGGACAGACCAAGACTTGACTCGACTCGACTCGACTCATTCCACAGCCCATGATGCACCTTTTCCTTTTAATCATGAATAGTGCTTGCCCGAATTCTTTCTTTTCTTTTTCCATTATATATATATATAGTTTCGTCCAATTTGTTTTCTCATTCTGGGCAATGCTCAATTTCTTTTGCATTTCTCTGCATATTTGACAGCATCACCTGCAAAGCATTCATTTCTTGGTTGAGCGTACTAGCTAAACATGCAGTCCTCTGTGGCAGCCTTTTAACATGAAGGTTGATTGAAGTGATTTTGGTTCCCAAGATTGAGTTCGGTTACGGTCCTACAGGTGCATTTTTGTAGCACTTACAGATCAAATTTGATCCATCAAATTAAATTTTGATTGTAAAAATTTATAAATTATATATATATATAAAGGGTAAGAAAAATATGATTTATAAAATCAAATTTTAAATGGTCAAATTCGATCTTGCTCGTAGAAGCACGAGTCTAAGAACCATTTTTCCGTTTCTTAACCAGATACGATTGTCACTGGGATAAAATTCCAGTACTTTTGTCATTATTCTTTGGAATCCTGTAGAGTTTGTGTCAGGGTTTCTATTTTTGCTGGTTCTTATCCTTGCCACTCAAGTCTCTGGAAGAAGCCCTGAAAGCATCAGTGACCCATCTACTGCTAATGCTGAACTCACAAAGATGACAAAGATGATTTAGGGTATAGTTTTAAAATTTTTATTTTAATTTTATAAAATTTAAATTATTTATGAGAGGAGATGGGAGTTTTATATTTAAAATTTTTAGTTTAGTTATGAGATTTAATGGTATTTAATTCCACCTAACACATTTGAAATTTTTTGATTTAAATTTTATAAATTATTTTTTTATAAAAATAAATTTTAAAATAAAAATTTTGTTGCAATTCAACCAATTTAATAGGGTCATTTTATATGTAGTTTTTTTTTAGATTATATATAGTGCGTAAAAATTTTATTATTTATTATTCATTTTAAAAAATTTTTAGGTTTCTCTAAACTTTTGAAATATTAAAATTTAGATCTGTCGACAATAATTATGTTTTTTGTGAATAAAATTTAATTTATCAGATGATATTTAATTTTACAAATTTTTACATACAAAAAATTTCAAAATCAGTCTTGAAATAGTCAATTTTAAAGATGAAATATCAATTTGCGTCTCTTTATGTCAGCAAGTGGTGCAATTTGCGTATAATTGTAATCAAAAATTGATGAAATTTATAGTCAATTTTTGTACACAATTTTTGTTAAATTATTTTGTTAGTAAAAATTGCGTGCAATTTCTCTTAATTTTTAGAAAAAATTGTCCATAATTTTTCTCAATTGCTAGTGAAAATTGTGCATAATTTTTGCAACAAATTGGCAGAAATTGGGCACACCGAAAAAGATAAATCTCTCACTTTGTTGCACTTGCCATTTATAATTAAAAAATCATATGGACTATCTCAAATTTGGTAATTGATTATTTAAATAGGTAACATAGGTTATGCTAATATAATGTAAAAATAATTATTCAAATCATATAAGTATTCTTGTTTTAATTACAAAATTATTGTGAGTTAAGATAGATTTATTAATAATATTTTTCATTCATAGAGATTAATTAGTAAAATCAACAACTTCTCGAATTATGTCATATTTCTATAATTTTGATTTTTCTTAAATTATTTCATTCCTTTGTCTTTTTTTTTTGAATATTCCTTATTTTTTTGTTTTTTTGATAGGAATTTCTTGTCTTTGTATTTTTTAAGGTTTTATTTTTAATTTGTTTTAAATTTATTTCTATTTTTAAGTTGATAATTATTAAGAATGTTATTATATATATATATATATATTATAATTTTTTGTCAAAAATTGCACACAATTTTTGTTAAAAATTGGCCCCAAATTTCTCTAATTTTTGGTAGAAATTGTGTACAAATCGCGTCACTTATTAACGCAAGTGAAACAGATTAGTATTTTATCTTCAAGATCGATTATTTTGAGGCAAATTTTGAAGTTTTTTATATATAAATAAATACAAAATTAGATATTATTTGATAAATTAAATTTTATTTATAAAAAAATAATTATTATTGACAGATCTTAGTTTTATTATATCAAAAAATTTATTGAAATTTAAGAATTTTTAAAAATAAATAGTGAATAATAAAAAAATTTTATATTATATATAATTAAAAAAATTATATATAAAAATAATATGTCCGTCTGGTGCAGAATTGTTTGGGGGCACCCGATAAATCCTAACCAACTGCTAGTATGAAGTCAATGCTGTCGTCGTCGGTTGCTAGTTAGGTCTGGAATTGGAATTATTGCTGAAACGTGTCAAGGCCCACTTGTTGACTGGTTGAGACTTCACAGAGAATTTTGTTCTTTTTTGCTCGGTACACGAGGATTTTTGTTCTCCTTTGTGGAAACTAATCTGCCAGGGATAATTGATTTTGGATATTTTATGTCCAAAATCAACCGTATGGAGCCCAAGTGCCAAATAAGAAAATCATGGCCTTCTGCAGTCATCAGTCCCGCCTTGACACGGGTATATGACGGCTTTGCGATATGGTTGTGTTCCACTTTTAGATAGGACCGGACAGAATTTAATTTTTATAAAAAATAAAATTATTTTTTTAAAAAAATTTATATATTTTAAATTTAAAATTTTAAAATATAATGTTATCTAAATGTGCTCGCTTATGTGGGGACAAGTCTAGGTCCGTTGGAACAAACATTAGAACGAGAAGAGGCTATGTGAGGCGAGAACGAACTGATTTGCTTTGGATGGTTAGATTCATCAGGTTGTGCTTTATGGACCACTGGCTTCAAAAATAAGGTTGTAATCTTTTATTGACGACGTAAACATGCGACCGGGCTGTGATGATCGTTGGATAATTTGAAGATAAAAGAAAACGTTTTATGACATTTTAAAATGTACTATTTCTCTGAGCATGGGGGTGGATGGATTAAGGTACACGATAGCTTAATATTTTCTCTTTTAAATAAAAGATTTTTTGGTTTATTTTGTTAGAAAGAAGTGTTTTTTTTATTAAATTTATTATAATTATATTTAGATTAAGTTATATTATAAAATTTAATATAAAATTTTTATTTTATATTTTATATCTTTAATAAATAATTTATTTTTATAAAATTTAAAATAAAAAATTTAAAATTAAATATTATCTAATTTTGTCATAACATAATAAAAGATTGAATAATTATATATTTAAAAAAAAAGAAAAAATAACTTATATTATGAAAAGAAAAAAGTACGAAATGCTAACTAATTAATGATGGGCAAAGTGTCTTTTTATCTAACCTTAAGCTAAGGACCCTAATGGGAGTTATGACGGATGACCACTCATGTAAACAAAGCATAAGATACCGTGGAAAGATCTTCTGACGAACACAATCTCTTTGTTTCAGCGTACAAGTAATAACAAATGGTCTCAGGTGACTTCTTTATATGAACTGAAATGCTCCTTCGATTTTCATTCCTATGTTTTTAATTCTTTACGCGGACGTTATTCCATGTCGCTAAATAAGTAAAAAAGCATGCAGAATAAAACTGCACAATATATGAAACTTGTGGTACTCACTATTCTCACCTCCTTTCAAAATTTTAGGATGTATTTCAATAGAAATTTTAATTTTTTTACTTTTTGCTCGGACTTTCGTATATTTTTTAATAAAATTTAAAACGTATTTGAATTTAAATACAAGTATCTTTTTAATATAAACTAATATCTTCATCAAATAAACGTAAAAAATAGTCTCAAATTACAAAAGCAATGTTCGAGGAACCCTTGAGAGTATCAGCAACTGCTAATAACTCCTTCAGTGTACACCCTTTAGTTAATGGAGTAAGAAAGTTTGGCATTTTGTTGTACTTTGGTCTGCTTCTTGCAATAAAACTGAAAGATTCTGGCCCAGAAAGGAGCAAACAAAGGGTTAAAGGTAAGAAAAGGATGCCCATGTAAATTTGAAGAAAAGGAGGTCCTTTTCAGAAAATATAAAACTTTCTATGCAAGAGAAGAAAAAGCCACCCCCCTCTTTTCCGCGGCACCATTTCGTCCGCTTCTCTTTCTTCTCCGCTCTCAGTACTCAGCAGAAAGTTGAACTCCAAATTATCAACTTCAGCTCTCTCTCTCTCTCTCTCTTTCTAGCCTCTGAATACATACATGTTTTTATATAACTCCAGAATTCCATTCGGTCGATGCTATTGGAGAACTTTAACTCGCACTTCCCGATTCTCACCACCTTGTTAACTCGCTGCGCTTATCTTTATGGCTAACAATCCGACGGAGGCTCCGGCAGACGACTTTCTCGAGCAAATCCTAGGTTTTCCGGGATACACCGGAGCGGGAGCGGCTGCGGATACGAATTTAGCGCCCGGGAATGACGCGGCTGCCTTAGCTGGAGCACAGGTTCCCATGATGCTACAACTCAGCTCCGGCGACGGCTCGGCGCACCTTGGCGGTGTTGGAGTTGGACTTGGTGTTGGCAGCGGTGGTGCGTTTCACGGAGGTGGTTTTCCGTTAGGGCTGAGTTTGGAGCAAGGGAAAGGAGGGTTCATGAAGATGGATGAACCCGGTGCGAGTGGAAAGAGGTTCAGAGACGATATCGTGGATAGCAGAGCTGCATCTTCTTCTGTGAAGCCAGTAAGTGTGGAGGTTGTACTTTTATTTTAACATTTGGCGTCTGTTTGGGTTTTGGTAAGAGTGAGGCCCAGAAGAAAACAAAATAATTATGATACTGATTTCCCCTAAAAAAATTATGATACGGATTAATTAAGAAAATTGAGGATTTTAGATTCTCATGCACTCATTTAGCAAACTTAATGATAACCAAAAGAAAGTATTTTGCTGCCAATTCCCACGTCTCTTCGTTTTCTTGTCTACGAAAGTTGGTGCCATTATTTTATTTCATGGCACTTTCTCATTGTTTCAATTATATTTCCTTATCTTCGTTTCTGTGTCAATTAATTCTCTTATAGTGCTGCATTACACTGTAAGTAAACTGTGATTTTCATGTGTGAACTGTAAATTGTGAATCTTAACTTTCTGATCAGATTTGGTTACTTCATTTTTATTTATTTTCGTAGATTCAGGATGGAGGCTTTGTATCTTCGCTAGGGCTTAAAAGTTTCAAGTGAAAAGAAGTTTTGAAAACCAGAAAGGGTTGTATAGTTGGAGAGCTAGTGTGTTAAGGTGGCCAAGATAATCCGGATGAAGTTATAATTATTTGACATTTTTGCCTATTTTAAACTGATGACCAAATGCTAACTGAGAGATGTTATTTCTTATTGCTAAGACGGGGAAGAAAATAAAGGAGAGATCCTATGTCCAAGAGAATGTGGGTGAAAGCCTTGTGAGCCTTTTTTTCTTCAGCAAGTTTATGAAAAGCAGTGTCAGCTCTTTTAGATTAAAAACTGATATACGGTGTTATGCTTGCCTTTTCTCTTTCGTTGTTAGTTAGCAAACCAGGTTACAGGAAAGGTCTAAAATTTTTCTTCTTGTTTAGAAAGCTCAGGCATATTTACAACTATCAAGTTCTTCTCTTTGTCAAGCATATGATATTCTAACTGCAAACTGTATGCAATCCGGCACTTCAAATAGGTATAACTTCATTGACTTCTGCATCACTGTTATATTTTCAGGGTTTTCACGGGCAGCCAATGCCAAGCACAGTTCCTGCAGTGCCTCATCCACCTGCAATTCGACCAAGGGTTCGTGCAAGGCGAGGTCAGGCTACAGATCCCCACAGTATAGCTGAAAGGGTATGCTTTTCATAGTAATACTGTTTTAGGAACTGGTCTGATTGGTTAGCTCTGGAAGCTGTTGCATCTGCTGCTGCTGGTGTGATCTCTAGCATCAAAGAGAAGAACAATAATGTCTCTCTTCAGTTAAGGAATAATAATGATATATTTGATTTTGAGCAAATGAGATACCTTGTAATGAATTAGTTGGGAAAATCTTGGAGAGAAGAGAAACATTAATTGATGTCTAAGGTAGATAAAATGGAGAACTTCAATTAGTTATCATGATCTTTTTGTCATTTTCCAAAGAATTTACTTCTGCCTTTTGAATTTATACTCTTCCAAGGAAGTTTTAATGGAATACTTTGACACAATTACTTGAGGATTAGAATTCTGACAGTTATTTTATGTGCAATTCTTCAAGTTCCAATCATTGCTTAACTCATTCAGACAAGGAAAAGGGGAAAAGGAAAAAGATTGTTAGATATGCACCGGTGTACCTCTGGATATTGATGTGATTTTAACTTTTTGTAAAGCAATTCTATGAAAATGTGTTTTGTTTTCTTTTGGTGCAGTTACGGAGAGAAAGAATAGCTGAACGAATTAGGGCATTGCAAGAATTGGTTCCCAGTGTCAATAAGGTTAGTGTGCTTTTTAGTTGTACATTTCCTTTAAACTCTTTTTCTGTGCCAAAATTCTTCGGCAAGGAATTGAGCATGGCCAGTGGACTCTTAGGAATGAGACATCCGGATCCATTGGCATTGATCAAGCTTAAACCAAATGTTTATCCAATCAAACATACATTCCCATATTTTTGTGACAATAAGTTGTATACAAGTCTCTGGTTGTATACAAAAGGGCGAGTCACCTACTTTGGTCTTTAAAAGCCTTCACTGATTGAGACCTTCTGCTCTGGTTTGCACTTTGCGCTTACAACAACTAGTTGCCAGGAACAAACTTAGACTCTTTCTGGGGTTCTTTTATTTCTTGTTTTCAAAATTCTTTACCATAAATTATGCCATCTTTTCTATTTTCAGAAGCTGCACATTTAGAAGTTACCATTGGAGAATAATAAATATTTCAGATTGGGTATCTGTGATATTGCTCCATGTCATCATTATCATTTCTTTAGGTTCTCTCTGGTTTGTGATGTTTCACCTCATCTTTGTAGTATAAGGTTTTGGATGCCTGAAAAACCTGTTTCTGAATGCCTGTGGAGGAAGCTTAGGAATTCTAGTTCTGTTAGATGAACTTTGTTCTGTGCATAATGTACTTTTTTTATCCTAACTTAACATGGAAAACACGTGAAAAGGGTTTTTGCTTCAGCAAATGACATGCTTAATATTTTGTGAGACTAATATCTGTATGTGGTATTCCAAATGCTCTTAGTAATTCCAAGTTTCTATGCTTGTAGAAACTTAGACATCTAGGTATTAAATTCAGACTTCTTATTCTCCTTGGAATTTGTAACAGCAGTTTGTCCTTATCTTGGTTGAATATGATGCAAAGGCTTGAAAAATTTTTTGGCTTCCTAGTTACATTTGTATCTTTCTACAGACTGATAGGGCTGTGATGCTCGATGAAATTGTAGATTATGTAAAGTTCCTTAGACTCCAAGTGAAGGTAATTCTTTTGCTATTCTGTTGTTTTCTCTTTTATCATTTGTAAACTGATCAGGCTTTTAATACATTCAAGAGCTTTTTGGGTAGTGTACTTGACCAGGATACAATAATTCCAGAAGTTGTAAGTGGTCTTTCTCTGTGACGTAATGCTGATTGGTATTGGTATTTGTAACCCAGAAACTCTAAAGTCCTGCATCTGATGGGGAGGGGCGGGGGCAGGCATTGGTTGTTGGTGGTTGGTTTGGGGGTTGGAGGTGTGTCAGCATGGAGTTCATAGGTGCAGCAGCATTTTTTATGTTGCTTCATTTAAATAACGTTTCTCTGTTTTTTGAATCGTTAACCTTACAGGTGTTGAGCATGAGTAGATTGGGAGGAGCTGGTGCAGTTGCACCACTTGTGACAGACATTCCAATATCATCGGTTGAGGTAGTGAAGATTAGAATATATTTTCTGGGTTGTCTCGTTAGTCCACACGTTCATCCTTTTTGCTGCAATGCTTGTCCAGGAAGATGGTGGTGAAGGCGGAAGAGGCCAGCCGGCCTGGGAGAAGTGGTCAAATGATGGCACTGAACGTCAGGTAGCAAAGCTCATGGAAGAAAATGTCGGGGCAGCTATGCAGTTTCTCCAATCCAAAGCTCTTTGCATAATGCCTATATCGCTTGCTTCAGCTATATATCAAACACAACCTCCAGACACCACCTCCCTTGTCAAGCCTGAGACAAATCCCTCTCCCTAGACTCCAGAAATATCATACTTCTAGGGCTCAACTTCTAACAGAAATACAAAACCTATTGAAGCCAGTTGACCCCCCAGCCGTAAGTATCTTGTCATGAAATCAGTTTTTGAGCTGCCTTTAATTGAAATCTAAGTCAGATGCCATGATCCTACCTTTTGCCTTTCTTTAGCTTTATTTCTGACGGGGTCTGGCATATGTCTAAAATAATAGAAACGCACACCTTCTTGCGTCGTTTGCTAGATTCAAGTAGAGAAGAAATTGTCAAAGTTCTCTTGATATGCTGTGCTTTTTTGTATCAATGATGCGACTTGGGAATGGTGATAAATGATGGAAGCACTTGTAGTGGGGGCTCTCGTTTTGATAGTGGTTGATGGGACCCTTTAAAAGGGGTGGATGCACATATTTTTCTGGTACTGTATAATTGTATTGTATCTCTAAGCTGAAATGGAATGCAGTAATGGAGCGGATAATGCTCATAGTGTATTGTCCGAGAAAGTAGGATTTTTGGTCCAAGAAAAATCAGTAGTGCCGTGGGACCTCCAGGTAAAGGTGGTGGTTGGTTTCTGCAAGCTGTTTTGACTTTTTTCTCAATTCTCCTGAATCATTATTGGAATGGAATCATTGGATGGTAAGAAAAGAGGGAAGGCGAGGAAAACAGGAATGGACGTTTCAAGACCATGCGTGATGCGTGTGCTAATCGTTCTGGTTTAGAAAAAGAGGAAGAGCTCATCCGAGTTGCTGGCTGACTCGTCCAAATTGTTTCTAAAACGATGATATTTCCGTTGAGGGTTAGGTAGTGGGTTTTACATTTTCCCGTTTTCTCGAGACCTCACAGGATGCTTCAGAAATTGTCTCAATCTTTAGTTCCTTCATTCGGGATTCCGACAACGGGATTTGAGTTCCACTGAAAAATCTCATTGGAACATGCTCTACGGTTGGGCATTAAGCAAACCGCCAATCCCTCCCCAAAAAACACATCCACCTCTCCTCTCCCGTTCATTATAGTGGTGCCAGTAAGGCCTAGGACAGAATGACTGATGTCCATACACCCAGCAGGTCAAGCATCATATTCCCAATCGCCATTGCACCGAACTAGAATGAGTAACTCTGCTTCATCACTCATTATATCCGGGGCAAGCTTGAGGTTGAAAGATACTCTCCTTTAGAACTTTGGGGTTCCACCTCAAGTCATTGCATTGTTTTGCGATTCATGAGAGGCAGCAGCAAGAACCATAAATCAGCCTTTTTTTTCAGGGCCCGGGGTGGGGTGTGTGTGGGTGTGTTGGGGTTGTAGAAAGAACCATAAATCAGCTACTAGAATAGGATGTGCTGCAATCCACCAGAAAAGATGAAAAGGAGTGACCAGAACATTTAACTTTCAATAGAAACAATAGTTGTGTATGGAATGGTTACTGGTAATGCTATTGCAGAAACAATATCGTCCTTTGCACAGGGCAAGGCTGTGAACATAAAACCTGTCAAGAATCATGCTAACCTATTTCTGCATTCATTTCGAAAGCTACTGCCATGCATCTTGGCAATTTTCCTGCATTTCATCCTTGCAACCCTAATCATCATTCATCCAAAGAAAGATTTAAAGATGTAGGTCTACTGCGCTCTGACAGGAATGGTTCCCAAAGATGGCACAGCAATTTATGTTTAACCATTAATAATAAGAAGCTTTTTGTGAACATGGGGCATCCATTGAAAGCTTTCTGATACAAAGTAAAAGAATTAACCACAAAATGATCAATGGCATGCGCCAGCACCACTGGCAGCAACTAAAGCTGAAAGGAAGTGAAATCTTTAGACTAAAGGAAGTCATGACAGCTTACAACTGAAGGATGGAGTGTTCCGCATACAACCTTCTCATTATTTGGCCAAAAACAGCTAACAGTTTAGCAGGCATCAAGATCTCGGCATGGTGGTGCCTTTGGCTCACCTAATAATGTAGTATTCCCTCCTTCTGGTCCTGAATTGATACGTTTAGGATTCTGTGTACCATGCTGAAACGCAAAAGGGTATTGGTTAATATCTTGATTAACACCATTCACCGAAAAGTAAGCTCCGGATTAGTGGCCTTACCGGCGGTTTCTCCCCTCTTCTCAATGCCTCAATGATCTCCACAACTCGTTTTGGAGTGACATCTTCCTGCAATTAACCAGATATATAAAAGTGAACGAAAGAAGAGCTCCAAGAAAATTTGCAAATACATTCATGCAAAAGTAAAATCTACTTACATAATAGTTGTAGGTGTATCCTTCAGATCCACTAGAATAGTCTGCAACAGTAATCATTGGAGCATTTACACAACAACCCTGTAACAGGAAATATACAATTCATCATGCTACTTATTGGACTGAATTTGAATCACTGTTATATCACCATAATAGAGGAACGAGAATGTTAACAACATCTACATCTGAAACAAAAGATAACTACAATCAGGTTCCTCCAAACACATGGAGTGAATAATCATTTTTAATCAAAATCGGGAGAAAAAAGAAAAAAGGCATTCCATGTTCCTAAATGGGAAGTAGCTATTCGAAAATAATAGGAACTAAAACAAAAGAACCTTAAAAAAATTTAAGAAGTTTACCATGCATTCCATTTCACCAACAGAGAACAACCCATCTTTCGTCACCTCTGTGAATAAGTAACGGCAGATTCGAATAAAAATCAGAACATGCTTAAATAACCTTTTGTATCAAGGAAGAGATAAACAACATTCCAGAAAAATACCATTGCGTTTTACTCCTAGGTGCTCGAGTAATGCATCTTCGATATCTCTTGAACCACGCAACATACAAGGTGTTGTGCCACATACCAAAAGGTGGTATTTACCCACCTAAAAGGACCACAAGGCAGTTCCATAGATCAAGCATAAGAAAGGCTAGGTCCTCTGAACATAAAACTAAACCTCACCTTTGTCCGGTTGAACATGGAATAGAATGTAGCGACCTCATACACACGGATCGGAGCAACTTCAATAATCCTAGCCACCTTTACCAATTGGAAAAGGATTAAAAAATGAACAGTAACATAATCCTTATCAGCTAGTAATAATAAATATGAGTCAGTAGAACCACTGTGCAAAAATGTCCTATAACTCCCATTGGTAGAAACCTTGATACAGGGCACAGAGAAAACTATCAGTAACTAATATATCTCTGTCAGGAAAACAAGACCACATGGTTAAAGCAGCTTCATCTTCTTAGCAATACAGATGTCAGATAAGACAGTAATTTCCCTTCTCCATTAACTATTTATGTGTTCCGGTGAGGCCCTTAAAACAAGTAAATGATCGAAGTTATCATGTAGCAAAATACAAGTTACTCTGCAAGATGGAGCCCTTAAAAATGCAAGTTTAACATGAACGTAAAAAATAGTGTTGCAGATAGAGCATGTAGCAATAAATAAAAACATAGCAGCCGTACTTTGTACAATGCTTGTTCAGTTGTTGGTCCTTCAGAAGATAATGTGGTACATAGTATCTGTTGCATTTCAAGCATGGAAACCTAGATGCAACAAACCAAATCATTTGAACCACCATATCCAACCAAAATACAAATAACATATACAAGTATATAAACAATGTTCAATTACATATCCAATGACCTGCTGATCTGCTGGCAACTTTGGAGTAAGACAAGTCAACAATGCACCAATCTGTACTTAGCTAATGTAGAGCTATCGCAACACAAGTAGTAGTAAATACCAACAAATTTTCTATTCTTCCAATGCTAGCTGAAAGCCAATAATGGCATAGGTTATACTGGATTCATTCATAAAATACCTGGAAATTGCTAATCCTAGCCGTAATACATGTGGCAACGAGAAAAAATAATTAGACAGGGCATGCTACAATCAGTTATTACATACTTCATTCATAGCTGAAACTGGAAGATATCCTCCATGTTGCTGTTGTGCCAGATCCAGCAAAGGAATAACTGCAGATTGCTTGTAGTTTGATGGATAGTGAGATAATATTTCCTTCACCTGTGCATGTCATGAATTAATGGTTAAAAGGATTGCAACTGTCTTTTGATCAAAATACAGAAAATAGAATTAGTATCATTAAACAGATTTCACAAAATAATAAGTTCTAGCCAATACCAACAGAGTTCAACTATAGTGTCTCCCAACAAAAACAAGAATAGCAAAATTATTTATCTGACAACTAAAAAGACTATTTTGTGTATGTGTGTGTGGGTGGGCTAGGAAGGGGGAGAAGAGGGATAAAAGGAGACTAAAAAGCTTTCATTCTAGCAGTGTATATGTAGAAAATGGCAAAAATTAATTCGCACCTACAACCATGACTAGAAATAGAGTGACCTGATTTGTACCATTACATTTGAAAATATATCGTAAATAGCAGAGATATAATTTATTCCTTAATTATAAAGTTTCTTAGTGAACAGAAGAAATGTCAAGTTTCAATCAACAAAACTGTAATACATGACAGAAGCGCATAAATAGCACATCTATCATCACACATTCAGGATTTATACACCAAACAAGCATATGGATGCATTTTGTATCAATTAGCAGCCAATTATGGTTCTTATTAATCAAATGACACCTAGAATCCAGAATGTGAAATATATAAACTATAATGCCATCACAGCACACCAGATTCGAACAAACAACGCAACTCACTATAACTGTCGCTAGGGGAGACTCCAATCTCTTTATGAAATACAAAGGTCTCCTATATGTGGGAACTAGCATTTTATTGATCATGAAGTAGATAATTTGTTACGTATCCATTATATATAGACTTTGATAGATTAACCTATAAGACGTCGCGTATAAATACACAATACTCACCATCATGTAGCCATGAACAAGTAACAGATTAAACGAAACAATTATGAAATAAGCACAACAGCACACCTTCTCTTTGTTAGCTACCGTGAATTCCCATGGAAGCTCCGGGTTATTTTCAGGCGAATCAATATGCTACACGAATAAATTACTCAAAATAAGCATCCAAACTTGTGAAAAGGAGAAAGGAAACAATATAAACAAAGGGAGACAAGAGCCAATCGAAAAATTAACTCACATAATTTAGGGCAGTGGAGAAAGATCGAGAAGCCTGGGTGCGATGCAAAAACAAAGGAATCAGAAAATAAAAATAAAAACATAGCTGAAAAGAGATGACTAGCTAACAAAAATTTACTGATGAGAGAATGGGAGAGGACCTGAGAGCCTAGTCGAAAGGCCTGACGGATCTCGAGAAGGCGTTGAGCGGTAAGGCGGCCGAGCATTTTGCTTTGATACTGGAAGCAGTAAAGCAAGCCTCCTGCTGAATTCGAGAGTTTGGGGCCAAAGAAGACTGGAAGAGCTCTCAGGTATGGTTTCTAACTTCTTTGGCCGGGGGAGATCTAACGTGCGCTGGGTGCGTATAGCGCACCCATTGTTTGTTCTCGTTCTCCAGTCTCCCACAAGACCAGAGTCACAAATGGGCTTACCCATGAAGATTTGGGCCAGAATGAAGTTCGAGTAACGGTAAGACTTTGAAGACCACTGCCCAATCCATTATTCGCAGGTGGCTGGCGGGAGTAAAAACCATTTTCAATCTACACGCATTGCATGAATGCGTTTGGCAATAGGAACGTATCTGTTGCGTTCAGCCTTTTTGGGTAGACTCGGCGTAGTTTTGCGGTTTCGCGCGCTGACACAGCGAGAAAGATAAGACTAGCGGCGGGGCAATCGCCGGAGCAAAGGGCGATTAGAAATGGCGGCGGCATTGGAGTCAACAATTCTACCAACAAAGCATATCAATCTTCTCTCCAATAGTTGTACCCCCTCTCCGGGACCTCCTACTAGTGCCCGTATCCCTTATCCTTTCCCCAAAAAGAGCACGCGATTCGTTTCTCGCGGCCGCATAAAATGCTCATTGGATTACAATGGCAGCAGCAGCATTAATGGTTATGATGGATTTTTGGGCCCACAGTACCCAAGACCCGCTGAGATTCAGTGGAAGAAAGAGCTCTGCAACTCCGTACAGCTTATCGGAATCGTTGCAACGCCTGTTCAAATCAAGCACCTCAACCCCGGAAAGGTGGTTGGTTGGTCCCGCCTTGCTGTCAAGAAATCCCAGAATGAAACCGCTTGGTATTTGTTCTCCTTTCTTTTCTCCTTCTTTTCAGAGTATGATGGAGTTGCGCCTTTTCTTGTTTATGAACTGTTTGAGAAGGCTTCGACATTTTTTTGATAGTTCCTTGATAATTTCGTATGTTCGTTGGTGAATGCAGAAATAATAGGCTGAATTAATTTTTTTCTTTTTTATGTAATCTTTTCTTTTTTCTAGTGTCTTGCTATAGTCCAGTAAACTGGGTTCTTGGTACTTGGCAGTGCTTTGTGATTATTTTCTTCCTTTCTTTCTCCAGGAGGTTTTGACGTGTTTGCTTGTTGATTTGGAGACAATGCTTCATTCTACTTTGCTTTTACCTCCTAATAGACTTTGATTGAAATTGCTTCTTAGTTTGACCCTGAAGGGACGCCTTAAATTTGGAATTCTTATGTTTTCCATGTTCAGTTCCGCGTATTAACTCATATTACCAATTGTTCTTATATTTCCTCTTTATTTATTTTTTTAATGCCTCACACTTGTTCGTATATAATGCAATTACAAATCTGATTAGGCTACCAATCTGCTTCTGTATGGGACGTATTTCATCAGTGGCCACAATCATGCCTGTCCTGTTTTCTTGTTCTCTTCTCAAAGATATAGGATAGGCTTTTTTATCGGAATGATCATTCAGTAGGTCTTGCTTATGCTTATTTACACTAATATCATGCTAGGTCCTTAATCCTTGGAGAAAACATTTCAGTAAGCTTTCATGTTCACGAGAAATGATGAAAGCCTCTGTATAAACTGTGAACTGCAAACCTTAGGCACCTTAGTCTTCACTCCATCATTTTCATGTGGACACTCTTCGTAAGTTCTTAGCTTTTTGTGTTAAGACTATGCTTGAGCTTTCCAGTACCTTTTAGCAGATGTTGTGCTGTAGTCAAATTTGGGATATACTTGTTGTGTTGCCGCTTATTTCTATGATGTTGCTACACTTGAAATTTCTGCCTTCCCCGTTTTCCAATGTTTTACAGGTATTTTTAGGATGGCAAGCCTTAATTGCTTTTCTAAGTTTCATCTTGGTCATAGTCTTGAGTCACCTAACCTGCTATTGCTGTTGACTCTTGTTAGCATCTCTTGCTGCAGCTGGTTTGGTAGTTGAAATATCTAAGCATTTTGTTGTTCGATGTCCAATTATAGAACTATCCATATAATCCTAAATACAGTCATTTTAATCACATCCTACATTGCTACAACAATTCAAAATTCACATTGCAAGAAAAAAGGAAGAGAGTAAATAACTTAAAACTAACTAGGATGCATTTATAGTTATCCTTTACTATTCTGTTCTGCTTTATGCAAGAAGAAATTAGGGCTCTAATACAGGTACTTGCTTTGTAGGCAGGCTTGTTATTTTTCAACATAGTTACTGGCTTTGCATGACTTAAGTCTGAGTTCAACGTCTTCATCATCATCCAAAGTTTATCACCAAGTTTTCTTGTTGATATTTTGATCATATGAATGTTTGATTAACTCCTGATCGAGTTTATTACCTACTTGGTCATATTTTTCAGGATAAATTTGACATTCTGGGATGAATTGGCTCATGTTGCCAATCAACATGTCGAGAAAGGCAACCAGATATATGTCTCTGGTCGTTTGGTATCAGATACAGTTGAAAGTGATGATGGCAAACAACAGATATATTATAAGGTTTCTCCTTTTCACCATTTTAGCTGTTTCATATTCCGTGGCTTCACATCACATGCAATCACATTTACCCATTTGTTCTGGAAGCATTCTCAATTTTATAATCTCTGGCAGGTTGTTGTCCAGCAAATAAATTTTGTCGAGAGAAGTGCTTCACCTGTGGCCCTGTATGATGGGGATTCCGGCAATATGGCATCAGGCAATGATTTCTTCTCTACGTTCTATCATTATATCGTTTGCATTTACTGCTGTTGTGTTTGTTTGAAATGGAACCTTTCTTAGAATCTCTTGGAATTCTTGCAGGCAAGAAAAAGGCCTATTATGCTGCAAATAGTACTGGATCTACTGAGGAACTATGGCAAGCGTTCTTTGCTAATCCAATGGAATGGTGGGACAATAGGAGAAACAAGGTATTTACTAACCTAATGGTAATGGAAATTTGTACCTATTTGTTATAATGCAATTAATATGTGGTATTGCTTCCTTATTCTTCAAACAGTAACTACTAGGGTTTGCATATATATATTTGGAAATACGATAGCAACATTCGCTATGCTGCACTGTGTGCAATTTAGTATTGTAACAGACAAGCTCCATTCAAGTACTTGAATTGTGCACAGTTGTTAGGTCCATTCAAGTACTTGAATTATGCACAGCTGTTAGTTATTGTTTGGGGGGGGGTGGGGGGGTGGGGGGAGAGAAAGTAATACATTATTTATGCATAAGGCACATTAACATGCTCCAAATCCAGCAACATTCAAGGGCATAGTTCTTTCTTATTGCTTTAGATAGAACTTGAGAAGCAGAAAGAAATCAATCTTTGGAGTAGGTAGGTGACTGACATACTTGACATGTTTATGCCATTGTCTTCCACATCAATCTCAACCACCATTTTAATCCATATGTAATCCGACATATTTAATATGTATTCTCATCAGTGTCTATTGTGATTTACAGAGAAGTCCTAACTATCCAGACTTCAAGCACAAAGATACAGGCGAAGCATTATGGGTTGAAGGGAAGTATAACCCACATTGGGTGAAATCTCAACTTGCTATACTGGACTCAAGGATGGAATCTCTTAATGATCAAAATGCTAGCATGCATTTAAGCGACAATTTCCCTTTTTAGTTATGCTGATATTTTTGAAAATTGTTCTCCTTGTATAGTTTCATGATGTTGAGCAAATCAGCATTGTTTTAGAGTAGATTCTGCTTTATATCGGTGTATGTTTGTATAAAGATTTTGAATTTATGGATGATAATAGATTCTTCTTCGTCATAGGCTGTTGCATACTGCAAACGATCCATTAGAAACTTTTCTGTCACCAAGTATTCTGAAGGGCAACAAATGATGTCCATAGTTCATTTCTTGTATGGGAAATGCAATTGGAACTTGAAGTATTAAACTATTCCAGAACAGCGATGTCAGCAAAGGAACTTGCAACCTTCTGCTTCTTGAAATTCTATCCAAAGTTAAAGGATGATTATAGCTGCTGTTGTGGGTTTGAGCAAGCTTGGGGCCTGCCTTTTCTGAGAAATCCACTACACGTATATCTTGTGGTTGTCTTCACAGCATAAATCATACGATTTAGAATTTTCCAACAACAGATTCTGTTACTCCAATATTCTTCTTAGAAGGCTGTTGATCTCGCTAGATGACTTTCAAGTATATGATTAAAGCCTTCAAACGGAGCTCTTCGATTTCCTTTACCTGTGGCCCACACAAACCTTACTTTGATTACTCTTGTAGGACTGAGATGCAAGAACTTGAGGTTGAAAGCAAACGGACATAAATCTACCTCCTTGTGGTTGCATGTGGATTTTACCCGAGTTCCATAAGTATCCTAATTTTTCTTTCTCCTTTGCTTTGCAATGAATTGGGTATGAGCCCTATTTATGATTTTGAGTTACGAGGATGATTGGCTTGATGGATAAGAGAAAGAGAGAGAGAGAGAGAGAGAGAGAGAGAGAGAGAGAGAGAGAGAGAGATCTAGTACAGGTGTAAATAGATAACTAGTCTTACCTTAAGATATAATGCGTATATGTCCGTAATCTTGTGCCTGCATTGGACGGAAGCGAGGAGATGATAAGATTAGTACCAGCTAGCTCCGTGTTTAAGATAATAAGCCTATTCTGTCGTCACGATTCTGTTTAGCCTATGAACTACTCTCCCATCAGTCCAATCCGTGTTTTGCTTGCACTCTGAAAATAAACAGTCTAAGAAGAATTATAAAGCATATATACATATGGATCCTTTGAGTCTGCTGATGAAACTAGAATTTTGATATATATATTCAGTTTAACTTTTATTCTAGACAAGAATTTCATAATTCATAGATCAAACAGGATTTTTTTTTTTTTTTTGCTGAATAAAAACAGCAAATATTTTGAAGAGAAGGAAAACTCTTTCTTTTAGATTTTTCTTCTTTCCAATGTACACAATAGGAGTGCATTTCGCACTTCTTAATTGTATATTTTACTATGTGTACTTGAGTGATAGAAATCAAATACTCGTAGAGACCAAAAAGGAAAAAAAGGAAAAAATGGTTTTTTTTGTACAGAGATATATGGAGCTTCTTCTATATATTCCGAGCTATGTGGTTCTTTAAACTGTAAAAGACCTAAACACAGAGCTTCATATCCAGCCCTAGATCTGTACGACAGCGCCTATCTGACAAGCCGATCCGTGTCTGTTTTAACCTGAAAAACGACGAGTGGTTCCTAGAGAACCCAAGCAAAAGGGTTTCTTCTGGAGAGACTCGTATCCAAGTTTATCTTGAATCCATGAATCCATGGTATTAGTAGTGTTGGTAAGTCTTCCTGGTTTGTTTTATAAGCATCCTAAGCCTTTAGCCTCCGAGCCCTTCATGATTCTCAGCCTTCTGCAAGAGGTAACAAACATCTCCCATGGAACATCTCCGGCCAGCATCCAGTCACCATCTTTGTCTTCGTATGTGGGTACGTAGTCAGATCCGTTGTAGCCTTCTCTTTCTGAATACACACCTGAGACATATGCCCAGAAAAACCCGTAAGAAAACATTATAGAATTAGATAAAGTATCCAGTAGCCTATGCTATACATGGAACAATATGAATTAGCTAGGGTTCTTGTATTTACCTATGGTGCACTTGAACATGTTCTCTAAGGCCTTGAGAAGCTCAGGGTAGCTCTTGTAAACCCTAAGGTCAATCTTCCTGAGGTAAGGAGCTCCATCCATGCTCACTTTCACGTACATCCCGGGCACATCGGACTCGGCTTTCTTTTGCTGGAAAACATTCTTCCGGTAAGATCGAACCGGCGGCCAGCCAACTACTTGTGCCCTGAAGTGAAGATAAATGTAGACTCAGTTAGAACCCAGGTTTCATATCTCAGTGCAAACGTACAGTATAAGATGTGTTAAAGAGAACAAGACTTACTTCGGAGGGGATGCAGAGTCTTGGTCATGAGCCTTGTCAGATGAGCCCTCCATTTCCGATGTAGATCTCTTGTTGTATCTGAGGCCAGAAGAGGGCAACTGTTTCTCCGGCTCATCTGTTATTCCAGGCAACCCTAATCTCAGCTCAGTTGCCTTAAGGTTCAGATCATTCTCATAAATCGCTGCCTTCTCCATTTCCATTACTACTACTTCAACCGCTCAAACGAACGAAGTTTGACTTCCTTTCTTGAACAACCACACAAAACCAATCTGTCTTTGAAACTCTTGTTCGGAAAACCGCGGGGAGATTCCGGCGAAATCCTCGTGAACTCTCTTGGAACGGAAGGTTGCAAGTTGTGGGAAATGAGACGATGCCCAGAATTTTATAGGATGGCTGTGGCGAGACAATATCGAGGCGACTCATTCTCCTTGTGCATGAATTTCATAACACGAGCTAAGCACACCCCCACACGCCTTCCCTACACGCGTTCGGATAGAAGGCCATGATTCGCTCGGGTTTCAGAAAACGAGCAAGCGCTCGCGTTTGAGTTTGTGGGACATGAATTTTCACATACAGCGGTAGATGTCGGTCACATGACCGGCAAGTCGGCGTCTACTGAGATACACAGGGGAACAGATGCGGGACCAGTACAACCGCCGGAAGTGATCAGACTGTTGTCCGGGAATCGATGGCCAAGATGCGTTTGAGGGGGAAGGGAGGGTATGGGCGAGAATCAGGAACGTTGGATCGCCGGGAAGGAGAGGAGCAGCCCATGTGAGGTGGGGTCAAGAGTCCAGGCGGTGTCGATTGATGAGGTCGGCAGGGGCCATATGGGCCGCAGGAAGTGGGACCCGACCTCGAAACTGATCAGTTTACGTGTGAATGGGAGTGGAAGTATGTTAACGCGACGTGTGGGCATGGCCAGCTCCTAAGCCCACGCATTATATTATCATCTTCATGCTCCTTTTCGGACCCAATCGGTATAACTTTGTTGATTTGGATCGGGAAACAAAAAATAAAAATAAAAAAAATTCTAAAAAGAAACTATGTGAATGAATTTTTTTTTAAAAAAAAAAGCATGTTTGGAATGTAAAAATATTTTTGTTTCTACTAAATATAGTTGATCTTCTTAAGTGGAAAATTTATGCATAATTGGTCTTTATGAACGTGGAGACTCCAAATGAGGAAAACTATCCTCCTTGTTTTTCTCCAAATAATATTCAGAATAGGAGTGAAAGAATATTGGAGGGTTATTAGAGTTGATGCATATAAACTGGTTCCAATCAAGACGTGTGAATCCTGGTGCGTTGTGAGAGCAGTACCTTCCGGTAAAAAGATAGGGATGAGGAAGGGAGGACACGTAGTACTAGTGCAGCAGCACTTATCGCATGGGGATGATACTGATGATACTGATTATTGATCAACTCCTTTGTCATGTCCATTAATGCAGTTAGGAAATAAACCAGACATATCACGCTCGGAATAAATGGAATTGTCGGCAACAACGACAAATCTCTCCCTCTAATCTTTGCAATCACTGTGGTTAGCTAATCACTCATTGGAAGCCCGCAAAAAGGTTCTCCCATCTCAACATATAGTACAAGTTTGTTTTAGTAAGAGTGGACAGAGGCGGATCTGTACGTTTTTTTTGTAAGATAAATAAGATTAAATCTGATTTATTAAATTAGATATTAAATTTAATTTAATAAATTAAAATTTTAATATATATATATATATATTGAAAATTTAATAAATTTTTATAATTAAAATTTGATTTGACGATTGCAGATGAATTCTGTACGTTTTGCAAAACAAGACGTGCAGAACAAGAAAAAGATAAGTCAGAATTTGAAAAGTGTATATTTGTTAAGGGAGTAACTATATACAATTTTATTTTAGATTAAATGTAGTGCGAAAAAATTTAATTATCTACTATTTACTTTTAAAAATTCTTAAATTTCTCTGAAACTTTTGAAATACTAAAATTCAAATCTATCAATAATAACTACGTTTTTTAACAAATAAAGTTTAATTTATCAAATAATATCTAATTTTACATCTTTTTCATATAAAAAACATCAAAATCAGCTACAAAACAGTCGATTTTAAAAAAAAAAAACTAATTTGTGTCATTTGCGCCAACAAGTGACGAAATTGGGCCACAAATTCCATTCAAAATTAGCAAAAATTGTGGTCAATTTTAACCAATTTTGGGCGGAACTTATGGAACAAGTTCTGCCAATTTAGGGCAGAAATTGTGCCACAAATTTCGCCCAAGATTGGCGGAACTTGTGCATAATTTTTGCCAATTTTTGGCAAAAATTGTCCATAATTTTCCCCAGAAATTGGCAAAAATTGTGCACAATTTTTGCCAGAAATTGTGCAAAATTTTTGCCAAAATTGGGCAAAAATTATGGACAATTAAAAAATCACATTGAATATCTATTAAATTTGCCATATTAGATGATTTTTTTCAGAGAGAAAAATAATTTAAAGAATATAGGCTTTTTTTTAAAACTCAAATATTTGTTCAAATTAAGATTACACAAATTATTCGAGTTAAAAAATAGCCTATTTGTTCTTTAAATTATTTTTCTCTCTGACAAAAACCATCTAATATGACAAATTTAATAGAAATTTCATGTGATTTTTTAATTGTCCATAATTTTTGCTAAAATTTGGAAAAAATTTCGTACAATTTCTGGCACAATTGACAAAAATTGTGTACAATTTTTGTCAAAAATTGGCGATTATGGCACAAGTTCCGCCAATCTTGGGCGAAATTTGTGGCATAATTTCCGCCCCAAATTGGTGAAACTTGTGCCATAAGTTTCGCAAAATTGGCAGAAATTGACACAATTTCTGTCAATTTTGAGCGGAATTTGTGGCTCAATTTCGCCACTTGCTGAAGCAAGTGACGCAAATTCGTATTTTTTTTTTAAAATCGACTGTTTTGTAGTTGATTTTAATTTTTTTATATGTAAAAAGATGTAAAATTAAATATTATTTGATAAATTAAATTTTATTTGCTAAAAACGTAGTTATTATTGACAGATTTGTGTTTGAGTATTTTAAAGGTTTCAGATAAACTTAAAAATTTTTAAAAGTGAATAGTGGGTAATAAAATTTTTTCGCATTATATATAATCTAAAATAAAACTGTATATAGAAATGGTATTTGTTAATTGGGGAGAGGGCACTTTTTCCGCTCTGAAACAATGGGAAATGGTTGGGCGATTCGGAATTCCAGCAAAGGTCGACCTAACCACCATCCTAAAGGGCAAACAATACCATTTGGAGATGTATGGCCATCGGGGCAGCCTTGTTTTGGCCTTTTCATTTCTAGTTATGTCGAAATTTATACGGGATTTAAATATTAATATTTTAAATTAAATATTATTAAATTACTACATAATTTTAATTTAAGAAGATCAAATATTAAGTTTATATATTAAATATTTAAAAAAGAAACAAAATAAGTTAATATGTACTTGATTTTGACATTTATAATTTTTTTGTTACTTTTGTCATTTAGAATTAAATATTTATTTTTATATAAAATAAGATAAATATTTAATTTTAAATAAAAAATACTTTAAAAAAGTATGAACACAATGGATACGGTACAAATTTTGAAATGTGGTCGAGCTTTTGGCATTGACATGGGAATTAGAAGTGCGCTGGCAATTTGGCATTTTCCCTTGCGAACCCAACTCATCATCATCGTCAATCCTTCTTTGTATCATTGGAGGTGCCATTCCAGATTCCACAAGAGGCAAAAAGGGTCTACTACTTTAATATCAGTCCGGCCGTCTCCATCAAACTCCATGGCTGCCAGATCCAATCTGTAAAGCTGGGCCAGTACGATCTCCGTTGCTATCCTATCCGTGGTATCCCTGGTTCGGTTAAAGTGACAGTTGGAAGTAAAACACACGAAACCCCCTATCCGATGCGGTATTCTCGTTCATCATGAGAGTTTAGTTCATCTTATAGAATCTAACTCTTATCTTAAAAAATATTTTATTTAAAATTTTATTAATACAATATTATAAATAAAAATTAAATTTGTGACTTCATTTGCTTTAGAGTACATTTTTTACAATTCACTTTTGACCTAAATTTTATCTTTTGTTAATATTTAAGCAAGAAAATTTTAAACCTAAATAGTTATATTTTAATAATGAGATAGACGTTTGATTTTTAATAATTATAATTTTTTTTAGTGTAATAAAGTATGAAGATAAGAGGTAATATATTCACACACTACAATTATTACATTACACCACTATCTTTTTATTTTTTTTGAAAGACCATGCCATTAATCACATTAATCTACATATGTTTGATAAATTAAACTGTTATTATATCATTATTTTATCTTGAATATTACCTTTTAAAAAATTTAAAATATTTTTATTAATGAAGGGCATTATGTATTTAGATTAGATTTTAGTTTGAAAATTTTTTATTTAAAAATTATAAAAATAAATTATTTATATGAAAAAAAATAAAACTCAGTAAAAATCTTTGATTTAGAAAAGAATCTAAACCCACGGACGAGATGACATTTACTAATAAGCACAGAACACACGTGCGGCAAATTAAATGTTGATTGGTAAATGTGGGCCTTCCCACACGTGGATCTAGGTTTGGAGTTGGACTTTAGGCTTCAGTAATGGGCCCAATTATGGCGGACCAGGTCCCTCCATATTTTTTGTCTGGATACGGGAATCGTCTAGGCCTTCTTTATTTCTGTGTCCACCTAATCGATGTTTTGGCGGATTAAGGTCGGCCATGACCAGTGTCTCCCCCTCTACAACTCCAATCTCATACCTCGTGCCATTTACACGAGATCATTCTCTTCCTCTCATGCATCAATCTTTATTCTTTCCGAGATGTAACATAGTCACACTTTAATTATTGAGAATAACAAGTTGATTGGTATTTTAGATTCACTTAAAGGAGTAATAAAGTGGGAGCTCAGTAGATATCAATTAGTATATATCGTTTCAAAAATATTTTCTTCATCTTAAAATATCAGATTTTTTTATTCTTTTTATATAGATTAAGAAAGAAAAAAAAATATTTGTTATATTATATTCTTAACTAATTTCACTAATAAAATAAAACATCAATCTCATACCTTTATTCACAGATATTCCATCCGGTCACAAATAACAATAACACAAAGATTAAGGAATCCTTAAATTCGCGTATTAATAGCAAAAGATTATAGTGTCCGCGAACAGATTTCCTAAAGCAATAATAATTGTTCTTTTCTTTCTCTTCAAAGGTATGCTCATAATTTTATAAGGGCAAGTTAGATTTCAATTTTTAAGATGGTTAGATCTGTTGACTTATTAATTCATATTAATTTAATGTTTTTTAATTTGCATGAAAATCTTTTTTTTTTTATTGGCTGAATGCATGAAGCACTAAATGGGGATAGTAAATTGAGGATGGGGAAAGTACTATGACTATTTTTTTTTATTCAGAGGGAGAACACCCAAAAGCTTCTCAATAAATTACAATGTACTCATTGACTAACCTTAGCCATTGAAATCCATTGCTATCTGTCTTTATAAACACTGCAAAGTACTATGACTATTGAGTAAATGAACTTGCAAACTTTAAAGTCAAAACTAGCCTATTTTTCTTGTGAAACCAGTGTTTGTCGGGCTCCATTATGACACAAGTTTCCTATCGGCCCAACTAGTCCCACGCTTGGTCCGAAGAAGAAATAATATTCTTCTGAGCAAGTCTTTTTTTGAGCATGCCTACATTCATATAAATGACCATGATTTTTAGTTTTCTTTTTCTTTACACCTACGACGCTTGATTTTTGTTATTTTTTTGTTTCTTTTATACTTCCATTTATTTATTTATTAATTAAGAACTAAATACTCAATTACTATGGTATTATTTAGCAGAAACTCGTACACTAATTTAGGAAATTTTAGCACTTAATTGAGAATGTTGTTATCCCTTCAAAAACGTGCTATATAAGCAACAATCAGCAGCTCTACGGTACCGGGCAATGAAATTGTCCACTTCTTCAGCTTTGGTAGGACTAGTTTCAATTGCAAAGCTACAGAAGTAGGGGCTGGGGAGAAGCTGGCGTGCACTGTTCTTGCTCTTTTAGCTCATTTAAATCGGCATCCTTTTTTCCATAACACCCCAAGTCAAAATTCATGGACTGTTTCATATGAGACAATCGGGGGGTATTGAGAAGATTCAAAACTCAATATTACAAACAAGAAACTGAGGAAGAAGGTTCAGAATGACTTGCAAATAAAAATACTTACCAAACTCAAACCTACAATTTATCATATGTTATTTCTATTAATTGCGTAAAAATCGATAAAATTTTATACTATAAGAGTCAAGATTTTCTAACTGATAGTTACAGATTTATTTTATTTAACATAAAAATTATTTTTTTCATGTAATAAACATAAATATTCCTAATTGTACGTTTATTGTATAATCTCCGCAGAAGACCATAAATAAAGAGGAAACTTCACCGAAGTTTGCGAAGAAATAAAAGATTACCCATTGATGTACCAAAAAGATCGTAAGAATTTAGTTCGGTCCGTTCTGCAAGTTGTTTTTGCAGGACTGCAGAACTGAATATCCATTGTTGGATCAGATTTGATATTTGATCTATCAGTTATAAATATCTATAAATTTTTAAATTTTTAAAAATATATACAAAGATAAAAAATATAATATGTTAAATTAAATTTTAATAGACCATTTTTTATCTTGCACGTCCTGCAATGGGAACCAAATTGGTAAGAATTTAATTCAAGTTCATGCGTAAACACTTGCATGAGATTCCAAACAAGGCTTAACTATTAGTTGTTTTCCTTTGACTTTTTCCATGTCTGAGCCAAGGGGTGGGGGATTGGAATATTTATATACTATAGGATTTGACAAGGTACAATACTATATTCATTGAATTAATTTGTTTCTATTTTTTTTACTGAAATATCACCGTCCAATCAATTCACAGGCATCAATGATTCAGCTGAAAGATGATTGGCTTATGATGATGATTCCTGACCCCTTTGAAAGAGGGAAAATAAGCATTTCTCGGTCCGGTTACGGTGCTGGCTCCAATTTTTTTCGTACATACGGATGAGTTTTATACCGTTAGATTGGATAATATTTGTTGTCTTTTAATCCAACGGTTAGGAAGCATCAGGGGCATTTTGGACTGAACAAAGAGTTTGTTTGAAATTTGAAAAGCCACTATTACTCGACACTCGCCGTTTCTCCTCTTCGCACGAAAGTAAAGTACGCATCGGTTAACGCGAACACCGCTTTCATCTGAGCCGATAGCTTTTTCGAGTGAATAATTATTCACTTAAAATCGATCGTTCATCGAAGCTGACGCTTTTTCGTAGTAAATAATTATTCACTCGAAAAAACCGATCGCTCGCTTCCCGAGGGATTGGAAGAGTTCAATGCAGAAATACTGTTCAGTTAGGGCACCGGATAAGACTTACCAATCATTCACTTCACTTTTACACAGCGAATAGTTATTCTATCACCGTTCAATTTCTCTCCAATTCTCGCAAAGCTTCTTCTCCTCTTCTCCGTCCTTCAACGATTATCAGACATGGGTCCTCAAAGATT
The DNA here is from genome assembly GCA_030512225.1 of Rauvolfia tetraphylla. Lineage (NCBI taxonomy): Eukaryota > Viridiplantae > Streptophyta > Magnoliopsida > Gentianales > Apocynaceae > Rauvolfia > Rauvolfia tetraphylla. Next base: position 1,078,265 of record JAJQKT010000037.1, read on the forward strand.
TCAAGTTAAGTGCCGTCTACACCCGATTGTGGACGTTAACCGTGCACTGCAGATGGATTCTCAGGGCAAGAAGAAGACAGACGCGATTAATTCGACTGGTTTTAGAGGCTCGGGTCGAATTAAACTTGATAGCCATAAAAGCAGAGATGGTAGAACACCTCTGCCAGGGGTTATGACCCCACAAGAGAGGTTTTCCCTCTTGAGAATGCTTGAGACTCTCAAAATAACGAGAGCAACGTTCGAGTGTGTATGGGTTTCGAGCCTCCGGCCAAGAAATTGATTCGACCAACTTGGCAATCAAGTCCAAAAGGGTTAGGGGCTTTGCCAAGGCTATCGGTCTGTCACCGTCGCCCAAGAATCACGTCTCTATTGAGGAGATCCGGGAAGCAATTTCCCGACCAAACTTGCCAGCGGAGGTTTTTGCCAAGCTGTACATTCTCTTGGCACTAGGGACCATTTTGGTCCCAAAATCATCTTCAAAGCTTGACCTGGGTGTATATTGCCCCATTCTAGAAGACTTAGGATTTGCGAAGGTGTTTAACTGGCCACGACATATACTCCGGTTTACTGCATGCAGTTTAGGGCAAGTTTGTATCAAAAATGTCCAGATAGTTGGCCGAGCGGCAATATGCATCTCCTCCTGGTAAAAAGGATAATATGGGTTATGAGTGAATAATATGCATCTCTTTCTTAGGAGTGAATAATTATTCGCTTAAGAGAGAATGACTAAGTGAATAGTCATTCACTCTTGAGCGAATAATTATTCACTTCAGAGTACCAGTCATTCACTCTTGAGCGAATAATTATTCACTTCAGAGTACCAATCATTCACTCTTGAGCGAATAATTATTCACGTCAGAGTGACCAATCATCCACTCTTAAGCGAATAATTATTCTCTTCAGAGTGACCAATCATCCGCTCTTAAGCGAATAATTTTGATGGTAGAGAATTTGGTCAGATATTATCTTAAGAGTAAACAGTTATTCTCCGTTAAGTGAATAATTATTCACTTAAGAGTGAATAATTAAGTGAATAATTATTCACTTGACATATCAAGTGAATAGATCTACTATATCAAATAATTATTCATAAAAATCTGAATGGATATTTACGTAAAACTAAAAATATCTGATTTGGTCAAATGTTATCTTAAGAGTGAATAGTTATTTTTTGCTAAGCGAATAATTATTCACTTAATTCTGATTTGGTCAGATGTTATATTTAGATTGAATAGTTATTCTCCGCTAAGTGAATAATTATTCACTTGACATATCAAGTGAATAGATCTACTATATCAAATAATTATTCATAAAAATCTGGATGGATATATACGTAAAACTAAATATATCTGATTTGGTCAGATATTATCTTAAGAGTGAATAGTTATTTTTTGCTAAGCGAATAATTATTCACTTAATTCTGATTTGGTCAGATGTTATATTTAGATTGAATAGTTATTCTCCGCTAAGTGAATAATTATTCACTTGACATATCAAGTGAATAGATCTACTATATCAAATAATTATTCATAAAAATCTGGATGGATATATACGTAAAACTAAATATATCTGATTTGGTCAGATATTATCTTAAGAGTGAATAGTTATTTTTTACTAAGCGAATAATTATTCACTTAATTATTATTTGGTCAGATGTTATTTTCAGAGTGAACAATTATTCTCCGCTAAGTGAATAATTATTCACTTAAGAGTGAATAATTAAGTGAATAGTTATTGCTGGTTATTAGTTAGTTAGTTACGATTCAATGTACAAAAATATTTACTATACATAAACTTTGACTGTAAATGGCTAAGTTTTTATTTTATTAACTCTATGATGAATAAATATTCACCAAATAGAATATCGTTTACATGGCTAGGGTAACATCGACGTAGTTATTCGATTCAGACACTCCATTTCGCATTCTTTTTGAACAAGGCCTTTCTTCCCTGCATGAATCGCTCTTGGATACTCTCGAGCCTTTTTCCGCGATCTATTTGGGTTATTTCTGGATTTGATGGCCTTGCCAAGCTACACTGCCGTCCCTCGCATCTTGGTTGATGTTGTGGATCTAACATGTCAACAAAGAATAAAATTATTATTCACTCAGACAAACGAAAATTAAAAAATCATAGAGTGAATAATTATTCTCTCTTACAAGTTTGAAACGTAAAGAATACGAGAACGAGTAATTATTCACTCTTACAAGTGGAAATGTAAAGAATTATGGAGTGACTAATTATTCACATCAATCACTTGACGAATAATTATTCGCTCTTTACAGATCGATGACGGAAGAGAATCCAAGAGGGAATAATTATTCACTCTTTCGATCAGATCTTGAAAAGAATCCAAGAGCGAATAATTATTCACTCTTCCAGTCGGTACTGAAGAGAATCCAAGAGGGAATAATTATTCACTCTAACAGTCGGTACTGAAGAGAATCCAAGAGGGAATAATTAGTCACTCTTTCAGTCGGTATTGAAGAGAATCCAAGAGCGAATAATTATTCACTCTTTCAGTCGGTACTGAAGAGAATCCAAGAGCGAATAATTATTCACTCGTTCAGTCGGTACTGAAGAGAATCCAAGAGAGAATAATTATTCACTCTAACAGTAGGAACTGAAGAGAATCCAAGAGCGAATAATTATTCACTCTTTCAGTCGGTACTGAAGAGAATCCAAGAGCGAATAATTATTCACTCGTTCAGTCGGTACTGAAGAGAATCCAAGAGAGAATAATTATTCACTCTAACAGTCGGTACTGAAGAGAATCCAAGAGTGAATAATTATTCACTCTTTCAGTCGGTACTGAAGAGAATCCAAGAGCGAATAATTATTCACTCTTTCAGTCAGATCTTGAAGAGAATCCAAGAGCGAATAATTATTCACTCTTTCAGTCAGATCTTGAAGAGAATCAAGAGAGAATAATTATTCACTCTAACGATCGAATCGAAGAGAATCCAAGAGCGAATAATTATTCTCTCTTACAGTCGGTACTGAAGAGAATCCAAGAGCGAATAATTATTCACTCTAACAGTCGGTACTGAAGAGAATCCAAGAGCGAATAATTATTCACTCTTACGAAATCAGATCTTGAAGAGAATCCAAGAAGCGAATAATTATTCCCTCTTTCGATCAGATCTGAAGAGAATCCAAGAGCGAATAATTATTCACTCTTTCGATCAGATCTTGAAGTGCATCCAAGAGCGAATAGTTATTCACTCTTCACGATCAGATCTTGAAGTGCATCCAAGAGCGAATAATTATTCACTCTAACAGTCGGTGTAAAATTCACGAGCCTCCTCTATTGTTTTGAACTCCCGTTTCTTGAGTTATTCAACGTTGTCTGGAAAACATGCACCAAATAATTATTCATTTGCATGTTAACGAGTATACATCATGTAAGAGTGAATAATTATTCAGGCGTATTTGCTTTACTGAGTGGGGAGAGGGAGAGCCGATTGATGTTCAACGACCGATTCCACTAGAATCTCATTCCCGATGACGTTGTGATTCGATCGAGCATCATTCGTTTCCTTCTTTTTGGCCATGCAAAGGAAAATAAGAAAACATAACCAACTTATTTAATGCATCCAAGAAAACAAAAAAAATACATGTACTGAATCCATCCGAAATGCAGGATTTCTTGGCCAAGATAAGCGTTCTTGGCTTTAAGAGAGGAAAAATAATACCGGAGAAAGATGAAAATGGAAGAATGGCAGCCCAGAATGGAAGATTATTTAATGCATCCAAGAAACTGAATCCATTCCAAATGCAGGATTTCTTGAAGACATGAGCGTTCTTGGTTTTAAGAGAGGAGAAATAACACCGGAGAAAGATAAAAATGAAGAATGGCAGCCCAGAATGGAAAAGATGGGATATTTAGGCGAGAGTTGGTAGAAACAGTGACATGACATTTGTCCTTCTTGATCTGATAGTTTTAGGCGGGACTTGAAAAATAAATTTGGCTCCAAAATACCCCTGGTCTCTCACAGCCATCGGATCAAAAATTTCTGATCTAATGGCTGTGGAGGGCAGCCCGCACATGCTGAAAAAAGGTATGCCCAGCATATTAACTTCTCCGAGCATCTCCGAGCTGTAAACCATCCACATGTCGGATCATCACCACTTCATTGAGATCTTAGTAGTCATATGTTGTTAGATTTTTCAATATATTTCTCAATGATATTGTAGTCTTCTTTTTTTTTTTTTTCTGTATAATTATAGCATACCTTCTCTGAAAACATTATCAGATACATCATCATCAGTGCGTCCACTATCACAGAGGATAGCAGAGGAAATAAAGGAGGGGGTAGATATCTAATTACATCATTAGTTTTTATCCACTTAGCTAATCTGTGTAAAACTCTATTACTATTTCTATGAATAAAGAGCAGTTTCCATTGCGACGACTTGGAGAAATATTTCTACTTTATTGGATGTAGTTTATACTACTGAGTGTCTTTTTAGGTTTCAAATAACATTAAGTGTGTCTCCTTCCTTCAATAATGGTATTAGAAGAGTCTCTTGAATCTCCAATCTTAACTCTATTGCTTTTGCTTCGTATGCATCCCTTGCCTTTAATCGTTGAACCCCAGAACCTCCTTGTTTTCATCTCTGATAAGGCAAGCAGTAATTGTATTTCCCTCTTCCTCCAATGCCACATCAAAATTAGTTTTGCACTAACATTTTGGAGAGGCCTTCCGCCTCTGTAAACTGGGGTTGATCGCCTTGTTAATTCTTCCCCTAATTGCTGAATCCCAATACTCCTTAGCATTCCTTTCGACCTGCTTACAGATTTCTTTCCACTATACTAAATTGCCTTGATGCAGTTTCTTGTTCTTATATAACCAGATATTTTTTATCGCTATTATGGCAGAGTTCAACATTCTTTCCTTGTCTTCTACGGATAGAGGAAACTGTATTAAAAGCATTCATTCGTTATTTAGGTGATGTAGTGAAATGTTTAAGCGCATCAGCAGTACCAAGTGAGTTTATGCAAAGATGCATTTCATATCCGAGAAGTACTTGTTCAAAAGACTTGAAGGGAAAAGATTAGGAGCAAAACTACCACGAGACTGAAGGAATTCCTTATTTCTTGATAATCACTATGTAGGAGAGTTACCGACTTTTCTCCTCATTCTCTCTAATTCTCTCTGCACGGCGATCTCTGCATCTCTTCACTGGCCAGATTTGGCCCACAGCCTTGGCTGGTGGTCGAATCTTAGCCAATTCCTTTTGTTTCTTGTCTTTTTTTTAATAATTTTACTTTCTATTTTGACTACAAATTGTGGAAGTTTTTTTTTTCTTTTGCAATTTTTGTTGAAATTCAAGTGCTAAGATGAATTCTTTTGCAAATGGTGTTATTTTTCTTCTCCTCTTTAGATGAATTTATCTATCCAAACTTGATCTAAACTCTCTTTTAGCATTATATCTCTTTCTTAAATAATTTTTAAAATCGTTGATTCACCTATAATTTTTTAAATTATTATCTTTTAAGAAAAATATTGAAACTAAATTACACTTACATATGTGCTCCAAGAATAGAGAAAATAATACTGAGTATATTTATTTATTATATTATTAGTATTAATATTATGCTATACCTATCTAAAGTATCTAGGATGTAAATTTTTATTATTATTATAAATTTTAAACTATTGTATAATTTTTATTTCTCTTCTTGTTATTATTAGATTATTCTAATCCCTCAATTTCTCTCTTTTAATGTGCTAGAGAAGAAATGATTCATTTAAATTATATTTTTTCTAACTAAACACACAATTAGGTCTCATTTCTCCTTTCACAAAAAATTTACTTTCACGAAATCTAAAATAAAATTTCTCTCAACTAAACACAATTCAAATACACAACTAAGATTGTCTTAATTGTTATGACTATGATTATTTTATTATTAATAAATAATCTTTTATTTATAAAAAAATTCCTTAGAAAAGGGGTTTTGCACGCATGGGATAGGAATTAGGAATAGGAATTATAGGATGTGAGGGAATGAGTTGGGTCGGGGAGGTCCGTGGGATGCCCAGCAGCGGCGCACATGGAAGCGGGTTTGACCCTAAGGTGACAAAAAACAGCAACTTCACGTGGCCGCTTCCAGAGTTCGAGCGTTACGTACCTGCTTGCAGTGAATCTCTTCACATGCTTTATCGTTACACTGGGGCCCCATTACAACCCTTGCGTCATAACCGATATCCGTATATACCTTTTTTTAAATAATTTTTTTGGCTGAATACATATTCATACATACTACCTCGTATACATACGTATTTTCTTAGGGTTTAGATGATAGATGGCGTGAGATGAGTGTGATTAGATAGAGTTTGATTTTGAAATTTTTGTTTTGTCTTTAGTAAAAGTTAAATTATTTATGAAATGAAATGAATATACTGTATTTAAAATTTTAAATTTAATTTTGATATTAGATTGTATCTAATTTTTTATTTAATTTGCGAAGGAGTGAGGAGCGGTAGTTTGATATGAATATAAAAAAAGTAAATTATGAATATTTTTTCTTATTTAATTAGAGTAAAAAGTAGAAGAGAAATATATTATATTATGATAATTTTATCTTTCTACCTGCTACATATATTTATTAAATAAAAGTTTCAGGAATTATTTTTTCTTTAATTTACCAAATACATCACAATTTCTCCACCTTTGAAAAGTGGATAGTTTTGCTGATGTGTAGATGGAGCATTTACTTCTATTCTATATCTCATCCCAATCAAACAAGTGAATTCCTTCACTCACTTCCCTTCTTTTTTTACTGATTACTCCTCTCGTCCCATCCAGACAAAATATAAATTACTAATTATAGAATTTCTGTTAATTTGGTAAATTAATTGATGTCAATTAATGTCTGATTTTTTTTCTTTTCTGAGGTAAAAATGAAATTCTTAAATTGAATATAAAGTAAAGTGGTTGCTCCGATGATTATTCAACCGATTAAATGAGTACGTGAAGCATAGAAGCCCTCTACTCTATTATTCAATTCCTGCCATGACTAATATGTACGTATGTATTTCCCTCAAAAAATTTTATTTCTGGGCCGTGCTGTCCGTGGTTAGCTTTCTTTTTCTTTTTTTCATCAAAATTCCCAGAGACTGTCGCAGAAGGATTAGTGGGGAGAAGCCTTTCGGATCAAATTCACGGGACACCTCGTACAAAAGGGCATCCTGCTTTCAATCACTTTATGATTTCCCCTTTGGTGCTCTCACTTTTCTTTTATAATTAATCTGGAAAAGTAGTCAAATAATTATTATATTTTCACGGAGTTGGAGAGTGAGACTGGGAAGAAAAAGCCGGAGGTTCCATAACGTAAGAAAGGCACAGGGGACATGCTCTTTCGGACAAATTTATGGGATCGGGCCACGTGGACCGGCTTAGAAGATCGCGATGGCATGGATTTTCATTTTCCCATATCATCACACCTTGCCATTCTACGGATCATTAGGCACTCGCCGCATTACTTCAAAGACGCAAAGGAAGAAAAAAAAAAAAAAAGGTAGACTCGCGGGAAGGAAAATTAAACATTTTTCCCTCCGTTTAAAAGGAAGTCTTTTAAGTTTTTTTTCTCCTATCAAGATGTTTGATTTTTTTATAAATTATAAATATTTTTTAGAATTTACCCTTTTATTAATATAGTTTATAAATTATTTTTTATATTAATAAAAAATAAATTAAATTAGTTAAAAAATAAAGTAAAAAATATTATTATTATTTTTTAAATATATATAAAAAGATATCAAAATATTTTATGAATTCATTTAAATAATATTTGACCCAACTAAATACACAATTAATTTATATTTTTCATCTTATAAAAAATTTATTTTAATAAAATTTAAGATAAATATTCTTATAATTAAATATTTAAGAGCGAAGGAGATAATATTATTGTGGTCCCCAAATGGTTATGGAATCGTGCTGGTGACCTTCTCTCGTGTCCAAGAATAATACAAGAAGTATTAATATTTAAAGTGATGTTAAGTTTTTGAAAGAGACAATATTCTTGTCCTTTAATGAGAAAAGAAGCAATTTAAAAATAAATAAATAAATAAAACGAGCACACCCGAATGGAGACTGCGGAAGCAATCCCCAGTTGAACATCATCAGAATCCTAGAAAGAAAGTAAAACTTTGGAAGCATCAACTTGGCTTTTGATGATCTGAAATCCACTTTAACATCTCTTATCAAATCCTCGAGCAAACTTGGTAAAGAGAAACTTAATTTTTTTTTTAAAAAAAAAAGTCTTTAGAAAAATGCTAGAAAATTTTGTAGTTTAGCATGCTTTCTCCCACATTCTTTTGCAATCTTGTGTCAAAGTAGCTTTCATGAATTCCATCTTGCCTAATTGTCTTTCGTCCAATTAGTGCAACTTTTTTTCGATTTTTTTTTTGAAAAATTGTCCAATTAGTAAAATTGATATATCTTTTTACTCTTTTCTTTGTATATAGAATTGTCTAATTCTCATATTGAATTTTGATTTTTTTTTACTTTGACATAAATTTAAAAAGCTATTTGACTGTATACAATTATTATTTATTAATTAAGGAGTCAGTGACACAGAATTTATGTATTAACAGAACTCATATATGTTAATCTATTGATGGAGATTTATAGTGTATATAAATTGAATTTTTATTTAAATTAAATTGTATATAGAATCATAAAAGTGAATTGTATATGAAAAGAAAAATAAAGTAAATTTTTTTATTTAAAAATCAATCAAAATATTTTTTTGATAAATAAAATCAATCAAAATATATCTTTTATTAATATTTACTTTGAAATAATTGAAATAAAAATATCTTTATCAATTTACGATGATGACGTAGTTTAATATATACCCAATGCAGGCAAGCAAAGAGAGGTGGGGAAAGAAAGCTGTGTCTGGTGCCTGTGGTACAACACTCATTAGCATCCCAGCGACACTGGAAATCCGACTCGGAAATTGGGCCATGTGTCATCATCAAAGGTCAGTTAAATTTTCTTTTTAAAAAAAGAAGAAGTAGCGAAGGCAAACGGTGGGCAAACCCATCCGCATGTAAATGCCCCTTTGGCCCAAACACACAGTGCTCCCTTTTCTTGCTGCCTTATTATTATTCTTAGCATTACTCTCACTCTCATCACTCTTCCGCTACAGCTCTTCCCATTCTCCGTTATCTTTCCTTCACTTTTCGGTTTCTTTCTCTCACGACCTTTGAAACAATCTCTACTAGCAGAACCAAGAAGAAGAAAATGGTGGGTGCCGTGAGCGTGCTCGGCGACGGAGGGGGGAAGCCTAAGATGGACTATGAGGAGACGGAGTTGCAGCTAGGACTTGGTCTTGGGTTGCCTGGTGGTGGTGGAAGTGAAAGACATGAAGAAGACCTCTGCAAGAATACTAATACTAATGCCAGTGGAAAACGAAACTTTTCGCAGACTATGGATTTGAAGCTCAACTTGTCTTCCACGGAGGCCGAGAGGGATTCAACCAACAAGTCCAAGAATTCGCAGAAGAAGAATGATCTTCTTCCCCGCTCCAATGGAGCAGTCAAGCCTCCAGCCAAGTACGCGATTCCTTGTCTTCAAAATTTATTTCTCTTTTTTTTTCTCCTTTTTGGGTAATTAGGGATGGTTCAATCATCTTTTCCACGTTCTTCCTCGTTCTTTGATCGTCTTAAGTTAAGCATAGTGTATAGTAGCTAGCGCCACTTTTTTTTTTCCCCTTCTTATTTTGGTCTTTCATGCTGGGAAAGGGTATTCTCCAGTTTTCAAGATGAAGCCAGTAAGTAAGATTCTTATAAGTTCAGTAACGATTGAAATATCATCTTATGTTGAACTTGATTTTTTTTAATTTTTACAGAGATTAATGGCTCCACACTTGAAACTAAATCCAATTATCTGAATTATACATATCGCCCCATCCCCCCCACCCCAGCAAAAGAGAGAGAGAGAGAGAGCGATTTTGGAGGACATTTTACTACATTAGTTTCTTGCCCGAAATTGTAAATTAAACCCTCCAAAATTCATGAGGGACACCTTCATCAGACTTACCACATTGATGAGCACTATAAGAAATTGGGACCAATTTTCTTGACATGCATGCTTGAGCTGCAAACTTGATCTCCATATATATTAAAAGGAAAGGAGGGCCGGGGAGGAGCAGAACCCTAGATTTTGCCTTATAGCCTTGCTCGATATACACGCACAAATGAATTTTTCAGTAAGCATTTAGCATTCTGAAAGCAGACCTTGAAGTCAAGCTGTCTAAAGCTTTCTCTTCTTCAAGTTGCACAAGGCAAAAATGCGAAGTTGACCGATAATGGATCTTCTTCAGGGCTCAAGTCGTCGGTTGGCCACCGGTACGGTCTTTCCGAAAGAACACTCTTGCCGTCCAAAAGAACAGCGTTGAGGAGAGTGATAAGGTTACTGGAAGCGCCGCCTTGGTGAAGGTCAGCATGGACGGTGCACCGTACCTTCGCAAGGTAGACCTGAATATGTACAAAAGTTACCAAGAACTTTCTGCTGCCTTAGGCAAAATGTTCCAGTTCTTCACAATTGGTTAGTACAGCGTATTTACCCAAGTCAAATCCTTGAACTAATGTTCTTCTAATTGTTAAACACTAACTATTCATAGCAACTTTTGTAGGTAGCTGTGAGTCCCAGGGAATGATGGACTTCGTGAACGAGAGCAAGCTGATCGATCTTTTGAACAGTTCCGATTATGTCCCAACATACGAGGACAAGGACGGGGACTGGATGCTTGTTGGCGATGTCCCGTGGGAGTAAGTCTTGATCCTCATTTGAGTGCATTACATGATAATTACTACCTGGATGAAGCAGAATAATTCCTGTTAATTTTTTGCTCTTAATTATAACGGAAACCAACCTGCAGGATGTTCGTGGAATCATGCAAGCGCCTGCGCATAATGAAAGGAACGGAGGCCATAGGACTCGGTGAGAATGATGAATATTTAACCAGATTCACCATTTTCTTGAGTTTTAATCTTGAAGTTTTTCACTGATTGTTTTACCATTTTGCTAACAATCTTAGCGCCCAGAGCCCTGGCGAAGTGCAAGAACAGAAGCTGATCAAGAAATCATAAAGTTTATTATAGTTGTTGTACGTCCACCACCTGCTCCTTTGATCTATGTGGTCGCGGCCAAAGAATCGACACGAGAGCCCGAGATGAATCGAGCAGGATGCTGGATTGGAGTATTTAATCTCTGTATTTACCGTGCCCTTTGTTAATGTGAGATGCTTACTAGTTACTTGAAGTATAGACTTGTGGTGATGGACAGAACCACAAAGTCGGTGCTCTACATTGTTAATTTATATGCCGTTCATTTTATCTTTAATGGGGTTTGCTTATTTTGATTATCACAATAAAGAACTATATATATATATATATATATATATATATATATAGTTCCTTGAGCTTATTATTATCAGTGGGGTAAGTAATTCTTGCTGGGCTTGTCGGATCCTCCGCATGGTGCAATTCTGAGATTTCATACTACATGTTTGAGGTCAGCGATGAGTAATGAATGTTTCGTTGAGGTTGAACACCGAGGGAGCAATGCCATGTGCATGTCAATACGGCATTAACTCGCTGCCCATTTTGATTGGTTGGCTCTCTCTATCTTCTTCTTCTTTCCGTCGGACTTCACGAAGCCAGTATACTAGTTCGTGCAATGTCCCCCCTGAATTCTCCACTTGGTATTCTAAGTGAAGCAGCACAAGAGGCACCCAACCGAAGTACTCACACTAGAGAGTGACTGTGTGCGTATATTTCCAACTCCTCAGCTCTTCATCTACGACTATTGAGTCAGAGATAGCTGGCGATTCCCATGTAGGTCCTTATATAGGTAAGAAATTTGGAATTTATTAACACTATTGCTTCCACTTGAGTATACCGTAGAGTGGTGGACAAATGATGTGTGCACATAACTATAGTTGACCTCGCCTAGCAAGCATATTTTTTTATCACCTAGTCAATGTTGGTACAGAATCTACTAGTTTAATAAGGTGAATTTTACCCGTTAAACTCTTTTATTGACTGGATTCCTCTTACTCTTGTTGAAGGGAGTCGGTCTAACATCCTTATATTTCACAAGCTTAAATTTGTATGTAAATATGGAATAATTATCAGAGTTGAGATGCTATCAACTCTCAACGGCCTTGTCTGTACAAGTTGAGAAATGTTAGCCACAGCGATCTCATCAATCTCAGCACGAGAACCTAATGGAAGTAGTGAGTGGTGATGGGAAGTTCTAATCAGCCAACTGCGATGATCATCCACGATTACGAGCAAAAATAAGTTGTTCAACTTGCAACTTGATTCGGTTCAAATTTTGTCTGGGCTCTGCTTCCGTATGTGCACAAATATCTGCCCTTATAATGCAGTGTTCTGCAAAAGGGATTATGCTCTTCCAAGAACAAGTGATCTTACAAGGCTTGTCTCATTGATCCAGGCATTCTTATTTCCAACAGTAGGATTCGCCAGTCATGGATGGCCAGTAGCTTGGACAATGGGCTGACAGTATGGCAATCCAAACATTTCATTAAGAAAATAACTCAAAGGGTACCCCGTCTTTATTTCAAAATGTGCACTTCGTGTCTTTTGCCTCAAAATCTTTAGAAATGCTCAACGTAGGAATGTGGCAATAAACAATTATTTCAAACGATACTATATATATAGGAATACGTACAATTTACATGGTTCTTGAAATCTAAGGTGCTGGATCAGCTTGAGATGTCCGCTGACTTGATTACCAAATCTGCATTTTTCTTCGACCTCATGATGAGCTCAGCATTGGGCTGATCGTTATAATCTATCTGCATAATGAATTTAGTGAAAGAAATAAAACAGTTGTCAAGAAGTCTTGATTAGTAGTTGGATAGAATATGCAGAATCCATTAAACAGATGATAAAGATGGTGTTCCTTACACGCCATTTAGCAACTTCAGGCAGCTTTCCTGCATCGCACAAAGTCAGTATATATCTCGCCACTTTTGGTGTAGATGTTATAACAGCACTTTAAGGGAAGGAAGGAAGAGAAAGTACCTGTTGATATGTGTCTCTTAAGAACCCGTTGCATTGCTTTCTCAATGTCAACATCAATGAACCTTAGTATTACACAGAGAAGCAAAATCACTCCCAATAATTTCACATTTGATGTATGATTAGGACAAGGACATCTAAGTTAGCCCATCCTTCACAGCATTAAGAGACTATAATCAGAAGATCGGCGCAAGAGACTATAATCAGAAGATCGGCGCAATTAGTTATTAGAATATTGTCTAAAAACCATCTTTCTCCAAAATCTGTTAAATTTTTCAAACATGTGTTTCATGCAGTTAATCTGATAACTTTCCTATGTACAAAATATAAAAGAAAAGTAATTTTCCTTTATTTACTGTTACAAAAAGAGTAGTCACACCTTTATTTTTTCTCTTTTGCTGAATCATAGGCTAACATAATACTCACATACTCTTTGGCTTGCCAAATAGGACGGAGAAGAGGTAAATACTAACTTTTATAAGGAAAAGCTAAAGACAGTAACATAGATAGTAACGGCAACATTACCACTTCTCATCAAATTCAGATGATATCTCCTTCCACAACCCCTCTTCCAGAAACAAATAATTACCCTCAACTATCACCACTTTGTGCCTACAAAGCAGAAAAAATGGAGCATTATGTCATCCGTATTATATAGGTATGTGCTGCTAGCAGTCCACAAACACAAATGTACAAAGTTTATTGATCAAAGCATATAATGAGACTTCTTTTATAAAATACTTTTTTATTTTTTTATTTTATTTTATATATATATATAATTTTAAATTTAAAAAAAAAAACATATGATATTCTCAATTGAACATATAGAAGAAGTTAACAGTAATTACTCAGCGAAGGTATTTCTGGTAATTTGCAATATAGGCAGACACACTTTAATATAACATACTCAATTGAATGTCTACATTTCTATTTTAGATTAACCCAAAACTAATGCCGGTTCGTATGTAAAAATATTCACCAATACTTCTGCCACTAACCTTTTTAATTTGACAAATATGGTTCCGCTAATGTCATAGATCCCTCCGCCCCCCCCCCCCCCCAAAAAAAAAAAAAACAACTTAACTAGTATGAGATAGCTCTTAATTTTCATAGTCAAAACACTTTCCTTAATCCTTGTACCAATTCAAATGTGGATATTGAATTTGGGAAGAAGGGAGTACTACACATTGCAAAGGAAGCACGCTTATCCCCATACTGGCCTGCTATATTGTTTGTCAAAAGGTTAAAAGAGAAGGAAAAAAAAAACTCTAGAATATCAATGCAATTTTTATGAAATAAGAATCCCGAATTCACCTAACATCCACAAAGATGTCATCTTCAACAGGATCACCAACACCATGGTCAAAAGACGGAGCAGAGACAGATCCCTTTGAAAAGATATAACAGAGATGGGAAGAAATACAGTTTATAGAGTTACATATAAGAAAGCAAAGAAACAAAATTTGGTAAACTCAGAAATGCTTACGCTCAACAGTATATGAAACTGAATAAAAACAGACCTGGCTTTTCAGAGTCTTCAGACATTTTAGAAGCAATTCTGGATTAAATGTCCATGGAGCTGATTCATCCAACAATAGTAAATAGATAAGATCAAGCATCATATGTGTAAAATATCTCAGAAGTATACTAGATTTATAATTTTTTTTTTTAAAGAAAAGGTCATACTGGACTGTACCTCCTCTTCTGGCATGAGCTTCCTGTGGATCCTAATAAGTGAATCATGAGTTAAGATTTGGTTATTATGAAGAACTTGCAACAGCTTCAATACCTTCAAGAGTGAGGATGCCCTCTTCCAAATATGTCTAAAATAATAAACGAGTAAATAGGTCCAACTATCGCATTATTACATGTCTTTATTATGGCCTCAAAACATGGTTAAAATGGGCCTTCCTGTTCATAAATTGTTTCAAAGAGCATCTGTAAATCTGGACACACCTAAACCCTTGGCATATAATTATGTAATTCCTTCAGTTATACATAAAGTGCATCTGAAAGCTTCAGCTGATAATTCGGCTCTTTGAGTCATGAAAGAGAAGTTAGGAAAAAGCACAAAAGACCCAATTACTTAACAAGGATTTACAAATTATGCATGACTAGTATATACAGAGACACAAACAAATTTAAACACAAAAAGCACAAAGAAAGCATGAAAATGATACGGGAAATAGGAACAAGCATTCATGAAGCTTAACCTCCATGGCATCAAGCTGGTGACGGTAAAGGTGGAATCCATCCATGGGAAGAACAATAGCAACCTCTGAAGGATCAACTTGAGAATCAATTGAAACTGAACGAGATCTTTGCGGCCATAACCCGTTGACACGTCGAGCCACCTCAGATGCAAGAGTAGTCTTCCCAGCACCAGGGGGGCCAGCAAGACCAACAATATGCCTGCCCAGTTAAGCAGATTAATGCGTATTCAGAACATATTCTATAAAATTGATTGTCAAAGGGAAAAGAAAGAAGTCACCAGTTGCAATAACACTGACAAACAGATAGTTTAGGTGGCAATTCTTAAGAAATCTCCAGCCTTTTCTAGACCCTGAAGTCTAAATAGTACGTCACACAGGGATTGTTGTGGGATCAGGATTTGGAAGAGCATCAAGATTTATAAATAAAGGATTGTCAGATTAAGAGACTAACTGCTTTTACTTCAAAGTTCACCATAGGCAATATTTAACTCATCCAGATTACTGAATTCCATTATAAAGCAGAAACATTTCTTTCTAAAGTGAAAATTCTGCAGGAGATGATTTAGAGAGAGAAATAGCATTAGATGAACCATCACTGTTGAGGACAATCAATGTGGGAAAGTACTCAACTGTGACAAGAAGAAAGCATATATCATTTCACATACAAGTTTCTTAGACATAGGAAGTTAAATGAATTAAAAGTTTGACAATCCACAAAGTCGCAACATTGTATTAAAAGGAAAATAAGTTGCTACAAGGACCACATTGAAATTCACCAGATCAAATTTTAAAGCGTTGCCACAATGCAAGTGAAGCAAAGCGAATGATTCTTAAAAGAACTCCATGCCAAAACCACAAGGACTAATTTCGTAATCTCCAATACACTTGTGGAAGTGACGAAAATCCAAATGCAAAAGGATGCAGGATAACATTTTCTTATTCAAAAAATTACAAACTTACTTAACATTTGAATTTGATGCTGCAGCAGCAGTAGGAACAAGACGCTTGGCCAAAGCATCATATATGTCCTCCATGCACCTAAAGAAGAGAGTAAACCTTAGCGGTAAATCAGAGAAACGCCTCAACTCTGTACTCTGCATCACTTATTTTGCAAAATCGTCAAAGCTAATTGATAAAACAGAAGTGTTTGCATGCCGGAGTCCTTGACTTTTGCTTACAAAGCTATAGATTGCTTATCAACCAAATAAAACCTAACACCAAAGAAGCTGTTCTAGTCCACTCTATTCCACAATAATATAAATTTAACATTTAAACAGCAGTGTCAATATGAGAAGATCTGCTGTATGACCAACAGGGGAGCAAAGGTTTTGGTCAAATAAGGGGAAGGAAACTAAACCTCTAATTTGTCTCTTAGATCCCTCTTTATATATGATTTGTGTATAGCAATGTAATTCCTTGGAAATTGAATGCCTAAAAATTTAGTTCCAGTTTCACAGGAATTCAGTTCTTTGGAGTCTCACTACAAATTGATAACCAAAAAAATATAAAAGGATATACTCATCTCACTTCTACAGCTAGTTTTTGTAATCTGAGAAGTACACTTTCAGCAACAGGTAGAAGTTTACCATTTTGGATAACTGGAGCTTATAAGCTTAAATATTTTAAATTATTACAAAGTACTAAATAAAAGAATGGAATAAACTTCAGAAGACAAGTCAAAAGGAAGTAAGAAGAACAATTTCTCAGACAAACACCTACAAGTTACAATTTAAGGACATATCCAAATTCCCACAAGCCAAATGTATGAATGAGAAGATCCTTCCAAAGCCAAGTATGTCACATATTAATTCACCAAAGGCCATATCAGGGACTGGGCACACGAAACAATGGAATTTTACCTTTTTAATCATAAGTCTTCAGACTAGCTTCAGAAACCCCCACCCAACCCAGCTTTTTCTTCCCAGCAGGTGAAAGAAAGTAAAAGAAAACCGAAAAACATATAACGATCAGAGCAAAGAACAAACATCAAAAGTTCCACAGAAAAATATCATGAAATCTGAATCATACCCAGCCTCCATAACAGAAATTTCCCCCTTGTTACTACAAAATACCTGAAAGGAACATAAGACAGATCTACGGCATCAGTGAAAGAAGAAATCATTTAAGCACAGCATTCAATAACAAAATCAACAAGAATATTCATCTATACATTAATTGAACCTGGAAAGCATTTGCTTTCTTCATTAGGAATCTGGACCTGCAGGGCACAGGATAATAGGATCTCTTAACTGGCAAAAGAGACATATAACCTTGATCCCAGTTGTTAAGGTCCATCCTTGTCAGCAGCACTTTTTCAGAAGTTAGCAGTATAACTATGAGTATAGAAAAGCACAATAGAGCTTGCAGTTAACATAAGAAAAAATTTATTACACACATAAAAAGGTCAACAGCAGCGAAATTCAATTCTATGACAGACATTAGGAAAAGTTGGGGAGGAAGATTGCACAGCCATCAACCTCATATAACAAAACTCATTTAAATCAAGAGCAATGTATACAAGCAACAGCAGAGATCTTTCTATGAGAACTTTAAGTTACTTGCCACAGTCTGCTCTTTTAAAAGATAAGGTTACACATACCGAGAAAGAGCAGAGGAGACATAAAAGAGAACAAGAACAGAAGTTGCTCCATATTTATCAGCAAAACAAGAATCTATTACTTGAATAGTTGATTCATTTCACCAGCCAAAAGAGGAAAGAGATTTCATATTGAAAATTGTATAAATTTATAATAATAATAATAACAAAGGAGGAAAAGGAAGGATCCTTCCACCTCTTCTTCCTCCCTCTAAAGAAAACGAATCAAACGAATGCTTCTTCACGTTAAAACAAGAAGAGAGAAAGATAACATCATCCAAAAGCACTGATTAGTCCCTTGAGGAAATCCCATCCCATATTTCTGTCTTTATAATTCATTTCCAGTGAAACAGAAATTATAATCTTTATGAATTTCAGAATACCACGAAATGTAATAAATAAAAGAACGAATAGAAAGAAATATTTGCGTATGGAGTGGAGCAGAATAGGCTGCTGAATTCGGTCATAGTAATCAAGAAAACAGAAAAAAAATACAAACATATCAAGAGATATACGTCCAGTTTGATAATTGATCGGGAACAAGACCTGAGGGGGAATATGAAATTCGTGCGGAGCTCGTGAAGAAGGACGACAGCGCCTCCATCACCCCAATTCTAAATCAATGCCAATGTGGACTGCAGTGAGCGAGTAGCTTCTGGGTACGATTAGCAGATGACAAACTGTTACTAGCATTTGGGTTTTTGCCGATGCTGGAGAAACAGCGCTGTTTGCGAAAAATCACGACGACGCATACAGTACGAGTTTTCAAATATAACTACGACGCCATTAAGGAATGCGTTCATATTGTGTGTGGAGCCCAAAGCCAAACATGTCGGAAGCACCTTTGTTTCCTTTCCTTCCCTCCCTTGCCTTAGCGTAACCATTCCCCTTTTTGTCAGAGTGCTGGTTACCATCTTAAACCTTCGTTTCCCAATTCCAACGGTAATAATTTTTGACAAAAATTCAGTATAACGTAATTGCGTAACACATGTTACTCGTAATTTTTAAAAAAATCAAATCAATCTCATATTTTGTCACGGAAAAAAGAAAAGAACTCCAATCAATTTTTATGAAGTGTAGATAAATTATTTCCAATATTAGAAAGACAAAAAAAAAAGATAAATCATATCAAGATTAGCCCACGAATTTTCTTTCTTAAATCTACACTATTACAGAATGAACAAGGGAGGCAAATGGATGCGCTACTCAATTAGTACAGTTGAATTACTACTCAATTAGTTCACAATTATATGACATATTATAATAACATCAATAATCACCCACTTATTTTAAATGAAATTAAGGGTAAAAAGGATGCACTTACAAACTCTACAATTACAGAGGAAAAAAAGAATTTTCCTTTTTATTTTTACCAAAAACTAAAATGAACAAAAAAAAAGAATTGTGCTAATTGAACAAATATTAATACCAATATAATTAATGAAAAATCTAGCACATTACAAACATCACAAATAAGCCCAACAAAAAAATAGTAAGAAAAAAATTATATTAATTTATAAATAATTAAAACAAATGAAAATTATAATTTTAATAATACACTAGATAATGATTTTAATTTTATCAAAACGCTATGACAAAAATACATAAGAATAGCCCTAGTAAATATAAATATAATAACTTCAATCACTTTTACTCACTGTCATAGAATTATTTTATCGAATAAAAAATATTAACCACACAAATAAATGAATTTTTAATAAACTTAAGTAATAAAGAATTATACATTTAATCAAAATCTCCCGATTTAAGAGAATATAATGTTCTGTTTCTACAATGACAGCAGTGTGGATTTCTCGAGGAGAGGACAGTTATTGGGCCAATTGTCTGAAGACCATATCCGAGCTTATCAGAAAACTTGCACAGTTAGTACATCAAAAATCCACGATGGGCAAATACATTGCTTATTAAATTATGGGGGAGGCAAAACCCCCCGAACTTTTCCAGAGTAGCTTTCCCCAAATATTGACACCAAGAATTGAGCTAGGGTTTTATGCGATAAATTTTACATGTTAGAGGCATTAGCTTCTAGTGCCAGTATAAGCAGTTACTGATGAATGGGACGCTAGAGCCACATGCCCATCTAAATTTGACAACAGGTCTACCAAGTGCGAAGAGAAATATGGTTATTGGATCAGTCCACAAGCACAGTGCACTGGCGCTTTGACCCCCTCTGCAGTTTCTTTTCGCCGTCAGATGGCTGCAGAGGAACAGAAGTTTGTCTGAGAATACAATTCTTCATAGAGAAGAGAAAATGCAAGAAGCTGGTTGGCTTAATGATGTTTTAGTAATCTCTAGGCTCCATAGTAAGCACTAAGCGGAACAATTTAATACGAATTCAATAGAGATTGAATATGGAAAATGAACATACATAACAGGAGATTACGAAGACAGCCACCCATTTTTGTTCCCACAATTAAGCATTATAGCAGAATTTCATGACAAAAGGATTAGACGCATAGCGATTAAAATTCTTTCCTATGGCTACCATATTCCATGCCTGCTTGAGATTTTTGGCAGTAACGCTAATCAAAAAGACACAAACATCACCTGCGGGCTAAGGTATGGCACTCGGACCCTTTTGGAGCCATCAGGCAAGCGCTTGCTGGGAAAAATATTTTCTACGAATCCAACATCACCAGAGATCTGCAAAAGAGAGGAGACGGAATATATTACAACCAGCTCAACCGTTTTTGAAACTTACCCAAGTACCTGCAGTCAGAAGTTGACTTAGAAAGTAGATTATTGGTTGTAATAACAATATTAGTCACACTATAGCTAAAAATAAATTGAGAAAAATAAGGACATGTCAAAGATCAGCTTTTGCTTTTTACTACACTTATTCAGCTGCTGCTTGCTCTTTTACCCATTCAAATGGCAAAAAGAGTATAAAAAGTCAAATGAAATGAACAAGATAAACATATTTCAGAAAAATGACCAGTATGAAACACGATACTAGAAATCACATAATACTATTAAAAGAATTCCATCGGGCAGGCAAACACAAGCTTTTTATGACATTGATAAGTGATCGGTCTCCTACTGTGCTTTATTTGGGAGAATTTATATTAATTTCAGAAACTGACCAGATTTAGAGCCACTAGTATAAGCAAGTCAAATTTTACCTGATTCTGCACGGTATCAACCAGCATCTCTTGGCAGCCTGACGCATGCACACTTTCCAAATTCGGGCACTGAAGTAGCAAGCTCTCTGGGTTCATAGGAAGTTGTCGAACTACATAAACAACTCGCAAGAAAAATAATTAAATGTTGAAGGGGAGCTATCAAAACACATACCAGGATGCAAATTGATGCAAGAATTCAGGTTCAGATCACTGAGTTCTGGGCAATTCAAATACAGCGCCTGCATCAAACTTTCAGTTATTCAGATCCCAAATATAAACTCATGTAAAGAACTTGACAAAACGCTTTAGATTAGAGATTCTCACATCCAAACCAGAACATCCCCATAAGCTTAGTTTCTTCAACCGGCTGTGTTTGATAATCAGCTTCTGATAAATAATATGTACCTTGTTGTTGGGTGTTTTCTGTAACTCAGACTCACTATTCTCTTCTCTGGATGGGCCTTCAGAATTGGGATCACATATGGTCATTCCACAGTCCATAAGTTCCAGAAGAGGTAACTGAGCTGCAGCAAATTGAATCCCACCTAAAAATTTCAAAGAGCAATTGAAAGAAGTTAGGAAAAAATTAGAATGCAATAAAATGAAAATTTCAGTTAATATTGGAACTTAAAGATTACTTGAAGTGATATTCGGGCAAAGAGCAAGGAGAAGCCGATGCAGTGTGTCAGGAAACACATTGCATATCATACCAAGGCCACTATCGCTGATGCTAGACCTGAAATTAGCAAATAGCATGACATTAACTAAAGGTAAAAACAACACTCCTTCAAGACAATACAACTGGGCTAAGACTTGTATATCAAGTTACATTCAGGAAAGCAATTTTAACAACAATTTAGTACAAAAAGGTCTAGTCCAAAATAAGTGAAGTTTCGTCTTTCTTTTAGTCTAGGTGATCCAAAACTTTAATAGAACTAACCCACTCAGGTCAAGCAATTCCAAGTTTGAGTAGCTTGAAGCTATCGCTGCAACAGATGCATCTGTTATTTCTGATCCAAGTACAAGAGACAGCATCTGCAGTCCCCTGAATATTGGGAAAAAAAAAATATTAACTAAGATCATAAGAAGCAAGTTCTTTTAAACCATTTTTCCCAAAAGGAACTAAAATCTGTAAGTAAAGCAGCCTAGAAACCTCAAGTTTGCATCAGTAAGAGCAAGCACAGCAGCATGTGAAAGCCGGAGTGAAGCAATGTGAATGTTCTGCAGCCTTGGACAGCTTCTTCCTAAACCATCCATCATGGCGGGAAGATCTGTGCTATCATTCTCTTGGCGAGAGAAATCCAAGGAAATCTCCTTTAGATTAGGACAATTGAAGATCTAGCCAAAAGAAGACATAAGGCAGGAAAAGATGGATTATAAAGACATTAGGTGAAAGAATGAAAGATGAGGGGAAAAAAACTTTTGGCATTTACTAATGGAATTTGAAGAATGGACGAAACTTAATTACCATCTTAGAGAGACAATGAAGATCTGAAAGCCAAAGTGTTGATAGACTGCTTGAACTAAGAACAACACCCCCAAAATTAGAGCATCCTTCCATTTTGAGATTCGTAAGGCATCTTCTATCAGCAACAAAACGACCCAACTCATCCCTACACCAGATGATGTATGCATTCGTTCATTTTTTCATGAAATATCTTCTATGGGAATAAATTAGTGCATGCTGCAAAATAGGGTTAAATTGCCACACATAATACAGAGGTATCACATTGAGCATGCAATAATACAAAAACAGACCAAAGAGAGAAGTGAAGCTCTTTGCATGAGTAACAACAGGGTAGCAGCAAGTATTCTGAGGAAACAGAACGGAGATCACTTTACATAATCTTAGTGCAAAATAGTACATATTGAAACCATGAGAGAGAGAGATGGCATCAACAAAGAAATTAGAAAATGCAGTTAGGATGGATTTTCAACGAGAATTTCTGTTCACCAGGGGAATTGGAGAATGTAGTTATGATGAATATTCGATGGGAGAATTTCAGTTGCAACAATTTTTAACAAATCTAAAGTTTTTTCACATCCTTATTATATGGCAACAATTGCATGTCAAAGCCACAGTAATCAAGCTGCATCCTCAGCATTTATTTGCTAGCAAATAAATAGATCAGATGCATAACATGTTTTATAAGGAATAATGAACAATCAATAGATACCCAAAAACCATTTGTTAGCTTAAATTAATTAAAATCTTAGCAAATACTACACTGAACCAGCTACTTGGCATGCCTTAACAAAAACCAAGAACGAATCCATCAGCTTAATGCTAATTAGTAAAAGAGTACGTAATAAATTATGAAAATGTCCTTAGGTAGCACAAATATAGGAGATAAAATGTATAAGCAGATAATGTTCATTACCCTGTTACCCGATTGGCTGACGCATCAGATATAAAGACCTCCATAGATTCCAAATTAGGGCACGAAAATGCAATGCAAGCAAGCACTGTTGCATCTATATCACTGCAACACCGCAACCAAATAAGAATGAATCAATGCCCAAAATCTTGTTCATCTAAACTAAACTGAACTTTAAACTAAAGTCTCCACCATTATAATGTCTATAAACCACCAAAATAATAGATCCCTTAGGTTTATATTCAACCAACTTACAATGGTACTCATCCTATAAAAGCCATATGAAATATTTCTTAAGTGCTTCGTTTCATTATAATTTTTAGCTTGTTATTCATCTGTCATTGGATCATTTTGGAAATCGTTAATGGAACAGCAAGTTTCCATTCCTCATTTATGGTTAAGTAATCTGTATGACAAATCGCTAGATCTGGTCATCGGTCAATCAAGTCCTAACCTTTCCATCCTAAGAGAGAGCCTAACGAGTCCAGGACACTTCTGTAATACCGATCCGACAAATCCAATTTGAGTCTTAGCCGGAACCCTAAGTCTGAGCTCCTCCGCCGCCCTCCAAAGCCGCTTGGCGGTTTCCCTCCATCCCCTGCAAACCGCAGCAGCGGACAGCAATGCTGGTGGAGGAAGCCTTCTGAGGATCTCCCACAGGCAGGTCATGGGTAACTTTCCCGACCCACATAGATCCGGTTCTACTTCCATCTCCATTTCCACTTGCTCCTCCTCATCGGGCAAGTCGCTCAACTCGATGTCGTCGAATGAGAGAGCTCGCCGGAGGTTGGAGCCGGGCTGGCGGGGAGGAGGCAGCAGCAGTGGACGATTGACAGCGGAGTGAGAAGAAGGGCTAGCGACTGAAGAGGTGGAGTCCGCGGATGGAGTGGCGGCGAGAGTAGCGGATATGGTGCCTGTGGGCCTCGGTACATGGCAGGAGTGCCCTTTCTTAGGAAGACCACAACGGCCGCAGTTATAGTTGCCGCGCTTCTTGCCGCGCTTAACTTCGTAAGCGTCGGAAATTGGGGTTGCGGCTCCGCCGGGAGTGACGGGATGGGGCTGGTGGCCTCGCATTTTGGGTCAGAGCGCAAAACGAACTGCTGATATATGTGTGTGTGTCTATATATATATATATATATATATATATATATATGTATCTGATATAACACTACATGGGAGAAAAGAGAGGGAAGAAAGAGTGAGAGCGGCTAACAAATAAGGCGGGTTGCGGTGGGGAAGGCGCGAGAGTTTGGCCATTTTGGCGCCTTCATGCTTTTGAAATTACTTATAATCATGAGAGAGAGCGCGTAGTTTTTCTTTTTCCTTTTATTGTTTGATAAGAATTGTCCATGTGAGTCATAACTCATCAGCTATGCCTATCAACAGCTTATGACAAAACCGACAAAGAAGGAAATAATAAAAAAAAGAAATAAATGTATGGTATACTATATTGGATGAGTACAAAATGTACGTAATATTTTTATTTAACTATTAATAATTATGTCATAATACTAACTAAATCAATGTAAACATCTCGCTGTAAAATATAAATATTAATTATATAATCAAATTTAAACGTTTGATTAGATAAAATTTTAAATATTATGTTATTTTAATTAATTTTAAATTGAAATCTTTTTTTCAAAATAATCAATTTTATATCCTATAAAACTGAAAACTTATTTAAGAGAAAACAATTCAAAATTTCCAGAAATGAAGAACAGAAAAACAACCCAATCATGTCAGCAAAATTGTTCTTGTATCATCCGTTTACTCACATGTAGTTGGCAAGTTTGACGAGAACCAAAGCCTCGTATTTTCTTTTTTTTTTCTCTCTTAGTGTATTTTGAATTGCAATCTAATTTAAATAAATTTTTATTTTATATCATGAGTCTCGTTTTTCTATCTCAAAATTTAACTTTAAATGCTACTAATACTAAAAAAGAAAAAAAAAACTGTTTATATTATTGCAATCCAAATACACCCACTGAATTTCTTAATGGTTCTTGTATCTTTTTTGCATTGTTATTTTTGTTTTCAAATTTTTTTGTTTACTGTATTATTATATTATATCTTTTTTTGTTAATAAAATAGTTCTGAAAGCTGTTATTGAAACGCTGCTGCCAACTAGTAATGAACTTTGCATGAAATTAGGGTTAAATGATCCTCGCGCGTTATTTCCTCAACAGTCCAGCATTATATGACTTTTTGGACACATAATAGTTATTTCAAACTCTTGTGAAAAGGGTTTTGTTTCTATGACGAAAATAGTTTGCAAATACTATTGTATCTTCAAAAATCGAATCAAGTGAAATATTTGTATTTAATTTTACCTGTAAAAAAAATATTTCATGACTAATACTAGATAAGTTCAAGAAGAATAGCAATGTACGTCTCAGTTTATAATTGAATGTCCCTATCATATTTTTATTTTAAAGATATATAAAATTAAATGTCAAAATTTTTTAAAAATTATATATTTTATCTAAATTTATATTAATAACTTTTTAAATTTAATAAAAATAATCTCTATTAATACAATATAAGAATCCTACCACTGATTTATTATATTTTTTAATTTAAGAAATTTATAAACTTTATTAATATACGAATCCTACTATTATTAATCTATTTAATTAAAAAGAATGTTATAATAATTTTTAGAGTCAAATTATTCTCATTAACTAGTGTTAAAAGCCCGCGCATGTGCGGATATTTATATATCTATTTTTTTAATAATAAATAGTATAATTTTTTTAAAATAATTAATAAATAATATTATATTTAAATATTTGAACTTCTTGTACCCTATTAATATAGAAGATAAGGTGTAACTTATGATTGACATTATTTACTAAATTTTTTTAATAAAATCAAATTTTATTTAAAATTTTAGATATAAATCTTTTCAAATTCTATTAATTGAAATAAGATTCAAAATCTTTTCATATGCCTTTTTTAGACATAAATCTTTTCAAATTCTATTCATTGAAGTAAGATTCAAAATCTTTTCATATACTTTTTTTGACTCAATATTTTAATTTTATCTATATTTTTTTTTGCTCCGCCATTAGTTATGAATGAAGTCATTACACTATTGATGTTATTGAGTTTTGTGTTTTAGTTATGTACTTAAGCTAAGAAATAAATTGAATAAAGAGTTATAGATATATATATAAGTTCATAATAATTAGTAGTATTCAAAAAATTTAAAGTTCATTGTTTAATATTTAATATTATTTATAGATTCATTAGTTTTACAATTAATTACATATCATTAAACATTAAAATGATTAGTAGATTCAATGTACTTCAAAATGAATTGAATTTCATGAAAATTAATGTATAGTTATTAAAAATGGTAAAAGTCCATTGCTTTAATTTTATTAGTAGTCATTACTTTATCATTTATTTAATTTCACAAAAATTAAGATGATTTGTAATTTTATGAGCTTATGTAAGTACATTAATCTATATGCTCATAAATGCACATAATTCCACTTTGCATGATGAGAATTCAAATAAATTTAAAATTGTCCACATGTCACTTCTTTATGATTCTTCCTCAACTTTAATATATATATATATATATATATATAGATTTTATCTTATGTCAAAATAGAATATCCAATTGTGTGACTGAGGGAGTAAAATCGAATGCCGTTTTATTTTTCTTCTTTTCCTCCTAGACCATGAAAGTAAAGTAGAAGATTTTTTTATTCCCTATCCTAGCCAGAAACCAAAAAGAGTAAGAAAGCAAAGTAACACTAATTGAATCCCACAGAGAATGAGTTTTTTCGTAATATCAGCCGCGGAATTTTTAGCCTAATGGTTTTCCACTGTCCAACAATTTCCCAACTCAGGTATATAAACGAGTGCTCAATGCTCACGTTCGGCAACCATCCGGGATAAGCCCACCAATGTTTTCTGTTTCTAGTTTGGAGAAGCCACTTCAATTAGTTTAGGGTCTCTTGCCCAGTTTGCTTCCCTTGCCAAGTTCTTGCCCGTTTTTGGATCAGTGCGAAGAATAAGTATTAAATTTATTTTCTATAATATTTTATTTAAAATTTTCATCATATAATCTCGGAGGAGGACTTCGCCGTCGCCCCCCGAAGACTTCCGCGATGACAGAGAAAATATGAATCCAATTCTTTAAAATTTTGCATTGAACTTCTTGGAAGCACAGCTGTACTTGTGTGTGAACAATGTGCGTAGATATAATTTTTTTTATATACACGATGGTCAACATCAGAAAAAGGATCTTAACAACAGATTGCCAATTTATTTTAGTATATATACATACATTTTTAACGAAATTCAATTATATCTTTCTAAATTACGAGATTGTCATAGAGTTAACTTAGATGGACGAGATTCACGAGCTTAGTAAAATTTTCTGATTGTCGATGTTAATAAATTGAATATTTCGTGTAGCATCTTCTAGTACTTCATCTCCATTCTCGTTTCATTGCACTGTAGTCGGAAAGCTATAGTCCATCTTGAACTGCCATGGCGCTTTCCTTTTCCTCACATACCTTTCATCTCCAAAACCAGCGATTTTACAACTGCAAACCTTTGCCACCATCCGGTGTCTCTCAGATCAGGGGCTTCGAGAAAATCACCAGGAACGCTAGTCCTACCATGGGGCATCTCTTGTTAAAGCAGAGTATCGATTACTCCCCACATGCATTGACTGATGTGTTTGTAAAAGAAATCAGAGAAGACGATCCCGACGCACTTTCAAAGCAACCGGAGAAGCCTCGTGTAGCGGATAACTGGAGATACATACACGGCGAAGATGACTGGGTGGGTATGCTTGACCCCATGGATCCACTCCTCCGAAGTGAGCTTATCCGCTATGGGGAGATGGCACAAGCATGTTATGATGCTTTTGATTTTGATCCCTACTCCAAGTACTGTGGCGCTTGCAGATTTGAGCCCCGCAAATTCTTCCACGGTCTGGGGACGGTGGACTATGGTTATGAGGTCACTCGCTACATTTACGCCACCTCTAACATTAATCTGCCCAACTTCTGCAAGAAATCAAGGTGGCCCAAGGTTTGGAGCAAAAATGCCAATTGGATGGGGTACATCGCCGTTTCAAATGAAGAGACGACGAAAGTTTTAGGCCGCCGGGACATCACTATTGCTTGGAGGGGCACGGTGACGCGCCTGGAGTGGATAGCCGATTTAAAGGACTTCCTAAAACCAGTCTCTGCAGATAAGATACCATGTCCGGATGCAAGAGTCAAGGTAGAGTCGGGATTCGTCGATCTCTACACGGACAAGGACGAAAGCTGCCGGTTCTGCCAGTTCTCTGCTAGAGAACAGATATTAGCCGAGTTAAAGAGGTTGGTGGACGAATTCCAAAACGAGGAAATCAGTATAACAATCACAGGGCACAGCTTGGGAAGTGCGCTTGCGATATTGAGTGCTTATGATATCGCCGAAACAGGCGGACACGCAAGGGATGATACCAGCACCATCCCTATATGCGTATTCTCCTTTGCGGGGCCGAGAGTTGGGAATGTTAGGTTCAAAGAAAGGCTGGAGTTGCTTGGGGTAAAGGTGCTTAGAGTGATAAATGTTCATGATCTGGTGCCAAAGTCACCTGGACTCCTTTTCAACGAAAGTGCGCCGCCAATGTTAATGAAGTTGGCAGAGGGGTTGCCGTGGAGTTACTCGCACGTCGGGGTTGAGCTAGCTTTGGATCATGAGAATTCTCCATTCTTGAAGCAGGATGCAGATCCTTCTTGTGCCCACAACTTGGAAGCTCACCTCCATCTTCTCGACGGGTTAGTCATACTTAATTCGTCTCCTTTCTGTTAATCAACTAGTTAGGATTTGCATCATGCTTGCATAGCAGCCATAAATATCGGTAGTATAAATTTCTTGTAGTTTTCTATAGTCAAAGATAAATTTTCTAGTAAAATTTTTAACTCTGTGATTGATTATTTGTAGAACTTGATAGCGTAGAAGCAAAAACAATTGAGGAGAACAGAAGAGAATGGCGATAATGTTGATCAAAATGGGGGTAGCTAAACCATATCTTCCTCGCAAATAAAGTATTTTCTACATGCTTAAATTTAGATGCCATGTGATGTTTCAGAGACGACAAAAATCATAGCCAACTTGCTTTTTCCTATATTTTTTATTGTTAGTTATCTTTTTGGATTTGAGAACTGGATATTCTGCACAGATACCAACTAAAAATCTATTTAGTAGAGGGAAAAAAACAATTAAAAATCTACTTCAGAAAGCCAGTAGTAATTATTTTATGATCTTAGGCGGAAAAGACGCGACTTGTAACTGATCACAAACAAAATTGCTACGCAGTTCCTGAAATAGACATGCCTTTTTTATTAAATTTACTTCATTAGTCAATTGGCCAAGATGGTTATGGTTTCTGACAGTGGTGGAAGTGTCCATTTAAGTATGCTTAGTTGCACTAATAAAATTCTAGTTGGTGTTGTGATGGTGCAGGTACCACGGTAAAGGGCATAGGTTTGTGCTGGCAAGCGGAAGAGACCCAGCTCTCGTCAACAAAGCTTGCGACTTTCTCAAGGACCACCACTGTATTCCGCCCAATTGGTGGCAGAATGAGAACAAAGGAATGGTGAAAAACGAAGACGGCCGGTGGGTGCAGCCTGACCACCCCACCTTCCCCGAACATCACCCTCATCGCGCCTTGCATCATCACCTTGCCGAATTAGGCTTAGCTAGCTTCTAGTTTTACCTCTTTTTTTTTTTTTTTCCCTCTCTCGCTCCATTATTTGAATGTTTTAATCATTTTTATTTATTTTGAGATACAGTATATAAAATAAATAATGATTTTAAAAAGTAAATACATTTTTTATTTAAAATTTTCACAACTTACATATTTCGTTTAAGACATATAAGTTCCATTAAGGTAAGAATTCTGCTAATAAGCTTTCTAGGTGGAAAGAAAAAATATGTATATGGTCAAACACTTTTGTAAATTGTGTGTTAAAAGTCATGTGTGAAAAGCAAGCTTTGAACAGAGGAAGTATGTAAAAAAAGAATACCATAAAGAAAGAAGAGAGGCGGCCTCGGGGGGTTCCATTTTGTTGGCCTTTTTCCCTTTTTCCAGTGTGAAATAATATGGTCAACGTTTGTTCTATTGAGCCATATTTCAGAAGGAAAGTAAAACAACCATGGGTTTGTCCTATTGTACTGATACTTACATAAACGTGTTAAACTGGCAGTATTTGCCGAAGGTAGATGATCTTATAATAATATTTAGTGTGAGGTTAGATTGAATTTTAAGGTTAAAAAATTATTTTTTTATATTAAGTATTATTTTTTTATAAATAACTTATTTTTATAATTTTTAATACAATTTAATTTTAAAAAATTAATCTAAATATATTCTAACTTTTTAGTTTGACTAAAAATATAAGACGACATTAAGTTACAATAAATTCCAGAATACTAAATATAAGTAGTTAAACAATGTGCCAAAAAAAAGATTATTTAGCAAGAATGATTACATATTGTAAACCATATGTGAGATTAGATAGAATTTTTATTTAATATTTTTTATTTTAAATTTCGTTAAAGATAATTATTTTAAAAAAAATGAGTAAGATTAAAAATAAAAATTTGATATTAAGTTTTATTGTGAAATTCAATCTAAATATACTTTAGGTCAACGAATATAAGAGAATAAATATATCATAATTACTTATTTAGCGCGTCCATAAGACAAAATGAGAAAATATCTTCTTTGAAAATGTTTATTTTTCTAGTTAAAATTGTAGATTAATAAAAGAAGGATAGTTTATAACTTAAATTCAGTGGCGCAAATTCATCTAACATGCATGTGTAGGAACAAGAAAACCAAAAATCCCACGCAGCTGAATGTAATTATTTCAGCGTCACCCTAATGTGAATTCCCCTTAAAAGAAAGGACCTTTATGCAATTGCGGTGACATTGTAATTTCGGAAAAAACTATTTCATTCAGGCTGCTTTTCTAGTTTGTGTTAGTTTATAAGAGTTCAATCAACCAGTCTAGTCAAGTCCAGATATTCAATAATTACGTCGCTATATCTCAAAGTTCAGTCAATCTTTAAACAGCTAAGCAAGCAAAAGGGTACGCAAGGGTAGGTTTGGATAAATTTGCTATAAAAATTTAAATAAAATCCAACCATAATTCATCGGAAGACAAAATGATTACTTGCAAGCTTCCCGAAAACTATACAGCGTGATTCTAATGCTTTGTTTGGTTCGGGGAGAGAAGAGGTGGGAAAATGACATCGTTTATTTTATGAGAAGAAGTAAATATATTTATTTTAATTTATTTAATATTAGTTAAAAATAAATTATAAATATTTTTTTGTTATTTAGTTAGAATAAAAAATAAAAAATATAATAATTTTATAATTTTATTTATTAAATATATTTATTATTATGAATTTATTAAAAATTTTAAGAAGTATTTAATTATTTTTATTAAATATTTTTTAATCCCTCAACATTTTGAGTGGAGGAATTAGTTTTGTTAATGTGAGCTCATCCTCGATATTTGCTTTCTCTTCATATTACCACCAACTCAAACAAATGTATTTCTTCAAATATCTCTCCATTTGGTTCTCCTCTGGCACAAACTAAACATGGTGTAAAGGGTCAGAAAAAAACAGAATCAAACCAAGATCCACGATTTATCGAATTACATCAAACTGATCAAGATAGCTTTGGTGGGGGGTTGAATATTAGTTTATACATACATCAGCACTTCCGAAGGTCCCACTGGCAAACTATCCCTTGGCACTTAGACTTGACTCATCAGTTAGCCTGCTAAGCCTTCCATCAATGGCTCTTTCTCTTTGCAAAGCCTCTCTTGCTTTCAACGCACTGCAGAGGGCGGCGTCTCAACCTCAGTCTGATGAGCAGTTTTCTCTATCAGCTTTCAGGCAAAACTTTCAACATATAGCCCTGCGTAGAGACAGGACCCGTGTCGTGGGACAAGCCACGTCCAAAACAAACGAGTCTCTTTCGTCGATCACTGCGGAGCTCGTAAAAGAAAAAGAGCACTTTGCGGATGAAGAAGAAGATCTTGGAGCACAGAAGCAACCAGAAAGTAAATTAGCTGATTGCTGGCGACAAATACTGGGCGAAGATGACTGGGTTGGCATGGTTGATCCGATGGATCCACTCTTACGTACTGAGCTAATTCGATACGGGGAGATGGCTCAAGCTTGTTATGATGCGTTCGACTTTGATCCCTGCTCGATATATTGCGGAAGCTGTAAATTCACACGGCATCAGTTCTTTGACGAACTGGGAATGTCGCAGCACGGCTACAACGTCACGCGCTACCTCTACGCAACATCGAACATCAACCTCCCGAACTTTTTCAAGAAATCCAGGTGGCCTAAAGTTTGGAGCAGCAACGCAAATTGGATGGGATACGTAGCAGTGTCCGATGACGAAACATCAAAGCGTTTAGGCTACCGAGACGTAACCATTGCCTGGCGGGGCACCGTGACTCGGCTCGAGTGCGTGGCCGACATGATGGACTTCCTCCGGCCAATTTCCTCCGATAAAATTCCGTGCCCGGATCCCACTGTCAAGGTGGAATCAGGTTTTCTTGATCTTTACACCGTCAGGGATAAGAATTGCCGCTTTTGCAAGTATTCGGCAAGAGAGCTTATACTCACCGAAGTAAAGAGATTGATAGAGAAGTATCCTGGCGAAGAACTGAGCATAACAATTACAGGGCATAGTTTGGGTGCTGCACTGGCAATTCTGAGTGCATATGACATTGTTGAAACGGGCATAAATGTGAGGCCAGACACTCGGGCCGTGCCGGTCTGCGTATTCTCATTCTCAGGTCCAAGAGTTGGAAATGTTAGGTTCAAGGAAAGACTTGAATATCTGGGGCTGAAAGTGCTTAGAGTGGTTAATGTCCACGACATTGTGCCCAAGTCTCCCGGATTATTCTTCAATGAAAATGTGCCGCCGATGGTGATGAAGCTTGCCCAAGGATTGCCGTGGAGTTATTCCCACGTCGGAGTAGAACTCGCACTCAATCACGAACACTCTCCATTCCTGAAGCGCACCACAGATCCCGTTTGCTCTCATAATTTGGAAGCCCTCTTGCACCTACTCGATGGGTTAGTTTCTATAAACCTTATGCTCAACATTTAAAAAACAAAAAAGGAGAAGTAGAAATTTCATTTCTGTTTTGGTAATTTATCCATCCTCCAGCTGATTGTCCTGATTGTTTAAATATTTTAGACAAAAAAAAGGCCATGATTGTCAAAAGAATTACTACCGTAACACGATTACAATATGTTAGTTTTTTATTTGTTTTAAAAAGCAGGAGTCCCGAAATAGGGATTCATTTCAAAGATCTTCACCAATTGTGCTGTTTTCAAAGTAATTTGGTTACGATTTCACGCACTACTTTTTTTAGTATCTGCATGATTGATTGGAGATTGTTTGATTGGTTTTTTTATCTGACTAGAGATATTTAAGTATTTTAAAAAATAATTATTTAATTTTACAAATTAATTCTTTAAATTTTATAAAATAATTATTCATATTTTATAAAATAATTATTTACAAAATTAAATAATTATTTTTCAAACTGTAAATAATTATTTTACAAAATATGAATAATTATATTACAAAATTAAATAATTATTTTTTAAAATATTATAAAAAATTATGTTACAAAATTAAATAATATTTCTTCAAAATATTCTTCAGTATCTTTAACTGCGGAATCAAAAAAGTTAATAAATATTTACAAATAAATTCTATATATATTATAAAAAATAATATACATGATCGGGACTAAAGCCTTTCGAAGGCCCATCAATTGCGGTGGGCCTTTGTATTTTGGCAGGACAATTAGAAATCTTTTTTTTTTCTTAGTGAAGTATGTGGTTCCTTCAATTGTATGCATTTTTTCCTTTTTAAAATTTTTTTGGTCTTTTCTTGGAAAATGAAAAGGTTTCTTTCTATTCCATGTATTTTTTTTTCAATTTTTTCCATTTTTGGTTCCCTTTATATCTCCTTTTTTTTCTTTTTTCTTTCTAGGTTCTTTATATGTAAAATTTAATTTAAAATGTTGATTTTTGAGATTCTTTGAAATAAAATTAAATAAAATTAAAATTAAAATTGAAATTTTTTCGTTCTACATTTTTACTTAATATACATTATTTATCATCTAATATAATAAATATATTAAAGTATTTTAAAAAATTATGAATCTTTAAAATATGTTTAAATTTTAAAAAGAATATTAAAGAAAATTTTAAAATTTAATAAGAGAAAATATTTGAATAAATAAAAGACCGGAGTATTACAATCAGAAGTTTAACGTAATGCAATGAAAATGCGGGATGTTAAAACAGAAGGTTGGGCGAGAACGTGGAAGTCCCCTTCACAAAACGATAATGCAATTTGTGATATGGATTGATGCAGTACCGTCTTCTTTTTTCTATCGTCTGGAGAGCCCCATCCCGTTCTGCCCAATCAATTATAGTAGTAAAAATAAGATGCTGAAATGGGGATGAGATGATCTGAAAAGGTTGATAGCGTGCCACAAATTAGGTACAATGATAATTATAGGGCCCCTAAGGTCAAATAGTGAAAGTTTGTCCTTGCTCTTCTCTCTTTTTTTAACTGTTCATATTGTCCGTCTCTCCTTCTTTCTCTTTACTTGCCTATAAAAAAAAATAGTGCGAGTTTATCGTTTCTTTAAAAGAAAATGAAAGAAAGAAATCAGAAGTAGTTGTGATATTCACAAGCGGTAGCGTAAATAGCTTGCCAAAAAAAAGGCATTCTTTTTTCTTTTTAATAAGCAGAAATCAAAGGTCTTTATTTTGGAGACTACATGGGAAAAAGGCAATAAATTTGCGTGCTTGATCCAAATAGAATGGTTGTAGTTTGAATTCGTGACCACAGAATTATGTCTTGTGAAGTGTTAAAAAAGAAAACGTGAATGGTTAATATTGA
The DNA here is from genome assembly GCA_030512225.1 of Rauvolfia tetraphylla. Classification (NCBI taxonomy): domain Eukaryota; kingdom Viridiplantae; phylum Streptophyta; class Magnoliopsida; order Gentianales; family Apocynaceae; genus Rauvolfia; species Rauvolfia tetraphylla. Next base: position 1,113,657 of record JAJQKT010000037.1, read on the forward strand.
TGCGGTTGCAGATACCAAGGAAGAGGAAGAAGATTCATGCTGGCTACTGGGAGGGACATCGCACTGGTGAACAAGGCGTGTGACTTTCTGAAAGATCACCACTGTATTCCGCCTAATTGGAGGCAAGACGCTAACCGAGGAATGGTGAGAAACAAAGAAGGGCGGTGGGTCCAAGCGGAGCGCCTCCTCCTCGAAGAGCATCCCCACGACTTGCACTTGCGCCTATCCTCCAATTCCACTCAACAGCAGCTGATTGAGTCCAGCGTGCTGGATACTACATTCTAAACAATACTGTAGTGGGTTTATGTCTAGTTAAAAAGGATTGGAGTGTATTTTTATTATTTTTTATATTTTTATTTATGTATAATTATAATTAATAAGATGTAATATTTTGTTTATTATTATAAATATTTTATTAGTTTATATAATTTATTTTTTAATTTTTATTAATGAAATATTTAAATCACTCATTAAAAAAAATATTACTTGCTAGTACAAGTTTGGAATGTCATCATGACAGTATTTCATATGAAAGTGTCTTGGCCCATAAAAGTTCTGTCGACATATCTTCAACCTCCGGCTTATTTCACATGACGACAGAAAAACTAATTCAAGCCCTCAGGATTGGACCAACCCAAAGGTGAAGAACACTCACGAAAGCCCAAACTCCAACAGAGAGTCATGGGTTTTTGTAATTAGCAAAAAGAAAAAAAGAGTCATGGGTTTTTGATCCGCTCGGCTTTGTTTAATAGAAAGCTCTGTCACATCGTGTACGCATTTGCTTTGTGCGTTAAGAATCAAACTGCTCTACAACCCTTTGCACACTGAAATTCTGGCGTGAGGAGACCGAAATTCCCGCGGAGCTGTAAAAATTGTGTCCCGCCAATACTGATCTCTATCCGTCGCCGACAGCCTCGCCGGCGGTAAGTTCTCTCGTACTTCTTTATTTCCTGTTCTTCTCATTTTTACACTGGCAGAAATTTCCCTGCTTAAAACTCTACAACAATTGGCGGCTGTAATCACGACTTTAACATATCTAACATGAATTTCTGGTTCTTAATGGCTATTTTTTGGACTAGGAAATATGTTTCTTGATGGTACAATGTGTACGCCTTGCTCTTTAGCTACTGAATTTTTTTGGCCTAGAAGTTTTGAATTTTCTCTCATACCGCCAGCTATTTGGACTTAGGCATCTCAACTGATAAAATACGTTTTTCTAACTTCCTTTTACTAGCTTTCAATGTCTCGTTTTATGGTTAAATTAAATTTACTATGGTTTCTTTGAAACCTTTAAGTTCTGGTAGCTCTGGGATTTGTTTTAGTCCAGGCTCTAAGAAAATAATGTACCGTAGTTGTTCATTTTTGGCTAAAGGAGAGATGATGTAAATGTGAGAGTCTTATGGGCTTGTCTTTTCCAGAACCTGTTCCTCAAAACTTGTTTGGTTGGTTTCCTTTAGAATTGTCTGCGAAAAGCTTGTTCAGCATTGGTTTATTTCAAGCTCTCTAATTTTCTTTTGAGTTTGGTTATCTGAAATTGTTGGCTGCTTTCTTTCTACTTTTGTTCTTGCCTTTGGGCTAGTTTGAAGATTTTTCAAGTCATGGATTGGAGGATAAGTGCTAAACTTTAAACACTCTCCTGTTTTTATTCTGTTTGTACTTTACTATGGAGTTCAAAATTTATAATTGATGATGTGTTACAAAGATACATGCTTTCCCCATTTGGATAAACTTTCGACAAAGTTTGATCTCGTTTGTTTAGGTTAAAATTGCAATCTGGAAATTTAAGTCTTCAATCAGGTTCAGGGAGAATGTTCTATTTGAGTGAGATTCAGCACACATTGAGATTGCCACCTCATCTTCTCAATCTTCCTCTTAATGAAGCAATTAAGGGAGAACTTGAGGGTCTCTTCTTAGACAAGGTTTTTGTTTGTCTGCATTTGAATTTTTATTACATTACTCTTTATTGCTGTTCCAACTTTTCTCATATGAAACCCCTTTCTCAAAGCTAATGGAAGTGAAATTTATTCTGATTTATTCCTGTTACCAAAGGTCATTGCCAAGCTGGGGCTCTGCATATCTGTTTATGATATCCGCTCCATTGAAGGTGGATTTATCTTTCCTGGAGATGGTGCTTCAACATATACAGTATGTTTAACATATAACAACTGTTTTCTTCCCTTTTATCTGTGATGACACTTCATATAATTTATAGAGTTATTATAACTTCTACCATACAATTTGAATCAGCTGTTTTCCTACCGATAATCAAAAAATTACTTGTAGTGCATTAATCTGCGAATAATTAAACTTCTTTCCAGATGATGTAACCTTCTACACAGAAAACTCCAATTTGCTAGTTTCTTCTAGAGAGAGCATTTTTGTTATTTTTAGTGATGGAAATATAGGTGGTGGGGTTTCTAGAGTTTCCTACTTCTGACCTACTGTTATTGCTTAGGACAGATGTATAAATACTTGTTTTGTCAAGCTCCGCTTCATTGTGCATACTGAATGTTGACAAGTTGTCCTGGTTTCTTGACCTCTTTGGTAGTGGGACCAGTTTACTATCTCAAAAGATGGGGCCTTTCATTGAGTCACAAAATCTAGTTTAGAGTTTATAAATCTTCATCACTTCTGCCCGATTCCTAATAATGGATTGAAAAAAGAAGAAAAAAAAAAAAAGAAAAGATGCTAAAATGAGCATGCTTTTAAATCCACCGAAATATCAGCTGATTGTTTTTGTATAATATCATGTCTCTCAGAACTCTCAGGATATTTAACTAATAAGAGAACCTCATGGTTTTATGGCAGGTAATGTTCAGACTCTTGATGTTCCGCCCTTTTGTGGGAGAGGTCATAGCTGCAAGACTTAAAGAGTCTACCTCAGATGGTTTACACTGTATGATTTCCAAGCCTTTTGTATTAGTTTGTTCATTATCTGGTTATCCATTGAAATCTTGATGCCATCTTAAGTCCATTCCAATGATTTCTTTTTTCCCCGTCCCCCGGGGGGGGGGGGGGGGTTGTTGGTGAGGGATTGTGAGGGCAGTATTGCTGGATGTTTCATGTTGATGCTGGGATACAGCTGGTCGGGTATATGATGTGATGCTAAAGTCATTCATGGATTAACTTAAACTTCTGTAGCTGACAATGGAGTATGTCTAACTTCTGAAGTAACAAGGAAACTTCATTTTTTTTCTCTTGAATGCATATCTTCTTAAAGCTTGATGTCAATTGGTCAGTGTCATTTTTCTGTAGATATATTAGTTGTTAATTTCTATGTTCTTAGATGAATTAGGAAAGTTTCCTGTTCAATGCCTTCCTGTAATGAGAAAAGTTATGTATTCCTTGTTCAACTTGTTTCATGGACAGCTTACCAATGCAACAATTGTTTTATGATCCAGCTTTGTTATGTGGTTTTTAAAACTGTTTAAATGCCAGGTGCTTTCAGAAAAAATGAAAGCAATCTCAGCATTTATAATTTCATGTACCTGAATCATCACTATATAATCTGCTTGTAGTATCACTAGGATTCTTTGATGACATATATGTACCTGTGCCTTTGTTGCCGAACCCCTCACATTCTGAGCCTGATCCAGAAAACAAGTAAGTAGCATGCTTTGCTTAACTAACTTCATGGGGCAGTATTGAAAGTATTGAACGAGCAAATCTTGTGACCTGTTTTATGTCTGTACGAATGTGCATCACCAGGAACCAAGTCAGTTGGATATGGAAGTATAATGGAGATAATTACCCTATAGATGGCATGGATGAGGTTGCTTTTCACATTTTGGTGTTTACTATTGCATTTCAATTGATTGAAACTTTACATTGTTCACGTGGAAGGTGATTGCACTTGACTGCAGATCAGGTTCCGGGTTCATGCTGTAAATTATCCGTCAATTCCCCTTGAGCAAGAACAGGATTCAAAACCATTTGCCCCTATGGTGGTCACAGTGAGTAAATAATTTAGTTTGATTTCTCTGATGCTTCTTACCTCCTCTGTGGCTGTTTTCTGCTTAGTCCAATTTTAGGCTTACTGTTTGTTTCTATGACTCTGGTATTGCACACAACTGAAGGTTCTTTCTAGAAGAATGACAATCACTTATTTGATATCCCCAATTCTTCTGTAGGTTCTGCGCTTAGATCTTTCAGTTTCTGAAAAATTTTGCTCTTCTAAGCTAGAAAATGGTACTTGATCTAAAAGTATTTATTATTTTTTGAAAAATTAGAGGAAGTAAGAGTAATGCAGACTATGATTTCTGCGTCATTTGTTTGCTATTAATGGTACTTGTGTCGATATTGTGGTTAGATTCTCAATTCTGTATTTCATTGATCAATCTTTGAGCAAAGAATCAGCTGGGGACGCATTTCAAACCCTAATGGAAAGGCTGAGTTGTTACTGCCCTGTAGATTACACCATCGTTCACCTAATCCTGTCGTCCTGAACCATTTGACCACCTAATCTCGTATAAGTGTCCTCTCTAAACCCTGAAGTTCAAGGTAATCTAATTTTACCTTCCCATCTCAAGAGAAAGGATAGAGAAAAATAGTAATAAAGACATGGTTGTAAATACTACGCAAGTTGTAGTATTTGATATCAAAAGTGAGTTGCCTTTCTTCTGTTTGTTTTGGCAGGGATCTCTGGATGCTGATGGTTTAGGTCCTGTTACATGGTGGGTTTGATGCTACATTTTACAGATGGTGGTATCATATTACTCTTGGAGAGCTGATGGGTGTGGCGAGTCTTAGTTTCTTGGTCACAATGTGGATGAAGCAACAGTAACCTAGCTCAACTTCATTGTTCCTTTCAGTTAATCAGAGAATTGAAAGCAAGAGAGTTAATCATTCGTGTCCATTCCTTGTCTTCTTATTCATAGTCTGCCTACAATACCTGGAGAATAGAAAAATAGGCACAAATACTGTAGGAATACTCTTAGCACTAGGACCTTTAGGTCCAGTCGCATTGCTGGGATCTAATGTTATTTAGTTGTGAGGGTTACATACTGTGATACCCGAGCATTAGCTTTGGATAAGTCGTAAAATTTTGTGAACATTATCTTGTAATGTGCCTGTCTGATCATTTTGTTTCGTGCCATATTCTGCCATTAAGTGAAATTTCACGGGTTGAGTGATTGTTCTCTGTTTGGCCTTCTACCTTCTACATCAAGTTATCACAGGAAAAATTCCCCTATCTGCTGCTAGGGGTATTCATTATTTGGTGCAATCCAAAAAATCAAACCGAACCGAACCAAAATATGCATTTCGGTTCGATTTTTCGGATTAGAATGAAATTCGGTTCGATTTTCAGTTTTTGTTCTCAAACTGAAAACCGAACCGAAAAATTAAATTTTTAAAAAAATTATATATGAACGCATTTTGGTAATGCGTTCTTTAATAAAAATTAATGTTTTAAAATAAAATTACCTCAAGAACGCATTACCAAAATGCGTTCTTTTCTCTTTTCTTCAATTTCGATTTCTAACCGAATCGAATTCAACCGAATTATTTCGATTTCGATTTGATTTTGAAAAATTTTAAAAAAATCGAACCAAAAATTAAATTATTCTACCGAAATTGAACCGAAAAATTGAATGAACACCCCTATATGCTGCCAGAGAGATTCCAACAATTTACAAATCATCCACGGCTTTTCAAGTTTTCTGCCGAAGACGGGTTCAATTTTGGTTTTGCATCTTACACTTGAGTTCACACCGCTTGGTCCACAGCTCATCGCAATTTCGCTTTCGATTAAGATTAACGTGGACCACCAAGGACTAGATACAACCGAGTATTCTTGGCCAGGGAGTCTCCTACTCCTCTGCCGCCACCTCCTCCTGCCGGCGCAGCCCTTTGCTTTCCATATCAATGTCATCATCACTCATCAGTGATCGGATATATCATTAAGACGGAGGTTTCTATTATGCCAAGAAATCTTTGAGGATGTCAAAATTTTCTTCTCATATTTTCCTTAAATCTTTTTACTACGAGGGTATAATTTAGATTGCATTTCTTTCTATTCAGCCAAAAGAAAAAGAAAAAAAGGATTGCTTTCTTTCTTCCTTTTCCCCCTGTTCTTTTCTTCCCTTTTTAGAGAACAAATAATGGAGAAGTTACATTCCTTTTATTCGCCAAAAAAAAAAGAAATTATCTGTATTATAAAAAGAAATATTGATAAAATTTCATATTTGTGAAAACTAGAATTGTACTTTAAAAATTTACTTTTTTATAGGCATTATTTCGTAAAACACATGAGGCTTAACAAGTTTTTTTTTTTAGAAAAAGAAAAATTAAGCATACTTAGTGCATGTAAATAAATATATAATTATTTAATTAGTAAAATATATCTTAACAGATTTTAAGATTAATTATAAGAATATTTATGGAAACATCTCATTCCTTATTTTATTTAAATAGTGTAGGATTTTCTAAACGAAAAGAAAAACATATCTATGGAAAGGTCATTCTGGGAAGAAATATGGAAAAAGAAGGGAAAAAAAAATGTCCTGAGGGGAAACCGAAAGAAAATGGAAAAGCGTATATATATATTTTGATGCAGCTGAGAGCGTGCTCGAGGGAAGATAGGAACCAAATGGCAACATCTCTTGGTACTCCTAAGCTGAGCACAACCATAACCTTCCAAACCCTCTGCAAAAACTTCCCCATTTTTCCATCATCTCAGTGTAGAATCCTAAAGCTCCGACGCTTTGTCTCTCGTGAAGGTCAGAGGCAATCTTTTTCTCACTACCGGCGCATCACCACTCGAGCTGAGGCCACCAACGGTGTTGGCTCGGACTCTGTTCGACACTATGACTTCGACCTCTTTACAATCGGTGCCGGAAGCGGCGGTGTTAGAGCTTCGCGTTTCGCCGCGAGTTTCGGTGCTTCTGTAGCCGTTTGCGAGCTTCCTTTCTCCACTATCTCCTCTGACACCACCGGCGGCGTCGGCGGCACGTAATATACCTGAACTCTCTTTCTGTATTTCATCTCAAATCAAATCTTCCTCTCTAATTGTATATGATTTGCATATACTGGTTAATGCAGTTATTGGAATACTACTGCTTGATAAAGAGTAAACGTTGTGCTCGTTTTATTGGAACTTAATAGAAAAAGTAAGACTTAATTCAGGTGCTTATACCCATTTGACGGCTATTCTTAAATTCAGTCAATTTCGAATTGTTGTATATCGAACTGGTTCAGTACATAAAATGAGGTCGGACTGCTTTTGGTAATTGATTCTGCTTGTTTCAAATATCAATTGCTTGATAGTGCCTGTTTTTTTTTATAAAGACTGTGAATTTGTAGTTCTCACTTGGTGAACTTACCGAGAGTCTGTTAGAATACAGGTCATAGCACTTTCCAAACACAGATTTGAGCACAAAAAAGTTAGTTTTGGCGGATTTAATGAACTACAAATTGCACTTTTCACCACCTCCATCCAACCAAACAGGGAAAAAATGAAGGATCAAAAAAGGAGCTGTTGCCTATGTTGAAAGGAAGAATATTTATATATCTCTGAATTTCTACATGAAGTAACTTCTGCTTGGATCTGACTAATCTTTGATGTTTTTATTGAAGGTGTGTGCTTCGTGGATGTGTACCAAAGAAACTACTTGTATACGCATCAAAGTATGCTCACGAATTTGAAGAAAGTTGTGGTTTTGGATGGAGTTATGAGACTGAACCAAAGCATGATTGGAGTACCTTAATTGCTAATAAAAATGCAGAGCTTCAGCGTCTAACTGGCATCTATAAGAACATTTTGAATAATGCTGGTGTCACATTGATTGAAGGATGCGGAAAGGTTTGACAATCCTCTTTGGTCATATTACTTCAGGACATACTATCACTTTGAGAGTCTGTAGTACATATCACTACGAATTTAAATATATTTTCATGCACTTTTTCATAATATATGCAGGTTGTGGACCCTCACACGGTGGAGGTAGATGGAAAACGGTATTCTGCAAAGAACATTCTTATTTCTGTTGGAGGACGCCCATTTATTCCAGACATTCCTGGAAGTGAGCACACAATTGACTCTGATGCAGCTCTTGATTTGCCGTCAAAACCTAGTAAAATTGCAATAGTTGGAGGTGGCTATATTGCTGTTGAGTTTGCTGGTATCTTCAATGGCTTGCAAAGTGAAGTCCATGTCTTTATAAGACAGAAGCAAGTTCTAAGGGGCTTTGATGAAGAGGTAAAGAATTATAAAGACTGTCGTTCCCTTTGAAATACATTAGATGTGTTCTACTTGTACGACTGTTGTTCCCTTTGAAATACATTAGATGTGTTCTACTTGTACGACAAAGTCCCTCATCTTTGATTTTTGCAGATCAGAGATTTTGTCGGTGAACAGATGGCGCTGAGAGGAATTGAGTTCCATACAGAGGAGTTACCTCAGGCTATTGTTAAACTTCCAGATGGATCACTTTCACTGAAGACTAACAAGGGAACAGTTGATGGTTTCTCTCATGTCATGTTTGCAACAGGACGTAGACCAAATACAAGGGTTTGTTTTCTTCCATGCTTGACTCTTCTGCAAGCATCTTACAAACGTGTCAATTTATCAATTGAGTAGCACATCTAGGCTGGATGGTTTTTGTTTTTATTTTTTAACGGTTACATTTCTAGCTCTGATGATTTTCTCTCATTTTCATTGGGCCTCGTGGTGAAAGAGGGGAACGTATGATCAAACCCATTCTGTTGACTTACTCTCATTTCTTGATAAAACTATACTAATTTCTGGTAGAGGAGTTAGACCTTTACTCTGTTAAAAGCTAAGCTAGAATTGCATGTTCAATCTACAAATATGAACTCATTGTAAAAAAATGAGTTAATCTATTGGCATACGTGGCAGAATTTGGGACTGGAGGCTGTGGGAGTGAAAATGACAGAAAGCGGAGCAATTGAGGTAAAAGTTTTAGGTTTTTCATAAATTTGTTGCTCATTTCGTTCCTGTTTTTGGAGCTTATACAGTTGATTCTTCGTGTCCTCAATAGGTTGATGAGTATTCCCGCTCATCCATTCCCTCCATTTGGGCTGTTGGAGATGTTACTGATAGAATAAATTTAACTCCAGTTGCTTTGATGGAAGGAGGGGCACTGGCAAAAACTCTGTTCGCAAATGAGCCAACAAAACCAGATTATAGGTGCTGTTGCTATTTTGTTTTGCTTCTTTGGTAGACAACCATTGTTACAAAGCACATGTGAGCTTCCTTCTGAGTGGAGGCCGCCTTATCATTGTAGGAATATCCAAATTTCATCATCTTACCAGTTCTTTGTATTCTCGGAAGCAGGGACGTGCCATCTGCTGTTTTTTCACAACCACCTATTGGTCAAGTTGGCCTCACTGAGGAACAGGTATGCGGATAGTGAAGATATCTGCAAAAGGTACAATATGATGTCATGCTTAATGTTCTAAGGGTTTTACAGGCTATAAAAGAATATGGTGATGTCGATATTTTCACAGCAAACTTCAGACCATTGAAGGCAACTCTTTCTGGTCTTCCTGATCGAGTTTTTATGAAGCTTGTAGTATGTGCAAAGACTAATAGAGTTCTAGGGTTGCACATGTGCGGAGAAGATTCCCCTGAAATTGTACAGGTTTGCCATCTTCCATCAGTTTCTTGTAGTCATATTGAAAACATTTATTCTAACAAAATATTTGTAATATGTGTTGGTTCTGTAATGAAACTCCAGGGGTTTGCAGTTGCTCTAAAAGCTTGCTTGACCAAGGCAGATTTTGATGCTACAGTAGGTATCCATCCTACATCAGCAGAGGAATTTGTCACAATGCGGACGCCTACAAGGAAGGTTCGGAGCAGTCCATCTGAGGTTTGTCTGAAATTTACAGAATTTGATCAGTCAATAGTATTAACTGATTAAAGAGACACCTTTTCAAGAGAAGAAAGTGCCCTGCACGTTTTCATTAATCCAGGACATTTAAGACCTTAATGTATACTTTGACTGTAATGAGAATTGTGACTGTGCTATTAATGGTACTTTGGTGTTCTTATTTAGCTCTGAACAAAGGTTCCTTGTTTGCTGTTGATTGATAGTTAGGTCTGAAATGGCATAGATTCCTTATAGAATACTGGAAACCTCCTTCCCCACCTTCCAAGGTGGTGGCCACAAGGATTCAGATATTTACTTCAGAGCTTTGTGGCCATCCACGTTGGTTGAAATACTTACTCCCTTAAAATCAGTACACGATCCATATTGGAAGCTCAATCAAATTATGTTCTTGCTTGAGATATACTTTATTTGTCCTGATGCATTTATCTTCAATTGCTCAGGGGAAGACAGATTTGGACATCAAGGCTACAGCTGGAGTTTAAAGTGGATGATGAAGGAATTTTTGCTGTGTGTAATGCTCGCCATCTGTCTGAGTAAAATTAGTTGGTTAACTTGTGGTACAGTTTTTTTCCTTTTCTTCTTCTGTGTGTGTCTGTCGGGTTGGGCGTGTTAAGGGTTGTTACTGCACTATTTTAATCTTTCTGCTTTAATATGTCTAATCTGGCTGATTCTGCTTTTTTCGAGTGTCTTCTTTGTAGCTCTTTTCTAGCTCATGTAAGCAATAATTGTGGATACATACAGAACTCATGTAGTATAATATTTCTGCATGTCATCAGACTTGTAATGTTGAATGCGAATCATTTTTCAACTAAGTTTACAATCTACAATTTACCGCTGCACTTCTGTGAGATTAAGAATCTTGCTTTAGGGTGTCAACTTCTTAAAAAATGGCCCTATTTTGCTATAGGCAGCAGTACTTTTCCGAGTTTAACCTCAGCACCTTTATGTGGACTTCTAAAGGAGATATTTGTGAATCCATTTACTGCACCCATTGGCTGCGAACTCTTCGTTGAAAACTAGAATTTCAAATTATGCTCTCTGTGGGGATTGTTTTCCGGATCGTTTCACTGTTTCTATGGCTTTAGGAATATAAGATACGAAGGGCATATGGGGGTTGGAGAGGCACTGGGTTTTGTGTAGATAGCATTTACCTACCCTTTGTTTCTCATTTAGTTGGAATAATTCTTTTCCATTCTGGTGTTGAGAAATTTTTGTTTTGACTATTCATTATTATCATAATTGTTGCTATTTCATTTTGCAGTTGGTCTAATCTAACATGATAATGGTAGGCTTGCAAACTGAAAATTTGAGGTTCAGTTTCTACGTTGTGGAAGCACATGCAATGGTGAATGTACAATGCCACCTAGAGCTTACGTGAAGGAAAATTTACCAAAGTTTCTTGCTGAGCAGAGCACAAGTTCCGTAGATGATATGGTTTCTCTACGGTCTGGAGAGACCGCCCAACTAAGTATTTACTACTATATGCGAGACGTATTAAGCATTGACCATATGATTGGACAGTACAGTATAGTTTTTCTGTTTACAAATTACAATGTTTTGACAAGTTTGAAAAAGGTGTAATTTTTTATTCAATTCAGCAAGGCTGTACAGATACCGTATCTGGATGGTTCTTGGTTGCTTTCTGCCTGTTGAAAAAGAAAAAATTCGATAAATGAGTCATTAACCAGCATCAATGTTGTCGATTGTTGCCTGCACGTAGCAGGCTGGTCTATGTAAAGCTTGTTTCTTTTACTGAAAGAATGCAACCTGCTTATTGGAATGTGGATACGACTTGAATACATTTATTTTACTCACAGAAACTGATGGCGGCGTGGAGATTTTTTAAAGTGTGTTATTCACAGCCATTTCCACCTACACCTAGATGATCTACATACGCACAGATGGCTCTGCTGCTCCTTTCTTTGTGATTAGTTAGTTATTCAACTTTAAACTATTAGCTGCGATGTCCATTTGAGAGAAAGATAGAAGGTTAAAGAGTTGTATACTTTTCCGACTTTGAATTATAGGCCATCTTTACGTTTGGTTGAGGTGAAATTTGACCAGAGCTTAATTTTAAAATTTTAAATATAAAATACATAAATTTTTTAATAAATAATTTAATTTTTATAAAATTTAAAATAAAAAATTTTAAATTAAATTTTATTTAATTACACCCTTAAGTATATATAAGAATCAAAATCTTGAAAACCTGGAGGAAAAATTTTGACAACCAGAATTGCTGACTAAAAGAAAATCGAACCCGAAAATACCATAAATATGAAGTTTATACGAACAGAATTGACATGGTACACAAATTTGATCAAACAGCAGGAGCACTTGAGATTTACAGGGACAGTCCAGACTCCTCATCCTCTTCGAGGGAGCCAGCGTAGATAATATAGAGTGCCCAGATCAAACCGAAAACACCGAAAAGGATCCAGCCCAGCAGGTTGTTGCTCAAGCCGAAAGGAAGCCCAGTTCCCTCGGTGCTCATTCTCTCATCCACCAGAGCCATGGCCGGGCTTGACATGGTGGCAGCACAAGCTGCGGCTAACAAGGATGCACCCATCCCCAACTTTGACTCACTCTCTTGTGCTCCAGCCCTTCCCTCCACGGAACACCTCACCTTTCCCATCTTTGCCATCACGGGCAATCCTGATCAAATTTCCAGAAACGTCATTACACTTGCACTTTACACCCCTCTCGAGATGAGGTAGACATGACCAATTCAAATACATCCTGTAACCATGATAAAAGTAAGGTTAAAAATTCCTCACCAATAGCAGGAGGAGCCCGGCTGGGGGACCCTTTGGGTAGAAGAGCAGAGCATGTGAATGAAGAGGTTGCAGCCGAGGCGGTGATGGAGGCCATCTTTTCTGTTCCAACGGAGCAAAGCAGCAGCTAGCGATGAGTGGTATCAATTTGTTTGATATGCAATGGCGAGCTGATATATTTTGAGTTGCAGGTACAAAGGTATCACTGAACCACAGAGCTGGGATAGGCAGATAAACCCTCATCCGAAAGACCCCAACCGAAGTTTGCCACGTGTGACACCAATGCCTAATAACCACTAGATCTTCCACTACGTCGAGGTTGAATTAATACGTGGAATAACAACGAAACATGTCAATTTTGGTAACCGACAAAAGAAGAAAAATGAAAATTCTAAAACCCTGCCTAGCGAACCCCCATAGCAAGAAACAATCTCCTCTTTGTCATACATGAATGATTTCGTAAATGGTAGGATCTTCTTTTTCCTTTTTTCCTTCTAACAACTCTCCTCTTAACTAAATGGAAATTTTCAACAAAAATAGAAAACAATTTGAATATTATTATATTTATTAAACGACGTAAATGGCACAGAACTATGATATTGACAAGAGTACTCAATTTTCGTTCGTCCCAGGAAAAAGCAAAAGTTAGCTTCTAATCTTGAAGTCATAGGGTGAGGTGATATCAAACAAATTCTGATCTCTCTTTTAATAAATTATAATGTTTTCTTTTTCACTTAGAGAGAATCTTTCTTCGTATGCCGGCGGCAGGCCTTTTGCCAGTCCCTCTTTTGAAACGACTGGCGGAAAACTTGACCATCATCTGGGCTGTGCAAAGAGAGACCAACGGAACTTCAAATAGAAGCACACCGAAGTTGAACAAGCTATTCGAAATCTGTAAGCTCCAGTTTAGAAGCAGTACGTTTCACATCAAAATAGTTCCAAAAACCGAATTATGTACAGCAGTCCCAGCCCAAAAACCATCCGAAGGGACTACTCTAAATCTGTCTATTATTTTTCTAAACTGTACTTAAATTCTAAAATGTGATTGCCCCAGTAAAGCAACAAAAGTACATTTTAGATGTACAAGGTAAGAATTAGGGAATGATAAAGAATTGAACGAATCTAGGCAACTCCTGTAAGTGAGGCCAGTAATATGTGTGGTGCAGACAAGAGGTTCAGAATTTAACGTCGTATAAACCTATTTATCCATGAATGTTGCATTGTTGGAGGTATGGGTGATCATAATTGATATGCCTCCTCCAGAATTGTTTGTACTTCTGAAGTCCAATATCCAACCATGGCTTCATGATTCCATCAAAATGAATCACAGCTCCTTGCTCAATGTCACCCAACCTGACACCAGAATCATAACCTAATCCAAGAATGTGCCATCTCTTCTCTAAAGCCACCGTATGTCCGTAAAAGGTTATCCAACCAAGGGGCAAACTACCAGCTTTAAACACTGGCCTCTTCTTTCCCTGCATTATCCAAAGTAATAAGCATTAGATGTGCATAAGCTTTTTGCAATATGTCTGTGAATTTTCAGCACTGCAAAAGGAGGTATCAGTAGACAAGCACAGGATGAAGCAACAACAACTTAATCCTTCAATATCTAGCCCAAAGTCCCACCACTGATGGTCCTTACTTTTCTGTTGGTCCCCAGTGGCATGGGTTTTAATGGATCAGTCAGGGGGAGGTTACATTAAACTAACTATGTCTTTTGAATGTCATTTCATGTTCAAAATATCCTCAGGCATGCTAATAACTCATTACTCCCAAAATGCAAGCCTCAATTACAGTTCTTACAGGATATCATCCTCTAAGACAATATAGTGAACATCCAAAAGGAACACCAATAACCAATTTGGGAAATCCAATACACGCAAACTAGCAATCCATGAGCAAGCAAAACTTTGATGAGAAGGAAACATATCCTTACCAAATGCAGGAACTTATGATAGACCTCAATTAAATTTTGCTTCCTCCATTTTTGCAAATCAAAAATATTCATCCCAAAAGCCCATGTGCATGTATTTGCATCAAACCTCTTTGCCACCGCAGGATCAGTAAAATTAATATAGGCATCCATCTTACGAAAAGAAGGGTCGCCTTGCTGACAAGTCTCCACAGCACCATTTATTTTACCTTTCATGTTAATACTCCAAAGGCCTGTTAGATCCTTTTGCACAACCACGTCATGATCAAGGAGCACGACTTTGTTCAGGAAAGGAAAGACATCTGGGAGATAAAATCGGAGATGGTTCAGAGCAGAAGTATATCTGTGGTCAACAGAGTCTTGTTTCTGCAAAGCTATGCCATATTTGGCAGACAACAAGTCAAAATTGTCAACACTCTGGACCTGGATGGTTGCTTTCCCAGGAGGATTCAATAAGAACCACATCATCATAGATGGAAGGTTGAGAGAATCAGTCACTACATGAAAAATGATTTTCTCTGGTTCCTGTTCAGCACATAAAATCAATTTTTCTCAACAACCAATGAAAAAAAGGAAAAGAAAAAATTATACATGAAATTAGCTAAGAAATAAATAAAAATATTCAGAACAACAGAGAACAGAGTTCTGCTTGGTTGTCAACAAAATCATCTCAAAATTTGATTTTTTAAAGATAACAATGTCCTAGAAACTACAATACTTCACTATTGTCCATGGTTACAATGAAAATAATAGTCTCTAACCATTTGCAAGAAGCATATTCCGCTCCAAGGTAATTGATTGCACTATCACAACCACTATAAATTTAGTTACCACTATTTCCTTTTCCTATTCCTTTTCGTATCTCAACTGATTCATCTGCCTCCATGAAGATGGTAGTGACAACAATTACCACAAAGAAAGATTTTGTGGAAGCAAAAGTTATTTAGGAAGCAAGTCTTGTTCAAGCAACAGTGACAGAAATAAGTTTTCTTTGTACTATTAATGCACATAGGCACTGCTATAAAGGTAATTATGTTGTTGGGTTAGACACATATGGAAATAATGGCAGCTGCGAAGCTCCAACCCCACAAAATAAAGACTGAAATAGCAAGACAGGAGTCATGAGGATGAAGATAAGATTTCTGTCACGGACAACATGTTAAGTTTTGACAACAATTATGCCTATCGAATCATTAGGTGCGTACAAGAGAAAAAACACCAAATGTTTTGCACCCATCTAAAGGGAAATGAAACTTAGACATGGCAGAGCACAGTCCTTAACTTCCTTATAATGTAGCATGTAACCTTTTAATTGAAAATAAAGCTAAGTAAGCATATAGTTCAAAGTATATATTTTATTCTCATCATCAAATTCAAGATTTACAGAAAACCAATGAGGTGAAATAAAATGTCTTTCTAACATTGATCATGCATTAGTAGAAAGAATACATCATAAATTAATAGCTCCATGAGGGATATCATAATAAAAATGACCTTACTTATGTTCCTCAATATGTTTTAGGACTGGGTGAGTCCAGTGTTGTTAAAGGCCCAAGGCGCATGAAGGCGCAAAGGGGGTCTAGAGCCTTCAGGTGCAAGGGGCAAAAAGGTGCTCTCCTTTTTTACAAAAGGCACCCATTAATGTAAAATGTTTCTAAATATTATATGTATTCTTGGCATGTGAATTTTAAAAAATGTAATAATAGATAATCATAAATAGCATAGTTAAATGAAACAACTGAAGACTCTAATGCTTAATCATCATAGCCATCTGAATCCCCAGGAGAAATATCTTCAACTTGATCCTCCTTTTCTTAAAGAGTGTCTTCTTCTTCTTCCCCATCTTCATCATACTCATCAAAACTAGGAACACTTGGGAGACAATGACCTTAAAGTAGAATATGAAGGTTGAAAACGAGAAGCACTAGTTTCTTTTGACCTAGATGAGTAGTTTGGTTCATTTACTTCAGCTGCCCTAGAAACCTCAAATCAAGTCAAATCTAAATCTTCAAACACCCGTTCATCATTTATAGTTTCCTTTTTTTCGGGTGGGTAAAATGGGTGTCTTTTCAGTTTCTTTTTTTTTCTTTTAAAAAAAAGTTTCCAGCAGTCAATACACAAAGGCGCGCCTTGTTTGTGCCTTGAGCCTAGTGCCTTTTTTCCTAGGCGAGCGCCTCTCCAATTTGAGGCGCACCTGAGAATTTAAGGCCCCATGACCTGTGCCTGAGCGCCTTGCGCCTTGGGCGCAGCTAAGGCGCGGGCCTTAACAACACCAGGTGAGTCTCTTCTATAACCAAGTGCTGAGTGTTTTATGTATGCAACAGAGGGCAGAGAGAGGGGACAAGAGAGATCAACTAAACTCAGAATAGCATCCCTTAACCCAGATTAAAAAGCATGGCAACTTACTGTAGCAGCTGAAACTGTTGAGTTGATAACCACTGCACAAGCCAAAATGTTATCCGAAAAAACAGCAAAGTGAAAGAGATTTGGATTGTGCACTCTATCTTGGTTAGGGAGCTCCCGATCCTCAGACTTCAGGCTAAAATATTCGGAAGTCAACCGCATGGAGAGGCAGTGAAGACCTTTTGGAGTAGTTCTCCCTGCAAGCTGAAGGAGATATGTTGTTTGGTTCTTCTGTGCACGAACCTGCTCTTCAGCATTGTAAGTCATAGCACGAAGTTTTTTCACCATGGCTAAGCAATCAGGGTAAAGACGGGCTGCTTTTAACAAAGAAGCCTCCATGGCTTTCATCTTCTGCAACGCCCTGAGAGGATTTATCACAATAATTTTATACGACTCTTAAGATATAGCAAGTCATTATGTCAGTTCAACATTTTAATCCCTAAATTTCCCCTAAATATACTTAAACGAGAAAAATTTACAATTTCTTCTTAATAATGGTTCTTTTATGATATAATTGGCAAGGAGGATGACCCCCACCACTTCAAACAGGAACCTCAGCCTATGCTAAAACAAAGTATTATCATGCTGGTGACTCAATATTTCACATACATAAGATCAAAGGTCCAATCTATTTTTCTAACTACTCCCATACTAAGTTCCCAATAAAAGGATCAAATTCCAGACACCAAAAAACAGAAACCCAGATTTACCTCTTTGACAAATCAGAATCCTCAGTGGATGCACCTATGGCTCGTTCCAACTCCTTAATTCGCAGTTTCAATTCTTTTACAAGATGTGCATTGCTATTTGCTGGAGCAAAACTTAAGTATGCTTTAGCCCTAATCACCTGGTCTTTCATCTCTATGATCCTCCGTGGATGAGGCCGTACTCTCTGATCATGCTGGATAATTGCTGATTTGGACTTTTCCTGCAACAAAGTCAACTAAAATGGTAAGCAGACTACAGTAGAATATAACAATACTAAATCATTCATTTTTCTCATGCTTGTTGTGCAGAAATGAGTTGGAGTTGAACTTTGGGGTGAATATCTGTAGTATAACTAAGCCAATATAACATCCAACCGAGATGAATGGAACAATTAACAAGCACAGTATTTAGAATTCTTAAAGTGGACAAGGTTAAAACACATCCATTGTTGAACAATTAAAGCAGATAATCCAATGGTTAACTAGTTCCCCCCAAATTCTGTCAAGCTTCTATCAAAGAAAAAAAAATGAGCTATCATTTCTTGGCTCAACAAGCACATAATCCAATTAAATCTTCAAAACCCATAGCCTCACTAAATATCTAAGATGAAATTAGAGAATTACATATTTGGTTCCTATCATACACATACATTCATCTGCAATGGTAAATCCATTCAGAATAGAAATTTAAGGATTGTCCATTGCAGATGAACTGACATCATTTGCAGTTTATTGTCCAACAGTATTAGATCATAGATGAAACTCCAAATTACAGGTGATACATTCAAATTTTGCAGACAGTTATTGATTTGCAGATACCACACCTGCCCTTCGGATGCAGACAAAGTTTTCTCTTGGCTATCATGATGATCTTCTCTGACTTCAGGATAGGTTTCTGAACTTGAAAAATGATCGGACAACAATTAAAACCTTATCAAACAAGTAAATGAATATCAAAGAAGAAGAAGTGCAAAGCTTCAAAAAGCACCAACCATTCCTTCCCGAAAGATTAAAACTGCCTATAGCATTTTGGGAATAACTGGAACTATAATTTTTTTCATCATAAGAACTCAAACTAACAGCAGATTTGAAGTCCTCATCTTTGTAAATCACCAGGGTTGGCTCTTTCACTCCTTCACTTTCATCCTAAACCATCAAAGAAAATTATCCATTTTGAAATTAAGGTGATGAAATCACAAAGTAAAAACGTGACGTTTGACCAACTAAACTATTACCTCTTCAACTGCACTCAATGACTGAGCTTCTATCATGTATTTCTGAAGATGACACGGAGAAAAAAAGAGGAAAAATTCTTTAATCGGGAGTAGAAACAAGAAGAAAACAATTAAAATATTTTTTCCAGTAAAAAATGCAGAAAGAAAAACATTGTTGATCTGAACAATTTTCAACCAAATTGCGACTATTCCCAGACCAAAAGAGAAAAAAGGAATTCAACTTAGAAAATGTGATTCCCACCCTTTTCAAAATCAAGTCTCACGAATCAATAAGAAATAGCGTAATCTCTTATACAGAAATTTATTGAAAAGACAAAAGAGATAGAAAAGAAAAAAAATTCAACTAAATAGCAAGGAGATTTTTCCTGCGTTACCGAAACCAATAATGTCGTGATAAATAAACAAGGAAACTCCATGAACTAAACGAAGCTCTTTTTTCTTACTCCAATAAATCTAACAATCACGAAAAATAAAACTTACAATGACAGACAAGTCCTCTACGAACCCTTTAGACGCTGCAGCAAAAGAATCAAAGGCACATCTCAGAACAAGAGTAAGAAGCATTCAAACATTCATTACAATTACATATACAAAAGCTGTAGACATACCATCCGAATGGATAACTTTGACTCGCTGGGAGAGTATACAGATTGGAATAAACACAGAAACAACGAGCAGACAGAGGATAAAAATCCTCGTGCATTTACGAAATTGCCTCATGAATATCTTCTGGTGCAGGTAACCTCGCGCTCTCAGTATCCAATCCAGGGTTTCTTAGCATTTCGATTCGCAGAATCTTCGATTACTTCAATCATCCAACCAAGAAAACAAAAGAATCACTATAGTGGTGGATGGTTCCTAAAACGTGAAATAGAGGAGATAAAGATGAGGAGATGGACGACTAGGGTTTTTGTCGCGGTCGGTAATACGAAGATCGGTGACGATTTGAAGTACAGTTTTGAGAGGTTTCCTTTCTGGGAGGAAGCGAGAGAGAGAGAGAGAGATTTAGGAGGAACGCGGAGAATGCGGAGAGAGAGGTTGTGCCATGTTCGTTACGCAAGGAAGGAATATGAGTGAGTACGCAGCTGAGGCAGTATCCTTACTAGTAAATGATAATTTTGTACGGTATTTTCGTTTGGAAGCATTTTAATACCCTGCCGAGAGAGAGAGTGTGTGCTTTATACACCTTTTGGGGAAGTTTGCGTGGAGACTTCACAATGCGCCCACCACGATGCACTTTGATGGGCGTGGTAGGACATGGTACCCCCTACGTTTTTCATCCGGACTTCGTCATTTCCGGAAAAAAACGCTTTCCGGAAGCCGCGTTTAAAGATGATGTCAAAACGGCCTCAGCCCATGGCCGTCCCGCGGTTGAGACATACAACGAATATAAACTTAATAAATATCGGATTGTTTTAATGCAGATTTTTCAACCCGTTCTATTAAGCTTGCGGATTAATATGGACCAGATATGAGTTAACTTATTTTTTTTTATTTTTTTAAAAAAATTTCTCAAAATGACTCCGTTTTGATATTTTTAAAATATTTTTAAAAAAATAATACCACTTTAATGTATTTTTAATAAAACGACATCGTTTTGTAAAATTCGCGGACTATTCGTTTAGCTCGTGAATTTGCTATAGCGAGTCGTAAACTAAAAATTTTTTGTCTGCGAATCAAACAATCAACCTGTCTCAAATTATTTCACTATTCAGCCGGGCAGAGAGGGCCAATCCGTTTGACAGCACATTCACTATGCATGTACCCAAGTTCCAGCTGTGTTTCCCTAACTGAACGCGCGTTCCTTTTGTAGTAGTCACCGCTGAGGATGCTTTTTATTTTTTCTTTAATTGGAAGGATGTTGATACTGAGAATAAGTAATATTCGTTTGTCAATAAATATTTTTAATTAATAATAATTTTTTAGTTTGATTTAATTTTTCGTATAAAATATATAAAATAAATATATACAATTATTGGGATTTGCAATTTTACAATTAATTTTTTACTTGATTTTACTTCATAGACTTCAATGCTGAAATAATATATATTTGTATTTTATTTTTCATTTTATGTTGATTGTTAGATGATATGGATATCTTATAGAGTAAGCTTAGAGTATAATAAAGGTGAATTTACCCTACTATTCATCATCCGTAGGTTTAATTGTATGAGAAATACACTCCCTCTACCTATAATTAATACAAAACAAATAATTGCAGTATATTTTAGTACAATTTACTAGTCCCCATTTCCAGTCCAACAACATTATCTATATGTAACCATATTTACTCCACAAACTGGAATTAATTTCTATTTTATTTTAGGCTCATAGAAAGATTAGCCATTTATTTACGATGGATGCTATGCATCTTTCATCGCATGTTGAATAAATTTTAATAGTTAAATTTTAATTAAACGATTAGAAATTTACATGATAGTTTTTAAATAATTATTTATTATATATAAATTTTTAATTATTAAATACAAATTGACAACTAAAAATTGACTTATTTTTAAAATATAAAGATCCTTCTATTGTTATCAGCATCATAATTTATCTCATACTATGGGGGGAAATCTGTTATCAACACGGTAATTGGATGGAAACTTTTATACTAATACTACTTTTTTTTTTTTTTTTTTTTTGCTAAATTAGTACTACTACTGCAGGGTTGAGAAAATTTGAATGGTACGGTGGGAGTGCAGTAAGACAGAGAGAGGCAACCAATGAGAGCTGGCCTGCCAAATTTCCAACCATTCACATGGTCAAGGACTGCGATACGGGGGTCCCCACATTTGGTTGCACTGATCTCGCCCTGTTGCTAGGGAAGAGAATAATTACGGTCCAGGTGTCTTCTTCTGCCGTCTTCTCTGATTTGACAATTACTAGGAGTATTCTAGTAACTGCTTAGTAAGTACTTCATTACTAGGTGATAATTAAGTAGTGGTGGTTCACTAATTGCCCGTCAATCTCACGTGGCATTCCCCATTTGTCAAAGTCCACAGCCAATGGCTGCTAGGTACTTCCTGTGCTGCAAAAAACAAACAAAATACTCTAGTTGCTTCAATCGATAGGATCCTTAAGTTATTACCACTTCTCATTTGGATAAATTATCATTTACTTCATAGTATTTTTTATTTTAAAATACAAAAAATTTTATCTTTTTTACATAAATTAAATAAATAACAATAATAATATTTTTCTTAATATATTCTTAATTACTTTAATTTGTTATCTAATAATATTAAAGAAAATAAATAAATTAGATTTATAAATAAAGATAATTCTAAAAAAATAATTTTTAAAATTTATAAAATATTAAATATTTTTAAAAAATTAAAAAATTATATATTTTAAAACGCATAAAATACTAAATTTTGCCATCATTAATTTTTACTTAGTAGTATGTCTCGTTTGGATCGTTAAAGTTAATAACGTGAGTCTGCACAAAAAGGTTCGAAGAGCAAACTACTTGCGGGCTATTAATACGCCTTAATTTGCTATCTGCTTCTTTGGCTCTCTTTCTTGTTCTTTTCCCTGTACAACAAGCACTGATTTTTTATTTTCTTTTTGGTGCTAAGTATAATAAGTACTCATTCGATTGCTTTCCTGGGTTTCCATTGCATTATTCAATTTAAATTTGATCTTGCACGTCTTCTTTGCTAGACATACATGATCGAATAATAGTCGATGGATTAGATCGCTCATCTAATTCAATGGCTGTGATCTGACTCTGTATGTCTTAATTTATACTTTCAAACGTAAAATTTTTACATGTATATAAATTAACTATATTTTCTTAGTTTTGAATTTGTTATATATTTCTATTAAGATATTATCTCACAAAGTATTTTATGCATATTTTATTTACAACAGCAACGAAAATGAAGTGAATTTATCACTTCTCTGCAGCTGCAGGGGCAGTGCAGATGAAAATTGGTAAGTTTTCTATAAAAAGGAGGAGGGGCGAGGGGAGTTATTCATTCAAGAAAAGGCCGATTCAGCGTAGAAGCTAGCAAAATGGAATAGACCGTTGCAGAGGCCCAAATACCAGCCATAGATCCTTGATATCCCCAGCCCAGATGACCTAGCATGACACTGGCCTACCATAATATTAACCGCAATGTATTCAAGGTTTTTTTTTTTTAAAAAAGAAAAACTATGTTTGCATGGCAAAACCAAGCGCCACTAGAACGAGCCCGGGCTTGCAGGGAAGGTGTTTTTTTTTTTTTTTTTAAATTTTTTCAAATCCACCTCGGAGGATGTCGATACAACAAAAAAGATTTGCCATTTGTCTCGTAAAAGTGCAAGATTCAATTAAATTTACAGACATATATAAGAAATTATTTTTTTCAAATAATTATTTAAAAGTGTAAGATGATAAATTAATTGATAACAAATACCTTATTCTAAGTGATTTTGAATTAAAACATTACGGTCCATTAGGAAAAAGAGAAGAAAAAACTAAAGTTAGTAGAACCATATGACCGGAAGGGAACTAATTGGTGTATGGATAGTTTATGGAAGAAGGTAAAAGGACAAGTTTCCAAACACCATATATAACGATATTATACAATATTATTTTTATTAAAAATTAAAAATTATTATTTTTATAAATAAATATTTAATTTAAAGTAAAAAAAATAATCTACGAGAAGTGAGTTTAATTTTAAAAATTTTTATTAAATTCTTATTATATGAAAAAAGGAGTGTGCATATTATTGTTCGAGTTTATTTAGTAACATAACACAAAAGGCTAGATTGCAAATTTGTTTTAACTTTCATTACCTAAGAAATAATCGAGAAAAAGGGGATTTGTAAAGTGCAGTTGAGACTTCCGGTAATTGCAAAATTTGAAGCTGAGCTTCCTTTATACCGTAAGTATGCGAACCGCATTAGTGGAGCCAACCGCCATGGAGGCAACTTGTCTGTCTCTTTTCAAGCATTTCTCCTCCACCAGGCTTATCACTTACATCGCTTGCCTGGACGCCCCACTATCTACCAGGCTCCACTCAGCAAGCCGGCCATGTAACTTTCTGCAAGTAAATTTTCTCTCTGCCTATTCCTCAGTTCCCAATCCCCAACGGCCCCTCCATTCTCCATACTGCCGATCTCAAGTTTCCGGTATCCGTAGAGCCACAGAGAAAATCATTAACCTTTCCATGCCCCAGTTGGGTTCGTTCCAAAAGTAAAATTCCTCTGTTCCTGCCAACTTCTTTGAATTCCCACTGCAAGTTTCCTTTCTTGAGTGATGTAAGTATACGGTAGCTGACTGAAAATGGCTCAAGATAGTTTAATTGTTCCAGTGGATTCTCAAGTGTCTTTGAAGAAGAAAACCGCTGTTTCCAGAAGTTGGATACTCATAGACGGCAGTGGGCAAGGTACAGTCTTAGATTTGGATAAGCACGTTATCATGAGAAGATTTCCAATAAATGCTAGAGATCTTCGAATTCTTGATCCTATGCTGTCTTATCCTTCTACTATTCTCGGCAGAGAAAAGGCAATCGTCCTGAATTTGGAGGTAAAAATTTTCCCATCTTTAGTTTTCATCCATATTTTCTTATGTACTCTTATCTTGTGATTGTCATTTCTGGAAATAATACCTCCCTTTTCTACCTGATGACGCTCACCTTTGCTACAACGGCCTGCAGCACATCAAAGCAATTATAACAACAGATGAGGTAATTCATTTTCCTCACTTTATCTTGAATTGGTTATTTCTTCGCTAGAGTCCAAAACTCTTCACCAAAACATGATTTGGGTGTCCTGGAAAGTGGGATATCGGGTTCATTCCATATTACGCTGAGATCAATTATCTTGTGAGTTATATAGTATATATTTTTAACTTAAAATAAGCGTGAGTATGAAAACCAATACTCGAGGTAGGTTTTGCTTCGGGACCCATTGGATGATAATGTGGCGCCTGTGGTCGAGGAGCTTCAAAGAAGATTACCTCTGGCACATGACCAAGCCGAAGGAGAAGATGATGACCGCCCGGAGTTGCGTAATGAAGTTGAAACCGATGATCAAATTGGTACGCGGGGTTTTCCTCTCTGGATTATCTGCGCGTTGGCTTACTAGTGATATATTTGATGGTTAAGCTTGCATGCCGTGGTCTTTTTTAGTTCTTAAAACTTTTAATCCTTCTTTATGATAATATGTAGAATTCCCTTTTGAATTTCGTGCTCTAGAAGTAGCACTTGAAGGCATATGTAGTTTTCTTGATGCACGTACAAGAGAGTTGGAGACTGCTGCCTACCCAGCATTGGATGAGCTAACATCCAAGGTAAGGAATTGATTGGACAAGAATATTTCAGCTAAGACATTCACCGGTTATATGTATCTCAGTTCTCTGGGAGTGGAAGTGTAAATACTACTACTATTCCTTTTAACATCATAGGGAATAACTACTGCTAGAAGGATGTGGCCTTGCATTTATTAACAGTGCATTACTACTATACTATTTATTTACTAGTACAACCATTTGTGACATTCAGGAGAAATAGGTGTGTGTCTTAAGTTAGTACTAGAAACCATATGATCCGGAATTGTCTAGAGCTACTAGAAACCATATGATCCGGAATTGTCTGGGGATGTTATCTCTAATTTGGATTTCCAAACAGGGCTAACTTTGGGCTGATTTTAACCAGAGCATCTCTTCATCAAGGCCTCAATATTTCCCTCCACAGAAAATGAGCTGAAATTTAGATCATGGAGATTGTTGGATTTTCTGGCATAGGTGGTAATGCCAATTTAGAGCTCCATCATAACTTTCTTTCCTTTTGTTAGTCTGATAAAAGAAAAGAAAATGGAAGTTCTTAAATGTGCCTCTTCACAAGTAAAATGAGGTAGAACTCCCAGATGCTTTTGGCTCTACTGCAATTTCCTGAAAAAGTTTCTCGGAGTTACTTACCTAGACTTAATAATTTTTGTTTTATTTTTTTATGAAGCTTTATGCTTCTAACCAGGATCACTGATTTTCATTTTCAAAATTCTTATCGGTGATCAATTACAATTATTTACAGATTAGCAGCAGGAACTTGGATCGTGTGCGGAAATTGAAGAGTGCAATGACAAGGTTGACCAGTCGAGTTCAGAAAGTATGTTTTCTTCTTCAAATTGATTCATGGACTAAACCAAGCAAAATAAGTTTGTCTTCAGATGCACTAGCTTCTGTAATCCAAATAAAATAAGGACTTTCTCAGCAGATGCTAATTTATCGAAGTTTCTGGTTACCATTTATATCATCCGTTAGGAAAAATTTGCTTTTTTCTCTGTCTTATGATCTATAATATTTGTTTATTATATAAACAATGAGCAGAATTACATCCTTGAATTTTTTATTATTGGTTCAATGCTGGCAGTTATGCACGTGAAAGTGATTATCTAAGTTGAGTCACTTGAGTGCTGTAAGGTAATACCCATTGCATTGGCTTCCAGGTAAGAGATGAACTTGAACAACTTCTGGATGATGATGATGACATGGCAGACCTTTACTTGTCAAGGAAACTGGCTGGAGCTCCTTCTCCTATGAGTGGTCATGGAATTCCAAACTGGTTCCCTTCCTCCCCCACTCTGTGTTCAAAGATGTCAAGAATGTCCAGTAGAGCAAGTGGCGCAACAGCCCAGACAGAGAATGATGTTGAGGAACTTGAAATGTTGCTTGAGGTGATAAGTACGCCATAGTGCAATTCATCTCATTGGAACAAAGTTTCTATGTAGTTTGCTAAATGGATAAAGATATTTTGCAGGCCTACTTTATGCAGATTGAAAGCACGATGAACAAATTAAGCACAGTAAGTATTCCCCCCTCTCCCCAACACCCCCCACCCCCCCCACCCCCAAGAAAAAACAAAAGAAAAAAGAAACTCATCTGTGAACTTTTCACTAGGTATATTCTTTCTTTTCTCTCCACGTGTTGTTTGAGAGGTTAATTTGAATGGAAGGGTGTAGAATTGACTAGAAAATTTTGAAGTTATATACATATGAAAGAAAATTACAGAATACTTATAAATGTCTTTATTTGTCTTTACCAGCTAAGGGAATATATTGATGACACTGAAGATTATATCAATATTCAGGTATAATCCATCCTGAGATGGTAAAATTTAGCAATAATGATTCAAGAATGAGTCTCTTTTCACTATAAGATAGTTTGGTTAATTGTTCTTTTTTTTTTTTTGAAAAAATGGTGATTTGTTACTCATAATTTGCTGGAGACACTGAATTGAAAAGTTTTTTGATCTGGGGATATGTATCCAACAATGGTGCTATTGATGCAGCTGGACAATCATCGAAATCAGTTGATTCAGGTGCTTTATGATGATTTCCTTTTAAACATCTGAATACATCCAATACTTTATTTAGCTATCCTGATTTTTTATGCTACTTTCCTATTTTGTTTTTTAGGTTGTCTATTCATTAAAAGAAGTATCTGCTCTATTTTAAGTTAAAATTGGTTGGTGCTTATTTCTATTATGCTTATCTCCTTTCTCTTATTTAATGCTGCAGTTGGAGCTTTTTCTAAGTTCTGGTACTGTTTGTTTATCTGTGTATTCTTTGGTGGCTGCCATCTTTGGGATGAATATCCCGTACCGGTGGCGGGAAGGCCATGGCTATATGTTCAAATGGGTAAGGCAAATAAAAAAACCAGCTCCACGACTTGCATCATTATGCTCATGCTATCACTGGCTCGGTCTTCTAATTTTATTTTGTTATCCAGGTGGTCATCCTTACCGGAATTGCTTGTGCTTCTCTTTTCCTATCAGTAATGTCCTATGCTCGGCACAAGGGTCTTGTGGGGTCATGACAAAATGATCTAACCTCAACTGAAGACACCTACTGGCTATGTATCACGAAAGCTCTAGCCCGGAGGCTGCAGTTCTGGTGCAAGGAGAGCTACAGCAAAAAGAAACGGTATTCTGTATTGGATGCTTCAAATTCTTGAAGGCCTAAAGGACGTGGCTCTTTCCAATAAGATGTGAATCCATCAGTAATACCGGAAACTACGCCATTGTTAATCTTGTTTCATATCATCCTGGTATATTTTCCGCATGATCAGTAATCCGTCTGTATCTTTTAAGTCGGATTGCATGCCTGTATCTTGCGATGTTTCGGACTATTCTGTGGTCTGCAAAATGGACATCGAATCCTGTAAATTTTCTTCAACCTCGATAGAGAAATCGTTGTTGAAGGGATTGAATTGGTAGTCATTAGCACTCCATTTGACCTCATTTAGGAAGGTGCTCGTGAAGATCATTATTATGGTTTCTCAAAGGTGTACATCTGGTTGCTCTCCAAATGTAGTAGACTGGTAGTTTGGTTTTCCAATAATACGAGCAGTGAGACCAAAAAGCCAAGAAATAGGTCAAATGAAAGTTCCCTAATTTCACAGAGTCGAGACACAGACGGAAATTTCATAGGACTGAATTTTGACTTATTAAAGAACCAACCCGTGCAATCACGGCACATGCTTCCTGGGCTTTCCTAATCAAAGTGGATTTCCAATTGTTTTCCATTCAACTGATTGGGGAGATGCTGTATTAATACTATATAATAACCGCATCGTAGTACTCTCTTAGAATAGAAACGAATAAGAAAATATTTCCTATCCAGTCGGTGGAAATATGGGGAAAGATTTAGATCCATTCTCACCTAGTGTAACTAATAAAATGCAAAGACAAGAATATTGGAGGATGAAGGCAGGCGTACGAGGAGGCTGAAAGGGGTATATGTCAAGGTCCCGTTCATATTCATTTGGTCATAAATCGGCCCACCACCTAATACTTGTGCTGGTTGACCTTTATCTTTCTGGTTTTCCTATTTTAGGATTTGAGATTTTTTTTAAAAAAATCTTTAAATAGACTGATCGTCATGTTTCTATTATTGAATCAAATATGTGAAGTCTTATTATGGAATTCTAAAGGCAGGTGCATTGTGAGAAATAGGCAAATGAAAATAAAGCAGTGTTTTCTTGGTTTGACAAAAAGAAGAGAGAAAAGGGAAGACAAATGGAGTTTGGGTGCAAAATATAGGAAATGGGGCGGCACGCGTGCACGATAAATTCATAATGGATCAAATGGGAAGGGTGGCGGCATGGCTTTGGTTCCCAAACAATAAATGGTGAGGAAATCATTGAAGAAACTTTCTTCTACAAACCCAAAACAGGCAGCTCAATCATCCTTCATCAATGTGCATCCTTTCTTCATTCTTTCTTTCTATTCTCGCTTCTGCATGTTATTGCGTATCATTTATTATACTAATAGTTATATAAATTAAATATAAGATTTCTGTTCGGCTTTATTTTTCCTTTCTAAGTTTGAATAACCAGCCGTCTTTTACTTACTTGGTATTGATATTATTAGACTTTCTTGCATTTGCATCCTTTTTTTTGTTATATTTTTAAAGAAAATATACGTATAAAAATGCATGCTTTGTCGGTGAGAATGGAATGAAATTCTCCCACCTTCCTCTTCCAACCTATTCCCTCGTCATTAAGCAATTTCTCCTTTTTGTCCTGATTTTTCTTGATATGGCGAAAAGCAGAAAAGAACCAACAAGCTTCATTTTCTTTTTCCATTTAGAGAATCTACCAAGTTTCGACCTCAAACTATATTATTTATTTTCTTAATCTTTAATTTGATCTTTTTTAGTCCCTATTTTATTTTATTATTGTGCTTAATTTTTAGTTTTATCTTTTTTAATCTCAAAATTATTTTTTTCAAACTTAATAGTTCCAATCACCTAAAATTTAAAATAAAATTTAATTCAAATACATCAGTAGTTTTAACACACGTAGAAAAAATTATCAATAAATATTTATTTTCTCTTAAAGTATTACTTAAGTGACTGGATTATATCGTATATTAGGTGATTGGGATTATTAAATTTTTTTAAAAATAATTTAAGGATTAAAAAAATAAACTTATAGATTAAAATAATTATAAGACAAATAAAAAGAACTAAACTTGTCAATTTTTGTTATTTATTACTAATACTATAGTAAGTCACCACTTTTTTAGTTTGTGTACACGAAATATGGAAACCCCATATCCATCCATATCAGATTGCAGATTAACAAAGCTGGTGAATCAGAATCAAAGCCACATACGAGTGATGCTTATATTTTTCTTTAAAAAAACATTGATGATGACAGGTGCACAATACGTGTGTAATTCCAAATTGATTTTCGATAAATTTGTGGAATAAAAGGCAAATCAAAGCAAAAATATGTTTCGTATTTGTTTCCATATGAACAATAGAATATTTATAAAGTCGATATACTCAAGAAAATTTTGGTGAAGATTGAAAACGAGAAAGCGTAATTTTATTAAGAGGAGAAAATGTAAAACAGTAAAACTTGCGGGGGGGTAAGGGGGCGGGGAAGAATTTACTACAGCGACAATATTCTGTCAAAACCCTGCAAAACGTGGCAGTGGAATTTTTACTCGCGTGTTGGATAAAGTACAGCGGCAAAAGCCAATCCCATCCAACACCTGGCGCGGGTCTTCTGTTAGAAGCTTCCTTCTTCCAGACACACAAACAACCCGACCGTTTTGAGGGTTTGAGAGTCAAAAGCAATTTTTGCGTTGAGTTGAAAGACAGTTTCAGCTTACACAAAACCAAATATTTAACAAAAATAAATTCCATGAAAAACATTGCTATCCGTGTAAACGAGATGTTTGTAATCAGTAGCATTTGGCTTCTTTCGAATGATAGATGCAATTCAGTTATAACACTCATCAGGGAGGTTTTTTTTTTTTAAACCACGTATTAGATAGATTTTAATTATTAAATTTTAATTTAATAATTATAAAAAATTTATACATGATAAATATTTATTTATTTAATTTATATTTAATTATATCAATAAATATGTCTTTTTGACAATTAAATACTTAAAAAAATATTATTACTATCATAATTAAATTGTGATAAATGACTTTCTTTAGATTAACTAGACTCATTTTATGTAATCTAAAAAATTATTTTCTTTTTTTGAACACTTTAAATATATATAGTACTATTAAATACAACAAATTTTAGCATTTGATGAGGTTTTGACCCCACATTTTTTTATGACAAAGTAAAATTCTAATAATATTTTTTAATACGTAAATAAGATCATATTTTTTTGTATAAAAACTCTTACAGATAAATAAAATTAATCGCTTGCTTAAAAAATAAATATTAATTGTGTGTCCCATTTAAATTCAGAGCATTTTACTAATTTATAATTACAGATTTTCTAGATAGAACGTTTGTTCTCTTGGTGGGATCGAAGATGTTTAGAAAAGATTTTTTCTTTTTCTTTCAAGGTCAGCACGCAAGTAGACTACACTAACGTACGCCGTCACACGCAATTATTCCCAACCTTCCCCCAGAAGCCAAAGTACGCCGTCTCATCTACTACACATGAAACACACGGCTCTGCCACCTCTTTCCGCTCTCCCCTTACCCGCCCGGCGCATGTTATCACTACTGCCCCAACACATCTTTTGTCCCCTTATTCTTTTTCTTTTGGGTAAAAATTCCCCTTTTTTTTTTTATAGATAAATTTCCCCTTATTCATTACAAATATACGACT
This sequence comes from Rauvolfia tetraphylla, assembly GCA_030512225.1. Classification (NCBI taxonomy): domain Eukaryota; kingdom Viridiplantae; phylum Streptophyta; class Magnoliopsida; order Gentianales; family Apocynaceae; genus Rauvolfia; species Rauvolfia tetraphylla. The sequence goes on from JAJQKT010000037.1 coordinate 1,145,155, forward strand.
TACTCTGTACTTCTACGAATAACCGAAAAAATACGCAGCCGCTACGAGTATATTAGTAACAATTTTCACTTCATGCTATTGTGAACGCGACCCAGCCCCCTCTATTTCTCTCTCTTTCTCTCGATTTCGACTCCCAAACCCAGAGACCCGAGATCATCACCGTCGTTCCCCCCTCGCCAACGCTCCGATTTACCCAATCTCAGACCTTACGTACGGTATCTGAATCTAAATCCGCTTCTCTCACTCTGTATTTGCAGATTTGCAGGTCGGTTCTGTTATATATATGTTTGTTTATATCTATATCTGTGTTTGTATGCATAAACAAACACCCGACGCACGCACTTACATGTTCCCGGTGTGTGTGCTTGTGCGTGTGGGTGGTGGTGGCGATGCAATTTTGGGATTGTAATTGTGGATTATTGTGAATGGGTTTAATGCAGATAGAGAAAGGGGAATGGACGTAAATTTGGTGGTTTGATGTGGTGGGGCTAACATGCACCGCGTGAGGTGAGTACGTGGGGCTTTTTTCAGGGCTAAGCTCTCCGAGTTGAGGAAGAAAAAGAGGGCTCCGGAAGAGTTCCCGACTTTGTTACATTTGAGGCGATAGAAGAAACCATGTCGAATCAGGTGGTGAGGGCCAAGAGGGAGACAATTGCGGCATGCATGACATGCCCTCTTTGCAATAAGCTCTTCAGAGATGCCACCACTATTTCCGAATGCCTTCATACGTGTGAGTCTCTTCTCCTCTTCAACGCTCGCGCTCTCTCTCCCTCTCACTCTTGCTCTATCGCTGTGATCTATCTGGGTTTGGCTTGAATTTTGATTTTAACGATCTGGGCCTGTGCTGAATTTCGTGCCATATAGTAAATTTTGGCCTCGTCTTTCTCTCGCTAGTAACGGTGATTGGCAAAGTACTGAGCTGTTGGTTTGACTTGAACTTCTGGCTTGATAAAATGAACTTCTGTTTTATTCATCTGATTGGTAATTTGTACCGGTGTTTACTTGCTAGAGAAGTAGATAATTTCGCAATTGATGATTTTCCTAGGAATCAGCAATTTGAGTTTATTCACTAGACTGATTAATTGTCTCTTTATTGCTGAATACTCTGGGGTACTGAGGGTATTTTGCCTTTTCATGATTGTATTTATAGAGCAGACCTCTCGTCGTTTCTCACTGCAAATCTAGCGTGGCCTTTGCTTGTGTAGCCTTAATAACGACCTCCAGAACATCATTGGATTCAGTTTGCATGCGCACATGATTTTGCCTCAAAAATGAAGCGAATTTTCAGATTGCTTGCACAACAACTAATGTAGTTACCACTAATTCTCTTCTAGTTGAATTCTGGTGGAAATTGTTGATATGATTTTTTTTCCTTTTCCGTAACTTTGTTCTTTAATCTATACCCAGTTTGCAGGAAGTGCATTTATAAGAAGTTGTCTGATGAGGAACTCGAATGCTGTCCAATATGCAATATTGATTTAGGCTGTGTCCCATTGGAGAAGTTGAGGTATACTGTTGCATCCCACTTTTTCTGTGTCTCAATCTTTGTGTATGCACACACAGACACATCCTGTATATGCATTCGTATAGCCTCTGTTACTGCAAATTGTTATTGATCTTGGCCTCTTGGTGTATTTTTTGAATTTCTTATTGTGTAAGAGTAGATCGTGAAATTTGAATAGCATGTAAATGATAAACCGCAGCCGAAACAATTTTTTCTCTTTTGCAGGTCCTATTTAACTTGTAAAACCTAGCCTCTTTTGTGTCTTATAATCGGTTGTACTCCATGCAACATTTTAATGAGTTGTTAGATTTCCCTTTTAGATATGACTTTGAGAAGCTTTCTAACTAGAATCTGATGGCTTTGTCTTTATAGTCTTTATACCATCATCTGGTAGATCTGCCGGATGCATGTAACGAAGTTCAGAATAATAATTATGCTTATGTTCTTTAACACACGTGTCTCTCTCTCTTTCTCTACGCTCACCAATACATGGACGTATACTATCTAAACATGCACATGCATTGAGACTGCCCATTTATGGAATGCTAATCTCTTTCCCCAGATTTGCTATGCTATGCTTCAGATATGAGAGCGGCTAACATGCACATGATTGTAATTTTATTCATTTAAAGGATATAATGGACATATACAACATTCAGAATATTTGTATCTAAGTGCATCTATTAAATCATCTTGCATGCCGTAATTTTTTCATACATCTGTAAATGAAGAAAAGATATAAAGGAAGTGGCTTTGCTCATGATATTCCTGTATGACGTTTAAGTCTTGTCATCTGCATTTACTACAGCTTAGTCTCACTGTTGTGGAAGCTTCGGTAGTTTTATGATGTGTAGTGTTTGATTTATGTTTTCAGGCCTGATCACAATTTGCAAGATGTAAGGGCAAAGATCTTCCCTTACAAGAGGAGAAAGGTGAAGGCACCTGAAATCACGCCTTCAGTTGCACTACCAGTGAGAAGAAAGGAGAGATCACTTTCATCATTGGTGGTTAGCACCCCAAGGGTATCGACACAGAGTGGTATGACTGGGAGAAGATCAAAATCTATTGCTAGGAAACCATTAAGATCCAGCTTTTCTATTGAGAAACTTGTCAAGAAAGAGGAAGATTCTCAGGAAGATCGTCCGGAGAGCTCTAGTTCGCCTGAGACACTGAATAAATTCACTCAGACAATTAGGCAGGTAATGCCCAAGTCTCAAAGCTCCAAAATCTTTATCCCATAGGTTAGATATATTTTATTTCCTGCAAATCTTCCTTATCCCCAGAAAAAGTTCTAATTCTCATTTTTGGTGGCATCATTCTGCAGAATTCTTCTACTCCAGAGCCATCTACTCATTCTTTACCAGACAAAGAAACAAAAAGTGGTTCTGAAGCATGGGAAGGAAAAGTTGATCTGTGGAAACCTTTAAATTGCTTGGTCGAAGTTGCAAATAGGAGTAAATCTTCTAAGTTTAGTTCACAAGGATCTGCTGCCAAATCAGATCCTCTCCATTCTGCTGAAAATGAAGGTCATGGCCGGAAAAATAAAATCAAAGAACATAGCCAGAAATCAAAGATCCAAGATGAAAAAAATACTAATGAAACTACACCACAAGATTCAGAAAGACCTAAAAAGTTGCGAAGAATTCGCCAGAAGAAGGCACCTGGTTTTGGGGAATTCAATGTTTCACCCCAGGCTGTGCTCGATGGTGCCAGTGCCAGATGTGAGAAGAGAATCAATCCAATATGGTTTTCACTAGTGGCCTCCAAAGATCAGTAAGAATCTATACTGCTATGGAAACCTTTGAAATTTAAGGACATTGACTGGGAATAGCCAGTCCATCTTTCTCCCTTCATCTTCTCATTCTCTGCATCATTCTTTCAGGGATAGAGATGCATCCTTGCCCCAGATTTCTGCAAGCTACTTGAGAATAAAGTAAGTTTTTCTAACCTTTTCTCATCATGATGATTTAATGGATTATCTTTGGGAAAATTGTTTTTCTGCTGTATGCCAGCCCCTATCAAAATAAATCAAGGGTATTTTTTTTATTGTTAATTTGGGTTACTTGCAGCTTTAACTATGTTGACAATGACACTATATGAGGACAAACAAATATGGGTGTAGCACTGTGATCCACTCGTGTGACATGGTGGTTATTCAAGCATAGGTTTTATTTCTGGAAAATTTCTCAGAAACTTTAAACTTTTTGAGTGTTTGTCCTTCGATATTACTTGGGTTTCTGTATAGGAACTTGTCTATTAGAAAGGACTATGTTTCTGTCCCAGGACAACTGATTTAAAAGTAAATTACCAGAATCTATCCTGAAATATGCAGATTCTGTGTATGATTTTGGTCTGAACACCGTTTCTTTAACTGGTTATTCCCAACCAAGAAACTTTGCTGGAGTTTGTGGTTTAGTCTCTCTATAATTGTTGTGTCACGGGGAGGTGGGCAGCTGGTTCTTCTATGGTTTGTTTGCAATTCTTTTACACAAAATCCACAAAGAAATTCACCTTATCTTTATGAAACTGTTGCAAATGAAAATTATATTAGAAAATAACCAAAGATGTCCCCATTTCACAAATGAAAGTTGTTATAGTTTCTGTCTTTCTTTCTGCAGCTGAAGTTGACGTTTTGATATTTAATTAATATGACCTATATGACTAGAATTTACTAAAACTGATTATTTTGTTATTGTGGCTTTCATTGCTTTGTGTTCTGCCAATAAAAAAAGTATCCAAGCCAAGTTCTTCCCCAGATGTGTCTGCATATGTTAGCCTTATCCTGATATAGGTAAGGAAGGCAACAGCAACTAATTGGAGGGCATTGCATACCTATCCAATTGTAACTGTTTGTGTCCAGAGAGTTGTCGGCAGAGTGCTTCAGTGAATTGTGTTTCTTCTCAATCTCTGGTGGCATTTATTTTTTTTGGAAATATTTCTTGATCCCATGTACTCTGCTCCAAACAAAATAGTTCTTGATGTGCATCATCGGAACATGTACTGTCTTCTGTTTACCCTCACAAACTTTAGTGTGAATTAGCCATCAACTCTTGTTAGAGTCTGATCTTTTATGATACTGTTGCTTCATGCATTATGATATTCTAAACATAGAAATTTATAATTTTAAGAATGCTTTTCTAAAGCTAATAGTAAATCATTGAATATTGAAAAGATTAATTAGATTTGTCACCAGTGCTTTATTCGAGTGAAATAAACTTCAATAAACATGCTTGTTTCATTGTTTATTTACATTGTCTGCCTTATTGTCCTTGTGCTGTTATGGGTATTTGACATCTTTGTTTTGAGTTTTGATAAATTGCTGAGTAATTCCTTTCTCCTTTCGCCTGTCTATTTTGGGCCCGATTATGACCTCTATACCTGTCTGACACTTGACTCAATGTTTTATTGTCAATTGTTTTTCCCGTATCAGTATCACCACCCTCTCGTAGTTCAAAATCTTACCAGCTTGCAGTTTGCCTTCTATGCTCTGTTATATGTTTCTGTCCGAGTATGACCCAACCATTATATTTTTTTCTAGTTCCTATTTATGCATATATACATGTATTTTCTTATTGTCTGTGCTTCGGTGTCATATCTTTTCTCTTCAGACTTCAACTACTTAGTTGTACAAGTTCTTTCTCTTTAATTAAATTTCATTTGCAAGTTCCGCATACTTGCTATCCATCATATTTCTGGTGGTATATGTGTGAATCATTTTAGAGATATGGGGCATGAGTATCCTCTTCTTCTAGTGCACAACGAAATACAATCATTTTTGTTCTGTCCTATATTGGTGCTTGCCCTTTCATGTACTGGATGGTCATAGCCATTGTGGTCACTCATTTTCCATGATACTAAGCAAACCTAAGTCATATAGGATGTTAGAGACTTTTTGGGATGGCAGTGGGAGATGTCAAAGCAGTTGTAGTGAGCAGCAGGGGAGTTGAGGGGTGTTGTTTCTATTCCATGTTGGATGGAAGGAATGTTCCTGCCATCACTTTCTGGAGATTATTTTGTTTCTTAACCACTGCTATGTTCTGTTGCAGAGATGGGAGTATAACGGTTTCATTTATTCAAAAGTACCTGGTGAGGAAATTAGAGCTTACAAATGAAGATGAGGTAAATTTCTTCACTCTTTCCTCAATTTTATGTTTCTATATGACTAGACACGCTTGTCCCTTTTCCTGCACCCTCTCTTTGTTATATCCTCTATTTGTCTTCATTTCCCGATTCTTCATGTGCGCCAGCTTGTCTTCACATTCCTTTGATACCAATCAAAATACTGATTATATTGGTGGATACCAGAGAAAACTTTTCTGTACCCATGCCCTTTAGGCGAAAATGAATGTATAAAGCTAGTGAAAAGTAGAGTTTCATGATCTTGCGTCTGAATTGTGCTGAGATTTTTGTTGATTGTTTCATAGGTTGAAATAAGGTGCATGGGTCAGTCATTGGTCCCGACACTGCCATTGAATGAGCTAGTTGAATTGTGGCTTCGAAGCACATCATCAGAGAAAGTACCTGCAATAATTGGTTCTTCAGCCAAGGATTTTGTGATGGTATTGGCATATAGTCGTAAGATTCAAGCCTGTTGAACCAAGATGTTGATTCTTTCATGCCTTTGCCTTTCGGTGACCTCAAATTGCCAGAATGTAGAAGTGACACTTCCTTGTTTTAGCATGCCTCCTTGTGAGCATGCTTGCAATGGGATGCTGGGAGCTTAGAAACTGTTGCAGCTTTCCTGGTTGCTGCTGAGGGTCGCATCACTCCGCCGGAAGTAGACGAATTACCATTTCTTCTTCATATGCGTTCGAAGTTGTCTTTAGCTGTGCCTTAATATGAATAGGAATAACAGGCTGGCTCTTGCCTCGCTTGTTCAGATTTCTTGATGTTGAGTCATATGTGTGTTTAATATATGTCATAAAGATTGTATACCATCCTATCGGTCTCAAGGATATTTCCCAATCTCACCCCTTTATGGGTGAGTTGCTCAATTTTCTTCCGTTGCTCCATCTAGTTGTGTATTTGTACCGCAACTATTGAGGTCGGTATACTATCCTAATACAAGAGATTTGCTTTGTTTCTGTTGTGCTTCGATACTACCTCTGGTTGCTTTGTTCTGTTTTGTTTTGTGTTGATACGTCAAGCAAGCTCTCTCGTAGTTTTACATGCTGATCACCAAGCTGGGGAATTTGTTGAATTCTGAAACTTTGCCTGCTATTTCCTCCCTCTCTCTTCGACAAACGTAGGACCTCAAGAGATCTACCCCAATCTATTTCCTGGAGACGTTCCTCTTGAAGGCATGTAGTCTGGTGAGTGAATAGCCATTCGTATGAAATTCCCAAACGCTATTTACGCGGTACGTCAGGTAAACGTGCATACTCTTTAATATGTATTGCGAATTCATATTAAGGAGAAAAGGAAAAGAGGGGGGTGGGGGTTGTAATTATTCATTCTCATCAGCGATAAACAATGACTGTTATATTTCAGTAAAAAGTCAAAAAAAACGATAGACAAGACTGCTTCGATTGAAAAGCCCGAGGTCTCTAATACAATCGTTGCACCCGATATGGGCAAACGAATCCAAAACCAGACCATCCTCTGCTGGCGCACTCATAACATACTTGAGTTCGACTAAATGAAATTAAGGTCGCTCGGGTGCCGCAACTTCTCAAGCTTAAAAAGAAAAGGAAAAAAGGGGAAACAAATCCAATTCAATCACCTAGAAGGGCCTCTAGGCTGTCAAAAACAGCGAAGCATCAAATGCACAGAAATGAAATCATTCCAACCTTGATAACATGATCAAACTTACGTTGCCTAAACAAGTATGCATTTCAAAAGGTAGGCAGGCTTTTCAGAATCGAGCGTGGGTAGCTTGCGAAGAAGTGGGAGCACTACCCACAACAGAGAACAATCCTCCACGGGCAGCTTCTTCCTCATCCAAAAACAGATCCTCCGTGTTCCTGAATGTGGCGTGCGCCACTACTAGTGCAATTCCAATCAAAATAGACACCAACACGTTCAACCAAACCCCCGTCAACACCAAGCCCACGATAGTAATAATCCAAAGCGCCACCATCACCAGCCTATCGTCCGCCATTCGTCCGAGCACCGCAATGGGCTCGTCGCGGTTCAGGTAGAGAAACCACCAGGCCACGAATACCACTAAGAACACTATCAGCGAGATCGGATGCCATAACAGGCTCAGAAACAATACCAATAAGACTATCATAACATAATTCACCCGGAAGTGGTTGAGGTTGCGCTTCAGCCGCGTCACCAGTTCGCCGAGGCCGTGCGGTACGGAATAGGAGGATGGGTGGGAAAAGAGCTCGCGCCATGGCCGGAAAGTTGCGAAGACGGTTTGGCTCCTTGATCTGACGAAGGTTGCGCCGGAGGTCGGCAAGGAATCGTAGCCAAGAGGCATTGCAGACCTAACTAACGGTCAACTTCCTCACCCTGTTACACAAGGTTCTGAGTATAGTATTTAATTTAATCAGGGAGAACTAGAGAAACTTCATCGATGCGTAGGAGAGAGGGTATTGGCTGTTGCGAAAGAGATGGAAAAGCGCCGTTTCTTCATCCGGCGAGCTACTTATAGGGTTCAGCTGGATCGTTGGATTCGCTCACCGCGGCTCCACATTATGGCCGAGCCCGTCTATGATCTAACCTATCATTCTTCGGTTTATTAATACTAGTTCGGTGGACGCTGTGGGTAGCTAATCTAAGGTTCAGATTGGTCTCTGCGGGTAAGGTGCAAGACTTTCTTTTTATACAGAGGAAAAGGGTGCAACAAATTTGACAAAACTAATCTCCTATTGGAAAATTCTCTTGGCTGACTGACAAGACCGCTAAAGCGTTCCTCAAACCTTGTAAGTAGTGCATGCATATTTACGAGGCCTACATATGTAATTCGATCATTGGAGTACTAGAGACATGCTATAAGACCAACACCAGGATAGTAATAGCAAGTTTAACGGATGGAAACCTGCACCCAATAACGAACATCGACCCAAAGAAGTACCAAAAATACCATTGTTATAACAAGCGAGGAAATTGTTCCTTGTAGAAGATTCAGAAGAGGATGAGCCTCTTGAGTTTCGCAAAATATGAAAACTATCATATGAACTATATTCAGGAACATGCTATATGCGCATAACTCTGAGGTTCTCCGACATCGGTATTTCAAATTCAGCTTCCGCTGCCTTCCTGTTACACAAAGTTTTAACATCACTAAGATGATACGAGAGGACCATTGAAGAAGTGCAAACCTCTTACTTAAACAAAACCAAAAAGCGGCAGTTGAAATTGTGTAATAAGCTATAGAAGCAATTTTATCAAGACTAGATTCGCCTGTTACACTCAAGAGTCTGCCATTCCATAATTGTATCAAACACTTCCTCAGAGAAAAGGGAAACTGTTTCTCAACAAAAGATGTCCTAATATGACTACATTGTTAGTACCTTAAAAGGAAAAAAATCTGCATAACCAACAAAAAAGAATTTAATGTACCTCATTGCCATTTGGATTTCCTTGTTACCAGGATCCAGTTTCAGAGCCATAGAAAATGCTTCAGATGCCATAGAATAATTCTGCTCACAAATAAATATACTTTAAAGAAAAAAAAAGGGGGCATGCTATTACGAAGACGGTTCTGCATTTACAGGAAACTGCTTACCTGGAGTAGCATCCATGCTGCACCCTCCCTATAGTGCGCCTTTGGCCAGTCAGGCCTCAAGTTAACACAAGCGTCAGCATCAACCAGGGCCTGCTTCCCTTGCTCCAAAAGTGCCCAGCATAAGCTTCGATTAGATAATATTGTTGCATCACTTGGATCTGCAAGATTTGCCTGCACCAAAAGAATCAAAATTGAGCAGGTGCTTAAATAAGTCCCACTTTAGGTGCAAAATGCTTACCTCGGTGTACCAATATACTGCATCCATATAATCCTTCCTCTTAAATGCATCTTGTCCTTTGGATTTTGACATCTGAAAGATGTTTCTCCTCCTCAGTTCCCTCTGAGAAAATGCAAGATTAAGAAACTTAGTCCTGAATCCTGGGAGATGCAATGCTTCTTACCGGAAGTTGTTAAACATAGTTGATCAAATATTTGTATGCATGCAATGAAGCGTTAGTTACGAGTCTTTAGTCACATACAAGCAGTAATAATGGAAAATCATAGATGAAATAGACCGTAAAATAAAGTACAAGCTGCATTCCAACTTAAAGAATGTTTTAAGGGAAAAAATAGAGAATATCCTTCATACTTTACATTCATAATTTTGGATTGAATTGGAACAATAGAATAGAACAACAAAGGATGCAGAAATATAAGGTTGCCGGAAAACAGGTGATGAGAACAGAACAAAATGTGGTCAGTGGGAGATCAATAACACAAAGAACGTAGCGTAGTTGTCTTAAAGGAAAAAGTAATATAACAAAACCTGCACTCTAGCTTCTTCAGAGAGAACATGTTTCATGATTCCAGCGACACTCCAGCTTGGAAAAGATGAAATAGGAGAAGTAACAGGAAAAAGTGCAATAACTCCTGCAAGTTGACTACGCATTGCTGCATGCTCTAATGGGGTTACACCAGACTGCATCAGAGGCAGAAAAGATATTTAAAACAGATTTGGAACTCTGAATCTAGTTTGTTAATAAACAAAGTTTATAATGAAAGTAACCAGAGGTTCCTCTGAAGACAAGTTCATCCTAAGTCCTAACAACAAAGTACCAGAAAAAACTCACAGTGTCCGTGACATTAGGATCTGCCCCAACTTTTAACAAGTGTTTGATTATATGTTGTTCCCCTTCACAGGCAGCTACTATTAGAGGTGTCTTCCCACATGAACCAAGGTTTGGATCCGCTCCAGCCTGCACGGCAGTTGCAAAGAAAGGAAATAATCATTGACAGTTGCACAGAGAATTCCTAACATTAGTTAACTCAACCATATTTCCAACAAAATAACATACCATGTGTAACTTCCAACATACCTTAAGTAACAGCTCCAAGCACTCAAATGACTTGGCCGTAATTGACAGCATAAGAGGTGTAAAGTAGAGCTGAGTAACTGAATTTGGCTGCAAATGAGAAGATCAAAATGGAAATTAATACCAATTTATCAATTCAATTTGAAGAGAATCCTAATCATATTGTAGAACAGATACAATCCTTCGGATTACTCATGACTAAACTTGCGATGAAAGGGGTCAAGGCCCACTAAATGAAATAGACAGACAAGAAATTATTTCAAAATTAAGGGAAGTTATTATGTAATATCCAACTAGAATATTCTTACAAATCAACAAGAAGTGATCTAATATCAGAAGCAGAAATAAGCAAAACCACTTGGACATTCACAATGTGCTAACTTGTTTTTCAGAAAGAAAATCAATTAGCCATAAGAGGTTCACAGAAAGAAAATCCACAACCAGAATAAAGGAAAAGTTCAGTTAAATCACGCAATGTAAATGCACATATTGAAACTTTATACGAAGATAAACAAGTCAACAGAAACTTTATATGAAAGAACTGTAAAGAAGTAGAGGGATATAATGTTTTGCTGAAGATTCAATAATGATCCATGAACTCATATAGGAGCCTAGTTCAAATGAAGTTGCTCTCTTCGAGCACTAGAGTTTCTTCTGGGTGAAGCATCCTATTTATCCCAAATGCTATAGAGAAGATAGTACCATATCTGAAATATATACAGACACAAAAAGCACTAAAGATCTTGAAGATATGTGGTTAGCTGCAACCAAAAGAAAAAAAGATAAATAACCCAATAATGAGTAGTAACCACAATGCAGTTGTACCAATTGAGAGACCCAGCTCTTGTTTTTCCATCCTAAATACTGATAAATTTTAATCAGAGTTGGCAGTTAAAATGCTCCAGAATGGCATTGAAAATCAATGAAACTTAGCATCTCAACATTTAAATCACTCTGAAAGAAGGGATAAAATGCCAGAACTTTGTATCGACTAGCATACAATATTGGACATATTACAAGCAATCACTGAACAAAGAAACTAAATCCGAAGCTTACTCCTACAAGCAATCAAGAAGAATAGCCTAACAAATTCAGAAGCTCGTCTTACGTTTGAACCTTTATCTAATAAAATCTTCACAGCTTCTTTCTTTCCAGACAGGGCGGCACATTGCAGTGGTGTTCCAGATTCTGAATTTATGTCCATTTTGGCACCTTTTGATACCAGCAGCTGCAACATTTCCTTGTTTCCTGGAAATATACATCATGCCAATTCAGGTAATTATAGTCAAAAAAGAAACTTATAAATCTAATAGCACACCAAAGTCCATGTTTCAATCGATTCCATCCTAGGAGCCAAAGAACATGTAAAATGAAATGAAAAGGCCTCTATCATGGGGTGGCACAATCCTCCGCCATGCTATTCCCCCGAGTTGTGGGTTCAAGCTCTTCCGACACACTATGGACACCAAAAACTAGAACTGAAAAATCACTCAATATGGCTCTACACTCTGGTGAAACACCTTAATCGGCAAAAGTACCATAGATGTCCCAACTGCTGAAATTGCTTGACTCGCACATTTTGCGACCCATGTTTTGTATGCGGAAACCAGGTTTTTAAATATTAGCATTCATGTGCATTAGAGACACGTGGTTGTTAACCATGATATATAAAACCACAAAGATAATTCAGACTCCAGTCATGATGTACAAAAAGACCACTGGGACTCCAAGAAGAAAAGTCTCCCATAAAATTAAACACCGGAGGGCCCACCTTTTTCAGCAGCACAGTGCAAAGCAGTGAAGCCCCTGCTATTGCTCCTTCCAATGGCCGCACCGATTTCAACAAGATAAAGAGCAGTTGGATGACGTTGTTTAAGGATTGCATGAAGTAAAGGAGTATCACCTGTGGAACCCAAAAAAAAAAAAAAAAAAAGTTATCACCCGCTCAACATATCAAGAACACGCACCAACAATCATGCCAAATGCACAATTATTTGGTCTTAATCCCAACCTAAATCACTGAAGTGGAGTTTATTGGAAATTCCACATTGATTCAAATTTTAATAATTATATTACGTACATCACATGTAAACATCAAATAATAGAATAACAAAACCGTAGTCAAATCCTCTAATCTTAACATCATTTTAGTGATAGGAAAACCTACAAAGTTGCAATATTAGTTCCCTTACCTCTCATCAATATAACTGAACTTTGTCATGATGGTACAAAAGTTCAAAAACTAATATACAGATAGCATTATGTCTCAAATTCCAGACCTCAAAAACAAGATAAAAAGGGGGTAAATTCAGAACTTCATAGTGGCAACACAATACGGCATGCAAAATTTTGCAATTTCAAGGACGCGATACTGTTAACTCTAAGAGACGGATTCACATAGGCCTTGAACATACCTGCATCATCTCTCGCGTCCACGTCGAGTTTCAACTTTTCAATTAAATACTTGCATATATGAGTCTTTCCCGCTGCAGCGGCCAGGTGAAGGGCCGTTCGACCTTCATCGTCCTTGACACTCTCACACGCCTTTGCCAATCCTTCGCCGTTATCAAACCGTCCGGCTAAGGCTGATTCAACAAGGATCTCAATGAAATCCAAAATAACCAAGAGGCAACAGAAACATATCATTAACACTCCCCCACCCCCACCCCCCCACCAAAAGGGCAAAAAAGCGTACTCTTGAGTAGAGTCAGATTCCCCACGGAGGCCGCCGAGAGAAAATTTCTGCAATCTTCTGCAGAATAATGCAAGTGCATGCATGTGAATTTAAGAGTGAGGAGAAATAAAGAAGTAAGAAACTTCCAAGTTAGAAAAGCAGACCTGAAGAAGCCATGGCTTTTCAGTTTCGAGTGTTAAGGTCAAAATGGAGTAAGAAGAGTCACAAGCGAGAGATCACTATGCAGACAATATGGCACCTGAACGGAAATAGATCGGAATTTTGAGTGAAGACTTCTAGTTTGGGCGCCAAAGCAGAAGACGGATGTCACGAAGGTTGGGACGTGCCACGTTTTCAATGTCAGAGAACCGTCATTTCAGTGGTAGAAAAATCTTACTGCAGTCACCTGTTTGGGCCAACGGCTCATCTATCTCGCAAAGCTTAGCTTCAGTACCGAAGACATAATTACTTCATCAACATCCGCTTGAAGGCCCACCATAACAACTGGGACAAATTATATATAAGAGTGTCGATTGGGTTGATTGAGTCCGAATTTATTAAATCTAAGTTTAACTCAATTATCTAATAAATATAAGTCCGAGATTGATTTTTTTGGACTCGGGCTCAAACTTAGCTTATCTCGATTTTTTAAAATTTTTTATATAATAATAATATTTTTAAATAATATAATAATATTATTATTATATAAATAAATAAATAAATAAATATATATATATATATATATATATATATATATATATATATATATATACATACTTATAAATATATTTATATATATATTTTACATACCGAGCTAAAATCGAAAGCTTCTCTTAATCTGATCTCGGTTTTAAAAGTTATTCGGGTTAAAAATCTCAGACCGAGTCTGACTATGGTCAATCCAACCCAATTGACATTCCTAATTATACACACATGCAGTAGGGTTGTTAATGAGTAAACTCGACTACGGTACAATATTTATATTTTGTTTATTCATATTCAATAAATCTGAGATTTAAATAAATATTTTATATATTTAATTTTTTGAATTGAATATATTGAGTTTGTTATTTTAGTTTGGTTAATAAGTATATTTAAAGATTGTGTTTGATGATATTAAACTTGTTATTTTTTAAAATTTATGACATGATATTTAAATTATATTTTATATTTATTATAATTTTTATTTTTTTAATTATAATCGGACCTATCCAGACCCAAACTAAGACCCTATAAAGTAAGATTTGGATCCATTCTATTCAGACCTGACGAGTAATAGAGTCGAGTCGGGTGTGAAAAATAATAAATCAAATTCGAGTCTAGAATAAGGTGTCCTGGACGCATTAGGATCCATTTACACCCCTACTTGCAGCACAATTAATTACTGTAATGTAATTTTTTATTTATTAAAATTTTTTAATTCTAAAATTAACTCAAAACCTTAAATCTTTAACAAATTTTTTTAAAAAATTTATCTATTAATCAATAAAAATAAAAAATATTAAAAAATAAAACAATGGGAACCACAAGAAGGTTAGGTTCCCCAAGAGGGAAAAAAGAGTGCAGAAAAAGAAAAAATAAAAAATAAGAAAGTGATTTTCTTATTGGGAACCTTCTTCTCCTAAAAGCCCAAAAAAAAAAACAAAAACAAAAACGGAAGAAGAAGAACGGCACAGCGGCCCGACCCGATGGTGTCAATGGGGACAGCTCTGGGAGCTGAGGGAAATCCCCCGACGACGGCCTTGAGGGTGGCACCCAGCAGCTTGCAATCTAGTCAATCTCAACACGGCTGGTGGGTCAGCTGGGTGAAGTCCCTAATTTTTAAATTTATGAATGAATTAAAAATTTGTTAAGAATATTATTTTGAGAGGAAAATTAAGTGATTTTAAAATTAAAAAATTAATAAATAAAAAATAATAATGCTACAAACAACAATCGATTACATTGCAATTAGCTATTCCCAAATTATACCACTTTAAAGTCTCGAACTAAGACTGTCAATTGGGCTGGACTGATATGAGTCCGACTCGTTCGGTCAGTTTAATACAGGGTCAGATTGATTTTTTTTAACCCGAATAATATTTCGGGCTGAATTCAGACTGAAGTAAATTCAGCCCGACCCATAAAAATATGTATACATAAATATATATATATATATATATATATATATATATATATATATATATATATATACATATATTTTTTATAATAATAATATTATTAAATTATTAAAAATATTATTATTATATAAAAAATTTTAAAAAATCAAGTTCGGACCGACCCGAGCCCGAACTCAGCCCCAAAAGGTCCAGTTCGGGCTCACATTTTCCCAACCCGATGTCAATCAGGCCGAACTCAGACTTAACAAAGCTCAGCTCACTCAACCCGATTGACAGCTCTAGTCTCGAACACGGTAAATCATTTTCTTACTTTCAAAAATCGGTAATCTCAACTATGAGTCTTTCAAACCCTGCCATAAATTATCATCCGAATGAATAGACAAATATACTGACCTTTGTTTTTTCAATTTGAATCCGGTCCTGGACGTGCTTTTTGCAGCACGTCCAGGACTGGATCTGATCCGTTGGATCAGATTCTGAATCTGATCCAACGGATCAAATTTAATATGCCCCATGTATTTATTTTAGAAAATAAAATGTTAAAAATTTCGACAGCCGTTGGATCAGATTCAAAATCTGATCCAACAGTCCAAAATTAGTCCTGCACATACTGCAAAAAATACGTACAGGACCGAAACCGGACTGTTGTTTTTTACTGTTAAAGTACAGGCGCATTTGAATTAAATTATTTTAAATTAAATTAAAAATTATAAAAATAAATTATTTATAAAAAATTAAAACAAAAAATTAAAATTGTAATTTTTTAATCAAAATCCCAACCCAATCCCACCCTAAATCACTTCTCGCTTCCCCCTTTCACGGAAAAAGTTCAAAACAATGACAACACCGGAGGCCCTTGTCTGCTTAATCCGAATTATATCACCAAAGAGGGAAGAAAAAAAATCAAGGATACGAAGAAGGACGCATGAACATAGAAATATTCCCCAGAAGTAAGGGGGAAGTACATCAAAGAGGTAGGTCGGTTGCCCATGTTTCAATGGAGCTTAGATAAGCATATGCTACATTCACAAATAGAAAGGATGAACGAAAATCTAAGTGCATTTGACATGTTTTGATAAAGCAAAAGGCTTTTACGTATGGGAAAAGGGCAATAAAGCCCTCCATACACCAAAAAGATTTTACGTGCTAGGAGTTGAAGAAGCATCAAAACAAGTAGTAAAATTTCATGCTTCTACAGGATGGAAAACAGGGAAATGAGACTACATAAGACGCTAATGTGTACATCAGCTTCCTGACACCCGGAGGTACCACTCGAGCTTCAACATCTTCCTCTAATGCACAGCTTCTATAACCCCCCTGCACCAAAGTCAAAAGAATTATGCTAAAATATACAGAGAAAGAGGAGAACCAGTGTCTACAGAATCCAAGTTGAAGGCAATACTGTTAAAAGAATCCCAGATAAAGAAATACCAAATGTGTATACAGAGTCATAGAGTCATATATCGGAACTCAACAAGTACGAATGCAATATGAACCCCTATTCCTAAGTTATACATTCTTGACACAAGTTGCCTCCGAGAGCTATGATTCACAACCATAAGCTATTCCTCTCGTTGAACTATTTCATCACAAAATATTTTAAGAATAAAGTGAAGCATATTCCTATATATGCTCACATAATGTCATCAGGGATCAACAAAGGTGAGAATCATAAAATGACTACAAAAAGAAAATTTAACATGTGAATAAAGCACCCTAAGATGCAGTGAAGATGGCCTGTTTTGATTCTTAATACCTTTCACGATCAGATTGACATTTACTTACATAGTCATAATATCCACACAAGATCTGAAATAAGTAACATAATAGAGCAACTTCACGCAGGACCACTACACCAGAAAAGCTAGATAAAACTAACCAAGCAGTGATTCAAATGTTAAAATAAAATTTTAAAAAAAATGAATTTCTCGACAACCATAGAAGAAAAAGAATTGATAACTATTGCAGTATAGGGCTTAACAGCAGAGAACCTTAAGCAACAGCTCCATGCACTCGAGTGATTCAGCTAGGATTGAGAGCAGTAGCGGTGAAAAATAGAGAGGAGACATTAGATTTGGCTGCAGAGGAAAAAAAATTGCAAATGTTCAGTCTAGAGAAATAAATTATGAGTAAATAAAGACTGACTCATGTAAATGCTTTTACTTGTTTCACTAGACTATCTCAATAAAACTCTGATGTAGGAGGTCAGGAAACATGTAATGACAAACAGCAATATACACTTTCTTACTTACACCTATGAACTGAAGTTTGTCCACTTTGTTTCCAATATTTTGGATAAATATAAAAGTTAAGACCCAGAAAATGCTCATGAGCCAGTTAAACCTAAGAAGATTTTGTCTATAAAAGTTAAGACCCAGAAAATGCTCATGAGCCAGTTAAACCTAAGAAGGTTTTGTCTAAAGTTGGATAGTTCACTTCCAACGTTTTTTTCCTAGTAAAACATGGATCTTGAGATTTTACCGCTTAGTTCTAATGAAACTAAAGTGAAGGAAACTTTCTGTGCAATCAAACTTTTAGAGACACACTGCAATGTCGTGTACAACATATTGCGCTTACTCATAGCCTAACCAAAAATAATGAGGAAGTGTTTGCTTACATTTGCATTCTTCTTTAAAAGAAACTTCAAGGCTTCTAGCATTCCACGAACAGAAGCACAATGTAATGGTGTGCCAGCTTCAGAATTTGCATGTATTTCAGCACATTTTGCCAACAAGCCCTGCACCAACCCCTTGCCCTGAAAATAGATCTTGGTTTTGTCAAACAGGCCCAAAACAGTGGCATGCATAGTCAACATTTCTAATGATTGAATATTTGAATTAGCATCTTGTAAAGGTATGGGAGTACAAATCTTAGACAGCAGCACATGATTATTGATGGTATGGGAGTATAAATCTTGTAGAGGAAAATAAATAATAACACGTAACAGAGGTAACTGCCAAAGTCAATATCCTCAAATCCCCATAAAAATATAAAGGATATAGAAGAAATCTTCCATCAATAAAGCAAAAAGACTAACCTATTTCCGCAGCATAATTGAAGGGAGTGAACCCTTTGCTGTTACTTATGGTAACATCTGCACCATTTTTCAGAAGATATGTAACAGTTGGACGATGCTTCCGCAGAATTGCTTGATGCAATGGGGTCTCAACTGTAAGTATTTTCCTGTAACGATCAAGTATCAAGAAGGACCAACTTACGGAAGATAATTGAGTATTTTCCTCTAATGCAGATGTATATAAAATTAATCAATTTTGATCGAGTTTAATCAAGTAAAACTCTTCAATTATCCAAAGCAGCCTTTTTATTTCCTTTAAAGGTAAGGAAATAAAAACAGAAGAACTACCGTGTGCAAACAATCAAAACTGTAGTTCTATTTTAATGATAGTGAAGCTTCCTTTGCACCTTAACCAAGTTGAAAAATGTAAAAATAGGAATGTTCATTCTTCCTTTCGTCCCTCAGCCACTTAAATATTTCAAAAGAGTAGAAAATCGTTTTAAGGAAGACGCAAAAATATTTCTTTGTCGATTCCATTAAAGTAAAATCAATATAAACAAGGTTCAAACATAAAACATAAAAACAACGTACTATACCTTTGTCATCCGTCACATTAACATCGGCTTTCAATTTCTCAATCAAGTATTTGCAAATCTGGTAACTCCTCGGTGACGAAGCAGCCAAACGCAGTGCAGTATGTCCAGCATCGTCCTTCAGTCTTCCAGACACCTTACGGTGTCCTCCCCCACGTCAAGCTTGGCCGCTAATCCTGACGAAACAACCATTCCACCAATAAACCAAACAATGAACGGGAATTCTACAACCAAAAAGAGGAAAAAGAAAAATCGTAACGTAAAAGCATACTCTTGAGTAACGGCAGGTTTCCGTCAACAGCCGCCTTGAGAAAAGCCACGCGCCACCTGAAGCAACAGATAGCAGACGCCAGCATGCAAGTAAGAAAGAGACTGAGGGAAATTACAGAGTAAAAGATGAAAAAATTACGAAAATGCAAAAAATCAGGTTTTTACTTGCTGTTACGGATTGCCATGCTACTGTTTTCACTACTCCGTTTCCTCGACTCGGCTAGGGTGCACAATCCTTTTATTTTTGCACGTACAGAATTAAATCTGGACCATTCGATCGGTTCAGATTTGATCTAACGGTTGAGGTCTTCCAAGGGTAATCTGGGTATGGAGGGGTTAAAATTTTCAAATTTTACACGATTTTCATGGACATCCTGTCACTCAACCATCATTTCAGTCACTTCTCATTCAAATAAAAACTTAGAGAGAAAGCCTCTCACTCTCTGCTTCTCATTTCTCATCCCTCTCTCTCCTCCTTCTTCTCTCATTCTTCCTTGCCGAATACCTCTTCCTTTTCTTGTCACTCCTTGTCGGAAATCACCACTATTATGCCGGAAGTAATCGAAACCATGCACAGGTAATACATTCGAAACCAGTTTCATAATTGCTTCATGTTGTATTTATTTTGAAGAGATAATTTTCAGGCTTGCCTCTCTTTTTTTTCTCCCCAAGTTACACAGTCACATGGGTTGGACAATTGAGATATCTTCTAACGAGTATTTCTTATATTGAAGGTTGTATTCGAAAATGTAGAACCACAATGCATCCAGCCTCAACCTTCTGTGTGCATGGATCTTGATAACTGCCACAATAAGAATGGTAAATCTCTTTGTAAGTAATAAGCATGAGAATAATTGTTCCATAAGTACAGAATAATTATTAACAAAGAACCGGTTTGCTAATGCAATACCTCACTGCAGGAGAATATTTTATTCGTAAAGACTATAATTGTGATACATAAGAGGAACAATTATTATTAATATTATTAATAATTATTACGTACTGCCGCAGCAAGCATCGTACACATTGACACTGGGCAAGTGATCCTACAATGCATCTATCGTTTGTTCAAAATGCTTAGAATCTTTTGCAGGTATGTCCTCAAGATTATGATGTTCTTGGCCATGCTTGGTCTTCAACATGGTTGATGTGGAGGTTGATGCTCTGTTCATGTGTGCTTAGAGCATGCTGGCCATTCCCTGCAATGACGTTGATGGCTGCCAGCTTGCTCATGTAACACGCAGTATTTGTAAGCATTATGCTCATTCTCTTGAGTATCATAATTATTCTATCGCTAGGGAATAATTATTCTGTGGCTATTTTGACAGCGAGTGAACCAAGCCTAACTCCAACTCCATCGGATGCGCGCAAAGTTGGCAGGACGATTAAATCTCGTCCCAATCCTAATCGCTCAAGAAAGAGACTTAGGAGCTTCCTAGAACATACTCGACAAAAGAAAAAAGCGGCAATCAAAAGGAAGATGAACAAATCAGTGTAGAAGAAGCAAACACTAGAAATAGACGATTCAGGGTTTAATCGATTGAATCTAACGTTGTGAATATCCGATTAGCATTTGTACCCGTTGAAAGATTGTTCCTACAATGCTTGTTAACGTACCCTAACAATTGTTATTGATGTGGAGAATAATTATTATTCATGACTAAATGATGACAAACTGCCATGTATCAAAAACAATTGTTATTGATGAGGTGACCAATTGTTATAGAAAATTTTATACTTGTGCAAACAGCAAGGACTCAAATGAGTGCGCGTTCACAATTGTTATTGAGGGTTGAATAATTGTTATAGAACATGTTAGACTTAAGCAAACATCAAAAGGGGCCCCTGTAATCCTTACTTTAACAATTATTATTGATGTGGAGAATAATTATTAACCACGACTAAATAATTGTAAGCTGTCATGTATTATATACACTCACTGAAAACAATTGTTACAAAACAAGTTAAGACTTCAACAATCCTGTTTTTTCACCTTCTTCCTTACAAAGCCTGTAAAAGATTCCAAGCGTTTTGAACAAACAACATGTGCATTGTAGGATCATTTGTCCAGTGTCAATGCGTACAAACAATTGGGGTAAGGAACAAACAACATGTCACCTTCTTCCTTACCCCAATTATTTAGTCGTGGTTAATAATTATTCTCCACATCAATAATAATTGTTAAAGTAAGGATTACAGGGGCCCCTTTTGATGTTTGCTTAAGTCTAACATGTTCTATAACAATTATTCAACCCTCAATAACAATTGTGAACGCGCACTCATTTGAGTCCTTGCTGTTTGCACAAGTATAAAATTTTCTATAACAATTGGTCATCTCATCAATAACAATTGTTTTTGATACATGGCAGTTTGTCATCATTTAGTCATGAATAATAATTATTCTCCACATCAATAACAATTGTTAGGGTACGTTAACAAGCATTGTAGGAACAATCTTTCAACGGGTACAAATGCTAATCGGATATTCACAACGTTAGATTCAATCGATTAAACCCTGAATCGTCTATTTCTAGTGTTTGCTTCTTTTACACTGATTTGTTCATCTTCCTTTTGATTGCCGCTTTTTTCTTTTGTCGAGTATGTTCTAGGAAGCTCCTAAGTCTCTTTCTTGAGCGATTAGGATTGGGACGAGATTTAATCGTCCTGCCAACTTTGCGCGCATCCGATGGAGTTGGAGTTAGGCTTGGTTCACTCGCTGTCAAAATAGCCACAGAATAATTATTCCCTAGCGATAGAATAATTATGATACTCAAGAGAATGAGCATAATGCTTACAAATACTGCGTGTTACATGAGCAAGCTGGCAGCCATCAACGTCATTGCAGGGAATGGCGAGCATGCTCTAACCGCACATGAACAGAGCATCAACCTCCACATCAACCATGTTGAAGACCAAGCATGGCCAAGAATATCATAATCTTGAGGACATGCCTGCAAAAGATTCTAAGCATTTTGAACAAATCATAGATGCATTGTAGGATCACTTGCCCAGTGTCAATGTGTATGATGCTTGCTGCAGTAGTACGTAATAATTATTAATAATATTAATAATAATTGTTCATTTTATGTATCACAATTATAGTCTTTACGAATAAAATATTCTCCTGCAGTGAGGTATTGCATTAGCAAACCGGTTCTTTGTTAATAATTATTCTGTACTTATGGAACAATTATTCTCATGCTTATTACTTACAAAGAGATTTACCATTCTCATTGTGGCAGTTATCAAGATCCATGCACACAGAAGGTTGAGGCTGGATGCATTGTGGTTCTACATTTTCGAATACAACCTTCAATATAAGAAATACTCGTTAGAAGATATCTCAATTGTCCAACCCATGTGACTGTGTAACTTGGGGAGAAAAAAAAGAGAGGCAAGTCTGAAAATTATCTCTTCAAAACAAATACAACATGAAGCAATTATGAAACTGGTTTCGAATGTATTGCCTGTGCATGGTTTCGATTACTTCCGGCATAATAGTGGTGATTTCCGGCAAGGAGTGACAAGAAAAGGAAGAGGTATTCGGGAAGGAAGAATGAGAGAAGAAGGAGGAGAGAGAGGGATGAGAAATGAGAAGCAGAGAGTGAGAGTCTTTCTCTCTAAGTTTTTATTTGAATGAGAAGTGATTGAAATGATGATTGAGTGACAGGATGTCCATAAAAATCGTGCAAAATTTGAAAATTTTAACTCATCCATACCCAGATTACCCTTAGAAGACCTCAATCGTTAGATTAAATCTGGACCGATCAAACGGTCCAGATTTAATTCTGTACGTGCAGAAATAAAAGGGTTCTGCACCCTAGCCGAATCGAGGAAACGGAGAAATGATCAGTAAGTAAATACCGAACCTGAAACTGCCACGTAAGGCCGCTTCGTCATGTTGGAGTAGAAATACGTACGGCGTGTGATTTGTGCAGAGCGCCAAATCGGTTATGCATGGGTACAGCAGAAGGCAATAATTACAGGGCCGTGAAAAAAGTACAGTTACAGACTAGTTGAGCGCCACGTTACCTTGATTTGATAGACAAAACGTATCAGTAGCCGTAGTCGTTTCAAGTCCAGTAAAAACGAGGAGAAAATATTACTCAGACTATGGTCAAGTTTTACGAGTTGGTTACGGTAAGACAGCCAGTTTATCCGCACGTGCGGGAAGCAAGGCTGGAAACCATTTTCCAGAAAAATATTTTTGGGGTAATTTGGACACGGTTGAAGACTTTTTCTTTTTCTTAGGAGAAAGGGTTGAAGGTTTTCTATTGCTAATCACATCGAGTCAGCCCAAAATAAATATTTTGTAACAACTAGATTTCTTTAATTGAAATGGGCACACGATAATTGCATGCATATATTTATTGGTGGCACGGTACTTTTAGTTTAAATATTTCTCCATTGACCCAAAATATTTCTCTCCACTTGAGATATGACCCCCTAGAGAAATCAATATAGAAGAGAAAAATAAATTGTGCTTTCCACTTGAGATATGTACATATGATAACGAATATATTATTTTCTCAAACTTATTTAAAAATTATTAATACAAAAATAATAATTTTTAGATTTAAAAATATATAAAAGGTCTATCATTTAGAATGTATTTGGATTGAAACTCAATACATATTTTTCACTATAAATCTCACTCTTTCTCTTTCAAAGAATTTTTTTACGAAATCTCAAATAAAAAAATTTAAACTAAAACACTATCTAATCTTCCAATTAAATGAATCACCACCTCGTCACACGTAAAGCAACAAATTTTTAAATTACTAAACCATAGAAGTAAAATAGATCTTTCTGTAGTAACAAAAGTATTTCAATGATAAAGTTTAATACTACTAATTAGAGATAAAAAAAATTTTGAATTTTTTAACTTATTAAATATTATGAATATATGAAAAAACTTATTAATTATTCTAAAAATAATGATTAAAATATAATATAGTAAAAATAAAATAAAAAGATATTGAATAATCAAATTTTCTCTGCAAAGAGACTGGGGCAAGCTATGATCACTGTTGAACCAGAACTGCCTGCCTAGTCTTCAAACCATTCACTTTTCGTGCAACTGAATCTCACTTCTTTCTTTTATAAAAAATTTACATTTACTATTCTTAATACAACTCAACTGATTTAAAAAAAACAAATCTCACCTTAGTACTATTACAGGGTATGGTTAATCACAACCAAACAGCTTGAATAACAAAATTACATATCATGAAAGAACCTATAGGTCTTAATGTCCTTTACAATAGATCTTACTGCACCAATGCAACCCAATACCGCAACAAGTGAAAACCAAGCAGCAATTGTGATGTTCAGCAATAACACAAGCAAGCCAAACTTCTGAGGCTTTCTCCCAGCTTTCATATGTGCTACAACAGGAAACACAAAATCCAAAGGAGTGAATCCAATGGCTCCACAGATCGAGACAAAATCCCCGAAGAAAGGCATGGCAGAAGCAACAAGTGTTATGAGCCCCATGTAAATGAAGGTACAAGCAAAACGAGATACATGATTCTGGAGAGTAAATCTCCTTTCAGTTCTTGTAGGTTTCAATATCTCTTCAAAATAAGCGTATGTAGGCCTGGAATATATCTTTACAAGGATTGCAACATGGTCAGTTCGAATGATCAGAGTTGTTACAGGAAAGCAGTGACATCGATTTAGGAAAGCGTAGTTGTGTACAAGAAAATGTTGTGAAAATCAACCTGAAAGCACCCGGAAATTTGGATGACTGCAAAGAGGTTGGCCATGACTTTTGTCCACTCTGGAGTAGTAATAGAAGCCACAATGTAAGGCTGGACTTCGGAACCAAATGCCCAGTAGCCAAAGAAAGCTAACTGCCAATAAGTGGATACAATGATACCATATGCAGCTGATATGCCTACATACATGTTCTTCTTCGCGGGTTCCCTCACTGTACTCTGGCAAAATAGCGGCGGATACATAGTCCATGCTCGAAGTCTTTGCAGTTCATATGATCAGATAAAAACAACTCAAAACTTTGAAATTAACTTTTCTTTCTTGAATTGCTGATAGTCATTTACCTGGATTTCTGGAAGTATGGCATCTCCAAATGAAAAGGCAATAGTCCCAAGAGCATTGAAAGCTTTAAAAACCTTAGAAGCTGAGTTCCCTTGCAAACTATAACTGATAGATCTTCGATCAATCTTCTTCCCTATAAAGGTTTAAATTTCAGACAAGAAGATTGCTCACTCACTTCTCAACCTTGTACTGCTGGCAAGGAAGAAAACAGAACATAATGGACATCAAATGACGTACCATTGTAGATTGTTACCCCAATTGTCGTACCAGCAAAACCAATTGTGCTCAGAGTACACACAGCGTTTACCCATCTCAAGGAGTGGATATCAGCAAGCTGAGACAAAAGAAGCTCGAAAACTCCAAAGAAAAGAATAAAATGTTGTAATGTTAAGGCACCGTCACTACTGTAATACTTGTAAACCCCCTGCAGAAGAAATGTATAACAATGACAACCGTAAGGTTGAATTGAATGCTTATTATGAAGATGAAGTATATCTTCATAAATGTAGAAGCGGTTTGCTAACCTTAAGACTGCTTCCTGCAGCGATATGTATGGCAATGTTATTGCCTAACGAAGCCACTTGCTGAAAAAATGCAATAGACCAGTAACCCCATGATCCTTCAAGATTAGAGTAGAAAAGCAACAGATTAGACGCTAGAATGTTGAAAATCTTATTAAAGCTTCCTAATTTGCATTTATGAGCATAAAAGCACCTAAAATCTTACAATTATATCAACATGAAGCTCTATAACCTTGCTGAACCCAAGGACCAATTCTAACCAACGGAAAAGTCTGTTTTCAGTTTCAAGTCTATTCAATTTGTAGATAGTAAGACGATAACAAAATCAATGCACATGAAAAAGCAAATAACTGCTCCTGCAAAAGATCAATAAGCTCAAGAGACGAACCAATTTGCAGAAGTAAAGGAAAAGAAAAATACCAACCGTAAATACTCTGCGCAAGATGCCTATAAGTGGTATGCTGCTTCCCATTCCATTTCCAGAGAGAAGCTATTAGTAGACTAGAATACCACGTTGTTAGCGTCCCGCCCACCAAACTAATAACCCCTGTATCCCGGAAAACACAACAACAACACCGGTTATCGTCTTACCAAGAGGCCAACCAAGGGAAGCCACAGCAAACGGAAGAGGAGCATAAGCAGCAGGAGTTGCAATGGTGGTGGCAACGTGGAAAGCGGCGTGTTTCCATGTGCCTCGAGCAACCTGGTGGCCATCCGAATCTTCTCCGCCTCCCGAAATCACTTGTTCCTCGTTAAGATTATCTGTACAAGAACTTCGGGCTACCATTGTCTTCGGTGGTGATTCCGAAGAGGGGTATGAGGCCATCTTCTTTGGCCCAAACTGAAGGCAGAAGAACTATAAAACTGGAGACGAACATTTGGATATGGGTGATCGAAGTCCAAGGTTGCGGCGAACGATTGGTACTGCTTTGACACTGAGGGAATAGAGTTTGAAAAGTACAAATTACTCCTACAATCGAGTTGAGATGTGCTAGGACTCCCAGAAATTTGTAACAAGGAGAAACTTTGCTGTGTGTATGTTTTCTATTTTATGTATTGTATTATATTTCGCTGTGGTGTATATTTGTTTTTTCGGATCTTAATTTGGATAGTCTAATTCATAATTTTACATTAATATTAACTAATTACTTATTACTTATTTCTTAATGTGATTTTTTTAATTATAATTTTAAAAAATTAATTTTTTAAGATTCATAGAAACAAATATTTTAAAATAAAAAAATTAAAATATCTTATATTTTAAAATAATTTAAGATGAAATTAGATAGTATTTTAATTTGAAATTTTTTATTTTGAATTTTAAGATTGTAAAAAATAATTATTTATAAAAAAATAAGTAAAACTTAAAGAGTTTTATAAAAAATAATTATTTGTGAGAGATAAAATAAAATTTAAAAAAAAATAAATAACTAAGAAGAAGAGAAAAATTCTTAGATGAACCAGGTGGATGACCCTACTTATAGATCGAATTGACCAAAACAGCCATGTGGTCATTCTTTAATTTTTTCCATTTGAATTATTGGAAAACTTCTTTTTTATCGTCCTTGCTTGCCCATTCAACACTTCTTCACAAGCGCTTCATCTCTGCACATTGTCAGAACTAGAGGAAGGGCAACAAACAGCTTCTTCTTTTTGTCATCGTTGCGCACCATCATTACCTATAGTGTTTCTTCCTTCTTTTTGTAATAAGCGCCATGTGTCTGTCTCTGGTGAATTCGGTTCACTAATAAGGTCGTGGACAGGCGTTACCTAAGAATTTCCCCTAACCTTTGACCTACAAAAGAGTAATACACAATGGTATTTTTTACCCCTAATAACAATTGTTAGTTTCACGATATCCAACTGCATTGTGATTTCTAGTTTTTTGCTTCATAATTAAGTGTAATTATTGGTTAATATAATTATTGCGCAAATATTGTACGGTGACAATTGATTTGCTAACTAATGGAATTGATAGTCACGGAGAAGTAGTTGTTAAACTTTGTCTTTATTGGAACAAAAGTACAAAAAATATATTTTTTGGTTTAATGGTTATGCATTTCACGGGCTAAATTACATAAATAAAATATGTGAAAATGTCATCACAAGTGCGAGTTAACCAAATACGGATTTTTTTTGTTTAATACTACCACAAAGAGTGAGAAGAAATATGAGAAGAGATTAGAATAAAGAAACTGAAACTAACTGACATTCTAGACTAGATCTAACAAATTAACGGCCCAAAAGTTTTTCAAGGACCGAAGAAAAATAAAGCAATTCAAAGAAATTTAAAGGTATACTTAAACAGTGTTCGTTTTTTAAATCGAATTCAAAATTTTAAGTGTGTAACTCACATATTTTCTCACAAATAATTTAACCTTTACGAAATCCAAGATAAAATTATCAAAATAAAACTCTATCTAATCACACCCTGAGAAATAGTATGTTCAAGTACATACATATATATATAAAAGTATATTTAGATTGTGTTTAGTTAAGAAAGTAAATTTTTTGTGAGATAATAAATAAGACTTAATTGTATGTTTGATTAAGTCGAATATTATTCAAATTAATTCTAAAATTTTTATATATATTGTCATTATTATATATAATTTTAAATTTGATTGTATATAATAAAAAATAAATTATTTTAAACTTCTTTCTTTACCTGATATCTTATTTCTTATTTTTTAATAATTTTATTAAAATTAATATGTATCAAATTATAATTAATTTTAACATGTGGTATCTTTACGTTAATGGGAAGTCCATTTAAGTAATTCATTTGTAGAGCTATACTATTTGACCACGTGTGCAAGGAATGATCACTGGTATAGTTCATGTCAGCCTAACTGGTTTGTTTCTTTAGGAAGACTTTTCCACCTTTCTACTTACGAATCTCTTAGAAGTGACATGTGAAAATTTCTGACTTAATTGAAATACAATTTATTTAAATTTTATTTTTTAAATAATCAAACATATATTCTATAAAAACTAAAAAAATAATTTTTTTAGCTTGAATTACAATCAGATTTTTCTGAGTTTTTACTCAATTTGGACCCCTTTTGTTGAGAATGAACTAACGTGGACCGATGTGGGGGGTGTTGTACTGAAATGGACATAACGCCATATGAAATGGCGTTATGTCCAGTCCTATAACGCCATCTTTGATGGCGTTATAGCTTTTTCTATAACGCCATCTGGGATGGCGTTATAGAAGCTATAACGCATAACCCGATGGCGTTATAGCTGCAGTATTGTCCCCCGTGACGGGCAGCTTTTGATATAACGCATAACGTGGTGGCGTTATACTTAAAAATAACGCATTCCATTATGGCGTTATACGCTTATAACGCATTCCATAATGGCGTTATACGCTTAAATCCAACCTCCCCATCCTTCCAGAACCATCTTTTTGCGTCGGCCGAATCCGTCGGACAGATATGTTAGTAACAAATTATCGCAACCGATCAAATTCGTCACTGTATACTACTGTAGTAAATTTGTCAATTTGTAAACGCCTTCAACTATAAAAAGCCGTCTTCGAACATCAGCATAACTCAACCTCTTCTCTTCTTCTTCTCATTTTTTCTTCTGCCGTCTTGCAGAATTCCGACCAATTTTAATCAGTAATTCACAACCTCTTCTTTTCTTCTTCTCCCTTTTTCTTCTGCCGTCTTACAGAATTCCGACCTATTTTAGTCAGTAATTTTTTTCTAATTCAATGGCTCTCTCGAATGCAATTAGGATTTTTTTATTTTGGGATAGTGAAATTCAGCACAATAATCACGGAGCATACTTTTCTGGAGCAGCTCAAAAAACTTGGGTTCTTCGGCGCAAAGTCCCCTACAATGAGTTGGTGCAGAAGATATGCGGTATTAGAAATATGGATCTGGATTCGTGGTGTGTTCGCATGGTTCTACGGTGGCCATATTTTTCGCCCGAATTCAATCAAGTGTTCTACAGCGCTATTGCCTTGGACGATGAAGATCAAATGGATCTAATATGGGATATTCAACCTGAGTTTGGTCGAGCTGCTGTGCACATTCTTGTAGATTTTCAACCGAAGTAGGTTCAAGATCAACAACATGGGGAAATTGGTGGCAATACAGATAGATATTTTGACGGGCATGAATCCGTTGATTATCCCCAAATTCATATCGTAACCGAATCATTGATGGAGAATCCAACGACCCCGGTGACTCAGCTAGTGGCATCCGAACCGACAATGTTGTACGGAGCGGCTATTGCAGACTCACTAGGCCCAACTTCCGACGTAGATGGAGATCCTGAGTCAGAAGTTCCAGTTGCAGACGAGGCTGAAAGTTCAGACGATGATGAAGAGCACCCAATTTTTCAGACACAGACATTCCATCCACCGGTCACACCCTATTATTCAACTGCAATGCCACGACCAGGATCTAGCAGCCAAACCGTTGAAGAGCGCCGGATGTACGAGTGCTTCCAAGATATAGGATCGGGAGCACAGTTAAACGATTCGGCATGCGATGATGCGGTTGAATTAGATGATTGGAACGAGTCAATACATGACCTCAGACGAGGCATGCGATTTCGGGACAAGGAAGAAACTGTGTATGCCGTTCGAAAGTGGTCTATTCGGGTAGGTCGTGCTTTTAAAGTTGTGAGAAGTAAGTCGGACCAATGGACGGCGAAGTGCTCGCATAATAAAAAAAGCTACGCACGGTATGTGGCAGATAACTGTATACAATGCAGAACACACTTGCTTGGCACATGCAGTAGACAACAACCACCGGAACATGTCCAGTCGGTATATTGGGAGACACATTACCCATCTCATACGGGTCGATCCAGAAACGCCGGTGAAACGGATTACAGAGGAGGTTCAAGTGCTGTTTCAAACCGGATGCAGTTACAAGAAAGGTTGGTATGCTCGGAAAGCCGCAGTCGAAATGCTGTTTGGGGATTGGAACTCAACGTTTGCCGTTCTTCCAAGATATATGCAAGCAATTCAAGATAGTAATCCGGGCACAATTGTTAGATGGTTACACCATCGTTCTAGTACACCCGAACGGTACGTATTCCAATTTTTATTTTGGGCATTTGAACCTTCAATTGCAGGTTTTAAGCAATGTCGACCAGTCATATCAGTTGACGGAACTCACTTGCGAGGTGTATATAAGGGAGTTCTGTTAATTGCCAGCGGGTGGGATGCCAATAACCATGTTTATCCTCTAGCATTTGCAATTGTCGACGAAGAGTCATCTGCGAGCTGGAATTGGTTCCTTGGCCTTCTCCGGGAACACGTTATTGACACCCGACCAATTTGCCTGATATCTGATCGGCACAAGGGCATTCTGAACTCAATTAGCCAGCAGCAACAATGGCAACCTCCTTATGCCCAGCACAGATTTTGCCTGCGTCACGTTCGGGCTAATTTCAATATTAAATTCAAGAACAGAGAGCTTAAAAGTTTGATGTGGCAGGCCGGGACGGCAACTAAAGTGTCGAAGTTTAATTACTTCATGAATGAAATTAAAAATAGACGTCCGGATGCATTCAACTGGCTTGCAGCAATTCCATTTGAAAAATGGTCGTTGATACATGACGGTGGCTACCGCTATGGAGTAATGACAACAAACTTATCGGAGTCGCTGAATAGTGTCTTGAAGAAGTCACGAGCACTGCCGATGAAAGCACTCGTGGAGATGATTTTTCATAAAATGGTAGAGTACTTCAACCAGCACCGGGAAGAAGCTCACAGTGGTAGACATCCGTTTCCCAAACGAATTTGGTACAAGTACGCTGCGAACGAAGGAAAGTCCAGGTCACACCGGGTGATGCAATATAATGCTCAAACAGGACTATACAACGTGCAATCAGCTGTAAGAGGCGATGGTAGAGGTAACCACGTGTACACAGTTCATATGGAAGACAGGAAATGCACTTGTGGAAAATGGAACCTATACGGGCTACCTTGTTCGCATGCTCTGGCTGTTTGTCGGAAAAAAGGATGGAACGGTGGGGAGTTTGTATTGCCGATATACGCGTCGGAAGCCTACAAGAGGACATACGATGGCAACTTCTACCCGGTGGCAAACGAGACTTTCTGGCCAGATGCACCATTTCATTTGTGCTTTTATCTCCCGAATATGAAAAACAACCGAGGCCGGCTCAGAACATCGAGGTTCCGCTCCGACATGGATTACCGTAATCCAGACTCCCCTCCTAGATGCAGGCTCTGCCACCAAGTTGGACATAACAGACGAAATTGTCCAGCTAATGCATGCGCTGGCCCTAGTAATGCTTAGCCCTTTTATGTTTAACTTGTTATGCGTTTACGCTTATGTACTATTTCTACTTAGAAATTATTTGCTTGAGTTAGTTTTTTGTAACTGCTATGTTTGCCCACTTTGTATCAACTATCCGATCGCAACTAAGTTAGTGAAAGCAAACTAAATTATTTAAATAATACAGTCCCCTGAAATTATTTAAAACCACATGCAGTCCCCTCAAAAAGTTCATCGCATCTAATTGCGAGTGAAATGAAAATAGGTCAGAAGTACACGACAAAACATAATGATCCTACTGCCAATCGGATGGGGTGTACATGGCACGGCCGAAACGGGTACGTGTCGACCTACGTAACTGCATCTCCGGGGTCAGGTCCTCTCCAAACACCTGCGACATAAATGTCTCATCGTCAGGAACATATGCAGCTCCTGATGGACCAGCAACATCGGTGATCGGATCTCCGAATAATGGGTAATACTCTGACGATGGTGTCTCGAGTGTCAAGCTAGTGTCGGGTGGTGGAAGACAGAAGGCAACGGCCTCGAGATGCTCGGCTGTCTCCTCGGCTGCAGCCTCCTGGGGATGCGCTGCTGTATCCGCAGGCAGGTCAACTGGATCAGCAGGATCGGCTGCTGCATCAAACATCTCGCCAACTGGCTGTCTCTGCCCTCGTCGCTCAACCCGTCTCCTACCGCCTCGGCAGACCCCTGCTGCCCCACGCTCGGGAATCCGATCACGCGGCCGTCGCCTCGATGGCGAAATAGCAGCATCTACACCACAGTGCACAGATCCGCAACCTACAACGTCGCCAACTGCTGCCAAGCCTCTGCTACATAGCTCCATTATTCGCTGAAATGTGGATCGGGAGTGAGGAGGCGCCGAAGACAGGGCGTCGGAGGCCACTGTCATACACTGCTGTAGCGTCGAACCCTGCAAGGTTACCATCGGTATATAATTATGTACTTCAAGATAGTATTTCGTTTAAATTTGACATAAAAATATCTTGAGAGAAGTTAAACGACCAACCAGAATGGTAGACGTAGAGCCAGTGGTACGGTATCCATCTACATTCCTCCGACGATGAATGGGGTTCCCTACTAGTAATCTCGTTCGGGCACGATACCATTCCATGTAATCTGGTCGGGCGACGGCGACGTCAGCTATGAGAACACCATCAACCACGCAATCGCTGCGGCTAGCCCAAATGCTGATAAACGATGAATGCATCCTACGCCAGTCACGTCCACTGGTCCCGCGTGTCCCACAACGATGTAAATCTCTGCGAGTGTCACAGTCCGTAGGTATAAACTGCTCCATGCCGAACTGCCGCATCACACGCTGGGGAAGGTGCAGCTCTATAATCTCAAAGCAAATAAGCGGGACCTCTGACCGCCAGATATCATCTACTGGGGCAGCTCCGACGTCATATGGCAACCAGGTAAACTGCAGGAAAAATATATATAATTTTATATCAGAACTTAATCAATGACATATATGATTTTGAGTAATAATTTATTAAAATAAATATGCACCTGCTGATCAGACATCGCATCTAATTGATCCCGGTATGTTAGTAGCACATGTGTCGGCAATAGGCTGGCATCAAATGGTACGGACCAGCGAGATCCGTATGCTGCCTGTGGAGGGATAGGCACACGGGGGTGAAGTCTAGCAGGCCGTAATAATGAGATCCTCTCCCACGCCCATAACTGTATTAGGGTAACAGGCCCATGAATCTCACGTGCATCTCCTAACGAGGCAGCACATAGACACCGATACAAGTAGCCGAGAACTGCACTGCCCCAACTATAAGATCCGGCCTCATCGATATCCTCTAGAAGACGGAGATAACGTAGTGGTATCTGATTATTCGAGTGGTCCGAGAATAAATGACCTCCCATGAGCATGAGTAGCAGCCCACGGGTCAATCGCACACAATCCTGCTCCGATGTATCATCACCAGCCGGTCTCATAATAAATGCCTCCAGAGGTTCCTTGCGCATCTTATGTCCCACGACGTCAGATGGCATAACCCTAAATCCGAGAAGTCTCTCAATCATCTCAATACACTCAGATTTAGAATGAGTGTATGGAGGGCCGGTCACTGGATTACGTAATTAATGAAACACTTTTTAAAAATAATTACAATCAATTAGTAATAAAATTTAAAAACTAATTTATTACTTATTATTATCTAAATAAGAATTTAGCGTTAATTAAAAATATTAATATTATATTAAATAATATGTATATATAAATATAAAAAATATACTATGATGCATTACATAAAATAAACAAGTAAATATAAAAAAATTAATTATGCATAAAATAATAAATTAAGTAAAATTAGAATAATAAAATTATATTATTAACAAAAAAAATTAAAATTATAACAATAATTAAAATCCTACAACTAAACAAAATAAGAGACAATATTAAAGGGGGTGGGGGGAGGAAGATGCTGGCTGCGGGGGGGAGGGAAGGGGAGGGAAGGGGAGGGGGGGGAGGAGCAGCAAGATGGGGGATGGGGGGGAGCAGTCAGCAACAAAAGAAAATAGGGAGAGAGAGAGAAGCCAAACCTGGGCATCGGCGGGTCGCTGTCGGTGGGTCGTTGTCGGCGGTGAAGAGGAGTCTCGCAGAGTGGGGCTTGCGACGGGGAAGAAGGCAATGGCGTTGTCGGCTGGAATGTGTGAGTCGAGTGGGAGAAGGCGATGGCGTTATAGGAATCCTATAACGCCATACGGGATGGCGTTATAGGAGTCCTATAACGCCATACGAGATGGCGTTATAGGATTCCTATAACGCCATCACAAATGGCGTTATAGGCCAGACATAACGCCAAAACCGATGGCGTTATGTCCATTATAGTGCTTTTCCCCCCATTTCTAGTCCACCTTAGTCCATTCCTTTTAGAAATGGACCAAAGTGAGTAAAAACCTGATTTTTCTGGTGTAATGTCAAGGATAGGTCTTTCCATTGTCTGGTCAAGATGTGCCTGGAGTTTGATGTCTGATCACCCTCGGGTTGACAATTATCAATAATACTCATCTAGCTGGGAAAAACTAAACCTCAGTATTCCACCCTCCCCCCTCTCTCAAAATATGAGATTTTTTGACTTTTTTTTTATAAATTAATGAAGAAAAAATAAGTAATAAAATTTTTTATTATATTATTAATTAGTTATGTTAATAAAATATAAAATAATAAAAAATTATATTTATAATAAAAATAATTTAAAATAAATTATTTAAATTTATAAAATATCAAATACTTTGAAGAAAAAAAATCTAAAATTTATTATATTAGTAAAAGATTGGGCAAAATTTTATAGTTGACTGAAAAGAAAATAAAAGAAAAGAAAAGAGTTGCTCAACTCTTTGCTTAGGGACATTATCCACATGTACCGTGCACGTTCACCGATGAATCTCGATTGATTTTTATCTCAAAAAGTAATACAAAATTTATTATTTTTATTCTAATAGTCGCCTTGTTTTTACAAATAGTCTACCTTTTCTAAGTTCAAAACATGAATTGTTAAATAAAAAATTTAAATACGTCCTATTTATGAGAAACTAAGTAAGATGATGAATAAGAAAGTTGTTAATAGACTATGACAATTAATTTTATACTACTCATTTCATTTGAAACTGGAACAAAAATTAACTAGAGTAGTTTAATTATAAATAAATTATTATAATATTTTTATTAATTAAAAATATTTAATAATTGAATCTTTGTATTAGTGAAGTTTAAATATATTAAATTAAAGAATTAAAGATATTAATGATAGAATTACTGTGTTAGTATAATTTAATTTTTTAAATTAAGAAATTTTTTAAAAAATAACATTTAATTTTAAATATTTTTTAAAAAATATATAAATATTCAATTTGAACGGATGAAACACTTAGTGAAGTGGGAGGGAGTACATTTACTTCCCCCAATGGAAGTAAATAGAAAGCAACTATTCTTTATTTTTGATATTTTAATTATTATATCCTTAATGCTATTTACCATAGGGAAATTGTTAGAAGAAAGTGGGAAATAAAAAAGGAAGGGTATATAAGGAAGAAGAAAAATCAAGTTTTTGTCTTGTTTGATTTATAGCTTTTAAAAAGTCTGCTGTGGAGGG
Source organism: Rauvolfia tetraphylla (assembly GCA_030512225.1). Classification (NCBI taxonomy): domain Eukaryota; kingdom Viridiplantae; phylum Streptophyta; class Magnoliopsida; order Gentianales; family Apocynaceae; genus Rauvolfia; species Rauvolfia tetraphylla. The sequence goes on from JAJQKT010000037.1 coordinate 1,181,309, forward strand.
CTTCCTTTCCTCATTTGCTCCAAACCGGACGAGAAAACTCATTTTACATTCACGTCTATATTCCTTTCGCTTTTCATCCCAATCAAGGCGTAAAGTAAAGTAGTCCCTGTAGCCGAAACCCCAATACAGCGTCCGGTTACTGTACGTGCGTTGTTTGCATCTGTTCTGTCATTTTAATTCTACGTTTGTAAAAATTTATAAATTTATATAATATATATATAAAATATAATCTATTAAATCAAATTTCGTATGTAATCGGACGGCTTAAATTCACGTGCAGAGGTTAGCCTTAGCCACAGTCCCCCAAAATACAGCCTTATCTTTGTTAACGGATCCCGAGGCAGCAACTTTGCTTTTTATTCTTTTCATTCCATCCAAAATTCAAAAAGTGATTATTTGCATGTGCCTGAAAAAGTAGGATTGATGGTACAGCGAGTCCTTCCTTTCGCGGTTTGATCAATAATTTTAGCCGTTGCATTTCCGAGCGTTTGCTTGGTGGACAATGCTTATTGGACGAAAAAGAAGGGTAAAAATGTTAATTAATACAGTTAGTATTAATCGAATTAGGGGAGTAAAAATTATTTTACTGTTCTTTTTACAATTTTAGCACCCTTTTACTTTAATTAATTGGAGCAACTTTTCTCCAATAAGCATTTTCCATTCTAAAAAAGAACCTAAATTTAGAGTTATTCGTCAATCAAAGGATTATTTTTTTTAATTGTCAATTTAAAATAAATGTATAATTTTTTAAAACTTATAATTGACTTTTTATCTGAAAATCTTTCTGCAATTTCCTAACCAATTCACTATCTCATTTTCTCACATTTTGTAAGGGCGTATTTGTATTAGATTTTATTTTGAAATCCAATACAAAATTTTTCGTTTTATATTTCATTCTTTCTCTCACAAAATAATTTATTTTTACAAAATTCATAATAAAAAATTTTAAATCTAAACTCTATTCAAATACACTAAAAATATTAAATTTGATTTACCAGTGTACAATTTCTTTAAAATAGTTTTGACTCAAAGTACAAATTTTTAAGATTTCTTATATGTTGTTCCAAAAATTAGTCCTCACTAAACAAAGAAAAACAAAACGAAAAATTGAATTGTATATAAGGGGGATGGTAGATTTCAAAGTAAAAAATTTATGCTCCAATTATCCCAAAATACTAATTATGTTTGTCACTTTTACGGAAATTCAGAATTTATAAAATTCAAAACAAAAAGAGATAGATATCATTTCCTTAATATTAAATGTATCACGTTGTTTAACTTTAATTTATTAATTAGGATATTTAAAATTTAGAATAGATAATAGTTAAATAGGAATAAGACTAAAAAAAATTATTCAATTTTTATTAATATTATAAATAAAAGATATATTGTGGGATAAGTAAAAAAAATAATGAAACTATTATTACCGGAGGAAAGAAATCTTGGGTTTTTAAGTGAAGAACAATTCAAATATACTATCTTGATTTTAGAATTTTTAATTCATCCTTCATTTATATTTTAAAGTGAAGGGAATGCTAGTCTAACCCCAGTAACGTACAACTTTTTCATGAGTGGATTTAAAGATGTTTTTGGGACCAAACCTGGGGAAAAGGTGCGATCTCTCTTGAAAGTGCAGCCATGTCCTAATGACAATTGCATGAGAACGCACTTTGGGTAGGGAAATGATTCTTCAATCAAAGAAACAATTTATTTAGCCGATCAAGCACGGAGGGCAAGCGCTTCTCCTCCTACTCTCTCTGCTCATTTAATATGTAAAAAGTATCAAAATATGCAGGATGATAAAAACATTGAATTTTAAATAAATTAAAAATTAAATACGTTTATGACCTTTCATTATTTTGTGTGTAAAGTTAGAGTTTATTTAAAATTTAATAAAAATAATAAATTTAATATTTAAACTATTCTTAATAATTAATTTTATCTTTTAAATTCACAAGGTATTTTTTAAAACTTACTGTGCGACTAAATCTCCTAATGTTGGGTCCGGTTGTGTGTGCAAACAAGCCAACACAAACGCACACACAACAACCCCCCCAAAAATCAGGCCTTACGCAGTCGTGGGATACAGAGTCAACGGTTTTCCCTGTCTGAGGACCTCACAGATCACCTAGTGCCGGAGTTACCGTACCCCGGCGCAACGTAACGTGCCTTTGTCAAACTCGACGGGTCCTCGTGTCAACCTTAGGTAAAGGATTCGGTCCGTGGCACTATGCTACTGGTTCCACCTTGAAACGGCTAATACTCATGGTACAGGTTGCTGGTCCCACTTCCGGCGGGGCATATTGATAAACTGCGCCGATGACGGTGGAGGGCTGAGAGGAAAAATGTTTTCTTCTTTATTTTTTACAATTAACATCGAAAATCCAGAGCTACAATCCAAGAGATACTGTTCGGAAACACATCAGAGGAAGTGCAGAAAAGTGTGGAAATTCTGCCTTTTTTTTCTTCTTCTTATAGTGATGTTTATTTTCTCTTTTTTTTAATTATGATAATACTATTAAAATTTTTCTAAACTACGTAATAAACATATTTATTTAAAAAAATTATAAATTGCCTCTTCAAAGTATTTTAAAAATTAACAAATTTACTCTTTAAATTATCAATCATATAATATTTTAATCATAACTTAAAATAACTATCGATTCACTGATCAAATCTCCTATTATAAATTAACTTAAACTTTTAAAATTATCCTTTCAAGATATATAAAAATTATTATGTGCTTCATATTATATGTTTTTTTATTAAAACATCATCATATTTTATTAAATTTTTTGTTTTATAATATAGATAATATTCTTTTTCAATTTTATGAAGAGACAATATAAAGTACAATTATATATTAACAAAATAAAAATATATTATGAATAATAAACAACTTTCATAAGTTTTACAAGAGTAATTTGATTTTTGGGTTAATTTTACATGAGATTAATTAATAAATTATTAATTTATTAATTATAAAAATTAAGCTGTTATATTATTTTAGTTTAAAGAATAAATTTGTAATTTTAAAACAACTTAAAGGGTAAATTTATAATTTTTCAAACAAAATTATTTAATACGCAATTCAAGCAAACCTCAATGACACTATCGCAAATTTGAATTTTTTGAAAAAAAGATGCGTCCCTTTCAGTCTTTTCCTCCCTAATAGTGGTGTTCATTCAAAAAAAAGAAAAAAGAAAACTATCAAGTAATAATTTATTTTTATTTTGAGAAGAAAGATAATTATCTGCCCGAACTGTTGTTTGCATCTCGTGTGCTTTCTGAATTTTTTTTTCTTTTTTTAGATTAAACATATACAAAAAGAACTATTCCCTTTTCTTTTACACCATTGTAACTTTACTTGAGAAGTTACCGATTAACACCCATGGGGAAATATTGTTATACAAGTATTCTTTACTAGATTAAAAGTTTCCTTTTTTTAATTTTTCCATGCATAAATTTCCAATTATTTAAACAAAGGCGGAAAAAAAACCTTAAAATTGATTATCAATTAGCACCTCAAACTCAAAGTAATAGTTTAGCTATTTTCTTTCTTTTTAGGTGTCATAGACTATTGCAAAGTGGAATTCATAAATGACCAACTTACCTATAATTTAAGATTTCTTAAATTTGTTTCATATTTTTTCAATTTATCAATTTAAGAGAAAGAATTTACTTCACTTCCTTTTCATCTTTTAAACCAAAGGGTAAGACAAATTTACTTTCCTTTTCCTCTTTTCTTGCTTAACCTTTATATGAACCATTAAGAAGGCAAAAATTTATTATATACTCCTATGTAGGGTAATTCATTATTTAGTTTAAATTGAAAAACTTAATCAAAATTTTAATTTTGGTTTGATCTTTTGTAATTCAGTTCGATGTATAAAATATTATATAATTCGATCTAATTTTTAATTTTAAATCTAAGACAATTTTTTTTTAAAAATGTATATATTTAAATATTTTATTATTTTTTATTTATTATTTTTCTAAATCTTTTCTAGATCCTTAAAATATTGCTTGAAACCAAACTAAATAGAATCGAATTAGTTGTTTTGGTTCAATTTTAAAAAAATAATTCGTTTGAATTTTTATAAAAATTTTATAAAATCGTACCGAATTAAAAAAATTGAATCATCACGCCTATAGTCTTGTGAACAAACGGAACTCGCGGTTAACCGGTTTGAACGTAGAGAAAAAGGAAAGTCCTTGAAAGAACAAAATCCTTTTCTTTCTTTTTCTAATCTTTTTCTTTTGGCGTCAAAGCCGAGTTAATTATTTTAATGTCGAAAAAACATACTGTCGCCAAGTGGCAGGTGGATCGTTAGACTTCATCGTTAGTGAAGGCTGAACTTACATGGTTAGTTTAGGCGGGCCCCACAATCCCCGTAGATGATATATCATCCACACGGCAAGCATATGCTTTTTTTTTTTTTTTTTTTGTGGAAATGCAAGCATTTGCCATGCTGATAATTATGGTATTGATTTTTTTAATAGAAAAATAAAAATGTTTCTGATGAAGAGAAGTGAAAATTCCTGGTTTCCATAAAACAAAATATTAAAAAAATTTTAGATTGGACTCAGATTTTTTCCTAATTGGCAGGAAAAAAAAATGGCGCGGTAAGGCCAGATAGGATTGAGCGATTCCCGTTTCCCTTTTTCATCGCTCTTTCTATTTCCCTAGCCCAAATATAACAATTAAAGAAATACTTATCCCTTTTTAAAATATATTTTATAATTTTTAAATTTTAAAATATTTATCATCTCTTTATAGAAATTAAATTTTTTTATTTTAATTTACCTTTATCTTCAACTACTATTTATAGTTTTTTATTTTTAAAAAATAATTATTCTTTTAACCAATTATAAAACACCAATATTCCCGTGATAATTTTGTCAGTATAACATAGGATTATATTTACTATCTTACAAATTTATTTTTATCGAGCATATAAAAAATTCATAACAAAATTCTATACAATCTCCGCCACATTTAATGAGAATGCGTTTGCGAGTATATTAATAGCCGTGGTAAAGGGCACGCTTATTCATTACTATATTTCATAATATTTCAACCTCTATAAAATACTACTGCCTTTATATCTTCAAATATAACCAAAAAATAAAAAAAACCATATCATGTTTCCGGTTTAGCACGAAATAGTGTGCCGTGTTAAATAGATATAAAAATAAAAAGATCTCTATAAACTGAATTGTCCATAAATTAGGGAGTAAACAATTTATATTGTAAACATCAAATAATATAATTTCAAATAATTTGTGAATTCTTAATAATGAATGAAAATGAAATTGGCTATACCTCACCAAAAATTATTTTTACTTTTTTCTTTTGAACTAAAATTTTTTACACTTGTAGGTATGATAAATTTGTTATGAAAATAAATTATGCATATAAAAAGATAAATTAAAAATTTTTAAAACAAAGTAGAGAAATGTGAAAATTAATTAATTAATCTTTATAAAAATTGAACAAATATAAAATTTTTTATAATAAAAAAAGTGAACGAATACTTAGAATTAACTTAAATTAGATTTTAAAGTGAAAATTTTTAAAATTTTTACTTTAAGTTAATTTTTTTACAAATAATTTACTTTTATAATTCTCAATATAATTTAATTAAAAAATTTAAAATAAGATTATATAAAATTTAAATTTAAAAATTTTTATATTTAATTTTATAAAAATAAATAAAATTTAAAATAAAAAATTGAGTTTCGCAAACGTTCATCCAAGTATATCCTTAATCCAAGCTCAGTTTTAGTTCCATTTTGAAAATCAACTGTTTTTGCCTATAGTTAGAGCAGAGTAGCAGTATTAGGATGACAATAATGAAGGTGGTTCAAAAGTCATAGATGCTTTCCTAAGCAAAAGGACAAGACACAATTCCATTGGGACTAGTAAAAAAGTAGCGCCAAAGATTGAAAGAAATCTTAGGACTACTTTTGCAATTTAATAATTTTTTTTTTTTTTTACACAGCAAAAAGACACAAATTTATTCAGCAAAGAAAAATTGGTAAGTTTAAAAAAAAGGGGAAAGAGTAGAGGTATAGCGAGGTCCAAACGTGGGACCCACTTTGAAATCTGCGACAGAGACGGCAGTTTCGCCTCTGGTCTGAGCTTCCTCTGTTGCTTGAAAGCATTTTTCCCCTCTTGTTTCACTAAAATTATTACTAAAATGGACTCTCTTTCTCTTTCTCTCCCTTCAAATCGAACCGGCGAGACTCGAGGTCGAGAGAGTGGAAGTATTCTCCCTTCCTCTGCTACTGTTGCTTTGCCTTGTTTCTTCCGTGCTTTCTCTCTCTAATCTCCTCTTCTTCGCACATATGTATATTGCAGTAATTATTACTCTAATATTCTCTTCTAAAGCGAGGAATTAATATTAAAAAAAGATGCAATCTTTCTTTGTTCTTTTTCGGGTGTATGAATTCTCTGGGCGAAGCAAAAGTCTTCGCTTTCACACTACCCTCAATCCTTCTCGTTCTATTTCTCTCACGCCTCTCTCATCCTAATTGGAGAATGAAGAATCTAGGGTTTTGGGATCACTTGAAAGTCCAACCTGAGGTCTGTTGGCTGTTTATTTTTTGTTGCCTTCTCACTCTTCCTGTTGGGTTTGCAGAGTCTTGAGTGATTTTTCATTTGTTTTTCTCTTATGGGGTATCGAGTCTCTTGACTGGCATGCTGACTTCATCTGAGCTCTTTGTTTGTTTTTAATTTCTAGATGTTCTTATAAATTGGATCTTTCTGGGTTTTCTTCTTCTCTACTAGCCGATACCTTTTTCTTGAATTTAATTTCTGAGGAAGAATTCATTGATGTCGGATTTCTCGCGCTAATGATGCCTTTTTCTCCTCACCATCTGAGCTTCGTTTTCGTTTAGATTCTTGCCTTTTGTGGACGATTGAAGATCTAGTCACTCAGTTGATATAAAGGGTATCTTGGTTATGTGGTTCGTTTTGGCTTAGATCATTTTCATCTCGGCAATTGGGAGTTCCCCGACCCCCACCGTTTCCTTTTGTGTTATTCTTTTCATCATCTTCTTTCCCTTTCCGTGGGAGGGGGGTCGAGAGTGGTGGTATGGAGGAGGTGGAAGAAGCTAACAAGGCAGCGGTGGAAAGCTGCCATAGACTTTTGAGCTTGGTTTCTCAGCCTCAAGATCAGAATCAGTACAGGAACTTAGTGGTGGAGACTGGGGATGCTGTCTGTAAGTTCAAGAAAGTTGTTTCTCTCCTAAGTTCTACTTTGGGTCATGCCAGAATCAGAAAGGTTAAGAAAATTCAGACCCCTGTTCCCCAAAATATCCTTCTTGAAAACCCAATTTGCAGAACTGATGATCAACCTAAAGGCCTTCAGCTTCTTCAAATTAATTCGCTTGACAACCCGATCCAGGATTTGGGTTCTAACGTTAGAAGCGCCCTAACATTGGGAAACCCTTCGCTGGAGTTGAGCTCGCATGGCAAAAACGTTCTTCAGCTGGCCCAACAAACACCACCACAACCTAACTATCACTTCCTCCATCAACAGCAGCAGCAGCAGCAGAGATATCAGATTCAGCAGCAACAATTGAAACAGCAGGCTGAAATGATGTATCGACGCAGCAATAGTGGCATTAGCCTCAATTTTGATAGCTCAACTTGTACACCTACTATGTCCTCCACAAGGTCTTTCATCTCGTCATTGAGTATTGATGGAAGTGTTGCAAATATGGATGGAAGCGCGTTCCACTTAATTGGAGGTTCCCACTCTGCAGATCAGAGTTCATTCCAGCACAAGAGGAGATGCTCTGGCAGGGGAGAAGATGGAAGCGTGAAATGTGGAAGCAGCGGCCGGTGTCATTGCTCAAAGAAGAGGTGATTTTTCTTTTCTTTTTTTTTCTAGTTACATTTTTCAGCCCAGCTCGTAAACTGGTTTCGTTATTTATGACTTACAATTGCTTTTTCTGGTCTTTTTTACCTAAAACAGGAAACATAGGGTGAAGAGGTCGATCAAAGTACCCGCAATCAGTAACAAGCTGGCCGATATCCCTCCGGATGAGTACTCCTGGAGGAAGTACGGCCAGAAACCAATCAAAGGTTCACCTCATCCCAGGTACCGGATACTCTCTGTTTTTTTGCGACAGTTTTGGATGTCTTTTGATATATTGCCTACGCTAATAATCATCTAGTTAAGTATAACTGCTTATTTTCGTAGATTTGCACTTAATTTTCTTTTTGTTGGCAAAAGTTGTGTCTTTGATTCAATGGAATTTTGCGGAAAGCTCTATGTTCATTCAACCTGCATTAAAGTTAGCATGATGAGTAATGGGAACACTTTTATGGTCTCTTAGCTGGGAAAATGGTTAGTCTAGATCTACCAAAATCTATGTCGAACGGCAAAGATATCCTCTGGGTCTAACAAAAAAATCAACAGATCATGTTATTGAAAGATCAAATTGGTCACCTAGCCAAAAAGGGAAAATAAAATCAAATTGGTAGGTTAACATTTCCTTATTGCTGTTACTTTTGTAAAGATAAAGAAGAAGAGTTTGATGCATGTTCTCTCATTTGTTGTAAAAGTCAACTTTCATCTTCCTGATATTTGTTACAAACGTGCGTGCTTCTTGGAAGGCATCTTATTACATTTTAAAAGAACATAAATTAAGCTTCTATTCTTTTCTTTTACTTGGGGTTCTTGTGCTGGTTGTGACGGTGTTTATGGAATATAAGTGCCTGAGCCTTGGGTAGCTATACTCGGGTGGACCAAGTAACCTTTTCTTGTACTTTGCAGGGGATACTACAAGTGTAGCAGCATGAGAGGCTGCCCGGCCAGGAAACATGTTGAGAGGTGCTTGGAGGAGCCCTCAATGCTCATTGTAACTTATGAAGGGGAACATAACCATCCAAGATTGCCATCGCAGGCAGCAAATACATGAAACTCTTAAAAGGCAAAGTTTTTGCAAGATGGTTCAAGCCTTTGGAAGTCCTTGCTGCAAAACTTTTGGTCGGCTTGAATTGCTCCTGTACATATTTTGCTTGTTTAAGCTTGAGGTACATAGGGGGCTGATTCTCTGGTTCAGAACAGTGGCTTTTGAAACCCATTAGATTTGGGAAGACGTAGATGAAGCCTTTAGATCATTTCAAAGAATTATGTGGATCTGAAGGTCCTGATTGCTTGCATATTTGATGATTTATGTTACTTCTAAGTTGAAGGTATTCAGAGCTGTGGTAATTTGCTGTTCTGGAAAATTGAACTTTTAATTGGTAGAACTAGGCTTGGAATTACATCTTTCTGGTAGCTTGTGTTGACTAGCAACACATAAATTCCCCAACATATATCATGCACACACACACAAAATTGAGAGCAGGTATAATAGGGACCTGTTTGATTGAGGCACAAAATGGTTGTCAAGTATAGGGGGCAGTATGGGAGTCTCTCTCATGGTTTAGCAAATGAAGCTACTGGAGAAATGTTTTAACTTTCTAGTAGCAGAACAGCATAGATGCCAGAACATTAGGTGTGCTTACATTTGAATAGTCTGCTATGGATATTTTGTAGGCGTGTTATGGCCAGTCCGCGTTAGCTGAATTGGAAATTTGGCCATTGATATGTGCGAGGTTTTGGAGCCTGTTAAGTTGGACGTATCATGTATCATTTGTATAAGAAATTCTCTATAGCAATCAGCAGGTGTGGGGCAGAGGAAGCTCATGATAATGGGAAATGCATTTCTTTTCAGTTTGCACGATTGCGGCCAATCTTGTCTAGTGGCTTGGTAGAAAATTTTCCTTTTAAGATATCAGGTAAATTTGGACCGTCATGTGGTACTAACCCGGATTCTGCTTTTTGTGGGCGTTTTATTCTTATTCCAGAGTCGCATGATATTGGGAACTTTTGCTTCCTATTTACATGAGGAATATTGCTTAACTTGTGGGGGGCGGATTCTTTTGCGTCATGGTCCCTTGTGATTGTTTCTTCCTTCTGGAACGTCATTTCTTTATGGTCCTTCCATTGTCACCAGAAACACCTGCACTTTGCAACTTTTGGATTATTTTGTTATCTGCTTTTGAAATGTATAGAGAACATGCCATGGAGGCGGGACAGTCTCTTAGGGCTTGTTTGGGAGTTCTAAGAGGGGAGAAAAGGAGGGTTTAGGAGAGAGAATAAATGATTTTGTTATATCTTATTTGGGAGTTCAGAAAGAAAAGAAGAGATGAGATAGTAAATTACAAACATAATTTTTTATTTTTATAATTTTTACTTAGATTCAAAATATTTAAAGGTCATTTAGTCAGTTCCTTCTAATTTACCTATTTTGACCACTTGAAGCAAAAGAGTTCCGTCCGTCTCTTCTTTTCTTTCTATCAAAATCTCCCTAATGGAAGAAATGAATCTCTTCCTTTAAAATTTATTGTGTTCATTTGTTATTCGGTTCGGTTTTAGTAGATAATTTAGTTTTTATTTGATTTTTTAAAAATTTTAGAAAATTTAATTGAATTGAATTTTTTACAAAAAATTAAATTGAATTTTAGTTTGATTTGATTAAAAATTAAAATTAAAAAAATATATTTTAATAATATATTTTTAAGGTAATTTTATTTTTTTAAAATTATTTTTTATTAAAAAGTATATTATCAAAGTATGTTTATATATAATTTTTAATTTAAAAATAAAAATAAAAAATTTAAATTAAATTAAATTTTAATTTTAAAAATTAAATTAAATTAAATTAAAAAATTAAATTAAAATATACATTTTATTTTAATTTGATTCAATTCAATTTTTGAAATGATGAACGATACTATTAAAATCTCTACTTTTTCCACTGTAGGAAAGAGAATGGAAAATCTTCAGTGCAACAGCTGCACCACATCATTATTTCGACGTTGCGCATCAGTCAAACATCCCTTGCACCTGCACCCAATTGCTACATAGAAGTCTGGCCAGAACAGCCAGCTGACCTCCGTTACAGAAAGGCTTGTCTCTTTATCTCAAATCCGGCTGTGAAATCTTGGATACGAAAATTCATAAATTTTTAGAGCCAGGAGCAAATCTTTGCACCGGTGCTGTGTATGTTTCTGAAGTTCCCTGTACAGATTGTATATGAAAATAGACGCAGAAGTGTATTGACTCTGGTTCATCCTTTTAGCCGAAGTTTTATTTTAAAATTAAATTCAAGCTTTTGACTATGTAATTCATATCTCTTCTCACAAATAATTTAATTTTTATAAAATTTAAAACAAAAATTTCAAAATCTTGAATTCTAGAAATCTTTGCAAGGCTCGTATAGTTGTTTTGAGAGAATAAAATCTAACAGGAGGAATTGAAGGGAAGGGGGAAGTGTGGCTGTGAGCCTATGAAGGCGGCGGAGCTTGTGACTGTGTGCGCAAGCGAAATAGGTTAAGCAGCAGTGTTCTTGCAGACATCTTGAAAGACTACCAATTCCTTGTCGAATCCACAATCACACGCTGAATCCCCTTATGGGTTCCACGATCAAGAGTCGCTCTTTGCACTCGAGAAGTTGTCCAGCAACTGATATTACATTGACGGACAAATTCCCATCTAGGTTAGGAAGTTCTGCTGGTTGTTCTAGTCAATTTTCTGATGTGGCGATGATACAGGTGTAAGTTAGATATTGGTGTGCTGCACCACATTACAATGATGATGTGGTGCGGAGGTTTCACCGAAACTTTCCTCAAAGGGAAGAGCCCCTCGTTTCTCCTCGAATATAGAGATGAAGGGGTGGATGACTTAGTCAAAACTGATCAAGATAAGTAAATAAGGAGTAATTGACTAGATGCTTCTTAAATTTTTTGAATTTTAGTAATTATTATGAAAAATAAAAAGTTAAATATGTAACTTACTATTATTTCTCTTATTTTCTTTGCTAACTAACAAACAAGAAATAACAAAATTATTTCTTTTTTTCCCAAAGCTCTCAAGCAAATAAAAGTCTTTTCTCTTTTCTTATTTTCTATCCTTATTAATCTTTCCATAAATGATATTTTCCCTCTCATTTTAACCTCTTTCACTCATCTTCCTTTCTTTTATAAATAGAACAACTTTGATCCCCTTAACCATAAAATTAGTAAACATCAATGGATTCAATTGCCTTTTTTTGGCTCATGGTATTTGCATTTCTATAATAAGAAAATTGGTGTTGCTAATTATCATAAGAACAGTCAATCATCTGCATAATGCTTTCTAATTACATGATTTTTATTCATTTGAAGGTTTATGAAAGAAGTCATAAAATTTCTCACTCTTATCTTTTTAGTCTAAAGTTTTCGCAATCTCATCTTTTGCTTAGAAAAATTAAAACAAATAATAATAAAATGCGTAATCAAAAATTTATTATGTACTTATAGTAATTTTTTATTTTATAAAGTGGAGTAGTTTAGTCAATTAATAATTTGTAGACTTAACTAATTTTATTAGTGTGAATAATCAAGTTTTTTATCTATAAAAAAAAGAAAAAATATTAAAATATGAGTGAAAATATTACTTCCCTAATATTTTCTCTTCTCTTTTAAACCCACAAACTAGCCCTTAATGCTTTGTGGTGTTAGGATACATTAATAAGTTGTAGTACTTATTTACGTTTTGTTATGGGCTAAAAGCGAACAATTTCAGATACCTACGAATCCTATGGAAGTTGTTCTCCAACGAACTTTGCCAAGTGTGCATTGCCTTGTTGCAGCTATATGGTTGACTCTGTTGAGGAGCACTGCACGTTGGAGATATGGCAAAGTTGTTCATGTGAATGTGCTTTCTTGCTTTTCGGTTAATGAGAGAGAAGCGATCATCTTCTTCTGCTCTCTGAGCCCTTCCTCTCAAGATTTCCACATTTTCTTCCGCAATTTTATAGTTGTTTCAGTTCATGCTGAAATCAGATGCTTAGGTTTCTGGTATCTTCTATGCGATGCAAAAGGCAGCAGGATGAGGCAACTTCTTATTACAAAACGAGAATTTGGAGCTCCTCAATAGCCAAGGCTTTGTTAGCTTTGAGATTGTGGCAAAATCAACCGCCCCCCGTCCCCCTTTTCTTTCTTGGATGAATAAAGAGGCTTAGGTCGAGTAAAGATACCCATTATCTTTTGGTCAGGAGTCAGGTAAATATGTCCATTATCTTTGGGGCTCCTCAATGTTTCCCATAAAAGGGCTCTTATGATTCAGCGAGCGGTTCTGGGCTTTATTCCCTACAAGTCCCGAGTCCATTTTTGAGCCGGATTCTAGGGAACCGTACCTTTTGTTGCTGAGACCTCCCATTACCCACCCCCACAGAAAAATAAATTCTAAACCGACAGTTCCCAGAAATACTGTCAAAAAAAAAGAAAAAAAATGGGAAAAAGAGAGGACCATGTTTTATACGATCTTATTTATTCCTCTGGTTTTGACCCTTCCACGGTTAGATTTCAGACCCCCGTGAAAAATACCGGTTCGAGCCGAAGCAAGCGCGTAGCCGCCAGTAGTCACTATCTCATCTCCTAGTCGCAGACCGCTTCCCTCTCTTTGAAGTTCCCCTCTCTCTCCGTGTGGTCTGGACTGTAGACCATTGTTTACAGCTACACACTTCTCTCAACTCACGTATGCTAAGAGATAAGTATTGAGTACTCGGGTAACTCTGTTTGCTTCCCTCATTTGAAAAAAAAAAAATATCTTTGTGCTATGGTCCAGAAATGTTCACCCGCAGTGACATTTTTGATTTCTAAAGTAGTATGTTAGCATAAACCAATGGACCCTGTAAAAGAATGTTTCTAAAATAACCTCTAATACTGCAATTATTACTGGACTGAAACAGGTAGCGTGGAAGGCTTCATTAAATGGATATGAACCGAACGAAATTTTAATATAGCCGTGTTAAGAAAATGTTACTGGTGAGTTCTTATCGGTTAAGATTTTCCAAATGCAAGAAAAAGAAGAAGAGAAAGAGGCAAATCCCCCATTTTCTTTAAAGTAGCAGCCATGAAATATCTGCTTTCAAAGATTTCAAAATTCCTAAGAAAGGCTAGAAACCATAGAAATAAGCTGTACATGTAAAACTGCAGCTGAACATGATAATCCGACAAGGACAGAACTTGTTCCTACAAATCCTTCCCTGCCACTAAGACTTAAATATTAAAGTTTTAACTCTTCCTTCCCCGATCACTGGTTGAAAATAGATTGAAAGAAAAAAGAGTTCGCCGGCTGATTACAACAGCGGAGCCGGCAGGTTCAGATCGAAGAGAAAAGGCTTTGTGTCACACTTCGTCTCCTTTTCCTGTTCACTTATTGCAATACCTATGTTCTCTAGCTTATATCCAGTGTACTCAGACCTCGGAGCTACAGATTCGCGGCTCCGATCGTCGACATTCTTGCCGGAAAAAGCCGGCAAGCACCAATGCGGAAGCTTTTCCACGAAAATTCTACTATGGTTACTAGGAGGCGCTTGAGCCGCCACCGGAGAGTTGACCAGTGGTGCGTTGCCAAGACCACCCTGGCCGAAGTTAGTCTTTGCCTTGGGACCGCGGAGGCTCCTGGCAGCCTCGTCATACGCCAGAGCAGCCTCTTCCGCCGTATCAAACGTGCCTAGCCAACGACGAGTCTTCTTCCAAGGATCGCGAATCTCCGCAGCGTACCTTCCCCAAGGACGCTTTCTGACGCCGCGAAAGTGAGACTCTTTCCCAGCTTGGAGAGACGGAGGAGTCACCTGAAAGGAACCACGCACGGCGGCGTTCTTAGGCATTTGGAGCGGTTCGACAACCATCTGATCAGAGATGCGCGTGGGTAATCGGGTCAAGAGGCTGAGTTAGAAGCGGGATAGGGTTAGAGCGTATTTATAGCTGCCTCGTTGAACGCCGACAAGTATGAGATCGTGAAATTTCCATTTTATTTTTCTTTTTCATTTTAAGGAGAGATGGTATAGTAAAAATTGGTTCGTTTTACTGCGGGACAGGAAGCATTAAATGCATGCGTGCAGCGTAAGATTTTAGGATACGGGCGCTGCCATGAATGCAGTGTAACCCTACGTTGACGTCATTATTACCTTATTGTCAGTACTACTGGAGTACTAAAATCATAGACTTGCTTGAACTAAAAAAAAAATCCTAAACATAATATTTTTCAAAAAAAGAAAAAAAAAGTGTAGACCTGCTTATTTTAAAAAATAAAAAAATTTCAGAATTTGTATGTTGTTGTCTAGTACTACTCCCACTGGTTCAAATATAAAATATTTTAATCATTTTTTATGAATTAATAAAAAATAAAAGTATTTTTATTATATTTTAATTAATTTTATTAATATAATAAAAAATAAAAATAATATTCATAATAAGATTAACTTAAAAAATAATTTTTAAATTTTATAAAATAATAAATATTATATAAAATAAAAAAATAACTAAAATATTTTATATTTTAAAACGAAAAGAGTATTATATTTTTTTATCTTAAATTAAATACGTTTTTGTGATATGTTGAAAAAAAAAAGAAATGAGATTGAATCTAAATATTTATTTATTAATAAATGTATTTTAATTATTACACAAAATATTTTATTTAGTTGTATTTTCAATTCTTAATAAATATTTTAATTAGTAATTTTTATGTGTTATATACTCTCTTTTACAACATATAAGGCGGATATCATTTAACAAACAGACAAATTGAAGAGATATTATCATTTTGAAATTGAACATAAACCATTGAAATAATCATTCAATTGCCTATTACTTCATTTGTAATTTCAAAGATTGTGATTCAATTGTTAAAGAAAACAATTTGCCCTTTTGAAGGAATGAATATGGTAGAGTTCACTATTAGTAGAAAATAAAATAATTAAGATGATATAAATCTTTAAAACACATGAGAAATACAAAAGAGATTCCCATAGCGTGGTTTTGAGCGGGTCAACCACGAGCATTAAAAAGAAGAGAATTTTAGAGGGGGCACAACAAGTAAATAGTCTCAATTAAGAGCCCTTACATTTGTATTTTGTGCTAGTGAAGATCATTCATGCCGAACAAAACAACCATGTTTGCAAATGAGGTCTTTTTTTGTAGATTGCAAACTCAATTTGGTACGTTTGGATTGGAACGAGTTATTTATTTTTTGTAATAATGCATTTTTTTCAAACTTTATTCCCATATTTAGAGTCTATTTGGACTAGTTTTGTATATAAAGGTTTTAATTTTTCTTCTGTAAAAGTAATAGCTCGTGTGTGCGAAGATGTAAAATTCAAAATTATGTTACTGTATGGAAAAAGAAAATATAACTTTATTGTTTATTTTTCTTCTTAGAGAAATTGACTATTTGTCCTTAAATTGATTTTGCTTTTCTCTTCTTAACTTTTATTTTATTTTTTGTGTATATGAACCTTTTTTAACCAATTATATTTGTAAAATTTAAAATATTACGACAAATTTTAGTAAAAGAGTCATGTTGCAAGAACAAACTATCATTTTTTGTGATAATTTTACCTATTATTGATAATTTTTTATTTTTTAATGCCACTCAAATTTATATGGATCAAAACTAACCGAAGTAATTACCTCAAATACATGCAAATTTGCAACAATTAAGTAGTATTTCTTCAACTTTTAAGTTATTCTTTTTTATTTTTTTTCATTCTAATCTATGAATAGATGAAATTATCCTTAAAAATTATAGTACATGCTTGTAACGTGATTTTTATTATTAATTTTATTATGATATTTATAATTTAACAGATATAATGATTCAAAAACTTTGATGTATATAAAAATAAAATAAAATTTTTTATTAAAAAAGAAAATAAAAAAGATTTAAGACAAAATATAAGCGATTTTCTTCTTCTTAATAAAGAAAACACTTACAATATTTTTGTTATAATTGTACTCTCTCCGTCCCATTCTATTTAAATTTCTTACTATATTGAGATATCCAATATAATTAATATTTTTTAAAAATTTTTTTAAATATATTTTATAATATTAATTAATAACTAATTTTATTATATATTACTCTTATTTTTATCGACATCTAATTTTTATTTATTATATAGTCTCTATTCAAAATATTTTTTACTGTACTTAATCGTTTACCCTTTTTGGAAAAGGTAAAGCGTGATTGAATTGGTTATTAAACAAAAAAATTTTAATTTTTTTATTTAAACCTTATTATTTATTTCATAAATAATTTTATTTTATAATTTTTTTACAATTCAACTGAAAAATGTGAATCCATCTCGCCCGTAATCGTTGAAATCCAAAACTTTTTTATGAGGACAAACATAAAATCAGAGGGACGCGTGTCGACAGGAGGACGCATACTCGTAGTACGGTTTTGGGATGATGTTGATATTGACGGGAAACGGAGTGTTGACAAAATTCCCGCGGAAATGAAGAATTGAATTGTATTAAATTGAGCGGCGGCAGTGGAATCCAAAAAGTCGTCGTCGTGGGGTCAAGTCGAGAGACAGAGAGGAAGAGGGCGTGTTGTGCTTGTGGCGTGTGATCTGGTGAAGACCCAATTGCTGGTGTGCGTGTGAGGTAAAAACAATAACTAACAGTAAGCAGTACGGACTCTGCACGTGGTTCTCTGAGGTGGTGGTTAAGTGTGAATCCGCAATGGCCCCACATATCTTGTTTTTCTTTTTTTTTTATTTACTTTCTCTCATTTTCGTCTCGTATTTTTGTGCAGGAAGAATCTTTTTCAATATAGATTAAAAAAAAGAGAAATGCAATAGTAAATAGTAGCCACTTTGCATTGGGTTTCAAAATTAAACTAAATCAAAATACCGTCCAAACGTCATGAAAGTTACTAAAAATTAGTTTTACATTCTTATTTATCAATAATTACTTTTATATTTGTTAGATCAAAATTGATCATATTATCATAGGCTAGAACAATAGTGTCAAAGATTTTTTTATCACTAATGTATATTTATAAAATTATTTTATTTTTATTAATATTATTTGATCAGATATGAAATTTTATATAAAAATTTTAAAATTATATTATAAAAATAAAATAATATAATTATTAAATTAATAAATATTTTATATTAAATTTAAATAAATAAAATAATTAATTTTTATAGTAATATTTTAATATAACAAAAGAATTATTTTTTAATGAGACCAAAGAAATATTAATTCAGTTATTTCAATTGTCAAATACGTAATTGACAGGTAAGCTGAAAAGAATTTAGAGCTCAAAAGTCCTAAAGATATTTTGGTATGGTTAGTGTTTAGCAGGAAGCCAAAGAAGGGCCATTTAGTTAGCGGGAGCTTCACGGTCACCGATAGCGGAGAGCCGCTGGTACCCGAATCAGACGAAATTACGCGACTCCTTTGACTGCTACAATTACACTACAAGTACTGCTTTTACTGCGAGGCCGTAGGCGGCACTGTAATCATTTTGGGCTGACCCAACCTTACTGCCTCCTCCACCTTTCATTTCTCCACAACATTTTTTTTTATGTAAAATAAGAAGAGCGAAACTTTTCCTTGTCAAATTAAAAAAAAAAAAAGTTCTCTAATACTACTAATTTGCCATCCACAAAATTCAGCATGTGTATAGCGGTAATGGAATATTTTATGATGTATTATATTATTTTGAATTGAATTGTATTTAAAATTATAAAAATAAATTATTAATAAAAAATAAAATTTTAAAATTAAAAAATCAATTCAAGTGTCATATGTTTTAATGTCACCAAACAAATTTAAGTAGAATTAAATTGAATATTCTTTTAAATATTTATTTTTATCTTAATATTTAGTGTGGGTATGAATTAACTTTCAAAATAAAAAATTTTATTTTTTTATTTTTTTTTTTTAATAATTTAATTCAAAATAAATTTTAATTTAAATTAGACGTTAAATTCACTCTCAAAGAAAACAATTCAATCCTAAAGAGCAGAGTAGCCCACAAAAAGATAACTACTACTACTACTTGTTACAGGTATTAGCAGTCAAGCACGCAAAATGAGTATCGGCAGACCAGACCATGCAGAGGTAAAATCAAAGGCGTGCTGTGATGGCTAATCAGAAGATAAATCAACACACAAAGAGGACCCTCAGATCAGAATGTGGAATCTGTCCTAGTTCTCTCTCTGTAGACCACAAAATCAACCACCTCACCTAAACTGCTTCAGAGAATCAATTTCCAGTGGCAGTACAAGTACTACTGCGGTGGCTACTACTACTCCGTTGGGAACTTGTTGGGGGACCAACTCGCTTGTTTCCTGCATTTCACGCCCCCCATGGGCCTACTCCGTCTCAAATCTGCCTTTTCCACCAAGTATCCACCCTCTCCTTTTTCTGACCGACGATCATATTTAAAGCAAAAACCCCGCACTGCATCATTTTATGATTAATTTTTTGAATTAGTTTTTTAATTTAAAATATTTAATTTTTAAATTTTTTAAATCTCACTTTTTTAATAAATAATTTATTTTTATAAATTTTAATATAACTTAATTAAAAAATCAATTCTTTAAAATCTCAACGGACCAAGCTAGACAATTGGTAATAAAGGGACCGAATTAGGAACAAAAGGGGCCAATCCAACGCAGAGGAAATAGATTGTATCTATCTTAGTAATACTTTAAAATGCTTACTCTTCATCCATAATTAAATATTTTATTTTAAAAATATTTATATTATAAAAATTTATCATAATATTTTTATTAATTAAAAAATATTATTCATAAAGCATACATATTAAGAAAATTTAAAATGACAAAGATTAGTACTAAAATTCTTCATTTTAAGAGATTATTTTTTAAAATTAAAAAGATTGAATTAAATAAAATATATAATTATTTTTTAAAAATAAATATTTAATTGTGGACACTAAGAATGTATTTGGAGTAAATTTTACTATAAAGTTTAATATAATTTTTTATTTTAAATATTATTTTTATTTTACAAATAACTTTAAAACAATTTTAAAATTAAAAATTTTAAATTAAAATATTATTTAATCATGTATTAATTGTGTACACTTTATTTGAAGATGAAACGAATGGTATTTTAAATGCACAGTTTATGGCACAACTATCCAAGCGCCAAGCCACAGGTCAAGAGTAATTAACAAAATAAACCACCCTGTACAGAGGAATAAACCACATTCCATTTTCTAGACATTTGTATGCCTTTATTTATCAACTTCGGAATGGTATAGAATTTTGATTTGGGACTTTTCATCATATATCTTGTAAAAATTAATTATTCATAAAAAAAAATAAAATTTAAAATAAAAATTTTGAATAAAATTGAATGGACTTTAATTTTTAAAAAATTAAATTATTTTTTAAAAAATGTTATTCTATATTCCACCTCATTGTCATCCGCGCTATTGCCTTTATGAACAGCAATGCAATTACACTGTTAATATTTCAAAGACAAATAACGATGATCTCAAGGTCAGTCATGACAACTCCGAGGCTTTTATCAGATATTAACACCCATTTTTGCACCCTGGCACCTCATTTTCAGCACACCTAACCAGAACTTTTGGAATTACGACGTTCAATACTCAATCTACCAACAGACCGAATGTATTCACACTGAAGAAACATCCAGGTCTGCATCCATAGTTCCAGGCCAGGGTGAACAATAAGAAAGCGATGGCAATCAGGACCTGGAATAAGGGAGGTAACGTTCAGATTAATTGCAGAATCATTTATGGCTCAAATATCAGCAGAACTCAAATATCACGTCACTACACACCTAATGCTAACTTATGCAGCTAACCAGCCTGCATAGAGATGTTCTCCACAATGGATAAATCACAGGATCAGCTCGACACAGAAAGACAATTGACATAGGCATTCTCGTGCTGGTACTAAATGTTAAAACAGAGAACTTTAAACATGATATAAAGAAAAGGAACACCAACCCAGCACCAAATGCGATCATAGCACTCGGCAAAAGCAAAATATCTAAAATATGTAAAGTTCAAATTCGATAACAAAAGCAGGAGATAAGAAGAGAACATAAATGTGCCATCCAGGGCTTCTCACTGCACCAGATGTCACCGAATGGGCAAGATAAATGAAGCAGGGTTAAAGAGCAGATAGTTGAATACAACATCCGCTTTTCTGCACAGTTGAGGATGTATTACCATTTGCTACATCTTCCATAAGACAAACTGCAGTAAGGCAAATGACCACATAAGTAATTTGCGTCACAGGACATGTGACTTTCCTTTTTCCTTCATATATATACGAATGTACATCAGTTGACCTCATTTAAGTTGCAATTCCCTTAACTATTAGGACATGGAAACAACAAAAGTTTTACTGTGTATGCTTAAGCAATCAATTTCGAACTTGTTTCTGTTCCAAGTTTGCCTAATTATGATTTCATTTTCTACAAACAAAGAGAAAAAAACTGGAATAGGGAGAAGCTGCTCGTTCTGGATTATTTTACAACTGCCACCGATGTTCATTCTGTGTGCTTCTTAGAGTATTCCACTCCCTTTACAACTAGTGCTCATTTCTAAGGAAGAAAAACTCTTTTTAGTTGTTTGTATAGTTAGAAAAATTAACCTGCAAACTCATCTTTGAGGTACTCTGTCAACCCACCAGACATAGTTGCTGCGCTCTTAAATGACAAATTCAGATTTCCTTATAACATCTTCCTTGACTTCATTTTTCCTGATTTCCAGAAATGTGAAATGGCTGATATGATAGGCAATAAGGGATTGCAGGTTAGGAATTTCAAGTTTTTCCTCCTTGGCATCATACAGCAGCCACCACTGAGGTTCATCAACGTTGTTCATTAATCAGCCAATGAAGAGCCACCATGAATCCAAACCTCTCTAGCTTTTGTACAATCATGCAGAAAGCAAATGATAGTTAACCAGACAGGTTGTATCTTCCAAAGTAAGGAGATTCCAAAATTCAAGCTAGGTTCTATTTATTTCAGAGCTGTCTGTGTGTCTGTGTAAACCACGATAAATGCCTTCGTTCTGAGTTATTGTAAGTTCTCTCTTTCGAGCATTTTCTGAACATAGACAACGAGCTTTAAAACCTAATGCAAGAAATGTCATATCTTGCTGAATCAGCCATTTCTGTCATGTATAAGGTCATGGACCCTTCTGCTCCTGGAGGGACAGATCAATAATTTAAAGAATATAAAGCCGTCAAATCGTCACAGAAATGGTATGGTTGCTTTTTCTGTTGTTCAAGGTGAAGTTATGGAAGTCTGAAAGATAATTTGATGGGAACTGTCAAGAAATTGAATAGTTGTTTTGTTTTGTTAAGAAATTGTGATATATTAGTGGCTTAACTTGAGGGCTAATTAGATACTATTTAATTTACTTATGGTATTAACTCTGCATCTGTTTTCAGTTATGTTTAATGTTTTTGTTGCTTACTATTCGGATGTTGTAAACCATATAGTTCTCCTGTTTGTTGAACTGAAGTCATTGATGACTGAAAACTGATACTACTAATCTGATTACTCAAACTTCTAATGTTAAATTAGTTTTTGCACAGGATGTCATGTCAAAATTTGCTATTGATTTCTGGGTATCAAAATGGTCATATGATCCCTAAATGACCACATCCAAGGATTACAGCTAGGGCAATAACTGGAGAGATGAGGACACAGATAGATGCACAACAAATCTCCAAGAGTAGTTCTACCATCGTGAGAAATATTGTTGACTCTGGATGGAGCAGCAAACACCAAGCAAGGTATTGCTGAGAAAAGAGTAGTCAATGTTCATTTGTAACTGAAAGTTAGTTGATCAAACAAGGTGTTTTACAAACATTATCATAGAACTACTTGTACTATAAAACAAGTTAAACTAGCTCTCTTGTTCCTTCAATAGCTGAACAGGAAAAATTTAAGGTTACATGGCAATGGCGCAGATCTATGTAATCTACTGTTATCCCCCCATTGTGATACAAGATCCTAGCCAAAAGAAAAGCTGTGTTCTTATAACTTCTCTAGACGTTTGAAGGCTCTTACCTGAAGAATTGTTTACGTATATGAAATTCTGTGGACAACGTTCCAAATACAAAGAGTTAATAAGAGAAACGATTTAAAGTTTTGTAAGGCGTTATAGCATCCAGCTTTAAACCATTGCAAAGGCTCAAGAAGTGGACCCAGACATGCACTCCATAATAAGATGTAATCCAAAATCTGGATAAAGTTAATGTCAAGCATCTGCTAACTTAAGGAAGGCCCTCACAAGCACTTGATGATAGAATCCAAATGATCTATGTTCACTTAAGCAAATAGAGATAGAAACACTCAAGCAATAATTATATCAAATAATAATGTTAATAAGATAAACTATCAAACGAAGTCCATGTGTATCTAAAGGCCTAGATTTCTGATTCCATCCGAATAGTAAACGGCCTAACCATCTACGCTGCACAGAAAAGCAGGATTGCATCAAAATCTCAATAACGACAAAAAGGTCGATCAGGAAAATGATCATGAAGCACAGATATGACAGAGCCAAGAAAGAGTGAGGATCTCATTCTTTAAGCCAACATTGTCAGGAAGAAAATGCTTGAAGAAGAAAAATCCATAGATTGATTGGTCGCAAGCACGAAAGACTAAACAAATCAACAAACTCAATCATCATCGCAACTGTAGCCAAAAGCACATACCCATCCAGAAGCTTTCAGTGTCGTTCCACTACCATCAACTCTTGTCCTTGAAATGAATTCATAATGGCCATCAACAGAATCCTACTGCCTGATACCAATATCCAAAGAGAGTCTTTGTTGTAAACGGCATCCGAGGAAAGTACCCAAATCAAAGCCTCTGTAACTGAATTTACGTGAAACACCCAGAAGAAGAATGGCAAATTGGCAACATTAGGTATTGGTGAAATAAACCTGATATTTTCGTTCGTATCTCTCAATTGCGAATTCGCAGGGAGAAGAAACGAAGTACTACTGTTTATCCGGCGGCGGTAATCTAGGGTTTTAGAAACCGTTATTTTCCCGCCTAAACTTTCGCCTGATAGTTATTTCGGCAACCCGAATCCGGTTAACCGTAGGCAAGAGATCGCGAAACAACAACAAAATGGGGACGGATGTTCTAAACTTTGGATCTTAGAAAGCCCAGCCATTCCGGAATTCCCTTTTCTTTTTTTTCTTTCTTGAGTAGTACGCTGGCCTCCTCCCTTAAAGTTTCTTAATATCATAGAACCCTCCCCCTCTTCGAATTCAATTTTGTTAAATTTCAAAAAAAAATTGTTCTACTTAATTAAAACATAAAGTGGAAGATTAACGGTAATAAAATTACATTATTGATTATCTTTTTTAATTTAAGCAATAAGTGATTAACAATGAGACAAAATACACATATGAAATAGCTAATATATGATATATCAATCAAAAATGAAAAGAAATTGCAAAAGCCTTGTTAAAACAATTAGAGGTTATTTTATAAAAATATAAAAATTCTAGTAATGGTAAGATAATTTCAAAAAAAAAAATTAAATCCATAGAAAGATATTATGCGTTTGTATTAAATGAATATCTCGATTATTATTTCAAAGTATTAAGGCATTAAACACAGGCACAAGTTGGTTGAATATATGCCATGTCTATTTTCCAATAAAATACCATAATGGCAAAGATATACAAGCAAAAATAGTTTGTATACTAATTACTGTTGATCAATTATTAGTAACATTTAACTTTCTTTATAAGATAAATTAATAATGCACATAATTTCTTTACATGAAACTAACTAGCTTTTTCTTTAATTGTTATATTTATAATCTACTAACAGTTTTGAAATACAAAAATAAGTTCATAAACTCCGTCTTAATTCGTAATATAGAAGCTTGAAAGCCCACATGACAAGTCAATAATACATGTATTTGCACGCCAAAATATGTTTATTTAGGAAATATATCATTTACTACAAGCATTTTTATTGCTAATTCGCATGGAGTCGATAAACTTAAATTCAAAAATTTAAAACATTATGTATACAAGAAGCATGCCAAATGATCTCATACTAATTATCATACTTCATTATAATTAATAGAAAACCATCTTGTAACCAAGTAAAAAAGTGTATGATTCTTCCTTGTTCAACTTAGTAAAGATGATATACATCAACATTGTTTATACCACGATATACATATTTTGTTTTAAGCATAATATCGTTCTGTGTAAACCATTCTAGTTTTTGAAATTTGCATTTTTGTTCTATGTACATCCTCTTATAGTTTAAATGTCGTTATTGTTTAAACTTATGTCATGTTGATCTATGCTTTATAGGTCCTAACACAACTTACTATCGTTTCATAGTTTGTTAACACATTCGAAGCCAGGGATAAAGTATGATCAAAGACGTAATAAAGCTTGATTCTTATTAGAGTATATTTGAGATGCACAAATTACTAGTAATCTAATAACATATCACATGCCGATGATATTATTGCATTCATAGAACGATCTCATGAGAAAGATCTCAAGAATAGCAAATAGATAAAGTTTATAATAAATGTTCTACTCTATTTACTTCCAAAATTTATCTTCTAAGCTGCAAATAAGTACAAAAAGATATGGTTGAATATTAAAGCATAATTGTTTGATTAGGCATTACAATTGCATGAAAACATCTTATAACTAGCTTATAATAGCTATTACATTATCTTTTATGAAACAAACGATAGAGAAAATTATATCGAACTAATACACTGATGTACCAATTAAATACTAGTTGTAATTCCGTATATGTTTTATATGCATTCTATATTAATCATTTATAATTTTTTTTACTATACATAAGCATTCAAGCTTGTGGGTTGAAGCTTTAGATGAAAATATTTTGTTTTACAATGTGTTATTGTCGATGGATGAAGTTTATAGTTCAATTTGTGCATGCTAATTGATATAAACTAATCATCTATTGGTGCACAAGGAAATGTTTGATTGCAAAAACTAATAAGGAACTCATACAAAAAAGTTCCATTTGTAGCAAGTAAAAAACTTCATGAGAGCTTATGAAAGTAACAAATGTTATTGTTCTCTAGAAGTTTTGAATGTTCATTTCAATACTGATTATATAGTAGAACAAAATGTTACGGTGTTCATATTTGTGGTGGACATTTTTTGTATTGCTAGATCATTGAAATACATAATTTTATTTAGTATTGTGGTAACTTACAATGGATGATTATATTTTGGTAATGCATTTATTGAGATTATGAAAAATTAGCAAAAGTCATCTATGACATCTCTATATTTAGAGAATTGTAAAAGTCATTCGTGGTGTATTTACTATATATCGAGAGCATTTATTTAATAATTACCATGAAAAAAGATGTATCACACAAAAGATTACTTACCATATACATGAAACACAAAAACTAAACTAAAAAACAAGCCAAGACAAAGATTTGTAATGAGTCTTAAGGATGTGATGTTTGAGGCTTAGCACAAAGCGGCACCATGATACTATTGAAAATGCACATTATTTACATGTAACGAGGAGAAATATTGCATACAAATAATTTACTGTTTAATTCATATAACTTGATCTTCTGGAAATGAAAATCTAGACAACAAATCCAGAATTACTACCGGCATTATGTGGAAAGAAAAGGTTTTGTGATGAACTGAATTTAGAAATGCATACAACTGCTAGGTGCTAATGTCTTGCTCGTAAATGTGTTCATCTTCAACAACATTCAAATCAATGATTCTATATCAAAACTATGTCCGATTTGTGTGATTCGTGATTCTACAGACTCCTGTACTACTGCTGAATCAGCTCTGGTGTTAATATTAGGATTTGAATCCAAGCATTTTCTTAGAATGCCCGAAAACCTCAATACACTCCAAGTAAACCTTCGTCATGACCACTTTTGCTTCCGAAAAAAATATCTCTACAACCAATTAACTTCATAAGGCATATGAATACTATCCTGAAAGCACATGAAATTCTCTACAAAATAAAAAAAATTTCATCAAAATTCATCAAGTGTAGCTCAAGTTATTGGCAGTTGAATCAAGCACAAAAACACACATTGGCTGACAAAAACAGCTAGGTAGCTTTG
Source organism: Rauvolfia tetraphylla (assembly GCA_030512225.1). Lineage (NCBI taxonomy): Eukaryota > Viridiplantae > Streptophyta > Magnoliopsida > Gentianales > Apocynaceae > Rauvolfia > Rauvolfia tetraphylla. Next base: position 1,208,317 of record JAJQKT010000037.1, read on the forward strand.
AATCCCAAATCCATGTCCAGCATACCTATTGCCCTAAGCCATCGATAAAAAGTCATCCAACGGTGTAAGTTTAAAATTTTAGAATGGCATCGATCCGCGTCAAATGCATTTCCACCAATCAGCTTTCACCTTTCAGATACGAGGTCTTGGACGCTTACTATTTAAATCATCCCATTTTTCACTCCTCGTCGCACACCAACAATAGAATAGAGTCGTAGCTGATAGATTCTCCTCCATTTCTCATCGTCTCTCCATTTGGATTTCGATAGAGATCCAGTTCCGGTCTTGTTTCTTCACTTACACACCCTTCTAAAATCCCTAACCCTAACCCTCGTTCCCAATTGCGGAGTTGCTTCGATGGCCACAGAGGAGCCAGTCGCTGTGGTTGACACCGCCGTGGCGGAGGCGGAGGCGGAGGCCGAACAGGAGCCTGCTAAGGAAGAGAAAGAGAAGCCTGCGGCCAAGTCTGCTAGGTCCAAGAAAGCAAAGGGATGCAAAGGAACCCAAGGTTAAGAAGCCCGCTGCTCCGAGGAAACGTAGCCCTCCAACGCACCCCCCTTATCTTGAGGTATTAATTATTGTTAAGAGAAATTTCACATTTTTTTTGCTTTCGAGGTGGTATATGGACTCTAGATCTAATTGATTCATTTCGTTTGTGAAACTTGTGCAGATGATTCAGGACGTGATCGTGACATTGAAGGAGAAGACGGGTTCGAGTCAGTACGCGATCACCAAATTCATCGAGGAGAAGCATAAGAACCTTCCACCAAACTTCAGGAAGATTTTACTGGTACAATTGAGAAAGCTGGTCGCTTCTGGAAAGCTTGTGAAAGTTAAGGGCTCTTTTAAGCTTCCGCCCGCTCGTGCTAGGCCGGCCGTATCCACTGCAACATCTGTTCCGGCTAAGAAGAAGCCGGCCGCAGCGGCCAAGCCAAAAGGGACTATAGCAACGAAAGGATAAGAAGGCTCCTGCCAAGGCAAAGTCGAAGCCTAAGCCGAAGGCCAAGGCCAAGGCTAAGGCTGCCCCCGTTTCAAAGTCTAAAACTGCCGCAAAGTCGAAACCAAAACCAAAGCCATCAGCTGCTAAGTCTAAGCCTGCTGCTAAACCCAAGGCTGCTGCCACTACAAAGCCTAAGGCTGCTGCTACGAAGCCAAAGTCTGTTCCAGCTAAGAGGAAGGAGGCTCCAAAGGCCACCAAGTCCAAGGAGAAGCCTGCCAAGGTATCAAGAACATCTACGAGGTCGACTCCCAGCAAGAAACCAGCGGCTCCTAAGCCTTCGGCGAAAAAGGCTCCGGCAAAGAAGGCTCCTGCTAAGAGCGTCAAACCAAGGACGGTGAAGTCGCCAGCGAAGAAAGCAACGGCGAAAAGAGGAAAGAAGTGAGAGATAAGAGAGACGTCCGGTGTTTGTCTGTAGGGGTAGTCTTGTAAATGACTTGTCGTTATTGGGTGTAGATGGTTTTTTGCGCCCTTAGGAAAACAATTACAGAAGCAGTTTTTTAGGTGTATCTTTTCTTTTTCTTTTGCTACATTATTATTATTAGTGCCTTTTAATATTTTTGGCCTCACCTCGAGATAACAATGCTTAGATGTACTGAGATGTTTTATGTGGTAGTGTTATAAAGCTTCTCTCTTCATGAAAAGAGATACTTATGTGCGTTTTGCAAGATCTTGTTGCCGACTTTCAAATCTGAGTAATTGTAGGTAACATTCTGCAAAATTCTTCAATTGTGGCTACTCGGTGATTTGGGATTTTCATGGCGGACTGCGGAAGTTAAATGTTGGGTGAGGTCTAACGATGGTTCGATCGTTGCAGAAAGAATTGCGGGTTAAGTGAAAGGGGAAACTTAAAGAAGACGCGTGTGATTTACGCCAGCGGTGGTTGCGTAACTTGAAGTTGGGTGTGAACTGAGAAGGGCGTTTTGGATAGAGTTGGAACAAGCATTATCGAAGCCATATCCAAGTCACACTTCTTTGAGCGTAGGACACGTTTTTCTCCGACATGCTTCATGGTAAAAGGGCTGAGCTTTAGATTACGATTCCTTGTATCCTTTTCCTTCTGTTACTCTTTCAAATGCTTCAAATAAAACTGGCGAAAACGGTTTCAAATCTTGGTTATTCATCTGTGAAAAAAAATAACACATTGCTTTTCGGTGTCTGAAAAGCACAGAACGGTCAGAAGGTGGACCCTTTTTTTAACCCCATCCATTCAAAGAGTGCCTGCACTACATAAAGAATTGGATTTTACGAAGACTAGCCATTGCCCTTGTAGTTTGTTATTGCAAGCTGTTATATTTCTCTAGTTTCCATAACTGAGGTTATATACAGACATGAACTAATCGAGAAATGGTCTAGACATGCTTCAGTTAGAGAGGGTACTAAAGCTTAGACCTGAACTGAAGTTTGATATTAAGTAGACCGTGAACTTCGTCCACTTAGAGACGGAGTATTGTTTGAATTACGCATCTTGATCAACTTCTCTGGTATTTTTAGTGTTGATCTGTGCTCGGCAGGTGATTTGCTCAAGTACTCAGCCTTCCGGTGGAGGTTAGCATTAGTACGTTCTGTTGCTTCCACTAATTGTCTAGAGCAATAAACTATAGTTTATAGGCCCTATTGTTAACGTGCTTTACTTGGATGTCCTCAAAAATTTTAAGTAATCCACATTTCTGCTGCATGCTAGGATCATGAAAGCAAGCTTGTTGAAGGTGGCAAAAGGATTCCTTTAAAACTTTGCTTCCAAAATGTGGTACTTTTGGTTAAAAATGTTTGAAAAACTAAGGGGAAACCACTTCAGGAACACTTGGGACTTGACAAAACCCTTACAGAATTGACAAAAACTGTGCGGTAATTTGCTGAAAGCTCCTGTAAAATGTTCGGACACTGTCCAGAAAACTCCTGTGAAATGTTCAGAAACTGTTCAACTTTCTGAATTAACTTTTCAATAAACTGCTGCTTCCTTGAAGATGTACAATGATAAATTAGCATTAAGTTCCACTTAAATAAACTTTTCTTTAAGTCTCAGTTACATGTTCTGGCAACTATTGTCTGCTAGTCTATTACCGTTTGTGTTACATGTTCTGGTAACTATTGTCTGCTAGTCTATTACCGTTTGTTTCTTTGTCTATTACCATTAGGATCCAAAGAAGCATCCAATCGCCTTAAAAATGTTCCAAGCATGTTGACTGGAGCTTGTGATTTTCTGTGTCATTGTCTTTTGATTTCAAAAAGAGCAAATTCTTTTGTGGCTATATTACCTGAACACTTTAGTGAGATAGAAAATCAACTAGGTTCTACCTGTATGTTTCAGCTGCACCACAGAGGAGTTTTCTTGCTTTTGCTTTGCAGCATTAGTTTATTGTAAGGACTAGGAGAAGGATTGTCATGTAAGTCATTGTTTTTCCTTAAAGATTCTGTTTGTTAACTGTACTTTACCAAGAAGTCTTCTTGTTTTCTATTGTTTCCTTCTTGATTTTGCTTTCCAAGTGTGCTTTTATTGCTTCATGTCCCTCATTTATAACACATATTCCAATTTTCACACTCTCACTAGATTTAGTTTCCAATTCACGCACCAAATTTACCTATTTCTCAAGAGCTGGTTGGGCCTCATTTAGCTTCTACTCGTTATACTTGTATGCCTAATATTTATTTTGGTCAAAGTCTGAATGTACTAAAAAATTATACCTATTTTGTTTTCTTTTTCCTCTGATTTTATACATACCATGCGGATGCTGTCAAGCATCTCTGAAGCCAGAGCTTTTTTTCTATGATACCTCTTACCCGGTTTACTCAGCATCCCCCCAACGACTTCCCCATCTGACATTGTTGCTAGTAGAATCTCCTGTATAAAGGCGCTGGAGTGATCTGATCGTACTTGAGTGTGATAGGATTGCACTAGAGAAATTAATAGTAAGAAGTAGATCATTTTATTAAGTTCCAATGCTGAACATTTTATGCAGTTGATAATGCCGGGTTAGACATCTCTACCTGGACATGTTTCAGAACTTGGATGAAGTTGCGCATGATCTTTTAGCTTTGACCAAAAAGGTGCTTCTCCATGCATACACAAGTATATATCTTATCTTTTAGGTAGTTATATATGTACTTCAGGATTTAATATTCAAAGCCTTCTTGATGTTCAAAGATGAAAATTAAGCATTTGAGTTACTGGATTTTGAAAGATCTTTCTAGCCGATAAACCTTGGCACATTGTTTTCATTTTACATTGTCTAATCCAGGAATCTAGAGGTTGGTGACTCTCATGGAGCTGTATGATTATTTGACATAATTCAGAAACTACTCTTGAGTTAGGGCAAATGCAGTTGAAGGCCTTTTGCGTAAACAGTTTCCTCAAATGGATTTGCATATGTTCCTCAACTATTGCAATATCTTTACTGAATGGTTGTTGTGGTAATTCCTTTTTCTTTTTGTGCAAGTAATATTGGAGCTATAGCTTGCCGCTCTTGGTTACTCACCCTTGTAAGGGTATGTCTGAACCATTGCCAGAGAATTCTTAAATTTTAGATGGTTTTAAATCAATCTACTTAGATGAAATCCTTGTTGACCTCTTCTTCCAATTTGATAATTAAGTTTATTTCTGTTGATGAAAAGTTTCCTTTTCTCTATCTCAAATTTACTAATCTATGTTCTTCAATTTGTTATTTGTTTTTATGTTTTATTGTTTGCATGTCAGTCATAATCATGCTGCTTTAGGAGGGAGTATGAATTTCTTGAAATAGGTTTTGTCTGACTGCAGTAAGAATTTTGTGATTCTCTATATTTGCTATAGCTGAATATCCGTAAAATCAGGACTGTTAATTAGAAGTTCATTTATGTAGACTGTCAATAACAATTTATTTCAAAAACTGGAAACTAATCTTCAGAATAAAGCATTATGTATCTAATTCCTTATTAGGAATTTTAGAATTTATTAATGTGGGAATGTTATAGAATGTCATATTTTGTTGCAACAGAGTGATTATGCGTTACTGAACTGGAAGATTGTGCTAAAAAGATTTAAAACTTATGATCTTGTTGTCCAAAGTAAATTAGCAGGTCTAATAATCAAATCTAATTGTTCACAATTGAACCTGGGATGAATTTAAGAATCCTGTTCCCTATAACTACTATAAGTACTGAGAATTTCAAGATATGTGCAAAAATTTTGAGAAGATCTTGATTACTTGAGAAATTCATTCATACTTGGGGATACACTCATCTATGACATGTTCATAACTACGCAGACTTCATTAAGGCATTGCATAGACGAAGATTAATTCATGCGAAGAACATTTAACTATGAAAATGTCAAAATAGTTTGGATAATTTGCATGTATTTGTGTCATCTCAAAATTAATTGAAGGTATGTGCTTGATTTGAATTTATAAACCAGTAGTTGATTGTTCGTGAAGGTTTAAGTTCACTTGTCAATTTTGGCTTCAACTTCTAGATTTATAAAATCGATATGCACTTTGATCGTGTTTACCCTAAGGTCTACTATGATTATGTCTTGGAAAGGCTTATATCTATGGAGATCTTTTATCCTGTTTTGAACTTTCTATATTAAGTGCTTACATATCAAGTTGACACATTTATTACTTGTCTGCCACATTACTTTCTCTGGCTCTTCATCATTTGCCTTGCGGTGTGAATCTTTGCATGCATCTTTTGATTTATATTTGCATTTACTTCCAGTATGGTATTTCTGCATGGAAAAGTTTGTCTAGACGTTAAATTAAAAACACCAAATGTGAAAGTGTTTCCATGTTGACATGAGAATTTTTCCGTTACTTTTGATTATAATGAGTGTAATACCTATTGATCGAAAAAGAGAGGGAGGTAGAGAGGAGAGAGGGAGGGAGAGGGAGAGAGTAATACCTGAATCTGAATCTAGTCAATTGTAATGGACGAATACAGAGACAACAATAAAGATTACTCTGAACCGCTGCATCATGCTTGAGAAAGCTTTATGGACAAGTTTTCAATTTGATAAATTGGATACTGCGGGCAAATGATCTAGTCTAGCTTATAAATGAAGAACTTCCATTCAGGAAAGATGAGATACCAAATTTTTAGCCTGGAAAAATTTTATAAGGAATCTTCTTTTGACTAAGGATCTTTTATTCTCCCCAATGAGAATGAGGTGCAATCTAATCTGTTTTGTAGTATGCATGCACTATCTGCAGGAAGAAAAATGATATTATAATGATTGTTGAATGATGTAATGTTTGAATCCTTCTAAGCAGAGGAGAAGGTTTTTAAATATGACAGAGGGGCATGGAGGATGAAGATTTTAGGAGATTTTGTCCCTCTAGGACATGCTTTATGTCATTTTTTTGTGCTATCTCTTGTGCTTCATAGTTAGAGATCTATTACGCTGATATCTTCATTCCAGATTGAATCAATAACTCCACTTTTTCCATAATTACCAGCAGCCTCATCCAGTGCAAGCAGTTGGAAATTTCAGGTTGGGATACTTTCCTACCATCTAAATCTCAGAGCTCAAAGCAACTTCTTCTAATGAAAAATGTCATATTTAGTTAGCAGGAAAAGATGATTCTAGTACAAGTAGCCTCCTTGGGATATAGTCAATCCTCTTTTCCCTTTTTTTCTTTTTCCTTTTTACCGTCTAAAGTTTTTAAGTAAAAAATGCTTATATTTTCTATCTTGGATAGAGGTGCATGAGGTGGAAAAAGAGGGAGGTTTGGTTGTTCATGAAGATGATAATGAGAAGTCATATCCATGATTCAGGTGCGATATACAAACTTTAGTTTTACGTTACATAGAAAGTTGATCTGTGCTCTGTGTGTTTTGATCGAGTGTTTATTTTCCATGATAGGGAACATTGATGTTGGCAAGTGTAACTCTTAATGCACATTTTCGTTCAAATTTATGCTGACCGTACAGAAAAATATTATAGAAAATTGTGATTTTAACCAAATTATACTGGTTTTATGATAATTGGGCCAGATGAGGAAATTTCCACTGCCATCAATATTTTATATTGATATTGTAATATTGGGATTTAAGTGATATTCTTTTTATTTCGTTTTTCTTTTAATTTTCATTTTTTCTTTTTTCTCAAGTAGTGTGGTCATCTTACTTTCTTGTATACTCTTTTCCTTCTCTGAAGTATGTCGAAGGTATATCCTGACTAATTTAGTATTCGGAAAGAAAGTGTTTCCAGGATTTGTTTTGATAAGTTTTTTGAGAAAAAAATGTGAGATGGTCTTGCCTAAGACCAGGAGACCCTTTTCAGAAAGACGTTCTGCCTCAGTTGCCAGCTTTCAAGTCGTACAGAAGTGTTTCTCGAGTTTTTCATCATATATGGATGTATGTAGGTCGTGTGAGTGCATGTACGTCAATATCAGCCTCTATTAATTGCCAATTCTGTATGTTTCATCTCTTAACTGATGCTTGAGAAAATGAAAACAAAAACTCAGGGACATAATTAGCTTAAATCTAGATACATCCGAGATATTTGTTCTGTTGAAAACCCTGCCAAACACAAAGTCTTGTTGATACATTACAATTTCAGGAAATGGAAGTCGTTGATTACTCCCTGGACCTTTCAATTTTCTGGATCGCGAATTTGAGCTCTTTTTGAATGTTCAATCTTGAGGGTGACAAAACTATGTCTTTCCAAACAGAGCCTGATTCACAAGCTGGATGTGGAGGTTTGTAGAGATCATATATGGAGTCCCCCTCATCATGTAACCTGCCTACCAGTTTTTAAACATTTTATCTCATCTGGGTCTACCAACAGATTCTTTTCTTTGTCTTTCCATCCTATCAGCTTCAACAAATAAAAGCAATGGTATAATTTTGTTAGTAACTCCTGGTATATTTTTGGACGGATATAGCAAAAGAATTTAGCAAAATTCTAAGAATATATTTGATAAATACCTTTGGCGGTCCTTCCAGTGCATTTGTACTAAACAATCTGGCATTGTCTACGAGGCTGCAGTATGTCATGAATGCATTTGCAAATCTTTTGTGCGATTTTAGTTGTGATTTCACCCTGACTGCTCTTCTACACATGATAGCTCTCCTGTAAGCCAGCAAAAAAGAGAGTTACCTAAGGTCTGGATATTGTGAAAGCATACCTAAGGTCTGGATATTGTGAAAGCATGCCTAAGGTCTGGATATTGTGAAAGCATACCTAAGGTCTGGATATTGTGAAAGCATAGAAGTAATTGTTTTGCTTACCTTATGCCTCTAACAACAGCTAAATAAGCATCACAAACAACTCCAATCAACTCTATCCTGTATGGTCTTCTCTTTCTATTTCCGTCTTGTTCTTGTTCCTCATCAATCTGTTCCCAGTAGCTTTCAGTTACTCCTCCGTCTTCCCTGACCCTGTAACCAGCTCCCATTCGATAATGACGACGATGAACATTTCTTGCCATGGTTATTGTCTGTATTACAAATGGGACCCAGGAGAGAGTTCCATCCATGATGACGTCTCGACCTTCATTGAGTGCTGTTACTAAGAGAGATGATGCTGCATCTGTAGATGATTGGTGTACCTGCAGAATCAGATAAAAAGGACTTATAGAAAGTGATCTAAAAGTTGCTTAACTATAACACTGCTATATAACTCACTACCATTGTACTAGAATTTGAGTCATCTGGAAGGGGAATGGAGTTAGGATTCATATTAATGAACGAGCCAAGTCATTCATACCAATTCAGACGTTTGCAGCATGTCATGGTGCCCACTAGAGTTCAGGGCTTTATAGATGACATCCGACTCCTTGAAGGCATCTGCTTCTATCACAACAGCATTCGCTAATGCTCCAACCCAGAAATGGTCTGCAAGATTTTCGGACATTGGTAAGGCACTGAATTCAAATATCTTTTATGGAAACAAATTATGTTTTGAGCTCATTGGAGAAGTATGATTTTTCTTGCATTTGTTTTCAATTATGCGTATTCCTTTTCTTGCTTCTGTGAGATGGGGAATAGAAATGTTATACTACGTATTTGATCTTACTCTTTGATAATGTCTTTGAGTACAGTACTCTTCCCAGCGCCCATTCCACCTCCCATTAGGAGGAGGACCGGACTTCTGTCTTTGTGATCCATGGGAACCATCACGTCTGTGCATTGTGAATCATCTGTAGATACAAGTCCAATAGCTTTCATTTCCTCCACCAATGTTGTAAATACTCTTGCAACCTTCAAGTTCTTTGTCACCCTCTCGACTCTCTGTTCCCTTCATTTGCACCATAAAGGGAAAAAAAAAAAAAAAGGGCATGGCTCAGTCATGCTTTTGGAAGGTATATGCGGCTCAGATGCCTACGATCATCCATTACGCATACATATTCTGATTGAAGTAGTCTTTTCATTTTTTTTTCTCCTCTCCTGATTTATTTACTTGAAAGGTCTTCTGCTGCATTGTGTGTTGCTATTGCAATTACAAAAATATGTATCCATAATTGACATGAAGCAATTTGGTTGACTTTTCACAGGAGTAATTACTGCTTGGTTTTACACACGAAGTTGATGAGAAAGGAAACTCAGCGAAGGAAAACATCAGAGCCCTAAGTGCTGAATAAAGAAAAGAGTGAAGATTTTGTTGGAGCAGAAAGTGGTGAAGGTAATTATATCATCATTTGTGAATCCATAGAGTATGTAGCGCATCAATATTATCATCCCAAGCTATTTGTTGGTGACTCCAATTACTTGAAAATTTTATTTTCATAGTTGATTTAAGTGTTTTTTATTGTTTAAAGGTAGAGATATGAAATTTAAAGTTCCCCATCGTGCAACTAAGTAATTTGTACTCACCAACTATTGCTGCCCCCCTAATCCTTAGCCAATATTGCACTCACCAAGACAAATTTCACCTTTATTTACAACATCCACGATTTCTAGGTAGAAAAAACTAAATTAGGGTGCAAAATATCTACCTCGTAGCCGCCATGAAAATGTTCTTGAGCTTCTTTTTGGGCTCAGATTCAACACTCAAAACCTGAAAAATATGACCTAATAAGACATTGGTGATATGCAGTTTGTGGGTGAAGAGTTGGGAAATGGGATATCTATACCTGACTAATCATATTGGGAGCTTGGCTCCAATGAAATGCAAAGTAACTGAGTGTGCATCTCTCAAACTCTTCCACCAACTTAATAAAGAGTGAATCAGCATCTTGTTCCCCTTCGAAAAAATTGTATATTTCTTCCTCACAGCCATCTGATTTACGAATGTATTCAGAAGCTAACTTGCAGAGGGTTGGACATTCTCTTCTATCTGCAAATCCCATCTGTCTAGCTGCATTTCCCCACGCATGCACACGTAAATGAGAGACAAATCTTCAGGGATCTGAAGATTTCCTTGTCAACGTAAAAAAGATCAAGCAGTTAATAATTACCTACGTAATGGGAAAACTTCTCCAGCTTAACAACTTGGCCGGAATCTGAGACTTTTATCAGCGGTATAATCCTCTTATCTCTGTACTTCTTCAGACGATAATGCATCGCCGCGGCTATTATTAATCCAATCGATGAGACAAGAATGATCTGAGCATACGTGGGTTTGCCATTGGGATTGCAATCTGAGAAGAAGAGAATGGATCAGAAAAGATATGAACATCAACTGCAAAAAACAGAGGCTGATCAAATTACCTCTCTGCATATCTTTTCTTAGTTGAGAAAATGAGAGAGAAATTCCTTGAAAATCTGTGTGATTTGCAGCAGCATGCATGTATGGAGAAAACAAGATTTGCAGGCTTATTGCATGATGAGCAGATGCAGCAGCTTAGTGGTTATGGTGATTTTCGCATTTGAAACACGTGTTTTTACTTCTTTTATAACAGCAAAATTAGGCTTATTTGGTCTTTGCGGATGCATCCTCTCTCTCCCATCAATATAACTAGAAATTTGACACTTGTACAAACTTTTTTATCTATTTATGATTTATATTATTTTGTCTAAACTCTTATTACATTAATTAAGAATCACTAATTTTACACTGCGTTACATCTTTAAAATTATTTTCTATATTCATAATAAGAAGACGAGACCCGTTATCATTTTGAGAAACCTATGTTTCCATCTTAGCTCATAGTACATTATTTGATTTTCCTTTTTTTTTTTTAAATTTCTGAGAAAGCATTATTTGAAGCTTTTAAGAAAACAAAAAACAAACGCACAAATAATTGGATACCGACGGGACTATAATGATCAACAAAAAGCGAACCAAAGAATAGGTGTGGAAGGATATTACAAAATGGGTTTCGGAGTTTTGAACTTCTCATATGAATAACGCTCCAAAACAATGATTTTCAACATTCCTTTGCAGTGAACTGGGCTGTGCATTTATACAATCAGCCCGTTTTAATTTTATTGGGCTATTCCGTTCAGGTGTGAGTTCTCTGGCGTTTAATCTTAAATGGACTCAGGCAGATATGTGGGCTTTACGATCAGGCGTTCCAGCTATTTTTTGGCGAAGCAAAACTTCTTTGCAAACCGGGTCAGACAGAGACAGGTCAAACTCAAAGACCCGTACTCTGCTGGCTCCTCGCCAGAAGCAAAGGAAGATCTTCATTCTTCCGAGAGGAGGAACTCCTTGGTTTCTACGCGATTGGGTCGGAAGATGAAGCTCAGAAACTATGGCAGTCTTGCTGCGGTTGGAATTTCAACCGAAACTGGTGAGCTTTCGACTTATTTCATAAAGCAGCAAAAGCTTACAGCTAAAACGCCGCCAATTTCAAGTCCACTTGAAAAGTTCCTTAAGATAAACTGCAAAGAAGGCAAGATTAACATGGTTGACGCGCTTAGGCATTTCAACGAGATGCTGCAAATACAACCGTCTCCACCCATGTCATCGTTTAATTTGTTGTTGGGTGCTGTTGCAAAATGTAAGCATCACGATGATTTAATATCCATGTGGCAACGGATGGCTATAGCCAATTTAGAGCCAGATTTTATAACACTCAACATTTTGCTCAATGCTTTTAGTAATTTGAAAATGGTTGGTCTCAGTTTTTCAGTTTTGGGGACTATTTTTAAAAAGGGATATCAGCCTAATATGGTAACTTTTACATCATTGATCAAAGGTTTGTGTATCGGCGGCCAGGCTCGTGAGGCAGTTGATTTGTTCAAGAAAACTGTTAAATTAGGTTACGAGCCGCATATTAAAACTTGGGGAACTTTGATTCATGGGTTATGTAGAAATGGCTACTCAGAGCAAGCTCTTGAATTCCACAGAAAAATGGGGAGTGGCACAGTGTCTGGTTTACGATTTAGGTCTAATTTAGTTTGTTATAGCATCATCATTGACGGTCTTTGTAAAGAGGGGTTAGTAGATGAGGCTAAAGAACTATTCCAGGAGATGGAGGGTAAAAGAATTTCGCCGGACGTGGTAGTTTATGGGTTCATTAGTTCATGGTTTGTGTAACGCAGGAGAGTGGGAGGAGGCAAAATGTATCTTCATTAGGATGGTTGATCAAGGAATTCGTCCTAATGTAGTAACATTCAATATCCTGATGAATGCACTGTGCAAGGAGAGAAAGACCCAGGAGGCTAGTGGGTTGTTGGATTTGATGATTAAGAGGGGTGAAAAGCCTGATTCTTTTACTTTTAACACATTGATGGATGGAATGTGCATGGAAGGTAGGATTGATGATGCAAAGGAGTTGTTTCTTTCAATGTCTGCTAAGGGCCATGAACGCACTGTCATCAGCTACAATGTCTTGATCAATGGGTATTGCAAGTGCAGAAGGACCGATGAAGCCATGAGACTCTATAGAGAAATGGTGCAAAAGGGTTATAAACCTACTATTATCACTTTTAATTCTATGTTAACTGGTCTTTTCCAAGAAGGCAAGGTCGAGAATGCTAGGAAATGCTTTTGCAGATATTCAAGTTCATGGCGCTAGACCAGATTCTTCTACCTATAACATATTACTGGATGGATTTTGCAAGAATGATTGCATTTTGGAGGCAATGACGTTGTTCCGGAATCTGGAAGAAAGTGGACATGAGCTTGGCATCGAGGCATTTAACAGTGTTTTGAATGGTTTGTGCAAAGCTGGAATGCTTGCAACTGCTATTCATCTGTTTGAGACATTGCCCCAGAAAGGTTTGTTGCCAACTGTCATTACATATTCCATCATGATACATGGGTTGTGTAAAGAAGGTCAATTGGAAAAAGCAAGTAATATGTTTTCAGAGATGGAGGAGAAGGGGATGCCCTCCTAATCTGGTCACGTTTAATACACTTATGCGAGGTCTCTGTAATAGCGATAACTCACCAAAAGTGATTGATCTTCTCCAGAAAATGGCAGAAAGAAATATCTCACCAGATGAATCTACGTTATCCGTAGTTATAGACTTCTTGTCTAAGGATGAAAAATACAGGGAATATCTGAATTTGATCCCAAACATTTTCATCCAGGAAAGCAAAAGATGGAACAATAGGTGTAGCAAAGTAGGGCATAGAGATTGTAAATTGGAGACACAAAGAAGAGATGGATGAGGGAAACTAATTGTAAGAGGAATAGTGTGGGACACAAAAGGAGATCCTCTTTGAAATTGTTTTAGGAAGTAAAGGTAGGTGATGCAAGCACTGATCATGCTGGAGAAAACTATGGGCGACCTTGCAGGCTTTGGTTTCGTTTGCTCCTATCAACCCAAAATCGCTGATGCTGTTCGAGTGAAGCACGCCATTGATGCACATATGTAAGTCGTAGAGCAGTATTGTCAAGTTGACAAATTTGTTAATTGATTTGTCTTTGTTCTTCTGAACCTCTCCATCCACTTCATTGAAAGTCTTTTAAATGTTTTTGTTATAACAGAAATGTCAAGTCCCCTTTGGCACTATTCTTGAGCATTGATGCTCATCATATTAGTCTTTTCATGGTTTCCGTTGAAATTCTTTATGTTAGGTACTGGGCATGTGCTTTTTATTGCACGGTGTTTGTTTTCTTGGAAACCCAGTTTTTCATCTCAAACATGGGCATTAATTGTAGGGAAATCATTTCGTAGGTTCTATTTAATCTAATATCTTATACTCTGATTTTGAGTTAGCTTTCACTGTTTCTTTTGGATGGTTACTGTTAAATGGACTGTAATAGCTCCTATAGCAACATTAAATAAGATTCTCTTATTTGGTAATTTGGGAAATTTTGGCTAGTTCTGGCTTTAGTCTCCTCCCCCCCCACCCGCAGCTGGCTATTCTGTGCAGTTTCTCTGGTTTTTCTCCTTTTGGATATTGGTGCTTGATTATGTCTGCATGCACATGTTCTTACCTCTCTGAAACTCAAGTTTTGCTACTCAGGTGGAAACTAAGAAGGCTTGAAAAGAAAAAAGAAATATTGAGACCTGGGGATTCCAGTGCTAAGATAAGCCAAACTTTAGTGGTCCGAGGAGTTAAAACCAAAAAGATGTTTCTTGGTGGTTTGCTTCCTATACCGGCAGATGAGGAATTAGTTGAGTACTTTTGGAATTAGAATTAATAGAGTACTTTTGGAATTATGTTGGCATTACTGATCTTGTTACTATACTTGACCAAATTACTGGTTGATCTTTGCGGCTTTTGTTTCATCACCTTTGACACTGAAGATGCTGATGATAAGAGTTCTAGGAAAGATCTTTCACGAGCTGAATAAAAACTTTGAGGTTAATTGGCCTCTGCATAAAGATAGCAATCCAGTTAGTGGTGCTCTTGGTTCAAATTTTCAGGCCTTGTAGTTCTTGTGGTTTCAGTACTACCAAATTCAACAGTTGGATGAAGAACAGTTGATTGCCTTATGCATCAACCTGGTAATGATGATCATTTTTTTTTCTATGGAGCTCTAAGTTATGTTATGGGTTTGACTAATAATAGTAATTTTGGCTTTGGAAATTGGAAGCTACGGTGTCACTGCTGGCTATACTTACTCAATTTTTACCATATGGGCGTTAAACTGCTGCTTTTTCTAATAATGATGGTGGTATTTGGAAAACCAACTGGTGCAGGAAAGTTCATGCTAATATACATTAGTGAAGGTCCTATACTGATTCTGGCAGATTTTGAAGAGTCAGCAGAGATAAATACAAGTATCTTGTAATGCAAGTCCAAGTGCAGCTGAAAACAGGGCAGGATTAGGTGGTTATAGCTGCATGGTGAGGACCTAGTGAGCAGTAGTATTTCTTCATAGCATTTGGTGTTGCCTGAAGGTCACACTCTGTTGCAACCACTAATGGCTAATCCAGGATGGATTTAAAAATCGAATCTATCTGGCGTCTGAGATCACAAGTAAAATCTGGCCGCATGAGCATTTTGGCCAGGATCTTCTGAACTGTAGCAAGACCAGTGTATTGGTTGAATTTCTTTTAGATCTTAATGTGTCTTTTCTGTCAATATGTTGCAAGAACTCCATCAGTGTGAATACAATCAATAGAGCTTTTAGATTCAGGTTGCAAGATAATGGATTGATTGTTTTGACTCTTTCTTAAGCCTTCTTCATTAAGTAATAACATCTGCAGCCTCGACCACCAACCAATCTCCTTAATTTTTATGTATTGTCTTATAAAATGTAGATTCTTATGTTAGTCATTCATAAATAGCTGCAATTTGGTTCAGTTGGGATTGAAATGTGGTGCTGTTTATGAGCACTGAATTCTCTTTAAAATGTTGGTGGACTTTTCAATCCATGGAAATAAAGTGAAGAATTTCACACATTATTTCCTCTGTTTGCATTTTATGTGGAGGAGGGCCATTATATTTTATGGGACAGGTCTATGAGAGGTATAGCATCTTCATTTTTAAGTTTCTGAGAAATCAAGTCTGCTTGGTTCATGTTCAACTGGGGTTTGGGGGGTGCAAGGGAGAGGAGCATGCAAGCGTTCTTGTTAATGTCATTTTATCCCCTGTGATAATTAAGCTTGCTAAACATGCCTATATGCATCTTTGAGGTAAAGGATGCCTATAAATTCTCTGTGTTGATATGAACTTTTTGTTTCATTTTCTTTCTGAGACTTCATGGTTTCATGTGTATATGAGGTAGTGTTTTGTTGTTCTGCATGTAGTGGAATAACTTGAGGTACGTTATCTCTCCATTTCAAAAGATGCTTGCAAATTTTAATAAACAGGGTTCCAACAATCCAAGACATGATAACAAGAGAATCTCTTAATACAGCTTGACTTTTTATCCCAATTACCAGTCTTTGAGTTCTTCTTTCTTATGGTTTAGCTACATAGTATCCATATGCTCAGTTGAATCGGCCTTATAGTCTCATTCTTTTTAAAACTCTTTCCAGTAGAAACTTTTTGAGAAGGCTCATCAACATGCTAGAAAGGAATTTCAGGTATATGGTGTTTCAAAACTATTGAAGTGGTATGTTTTATGGATGTTGATTCTGGTAAATGGCATTTCAACAATTTGTAGTGGTATGTTGTACGAGGGTCAAGTACTAAGAGATCTGTAGTTAGGATGCTTGATCGTTGACCAAATATCAGTTTTGCTCAACTTAGAATCGGGCAATTTTTGTTTAGAATTTTCTCCTTTATATGCTGAGTGTTTATTTCTCTTGCTGCTTATAGACACCCTAGACCTTCTCATGGATATCCAATTAGGAATTATGAAACTGTCAGTCTGGATCAAGCAGAATGTCAAAGATTTCGTTACACGTAACTCCATACATGTAAAGCTTCAAACTCTGTATTATTCCTCTGTTACTGTTGGAAGGTCATGAGTTTTGATGCAGGGAAACATCCTCAGCAATTGCTAAAGTGAATGAAGCTGTGTCCACAAAAACAATGATAAAAGCCTCCAGAAATAGCTTCATGTCGTGTGCATGTAAGATGAAAACACTCACAAGCTCTGAAGTCTAAGGAAAAATTTTACTTCATGTCTCGTGATGTTCTCTATAAAAAAAGAAAGTTAGTCTAACTGTTTGATGTAATTTTCTTTGCTTAATTTGAAATAATCTAGAACTTCCCTGACAAAACGGGAAAAGAATTATTGGACTAACTATGATGCTGAAGAGTTCTTTATTTTCAGTTGCTAGGCCAGCAAAGTTGGTCCAAATGTGCTGCATCCAAGAATTCAGTTGTTCATCGAGAGGATGGGAGCTACTCTAGTTCTTGCTTCCTTCATGCTTAAATGTGTCATCTCTCGAGCTTGTGCTGTAATATGCATCATCCTCTGCTCTCTACTAGCACACAGTTTGTACTCGAGCATGCATTCTGAGGAATCAAAGAAGTTGTAGCTGCAAGTTTGAACTGAGATAATAGTTCAGTTGGCAGAGGAAGATTTTATGTTGCTACATAATGCATAAAACGTACTCCTCTAAGAAATTCCCGACTCTCATTTTATCTGTGGTTAGTGATGTTAATTGTTTAGCATACAGAGTGTTACAAATAGCATAGTTGAGCGAAATGCCTAAAAAAGGAGACCCGCGTTGTAAAGAAAGTTGATAGGCGAGAAAGTGTTTTACCAGAATTTACGCAGAAAAATGTACTGTTGAAGTTGAAGTTGAACTAGTTGAAGTTGAAGTTTTCTTGTTCTGGCTATAGGATAAAAATCTTCTATGACAGTGATACACAGCAAGATCTGCTGTTATGAATGGACTTTTTTGGCGCTGGTGGTCCAATGCTTTTCTTTGGCGCGTAGATACTCTGGAAAAAAGTCAAAGAAGTGATGAATTATATTATTTTCATTATTGTTACTTTAAGAAGGTCCCGCTAGATAGACTGATTGACTCTGTTTTCACATCCAGAACTGTGTTCTTTTCTTGGTCTTCTAGCAGCCTCATGCTTTATCCATAATTTCTTTGGTCTTGGTGGCAAAGTCACTGAGAATCTAGATACTAATGACTAAAGTGCTCTGAACTTCAGGGAGAAAAAAATTGTTTCGTTGGTTGTTGGTTGTTGGTAGTGTAAGTTTTTGTATAATGATCCTAATTCTTTCCAACCTGAGAAGTATCAAAGATTTTGTTACGAACATTTCTCTAAGAGAGCTATATCACGTTGAAAGTTGTATATTTAAGAGAATTATATAATATTTGAAATAGTTTTCTGACGTTTTTAAACTTTGAGTTTTATGAAAAAGCGAGTTTATAATCAAATAATTTAGATCGTATCAGCTTTGTTTACAATCATTTAATGGGTGATTCTTAAGTGATTTAAAATCATTTACCAACTAAAAATTAATGCCTAGCCCAGAAAGAAAGAAAGAAACAGAGCAGGAAAAAGGTTTGTTGACTGTGAAAAGACAGAATGCCGAAGAAAAGGTCTCGAGTCCTGAAACCTGCTTTTCCGATATGACTATGGTTATTAGGGGATTTTGTGCGGATTTCAATCTTGAACAGTGTGCATTCTCCCCGGTAGAAGTTCGTATTCCCTGACTTTTGATGGAGAAGAATTTTCTAGTTTTTGTTTCTCTTGTGAATATTTTGAACATACCTACTACAACTCGTATACTAATTGGCTTTCAACATTATTATTATACAGTAATTTTTTCAATTCTATTCTGTTATTAGAAATATTACTAAGTAGTTGTTTAATTGATAAAACATCCATTTCCAAATGTTAACTTTTGAGCCAACTAAAACATCCTTTGCTTACTTGGAAATGTCTCGAATTCGGAACAAGTAATTGGTGCCCTTAGGAGATTGTGTGATGAGAATCTCATTCCAACTGCACTGAGATGGGAAAAGGCACATACTAAATGCTCTTACCTCAGGCTTACATGTTCTAGGCATCATATTTTCAACTACCGCCGCTATGAGAGTTGAAGTTCTGATTTCTTCAACCAAATTCTCAAACAGAGGGAAGACAACTATAAGGCGATAAACTTGAAAAGCCCCCTTAGCCACATCGATATGTGCTGGTGGGTTAAGCTGCATTAGCTTGCATTGGATTTCGACTTTTTCCCATCTGACGAAACAAACACTGTTCTCCATCGTTTTTCTTTCTGATATTTAACCCCAAAACGTCCTGAGAACTGATAAAGACATTAGTATGAATATGTGGATGGAGAAAGGTATGCTAATATCTCTTCTCCTACCATTCACTCCGGTGCAGCAATGTTACAGCCCGCTGCTAGAAAGGAGATTGACGAGAAGAAATTCACGGGAGTTCATGTTTTCTGGTCGAAAAAGTGATCGCGTATTAATCAATCAAAAATACAGCCTCAACAGACGGATTCCTATATGCAAGATTGACGTTATTACCAGTAAAGAAATTGAGAGTTAGCTGAGTACTACACCTGCTGGCTGCTACGAAGTGAATGATGTTCGCGGAAGACACGAGGCTGCTTTGCTTTCTCGTTGAAAAGCTCCATCTGCAACATCTCCGTTCGATGCATGGATGCAGACGCGAGGAATCGTTGGTTGAACGTGAGATGGATCAAGAACATTAAAGCGCATCATGTGTGTCTGGTGGAAGTTGATCTTCCTTTGGTGCCTTACAAGTTGAGGGGAATGAAGCCTGGTCCGAAACCATTCAGAAGATGGATCTGAATCTCAGAGGTTCGGCCTCTTCACTGAAGGATTTCGAGCCAGACAGCATTCCCCTCAACAACAACAACCTAATATGTAGCAAGGGAGGCCGGAACTCTGCAAGCCTGGCATGTGAAAGAAAGGGCAGCTAGCCTATAAGGGAAGATGAATCGTAGGGTTTTGATTTGGCCATGCATTATTTTTTCATGGGGTCCTTATATACGTTAGTTGAGGAGAGAATCATTGTCGGGTCTCGATGACATGGACTCCACTTTCCACACCGCCCTTAACATATATAGTAGTACACTTTTCACAGGTAAAGATATTGATTTATTCACAAATCAATCAGATAAATATTTTTCTTTACTTCATGTTGATCTACTAATTAATTATGATTCGGTCAACCCAATCTCATAATACAGGTGATTAACACAGCCTGCCTTTCTTCTGGATGGCGAGATTCTCGTCTCATAATTATCATTTGATTGATTATATTCCCACGGGAACTTCCTATTCCTCATACATACTGTGTGTGTATGCGGATGGCCAATTATTTTTGTATCGGACACTTGTCACTGCATGCCATTGCACAGCAAAGGGTGTGTTGAGATGATTTTGTTCCGAGGATCATCTCTTTGTTTGCAGAACCTGCAGATGAAGTATGTGTAATAAAGCTGAGTAAATATCTGCTTTCAAGGTTGACTTGATTTAAAGAATATTTGAAATGAGAGATTATTATTCTCAGCTCTCAAGTAAAGGATATGTCTTTTGCTTCCCACTAGGGTAAAGGAAGAAGTAAAGGGGAGGTGGGAGTTGGAGAACCTTAAGACACCCATCATGACCATTTATATTTGCTATTGCGATGCCAAGCTTAAATGGCAAGCTCACTGCAGGTTGGACTCTTGTTCTTGGTGGTGGTAGTGTGTGTTTGTGTTGGGGGGGAGGAGGGGTGGTTTTGTAAAACCAACCATTACATAAACGAACGAATAGTTACTTGTGCTCGAATTTGTAATATTCTTTAAATTTGAGTTCGAGTTTTGTAATAGTTACCTAGCAAGTTAATTTACCGTTTTTTTTTGTTTGAAGTTTGTGAAAGTCTAAGTGTGAAAACTTGGAGGAACAATTAGAGTCCAGTGGGAGAAGAGGGATTAGGATATTCATAAAGATGAAATGAAATGAAATATTCGCTAAAGCATTAATGTTACATAGCATGGAAAAATTTGACGCATCTGAAAGCAATAAAGTTAGCTTTCATAAAGCAAGAAGAAGGGGAAAAAAGAAAAGAAAGGCCAAAGATATCAGACATTTGACAAAACAGCTAATGTTCTTCAAGAAGGATGTCCCCCATTTCTGCTGATTTTCTCAATAATGGATCCAACTGCTACGAAAAGTATGCGATGCTAATTTCTTCTCTTTCGCAATTATTCATTTCAAAGGACGAGGTGGATATGTTTGGTCCCCATATACCTACCCAAAGTCTGTCCGTGGTGCTTGTGAAATTCCAATGACTTTTATGCAAGGATAGGTGGTTTGGTTCCTCCCACAACACCCTCACAACTATAGAAAATTTAATATTAAATCAATTTATTCATCTTGATTTCAAATTTTTTTTTTTTTTTTGACGGCTCTATTTAGAGTAATGAATGCAAATTAAATTAGTTTAGCGCCAAATTTCTCCAAAAGTATAGGCACTGGCCCGTAACGTCCCTCAACCCCAACAGAACCACTATATCCAGACCCGGGACGTTCTGGAGAACAACAAATGAGGCCATAATCCAGCAAGAGCCGATCAATCCAGCTCAACAAGGCTCCATGAGCTTGTAATGAGAATTGGAATTCAATTCTTAAATCAATTTATTTTCTTAAGACAAGTGCCTAATAACATATTAATTACTAGAATGTCACCCTAACAACTTAAACCAAAAGAATGGATTTAATATATCATCATCATACCTCCAAGACCCTAATTAAGGAAAACACACATATTAAGATAGTAACTAAATTTGTTAGAAGTGTTTTATTCAAATCAATAGATATTGAGTTTTATTTATATGATGAATGTAAAAAAAGGAAAAATTTGAAAAACGAAATCCTTAAGTCTGTTATGCCCTCCAATAGTATCTCCTAGGTTTGATCTTTTTTCACTTAATTATATGCCATTTTGTAAGTATAAGATATTTATTAGTTGTTTCTCTAAATTAGGCTAGAATTAGTATATTTTAATTATACACAGTCTAAAAAATAAATATTTTTCAACTCATTTTACTCTTTTATCCCACCTCTTTCCCTTCTCATTTATCTCTTTAAAATTTTACTAAAAATTAATAAATATTATATTAGATCGGTTATACAATGCAATGAGTAGTGAATTTATATCGAATTCTCTTAATTTTGAAATAAAAAAAATTTATAAAATATTAAAATTTAAACATTTGGTTAAACTTGTGTAGAAAGTTCTTTACCAGGAGGGTGGGACAAATAGATGTTTGAATAACGTCCATTTGTTCCTCTATTACGGATAGCACTTTTCCAGACATGTTTCGCAAAACTTGTCCATAATTTTTTTTTAAAAAAGTCAAAGATTAAGTATTTTTTTATAAAAATCGTGAGAGTCCAGTATAGTTTTTATCTAATTATATTATATAATCCGATCAAACGTAATTTTATTGATTTTAGTAAAATTGTAGAGAGAGAAGTTGAAAAATAATATATTTTTTTACTATATATATTTAAAAATTTAAAATTGTATACAACATACCTTTTCTAATTTTTATTTTACCCAATTACATAGAATTCTAGAAAAGATTATATTTCTATTAATTGATATATAGTTTCAAATACCATTTTCTTATAAATTTTAAAATGAAGCAAAACATTTGTAAGTGTTAGAAACATGATATTTTTATTTTAAGTAAATATTAAAAAAGTTAATTGAAATTATTTCACTTTATAAATTAGACAATTTCTAATAAATTTTGTGATTTGTAAAGAACTCACAATTATAGTCGAAATTAGTATTGCACAAAAAGGAACAAAAAAAGATACATTAAAATTCGAGTCACTAGAAAGAACCAGTACAAGTTCACTAATAAATACAAATAGAGGGACCGAGCAACAATTATCCTAACATCACACCGCTGTTTCGGATCTTTCGATAAAACCTATTCGGCGTTTCTTCTGTTGAGCCTCCCAAACCGTTTTGTTCACGCATTCTCTCACGCACTCTCGCTCTCTTCGGCTCGAGGAGCTTCTGAGAATTCTCCGCTGGGTATTTTTCCTATCTATGGATTCTTACATTATTTTGATCTTATTAACTAATTATCATACTTACTACTTGTTTTTAGTATGTTATGTTGCCCCGTCTGAATTTTCTCCTTAGTCCTTTGGGTGCGTATCTAGGGTTTGCAGTCTCGTGCAGGCATTTAAATTCAAATGCTTTTGGAAGGGGTCTAGCTTCCTGGCTGTTTGCTTATTTAATTTATGCTATTCTTTGTCAATTTTTCTTTCGGTTGCTCCTTTGAAATTGGGGGTTTTTTTATGTCGTTTGTATATCTATCGTCTTTATGTACATGAAAGGTGTACTTACACGAATGTATACGAAAAATCAGATGATACATCTCCAAGTATTTGAGATAGAATTTAAATTATGTTTCTTTTCTTTGGTGGGGGTTCAAAATTGTTGTTGTTAGAAGACTCTTCTATTTAAAATACATGTTTTCTGATATGTACTTAATATTTTCATTTGTTGCTCTGTTTGCATATTTGTTCTTGTTTTTTAAAGCAGAATATGATGCGTTCATCCTACAATGGATGAAGGTGTCTAGCATTTGCTCATCCGCTACACCTATTAATAAATCTTTAGTGGCTGTAAGATTATGAGTTCTAATTTCTTCATATCTTTTTCAGCAGATGGCTGAGGAAAATGTTGAGCAACATGAAGTGGATAATGTGAAAGAAGAGGTTAATGTGCCCTGAGGACCAACAGCCATCACAGTTACATCTATCGGAAGAGGTACATGAACCTGAAAATGACTCTGTGGTAACTGAAGATAAGAAATGGCCTGGATGGCCGGGAGAAAATGTGTTTCGGATGCTAGTTCCTGTCCAAAAGGTTGGTGGTATCATTGGCCGCAAAGGGGAATATATAAAGAAAATCTGCGAGGAGACAAAGGCTCGGATTAAGATTCTTGATGGTCCTCCTGGAACTACTGAAAGAACTGTAAGTGTTATCTTTATCTATACAGGAATTTGAACAATCTAATATCTGGTACACAATTGGTTATGCATTTATGGTGCCATAATTAGATAATTGTATCCGGTTAACAATCGATTATGAAGTTCTGATAAATCGTAGGATGCTCAATCGATTGTAATGCAAGAGTTGCCTGCTGTGTTTCTGATATTTTATCTCACATAACTTAAACTATGCTGGATTAGACTGTTCCAGATTATGATCTACTGTTTGTTTGGAACAGAGTAAAGTGACTTAGTGTAGTTCATATTTCTGGCAAGAGACATTTTGTTTTTAAGATATAGATTCTTAGTTTCTGAGGAAGCTGCTTTCAGGTATACTGCAACTGAATCTCCTATAACTATTCAGGCTCCGTGATTAGAGCTTTCTGGATCATCATTACCCAAATTTGTCTCTTTATGTTAAATTGGAAGCCATTTCATTCAGAGTTAGAACTGTAAATTGGCAGCTGGAGAACTGGGAAATACAGAAAACAATAAGCAAATTCTAATGTTCATGACGTGTGTTATAAGTATGCACTGGTATGCGGAGACGACTAATGAAGGGTGAAATTGTGAAAAAGAACAGTTTCTGAAAATGCGACTAATGAAGGATGAAATTGTGAAAAAGAACAGTTTCTGAAAATGCGACTAATGAAGGATGCTATTGTGAAAAAGAACAGTTTCTGAAAATGCGACTAATGAAGGATGAAATTGTGAAAAAGAATAGTTTGTGAAAATGGGAGGCTGTCTAACCGAAACGAAAAAGATGGGTGATATGATGCTAGTTGCTAATAGGTTCAAGATAAAACATGCCAACAAGAAAAGAAAAAATGAGAGAGGTAAGTTTATGTTTTATAATAACCAAAATGAATGTTTGCAGGTTTTTTGCAAATTAGGCAACATTTCAATCGCCAAAGTGGCTTCGAACTAGAAGAACAAAGATCCAGATTGCAGAGATCAGCCTTGAGCATAAGAAGTGCTGAAAAGTTCTTCTGACTATATGTCTGATATATCTTGTGTGGACATCTGTACCATGAAGCTTTCCACTTGTATCTGGTAACGTCAATACTTGGTCGATTGGTGTCTTGCCAAAAAACTAGTAACTAAATCCACAATAAATCCTTTATGAAGTTAATAAAATCAAAATTGTACTTATCTTATTAAATAGTTCATGCAACATAGTGTTAATATGATCTTAACAAGCTAATTCTTCATCTCCAAATTTTGATAGCAAAACCTTACGAAAACTAGGCATGAAAAAATGACCAATATATGAGCAAAATTAAGAATCTGCTTTGCTAACTGAAACTGGTTAAAAATATGATAGTTTCATGGAGAAAAGTTCATTTTACCTTTGAGAAGAGCTAGAAATCTAGTTGATAATTGGAACTCATCAAAAATCTTATAGTCGCATGGGAAAAATGCTCACTTCACCTTTATCCTTTGTGCTCGGCAAGTTAAGCTTATGCCAGCATGTTATATTTTAGATTTTTCAAAGAGATATTCCGATCTACTTGTCTCTCTTGACATATTTATTGGATTTCCTGGTCTATTTTGAACGATTTGGATCAGTTACATAGGAGCCAGTAATCTCTCTTGTGGGCCATTAGAAGTGGGCTTTCAGATTTCATGGGTACAAGAACACTTGTTGAATACTTAAAGTGAAAGGCATAGACAAACTCTACTGTCTCCTTTCTACCTTGGACATGCATGTATATGGATACATATAAATAGAACTAGTAACAGTTAATGTCTTCCTTTGCCTTACTCTCCCCTTTTCTCCCCCCATCTTTCAAAAAATATTGAATGATTTTATTCTACCTGGATATGGCAGAGTAAGAGTTTTGAGATGCAACAGTGGTTTTACAGTTATTTATGTTACAAATATAACTTGTGACAAGAATACATTTTGGTTGAGCAACATTTTTTTACCGATTCTGTGTCACAAACATAGTGATTTCACTACATGGGGTGGTATACTGATGAAGTACAAAACCTTGCTGCTTTTGAACCATTGAATATATTTTTTGTTTGATTTACTTGAAGCAAGCTAGTTTCATCAAGTTTCAAAGTTTTACAACTTTCTGTTCTTTTTTTATTCTTACCCTTTTTGGGTGTGTTTTTAAGCATAGTTATCTGTGAGAAATGATTTTTTGGTGGAATAGGCTATTTCCTGGTCACATGCTCTTTTTGGGTTGGGGGATAACCCCATCCTAGTCACAGTGGCACTCATTTGTAGCAGAGAGATTGGTATTTCTGGACAAATGTCAAGTTTTGACTATTCCGATTGTTTCCATGTCTTGTGTAACTTTTTTTATTTTTATTGTCACTTCTATGAAATGGACCTTTCATGGTCTTATGTGGAGTTGGTACTATTATTATTGTTTTTATTGTTTTTGTATCTGAACTGCATTTTGAATCAGGTAATGGTTTCAGCAAAGGAAGAACCTGATCTTGCTATTCCTCCTGCAATTGATGGGCTGCTGAGAATCCATAAGCGAATAGTTGATGCAGATTCAGATCCAGCTAATGCTCAATCAGGCACTGGTAAAATGGTTTCCACGAGGCTGCTTGTAGCGGCAACACAGGCTGGAAGCTTGATAGGCAAGCAGGGTGCTACCATAAAATCAATTCAAGATTCTTCTAGTTGTACAATTCGTGTCCTTGGAGGAGGTAAACATTTCTTTCAAACTATTATGTTTTTTCTCATACAGAATTTTTGGATCTGTTGAAAGGTGAGATCTTCATGTGTCCTGTTGAGCATCCTTGAGTTATGTGCTCTTTGCTTTTTCCTTTTTTTAGCTTATTTGTCAATGTTTTTCCTGCTGTACTGCAAAATTCTGCAATAATCATCCAATCACATTTAAGAAGTTATGAAACTTTCTTTATACTATATGATTTCTAGCTCGTCATGCTGCAGCTCTTCCAAGGTAGAAAATTGAGGAAATAAGAGCCAGTTGAGGAGTGTCTGCTTTACTCCTTACCCTTGTTCCTTCCTAACTAAGTTGACTCTCTTTTATCTTTTTGGAACTTTATGCTCTGGAATTTCTGTGCACTTGTTTGCTTCTATTTATATCCATGGTAGCTACATTGGTTTCAAATATGGCTGTGCACTGGCTTGATGTTGTATATTTCCTTCTCAATCCTCAGCAGCTCAGCCTATCCTTGATTGAAAATTTGATTCTCACATTTTCAACCTAAGAATAATTGTTGCATAATGTCTTTGGTATTTTTCATTTCTAGAGTTACTGCTAACATTTTTTGGAAACCACTGTCTGCAGAGCACCTGCCAGTTTTTGCTCTGCCCGATGATAGTGTTGTTGAGATACAGGGGGAACCTGCTGGTTTGCATAAAGCAGTAGAACTGATTGCAACACACCTTAGGAAATTCTTAGTTGATCGCAGTGTCATAGGAGTATTTGAAATGCAAGTAAGTAGCATGGTTGGTTTTGTAGAGATTGAAAAACATGTGGTCTAATGCTTTTTAATTAGTGATACTTGTTGTGGGTTACTTTGTGTTCAGATGCAAATGCCAAATGCTCGAGCAAACCAAAACATGCCTCCACCCCAGTCCTGGGGTCCTCCACCTCAAGGTTTCCCCATGACTGCTGGTGGGGGTCCTGGTTATGGGCCACCGCCTCAATACATGCCACCTCCACGTCAATATGACAACTACTATCCTCCAGCTGAAATGCATTCTTTGGACAAGCAGCCTCGTCCTGGCCCGCCTCCTTATGGCAGAGATGCATCAGCAGGGGCTCATGCAATGAGTCTTCCACCACAACAATCAATGGTCACAAAGGTTTATTTCTTTTGGCAAGTCTGCTTAATTTGTTTGGTGTCCTTTTTAATTGCCACTAGTTATTCAGTAACTGGATATTTTGGCGTCATTTTTAAGTTCACTATGTAAAGAGAAGTGAAAGAATGAGGGAACGGTTTTTCCTGCAATTGTAATTGAAATCTGCTTGCAGGCTGTGAATTGATCATTACCCCCCTGCTTTCCATTTGTTGCTTTTGTAGGTCACCCAGAACATGCAAATTCCTCTTTCATATGCTGATGCTGTCATTGGAACCTCTGGTGCAAATATCAGCTACATTCGGCGTGCGAGTGGTGCTACTATCGCAATACAGGAAACTAGGGATGTTCCTGGAGAGATGACTGTAGAAATTAATGGATCTGCTTCACAAGTTCAAACAGCACAACAACTGATACAGGTCTTTTTAGTCAAGATCTGTTAGTGTTTTTGTTAAATAGTCAATATTTCTTTTTTTAAAATAGTTCATCGAGATTTTGACTGGAATTAAACTTCTAACTTGAGTTGAAAAATGACCATTAAAATTCAATAAACATTATCCCTGTAAATGATCACTTTCTGGATATAAGACTTGACTGCAGAGCAGATCTTTACTGCTCCATAGCTTGTGGACAGGATTCTTATTCTTTTTACACAGTGAGAGAGTGACATATAATCTCAGCTTAAGTTGGGCCTGGGTGAGTAAATTATACAGTTAGAATATTTCTTGGAGAGTACGGGGTTTGAAAGTGCAAATTGATTATAACTATGAGGATAAATTATTAGTACTTGATGAAGTTTTCGAACTGCTGTTTGCTGGTTATGCTTCTAGTTCTGGTAGTGTGAATTTCTACTATTAATCCCTGGTCTTGTAAATGTTGCAGAACTTTATTGCTGATGCTACACCCAGTGGACAGAACCCTGCTGGTGGGCCTCCTGGTCAGGGTTATAATCCTTACCCTCACGGTCCTGTTTATGCTTCTCCACCATCTAACGCACCTGGACATGCTACTCATGCACCACCTGGAGACTACAGCTCTGTTTATGGAGCCGGCTATGGTTATTAGAGAAGCTGATGGCATTCTCGTCAGGATTGGACTTAAAAAAGGGAGAAACGTTTTCTTGCAATTAGTGATTGTGGTTGCATCTTTAGGTGGCAGAACCAAGTCTAGTGTTGTATTAAGTGTTAGAAACAGTGAGATACTTCGGATTAAAATGATGGCATTATACTTCATTCTCTGTTTAGTGACTGTCTCTGTGTGCTTGTTCCGCCTTTTTTTGGTAATATTTTATTTATTGGTTAAACAGGAAAGTTAATCAGGGAGGGACCTTGGGTCTGTGTCTATTGGCCCCACGGCACTGGCACCGTCCTGCGACACTCACTTTGATTTTTCGCTTTGCAATATAAAGTGTCTCAATTATCTGTTGTTACTCAGTATGAAAATTGAAAGAGCAGAATTTATGGGGACGTGCCCCTATGTTCGTGTGACCAATGCTCTCCAAAAGAGCTTGAAACAAAATGTCGTTTCCACCGACAAAAGGCAAGCAAGAGTCCACAGCGTGGTTTTATCTCTGGCATTGCTTACAACTTTGGTGCCTTGCTGTGGTTATGTACACTCGGATCTCAAACTTATTTCGAAAGAAAAGACGTGGCTGTGCCCTCCAAAATTTCTAAATCCTTGGGCTTTTCTCCAAAATGGCTTTGTTTTTTTTTTATAAAAAAAGTAGACTCAGATTGTCATGTTTTGAAAAGGAGTGGTGTGTGAATGTCTATAATCGTTATTTTGTTTTAACGGTATTATTTAATAATGCTAAATGTGTTGTTATTGACTGATTAAATTTTTATTTTTTTCAATACAATGGAATGACGTTATTGCTTAATAATATTGTCATTGCTTAATAATGTTAAATGTGTCATTATTGATCAATCAAATTTTTATTTTTCAATGCAAGTCAATAACACCATTATTGATCAATTAAATTTTTATTTTTTAATGCAAGTCAATAACACCAAGGTTCACGATGTTATTGTTTTTTCCTTTGTTGCCTTTTTCTTTTCTTTCTTTTGTTGCTCCCTTTTGTTTCTTTTTCTTGCTTCCCGTTGCCTTTTTTTTTCCGTTGCACAATAGATTCATGTTTTGTTTTTTTTTTGTTGCATGCATTTGAACAAGCATGATAGTTTCTTTAAAATTTTTTTAATAATTATAAAATTTTTAAAAATTTCTAAATTTATATAAAAGAATTCACTCGAATTTATCATAAATTTTACTTAATTTTTTTCAAAATTTTTAAGTTTAAAGAAATTTATGTTATACCATTGTCTTTATTTTATAATTTATAATTTTATTTAATAGTTTTATAATGATAAGATAAATAAAATTAATATTGTAAAACTATTAAATAAAATTATAAATTATAAATAAAAAATATTTGTAATATAGTAATAGATACCAATGATAAAATTATAAATAAAGACAATGGTACAACATAACTTCTTTAAATTTAAAAATTTTGTGAAAACTTAATCTAGAAAGTAAAATTTATGACAAATTTGAATGAATTCTTTTCACATAAATTTATAAAATTTATAAATTTTTTATAATTATTTAAAAAATTAAAAAAATTATAATTCCGGTTCACATGCATGTAACAAAAAAAGAAATAAAAGATGAATCTGTTGTGCAGGCAACGGGAAGCAACAAAAAGAAACAAAAGGAAGCAATAAAAAGTGAAACAGAAGAAAGAAAAAAAAAGAAGGCAACAAAGGAAAATGACTTAGCGTTATTGCCTTGCATTGAAAAGTGAAAATTGAGTTGGTCAATAATGTCATTTTATTTAGCATTATTAAGTAATAATACTAAATAGAATGATGTTATGACCATATGCATCACTGTCTTTTTAGAACATGATCATTTCAATTTACTTTAAAAAAAGAATCTATTTTTAATAAAACCCTAAATCCTTGAGATTAGGGTGATGTGTATGATCCTTTCTCAAATGTCACAATATGATATTCGGATTCTCTGGCGGAAGAATTCGTATAACAAAAATTCTTATGAGTGACCCAAAAAACAACAGTGGCATCTGGTTGACAACCTCCTCCGCGGTGATGCATCTCCCGTCTATTCGCTTTCTCGTTCTCCTGGCGAAGGTGCTGAAGTGTGTGATGATAAACTGCTTCGGAAATAGATTTTCTTACTTATCTTTGACGATCTGCAAGCTGAAATAGATTGATTCTGTTCTTGAAGAAGTAATGAAGCAAGCTAAACATCTTACTGATTTGCCAAATAAGAAATTTGATGCTTTTGATACTTACTCTTTTCGTGATGGCAGATGAACCTATTGTTAAACCAGTAAAAACTCCAGTAGATGATGAACATGTTCAGCAAAATGTTTAGACTATTGTAAAAGGAGAACATCATTGCAAATTCACTCTGGATGTCAACAGGAAACAGTCCCGGTTGGTCAAGGCACCAAGAAATTCCGTCCAATGGTTCCCCCCTCCTTGCAAGTGATGAAGCAGAAATGCTCAATAAGAAGTTCGCATAAAGATTCGGAATTCTGAAACTTCCCTCCAGCATAAGACATACTTCTCTAGCGGGTTAGTCATCATAAATACGAGACATCATCAACAATGAGTCCATCCAAGAACTAGAAAGGATAAAAAGTTCAAGGGAATGTTCTTATAAATAATCAATGAAGCAAATTGCTTCAGAGAATCAATTTCATGAACTTGCTAGAAATCGATGACGATGGTGAATGCTGGAGAAACAGTCTACTCAAGACTCAAGGCCAGTAGCAGAGAAGATGGTAAAGTCAGTATAAATGAAACCCCTTTTTAGTTTCCCTATTCTAATGTGAAATTTCATTCGCATGCCAATCTAATCTAGTCTCTTTCTACTTGGTAATTACAAGGGTTCTTTTTCCTACGGAATGGATACTGTAATTACAGAAAACCTTTTCCTTCCCCAAGGGACCTATCTATATAGGTGCTGCACAAGTGGTACGAAAATGTCCAGTCTGATTACAGCGGCTGCAATGCACCACTCGCTTCGCATGTCCCCTATCTTCTGTTCGAGCTCGCCTTTTCCTTGGTTGCGCTGGAGGTCTGAAAAGACTTTGGAGGGTTGACAACAATGTCTACATCATTTTGATATGTGACATCTACATTATTGTCTTCCATTCCAGTATCATCCGCCAACTCCTTCCACAGTGACCTATCAGGAATAGGATGTATTGTTTGAGAATAAGCCTTGCGGTATGTTGCCACAGTGAAACAACTCTCAGTAAATCGATGAACATTCTGCCTGCAAGAAAGAAGAGCTGCCACAGCATGAGAACATGGCAGACCATACAGCTGCCATCCTCTGCACGAACAACAACGGTTTCGGATGTCCACAATATGGGTTCCTTCATGAGATATAACTTCAAATTCAGCTTCATTTGCTCGGAGGACCTGGTAAGTACGTGCTCTTTCAATAGCCTCTGAGACACGCCTTTCAGCAGAGGGAACAAGTACAGATGTCCACTCCATACTAGCTTCGCGCCGTTCATTAAACCATGTCATCAGCTGCCGGCGGATGCACTCCATCATCTGGATTATTGGAAGCCCAGAGGCTTCATGTATGCAGGAATTCAATGATTCAGCTATGTTGGCTGTCAGCTGCCCAAAACGTGTTCCCTCAAAGCATGCAGTGGCCCACAAACGAGGTGGAACTTGTCGAACCCAATAACCAGCCTCAGGTGATATTCCATCTATTTCAACAATTTTTTTCTCAAAATCATGCAGAGTAAGAGCATTAGCAGCTTCCCAGAGAAGGTTAACAAGCATAGTATTGTTGAACTCTTTCCGGAAGCTCTCGCTGAGATGTCTCAAACAAAAACCATGAAAAGCAGTTGGGAAATTTGTTACCACTGCATCAGTTATACTCTTTTGTCTATCAGATAAGATTGTTAACCTTGGCATGTTCTCTGTGTTAGTTTCAAGAAGATTATGCAACTCAGAAAGAAACCACATCCAATTCTCACCATTCTCTTCGTCAACAACACCGAATGCCAAAGGAAAGGGAGCACCATCCCCATCAAACCCTGTAGCAAAGAGCATTGTCCCAAGATATTTGCTCTTCAGAATAGTTCTATCAAGCCCGATAATAGGGCGACAGGCGTTTAGAAAACCAAAGATCGATGCCTGAAAAGAAACAAAAAGGCGTTGGAAAGAACTATCCTCTGGATTCACATAAACAGATGCTATACTCCCTGGATTTGTCTGTCTGATTTGCTCGCAATATTGTGGGAGAAGACGAAAGTCTTCTTCAAATGAACCACGAAGGGTAGCCATGATCCTTTCTTTCCCTCTCCATGCTTGCTTGTATGACAGAGTTATCCCATGAACACGGTGAATCTCTTCCAGTATTTCTTTTGGTTTGCAATGAGGATTTTCTCTAAGACATTGTTCCACAGAGCTTGCAACCCATTGGACTGATGCCTGTTGATGACCAAGATGAGCAATGCCACCACAAGTATGTTCCTTGTGGATTGTTCTGATTGAGAATGTAGGAACACCGGGGAGCTTTGCAGCATGAACTCGCCATGGACATCCATCACTTGCACATTTAACAGTGAAATCGAGTCTTATCAGACTTAACTGTCTGCATTTCAAAGTGAAGAGCTATTGCTATGTCCCTCAAAGCCCGACGACAACTCTGGACGTCAGGAAACTCTTGCCCAACAGTCAATTCATGTGTAGGAGCAACATCTTCTGTTCGGGACTGCAGAATAGGGGAAGTGAACACAAGATGAGGGTGCTGGAAAAGACGGATCTGTGCCAGGTAAAACTCCCATATCATGATTTTGGTCAATAATAAGCTCCAGGTTTTCATCAATAACATGGCTATCTACAACAGCCATTTCATGACTATCAGGCAAATCAAGGTCATGATGCTGTGGAATAAGAGTTAACTGCTGCTGATTTTGGTTGTCCAGTACTCTATCATCCTGATCTGAATTGGTACCTCGATCTTCCCCTAGAATTGATTTAGTCTCATCATTCTGATTAAATTTATTCTCAGCCTTATCACTTGGATCACATACATTAGGATGATCATTGCCGGGGCCTCGATCATGATCATGTTGAATAGCCATTTTATGGTCATGGGCCTCAGCCAGGAAAAGATCCTGACTGTTGGCCTGCCCAAATGCTGCATCTTGAGTGGTTGGCGGATCAAAATCGTTAGCTTGTTCATGGTTCTGTCCTGATGCTAAAGTATACATGTTTCCAATAATTAAATCCTGAACATGCAGCATTCCTAGATGTGAATTCTGAATGCCAGGTGCCTTTCTCTTCTGTACAATAATCAAAGCATGATTTGCCATTATTATCCATACCGAGAACAGTCCCTTAGATTTAAAAATCGATTTCTGTTTTAAGCATATACTCCACAGAGAAAGGCTTAGACGCAGGTTATTGGCATTATTAAAATCAAGCACCTCTACTAGGTAGTACAAGCATAGTAAAATTAGTATCAGTAACATGAATACTCATCCAAACCATCCCTTAGAACCCATCATTCTTGAGCATGTTGCTCAACAAATGAAAATCAGAGAATTCATCAAATGGAAAAGTGATCATAAGCAAAATTAACGGAAATAAACATGTCGTGAACGACTAACAGAGAAAAAGTCATTCTCTAAATAACCAGAAAAAAGGACACTCAAAACGATGCAGCTAAAGAAAACTGAAAAGAAATAAACTCCGAAATTGATCAAAAATTAGAGGTCCTGTGAACTTCAGGAGAAAGAATTCCAGTGGAAAGATGCAGAACAGAAAGCTCACCATGAAAATACCCAATCAATAATCAACACTTAATTTCTTTTTTTTTAAAAAAGAAAAAAAAGGAAAAAAAAACCTTCAATTCCGTAGGTAGCCCCAAATGCCAAATTTTTTAACCACATCAGGAGCTGCAATCAGAATTTAGCCCACAAAAGCGAAAAGAAAAAGGGAAAAGAGATTAAAGCAAACATGCAGAAAACAAAGAAAACGATCAAACCACAGCAAAATCTGCAAAACAACAAAAACAAGTCGGGGAATGGGTGTGGGCACAGAGGGGAGAGGGAGAGAGAGAAAGAGGAGAGAGGGATTTTGATTTTTGGCGGGCGATGTATAGGTACATATAAAAAGATATGGAAGAAGAGGAGTGACGAGAAAATACCTGAGGAAAACCAAGGGCAATGAAGGAGAAGAGCAGAAAAATAAATTTAATAGAGGGTAGAGGGGCAGACATGGATGCTCCCCGGAGTCGGAGATGTCGAAGCTATAGCAGAAGGGCCTCTTCTTCAACTAGAGGGTATTTAGGTCATCCTCGATACGTTCTTCCCTATTTTATTCATAGAAGCCCATTATTGCCCTTGATTTCCTATTGGGCCTTCAGATATAACCCCTTTTGGGCTCAAAGTGCCTCAACTGGAACCGCGCGCTCTAAGTCTTTTATGTTGTGGGCTCTTTATGCGTGAGACTTATGTCCAGATTTTTTTTTGTCCATGAGAATTTTTAAGACTAATTGATTAGTTACTTAGCCATCATAATATTTCATAATTGTCCTTTAAAATTATTCTCATTCTATAGTGATTTTTCTTTTTTTTTTTTTTTTGCAATAGGATTAAAACTATGTAATTAATCAGATAAAAAATTTATTTTCAAAAGGAGTCAAATAAAAGAAATTCTCTCTTGGTCAATTTTAAATCTTCTAGAAGCCAAGTTTTTTGCTGTTTATTACAAATTAGTCGCCTAAAAATAATGAAACTGCTTGCAAAAAGAGGGGAAAAAAAGGTTGGTGAATCTTCATGGAGCCACAAAATAGTCAAAATATCCTCAGGCAGAGGCAGTGCAATTTGAATTGACTATTTGATAACAATACAACAAAAAATTCATATCTAGCAGAACAATTCTTAGTATAGTGAGCAAATTGATAAACATAGAGGCTGTTTTAAATTGTTCAAAATAAATTATTTATAAATTTTTTGTAAACTAAAAATTATTTTAACTATTTATTCATTTTTAATTTTAAATTAAAATAAATTATTTTTAAAAAATTACTCTGTAAATATTTTTTAAAATAATTTTTACTTATTAAAATAATTAAAAATAAATAATTTTATTTTAAATTTTAAATACAATTTTTTAAAAAAAACTATTTAATTTTCAACAACCGAAAACACAACCACAGTACTATAAACAAAATTGCTGAGCAAACACCAAGCAGCTCCAGTTGCCACTTTCAAGAAAACTATTACCTCCAAACCTCACGCCTGCCTTTACCTAATAAACTGCCGCTATGCCTAAGAGAGCAAAAATCATTTCAAATGTTTTAACCAATTTCAAATGTGGGAAAAATTTAGGATTGCTAAAGTATTCAAGTTTCTCCAACTAGCATTTGTAGGAGGCCAGATAGCCAGGGATGCATTTCCCATCTCCACCAGGAAACTTGTATTCAGGCAGACATGCAGGGAAGAATTGTAAAGAGAACAAATCAGCTGACAAATGTAGATCAACTGATCAAGTTGGAACAACCCCTTTAAACTGTGCAGCTTCAAGCATTGGTAGCATTTCAGGTATTACTTTCTGTACAGATAAGCGACGCAGCTGACTATTACTTCCATTAATGACCCCTTTTGTGAGTATTGTTATTTCCTCTACACCCAAATCCTTATTAAGTAATTCATTCCAAAACCCAATGTCCTCATTGAGATTTGATGTCCTCATCAGTTCCAATACTTGATCGAGTGTTGCAACATTCCTACCAGCACCACAACCCATAGCAGTTGCAGCCCCCACTGCATTTGCTATAGTCAATGTATGAAGCAAAGGCATGTTACGTATGAAACCAAATGCTATAGCAGCTACAAAACTATCTCCGCACCCCACTGTATCAATGACATTAACCTGTTCAAATAATGAGCATTAGCTTTGAAAACATATCATTTAGGTAGGCAAAAAATATTCATATTCCTCCAGAAAAAATTTTGATCCAACAATAAGATAAGATTGGATAATAGGCACTAGTTATATGCCTTTAAGCATCCAGGTGAGAACAGAGAAGCAGAGAAGTCTAGTGTGTGAGTTAGCTACCCCTGAATTCGATTACAATTCAGTATAGTTACACTATAAAGGATTTTACTTCGATGGCTTTTTATAGTAGGGAGAGAAAATGTTATTTGAAAGAAAAAAATATTCCAGCATGTTAAGCTTGCAAGGTATTCCCTTTAAAGCAGATTGTACACCATTTTTCTTGTTCAAAGTCTACTGGAGACGGAAACTTTTACTTCAAATGGAAAGGCATTATAGCATGTTATAAAGGTGTTCTCCCTTCCTTTTTCTTCTTTGTGTTCTCTTGTGCCTCCAAACTTTTGCATACAATTGCCAGAAGCAAACTTCCAAAATCCAAGTATAAACAGATTCTGCAAAAGATATAAGGCTGTAGGACAAAAAAATTTAGACCTTAAATGCAGGGGCACAGGATATACTTGACATGGTAATTAAAAGTGAACCCTTTGGGCCCATTTTAATGATCACCCACTTTGTGCGGACCCCTTTTCCGGAGCAGCTTCTGTCCTGCCAGAACTGGATCTGCTATCCCAGTCAATGATTCAGCCTGAAAATTTATTATAATAAGTAGCATATACAAAGGAAATCCAGAAACAAATTATCACATGGGCAAGAAAGATTTGACAAAAAGAACAGAAGTCAGAAGGAAGAAATATGTCTAAGGCAATATCACACATAAGAAAAAATAAAGACTTGAAAGATTTGTATACAACATTGAAATTGTAGTTCACAATTTAGAGACATCATACTACAAATCCAAAAAAGGCATCTTAAAAGCTACTAGGAAGCTACAAGAATTGTTTCAATAGAAAGCTACTAAGAAAGAGCAGACCTCTTAATAGATAAAACAATTGAGGCCTCAGAACCACATTTAACATTTCACCAGAACAAACTAAATGGCTGCTAGCAAAAGGAACAGCCATGTATATGGCAGTAGAAACATATACCATAATATAAAATAAAAGAAGAAAAAGGTACAAGTAAAATGCTTAAAGGACACAACTAGAGTAAACAATGCAGAATTAGGATCTCGGAAACTAACCAAGTTCAACAAACATCATGGATGTACCCTATGCAATAAGTAGCAAAACAAAATCAACCTAAAATCCACTCTATAAAATTAAAAAGACTAGTACATAATTGCAGATGTAGTTTTATAGCAAAACAAGCTATTCAATGGATAATGCATTCACCGAACCTCTTCAGATGTCAATAGAAGTACGTCACTAAATCTTAAAAACTTGTCCAGAGCTTCTCGTACATCAGGTGTTCCAGAAAGAAGAGATTTCCCCCTTGGTCCAGGGTCAAAAAAGACTGATGTTCCAACTTCAACTGCATATTCCAGTGACGATACAAGCAGTCCCGGTAAAAGCTCATCGAAACCATAACCATTGCAGAAAAAGGATCTTTGTTTGTCTAATTGCCTTCTTTACTTCACTAGAAAGGTTTTTCATCCAACTAAATGAAGGATCCTCACTAAAATCTGCTCGACTGGTAACAAATACAAACATACTTATTAACCTTCATTACCAATAAACTAGAGAAAGAAGTAGATAACTGTTATACACCACTATACTAATTCCACAACCAAAAGAGATTGACTTACCTGCAAAAACCATGTCTCTGCAGAGGATCCACTAAAACCCAGCATATTTGAGTTTCGTAGTCAGCATTTGAACTGCTATTAACATCATTTTCTTCATTTATTTCAACCATATTTACTCCCTCATCATGAAGCACATCTATGAGAAAGTCTCCATAGATTTCATGACCAACATGACCAATTGTAATACAGCGAAGTCCAAGTCTTGCTGCTGCTACAGCCATGTTGCAGTTTCCACCCGCCTCCCAAAACCGCTACGGACAAAATCCGGAGAAACAAAATCTTGAATTTCATCCACATTCATAAACAAAAATGGAGCATAACATATACATAGAGAAAAACAGCCAAGCGTGTATATGGAAAAGCATTGCCTTTCAACCAATTATCTTCAAAGTATTAGTGGATTTAAAAATGAATTCTGTTATAATCACTAGAGTAATTTTGGAAAGGTAAACACGAAGACAACTCAAATTACATTACTTTTTCAATGAAGAGTAGCAGGAGGCAACTGAAAATCTGAAATAAATGAGCATGTGTACAATTAACCGTATAAACTGCCAAAATTTTACCGTGCAATTCCTCACATTGTCTTAAACTGTTTCACCCTTAGGGAAGAAATTCACTAGAACACAAAAGCAAACATAACTGCAACTAATTCAAGTACTAACATTGCAGCGGGGATATTCACGCTCATTCTTCAAGAATTGAAAATCTTGGCAAAGAGAACGCAAACCTTATCAGGAGGAGTCTTGGATAACTCATCCAAGTAAGCTTTGCGTTGGTCAAGAGGCTTGGGAGGTAATCGAGGTACATTGAGCACGATATCAACACAGAGATTTCCGAGGGTGGCCACATCGATTTCTTTGACTCCTCCAACATTTCTTGGCCTCTGTTCATCCACGGAGCCGTGGCTAAAGCTCAACGAGTTAAGATGATGTTTGGGGAACAGGAATTTCAACTCCTCTGCAGCTAAGAATCGAACACCGACCCTTCCTTCTTTTGGAGAAAACCCTTCCATGAAGATAAAACAGTCTGCTAGGGTTTTCGAAGGAAAGGCCGTTGTACGGACTCGGTGAAGGAGGGGAATTGAGGTATATGGTCTGATGAAGATGCATTCAGGATTACTCCAGCAGAGATGCTGACGAAGTGAGAAAATGAAGATGGAGGGGCTGTTACTATTCTTGGCTTTGTGCTTTTTTCTTATTCTTTTAGTGGAAGAAAATTAAAGAATGGATAGAGGGATAAGGACAGAGGAGGAGGGACGAGGACGACCCCTGAGTGCAACTTTCATATATTCTTTCACTCCACCAGTTGGGATTCCGATAGAATCTTGCCCGTCATGGAAAGAGTTGTGACTGAAGAAACACCGGAATTTCCTTTTCCGTTAGGTTCTTGCCAATCCTGGGCCT
The DNA here is from genome assembly GCA_030512225.1 of Rauvolfia tetraphylla. Lineage (NCBI taxonomy): Eukaryota > Viridiplantae > Streptophyta > Magnoliopsida > Gentianales > Apocynaceae > Rauvolfia > Rauvolfia tetraphylla. The sequence continues at coordinate 1,247,885 of JAJQKT010000037.1, forward strand.
TGCTTCCTCTGCCTTGGATGGACACATTCACATATGCCAGAAGAGATTACCAAATGCGAGATTCTGGTTCCTTACTTCCTTTCAGTGTCCACTTTAAGCATAATTTTTAATTTAGATAAATTAGCATATAAATATATAGTGTGTGATTGGTAGTCATAAAGAAAAACTACAGTATATTAAGATCGAATTTTAATTTTTAAAATTTTTTATCTCATAAATTGTATATTTATAATCGTAAAATAAATTAATTGTGAACAAAAATTTAAAATACTAAAATAATTTTTTTAAGGAAAAAAATCAAATACACCAGAAGAGATTAGCAGTTTTATTCAAATTCATTTAGATTTGATTTTCAATAGTTAATTTAAGTGGTGACTGCATTTGTTAGATTAATTTTCTTATCAATTATGAAATTTTGTTAATCTAATCAAAGATATAATTGGAGGAGTTCTTTTGTTTGCCTCTTTGACAAAGAGTACACATGATTTGGCCCAAGGTTCAAGAGCAACAGTTACCAAAGAAGAGATGCATCGCAGTCCTCACCGTTGCATTGAGGTATAATTTTGCTATTTTTGCTCGGTGATTAGTAATATCTATCCTAAATTCGATCAACATTTTGGGCCTTCAGAGATTATTATTACTCTATGGGGCCTAAATGAGATTTCTTCAAGAAATACATGGTCAGAGGAAACGAAACCTAAATGGCTCTCGGTCTATGCTTTCAGCGAAAATACATGAATCTAGTAAGTCCTAGACGGAGTTCAAAATTAACAAGCCCAGCCAAGACACACGTCCATCCAACTAGTATAATTTTTACGCTTCGTCTATCATAAAACTCTGCTATTGTGGCGTGTTTACATATCTGATAACTTTTCTCCAGATGTAATCCTGATGTTGCTGAGACGGCATAATCTAACAGCTCAAAGCTGATGGTATGTGTCGATTGCAGACATTTTATCTTCTTCTGCTTCACTCGAAACTAAACCATATCCACCTGGTGTTGATGTAACTTTCATTCGGCAACTGCTTCTGCACGACTATACTTAAAAGATTTGCTTGGTTCGGCTTAGAATCAGCTGCTGAAAACCTGAAATATTTTGGCAGATCTTTGGGAAGCATCAAATCCTGCTGCTCCTTAACAAGGAGTCATGAAGCAACAAACTTAGAAGACAGAAATCAAGAATGGGGAGGCAGATGCCTGTCAAGCTAGAAACCAAAGCTGCATCTTCCGCACCAAGCTAGAAACGAACTTATGTGACGTTAGAGCTCGACTTGGTGCATTCTCTACAAAGTCATCTCTGGTCGGAAATGTTGCTCCTTGGCCAATTCTTCAAGTCTGTTGACAACATTTTTGGCAACAGCGCCATAAGCCTGGGAGACTACAGAATCAGGCTGTGAAACTACAACAGGGACACCTTCATCAGAACTGCTTCTGATCCCAACCTCTAGTGGTATCTACAAGAATGAAATGCAACCAACATATAAGCTGTTAGCTAATGGAGAATCAGTATCAAGATGTACTCACAGCTGCCGATATTTGACCCAGGAACACCCGTAAAGATCATAAACATAATTAAAGCAAGAAAGATAAGGGAAAATTCCCAAGGGAAAAAAAAATGAAGGGAAGAAAGAAATTAAAGAAGCAAAACAAGAATCGGGACTCCAGCAAGGTCTCACAGATCCAATTCTTAAGACACTGCATTTTCCAGCTCAGAACTACTTGATCAACAGGGGGAAAGGAACTGGCTTCTGGAGCATAGAAATTCTGTTTACATCGTAAACAAGCTATGCATCAAGATCCAATGGGAACCATACCTCTCCAAGAAACTTCAAGCCCATTTCCTCAGCTGTCTTACAAGCTCCTTCTTTACCGAAAATGTACGTGGGCTCACCACATTTAGGACACTTGAAGTAACTCATATTCTCCAGGAGTCCAAGAATCTGCAGGACAACAATGAGATTTTAAAAGTTAATGATGAGCAGCATTAATCAATAGAATGTTGTAAATTTAATTGCAAATACTGACACATCTGCAAATCTGATTTTTCAGATAAACATTTTCTTAACAAGCAATGCATTTTAGGGAGAAACAGTTTCTGTAGTATCTAAAGACAACTCTGCACATATTAACAAGCATTCAACAAATCCAAAAACGTAGAAACTGATGGGCTGGGAATTCAGGAGTAACTTAAATTATGTGTTAAACTGGCAGATCAAAGAGTATTCAAAAGGCAAAATAAAAACAAAATTTTGTGAGAAAACCAGTTTGAAATGGTAAGAAGCATCTCTTAGCCCCCTTCCCTGTGAAGTTTCTTTTCATTTTCCACCTTCTATATGAGAAGGGTTGAAACATTAAAATAAAGCAGTTGAACTAGTGCTAGAATATTGTAAGCCTAAAGAAAGACAATACCGGAACATTTACTTGGGAAAACATTTTAACCCCTCTTCTAGCATCCAACAGTGCAACATCTTGAGGGGTTGAAACAATCAATGCTCCTGCCGTCAGAACAAGCTTGTTTTAAGTTGTCCAGCAATTGAAGCCAATGTTCATCAAATGAAGGTAAATAACATCCAGCTCTGGTGAAAGAAAAGAATTCACTTGCGGAACCAATACAATTATGTTTAGAGGCCAAACTAAACTGAAATATTAAAGAGTTTAAAATACAAATGGTTTTGATTCATAAGTTTCACTTACAAGCCCTCCAAGGTAAAGGGGATCTTTGAACCCCAAAAAAGAAGTTTTTAAATCAGCTCATAAGCAAATGAAGAGGAGTCCTAGAATATTGCAACTTGAATTTTTTGGATCAAGAAGTAGAGAAAGAGAATCAATTCACTTCTGAATCAGAAAACAGAGACGCGATGCAGTTTAATTAATTTAACAGAAAGTTATAATCCAGAATTTTTATAAATGAGCTTAATTTAAGCAAGCTGCAAATCCTTCATGGAGGTACCTTTAGTCTTTCGCTGTTCCTAAATAGACTGAATCAAGTTTGAACAAATTTTTCATATACCTGATAATTGCAGCCTCTGAGATATAGATATCTGAGCATCACCAGTGCCAGGGGGCATATCCACCACAAGAATATCCAAGATTCCCCAGTTTACTCCCCTTGTCATTTGTTCAAGAGCTTTCATGACCTTAAAGGAATAAAGCAAGACTCAAATCAATAAGAGAAACAAAGTTCTTGAAATATTGGTAGCATAACACAAGCATCTTGCAATCATAACAATGTTTGTTTGCAAAGGGACCACAAAAAAACTTGGAAACCAAAGCAAAACTCCTTCAAGAAAATTGAGAACAAGAAAATAATGACATGCGGTGGAAATAAAGGAATAAAAAATAGAGGACAAGGACTTCAGAAAAGATACCAAAAAAAAAATGGAGATTGAGAATATCAACAGAAAATTTTGATGATATACCATAGGACCTCTCCACACAATTGCTGCACCTTCTTCCACAAGAGATCCCATCGACAAGCACTTCACTCCATAATTCTCAATCGGAATCATTCTTTTATCTATTAAAACATTAGCATAAGAAGCAAATAGGTCAAAGAATTAGAAAATTTTGAAATAGAACAAATTAGTGCTTTCTCACCTCTAACAAACAGACAACGAAATCTACAACTTCAACCATACATATATGAGAATGAGCAATGCACTACTGAAGAATAAAGGCTTTAGTGAGCAAAGTAAGGCTCTCCAGTTCAGATTTCAAAGACAAATTGAAGAATGACACGGCTACTAAAGTAGCAAGGTGGTAGAAAAGAAACAAATCATACACCGCGATAGCATAAAGGAGCTATCATTATTTAGAACCTATAAAAAATTATGCAAGATCAGTTTTCCAAGTTGACAAAGGGAATTATTAAGTATTTCTTATAGTTAAAGAAACACCTCTACTGATATCAGGCTTCCCATGGAGTTTCATCATCATAGGAACTGAAGGGCCATATACATCAGCATCAAGCAACCCAACACTGAGTTGACACTTCTTGGCAAGTGAAACAGCCAAATTAACTGCAAACGACAATCACAAGCATTACATTAGACGAAAACAATTAAAACCAACAGAAGCTAAAGAGCATCTTCACTAAGTTAGTTATTCCATTTCACACGGTACCAAACGTTGCTTCCATCTTGATCGGAAAATCATCTATATGTCTGATAAAAGAGAAATTAACAAGAAATAGGGAACCCGAAGGCCGAACAATAGAAAAGAAAGAGAGGAACTACATGAAACACTCTTTTTCTTTCTCCCTCATTCATAAGTCTGTCTCTGATGTTTAGGTATCTGAATATGTGCATGTTCTCGTAGTCCAAATTTCACCTCACTAAAGCCACAAGTGCAGAAAAAATTTCTAATAAATGTGCGCACTTCGTCGCCATAACTTTTTTTTTTCTTCCAAGATTCACCCTTTATCGTACAAATGCTCAATGGAGAAACAAAATACAAATCTTTTTGGGAGAATTCACACGTTTGGATCCAACTTTCTTCTTCAAATACCATCAAGAGCAACAAGGGCAGCAGAAAATACTCACACTCTTCTGTTAAGAAATCCAGACAAAACCCACATCGCTTATCCCAATATCTGTCCAAGAAACTGCACAAAAAGAAGGGATGAGAAAATACCAGCAGTAGTGGACTTGCCAACACCGCCTTTGCCAGAAGCAACTGCTATGATATCCTTAACCCCTTCAATGCTGAGGTTTTGGGCATGGGATCCTTTCCCACTCTGCGCTGAGAAGGCCTTTAAACCTCCTTGTTTCAGCTGGTGACATGTAAGTCAATTGACTTATCAACAAGAAACAACATTTCTTCAGAAACAACCAGAAAGTTTATCAGTCGCCAATTACTTACAGCTAAATATCTGAAGAAACGCTTCATGAGTAGCGATTGATATCCCAGAGCAAAATGAATCGAATCTAAATTGTATACGGTGTATATGTAGAATTTGCGGAAACTATGGGGAAGGCCTTGGAAATTAAACTGGCAGACCCGCTAAGCAATTGAAAGTTCAAATATGGTTGCTGGGTTAAGTCCGGTTAGCTTGGGCTTTGATTCCAAAACGCTCACGCCCCCAGCTTTTTTTTTTTTTTTCCCTTTTTCCTTTATGTTTTTTGGAGGTTAGGTTGGCGTCCTGGGAATGGAGATGGCGTGGCGTCAGGCGTTCATGGACTGCCCCAATCCTCTTTAATACTGATGTTTCTATTATAAAACTTTTATTGATAAAATTTTTAAATTAAAAACATTAAATTTAAAATAAATAAATAAAGCATTTGGAATGTTCGGTGAATATATGAACTTTTTTTTTCTTGATTTAAAAATTAAGTACTTAATTACTAAATTGTTATATAAGCCTTATTCTTTATTCTTAAAATAAGTTATTCATTTTAAAATAAAATAAGAAGAAATTAACCTGAGGTGCTTTTTAAATAAATTTTTTCTTAAAATTATTTAAAATAAAATATTAATTTTTACAAAAAAGAAGAGATCCAAATACACTGTTAGAGGAAGAGAGTATAGAAGAGAAGAAAATAATTTACAGCTCGGAAATCCCTATAAACAGTAAACGGGGGCCTGATACCCAACCCGCTGGGCCACCGCACCACCCATAAAGTATTCCAACCGGGCCCGCTGACAAAGTAATGAAATGGAAGGAATAGGCGTGTGTTGCGCATAGCGAGGTTCTGTCTGCGTTTAGCTACTTGTTTCTACAATGACGAACTAGGATTCTGAAATTCAGTTGGTTTCAACGGTCCGTCAATTTCCCGGACAGGGACCTCTTTGTAATTTTCGCGCTTCTTTCATTGCCATCCCTTTAATTTCCTCCTTTATGATCACTAATCATGATCGTCGTCTCATCTCCACGGGCTTCTCCTCTTCTCTTCCTCATCCATGAAGCTGCAGCGGACTCAGGTTTCAATTTTCTCGCGTTTCAGTTTTCTTTCATCGTACAAGATTCTTGATTATTTGATGGTTACATTTTCATCTTTACCGTCGACGTTTTCTTTTTCCCCTTTTTTTTTCCAATGCCAATCAATCATTTCAAATGCCAGGTGATTTTTTATGTAAGAATCTGATGTGCATTGTGTTTTTCCCTTCTTCTATTATCTATTGGGGATTACTGGTAGGCGCAGCTTTGAATTTTGATCTCGTGTTACACTTTTAATTTCATTGACTTAGGGTTTGGCTTCTGTAATGATCACAGAGCTTCATCACTCAAGATATTGGCTGATTTTGTTTCGACAAGCCTCATCTTTCTTTCTCGGTGTTATTGAGCAAAACATTACTAGTTTAATGAAGTAGGGACTCGTGATATCTGGAATTGTTTTGTGGAAATGACGACGGAGGAGATTTCGTCTGTTAAGCCAAAGAGTCAGCTGGGATTTATGGGTCTCTTGTCTTCTGCAGCTTGTGAGTGGGTCTTGATATTTCTGCTGTTTCTTGATGCGCTTTTCTCATATTTGCTCACAAAATTTGCTCTTTACTGCAAATTGCAAACACCATGTCCATTGTGCTCAAGGATTGATCATGTTTTGGAGAAAAATAAGCCTGGATATCTTCTGAGTTTATTTTGCAGCAACCACAAAGAAGAGATATCATCTCTAGTAAGTTGTCATAACCATGGTAAACTAGCTGATATTCGTGTGATGTGTGAAGATTGTATTATGTCATTTGCAAGGAGCAGGAAGCCCACTTCTGAATCATACCGGTTGTTGGTGGGTAAACTGGGGGTGGATATTGAAGATTCTGGTTTAAAGATCCTACTTTTGAGTAAGAGTTTTCTACCTGATTCTTCAGGTCCAAGGACCTGCTCTTGTTGCAACAAGATATTGAGAGCTAAATCAAATACTCAAAGACTGCTCCAGGTAAACCCAGTTGCTTCTAAAGTCAATGTTAAACCTCCATTGCCTCGTGTTCCAAGTCGTATTCGTTTTAGCCGTCGAGAAACCATGAAGAAATTAAGGGATAAATTTACAGGGCCAGTGACACCTCGTACTGTTGGAAGTACTGGTGTTGATCAATTGTCTCATGTGGGCTACACAGAATTGAAGATTACTTCTGATTCTGAGTCAGAGGTTCCATTTTCTGATGAAGATGATGTCACCTTTGCAGTTCGTGGAAAGAATGACTACTACACTGAATTCCAACAGGGTTTGCAGAAACCCAGAGTAGACAACAAAGAATCAGGTCCACCAAAGCAGGCCCATGAGACTTCTGAACCAGTGCCTTCACTTCTTGATCAACCTGCTCAGCTTGAATCAATTGAAAACAGTATTACGAATTCTTTGGAGCCAGGAGGTTTTTTGCAGCATGGTTTGGAAGGAATTAGTTGGTTGCATCCTAATCCATCAGCATTGCCCGAGCTTATTTCATTAGATGATGTGCCCCAATTGACAGAGAATCCCAAATCTGGTGCTTTGGTCACACCGCCATCTAACCTTGCAATGCTATCTGAGCTTATATCATTGAACAATGTCCTTTCACCCCCAAATGTTGTGGAAGTATCTGAGACGTGTAAGTGGAATTTCCTCTTCCCTTCTCTGTGTTTATGTGCCTATGCCCTTGCATGTTGAACTGAGAACTCATGATTTTTCAGAAATCAGTTTGCTTTAGTTCTTGCAGCACCTGACTTATCTTTACCATACATCATGGATTTACAGCACCAGATATTACTGCAACCAGTGATGCCAGGAACGTATCAGTTGTCAAGCATGAAGCAATTATTGGATTTCAAAAAGACAGAATTCCTACAATGCCCAATTATTTGAACTCAGACGACCCCTTGGCTCTCAGTAATGGTGAAAGAAAGGCATCAGGTGTGTCTGCAGAAACATCTAGTACCCCCAATTATGGGAAACCAGAAGAATACCTGAAGTCATTGTCATGGTTATCAACTCCCGGTATAGATTCATCCTCAAAAGATACCAGTCCTACGATTCAGGATCACCATGAAGGATTTCAAAGAAGTGATACCCCTACTATCTCTGATGCCGTAGATATAATGCAAATGGCAGCAGCATTGGAAAGACATGATTCTGGTAATGAATCTATAGATGGTGTCAGTGTCAAAGAAATTGAGGGTGAAACTGTTCTTGACAGGCTAAAACGGCAGGTTGACTATGATCAAAGATGCATGAAAACCTTATTTAAGGAATTAGATGAAGAAAGAAATGCAGCAGCTGTTGCTGCCAATCAGGCAATGGCCATGATCACAAGATTGCAAGAGGAGAAAGCATCACTTCATATGGAAGCCCTACAGTACTTGAGAATGATGGAGGAACAGGCAGAGTACGATATGGAAGCTTTAGAAAAGGCTAATGACCTTCTTGCTGAGAAGGAGAAAGAGATGCAAGACTTGGAAGCAGAATTAGAGATTTATAGGAACAAATTCTTAGATGATCCGTTGGTAGATGATCCATGCGAAGGAAGTAGTGATACAAAAGGAGAGAAAAGGACAGCTGATAAATATCAAACTTCTTGTATTGAAAATTGTCCCTATACCACTGATCTTTCAAACTTTGCAAATCTATCTGAAAGTATATGCGCCATGAAACAAGGAAGTAGCCTGGCATCAAATTTTGAGGATGAAAAACTTTATATCTCACAGTGTTTGAAGAAATTGGAGTCAAAGCTTCATGAACTTTCCAGGAAAGGAGAACTTACTAACTTATCAAACGGTGGATATTCTGCAAAAATAACCAGTGAAGTCAATAATCAGGAAGTGTTTCTTGCTAATGAAGGGACCCAAGCTGACCATACAAGAGGAGCGAATGGTTTGTCAAAACATAGAGATCCATCAAATGGAAGTCTTCAGAAGGGGAAATCTGCTGATTTAGTTGAAGAAAATCAACTTGTCAGCAAAAGTAGTAATGGTCCTGATATCCAACAGCATGAATTGTCCTCTCATGGAGGTGAAATAAAGTTAGATACCTTCAGAAGTGAAATAACCCACCTTAAAGACAGGCTGGAAGCACTTGTGGCAGACAGCGATATCCTCAACCATGCTTTGATTACACTCCGAAATGGAAATGATGGATTACAGTTTATTCAAGAGATAGCGCATCAATTACAAGAACTACGGAAAGTTGAATTCAAAATGAGGAGCCTATCTATCCCTTCAGATCGCTCTGCCGAAATCGCAGAGTAAGTGTTTTACCGAAATTCTTCTGTTGCTTGTCTTTTCCATTTGTATGTTGTCTTCAAGTAGTAGAATCCATCTTAGAAGTATGCTTCTCTACCTAGATTGAGAACTAATCACTTTCATTTCCTGATTTTTGCCTCGGCCTTTTATTCCAAATCGCAGGAAATGGTCTGTACATGAGATATTTTCGCTTCTAGATTAAAAAAGGAAGAAAGGTTTGCAATCAACCAATCATGCTAAAATTACTGGAATTTTCATTTACCTTGTCACTGCAATCTACTTTTGATCATTCTATATATCAGAAAGTTTTGCTCAGAGTTTTATCCATTTAAAGAGAGGGAAAGAATATCTAGAAAAAGAAGATAATAAAAGCTGTGGATGACAATGATGATACTTTCTAGACAAGGGGATCGATCTGTTATGACTAGTAGAATTTTCTTTAACCCTTTATCCTCTACAATTCAGATTTCAAGAAGTCCTTATAAAGTATTTCCAGAAAAAGGGTATGCGTTCTGTTTCGCTAACAAATTTTTGTTCATTCTTTTAGTTCCGTTAGATTAAGACTTCACAAACCTAATAATAATTGGAAATTCATGCACAATTGAGAACACCACGAGATTCTACAGATGAGGTAGCAACTCGTTGGGTAACTCCCATGAAATTCTAAATTTTGTACTCTTTTAATGTTCCTCCACAGTGGCTGTACAAGATAAAATAGATGGCTTTCCATAATCCCATTTCTTAATCCAATAACCCCTATAAACTATTGAAGTTCGCAATGCTTATTTGTTTTACTTCCCATAATGACAAACAGTAGATGTACCTACTATGGCAACCACTTCAATATCTCTATTCCCTTTGGTAAGACTTTGTCAATGAATACTTTTCTGGACCGTATTTGGTTGTGGATTCTCTTTGCAATATATAGAAGTTCCAACTAACTGAAACATTCATAATTCTCAAATGAATTTTCGAAACACTTTCAAAGAGAGAGATATATGTCAGTCATCCAAATTAGATTGATTGCATCCAATGAAAGATTATTGCAATATTTTGGATGCCTTGCACGTCAGAATATCAGAACTATGTAGGTTATGGATTTAGTGTTAGATGACATATCTTTTTTAGTATATGGGTGACATATATGTTATCCCAGATTTCATGTGCTTCAATAGCTCGAGTGTTAAAGCAGAGACCATCATGGAGGTCTTCAAATCTATTTTCTAATCTTGACAGAAGTAAGGTGATCTTTAAGAGTTGTTTATGGTCTTTCACATGTCTGAGTATCATCCCCACTTTCATCCAACTGTTACACCTTTTGACTCATATGTTTTTTAGAGAAAACAAGAAAAAAGAGCGGAAGATGATACCTTTTGCATGTTCTTTTTTATTTCTTTGTGAACACTAATGAACTCATTCCAATTAGCTTATTTCAATGTAACTCCTTATTCTTTATTTTTTTCAACTTCTTCCTTTAGTAAGTGCATGTATATGAGGGATAAACAAAGGTAAGAGATTTCGAAGATTATAATCTTAGTAACTGTGGTGGTAGATTTTTTACAATTATTGTCATTTGTACGTCTGGTGATGCTCTTCCACACTTGACTGTGGTCTCCATTTTTGTTGGATGAGAGTGACTTCTTTGTGTTGCTTCTCACCACTTAACACGTTGTAGTTGTCCTTTTTCTTTTTTCCCCCTTTTATCAAGTTTTCTCAAAACTGGAAATTGGACTTTATCTATTAATGGATAAGCTTTTTTTCTTTATTGGCCTTTTTTAGCTTCGGAATTTGATTATTCTTTTCTTTCCTTTGGTCAAAGACAGAATTTGATTATTCATTAATCTAAGATCCCCAGATGGAACAGAAGCAGCCGGAAAGAGACGTACCAATTTTTCACCACTCAAATTGCCCTGCCTGTTGTGGGGGATCTCAGATGATCCCAACTGCCTGCCACCAGATCACACAAAACCCAAAAGGCCAAAGCTTTTGCGAAGTGCTATAATTTTTGCTGAAGATAAGATCGAGAATGCTAGGAGAACGAACCGTGTGTGGTTTGACATGCATTTTCTTGATTCCAGTTTTGTTTTACAATTTTTTGGTCAGAGCCCAGTTTTGTTTTCCTCCTTTTGTAATGTTTTGTTCATGTAATTTCGTTAGGAATGCCACTAAGAGCTTGGGATTGCATGTTTTGATATGTACCATATGGTTTGTCGAGTTTGCCTCCCACGACTGGGCATCCACTTTATAAAATGTAAATAATGCAAAGACAAATCGCAGGAAATGTGAGAGTATCCTTTTAACTGCTGCTAGTTGACTTGTCCCGCCGAATTGTTCTGTTCCTGAAGCTCAGAAATTTTCTGCAGATCATCTCTCTAGTGTTTTAAAACAAGGAAACGCCATCTTTCTTATCTGAATAATCGAATTTAGTGGACGCCTTAAATACACGATAAATAAAGTAAGGCAGGTAAAATTTGGTACTATTACTATTCGCAATATTCAAAATTGCTATTCCTGTTTAGCATATGATGGGATGTTCTTGAGGCATGCACGAAAAAGTCAGCTGTTTTTGGCCTATAGTACTGACCAGGTAGGATGCTTGGGAAACGAATGTATGTGATCAGAATTTTTACTTGAAGCTCGGTGTAAAATTTCAAAACTCTATTTAATTCCACATTTGCGAGAAAATCTCGAGGAGAGCGGCTGCACCACATATCTGTGGTGCAGCTGTCCGCCAAAAGTAGAGAATGCATGTTAGCTATCCAACACAGAATATTTATTTTTTAATAATTAATGGGTGTGATTGGATAGTGTTTTATTTTAAAATTTTTTATTTTATAAGAAAAAAATTAAAAATAAAATAAAATAAAAAATAAAAAATTATATTAAATTTCGTGTATAACCTCCAAAATATTTGTCTAAACGACCCACTACCGACTGGCAGGCGACAACTGCGGTAGCGTCATGCATGATGAAGTTGGCCAATGAGCTGACGGTCAACCGTATAAATGGTAAGCCAGTTTCTTTTCTGTTTTTCCCATTTTTCCCCTTAGAGAGTGTAAAACACAAAACCATTCTGATGCGGTGAGAATATTATTATTACTTCTCGAGTACGGATCAAAGTCTCATGCAAATTTTGTTAAGTATGGTGATTCAAGTAATACTTACGTTAAGCGTCTAATTCCTAGAAAAGTATATTTGCATAGTATTTTACTTTAAAATTTAAAAAAATATATATTTTAAGTCTTATTTTTTTCACAAATAATTCTTTTTTATAAAATTCAAGATAAAAATTTTCAAATTAAAATAATAACATATTAAATTTTGATAATTTTAAAAAAAGTATTAATTCGGATATTTGCCTAATGATCAACTTTTTTCTCTTTTTTAAATACTTTTTGGTAGAAACTTTCTCTTTTTTCTTGTTCACATTAAAAGATTAAAAAGTGTATGGAAGAGTGATTTGACCAAAGAATTATCATTTTAGAAGATATTTTTTTAATTAATTAAGATACTAAGTTATCATCTAAAAATTTTATTAATAAGCGAGTAACAGTGTTAATTAAGAATGGCGACACGCATACTCTAGAAATGATAGTTAATATAAGAATGAGAAAAACTCACCGTATTAAAAAAACTTAATAGTTCTTATCTCACACCAACAAATAGTTGTATAAAAAGTGAAATTATAATTATATTTTATTAACAATTTTACTTTAAATTTTATAAAAAAAAATATTTTTTTAAAAAATAATTTAATTATATATTTAATCAGATTAAATATTATTTAAATATAATTTATATAATCAATAATTTAATCCCAAATATTTCACCACATCGGGTACATTGTTGTCTCTGGAATTGAACACGGAATTAGGAGCCGCCAATTTTGGCATTCATTTTGGAATTTGGATCAGATTTGAAATCTGATCCAGGGACCATAATTTTTTATCCTTATTTATATTTTTAAAAATTTAAAAATTTATAAAATTTTTACAGTCGTTGAATCAAATTCGAAATTTAATCCAACGGTCCAGATTTGGTCCTGCACGTCCTGCAAAAAGGACTTGCAGGACCGGATCCGGACTGTTCATTTTGACTCGTATGGGTGACGGCCTTTTACCTTAAGGGACAAGCCTTGTTTTTTCGTAACGCATTACCTCATCCGTGGAGTCATCAGTTCCGCTGATGTTTCTTTCGGATTTAGAGTCATACACGTGTACACGGAAAAGGTTCTGTCGTCCTGATTGTGATTTTATGAATATTATTTATTACTACCGTCATGTTTTCTTTTTAATTACATATATGTCTCATCCTAATTGACCATAGAATTTTTCAACGAGAAGTTAAAATTTAATCACAATTTTCCTTTCTTAAATGCGGAAGTCTGAATTGGAAAATGTCATTTAGATTTTTAATTGAGAAAATTCTTGTAAATGTCTATATCACTATTTGGATATTTCTAAAATAAATATTTAATTTCATAAACAGACATATATTCCTTTTGAAACTTGCACAATTAATTTCTTTCTCTTTGTTCTTTTTTTTATTTTTTCACTCTTTTTATTAGTAGGATTGAATAGTATTTTAGTTTAAAATTTTATGTATTGAATTTTGAAAGAAAAAATTATTTGTAAGATAATAAATAGAAGTAAAAGTAAAAAAATTTGTATTAAATTTCATAATGAAATATTATCTAAATAAACAAATTAACTATGAGCAAGATCCAGCATCATATGTAAGAAAATATTCATTATTAATTAGATTAAAATCTCAACTAATTAAAACTCCACTGAAAAAAATAAAATCATAAATGTGTGTGTGTGTTGGATAATACTAAAAAAAAAAAAAAATGAAAACAGTCAAATGTTTCCTGATACTAACTTGAAATTGAGCATTTTGCTCCATTTGGATTCTTCCAAATGATCAAATCTATAGGGGCGGCGCCGGGGTGCGGGGGTGGAGGACTGCAGTGGGAATGACCGACTAGTCAAAGCCTTTGAATGTCGTCCGGGGGAGTTATGACTAATAGCCCTTCGACACTAGAATTAATTAATTATGATTGATTAGGAGTTTTGAACAAGAAAAAGTCAAGGGTAAAAGGGGTCCACCAAGATTGAGTTCCGGCTCTATAAGAAGCTCCAGAATTATCTACCACGTAACAAAGAAAGACCCCATAAACTTTGGTTAGCAGTCGCCTTCTTCTGCCTTCTGTTTCACATCAATTATTACTTCTTCGAGAATGCTGAACTTGCACCTTGAGCATTCGACTTCCCTTCTCTTTTGCTTCATTCCTCTCCTCTTTTTGTTCCTAATCAACTTCAAAACCACTCTCAAAAGCCTCTTCCGGTCGAAATCCACAAATCTTCCGCGATCATATCCATTGGTTGGCTCATACTTTTCGTTGTTGGCAAACCAAGACAGGCGAATTCAATGGACATCCGATCTCGTCAAAAGCTCGCCCAGTTCAACCTTCATTCTTCACCGCCCTCTGGGCTACCGTAGTATTATGACTGCGAATCCTGCCTCCGTTCAGCACATTCTCAAAACTCATTTCCACATTTATCAGAAAGGCGACGACACGAGCAGGGTTCTGCATGATTTTCTCGGCGACGGCATTTTCAACACAAACGGCAGCAGCTGGAAATTCCAAAGACAAGTCTCCAGTCACGAATTTAACACTAAGTCACTCCGTAACTTCGTGGAGAATGTGGTTGACACTGAGCTCTCTGAACGGCTCATCCCTATTCTGGTCGATGCTGCTGCAATGGAACTATTCTTGATTTCCAAGACATACTTCAGAGGTTTGCTTTTGACAATATCTGCAAAATTGCTTTCGGGTACGATCCAGCATATCTCTTGCCATCCCTGCCGCAGGCCGAATTCGCTGTAGCTTTTGAAGAAGCTACCCGGATCAGTAGCGAGAGATTTGCTTTACCTATTCCCCTGATTTGGAAAATCAAACGGGCATTCAATATTGGCTCCGAGAAGGAACTTAAGAAAGCTGTAAAGCAAGTTCATGTCTTTGCTAGAGAAATCATCAAAGAAAAGAAGAAAGAACTCAAAGAAAAATCATCACTTGATTCTGTCGATCTTTTGTCGCGGTTCTTAAGCTCTGGTCACTCTGATGAAGATTTTGTTGCTGATATTGTCATCAGCTTTATACTTGCCGGCCGTGATACCACATCCGCTGCATTAACATGGTTCTTCATGTTAGTTTCGGGGAACCCAGAAGTGGAAATCGAAATTCTAAAAGAAATCAGCGAGAAGTCGGAATCTCCGATATATGATGAAGTGAAAGACATGATTTACACCCACGCTTCACTATGTGAAAGCATGAGACTTTACCCACCGGTGCCGACGGATTCTAAAGAAGCTATGGCAGATGATGTTCTACCAGATGGAACAGCCGTGAGGAAGGGCGATAGGGTGACCTATCATCCCTATGCAATGGGGAGAGTGGAGGGAATTTGGGGCTCGGATTGGGAAGATTTCCGGCCAGAAAGGTGGTTGGAGAGGAACGCAGCTGACGGGAAGTTGAAGTTCATGGCTAGGGATCCATACACCTATCCTGTGTTTCAGGCAGGACCAAGGATTTGCTTGGGAAAGGAAATGGCATTCTTACAGATGAAGAGGGTGGTTGCCGGTGTTTTGCGCCTGTTTAAGATAGTCCCGGCGTTGCAAGAAGGGGTAGAGCCGGTGTTCACGGCGTATTTAACCTCCAAGATGAAGGGCGGCTTCCCTGTGAGGATTGTGGAAAGGGTGGAACGTCTATAAGTCAACTCATATCCGCATATTAGATTAAATTTGTTTTAGAAACGCAGTTTTTTTATAATTATATGTGAAAAAAATTTATTATTTAGTATTTATTATTTATTTTTAAAAATTTTTAAATTTTTTTGAAACTTTAAAAATATCAAAAGTTAAATTTGTATCATTTGCAAATAAAAATTAATTTATTAAATTATATATAATTTTATATCATTTTAAATATAAATAATTTTAAATTTTATTTTAAAATAATTAATTTTAAAAATAAAATGATCAATCTGCATCACTTGCTCTATCAAGTGGCGCAATAAATATGCCATTTCCTCTAGCAAGTGGTGCATTTAGCACTCTATTTCCGCTTGCGGGCAAAAATGGTACACAAATTGTAACTCTGGGAGGGGCAGAAATGGTGTGCAATTCTTTCCTCAAATACTCAATTCTTTGCCGGTGTAAACCATTCTTTACTCAAATACAACAATCTCATTATTATTTACCAAAAAAAAACAATCTCATTATTAAAATAATAAGTCAAGGATCAGCAATTTGAACTTCAACATTAGGTCAAGGATAAGCAGTATTAGGATCAAAGAATAGTATTCTAATGGGGCCTTTGTTTTGGGCTGCCTACAGAAGCTTGTTATTTCCAAAATATGGTCCATTACTCTTCTAGTTTTAAGTCACTGGAATTTCTGCCAGCAATTGGTGGGAATTGGCGGAAATGGTTTGCCAAATTTTAATATTTCGAAACAAATTTTAATATTTTTTATATATAAAATAACTTAAAATTAGATATATTTTTACAAAAATTAATCTTTTTTTGTGAAGAAAAAATAATTTTTTTTGCCAGTCTAAATGGAAGAATTTTCCATAAATTAGATATAAGATGGCATCCGGAGAATTGCTACCTCTTGACTGACTGATTTGAGTTTGAGAAATAATTTGAGCAGAATCATATAAAAAGTCACGCTTGGAACAATCCAATTTAGTGGGATTAGCCACATTCACCCAACAAATGTGTGGAAAGGGAGTTTTTTGGAATGCAATTGGAAAAGGGGAAAAAACGCTGAAATTTCCAGTGGAATTCAACTCGTGCAATTCTTGACTATTTTACAGCTAGAATCAAATTTTTTTAGGGCATCATAAATGTATGATCAAATAGTTTAAAAAACATTTAAAAAATCCCCCGTGGGGGTGGGGGAGCGCATGAAGAAGAATGAAACTGTGATTGATGGTGATAGGTGTTCATTTGATTTTTCAATTCAATTTTTAGTTTGAAATTTTGTTCCGATTCTATTCAATTTTAAATAGAATTTTAAAGAATCATAAAAAATTAAAAAGAATAAATAATGAGAAATAATAAAATAATGTTGTAAAAAGATTTTTAATATATATATATATCGGTCTCAAATTTGAAATAAAAAACTTAATTAAATTATACAAAATTTATTATAAACCTAATTGGATAATCAATAAATCAAACTAAATTAGAAACTCGCTTATAAAATCTCATTTAAATAAAATTCACATAAAATTTAAAAAATATCAAATATTTTAAATATTAAAGCATAATTTAGTTATAAAAACAACTCTTAATTTAAATCAAACTAAAAGAAATACAACTAAGAGAAATAAAATAAAATTCAATGCTAAATTATGCTTTTTCTTAATCAAATATTATGAGGGTATAATAGTTATAAGAATTTTTTTTAGGATTCTTACTTTTCCTGAAATAGTCTTCTGTAGGTTTTGGTGTAAAAAGACATTTCTTAGTTAAAATTTTTTAGAATTAACTTTCTTGTGAAAAGATATTTTCTACTTAAAATTTTTATACTAAATATTAAAATGGAATGAGAAGTTGAAAAGATTATTCAATTTTATTTTTTTATACTAAACGTTCAAGTAAGGTACAAATTACATTGGTGTAACTAGATTGAGTTTTAGTCTAAGACTCATTCATCTCTTACAAAAAAAAAATATTTCTATAAAATATAAAATAAAAAATTTCAAACTCAAAACTAATTCAAATACACGTATAAATAAGAAATTTATTATTTTTTAAAAACAACTCATGAAACACAAAAGTAAATTTTCAAATAGGAAGTCCATTTTTAACATTCTCGTAATCTTTTTCTTTTTATTAAAATGATCACTGTTGCTTTTTGTATTGATTTAAAAAGAACGACCCCATGTTTCCGTAGCGGAGGATGGTCTCAATGGCTCTTCCCTTCCAAAATACAAAATCTTTTAACTTTTATTTTATTTTTACAATATTGAATTTTTTTATAAATTATTTATATTATACATATAATTTTTTGTATTTTTATTATATTAATAAAATTAATTAAAAATAATAAAATTATTATTTTATTTTTAATTGATGTAAAAAGGGACAAACGTTGTTATATTTTAAAACGAGAGATTATCAACGGTCAACAAGCGCATGTTTTTAAATCCCTCGAACGACGTCGTTTTGGGGCGGACAAAAGTGTCCGCGAATTTACCAGAGACATATAAGCCACAAACGCCAGCAGCTGTATTCCAGGGCTCTTGCTAAGATTCTGCACGTTTTATATAATGTGTATCAAAATTTAAATTTAATTTAATGAATTAAATTTTAAAAAAAATATAAAATTTTGACAGTTGTTAAATCTGATCCAACTAATCGAATTGAATTGTAGTTGTGTATGTGTGGCAAAAATACCATTCAGACCCGGACGCTTTATTCCATTCCTCTATAAAGAAGTAGCGAGGGCATGATGTCCATTGTCCACAGCCGCAACTAAATATCCGCCCCCACCCAATCCATCTCTTTGAGACATTTTCCCTATCATCTCTCTCCCTCAGCCATGTTAGATTTTCAGCTCCCTGCTTCACTCCTCCTCTGTCTCATTCCCTTGCTCTGCTTCTTCTTCGTCAACCTCAAGACTTCTCTCGCAATTCTCTTCCCCTCCAAGTCCATAGCTACCAAAATCCCCAGATCTTATCCGTTAATCGGCTCGTACTTCACCATTTTGGCCAACAAACACCGTCGCGTACAATGGACTTCGGACATTGTCAGAAGTGCTCCGAATCTCTTTTACTCTTCACTGTCCTCTGGGCCACCGCCAAATCTTCACTGCAAATCCCTCCGTTGTTCAGCACGTCCTCAAAACAAACTTTCACATCTACCAGAAAGGGGAGTTCACCCGCAGAAGTCTTTCGGACTTTCTCGGTGATGGCATTTTCAACGTAAGCGGAGAGAAATGGAAGTTTCAGAGGAATCTTTCGAGCCATGAGTTCAACACCAAATCTCTCAAGAAATTCGTGGAGACTGTTGTTGCCACTGAGCTCTCTGAGCGTCTCATTCCAATCCTGGCTGAAGCTGCTGCTAATAAGACTGTTCTTGATTTTCAAGACATTCTTCAACGATTTGCTTTTGATAATATCTGCGCAATTGCTTTTGGCTACGACCCGGAGTACTTGTTGCCGTCTCTTCCCCAGTCCAAATTCGCTGTTGCTTTTGATGATGCTACCCGGTTTAGCAGCGAGAGACTTAATTCACCCCTTTCCATAATTTGGAAACTCAAAAAGCTATTCAACATTGGATCGGAGAAGCAATTCAAGAGTGCCATGGATCAAGTGCACGGATTTGCTAAAGAAATCGTCAAACAGAAGAAGCAAGAACTGAAGGAGAAAGCAACACTTGACTCTGTCGATCTTTTGTCACGATTCTTGAGCCCCGGCCACTCCGATGAAGACTTTGTCACCGATATCGTGATTAGCTTCATATTGGCAGGTCGTGACACGACATCCGCTGCATTAACGTGGTTTTTCTGGTTACTCTCCAAAAGCCCAGAAGTTGAAAAGGAAATCCTACAAGAGATCAACGAAAAGTCTGAATCTTCAATATATGACGAAGTGAAGGACATGATCTACACTCACGCTTCACTTTGTGAAAGCATGAGGCTTTATCCACCGGTGCCCACAGACTCCAAAGATGCAGTGGCAAATGATGTTTTACCAGACGGGACAGTAGTAAAGAAGGGTAACAGGATCACTTATCATCCCTATGCAATGGGGAGAGTGAAGGGGGTGTGGGGATCAGACTGGCCGGAGTTTCGCCCGGAGAGGTGGCTGGAGTGGGATCCGGTGGCTGAGAATTGGAATTTCATACCGAGGGACGCATACACCTATCCAGTTTTTCAGGCCGGACCTAGGATTTGTCTCGGGAGGGAAATGGCATTCTTGCAAATGAAGAGGGTGGTTGCCAGCGTCTTGCGGCGGTTCCGGGTGATCCCTGCAATGGAGGAAAGTGTGGAACCGGCCTTCGTATCGTTCTTGACCTCCAGGATGAGGGATGGTTTTCCGGTGAAGATTGAAGAAAGGGTCCATTAATGGAATGTTGTAATTTAGCTTGTAGTAGTATTTTTTTCAAAGCTAATACTTGTAATTTTTTCTTTTACCTTCTAATTGTTGTATAAAAAAAAACTTGTTATTCTTTGTTCAAAATAAAAAAATTGCATTGATTATTCTCTCTATTTTAAAATATAAACTTTTTAACCATGTTCTTCATTTTGAAAATATTTAACTTTTAAAGGTTATTTTATGTAGGAATACATTAAATTATTAATAATATAATATAAAATATTTTTTATATTAAAAAATAAAAAAATTATATTTCAAAACAAACGAATACTTATTGTACTTTGTTTTCCCACTTTGTTGCAACATAAATTAGTAGTGGATTTCTTTTCTTTTTTTCCTCGTATACATTAGTAGCGTTAAGGATGATACCATAATTTTCTTTTCTTTTTTCTTTTTTTGCTAAGTGATGATTAGGGGTGTTTATTTGATTTTTAATTTTTGATTTATTTTTTTATTTGAAATTTTAGTTTTTGATTTAATTTTTTTAAAAATTACAAAATCAAACTGAATCGAATTTTTTATAAAATTAAACTTAAATAAATTAATTCAGATTGATTCGATGCCAAACCAAATTTCTAAGAACAAGAACAATAATGAAATACGAAATTTATGAATGCATTTATGTAAAAGTTCATTAATAAATTATATTTATTTTTTAATATCAATGCATTTTAATCATGCATTCAGTAATAATTTTTTAAAAATTATCATTTTGATTTTCGATTTGAGCGTAGAAACCAAAAATCAAACCGAATTATTTAGAATTATTATAAACTAAACCTAAATAATAAAAAATAAATAAAAATGATAATTTCGGTACAATCGATTCGATTTTTTATATTACACTCTAAACACTCTAATGATGATAACATGATTCACTTTAGTACCCTTTTTCTTTTTGACGAAAGAGGTACCCCATATTTATGACTGTCAATTGGGTGCAAATTTGGCCAGCTTTCAGCTGACTCAGCTCGTTTTTGAGAGTGGTGTCTCGTTTATGTGAAACTTTTTTTTGATTAAGATTTGAAATGCAGCTGAAAGCTGAATTTTCGGCTCGTTTGTGAATCAGTCGAGCTCGGGCTTGCTAAGCTCGATCAGATTATAAGCTCGACCCGATCATATATCTAATAATAATTTATAATTATATATTATAATTTCTTGATATAATAAAAAATTTTTTTGTGTATAATACTATATTAATGTCATCATAACTATATAGATTAAAATTTTATGTGTTTTGATATAAATAAATTTGTTTATATTTCACTTTCAAAAAAAAATTTAGTGTGTAAAGTTTTTCACTTTCAAATACTTTAAAATTATATTTTAGAAAAAGCAATGTGGTTTAATAGTTTTAATTCTTAGCATGATTTGGCAACAATATGCATGCTATTCAATCATAGAAGTCTATTTATGAGATTGTAACTACTTATTGAGACTTTATCATAATTCTAAGGATATTAAGTATTAACACGAGTAAATGCGTAGGTATGAATATTATTACCTTTACTAACACGAGAAATATAAATCATATTAAAGAAGAAGATAAGATCTTAGCATATTCTTCAATTGATTTTTTGCACTTGTAATTTAGAATATTCCAAAGTAAATATTTAGTTTTATAAAATAATATATTCTACATATTCACTTTCGTAATTAATATATTTAACTAATTTCACAAAATATAATTTTTTTCACTTCTCAACATAAATTTAGAAAGAGAAGAAAAAAATTATCAATTACTTAATGGTTAATACTTATATTATATAACTTATAAGGTGATTAGTAAAGTGATTAGTAAACTTTAGTATTAGCCCAATATCTTTTTAAAAAAATCAATATTTATTATTAGGGCACATTAGAAGATTGTTTTTTGTGTATTAATAAATTAATATGCATTCAAAATATTAAATCGCTTACTATATCAACAAAAGCTCGGTGGTGTATCTTTGCAAATTTGGTTGATTCTACTATACATGGCTAAACACGGTGGTGATGTGTTTTAGTGCTTTAGTGCTCTAGTTTCATCGTTGAAAATTCACTGATTTACGGAGTTATAGGATCATTCTTCATCTTTTCAGGTTACTTCGTATTGAAGCACGACATACCAGATTATCAAATTTTAATGCATTATATATCTCTGTTTAAATATCCATTTGAAGGATTCTTGATCAATAAATTCTCAAACTCTGGTAGTTTGGTGCTCCACTTTTGTTGATTTGTCTTGGTTGGAATTTAATGTGGTTGAAATATTGCTACAATACTTTATTTTGCTATGGTAGTTTGTTTTTGTTGATTTTCAGATAGACGTTTACTTAGTTTCTAGAGATATTGTTTAATAATATATGCAAATTAGTTGAAAGTTATTGTTAGACAAGTATTAAGACATTAATTTGTGAAGGCAATCATAATTTGTAGTGAGAGGATAATTTGTGAGAACAATAAAAAATAAATATGCATATTTCGGGCTCAACCCGAGCTCGGTCCGAGCTCATAAGAGCCGAGCTAGGGCTCAACATTTGTGAGCCCGAGCTCGGGCTCAATATGATGTTACTTTCGGGTGGCCGAAAGCTCAAAGTCAGCTCGGCTGCAGTAGAGCTCGATTGATGAGCCTACCCATATTATCTATTTACTCTAGTATCTAATATTGGAATTTGTATCTGCCAATGCCTTTATTCCACGGAAACCCTATATATTGGGCTGAATTTTCATATTAGAATAGCTGTCTAATATTTTATAAAAATAAGTTATTTTTGAGAGAAAAAATTATTTGAATCTCAATACATCCATTTGAAACATGTACATCTGGATTGGTTCTTTTCTTCACTTTTTATTTTAAGCACGGGAAGTTATTTGAGTTTTGAAAAAAACGATATGGAAAAAAAAAAGATAATATGATGGTTTGTGAGTGACTGGAATTTTTTGGAATTGAAACATGATTTGAACTTAAGAATTTTCATTCCCAATTGTGCTTTAAATTAGGTTTCAGTTTGAGATCATTTGAATATTTTCCCTTAACTTTTTGTAAAAATTAATTAGTTTAAAAAAGAAGACGTAGAATGCATTTTTAAAATAAAAAACTCTAATCTAGTATTGATAAAAAATTTTCAAAATACTTACTTTGTTTCAAAATGTAAAGAATTTTAACTCTTTTTGCATAAATTAATAAAGAATAAAATAAGAGATGTGTTTAATAAATAATAAAATAAGAGATATTTTTATTATTTTTTTAATTAATTTAATTTATTTTGTACTCATATGAGAGAAAATTTTATTTATAGTAAGGATAACTCTTAAAAAACAATCATTAAAATTTTGCAAACAGCCAAGCATTTTAAAAAGACAAAAAAATAAGATTCAAAAGATTTTATATTTTGAAATAGAAAGAGTAAACATTAATTCAAAAATAATCGTACTAAACAACATAATTGAGCCAATAATTTCTTAGATCAATCGAGTAAAAATGTAATTTCATGTGACATGCCTTTTGACAAAATAACTTTATATTGGTAGGCTAGTAACTATTTGTCATCTCAATAGTTATTCACCTACCAATGAATGAAAAATACACATGTGGATGAAATATTCAACTTAACAAATGATGGGGTAGTTTGATTTTGATGTTTCATCCACATGTACTTTTTATTGATAAGTGAGCAACTATTGTAATATCAATAAATTACTAACTTACTAATAGAAAATTACTTCTTTTGAGAAATAGGGAGTAATTGTGCTTTTCTATTGTGCAGACAATTTTGTTCCTTGAGACTGCAAAATGTCTTGTAATAGTAATAGATTTGAGACTGCAAAATGTCTTGTAATAGTAATAGATTTGATCAAAATATCTCCTTTGGAGTTGCATCGCGTTTCAATAAAAAAGCTAATTCTGAATGGGAAGTGAGGACTGAACTCAGCTCCAAGCGCCCATTCTTTAGCAGCAGATTGGCGTACTTCGAAAATTCTTCAGTACAATTGGGCTGCGGTTTCAAAATGCATCCCGATTGGCAGTTTGGTTACGTTTCGGTACATGACTTTTTGCAGCACGTGATCACCTTTGGCCAACCTCACAATTTTAACCCAATCAACTCTTTCTCTCTCTCCCTCACTCGTCCCAGATCTTATCGGTTCTCTCTCTCTCTTCTTTGTCTTTTCTCATTGCTATAACTTAGCTCTTAATTCAAATATATTTGAACAATTATTCAAATAATATTATAACAAAAAAAAAAGAGAAAGAAGAGAGAGCTGTTAAGATCTGGTATGAGTGTGTGAGAGAGAGATAGTTGATGTGGGTTGAAATTGAGATGCTGAAATTTTTAAATTGGATTTGAATTGAAAGCAATCTCGGGCGAGAAACAACCATTTTTTCCACCCAAAATACTCCTTTTAATCTCAAACTATTGGATTAAAACAAAATCAATCCAACAGTAATGGTTTAGTCCTGCCGTGCAGCAAAAAATCCTGCAGGACCATAGCCAAACTGCCCGATTTGATAAACTTTCCAGTATAAAGCAAGTTGAGCCTTTCCATCAAAGTCAGCTGAATTGCCAAAAATGACCTTTATTCCTTTGAAATGAGCGGCGGTGGAGATTGTTTCACCAAAGTTCCTCCCCAGAAGATGAGAATCTGGTACGAATGTCTATAGATATTTTTGAATCCAAGAATGTATCTGAAAAGCTTGTAAGACGTGGGAACCATTTTGGTAGAGCTGCAATGAGCATCTCCTTCAAACCTTCCGAAACTAGCATAGCACTTCAACTCTTAAAATCGAAGATGTATTTGGATTAGGTTTATTATAAAATTTAATATAATTTTTTATTTTAAATTTTATTTTGTACACATAATTTATTTTCAAATATAAACTCTATCAAAAAAACATTTTGATTTTTCATCATTTTTGGACTTTCAAATAGTTCTGGGGATTTCAAGCTGTTATGCTATTCTGTTTTCATTCTGGGCACTTATTATACCCACCATACTTAGGGTGTGCTTGGACAAGGTTCCGCACGTAATCCAATACAGTTTTTCATCTCAAATATCACTTTTTCTCTCACAAAAAATTCTCTCTCCCGAAATCCAAGACAAAAAATATCAAAACCAAACTCTATCCAATCACACCCTTAAGCCCCATGCACCCACAAGAAGAAAAAAAGGATTATACCCGACCAGGACTGAGGACACTGTTCTTGGCCAAAATGTTCCCCAGTGCACTGGCTAGTACTTCCTTGAACTGATACAAGGGATCAAATTTGAGGGTTTATGAGCTTGTTATAATCTCAGAGAGACCAATATGACTTCTTCTTCTCGAAGGAACATGAATAACACAAAAGCTTAATTCTGGAGATAGATGCCTATGTGAGATTATAGTTATACAACTCTGCTGATCAAAATGTGTTCTAAAAACACCTCAGTTTCAAAATGAATGTCAAGGATTTAGAGACACATTTCATTATACAATGTTTTTTAACTAATACAACTTTCTCCGATTAAGAGACACGAATTTTACCAATATTAGTTTTCATTTCGCAATATCTATCATTTTGCACGTTAGCACAGAGACTATGAAAATCATTTTAATTTCTGATTTTGATGTTTCAAAGATTAATTTAACTTATGTTTTATTTGCTTAGGGTGGGATTGAGCAACATCCCATCTCAAAATTAAACTTAAAATTTTAAATATGAGATCTATATCTCCTCTCATAAATAATTTAACTTCTGTAAAATTTAAAACAAGAATTTTAAAATCAAACCCTGTCAAAAAATTAAATGCATTATAAATTATACAACTTCTTTTCTCTCTCTTTGTTGTATAAGTTATCATGTGATTACTAATCTTTGAAAATGAAATATTATAACTATGGACCAAAGATGATATGGAAAAGCTAAATTCTTTAATTAATAAGATTTGTTTTTGGATGAATCTTTAATTAATAAGAGTTGGATGGTATTAATTTCAACATGGACTGAAAACCGTCATTTGGGCATTTGGGCATTTTGCACCGGTGTCGGTCCACTTTGTGTGTTAACTGGGCAGTAGACAGCCCACTACAGCTGGACCACCTGGAGCACCCCGTCAAGGAGAGTTTGGGCCTGTCTCGTAAACTAATACCGAGGAATATGTCTTTTCTCTTTTTTTCCTTTCCTGGTCAACAAGCAAATAATTCGCCAACGAGAGAAACAGAGGGAGAATGACGGTAAAAAGGATAAGAGAGAGAAAAAGAGGGTTCTGCTTCTTTCTGGACAATATAAAATAGTGGATTGGGTTCAGATCTAGGAGTCTGAGACTCTTGAAGCCTTTCTTCAAAGTCACATGAGACACGAGCTCTCCTTCACATTACACATTTACAGCATCATTTTACATCCAGGTAACCGTCGCTGTTTTTTAATCCACTTGTTCTGTTCCTCATCTTCTACCTTCCTTCTATGAATCTTTCCCGTGTTAGTTTCGTCAGATGAAAGAAACTTTCAGTACTTGTCCTTTTCGTGTGAACTGGAGGAAAGATGCCTGTTCATGAAACTCACCAGTTTTTCGATTTTTAGCATTTTAAGTAGTTGAGAAGACCCCAGTCTGGCCATAGTTCAAGATTCTTCAAGTTTTTCCTTTTTCCTTTTTCCTTTTTTGTGTTTTGTTCTGATGTAATTTTCAAGATTAGTTTTTTTGGTCCACCAAGTCCAAGTTTTTGAGTAGGTTTGAGTTTTGAGGATTTCTTGTCAACTTATTTTTCAAGGTGAATTCCCTGTGTCTGAATTCAAGCTCTTTCTGGGTTGCTGTTGTGGAAAGTTGTTTACTTGAGGTACTTAATGTAAACATTACAGCTGTTGTAAACTTCAATATTTTGGGGAGGTTGTGTACTTGAGGACTTGTTGAATAGTTTAAGGATGGCAGAGAAATTTTGGTTAAATAGAGAGGATAAGGCTTTGGTTGAGCATGTATTGGGCAGTGAAGCTGTTGAATTTTTCATTTGGGTGGCTACAAATAACATACTGTCGGAGTTTGCACCGCCTGGTGGGGATTTAAGAGTGCAAGAGGGGCTTTCCAAGATTGTTGAAGGTTCTAATTGGACTTATGCGATTTATTGGCATGTTTCAACATCAAAGTCAGGCAAATCAGCTTTAATCTGGGGTGATGGGCATTGTAAGGGAAGTGAGAGAAACTCTGAATATGATGACAACGACCAAAGATTGGTGGAAGGAGATCGGAGAAAACAAGCACTTCACAAGGTTCATTCTTGTTTTGGGGGAGCAGAGGATGATAATGTTGCTGCGAAGTTGGATTCAGTTTCAGAGGTAGAAATGTTTTACCTAACGTCTATGTATTTTGCATTTCCGTTTGACAAGCCTTCGATTCCTTCCCAGGCGTTTAATACTAGTAGATCAATTTGGAGTTCTGATAGCAAGAGTAGTTTAGAAAATTACCAATCCAGAGCCTTCCTAGCAAAGTTGGCTCATCTTGAGACTGTTGTGTTTATACCACTGAAATCAGCAGTAGTGGAGATTGGTTCTGTAAAGTCACTCCCGGAAGATCGGAATTTGATTCAGATGGTTAAAACTACTTTTGCAGCCAATGTTGTGCAATCTAAAACGCTTCCGAAGATTTTTGGCCAAGAACTTAGCCTTGGAGGTGCCAAGTCTGGTCCAATTAGTATTAACTTTTCTCCAAAGGTAGAAGATGATACAGGTTTTACTTCTGATCCATATGAATTGCAAACCTTAAGTGGTCAAGTTTATGGACCATCAAATGGGTATCGGAGTGATGATGGTGAAAAGCTTTTTCCACAGAGGAAACAATCTGTTGTTTCTAGTTTGGAACAAGGCAGGGATGATTCCTTGATCCAGTCCGATGAGCGGAAACCCAGAAAGAGAGGTCGAAAGCCAGCCAATGGCCGGGAAGAACCGCTGAATCATGTGGAAGCTGAGAGGCAGAGGCGTGAGAAGCTAAACCAGCGGTTTTATGCATTACGAGCTGTGGTTCCAAATATCTCAAAGATGGACAAGGCATCATTGCTTGGCGATGCAATTGCGTACATCACTGATCTCCAGAAGAAGATACGGAATTTGGAGGCTGAGAAGGAGACTGGCGATAATAAGCCAAAGAATATTGCAATCCAAGATATTGATTTTCACGAAGGGCTTGAAGATGCAGTTGTACAAGTTAGCTGTCCATTAGACGCTCATCCTGTTTCTCAAGTTGTAAAGGCACTGAGGGAACATGAAGTTATAGCACAAGAATCTAATATTTCTTTGACAGAAAATGAGAATGTTGTTCATACCTTCTCCATCCAAACTCCAGGCGGTGCAGCAGAGCATTTGAAGGAGAAGCTGGCTGCTGCTCTTTTAAAATGATCTGGCTTTTTAATCTGTTCATGTAAGATGAATCTTTTCTATGCTTTTGGTCTCTTTGTATCAAGAGGGGCTGATCATTTACTATTGATTCATTTGCCCGAGGAAAAGTAGATATAGTAAAACAGGTTGCAGTCTTGTTTTACAGTTGTACTTGACTCGATCTCTCATTATAATAACTCAAAAATTTCTCTTTACTTGAGTAACAGTGCATTCCATCCTTAGAATATTTGTTAGCATGAAGGGCATTAAGCATAGTCTGGAATGCAGGAGATGTCTAACTGGTGAGAATATGATCCTGAAGATCGCGAGTTCACTAATAGTTGAAAAATATTTATCAAATGGTTCTGGGAGCAATCATTTTACCTGAATCATATCCTTCAATGGTTGTTTTCTTCCTTTGTTATGAGTCACCTAACTTTAGTCATTCATCGGACATCTCATACAGAAATCAGCAAATTGGTTTTATCTGAGCTCGTAGTGTGGCGATGCGAAAACTCTTTAAAACTAGAAATTTACTTCGGTTAAACGACTGCAATTGCTGTTTTGCCATCCTTTGATCCAATAGTTGAACATTCTAACTTTATATGTTGGCCTGATAAATCCACTAGTCTGGAATTGGATTTTGCGCACCATGGAACCGCTCTTTAATTGCTTTTGATATTCATGATCTGGAAATGGCTCCTGATGAACTTAGGATGTTTCGGTGTTTTCGTTCCCAAGCAGTTGACTCTGTTTTTTCTTGTACAAAGTGATGTATATTTTTTAACTACATAGTTTGGATTGAGCACTTGAACCATTCCAAAATCTATTCCAAATGGATTTTGTAAACTAGCAGTCTCTGGACCCATTAACGATGATTCTTTCATTTTTTCGGCTGAATCCCACTAAAGATGATTGTACAAGCTTCAGAGGGTGAATCAAAGAGTTCGTCAATTACTTCACATGGGCTGCTGCTTTCAGCATAAGAACAACATGAGTTTGATCTGAAGTGGGGAAAAAGCTAAAAGAACTCAAGAATTGAGTCATCAGCCCGTAATTCATCTTCAACGCGGAACTTGGTGACAAATCCCATCTTTACCGTACAACACAAAAGTCCGACTATTCTGCTTCATTCGGCTCCTTCATCTTTTCTGTCCCGGCAGCAACGGCATCAGCCATGGAGTAATCAGAAAACGATGTTTCGATTACTGTTCGGATAGGACTGTAATCTTGAATGGTTTGCGGGTTTCAAGACGAACTAGTTGAACACTCATGGCAATTGGCAACTCACGCTGATAACCTCTCTAAATCTTGAACACACATCATTAATACTCAATAGAGTACTCCTCCTGTAAAAATATAAAGATTTTGGTCGATTTTGTTCTCAATATATTTAAATTTTTTGTAACTTTTAATTATTTATTATATTAATAAATATAAATTAAAAATATAAAAAATACTCTTTATTTTCTTCTTCCTTTATTTATATAGCAAATATAAAAAAATTATATTTTGAAACAGAAAAAATATTATTTATCGCATTTCTTTTCTTTCTTTTTTTAATTTTTTAAAAATTTCAAACCACCTACTGTTCTTCTCAAAATGGTAGAAATTCTTTCGGACGAAATTTTACGGTCTGTTTTTAATTTTTTTAATGAAGCATGTACACCATACACTATTTTTGGGTAAAGACTAAACTTTTAATAGATATTCAAAATCTTTTAAAAGGCTAGAACAGCGTGATAAAAGCAAGTCGGTCCAACCGACTTTATTTTGTTATGAATCATGTGTTTACCTCCGAACTCAAGCCGGGTTGATCCTACATGCGAGGTTCTAAACGTGTATGTTTGTATATTCTCCTCAAAGTAGGACAGCACCGCAAGCTTTTTTCTCTAATCTCATAAAAGGATGAAAGGAAATATTATCTATGACAGAAAATATGTCTTCATTTGTACCGAGAAATGTATAGTTGCTGTGCAGTCATCATACAATAATTCGTTACAATGATGGAACCGGGTCAAGAATTTGATAAGTCCCACCGATATCATGCACACTGCAAGAGGACAAGACTATGGAGCTCTTCAAACACCAGAAAATAATGTTTAAAGTCTTGAGTATGCGGAAAGGATTGTACTTGTAGTGGTGTTTTAGGGAACTTCTATGGTGAAATTGCGAAACTCAAAATGGCACTAGCATTTGAACATCAACTCCTTAACATTAAGACACAGGTGCCTTTGATTGTGCAGAACCCAAAGAATTACTACTGCTAAAGTGGTAAACAGAAATTTGCCCTCACAGCATCGATCATCATCTCTGAATTAGAAATATGGTTTGATCTTCTTTTTCTTGAAACTTTTCTATTCCCATCATCATCTCTGAAACAATATGTACTCAATCAAGGAGCGATAAGGACAGATTTAATCAAGATGCATGCATATTGTAGTGAATAAGGAAAGTCATTTTATTGCTTTTTTTTAACCCCACCAAAATGCCAAAGCAAGATACGTGGTAAAAAGACACCAAAATAAACAAGGAAAAAGAAGAAAAAAGGAATTAGAGGCCTACAAAGACTTTGAGTTTGCCTCAGGCTAATATACATATCCATATGCAGTCAGCATCTTCTTTATTCTTTTCTTGTCTGTGACTGTGAGTAAAGGTAGTATGCTTGAAGTACATACAAATTAAACCAATTAAAGAATAGAATAGCAAATTTGTTATCTATCTTCTGTACTGTTCTGTCTAGTTAAGTGGGTTGCTGGAGCCAAGCGGGCATGGGACGTGATCAGTGTAAATGACACTTTCTCTATTTAAGATTAGTAGCCACGCCGAACTGAACCGTTTGTTCGGGGTTTGCACCGGGAGGAGGGGGAGGCGGAGCCACTGCATGGCCTTGACCTGCAAAATTTTTTTCACTGATGGTGCTACTACTGCAGGGTATTCCACCGCCACCGGGAATGTTGCTGCAGCTATTTGGCGACGGAGGACGAACTGGGCGGCGCCCCTGGAGGGATGGTAAGATAAGGTGTTGCTTCTTCATCCACTCTTGTTCTTCTTCATATAAAATTCTTGTAGCTTCGAAAGGTCTGATGCACACAAGCAATGCGGTTGTGATGCAGATTATAAGGTTCAGAGTTCTCATCTTGCTGGTCAGATTAAGGAGCAAATTAAGCTATATCAGATTGTATGAAATGATGGGAGACGGAATGCCAGAGAGAGGTACGTCTGCCCATATATATATTGACATAGGAACCCAGCAAAAGTGTGGTGTATTGAAATTTCATGTTTTTAACGTTGATTAGAGGCTTTGAATGTTGACTGCGAAAAGGGTTTACAAAGAATTAGAAATTGAATCGGTCTTCACGTAGAAAAATGTAATACCAGATGAGCAAGAAATGATTTACGTACCTTCTATCAACAAGCAGACTATCCCCAAACTAAACACACTAAAAAAAATGAAAAAACATTTAGAGACGAGCTGCTAGCTGAAGAACACATGAAATTTTCTATTGTTTATAGTATATAATAGTAAAGTCGAGAAGTTTCAATTATAACGGAACAAGACTAGGGGCTCGGCACTCGTGAAGAAGGAAAAAAGACTATTACATGCACCTAATTTCTGCAATGACAAAAAATGATTTCCTTTTTTTCTATGAGGATGAAGGAAAGAACCACCTCAAAGACATGTTTGGATTCAGAGATCCTGCCGGAAAGAAATTGAAAAATTTTATAGGAAAATGAGTATTGATTTTTTGAAGTTGTTAAGCCTTAATTTATTAAATAACAAGTTAAGTACTTAAATTTTAATGTATATAGAAAAATAAATTCTTATAAATTTGTTGTATTTCATATTCTGTAAAGACTATATTAATTATTACGTGACTTGCCTCTAACTTTAGATAAAAATGGTAAGAAACATATATTTATTATATTACTCTTAAATAGTCTTGTCTATTAAGGTTTAGAAAACTTTATAAATTAAGAATGGCAAAGCAGCAAAATTTTTCAACAGAGATGAGCTTGACAAGAGTTCTGATAATACGTGGCCCCAAGTAGAAGTGGGGGGTTGTAAGGCCATAAACAAACCGTAGTTGTGGTTTTGCCTGGGAAGCGTTGACTCGGCTCTTGGCCTGGTATGGACGCGATTCTGTTTTCAATGCATTTGGTCCAACTCGTGTATCCGAATCGAGTGAGTCATCACTCTCTACGAGTTGTTTGTCTGTCGACCCTTTAGTCGACAAATTGTTTAGCCCTTACTCGCATTTGCAGAACCGGTATAGCATTTACTGGGTATATTTTCCTTTCTTTTCCTTTTTAATATAGTATCCAAAATTCAATTCCGCGGCTAAGACTAATAAAAGTCCAACCACGCCAAGCACATCTGCATACACTTGTGAATTTGTGCTATGTCGTGGTTAACGACGGAAACATATGAAGTTCCCAGTCGTAGAGTCTTTTGATTCTTCCTGACCACGTAGTATTTGCGTATTACCTTGGAGGAGGGGCTGAGATAGGAACTCCGAGAGAACTGACTTTGACATCGTGATTCCTTTGGATGAGTTAGACGAGCGCTGGCGTTGAAGTCAGCTAAATAAAGCGCCTATTGAAGAACAACATTACCACCATTTACCAACAGGAACTCAGAGGACAACGTTTGCAAGTCACCTTGTGATGTGTCCCCAAGACAATAATATCAAGAGGCAAAATCTAGGCGTACTTGACTGAAAACTAATATACTATCTTATACTTTGAACCAAGCCAACTCAGGATAGAAGGTTTCCTGCTACTCCCTTGCTCATTTTGTTCTGATTTTGATAGCAGTGGCGAACAAATATCTGATTTTTTATTCCACCGCAAAGGCAAAAGGTGCTAAATTTTCATCCACAACAGGAATGAATAAGCAAAAATAGATCATCTAATGTGCTGTTTTTTCTGCTCGAGGACGATACATTCTTTTTCAGACGGACAAAAAGATAATACGACTTTTTCTCCCATCATGACCTAAAATTGAATTAATCCTTTTGCTGCGCGTAACGACCAGTAGTATATACAGTTCCCTTTGTCTCAATAAAATTCGTCCTCCTCACAAAAAAAGAGGGTCAATGCAGGGGAATTATTTTACCCTAGAGAAGCCATTTGCTTCTTTATGCGTCAAGTCCACCCCAATAGAATCAGGTCTTGCTGATTCAAGAATCCACCGGCACAACAAACCTATAAACCTATTCAATTCCGCGAACAGTGTAACCACTCACCATGAACCACTCCAAAAACTAACGGTGCAACAGACGGCATTCCAGATGAAGTCGAGTGCGCAGCAAATATCACCAACTAGACCAAAAACATGAATACTTGGCACTACTTCACAAACTACATCGCCCCCACATACCTCTTCATATACTGTTCGCAAGATTCTTGCCAGATGCCCCATTCCCCTTCTTCCCCTTCCCTCCCTCTTTCTAGATAGGTAAGTATAAGGATGTATAAACCAGCCCCTGGAAATAGGAGCTCCCTTTTCCTCCCCAAGCAAAGAATTCTCAAATTCCTGTGGATCAAAATGCATAGCCATTCAAAAATGTAAACAGATCCAACTTTATCTAACAAGTGACAAATGTTACTTTAGGATCAGTTTCATCATAAGAATGTAAATGGGGGTAATCAGGCCTAAGCAGGGCAAGCAATCTAATTTTAAACCTTAAGAAAAAAGATCCCGCTTTCAGTATCGGGAAGAGAATTTCCTTCTACAATCAAAAACATAATCCTGTCCAGGAATTCTGACGCCCAATAGTTATAATAGTCCAATAAACTGGATGTTTCTTATTCCGACAAAATGCACCAGTTCGAAAGAGGAAACCCTCAAATTTAGAATCCAGCAAAAGGAGATCTCACACAAGATTGAGGGCACCCTTCAGAAACCTTCGATGAAAAAATTAGCTAAAAGTTCCAGCATCAGTTTTTCATATCAAAAACAATTCCTTGCATCAACAACCTGCATCACTTGCTAACCAACCTCCTTTCCTTTATTAGTTTCATATTTTGTCTGCATTTCTAGCTTTCAGATTGTTCTAAGCAACAAGAGTAAGCCATGAAGCGTAAAACACTACCAATAATCTTTACAACTAGAATCAACTTCATTGTTCATGAACAGTGCCAGGTCAGACCAACCACCCATTTTGCAACATACAAAAGGTTCTCATCATACAACAATCACCATTATAGACACAATAACGATACACCAGACAACCAAAAATATGGAAATCATAGTTTTACAAATCTTTTTCTTTTTCTTTGCACATTCCTCAGAAACAATAGTAATAATCTTGCATGAAGATTAGCATCCTTTTCGAGCTATAAACTGGTATATACAAATAGGATAACATCATCAAACTATAGTTACAGGAAGAACTAACTCTGTGCAGCTATGCCATTACATCATAGCAGTAGTACAAATCTACAGACATAGGGTGCAAATAACTGCAGTTTTGAAATCCAATGGGTAATTGAATGGATACCTACTAATGAGGTATCTCCATGTTTTTCGACTGGGATTATATATTTGTATTAAAAGAGCAGATGACCTCTTATGTTGCCTACATTTTCGGATCTCTGCTAAATTAGTTCCACTAAGAAGAGTCATTACATGCAGCTCTCCATCCAGTGCAACAAAACCCACAGAGGACTCATCTGATGCTTTTCTCGGCACACTTGTCTCCTTTGACCAACGATTAGAAGCCATGTTGTATCTGCAATTTTTGAGATTAGAATGTAAACAAGGGTCTTCTTAATAATTGTATAAAACTTGCAAGCACGTATTAATTAAGAAGTCATTTGCTAACGCTGCCAATAAGATAGGAACAAAACTTTAGCAGGCTAATGATTTGGATCATGCTTACTAGCAGCTTAAAATGGACATAAAACACCTTTCTGGACATAAGAAACCTCACACGAGTATATCTCTCATTACTCATACTATCTGAAGGCTGAATCCTGGATGCTAAGATACTGAAAAAGAACTTCCATCACCATACAGTCCTCAAGGCATCACATATAATCAGAGCTACTACAGCAACTATGTCATCATAAAAGGACCATGCATAAATTGCAAGCAGGCTTGTCAGCTATCCCCCTTTTTTTTATTTTTGGATGGGTGTTAGCTACCCTAATTAACATAGTAACATAGATGATTGTGATATGGGCAAAAGGTGGACATTTGACATTGTCTTCTCAGTGTAATGAAGAAAGATGTGAAACAACTTGGATAGTGGAGCTGAAAGATAGTAAACTACAGGATAAGCAAAAGATTCAATGTAAATATGCAGGAGTTATGGACATCCTTGATATAGAATCCCAGAGAATCAACATCTAGAAAGAACCTAAGCAAATAATGGAGAATTAGATGATACAAATCCTACTTTAACATCGAGCCTTAATCAGTAAATAAAATATGTAGTTATAAAATCAACCTTTTCAAAAGCATTTTAAGTCTCAAATAAACTTTGCTTCATCTATTTGTTTAGAGGTACAACATTAGGACTCCTGATAGCTTTTGAAACCAAAACTACCTATATCAGAGAGAAGCTTATGTACACCTTCGGTATATGTAGACTAAATCTGAAATTGGGTGTTTTCATATTCATTCTCCCAGAAATTTTGCCCAGTTGATCTCAATAAGTTAATATTTTTCTGATTTCAGTTGCAATAAAAGTGGATAACCCCTTAATTCTGTTTAGCCTTTAAGCCTCACATCCAAATAATTTTGCATGAACATACTAATATAAAGAAGACAAATTTTCAAACTGGTTGAATCCTGGATGCTAAGATACTGAAAGAGAACTTCCATCACCATACAGTCCTCAAGGCATCACATATAATCAGAGCTACTACAGCAACTATGTCATCATAAAAGGACCATGCATAAATTGCAAGCAGGCTTGTCAGCTATCCCCCTTTTTTTTATTTTTGGATGGGTGTTAGCTACCCTAATTAACATAGTAACATAGATGATTGTGATATGGGCAAAAGGTGGACATTTGACATTGTCTTCTCAGTGTAATGAAGAAAGATGTGAAACAACTTGGATAGTGGAGCTGAAAGATAGTAAACTACAGGATAAGCAAAAGATTCAATGTAAATATGCAGGAGTTATGGACATCCTTGATATAGAATCCCAGAGAATCAACATCTAGAAAGAACCTAAGCAAATAATGGAGAATTAGATGATACAAATCCTACTTTAACATCGAGCCTTAATCAGTAAATAAAATATGTAGTTATAAAATCAACCTTTTTCAAAAGCATTTTAAGTCTCAAATAAACTTTGCTTCATCTATTTGTTTAGAGGTACAACATTAGGACTCCTGATAGCTTTTGAAACCAAAACTACCTATATCAGAGAGAAGCTTATGTACACCTTCGGTATATGTAGACTAAATCTGAAATTGGGTGTTTTCATATTCATTCTCCCAGAAATTTTGCCCAGTTGATCTCAATAAGTTAATATTTTTCTGATTTCAGTTGCAATAAAAGTGGATAACCCCTTAATTCTGTTTAGCCTTTAAGCCTCACATCCAAATAATTTTGCATGAACATACTAATATAAAGAAGACAAATTTTCAAACTGGTTGAATCCTGGATGCTAAGATACTGAAAGAGAACTTCCATCACCATACAGTCCTCAAGGCATCACATATAATCAGAGCTACTACAGCAACTATGTCATCATAAAAGGACCATGCATAAATTGCAAGCAGGCTTGTCAGCTATCCCCCCTTTTTTTTATTTTTTGGATGGGTGTTAGCTACCCTAATTAACATAGTAACATAGATGATTGTGATATGGGCAAAAGGTGGACATTTGACATTGTCTTCTCAGTGTAATGAAGAAAGATGTGAAACAACTTGGATAGTGGAGCTGAAAGATAGTAAACTACAGGATAAGCAAAAGATTCAATGTAAATATGCAGGAGTTATGGACATCCTTGATATAGAATCCCAGAGAATCAACATCTAGAAAGAACCTAAGCAAATAATGGAGAATTAGATGATACAAATCCTACTTTAACATCGAGCCTTAATCAGTAAATAAAATATGTAGTTATAAAATCAACCTTTTCAAAAGCATTTTAAGTCTCAAATAAACTTTGCTTCATCTATTTGTTTAGAGGTACAACATTAGGACTCCTGATAGCTTTTGAAACCAAAACTACCTATATCAGAGAGAAGCTTATGTACACCTTCGGTATATGTAGACTAAATCTGAAATTGGGTGTTTTCATATTCATTCTCCCAGAAATTTTGCCCAGTTGATCTCAATAAGTTAATATTTTTCTGATTTCAGTTGCAATAAAAGTGGATAACCCCTTAATTCTGTTTAGCCTTTAAGCCTCACATCCAAATAATTTTGCATGAACATACTAATATAAATATAAAGAAGACAAATTTTCAAACTGGTTGGGCACCTATACTTCTCAGACGATTTACATGGATAAGCAGTAATTGAACCAGAACCGAACAGGATACAAACCTTTACTTGAATTGCAACAAACTCAACAAGGCAAGTTAATAGAACTCCTAACATAGGGAATTTCAAGAATAGTTTTTCACTAGATTTAGATCGCTAATAACCACTTAACTGGTTGTCAGTTTAGTCAAAGATAGACAAACCAATGCGATTTCCACAATCTTTGTATTTACTTGAAATACTTTCCAAATGCAAGACAGAATACTAAGCAACTGACCTGCAGATATCGCTCCTGTCTAACATGAAAACTTGAGGAACATTCCGACCCTCACCCTCAATGACAACAATTTTTCCCAGCCGCCTTCTCTCCCCTTCTTCCCACATGTCCCCCAGCTCCCTCCATTTACCACCCTTCTTCAACTCCATCACCACAGCATCCTTGTAATACTCATCCACAGGTAACACCCCTGAAATTGTCCTTGACTCACCATACCCTCCCATTACCCAAAACTCCCTCTCATCTCCATTTCCAACAAAGAAGCCAACACATCCAGCGCGAAGCCTGGGCAATCCATCCAACGCTACCCAATCATCCTTTCCGATATCATACATCTCGACTGAACTCATCCGACTCCCTGCTGCACGAAACATGGTATGCCGGGAACCGCCCCCAGCCACTACAATTTTATTAGAATTGGGAATGACTGCACAGGCGAAGCTGCCCCTGGGGGCAAGCATAGGAGACAGAGACTCCCAAGAAAAATTAAAAAGATTAAAGCGGAAGGCGGATGAGGAAGGGCAGGGACGGTCAAGGGGAAAGGAACGGGAGTCGAAAAGGGAACCACCGAGGACATAGAGCTGAGGCCCAACGGATATGGAAGTGAAATTAGAGAGGCCGTACGCATAAGGGTTGCAAGGCATGGGCGGAAGTGGACACCACGCAAGGTTCTTGAGATCGAATAGGTAAGGAGACGAAATTGAGGGGTCCTGAGGGAATACACAGAGGAAGTGCGAGCGCGCTGAGAGTGGAATTTGATTTTGGCGTAGTGAGATAAGGGCTTTGGACGAGAAGAAAAGCCTCCATGATTTGCAAATGCATTTGAGGCGCGAGTGATGTGAGTAAGGAATAAATGCTAAAATCAATGCCCCTAAATCGTTTGGAAGGCCAGGTATAAGGGTTAGGATTAGGGTTTGGGTTTGCAATTGTACATCATCACCCGAAACCCAAGAGCACGGAGGCGCCATATCTGTATCCTCTCCAATATCTGAATCAATGAAACGCACTTGGAATAACAGTATACTGATCCTATTTCAATTTTCCTAAAAAAATTTCTCTGGAGGAAAGAAGAATCTAAGAACTCTGAATTAATTGCAGACAAACTATATACAAATCTGCGGAGATACAGAAATGACGCGATACACGTCGAAAGAATCGGGTTCTTTTCCGTCTACTGCGACCCCAGAAGGCGATTATTCGTTGATGACTCCGATGAAAGGTGAAAGAGGTCGTTAGAAGTATTATGTTAGTACTACGGGTACTGTTGTACCCTTATGGCGGTTTCCTCTGCTGCAAGATGTTTGGGAATTTTCCAGGGAGATTTGAGTTCAGTGAGTGATCCCCTTATTAAGAAGTTATAGGATTGTCAAAGTGTACAGATTTCCGACACGTATGCCATTCCTCAAATTATTTTACTCTTCTCGCGCTACGGCGTTGTCATGATTAGGGTTGTCAATTTTACTCGTTTATCCGGATTCGGCTCGGGACCCGACCCGATAACTCCGGGTCCGGAATAATAGTCATACTTATTTATTCGGATTCAGACTCGGACCCGATAATATATCTTCTAATAGGGTTCGGGATAGGGTATTCCGGACCCGATTATTCGATACCCGATTTAAATTTTAAATAATAAATATTTTATATATTTAAATTTTTTATAACCGTTAAATGTGTTTGATCAACGGTCAATTATTTATAAATTTATATTAAAAATTTTATCGGGTCTACCCAGACTCAGCCCGAGACTCTATAAAGTAGGGTTCGGGTCCATCTTATTTGGCCCCGTCGGGTAATCGGGTCTGGATCCGGGACAAGGTGTCCCGGATTCATTTAGACCCGTTGACAGCCCTAGTCATGATGATCAACGCAATCTGCATTAGCATCTAAGTCTGCACCGCCTTCCTTCTCTACCTTTTTTCCTTTCGCTCTACCCTCTGGAAGCTGCTATGGTATCGTCCATCACGATGTAGTCATAGTGAGAGGCTCGCCCATACAGGGCAGTAGCAATGAGCCAACCCGAACATTCCATGATCGCGGTAGATCTCCTCCGAGTGGTTGCTATATTGTTCTCTCCCTCTTCGACCATTTTTACTCAGCAAAAAAGAAAGAAAAAAATTGCTGGACAATTTAATAAAAAAAATTCATCATGATAATAAAATAATCAGTTAATAAGTAAAAGCATTATTTATTAGACAATAATTTTACCCGTAAATTACATCTCTGTCCCTAGTATAAAAAGGAAAAATCAACTTTACTTTATAATTTTTAATAAGATATCATAACTTCCTAAAGAAAAAAAAGACACTGTACTTTTTAAAAAATTAAATTATCTATTTTTATATTTATTTTTAGATATAGAATACATATTATTTAATTTTGAACA
This sequence comes from Rauvolfia tetraphylla, assembly GCA_030512225.1. NCBI lineage: Eukaryota > Viridiplantae > Streptophyta > Magnoliopsida > Gentianales > Apocynaceae > Rauvolfia > Rauvolfia tetraphylla. The sequence continues at coordinate 1,288,643 of JAJQKT010000037.1, forward strand.
AAAATATAAAAAATTAACACTCAATTAATATTAAATATATTTACTCTTAAACTCGTTTGTAATATTTTTATAATATATTTTTTGTAATATTTTTCATTATAATATTTATCTTTTAAATTTTATATTTATATTGTCTAGTTTATAATATATTAATACAATTTTTAAATTAAGAGTGTTAGAAAATAATATTGTAAAGAATCGAAACTCGTATATTTACTATAAAAAAATCATCAAATATATCTTAGCAGCATATCGTGAATTCGAGCAGCATTACTGAAGTGCGGGGTTGATTAGGCAAAGTGCACACCTGGATATCAGAATAGGAATCCGTAAAGATTTTGTGATAGGCTTGCAAAAAATATTTGTAAGTCGAGATTATATATATACATATATCTATTCTTCTAAAGGTTTAGGCTTCGTTCCTAATTTCGAGATTTTTAATTAAAAAATTTGAATTATTTTAAACAAATTTTTATGCATTAAATTAATCTCTTCATTTTAAACTTTAAAAAATCATAACATCTTATTACTTATTCATTTTTTTTTCATTTACCACAACTCACTTGAAGCCACTTCTTCCACGACACGACACACTTACTCACCAAGTTTTTTCTGTCGACTTCAATATATGAAGCAAACTCTTTTACTCTTCTTTTTTAAAATTATGAATTATGAAGGTAATTGAAATACCTAAGAGGGGGTGAATTAGGTATTTGGCTAATTTTCGCAAACTTAAACCTTTTATGCGTTTATACCAAGAACAAGATATATGAGCTAATTAGAGATAATTGATAGCAAGGCAGTAATGAAAGCAATAGCAAAGAACTCAAACAATTTATAGTGGTTCGATCCTCAAGATCTACATCCTCTACCTTAAGCTCACACTTAAGGATTTCAACAAATTTACTAATTGCTCAGGTTTACAAATTACAAGAGAGGTTCACCAAACTATGGTTTTACACTCACAACCTCTTCTAGTAATGTTTACAATACAAGGTTCACCAAAAACAATGGTTTTATATCTTAAACAACCTTGAATCACACTTTTAAGGATCACCCTTATCTAAAGGATTTTATGTTATCAAGATAACCTTGCTAGAGCTAGTAGAACTACATAATATGATAAATAAATGAGAGTGTGTAGAAGTTACCACTTGATGATAGATATTACACAAATTTGCACCTTCACACTTTGATGTCTTTGGATTGATCAATTGAATGCACAAGACATAAGAGAGCTTAAGAAATGTTTGCTAAATGCTTTTGAATGCTTGGAGTTTTCAAGATCTCAAGAGTTACAAAAGATTACACGTTTATGGCTTTTATAGAATTTGAAAATCAGTTAAAACGGTCATAAAACGGCTAGTTTCAGAAAATTCAGACGACCGAATTTTTTGGTTGCGTCCGAATCTTCGTCCGAATTTCTCTAGATGAATAGTAACCATGCTGAGAACAAAAATTCGGACGACCGAATTTTTTTCTGCGTCCGAAAACTTCGTCCGAACTTTTTTGGAAGAACAGTGACCATGCTGAAGACCAAAAATTCGGACGACCGAATTTTTTGGCTGCGTCCGAATCTTCTTCCGAATTTCTCTGGAAGAATGATAGCAAACTTTTGCTACACAATTCGGACGACCGAATTTTTTTGAAAGCATTTTCAAATTTTGTAAAATCATTTGAGATATTATTTCAATGAGTTTGAAAAACATTTGATATGTATAGAAAACTTATTTAACCATATATAAGCTTGAAAAACAAGAGCATATGAAGTTTACTAACATATTTCATAAACAGATTCATTCAAAGCCTTTTAAGATCATAAGATTCTTTTTATGCTCTCTTATGCATTCAATGATAACCAAGACATACAAGTGTAGAGTTTACATAGAAATTTACCTACAAGTTAAATGCACTCTACACTTCAAGTCTTCAATGCCTTTTGATCATCTTTAGAACAACATTCTTCAAACTTCAATCACTTTGCTTAACTGAAGTTGTTCTTGAACTTTTGCTTCAAAGCAATGAGACTTCATACTTCTTATTTTACAGAACCTATCACACAATATACAAGCATATTAGTCATCATCAATATTTGTCAATAATCAAAACTAATCAATCTTATATGATTTGCCCTTAGGGCTAACAGTAATCTTTTCTATTCTCCATTTTTTTTCCTTGCATTTAATTTTAGCTTTTTTCATGCTTCTCTTTCCCTAAATTATGAAGGTAATTGATTTTATTTTTTGGCATTAAACATAAAATTTTGCGCAAAACTATTGCTGGCATGGGCAATTTTTGCTTGGGGATTTGTAGGACTCAAAAGCAAATCAAGAGCAATTAAAGTAAGGCTGAGTTTTGTTTTTTTTCCAATGAAATGATTATTGTTTTTTATTTTTGTTTTGGTGGATCATAGACTTTTTTGTGCTCATTTCTTTTGGCTTTGATTTTTGATTTCCTCATTTTCATTAACCTGGATTGTTTTATCTAATTCTTTTTTAAAATAAGTAGCAAAATTATTAAGAGGATAGAATCTCCCCTCATTTTCATGTAAACCGTGATTGGATAAGTTAATATACTCATTTTGTCAAATAAAATTATAATTTAATATAACACTATTTAATTTTTCTTTTTTGCAGGATAATTTATCAAAGAAACTTGACCATAATGGTAAAGAGAGAATGAGAAATATGATATGGCTTACTGCACCTCGGCCCCTCACAAACTCTTGATTTCAACAACATAGAACAGGGTTGTTGGTTATAAATGAAATTTAGTACCGTGTACGTTTTTTTTTATTTTTTCTCTTTATGAATTATTCATGGTTCTTTTCATAGGGATTTGGTCAAAATAACAATGTGTTGAAGATCAATTAAAATGACAAAAGCTCTTTTAATTATTTGAATATCAAATCCTATTCGATTTATTTTTCTTAAGATTACTCTTATATTTCCCCCCTAAAGATCAATCATCATTCTTATAAGTTTTCATTTTTTGTATTCTCACTTTTAGCATGATTAGAAACCCTCCTATGAGAAATCATTATTCATGCAAAATTGATTTCAAGACCTGAAAGTTCTTATAAGAAAATATACGATATCTTAAGCAATTAATGATACGAAGAGTAATTTTAAATTTAAAATCCTTATAATTCTTGCATAGCACGGAGATTATATTATGTTGGTTAGGTCTCTAAATAAGTGGTTAGGGATAATAGAAGAATGTAGTTTAGTCAAAATATTTGTTTAGGAATTAATAGGTTAGAAGAAGTGTTCTAGAGATCTAAATAATAAATTTAGATTATACTTCTTTTTTCTCTTTTGTAACAAAAAGGAAAATTTATCTGCATAGAAAAAATATTTATCTTGAATTATTCTCTTGAGTTCAAGAAGGATTAACGAAGACATTTATCTTGAATGATTCAAGACGAATCAATTTATCAAGTTCATCTCTCATTAATCTATCATATTCAAGTGCAATGATTACTCTTCATTCTTTTTTTAAAATTGATTTTACATTACTAATTTTTCAATTTTCGATTTTCATTCCTCATTAGTCTTTTTTTTTGTTAAATATATTACTCATTACTCATTACAACCTGTTTGGCCCTTTGCCTACAACCTCAACATTGGCCTCCATCACACAAAAAAAAAAAGTATTATTTGTTGGATCTTTAAAATAAGAATATCTTGGATAGTAAAATCTTATTTTACTTATTTTTGTTAAATAACTTGATGAATTACTGCATAAAGTTTATTTTCCCACTAGAAAAATTGAATGTAGTTTTATGTTTTGAAAAGATAAATAATATGGTTTAGCTATTTTCTAGAAAAATATTTTATCACACTTAAAAATAAAAAATATTTTTCTTCAAAGAGCTCATAGTTATTATATTTGATTTTTTTTCTTTCTAATTTTTATAAATAACTTCATATATTTAGTATTTAAATTTTTAATTATTTCAACTTTTATGCAAGTTAGGTTTGAGCGTTTCTTACTCAATTATTTATTTATTTAAAATGGCAGAGAAATAAGGTTGTGAGTTTATTGTTATTTTTAAATATATATTTCGTTGAGAATAATTGGAAGGTATTTATAGATATTTATTTTTAAGAGAAAATAAATTATATATACAATTATTTTATCCCTTAAAAGCTGATCACGCGTAAAATTCTAGTACTTTTCCTTGGCAACCATTGTATAAGTGGTGACAAAGTATATTGAGTTGAACGAAAATGACTTATATATATTAAAAATAAAAAAAGATCGTGGATGTGAAAATAAAAAAAAGTACTTATAGTCATTTTTAAATTTTTTATATATAATTTGCTACTTTTTTTCTTTTTGAGAAGTTACTACTTATGCATACTGTTACCTATAATTACTCTTAATTGGATAAAAATTTATTCATTAAACACATAAATTTTCTTCATAGATTTCTAATTATGTAATTAAAAATAAAAGTTTTTATTAAATTTTAAACTACAAATTGCTTTATAGTTGTAATTTTGTAGTTAAATATATTTCAATAATTATAATTGAAAATATAAATTTTAATACTCGTAAATAACACAAACTTTTATGCTAGTATATTCTTATAAGGGTGACATGCAAATTAGTTGATAGTATGTTTTTATAATCTTTTTGTTCCACACTAATGGAGGCAATATAATAGCTTTACTTAGATTAAGTTTCGTTACGCAATTCAATATAATTTTTTATTTTTAGTTATATTTCTTCTCTCATAAATAATTTACTTTTATAAAATTCAAGTAAAAAAATCTCAAATACAAATACTATATAGTCTCAAATTTGTATTCTTACTCTATATTGATGAAAACAATATGTATCGAATTCAAAACTTTTAATATAATCTAAAACTATTATTATTAGATAGTTATTTATCAAATTTTAAGACTTCACAAAACTATATTATTTAATTGCAATATTACAATATGCCTCCACTTCAGATTAAGTCTCAAATGTCTAGTGATCTTTGAGGTTATTCATTGTATTTTTTAGTGAATAAGATATTGCTCATTTTCAATAGGAGATAAATCACAATCATCAATATTAGTAACACTTTTGTCATATGGAGTTAACATTTTTATAACTTGGTGTGATTTTTTTCTTCTAATGAGATATTATAATAAATACAATATAATTCAGTAATAAAAGTGACTACTTATTATTTATCACAAAAAGAAAAACAATCTACTTCATAAGGTTCTTGCAAAAAAATAAAAAAACTTCATGCGGTTGTTTTTTTCTTCACCACATTACATCTTAATTTATTTTCTTTTAGCTTTTTTGGACGTAAATTTATTTTAGTTGAGTAGCAATTTCTTAAAAAAAAAAGAAAAAAGACAGAGAGAGAGTGAGAGAATAGCTATTTTTTTTTTTTAAAAATGAACAGAGAGAGTAGCTCTTTGGATTTTCGCTGAGTAGCAACTTCATTGGGCTTTGCTTTATTATTAGTTTAAGTTAATTTTACCGTTAATTCCCATAAATAAACGCGTTTCTTGAATTTCACCGTTATACCATCGCTTAGTGTACACGCACTTCCCCCCGGGTCGGTAATTAGTAAAATCCAGTTGTCCAAAACCATTCCAGTAATCCTATATATAGAGGTTTTCGTCCCGCCAAAAACGCTCAAAACTCAGACAACGGATCTCAGAGACGCACACAAACCTCAGTCGGAGAGAGTGATGGAGAGCCACAAGAAACTGCACTGCAATCGGCGAAGAATTCAACAAAGAGTCCGACAACATAGGGTTTCTCAAGCGATGTCACCACTTCGCAACAACATTCCTTTCTCTGATCCACGCCAAACGGATACCAGACATCAAAGATCATCGATCAACGGTCACTTCTTGGGTATCTTCGCCTTCACAGCCATAACTTTCTCTGTCTCTCACTTTACACGCCGCCGTTCGTCAAATCTCCGGCGAACCCACTCTGCATTGCGTTTCTTTCGAGATTTCAGCGTGATCTGCAGTCTCCGGTCAGAGGAGTTGTTCGAAATTGTTTTAGCGCTTTTCGACTAGATGCGTAAGCTTATTATGTTGCAGATTAGGATTGCCAGCACCCTCTTGATTGATTCAGAATGAATTTGCGGAGAATGACTCGGACGTAGTTGCCTTTTGGTGGAAAAGAATGGTACTCGAACTTGTTGTATTAACAACTGCAGTTTCTTAAGTTGATTATTGTTTTGTTGAGGACAATCATCTAATTTTTCTTCTATTAATGTTTTGGGTGCGCACTGGTACCTTTAAGTTTTATTTGGGTTTCCGTCTATTGCGACCGTTAATCATGTTTTAAGTTAGGATATTGCTTGATGCGCTGAACGGTCATTTTTCTGTTGGAGTTTGGAAGAAACCTGAAATGCTTTTATCATTATTAGAACAAGTACTTTATCATACTACTGACGGACAAAATAAACAGTCCAGAACCTAAAAGACAAAAAGTAAGTCGCAGCAGTGTTTAGTAATGATTTTTTCAATTACTGAGATTTCTAACTAAAATCAAAGCCATATGTTGGTTTATTTTCTTTTTATATGAAATTATTGCCTCAGAGATATCTCAAACGCTGCACCTTGTTTTCTTTTGATGCTAAATAGAAGAGTATTGTTCACGTAGAGTGATATCTATTGGAATTTGTTAACTGTTATCATTATTATAATTACCGTCATTATGAGTTTTAAGCCTTAGCAATACTGAATTTCTTTGAAAACTTTTGTATTATTGAAAAGCATGTTAAATTTCAAACTCTTCATTCATGCTGCATACATTGTTACTCTTCGGGTATGTGAACTTGTTTATGTCCGTAAGCTTATCCTATGAGCTTTCAAATTCTGAGGAAACCATTGAACTTCTAATGCAGGGTACTCCTGTTAATATTATTGTTGGAAGTCATGTCTGGGTAGAAGACCCATCAGTTGCTTGGATTGATGGACAGGTGTTGAAGATTAACGGAAGTGAAGTTGAGATCCAGACAAGTGATGGGAGGAAGGTAATGCCAAGTTCTTACACTGAGACAACTGTTATACTCATGTCAAAATGATCTTCTCCTAGTTGTCACACATGCATTAAGGTTGCTATGTCTATTAGTATTAAGTGTCTTAGCTACTGAATTATTGGGTTCTAGAAAAGCCAAGCACACAATTGTCTAAATAACACTATAAAGAATCCATTATAAATTAACCTTACAAAAGCAGGTTAATCTGTAGAGAAATTTCATTATGAGTTGCATCTGTGGTCATCCACTTTGATGGTGCACCACCCCTCTTGGATGCTGTTGTTATTTCTAATAGTGCGCTTAATTTGGAGGTATACAGATTCTTCTTTATTGAATGTGCACTCTATTTCTTGCTTTTTAGCTTTTTTATCGTACCAATCATATTGCTCTTTCTAGTGAAGGATACATGGAGTTAATATATGAGTTTTGAACTTGTAATCTGGATATCCTCCTTCGGTGTCATATTGCAAAGGATGGGGTCGATTGGATTTGTGGAGAATGTTCTATTAGGAATCATGTTATTTGTGCTTAAAGTATATATTTTGATAGAAATCATGCATTTCATTATTTTTTTCCTTGTGGTAGTGTATATTTTATATGTTGTTGTTGTGGTGGTAGCATATGTCTGTAAAATTTAAATAATTTTACTGGTCATTATATGTTTCTTGAAGCTGTTAAATTTACCGAATATCCGAATATTTTTGGTTGAAGCAGATCTTTGACCTCTGATTTTATTACAATCTGCATGTTTGTTTTCCAACTTATCTAGGTTGTGGGGAACCTATCAAAGATTTATCCCAAAGATGAGGAAGCTATTGCTGGTGGTGTAGATGACATGACCAAATTATCATATTTGCATGAGCCTGGTGTTCTGCAGAACCTAGCTACAAGATATCAACTCAATGAGATCTATGTAAGATGATTTTCGTTTTTAGTTGCTTGTTTTTAGTATGTGGTAACCTTGGTGAGAGGAAGTCATGAACTAATGCAGCTATGGGCGGATCTGTCATAATATTATATCGTACTCTGGTATTATGACAGACTTATACTGGAAGTATTCTTATTGCCATTAATCCATTCCAAAGACTGCCTCACATATATGATACCCCCATGATGGAACAATACAAGGGAGCCCCATTTGGGGAATTGAGTCCTCATGTGTTTGCAATAGCAGACGTTGCTTTCCGGTGATTTCTCTTTAACTTCATCCTTTGTAGTTGTTCACAGTCAATGGTGCAAGTAATTTAAGCTGCTTGAACTGTTTAGGGCAATGACCAATGAGGGAAAGAGCAATTCAATTTTAGTCAGTGGTGAAAGTGGGGCTGGCAAGACTGAAACAACCAAAATGCTTATGCGGTACCTTGCCTATTTGGGTGGCCGTAAAGGCACTGAAGGAAGGACTGTGGAGCAACAAGTTTTAGAGGTAAAATAGATGGTATAACTCAGTTTCATGCTTGTTTAATCAATGACATGGATTTTTGTTTCTGTACCTGAAATGGATTTTTATTTCTGTACCCTCCCCTTGGCACATGATAAACTAATCATTCCTTTCTTCTGTAATTGAGTTAATGCTCTTAATGGCTGGCTTAAGTGATGTTTCCAATACTTGCTTCCAGGTTAAGGTTTGGAAGCAGTGATGTTTTTTAAATTCGTTAGAACTGCATGACAATAATGTCTGACGAGAAATGTAGTAGGAGTTTCCTCATGTAAGGATGAACTCATCTAGTTCCCTAGACATCAGAGAGTTGTAAGATCCAGCAGAAGAAAATGATTTCTCCCACCATGTATGCCTCCAAAGTCTTCATTATGAGAAAATGTTTTACGATAATTTTCCTATTGAATGCAGATTGTAAGCAAATGACATAAAATTTTGACCAAAAATTAGATTTTTGAGTAGTAGGTTAAGCTCTTTAAAGAACCACGGGCGATTATTGTTTAATGGTTAGCTACAATATTATAGATGGAGACATGCTAGCAGAATTGAGCATCCAATTAAATGTTGATGCTGGGTTTTTTAGAATAGAAAGCTTGTTGGAGGGCAAAGTGTTTTCTGAGCTAAAGGAAGCTTGAGGAGGAATCTGCATTCTCTAAAATTGTGAATCTGTGAAGACTTCTCTTTTGCTGCTTTGCTTAACTAAATCCATTACTAGTGATGGGATAGCAACTCTGGAAGCTGCCCTCTTGTGTTTTTATGGTTGAAAGACTCGTTCCAACTTATTCAAATATTGGAACTCAGACCACTATCTTCTGTTACTATGTTGGCTCATCTGACTCATAAAATGTGTTGCATTGTTCTACTTTAAATACGTCTCAGTTGGGTTAGTTACTTTTACTTTCTAAGAATTACCTATACGAAGCTAAAGCTAACTTTTCCTACATGTGCAGTCAAATCCAGTGCTTGAAGCTTTTGGCAATGCAAAAACAGTAAGAAATAACAATTCCAGGTAACGGTACTTCAAATAAAAACACACAAGCTACAGCGTAGGAAGCTAGTTGATATTTCTTATGGAATGTCTTGCTGGATTTGATTGTGTGAAATTAGCTTGCTGATGTTTTAAAGATAATGGTTGATGCAGTCGTTTTGGTAAATTTGTGGAGATTCAATTTAACAAGCATGGAAAAATATCAGGAGCAGCCATTAGAACTTATCTTCTTGAGAGATCTCGTGTTTGCCAAATTTCAGATCCAGAACGCAACTACCATTGCTTCTACCTTCTTTGTGCAGCGCCTCAGGAGGTAATTTTCTTTCCTGTGATTGTTTATCCCTTCTCGTTCTTGATTATCATCTTCTATCTTCTTGATAGAAATTTCAAACCTATGGATGGATATGAGATTCTGCTTTCTAATCTTAACAGGAAGTTGAGAAATTTAAGTTGGGGCATCCTAAAACATTTCACTATCTTAATCAATCAAATTGCTATGAACTGGTTGGTGTTAGTGATGCTCACGATTATCTTGCCACAAGGAGGGCCATGGATATTGTTGGAATAAGTCAAGAAGAGCAGGTTTAGCTTTTAACATCACTTTGTTTCAGTCTTTCTTAATCATTTCCTAGAACCCCTATTAATATATCTTGATTTTTCCTTCAGGATGCAATTTTCAGAGTTGTCGCTGCTATTCTTCACCTTGGTAATATTGAGTTTGCAAAGGGTAAAGAAATCGATTCGTCCATTCTCAAGGATGACAAATCTAAGTTCCATTTGGATACAGCAGCAGAGCTTCTGATGTAATTTCAGCGACTTTATCTTTTCATTTGATGCAAGCTTATTGGATGTAATTTACAGACTTCTACTGGTATTTGAAGGTGTGACCTTCATGCACTGGAAGATGCACTACTGAAACGTGTAATGGTTACTCCTGAAGAAGTTATCAAGAGGAGTCTGGATCCTGAAGGTGCAGTAGTGAGCAGGGATGGCTTAGCTAAGACCATATATTCTCGATTATTTGATTGGTAAGGATATTGTTCTCTGTTGATTGCTCTGACCTATTCGAACATAATTTTTAATTTTTTTAATTTAAAATTTATTACTGATGCAAGGAGTCATTCTGTTATTTTTCAGGCTGGTGGACAAGATTAATAACTCAATTGGCCAAGATTCTAGTTCGAAATCTTTAATTGGTGTTCTTGACATTTATGGTTTTGAAAGTTTTAAAACTAATAGGTAACTGGTCCATGTTAAGTTAGAACCATGGCAAGTCATTAAATTATCTTTTGTCACATTACTTATAAGTCTTGTATGAATTGCAGTTTTGAACAGTTCTGTATCAATTTTACCAATGAAAAGCTGCAGCAACATTTTAACCAGGTATTACCAGTGAAACTTTGGCTGCAGCCCTTTTCTGTTTTTCAAGGATGATGCTAACGCTATTTTTTTCTGCCAGCACGTGTTCAAAATGGAGCAGGAGGAATACACAAAAGAAGAAATTGACTGGAGTTACATAGAATTCGTAGATAACCAAGATGTCTTGGATCTTATTGAAAAGGTTCCACCAATTGTGCTTATACTGCCCTGTGTTCTTCTGTTCTAAATATTTTGCATGAAGTTCTTTTTCGTAAACTTTTTATCGCTAAGCTACTCAATTACCGCTCTATAGGCTTGAGACTCTTGGTGCTTATAGATTTCAGTGTCAGTACGTTGAAATTCTTTGGTTGGATTCTGTTATTTCAGCAGTAGAACCAAATTAAGTCATAATAATATCTTTGACCAACAAAACAAACTATACTTTTTTGACATGTTAACCCCTCCATTTTCATCCCAATACCAACTATTTTAGGAGCGTCTTTTCTATTCTCTTTATTTTCTGCTTGTTATTGACAAAAATATAAGTTTGCATTTCTTACTGATATGAATATATCCTCACTACATAGGTGAACAAATGTATGGGCGAATATAATGTTCTGGTTTCTTGAACTTTTATCTGGTATGATCATAAATAATACATTTCTAATAAAATCTGAAAAAGGTATCTTCAATTGCCTTATCTTTTTATTGCTTTTAATTTTTTTCTTTAAAACTTTTGCTTCACTAGGTACATACTCTCACTTTTGTTATTCTTGAAGTTTTCCATTTAGCTTAGGTTCAGCAGGCCCTGAAAATGTCCTGCTATTATGGATAAATTAGCTATAAGTATCATACCTCCTGGAGTGATATTGACACAGTTGTCTTTTGTTCTTTACTTCCTTCCTTATTTATTTCTTTTCCCTTTTTTTTTCTTGGCAGAAACCTGGAGGAATTGTTGCTCTTCTTGATGAGGCCTGGTATGCATTGCTCTATTGTCTGCTTTCACTTATCTAGGTGCCATGAGGGCTTTGAGCATGCTTATGAAGAGTTGATTTTACGATGTGATTTACAGCATGTTGATTTTGATATTTGTTTTCATCCAGTATGTTCCCCAAGTCAACTCACGAAACCTTCGCTCAAAAGCTATATCAGACGTTCAAATCCCATAAACGTTTTATCAAGCCCAAGTTGTCTCGAACCGATTTTACAATTGCTCATTATGCTGGGGAGGTGATTGGAATTATGACTTTTCATAAGTTAAATGAAATTCTTCTCGTTGAGAGTTGTGGGGCCTTGATAGTTTTTTCCTGCCTTCTTGTTTAGGTCCTCTACCAGTCTGATCAATTTTTGGATAAGAATAAAGACTATGTTGTGCCTGAGCATCAAGATCTGTTGGCTGCTTCAAAATGCCCTTTCGTCGTTGGACTTTTTCCTCCAGTTCCTGAGGAGAATACCAAGTCCTCAAGCAAGTCTTCAAAGTTCTCATCCATTGGTTCTCGTTTCAAGGCACGTTTTATACCTGCTTTAATTTCTCGATTTGAGGCTCTCGATACACTTTGTCACATGATTTTGAATTTTTTGTGCAACAAAGTACAATCTATAATTTGCACTTCTATTCATGCAGTTACAACTTCAGCAATTGATGGATACACTAAATTCCACAGAACCACACTACATTAGATGTGTGAAGCCAAATAATCAGCTCAAACCTGCTATCTTTGAGAATTTCAATGTCTTGCAGCAACTGCGCTGTGGTGTAAGTACAATTAAGTTATCAGAGTAGCATTTGTATATATCATTTGAAGTGAATGCTAATATTTTTCATTTCAGGGTGTTCTGGAGGCAATTAGAATTAGTTGTGCCGGATACCCTACACGTAAGACATTCCTTGAGTTTCTGCTCCGGTTTGGTATTCTAGCGCCAGAGGTGTTGGAAGGAAAGTAAGTAATATTTTGTTTCCAAACACAGAAGAAATATTCTGCTCTTCTCCAACAACAAATTTCTGATGTAATCTTGGGAAGTTTAATTCCTGCAAAATTCTGATGTAATCTCATGGTATGCAAAACAACTGAGCAGCCAGGATGTGAAGGTTGCTTGCAAAAAGATTCTGGACAAGTTGGGGCTTGCAGGAGCTCAGGTACTAGGATTTTTGGCTTTTTTTTCTAAGAATATGGATCAACAAGAAAGCAACTTTATCAGGAGCTGTTAGAAGAATGCTTGTAGTTTTGAAGCTAACTCAAAATCAATGTAGTCACTCTGCTTGATCTAAATATGTCTCTTGAGCAGTCTTTTCTCATTTGTTCTTTGTTTCCTTATGCTTCACTCACAACACTACCTTTAAGCAAATAATATGCTATTTTATTAACTTCCTTTCAATAATACTGATGACTGATGTACTTCATGATAATAGTCTGTGATTATATCTCTTCTAAAGTAATTTTCTGTTATTTCCTTTTTGCATGTTGTTATTAATATTTTAAACACCTCTTCTGGTTTCTGTTTATTGAAATTGGTTTCCATATAATGTCAACTTCATACAAGTACCTTGGTACCAGATTGCATTGGGTTTCAGTGCATGTTCCAACGGATTTGTGAATGGATATTGCAGATAGGAAAAACAAAGGTTTTCTTAAGAGCTGGTCAAATGGCTGAACTTGATGCACTGAGAGCGCAAAAGCTAAACAATGCAGCCAAGACAATCCAGTGGAAGATTAGGACTTACATTGCCCGGAAGTATTTCCTTGCTTTGCAGAAGTTTGCAGTTTGTATGCAATCCTTCTGCCGAGGTTTGGTCTTTAGCAACATCTTCACCCTTGAATCAATCTTTATTTTGCTGTATCATTTTTTTTCTTTTAAATTTTTTATTCTCAGTTTTACCCAATTGAACTGGTGCTGCTGCAGTCTATTTTAATTACCGTCTTATAACTAAGGGCTTCCTTATTATTCTGCTGTGTTCCTGTAACTCCTTTTGTATTGTCTATCTGACTGACAGGAAGGCTTGCTTGCAAACTATATGAAAATATGAAAAGAGAGGCAGCTTCTGTTAAAATCCAGACTAACCTGCGTGGTCACCTTGCCAAGAAGAAGTACGCAAGGCTAAAATTGACTGGGATTGTACTACAGGCAGCAATGCGGTCAATGGCCGCACATAAGGAGTTCAGATATAGAAGGCAAACAAAGTCAGCCACTATTATACAGGTAAATGTAACTTGATTTTATTCTCAGTTCAAATATCTATTGTGGTTTATTATCAACTTTGACAGGAATGGACATTTGTAGGCCCATTGGCGTGGTCATAGAGCATTCTCCTACTACAAGAAACTCATAAGAGCATCAATAATAGCGCAATGCAGATGGAGGGGAAGGGTGGCAAGAAAAGAGCTCCGGAAATTAAAGATGGTAGGCTACTGTACTATATTGCAATATTTGGAATATAAATTGTGTGACTTACATGCATCACATTATAGTTTGTGTATATTGGCTTACATGGTAATACAAAACAGATTTTCTTCCTAATGTTCATGAAAAGGATGTGTGCTGCTGCAAGCGCGTGCTTAATTCACCTGAAATTATTCAGTGAAGACAAAGAGGATTTCTCAATTGGTTTTCTGTTTCTCCTTTTTGATTATGGGAAATTTTGTTCCCGTATTAGTTTGTTGTGTTTCTTTCAAATAGAAATTTCCATTGTCAAGATGATGGTAATAATCTGAAATTCTTTTTATTCGAGTTTTAGAATTGCTAATATTTCTATATTGTTTTGCTAAAAGTTTCCTGTAGTTGTTTGAGTGGAAGATACTCTAAACATCTACATGTTTTGCTAATACTTTCTTGAAAACCTTGTTATTAGGTCTTCTAATGCTAGGTGTTTCTGACATCTTTAGGCTGCAAGAGAAACCGGTGCTCTGCAAGAAGCAAAGAATAAGCTTGAAAAACAAGTGGAAGAACTTACCTGGCGATTGCAGTTGGAGAAACGTATGAAGGTGATGCTTTCCTTATATAATGAACATATTTTTTCAGTACCTTCAGATGTTCTTTCGTACATAATTATTTTAATCAGGGAGCAGTAATTTATTAAGGTTCTTATCATTTTACATCTAACACGGTGTTTAGCCTGCTTCAATTATGGGTTTGGTTAGTTGTGCCATCAACTCTCTAAATCTGTTTCTTTGACAGTGATCTCATTTCCGTAGTGTTAGCACTGTTGGTTCTGGTAATATGTTAGCCCTAGAAATGGAGTTACTCTTTTTTCTTTATGCTTTTGACTATCATTGATGCAGACTGACTTGGAGGAGGCAAAGGGCCAAGAAATATCAAAATTGCAGCAATCCTTGCAAGCCATGCAAGAAAAAGTAGATGAAGCTAATGAACTGGTTCTCAAGGAGCGTGAGGCTTCTAAGAAAGCCATTGAAGAAGCCTCTTCCATTGTTAAAGAAATGCCAGTCCCTGTAGAAGATACAGAAAAAATTGAGGCTCTCAATGCAGAAGTTGAAAATTTAAAGGTAATGCTGGTTACCTAGTTTCTTGCACATCTTTCTCTCCTTGATTTTTAGCACTATCTATGATTTTCTGATTATTCTTCATATATTTATGATTTCTTGTTGCATAGGCCTCGTTGCAATCCGAAAGGCAAAGAGCTGATGATTCTGAAAGGAAGTATAGGGAAGCTTTGGAATCAAGTGAAGAAAAGCGTCGGAAACTGGAAGAAACTGAAACACGAGTACATCAACTTCAGGAATCTCTGAACAGGTAGTCTAACCTTAAAATAATTGCACTTGATCGCTTTTTCTCTGAATGTGCAGATACTGCAATGTCATGTGAAATTAAATTTCATAGCCTGTGACTAAGTAAATTCAAGAAAGCGATGATACATTGTGCCTTTGGACTACAGAGCAATCATAATAAATGATACAAGAAAAGAAATGACAGGAGATTTTCCTTCTCTATCATTACTATTGTTATCTTTTTTAGTATAGAGCTAAAATTATGTGGCTTCACAGAGATATGCACTATTTTGTTCTCATCTTTTTCTGTATTTGTGAGGAACTACTTGTCGTAATCTTCCAAAATTAGTGCTTCTCAAGGAATTTGAAATAAAAGATCAAGGAGATAATATGCTAATGACATAGCTCACATCTATGTAATTTTTCTTCTCCTTCTCAAATAAAGAGGCCATACCAAGTCCCACTATGGTTGCATCCAATACATGGCTCTTTCGATGAGCTACTCTTGCACATGATGTATTGTGAACTGGAAAAGTACTCATGTTAGTAGCACGGCCGAATTCTTGGATAGCGGATGGTAACTAGGTACATTACAGGGTTGGTACAGTATGGCTGCATTTCATTATCATACGAGATTAGTAAGGCAAGATACTTATTTCTGTGCAATTATTAAAGTTGGCCGGAGGCAAATGCTATGTATTTTCAGAGTGGCTTTAGAAGAATAAGTATGAACAACTTTGGATAATGTGCCTTTTAAAGTCCATTTATCTTTCATTCTCTCATAGAATTATGCAGTAGTATGGTAATGGCAAAAATTGTCTAACTCATACAAACTGCTTTGGTATGGAGAGCTAAAATAAAACATGGTTTTCCCTAGTTGAAAGGATTTCATATTAGGGAAACTTCCCACCACCAATTAAGCAGGTTTGCTGATCACTATTGGTAAATGTGCAAGAAGTTCTCATCCAGAAATAAAATAAGGTATTCTTCCTACAGGCCAGTACTACACGTAAGTTTCTGGCGCATGAAAAGCAAAGGGGTGCACTACGGAAAACTAGAATCTTCCATTAATTGATGGCTTTAATCTCTGTAGTGGTTCTCTTAGGTGAATGGCCTTGCTGAAAGAACAGAGATACTAGTTTGCAGAATATGTTCTCCATCAATAAATTTCAGCAGCAGTAGTATATTTTAAGTTTAAGCCCCTTAGGAATGACATGTTTAGGTGATGACTTATCATGTTTTTTGATCTGTCTCTCTTTCCCTATGTATCCTATTTAATTTTAAATGATGATCTTGTCTTGTTTATCTATGTTCTTTTTGACATTCATGTCCTAGTGACTCTGGGCTACTGAAAATAACATCCTTATTAATTAATGAAGTTGAGTTAGGACCTTTTACCAGCTCACATCCCTTAAATCAAGGATGTTAAATTGCAGCAGTTTGGATGTGTGTTTATTTTAGGAAACTAGACGTTCATTTTGGCATCTCCCAAAATAAAAATTATGGTCATTCAATTCCGGATGGAGGAGTATTTTGTGGGAAGGTTAGAAAATGAAAAAGTATCTTTTACATGTAGGAGATTGTAAAGCTCTAGGATTATCCTAATCCAACAATATTGATGATGTATCTACAGGTCCTGGTTTCCTGATGCTTTTTCAACCAACAAGTCAATTTCACTTTCTGCTTGCACTAATGACATAACCATCAATTTTGCTGAAGCCTTTTCAATCAAGAAGTCAATTTCACTTTCTGCTTGCTCTAATGACATAACCATCAATAATAAGAGTATTGCATGTTTCTGAGACCTTGTGGGTAAGTGCTGAAGTTAAGTTTTGGATGCCATTATGTGCATCACATAAACCCCTCTTTTAAGTTATTGAAGATGACTGTAAGTTTTGTTTATTTCAACACCCTTATAATCCCAACACATACACTCTACAATAGGTCCTCACAAGAGTTGGAACATTATGTTTACCTGTCTGACACTACTGTCTGTCTGCTAACTTTCTTTTTTAAAAGCTGAAACCGTTAGAGGTGAGTGTGATTTATTATTTCAAAACTTCAACTTTAACCTTAATTTTATATCTTTGTCAATAAGAATACGAGAGTTTTATAGGACAGTCTTTAGGGTGTAACTATGCTGGTAAGGTGGATATGTATTCTCTTTTTTCTTGTTTATCCATATCTTGGATTTTGGTTGCATTAGTTGTTTAAATTTTGTGCTAAGCTGCTATGGTATACATACGGATATACTCCCACTAGCTGATTTTAGTGTTCTTTCGCTTTAACAAAGTTCTGTCTAGGATACTTGGTACGCGGAAACTACTAAGGAAAGTATGCTTTGATCCACCATTCCTTGTTGAGAATTCTCAACCTTTCCTACCAAAACTATTCGTTTTACATTTTTATTCTGTTGGGATATGTTTCTTAAGTAAGAAAGCAATTAACTGCTGCTATTTACTGTTTATAATCTAACCTCTAAAATATTATGTACATCTGAAGAAGGGAAGTTTACCATTTGAGATCTAAAGATTATTTTACTCGAAATTCAGAACTATTAGGAAAACATAAAGATTATTTTAGAATAGTTACGTGTTTCTTAATCATTCAAACCCTTGGCGAGGTTTATGGTTATCTGAAATTGGTTGCAGGAAATACTCTTAAGAAAAGAAATGAAGAGATCCCTTATGTCATTTGACTGATACTAAATATGATCTAGTGTGCTTCAGGATGATATACAGCATGTCAGATCAATTCTTGGAGCTGAAAATGACATTATCCTCATCCAACTTCAGTTCATCTTCGCGATTTGTTGCTAGAGACAGTCCTGGTGATGCTACCTCCACTTCTTCTGACACTTCATCCACTGATTCTGATTTCACATTTCCAGCTCCTGCTTCAACTCCAGCAAACCTTTTTTCATTCAATCCCGGTGCTTTTCAGCTTGTAGTTGAGGATCTTACAGCAGCTGAAATCTCAGGTTAGTCTAGATTTCTGAGAGTCCAGTCTGCAATTCAACTCTTTATGGTCGTTAGTTTAAGCTTATGATCAACCAGTCGTTACAACCAGTCTTGCTCACTTCGCTTTGCTCCTAGATACTGATCACCTTTTTTCTTGGATATCTTTTCTTTATGTCCAATCCTCTCTAAAAGAGCAGTATTATATACTTCTTTTTCTCTCCATGCTTGCATTGTGCAGGATCCGAAAACTGGGAAAATGATCGGGAGGGGGCATTCGATGACTTCTTCTGAGGAAACTTGATCGTTCACATTGTTGTACATATGTTCATGCTAACTAGATGCTAGTCTGACTTGATGTGGGCATTTTCGCATATAAGTAGGTATCTCAATCCAAAATAGATTTAACACCTTTGTATTATACAAATCAAGTTGGATGAAATTGATAATCCTGAAAATTGAATACCTTGTGCGCACTGGGTTCTCCGCTTCATACAAAAATTTTTAGCTGATTTTCAATTCTGGTTGCTGTTCTGAATTGATATGGAATTCTATGTACTTTAAACAATTTTCTGGATGGTGATATTTTGTTCTCTTCATTTATTGTGGAACTTTATCCTGAAATGAACTCCATTCGACATGATGGCCATAGTAATTTTCTTCTGAAATTAATATTTAGTACTTGATAATACATCTAGAGTGAGATCTTGTTTGTTCTTTGGTATCTATACCTTTCTTGATCTAACAAGATAATGTTGGGAAACTTATTATACATGTTATATTACAAATGTTATAGTAGGAAAATCAGGCAAATTAAAAAAACCTGTGGGACCAATCTGGTAAATAATCCGTTTACTGTCTTAATGAGCTCAAAGATTGTCTTCTTTTGAAGGTTTTCTATCTGATACTGATGGAAGTGTTGACTTTTTGGGAATGGTCACACATTTTGTGATGGCATGCTTTATGCTTCATTCTGGAATTGATGCTAATTTACACGAGAGAAACAAGTACCTTTGTCAGATTTTAGACTAGAATTAGAAAACTCAAGTTTTGGTTCTTGATCATGCTCATTTTAGATCTCCTTAGTTGTTAGGTCTAAGAAATCCAGGATCTTTTCTGCCCTTTATTTTTTTATAGTTGTCTTCATCATACTTGGTTAGTTCTACAACTAATTCTCTGAGGAAGAAGTTATTCCCCCTCCCACATCAGTACCAGTGGAAGGCCCGCATAATCAGCTCCAGCTGATCCTCTTTCTTCAGGTTTTCTTCTTCCTCTTCAACTTCTGTAAGATTTGAATTTCTTCTTCTGCCAACTCTCTTAGTACTCACTTTTCTTGTCCATTCTTATTTTTTCTCCTCTCAGTTCGGTGAATTTACTACTTCATACCTCAAATAGGTCTCTAGGTTTCTATATTAGGAGAGACTCAAAATCTAATGAAGCATGGCTCTATTAAAAAAGATATGGTGGCTAAGATCATTTTTCTCGGTATTGTGTCTGCCAACGAATTGTGCATTCTCTTCTTCTAGCAGCCATCAGTCACAGAAGGTACAGCATTATAGTGCAAATTAATAGATTGGGGCAGAAGTATTTGGTTGAATAATAACTGCCTATTATGCTCATGAAGTAAGGAATCGCCAAAGATATTAGACAAAGGTTAAACAAATGTCAGAGACTTTACTATATGAGCTGTCTATCCTGCGATTGACCTATAAAAAAATCCAGCTACTCTGAATCTTGAATTTTCCCTATTTTCTTGTATGATATACTGCTGCTGTTTAAGCAAAATCCTTTTCGACTAAAGATTTTGGAGGATGTGAGCAGCTTGTTCAAGATTCTTTATGTGCCCTTGGCACAAGGGGCAGACTTTCTCATGTCTTATTAGCTAATTATTTCGGCAAACTGTTATTACAGGCTAGTATTTTGTTTGTACACTCATTTTAGGAGGACAAGAAGCAGATCTTTGTGGCAACTCTTGTTATTGTGAAATTTATCTGAGAGAAATACGTTGATAGTGGAATTCTCTTGGACCATTTAAAGTGCAAAGGCATGAAAATCGATTTTGGTTTTTAAGGGGCATCTGGTGGAAGTGCAAGCTCTGTTTGGTTCAGATATTGATCACAAGTTTATTTACACGATCCAGTGTGTGATCCATATGGGAGGTAAATATTTGGGGCCCCTACAACTAATCTTGTAGTCTAGAGGTAGCTCACTGTCTTGTAGTGCTGGAACTTGGTGTTTCCCTCTACCTTCCCTTAAGAACCAGAAAGAGAGTTCCTTGTAAGTTCTAATAGCAGGATTTCTCAATTATAAGATTCGAATCTGGCAGTTCTAATTATAGTTGGGCAATTCAATATATCGAAGATGACATCCTTGTATATTCATGTGTGCGTGATTAGCTTTTTTGCTGTTGCATCTTTCCTTGCTATATAAATTATAATTCTACTTATCAATGCTTGAGATGACAAATATGTGTGAAAGAATCTTTTGAATTAGACCAGCCTGCTTTCGATATCATTGCTGCTATAAGAAACAAACAGCAATAAGCCACCTTCGTTCCACAGTATCTTCCGCACCAAAGTGCATTTCAGTAATAGAACTAACAGTTAGATACTCTATTGTGTTGCTTCTGTTTAATAGCACACTTTAAAAATATTTTCTAGAGTCAAAGTTGCAGTATAATCCATCTTCATGCAAGAAATTGAAGCAAATGATTTTGCTGCATGGCCAGCAACTCAATGGAATATTTTATTGGATTGCTTTCTTTGCTTTTGAGGATTTTGATCTGTTCTCATATAGTGTTTGCATTTCTCTTGTTTTGCGATTTCTGCCCGTATTCTAGCTTGTATAAGATACAAGCAGAAATCTGGAATAATTTAAATTATCAGGATCAGTAACATTTATCTACTCTGCCTGCCATACACTAAAAAATAGTGTATATATTATGGGAATATTTGCTTGAGTACAGTTAATGGAAATCTTCTCCTTCTGAAAATAGGCTCGAGGAGAAGCTAGCTAACCTAGAATCAGAAAACAAAGTTCTTCGCCAGCAGGCCCTATCAATGGCACAAAGTCATAAATTGTTTTCTGGGCGCTCGAGGTCCAATATTCAGGTAAATTATGAAATATATTGCCGTTCACCTGTGTTTTCAATTATTATCAGTTTCTTATGCCGTTAACTTCTTTTTCCTTTTCTCTACAAATTGCCAGAGGACTGAAAGTGCCAAAACTCATGTCGTAAGTACACCTCTTGCACATAACATGCTGAGGTTTTCTTATTAGTGTATCTTAGATATCATTCCTACTATATTGATTCCTTACAGGAGTTCCATAGTTCGTCAATGAATGCAAGGGATTCTGCAGAGGTAGAAGGAAGACCACAAAAATCCCTTAATGAGAAACAGCAGGAGTATCAGGATTTGCTCATCCGGTGTGTTGCCCAGCATCTTGGATATTCTAAAGGCAGGCCTGTCGCTGCCTGCATTATTTACAAATGCCTTAGGCAGTGGCACTCATTTGAAGCTGAAAGAACAAGCATTTTTGATAAAATAATACAAACCATTGGCCAAGCTATAGAGGTACCAAGAACTAATTTCAACATATATGTCAATGCTATTAGTAATGTTATTAAAACAAAGCACTCCTTTCTATAGAAGACTCAGGACAATAATGATGTCTTAGCCTATTGGCAATGCTAATTTCAACATCTATGTCAATTCTATTAGTAATGTTATTAAAACAAAGCACCCCTTTCTATAGAAGACTCAGGACAATAATGATGTCTTAGCCTATTGGCTATCCAATGCATCAACTTTGTTGTTACTGCTGCAACGGACACTGAAAGCTGGTGGAACTACTGGAGTTGCTACACAACACCGGCGTGCACCATCAGCCACCTTATTTGGGAGAATGACTCAGGTAAAAGCAGGTACTTTTTTAGTCCTGATTTCACTCCATTAACTATATCAATTTTTGCTAATGCCACTTTTGCAGAGTTTTCGTGGAACTCCTCAAGGTGTTAATCTTTCTCTTATCAATGATGATTTGGCTGGTGGAGTGGATATTCTACGCCAAGTTGAAGCTAAATACCCTGCATTGCTTTTCAAACAGCAGCTGACCGCTTATGTAGAGAAGATTTATGGAATGATCCGAGATAATTTGAAAAAGGAGATTTCTCCACTCCTAGGGTTGTGTATTCAGGTGATTGTCAATTCATGTCTACAAATCAACAATTCAAGGTGATTTTTCCTCTTAAAGACTAATTGAAATTTTGTTGTTGGTCGCAAATTAATGTCTAGGCACCAAGAATATCCAGAGCAAACTTAATTAAGGGGACTGCACGTGCTCTTGCAAATGCTGCTGCTCAAGAGATTTTAATTGCTCACTGGCAAGGAATTGTCAAGAGGCTCTCGAACTTTCTAGATATCTTGAAAGCCAACCATGTGAGGACAAATTTCATTACTGTGATTGTTGTTTCACGTGCTCTCATCTTCTTTATTTCCTTCTTCCTTTTGGCTTGATTTGCTATGTGACTGTATAGGTTTGGTGACCATGCATTAACCTTCATTGTCTAACTTTTATTTGGAAATATTTGTCCCATTGTGATTCCCTAAGTTTTGCTGAATTGGTATTTTAATTTCTATAATACCTATCTCCTGTCTTTGAATCTGTTGCCACATATTTATATCTCTTCCAAACTTGTTAGTAGAAGTTCATACGAGCTCCTTGGCATGCGATAAAGACTGTCTTGAGAAACTTTTAATTTTCTTTTGCATTAAGTTGTTACTTGATGACCAGAAAGAAGTCCACTTTCATTTTGGACCCAGGAAAAAAAAAAGAAAAAAGAAGTGTACTTTTGGAGCTTCTTTATATATTTGACATTATTGCTTTGTATCTTACTCTGGTTTGATCTTTGCTATGAATATTCTTGTTATGTTCTGTTATTATTTTTATTACAATCTTTTTGCTAATATCTCATTGGGTACTTAGAATGAGTAGCATTGCATTCCCAAAATAAAGGACAAAGGGAAACTTGAGAAACAAGATAAGAGAACAATTTTATTGACTCATCATAGGGAGCCATCCTGGTCTCTTTGGCTTTCCCTGCTAAATATTTTGAGTTCAGTATAGGAGTTTATGTTTGTTTTAGTCTCAACCAAAGTGCATGGTCCTCCCTTAACACTAGTTGTTACTCTGAAGATTATTTCAGAACACCCAATTACTGTTAACACTTAGCTTTTCTCTTAATTAAGGACAAGAATTGTATCTAGGCCTATCAACTTCTCTTTTACATACCATCTTGTCTTAGGTGGTTAAGTTGTTCACTTTAATCATCTATCTTCATAGTACCATTCTCAATCCAGTATGCTGGTATTTCTTGTCTGTTTAAGGGGCGGCTGTTTGGTTTGATCTTTCTTAAATAGAAGGCCTATACACACAGACATATGCTTTGATAGAATTAGAACAGTTTTTCTTAAGATGGGTGAAACTTTGTCTGTCATATACTTGACAAAGTACGCTCTTTGCTTCTTCAGGTGCCTCCATTCTTAGTGTGCAAAGTGTTCACTCAAACTTTTTCTTTCATCAATGTGCAATTATTCAACAGGTGTGCTGTCTTGACTTATCAACTTGTTTAAAAATTACTTTGAACATTTCTGGATCTAGTTTGTGTATTTAAGTTTTTTCATTTTTACTTGTAAATATTTTGTGTCATCGTAGCCTTTTGCTGAGACGAGAATGCTGCTCATTTAGTAATGGTGAATATGTGAAGGCCGGGTTGGCTGAACTGGAACACTGGTGCTACAATGCTACAGATGCGGTAATGTTACTTTCTAAATGCAAAGTTTTCTACTTTGGTGGTTTTCCTCACTAAGAAGGAAAGTTTATTGCAGTATGCTGGTTCATCCTGGGATGAGCTGAAACACATAAGACAGGCAATTGGATTCCTGGTACAGTTTCTTCTTCATTGCTCAAAAATCTTCCTGCTGCTTATTTTCATAACTAAACAAATGGTTGGTGACTAAGATGCGATGTCACCGTGATCTCTTTGGTTTTCTGAATTAGGTCATCCATCAAAAACCGAAGAAAACATTGGATGAAATAAGTCATGATCTATGTCCTGTGAGTAGCCGTTGCTTTTTGTCCTCTAATCATGCTTATTATATCTGTGATGGCATTCTTCTCAATGGGATTAGTAATTTCAGGTTCTTAGCATTCAACAACTCTACAGAATCAGCACAATGTATTGGGATGACAAATATGGCACGCATAGCCTTTCCCCAGATGTAAGTCTCACCAATCTATGAATCCCTCTGTTTCAAAATGAATGTCTTTATTCTATCTTGTGTTATTCCAATATCATTAACTTTACTAAATAGGATATTAGCTTTCATATGAATTCTTGTTTTTGCTGTTAATTATAAACCTCATCTGGAGTTAGTGCACCATGCATGTCCCAAAAGGCTCACATAAGTGCATTTTCATGTGAGTTAACCATTTGCCATTTGCACTCTCCACCACTAATTAGGATAAAGATTTGGATTATTGCACCAAGTCAAATGAAGCCATCCATTTTGAAAGTGAGGGAGTATAGAAAATCTCAGATGCACGAGTCCTGCAATCTGCAAGTATATTTCATTTAAGAGCAGGTATTGGTACCTAAAAATTAAATGAATAAGCTTTTTATTCAAGGGTCTGATCATATGTGGCTTTATGGACTGTGATATTGTGGGGCCTTGCTAACCAGAATTGTATGAATCAGCTGACCGTGTGAAGTTACTCATTTGTTTATATTTTTACCCTCAGGTTATATCCAACATGAGGGTATTAATGACTGAAGACTCCAACAATGCTGTAAGCAGTTCTTTCTTGCTGGATGATGATTCAAGGTTAATGCTGAAATTATATTTCTTGATATGCCTTTTGCTTTGTTCCTTTTGATTACTGCTGTTACTCTATCATTGGTTATACTTATTCACTTGGCTTGAAAATCTTTTTTGTCTGCCTCGTTTCAGCATTCCCTTTTCGGTTGATGATCTCTCCAAATCAATGGATCAGATTGATATTTCTGATATTGAACCACCACCCCTTATCCGCGAAAATTCAGGCTTCAGCTTCTTATTGCCACGTGCTGACTGATGATATTCAGTCAATATACTTGCCAACAAGTCCCAGAGGAAGGTAGCTTATGATTGACTGACTTAATAAGTAGTAGACAATCAGAATTGGTTCATTTTTTCTAATATGAAAGGAATGAACTTATTATTTTCTCCATATTTGACTCGGCAAAAAAATTCAGGAAAACATTTAACCATATTTGAGCCACCAAATTAACCTTTCTAACTGATGGGATTAATGGGGTGGAATTCATGTGTTAGCAGAATTTATATCCCTTAAATTCAATCGTGGAAGCTTAGATAGAATGGTAGGCTTATTTTTTGTAAGTGGACATTCATTTTGGATTATCTAAAAATAGAGATGTGAACGTCAATTATGAACATTCATCTTCCGCAGTCATATGTCTAATGGAATACGTGATGCTGAATGATTATCTGACATGGTTTTAGCTTGCCCACTTTCTGATATGAATACTAGCCATATATTATGCTTTTTGGCTTTTATGAACTATTTGGATAACTTGTGCTGCACTAGCTGCTAATTATAGAAAATGCTTCCTTTTATCAGCTCCTTTAATTGCCATTATACAACTTGAAATGTTACATTCAGTTTCAATTTTCTCCAATGCAATCTTTCTTTCCATAGCTTGAAGCGTTTTTAGACTGCAGATTCAGAGTTCCCCTTTATCAGGCTCCAAACTCTCAGTCCAGCTTGTTTGTGAATCTTGATGATTGAACATTCTACATCCTTCTTTTGATTCAAGTGATTCCCCAAAGGTTTTAAGAGTAGGAAACTAAGAACTGATCCCCCAGACGAAGACTCCCTCATTGCTTTGGAAGACTTGAGTACTTTGATTAGGTGACCTTTTTCCATTGTAGAAAATGCATATTTTGTCTCTAGGGCTGCAGAGATTGGTATTCAAGTTGTAAATTCAAATACCTTGTCAGCGTTGTTCAAATTATGAAAATCATATTACCTTGTTAACAATATTCTCCAGCTTATTTACGCAGGAGAATAACGGAGATGATGAAGAGACTTGCGTATCTCAAGTCTTTCTTCTTCAGGGTGAATCGGAGCTCCTCCCTGACCCCATTTTCACGATGAACCGTCTACACCGGCGGCCAAACCTAGTCCATACTCATTTACTGCCAGCCCGCTGAATTCCTGCGGAAATCCTAAAATACACCAACCTTTGAAAAAGCCCTTTGGCCCATAAGAAGACTGAAGTTTGCAGCGGCGATAAGTTTTCTTTCGTCATAAACCTAAAATTCGACGTCATGATTTGTTGCCTTGTCTGAAGGGAACAAATATAAAGATATGTTGACCGCAGCAGTTTTATTATTCTCCAAGTCAAGAATTCTGTAAACAAATTGTTACAAGTCATAATATATTTCTCCACCAGGCTATTAATGCATTAGAAGTCTTCCCGGTTTCCTGCAAGCAACCATGCTGTACTGATGTGCAAAAGCTGTACATTGATCTTCTCTCCACACAAAATATTTTCTGGAGGGAGATCACCATCAACTCTTAACTCGTTAACATTACATGATTAATGTTTACCTCTGGTCACGGCTGATTTGATTTTCATGAAAATAGTAATACCGTCTGTGAGACTCAACTTTCACGAAACGTTGAAAATCTCAAACACCTGCACGCATGCATGCTAAAAGAAAACTGAATCTTCGTTCATCTTTGATTATCCAATGATATAGCGTGTTAGAGGCAATACTTCTTATTCAGTATAATAATAAAAAAAAGAGGCGATACTTCTTGAGAGGGTACCAGCAAAATGAGAAATATGCAAATTTTCTTGTTTTACCGAACAAGCAATTTAATTCATCTGCAAAAACTGACTGCAAACAAAAACGAATATGCCCCCCAATCCCCACATTGTTGTCAAAAGCTACTCATCTTGAAGTGCAGAGATGATCCACTAGGTCTGACCTAGTGGACGATAAAGTAGTCGGGTTCGGCAGGTCAAGCTTTCTGCATACGATGGCTAAGGAGCTAAGCAATCTCCGCATTTGGTAATATGCATTTGCAGACTCAATGGAAAGTTCACCGTGTGGAATTTAATAAAGCGAGCCCTAATTAACAGTACGTTTGTTCTCTCACTGTCACTCTCTCTCTTCTCCCCATCGTTAAATTCTTTGTGCTGTTGAGCTGGGATATGTTTTGGGTTGGTTTTGTTCTTTTTGTAGACCAAAGTAATGGAGAAAGTGAATTTGAGCAGTGACCAGTCGGAAAACACATGGGAATATGCCAAATTTAGATTTGAGAAAGATGGAACATATGGTTTTTCATGGCCTCAAAGGAACTACAGTAGCAGCTTTTGCAAGAAAGAGTTCAAGTCTGCTCATGCTCTTGGTGGACATATGAATGTTCACAGGAGAGAGAGGGCTAAAATGAGACTGCCATCTAAGGGAGACTATCCAAACCCAAACCCTAACCCTAATATCTTCTTAGATTCATCGGCACCTTCTGCTGCCAAGTTCTTACCATACAAAAGCTGTCAGTCCTCCCAAAGTGGCTTCTTAGCACCTTCTTTGGCCGTTGCAGATGAAGAAAAGGTGTCGACCCTAGTCGTTCGCTCTCATCTTGACCCCGTCACTCGAGGCAGAAAAGATCACACGGGAAAGAGCTTAAACGAAAAAACTTCTACTGAAGTCAGAAATTTGCAATTTTTGACAAAAAGCAACGACTCTATCCTTTGGAAGAAGGAGACTGTCAGAGTAGATTTAAACTCGAGTTTTCTCCGCTAAGCGAAGGATGATCTTGATTTGGAGCTCCGGCTCGGGCGCTCTAAGTAGGTGAGATTCGCAAGGTCTGCCTACTTATCTTTAACCTGTTTTGTATGTTCATCACCTTCAATATTTTAGCTAGCTAGTTTTCCTGCCAATTGCTTCGTGGCATCTGAGACCTTTAAGACTTTGGAAAATTCAGCCTCGCTACTTCTTTCGCTTAATACACAACACATTGCACGGATAATTTCTCTTGTTGTACCCACCATGATTAGCTTCTCTAACTAGTGGAATATATATATCCCAAGTTTAGCCATTTCTGTGTGATTTTTCAGTTAGCAATAGCCTAAAAAGATAAATTTCCTCAGGAATAAGTGTCCTTTATTTTTGTTAAAATTTTAAATTCTTTGTTTTTTCAGAAACAGAGGCTTCCCGATGGTTTATGATCCATAGTACAGTCAAAACATTCTTGTAACTTTTTCAAGAAGCCGGTAATCATAAAAACTTTGATGATGTTGAGTTGCAGGGAACCTACTACTATTATTCTTTGTAGCTTAATTTTTTCCGCCTCATTACTTCTACCTAAACACAATCAAGTCTCTAAGTAGTCGTCCCTTTTCAAATTGATGAATATTCACGTGAGACTGAGAACCCAAGGGGGGATATTAAATAAATTTCTTCCAAGAAAAAGCATAAGACATGGGACTTGAGAAGATATGATGGCGGGGACGTTTAAGAAAAGTCAATCACTTGAATATATGATCTGTTCAGACATAAAATTGTCTGAGACAACAGGACGGGAGGACTTGTCGGAGGAAAGAAAATGGCCGTCTCAGTACACTCTCTCCATAGCCTTGTGAAGTGGTTGTAGAAGTAACAGTGTAACTCGGGATCACATGTTGTATTTCCAACATCTGTTGCTTTGCATGTTCCCAACGAATGTTTGATTGTCAGTGGCATGATGGTCTTTCCTTTAGTAGCGACTCATATTTTGGTCTTTCAAAGCCACAGCATTCAATACTGCTCTTTCCATCTTTCATCCTGCTGATCCCTCTCTTTGTGTTCATACATGAAAGTACTGCATGCGTATATATTCAAAACCAAGTCCATCTGCATTATTTGCGGGGAGGGGAAGGTCCCCACAACAGGTGATATTATGAAGACCTGCCAAAGAGTATGCTTTGTTGAAAAAAAGAAGCCCCGGGGGGCGGGGGTGGGGTTGGTTTTCACCGGGGTATGCGACAAATGAAGGCAGTGGGCAAAGGTCACTTTCATTCGTGATCCATCGCATTTGTATTTACTTTCAATCTTTACTTCTCTTAGTGTTAAGAGTATTTTACAATTCACTCTTTAATTTTCATTAAGTAGGTAATTTTAATTTATATTCACAAAGAAAAAAGTAGTTTTCATTTACATTTAATGAAGAAAATGAGTACTATTTTATTTTATAATGATATAAACTTCTTAAGTTTTAAAATTCATTAATGTATTCCGTACTATTCCAAATGTATACATTTACCTTACTGTTGTCATAAGAGAAGTCATGGAGACTTCAATATTTTTCTGCCCTAAACTCTATGGAGTATTTAGATTGTAACTCAATTTAAATAGTACTTTACTTTTTCTTATTTCTTTTTTATATGAATCTTATTTTTCTCTTTTAAAAATCAGCTGTAACCTTACAAAACTAAGGAAAAGTAAAAAAATTTTCAATGTACGTTAAAATTCTTCAAATTTATTTATCATTTTAAATTGGTTTTCAGATAGTGTGCTAACAAATCGTAAACTTGGGCTCTGGAGAGCAAAATGAAGTCCTCCTTTCTTGTAGCCCAGCCAAGTGAATCACGGACTCTCCGGATCCAAGAAAAACCCTTTCCGCCTTCATTTTATCATTCTAATCATCCTTTCCTTTTTCTGTCTTAAAAAAAAACAGATTTTCTGGCACGAGGATCAAATTTGAATCGATTTTGTAAAGAGGTACATGCATAAGCAATACACCTAAAAACCTTAAGAGATTGATATTGAGGTGATTTTTGATACAACATCTCATAAGGGTTTTGTTGGAAAGAAGAGGAGTTGGTGTTAAGTTAATGAGAAAGGTTGCATGTTGAATGCAATAATTCCAAAAAACCTAATGGAATAGAAGATTGAAGTTTCAAGGTAAATGCAACATTTAATGCGATCCTAATCGCTCAGCTAATCCAATAGACCTCCTAGTCGGGGGATCCTAAAGAATGGAAGAGTGAGATCGAAATATAGCAAATTCTCACGAAGTTGACGAAGAGAAAGAAGGAACAGAAAGAACATTATGAAGTGTGAGTAAAGATTTCACATGATTGCTGCCTTAGTGAGTAACCAATAAAATACACCGATTAGGTAATCTCACAGTGGTATTATTGATTAGATAAATGGAAGAAAGAATATCCAATGTGCATGCTGCTGCTGCATCATTGGATGTACCAGAATCCACTGTCCAACACTTTAAATGGTCTAATGATGTCTTACCACATTGGTAGTAATGGCTATAGCATAATTTTCTGCAAAAGTAGAAGGTTGCAAACTTTGTAACAAGGCCATTGGCTAGTTGTATTTGTGCCACCACCGACATTGTGGCAATGGTTAATTGCCGTCCGAACAGTAGCTTAGTGGGCCATGCTGAACCAGAAAACTTTGGCTATAACTAGATTTATTCAAGACAAAAAAAAAAAACCTAATATTGGTGTTGTGATACCATGAAGAAAATGGAAGAAAGAGGTGGAGACAATTAGGAACCCTACCAGAGTTTGTTTCCTATGCTACAAAGGTTTATACCAAAAATAGAAATATAAAAAATATGGAAAAGATATAGAATGATCAACCATTCACTTGTGATGCGTTTGGGATTTCTAGCAATACTATTATTTTCCCCCTCAACCAAAAAAGAAAAATACTGTTATCTCTTCCTATAAGAAACAAAGAAATTTTTTTCTCCCCTCCTCCCCCACACACACAAAAAAAAAAAACTGAAGAAAGAAAGAACGGAAAAGACTCTTATTTCTTACAGCAAACTATTTGGGCAGAGACGGGCTTCTATATCAGACTCATTCCAACACCTCCGATTCATTTTTTGTGCTTTAGGAATTAAAATATTTTTTAATAGATAAATTAAGCAGCAACAGTTGATGTTGAATACTCTCATAACTAAACCCTACCAATACTCTGAAATATCTGAAAGTAATAGTCCCACGAATTTAGCAAGAGCGGATTTGGTTCCAAAAACACATATCATTTAGTGTATGGATTCAGTGAGCTCTTTGATTTTGATAACCATTTAATTCATGTATACAATATAAAAATCTTATAGAAATGTTACTATTTTCACTAAAAAATAGTATTCTTTTAGTGAAGTAACTTTTATCAACATCATTTACCGTTTAATTAGATTATTTTAAATTTGAAGAAATTAACACGTTTTTTAAAAAAATTCCCCTTCTCCATTCTGAGCCTGCAGAATGGAATGGAGCCTATGTGTCACAAAACTTTGACGTACCCTCTAATAAAAATGAAAGAAGAAAAAAAAATCACTTTGAATTACGGACCAATTAAAACCCTAGAATCCTCGCTATGAAAGGAATGATTTAGTTAGCATCCATCCATTGGTCCTTAGGTCATACTCATCATGTGTGTAATCACTAATCACCACTAGCTAATAGCGGCAGATTAATTCAACTAGAGTTGAAGCTGCTTCATCTCTACGATTTGACTGCTCACAGGCAGGACAGGCCGCACCACACCAAGTCTTGGCATCTGGGGAGTGGACGATGATGCATGATGATGATGATTTTGATTAATTAGCGTCATTGATTTCCTAAGCTCAAAAGAACACAAGAAAAATCCACACGCTAGAAGACAGATGATTTGGTTGAGACCAGCGTCGTAGTGGTTAAGAGCACTTGCGTTGTTATGGTCCCTGTTCAACCTTGCCAAGTAGAAAGCCCCCTCTCCTTTATTCTTCAATCCAAATCCCAGGTGAGACTTTGTCAAATCAAGAGACTCCTATACATGATCTCCTATGATCCGTACTACTTTAAACCAAAACAAAACTAGTCTAATCGATCATGAAATATATGTGAGACTATTTCTAGCATCATAAAGCATTTTTACCACTTCATCCCGCAGACAAAGGCGCTATTGAAGTTAACAGAGAGCATTTGTCTTTTGTCTTTGTAATTCTTTTGAACTGCTTCAAACCTTTTCTTAATTTTTGTCTCTCCAACCCCAAGTCAAGCTGACTTAGAAAGTTTGGTGGGCTACAGGAGTCTTGTTGCTTTCTTTCTTAATAGTTTATCGAATACCCTCACGTATATATATTGACTAACAAGAACATTATCAAGATGGTCATGCATTGCGCAGGTTCCAAAGACTTGGCCCTTCCCCACTATTGCACTATTATTACTTGGTCAAACTAAGAAAAGCAGCCACCAAGGAAAGATTTGAGTCTTTGTTTCATTACGAGGCTTAAGAAATCTCCCATAAAATGATCGCGCTTATATAGATGAGCTTTTGCTAGTATATATTGTTGTTACCAAGTGAGCGACAAGAGAAGGTGAAAGAAGATCCTTTGTGATTTTTCCTCTTTATTCACCAATAGTTTGAGGAACTTCTAACTATGTCCCAAAGATTAAATGAGAGCAGCAGATCTCTGTATATTTGGCGGAGATCGACACGGACGTATTGATTTTGATGCATCTGAGATCATAATATCAAATTTGATGGTTAAATATTTCTTTTCTTTTCTCCCCATCAAGCCTTCACCGCTAGAAAGTAATTGCCACAAGAATTTTATTTTCTTGACACCTAAGCTGATTATGATATTTTTAGATGATGGGGATTGTGATGACACCACAGCCGGTGTGTATATGCGCAAATAGATATGTACAATGAGCCACTTCTAAGTTTTGTTAGGGGACAAACATATGGAACAAAATTTGCCATATTAGTTTGCTTATTTTTCATCATCTTCTTCACTCAGGAACCTACCTCATACTTTCCCTAAGAAATTAGGTAAACGGGGTCATGGTATTTCATCGTACAAGAGTGCTTTTTCAGAAGCTGTTCAGATCTTTTAGTGTCGAGAAGCTCTTCCTTCTTCATTTGCTACCTCATATGTTACACGTCAAATTATACATGCATTTTATGTATTTTGGAATTGGGATAAGGTGCTTTCTTCAGGGCAGAGGCATAATTTTATGGTAGATGTATGGCCATCTCTCATCCTCATCCGCTTCATGCAAACCAAAGCATTTTAAAACTAATGAAATGGATATGGATTAAATAAGTACAATCTTAATCCTGTTTCTGAACGTTTTAGTATAGATTCTTAAAGTTTCATCTCAATAGATTGTTGGTCATGTTCAATCGTTTAAGCTGAGTCATAAGTAGGCACTTAATGCAATAAAATTATAGGAGCCATCTTGTCATCTTTGGACCAAATTAAAATGTCAAGACCTTTTTTGTTTGGATGATTCAGAAAGGCAAAACAAAGAAAGAGAGAAGAACCAAGAAAGCTCAAGTCTTCGGTTCAATATTTGCAAAAGGTAGAACCATACATATCAGCCGGCCTGTACATAGCAGAATGAGTCATCAGCAAAGGTTGAAATCCTTGTCGAATTTTGTCTCCTTTTTCTCCACAGAATCACCGGTGAACAGTGCTAAGATGAAAATGCCTAAGCCTTCCAATCAGGGTTTCAAATCCTCCTTGTTTCTCCCCCTATAAAACTCGTCCTCCCCAAAAGATCTGCTGCAGGCACTTCAACTTAGTCAAGATTTCATTCTCTACATATATCCATGGAGTCCAATCATGAACAAGAGTCTATATATTCAAGTGACCAAGAAGTTGACCAGAAAGAGAATAACTTTGGAGTGGGCCGATCGTACGAGTGTGTGTTTTGCAGGCGAGGCTTCAATACGGCGCAGGCTTTAGGAGGACATATGAATATACACAGAAAGGACAGGGCCAGGAATAAGCCTAACACAATAAATACCAAGAAGCATGAAGAGAATTACACAGATCCCAGATTCCACCAGCAAATCCCGAGCTGTTCATCGCACCTTCTTGCACCTCACGAGGCTGTACAGATTGAATATAGAACTTATTTTCCTGCATCCGCATCCGGCGTACGACCCTCTTATGCAAACCATCACAGCCAGCACCGATTTAATCCGTTTGGGGTAGATCGGGGCGTGAGCTTGAACTTGCCATTTGGTCCGGGGCTCGTACAAGAGATTGGTAGCAGAAGAGGTGGAATTCAAGAGGAGGAACTCGATTTGGAGCTTCGGCTTGGTCCTTAGAAGAAGTGGACATTGTTAATCGCATTCACATTGAACAAGTTATTTGTAAGTTATTCCCATTTTGTCATATATTTATTAGATCATAAACAGCTCAAGCTTTCAGGAGCTGTAATATTAGGCATATTGGGCAGACGCACAACCCTTTTTCTTGTTCAATTTAATAAGTAAATTAAAGACGGCAACTTTTGGCCTAACCGATCGCACTTGAGAAGACACAGCAAGAAGAGGGAGGAAACGTTTGCTGCAGGTTTGGAGCTTTAAGGATGATGTGTTCAATCTCAGTTCCTAATTAACCCTAAATATATAGGGTCATAAAACTTTATGTAGCATGTTGTCTGCAACCCTCGACGGACGTTTTTACTGTCAAGTTCAAAGTATGTGTAATAGAAACATAAAAAGATTGGTCTTGGAAATGAAATTACTCGTGCAGTGCAAGAAATTGGTCAAGTGCTTGTTTTTATTATCTCTGGTCTCTCATGCCATTGTTTTCCATGTATATATCCGCCATATATGTCCAGCTTCTCATTTGATATATAGTAGCAAAAAGAAAGAGGATCCGCCTCGTGATCAAAGGACCCCCAGACAGAGTGAAGTACATAAACACGTTGTATCAGGCAATATACATGGGTTTCCTAAGCATGCATTCTGACTCTTTTTGGTTGGTAATCTGGATTCTTCACCTTCTTTCTTCCTCCTTCCATCTTGATGGTATGCATCTATCAAATGATCACTCGGGACTATTCGGATTGGTTTTCAACTGAATTCAAATTTTAAACGGTTTGCTTTTGCAAAACTCAATCTAAATACACCTAAAGAGAGTAGAATCCTCCTAGTTGTCGAATTTTTGTCCCAGCTGGGCTGTGGAATATATAGCAGTTAAATTTCTATGTCGGACGCTTTCTGAAGGATTATAATGGAGCCATTTCACATTCTTCTATAGTCGCAGGTTCAATCCAAGAACCATTCTATCAAATCAAATATTCATTAGCACTTACAGGCAAGCCATCCATACAGGTATACATATGAGGAAATTAAAGTTGTTTCCTTGATACCAACATAGGGATCCTGGACACCCAGAGCTACTGAGCTAGTACTTTGTTTATAATGTGTTAGATTCGTAAGTGGGCACCCAGAAGCTTTTTGTACATCCCGGACTGGTATCATAAAGAAGGGGGAATGGCTCGGCTATCCCACCGAGCCAAGCCGAAAAATAGATTATGATTATATAAATGAGTTGAAAAAAAAAAAAGGAAAAAGATTTGAAATATGACCCGATCCCAAGATGTATGATGGAATGAAAGGGATTATTCCTATTTCACGTATTAGATCTCCTATCTTATCTCAATTAAGAGGGGTCATGGAAAGAACAGGTTCAAAATCACGATCAATTCCTTTTTCAAATCCTGCTGCAGCTGCACGAGCCCTTCCCGCGTGCCACAAATGACCTACGAAGAAGAAGAATCCTAGAACAAAATGAGAGGTAGCTAACCAACTTCTAGGAGAGACATAATTGATATATATATATATATATATATATATATATATATATATATATATATATATATATATATATATATATATATATATATATATATATATATATATATATATATATATATACACACACCATACCATTAACAGTTACTCACTTTTGACACACAAATTCCCTATGAATTAGAAATGCTAGAATGTTGTATCCTGATTCTTGCCAAAATTGCTAACTAAAAGAAAATGGGCAAAAAGTGCCACAGACACTCTAACTTTGCCAAATTATCGACTTTAACACTCAAACTAAAAAACGTATAGTTTTGACACTCAAACTTTAAATCGTAACTGACGTTAACCCTTCCGTTCCATATGACCGTTAAATCCTAACCGCCATCTATCACATGATAAAAATACCAAAAAAGATCGACGTCTTACGCTAACCTCGCGGCCGTTGGGGCGCATGGCGATAATAAGGATCAAAAAATGCGGGATCGATACACCATTCCATCGAATCATTGTTAGAGCCACACCTCACGGACTCGGCCTTCCGCACCAAAAGTCCACGTCGTAAACCTTGAACCGAGGTGAACTTTCGATTACCAACGTAGTTCACGCCGGCATCTTTGTACTTGGAATATCTTAGGGTTGCTTTCCCACTCCTTGTTACGTTCTTCGATCGTCTTAGAGTTGTGCATGTCTATCGCTTTTTTGTATCAAAACCAGCTCCAAACTCCGGCGAGTGAGACAGACAGCACACTCGCTGCAGTGACCATGAAAATGGCTCGAATCAGAGTTGCCAAAGTAACTTTCCGGCATGGGAAGGTCCACCCTTTTCCGAAGTCGGCGAAGACGGTGAAGACAGGTGACATGCTACGGCTTGAGTTGGCGAGCATAGGTGATCTGCGTTCGGATGTGAGTGGAAAGAGACTGGAACGTTGAGAAGGGGTTTTGAGCCCTCCGATGGATGAGCATTGATTGTGTTCTTGATCCGGTCAATTGTCGATTCGAGAGAACTTGAAGACTTTTTCTCTCGGCGGTGGCTCTGGGTTGATTATAGAAGAAGGCCAAATATGGGAGATCAAATGTTACCAACCGGCACTCTATTCTTCCTAGCGGCTTCCCTGGGGCTTCACATTGGTGGTATTGAGGACTTTCACCTTTCCCACAAAGACAGTAACTCTCCTTCGCAACTTCGCTCGCCATTTTCCGCTACTACTCACCGTAAATTTGAATTGAGGCTAATTGGAAAGACTGATCGAATGATTAGTATTAGTTGGCGAGTGTTTGATTCGATGACAAAGACTGATCGACTGCAAGTCAAGTATTTGATAGACGGTGGTTAAGATTTAACGGTCATATGGGATGGAAGTGTTAACGTCATTCAAAATTTAAAGTTTGAATGTCAAAACTATACATTTTTTAGTTTGAGTGTTAAAGTCGATAATTTGACAAAGTTAAAGTGTTTGTGGCACTTTTTGCCCAAAGAAAATTTATGTCATGCAACTTTTTTTTTTTTTGAAAGAAAAGATTTTTTTTTCTAAGCGTTGGCGCGCCTAGCGCGTCATGCAACTTAGGCACGATGGAAGGCAAGTCAAAGACTCAAAAGTTGGAAATTGGTATATTTTACTTTTTCTCTTGTAATAATTTTGAACTCTACAAAAATAAAAATAAAAGCGGGAAATCCAAGTAAGACTGCCGCGAGGACGACTGGAGGAGTTGAGTCATGTCTGTGGCACTTTTTGCCCATAAAAGAATTCCAACCGACATGTGATAGACGTCGTTTGAGATTTAACGGTCATGTGGGACGGAAGGGCCAACGTCAATCACGATTTAAAGTTCGAGTGTCAAAACCGTCCGTTTTTTAGTTTGAGTGCTAAAGTCGATAATATAACAAAATTCGAGTGTTTGTGTCACTTTTTGCCCTTCTTTTATTAGTAATGGGCCACGATTAGGTGGGTTTTTTATTGGGTTCGGCCGTCTGCTCTGTTAGCTCGCAATATGGGCTAATAGACCACTTGTTGGGTATACACTTTTCTAATCTAAGTCAACCAGGATTTCACATTTTTTTTTGTAAATATCAAGAAAATATAAAAATGTGAATCGATTTTATCTCCCTGACAAGACATATTTTTAGTTTATTGACAAAAATTTGTTCAAAAATGCATATTTCAAATATCAGATACTAGTAATTTATGCAAAAAAAGAAAAAAAAAATAAAAGTACATATACATTGTAACTTAATAGTGCCGCCTGTGCCCTTTCCTACCCTTCTCTTTTCTTTTTCCTTTTTTTTGGGAGGAATAGCCCCTTTCCTGCTTATTATTATTATTATTATTATTATTTTTTATAAAACTAATGTTAATGATTCGAGATGGTGGAACAAATCCAATGATGAAGAGCATCTACCTTTGACGGGTGTCCATAGAAAACATGGTTACTTTTTACCAATACGCGATTATATGAAAATCTTCTTGCTTTCTTTAAGATGCGAAAGAATTTACGCATTAGGATATACAAAAGGCTACAGGAAAAGTAACTTTGGATACGGGGGGAATATACAAAAGGCTACAGGAAAAGTAACTTTGGATACGGGGTTTTCTGCTGCTTCAACTGTGAAAGTCATACGACTAAGTACCGAGCCCAGGGCCGCAATAGTACTAGCTTTTACAACCTGAAGCACGAAGCCTGAACTTTGGGACAATTTTCCTCGAAATTTCAGAACTCACTCAAGCATAGAGTCGAAGAAATGCATTTATAGTTGTTGGGAAATGCTTTTATATAGTAGAACTCACTCAAGCAAAACCATCAGACTGCAGAGTTCATAACAAAAGACAGGAAAATATTGTAAACAGAAAATATCCCAAAAACTTTTGCACTTATGTGACACGGATGAGTAGGACGACCATAACGAAAACACGTCATAACAAACATCACGAACCATGTAAAGCACCAAGTCTTGGAGCCCTGAGAGTACACTTCCGTAGCCTGAGTATTAGCATGCCCGGTACTTGCTAGACTACGTTCAATTGCTTTCTCCGTTGAATCAAGAAGCTGCATTCAGATAACAAGCAACAGGTTGGATTCCTCACCATCAATGCGTGTACATACAAAAGAACCCCAAAGTTCTTTATTGGAATTAAGATCTCATGGATAATAATTACGTATGAGCAGTCATCAGAAGGGGCATATCTGGAATTGAAGTTCGACCTGAAAAGGGCGAAATGATACAGACAAGAAAGTCTATCCAAAACTTACCTTTTCTGTGTTTCTTACAGATTGACTCATCAAGAGACTCCCTCTTTAAGTTCTCGTGCAAGACCAACCATTTCATTTGTTAAGTTTTCTTGAAGCTTCCTGTAAAAAGAGAAACTGTGAGGATAATACATTCAAGCATCTGCAGTGAAATTAACACTTCATTTGGCCCAATGGCCCCCGATTAGAAATACTTAATACTTATATAAATTTGATCGAAGTATATCATCAGAGAGGACTAAGAATAAAATCTGATTAGCCAAGGAATACAAATTTAACTTCTGCCTACAAAGAGAACCAGAAAAACATATAGTGCATCTTGTAGATGTCATGTCAATATACATCAAAGATACAGGCAATTTTACTTCCTTTTTAGTCCTGCATTGCCAGAGCAACAATGATTTTCAAGTTCATGTCCTCTTTCTAAAGGTTTTGGAGGTAAGAACTGTCTTGACTTTCCCAAATTCTCTTTGTCTTGTAACACTGAACGCATATCATCTTTCTATGTGCATAATTATCAAGAAGAAAAATACCGATGCTTTCGAATGTGTGTCCGTGCAGCATCGTCCAGCTTGACAGGGGTTGATTGATCATCTTCAATAGTATCATGAGATTTATCTTCAGTCATTGATGGAGGCCTGTATGGTTGAAAAAGTAAACTTAGCAAGACAGACCAACAAGCTAGTAAGTTACATGAGCTAATAGGAATTTCATCGATTCTTACACAATTCTCCTCCTCAATCCTTCCAAAGAGTGAGAACTATCTGCTATCATAATAGGACTGTTATCAACAGGAGCCTCAATAGAGCTCCCTTCAGATGCTTCTGTGTTGGACTGGAATTTTATATGAAAACAAAGTAGTCAAGGAAAATTATCCAAGCACAAATCTACTTAAAAGAAATTCTGAATTTCAAAAAATTATTCTACCATGTTTCTCCTTATTTAAGGAACCTATGAAACACAAATACCATCAAACCAATACCCAACCCTGGGACATAGCGACACCCTTGAGAGAGAAGTTAAACCTAGAAAACTCACATCCCTATGCATGAATAATGACAGAAAATAGATATCCTGCTAATTTTAATGTTAATAACATTTCTTGGTACTATTTGTGAATTTCATAAAACATAAAATGTGAAAAACTAGGAAATAAACAGGACGTACCTCCAGAATAGCTAATTTGGCAGCAACAGCTTCGATTTGCACCCAATATTCATTTATTGTAGCCATTGAAACCCTTCACATAGAAAAAGAAAAAAGAATGCTACAAACTCAGACTAAAATTCTGACAACATATTATCTGTAGAAACTGCAAGTCCAAGCTCGTGTTTTCTCGGAGCCCGTGTGACTTTTGATAATTGCAGGAGCTCCAAAGGAAATCAGGCATGATGAAATAAAAAGAAGTATTCCAATAAACGAAGACATTTTTTAAGAACTTGCGGATGAAATACAAAGAAGTCCAAAGATGTGGGCCCTCACATAACAGACAATGACCTTAACAGGTCTTTTATATAAAACACAAAAGAGACAAATTGTTCAACAAATGCACATCTTTTCATAGGAAACTATGAAAAGCCTCGGAAATTCCGTTGGTAAAGAGCTGATTCCAGTACCATAGGGACTTATACTGAAACGGAATAGACCAAAGCGTGCAAACTTGGAAGTTCATCAGGAGTCTTCTCGTCAGCCAACTTCTCCAGTTGTTCACGTAGAGTAGCAACATACTGAAAGACCACGCATAAATAATACGTATATCATGAGTTCCTAATTTGAGAAAACAATACAGAATATCTAAACCGCTTAGTGCTTCAAGGAGACATGAAGAGATACAATATAATAAATGAAAAGGGATATATGAGAACCTTATGTAGGGGGAAAAAATTGAAAGAAAAGCCATTACCCAATGAACAACTAGGCTCAAAAGATCTGAAGACATACATGTATAAGCTTTGTTTGACTCTGCTGTCGTGGCACTGCAGTGAGTAACCTCCTCAAATTCACTTCTACTCTGCTGAAACCCATTCTGAAAAAATATTTGGACACTTATTTACTACAGAAAGTTTTGGGACTTTGGTAAATACAATCACAGTAGATCGAGCAAAGTCTAATGGGCAATGGTTAAAAAAACACTCTAATCTGAATCAGTAAGGTAGATCCATCACTGAAAATGTGTCAGTAACCGGAAAACCTAAGCAAATTTTGGCTATGATTGTGGAAGGAGGGGAAAAAGACAAATTCGTTCTTTCCAAGTCTAATGAAATCCAGAACAATGATTTTGGTACAGTTAATAGAGCTGTTCCAAATGTGCGTAGAAAGTATGCACATTATATTTGGATGTAAAGTCTAAATTCAAGTTGAAGATAAAAGTTTCTAATCGCTGTAATGAAAATTTTAAGTTTGGATCTGATTTCTAACTGCATTAATACTTTCCGAATTTAAAAGCTGATCCATCCACATTATTTAGTATGTTCTAGAGTTACTATTATAGCAAAATACCATCCCTTGCCCAATCTATGTTCGACTCAGCAGAAAATGCAATCTTTTTGCTTTTGATCTGGCCCTGTTTATTTGGAATTTATATTATAACACTAACATATTTTGTTGCTACAAGAAACAGCTCGGGAAGATAAGGGTTCAGGGCCTCTGAAATTGTTAATGGTGAAGAATATATATACCTTATAAGCTGATTGTTTATGCTAAATTAGTAATTTGCTATATCTTCTATCCAAGCTCTAGGCAGTATAAGCACAAAATGAAATGTCATATAAAAGTTCATATTCTTTATACATCATAACACCTGACACATGGTACTAAAAGATCGTCAACTATTTTCTCCAACAAACAGTTTTAGAACAGATCAGTGAACTAATTTTTCCCTTCATGTATGAATAGAAATAAACAAAGGCATCTGCTGATGTCAAATAAGAGCTACAAAAATTGAACTTTTAAGTACTCAATACTTCAACGGCAAAAATTCTTAAAAGTCAAATGCAAATTAAAAACCCAAAATCAAATTTCTAATCTTTCTCCTAAGTTAAAAAATTACACAAACAGAATTCAGTTCTGATGGAGGATAAGTGACCAAAAAGCTTAAAAATAATTAAAACCCAGGAAGATAATACTAATTCTCTAATAATATTATACCTTCGCCCAAAATCTTCTTTCGCAAACAGAAGAAAAACTCAGAGCTATCAGAATTAATTACAAGACAAGCAGTTAATTAGTAAGATTAAATGGAAAAGGTAAGATTAAATGGAAAAGGGTATATATTACACGAACAGGGCATGGGTAACAACTGGCTTCTGGAGATGGTTCGAATTTAGGGTTTTGGGAGATATGAAGAAATTATTTTGAATTTTTTGTTTGATTTACCCACGATTTCGAAGATTTACAAAGAAGTGCAAAAGACTACAAACATATAATATGTTGGATTTTTCTTCTAAACTTCCGTGTTCCTCTTCTGCAACAAGAAGTTCAAAAGGCTGGTGAATGGAGAGATACAAAAAGTGGGATGACAGACACTCACGTGAATGTCATGCTTTTTTCCCCTGATCTGAGAATATTAATATATGCTACATAGTTTTGGTTCGCACAATATGCGAAAATGAAATTCCTTTGGGTTTTGCTTTTGCCCCATTTAATAACTCATCATAATTGCACACCCATAATACATGCACTAATGCTTGCTAACATCTATTTATGGCTTGCACTTGAGGACTAATGCAACATACTTTGAGTGATTAAACTCCTTCATTTTGATTAATTGAGATTAAACTCCTTCATCAGCACATTAATCAACGGAAAGCTCAACATCTTGCAACATCTTCAAGGCAGCTGAAGCTTCACCAAATCTGAATTGACTTCTTTTATTTTTTAAACTAAGTTTAATATACTTCAAGGCCGTTGAAGGCCTTAGAAATTGTAATGGTGCAGAGCAGCCGTTGAAGGCCTTAGAAATTGTAATGGTGCAGAGCATTTACACACATAGATTTTAGGAATAATTTTCAATAGTTATATTACTATGATGAATTTGAGATCCTTACAAGCTGATTGTTTAAGCAGAAACAATAAACAATAATTTGCTACATCTTCGATCCAAGCTCTAGGTTGTAAAAGCACAAAGTCAAAATGTCATATACAAGTATGTGTGGTATTCTTCAGCATAAATATACCTACACATGGTACTAAAAGATCATCAGCTAATTTCTTGAACCAACAATAGAACAGTTCAGTAAAGTGGACTAACTTTTACCTTTACGTATTAAACACAAACAAACAAAAGTATCTGCTGATGGACACAACCCAAGCAAGCAAAGTCCCATGCATTTTGGTGCAACCTTGATAGAAACCTCTTCCTTTTGTGCTGTTTCAACCACCTAGGTATCTATATTCATTTTAAAGGCTAAAGGGGCATGGTCTTTCACAGAAACAGGTCGAGGCTAAAACAGAAACAGAGAAAGAAGCAGGAAAA
Organism: Rauvolfia tetraphylla; assembly: GCA_030512225.1. Taxonomy (NCBI): domain Eukaryota; kingdom Viridiplantae; phylum Streptophyta; class Magnoliopsida; order Gentianales; family Apocynaceae; genus Rauvolfia; species Rauvolfia tetraphylla. The sequence goes on from JAJQKT010000037.1 coordinate 1,332,516, forward strand.
ACAGACTTAATGCTCTAAACCAAAATAAGATCTACAGTTTATTTGTATTCTTCTCCTAATAACAATCTCAAAAGCAGAATTGGTATTCGGACCATACCTGGCACAACAATTTCAGAAGTTTCAACTGTTGAATTTGACACACTGAAGATTAGAGAGAACAGTTTAATTTAAAATAAGTAATTTCAGTTTCAATGTCAAATAAGAACCACAGTAATTGAACTTTCACGTACTGTCAACTTCAACTGCAAAACAAAGAACCAAAAATTCAATATCGAAATAATCCTAAATAAAAAATTACACAAACTGAATTCAATTATGGTAGAGGCTTTGTGGCCAAAAAACTCGAAAACAATCAAACCACAGCGAGATAATACTAATTCCCATGACAAAAGAGACAAGTATATGGCATAAAATCTATGCCTCTATCCGAAATACTTCTTCAGCAAACCGAAGTAAAATGCAGAGCTACGTGACTAAAAATTACAAGAAAAGCACTTAATCAGTAAAATTAAATGGAAAAGACAAATAATTTTTTCTTTTTCCGAGATGGAAAGAGACGCTGAAAATGGTTTCAATTTCAATACCCGCAGCAGCTTTGGGGTTAATTAAAATAGAAGGGCTTGTAGAGAGTCTTCAAGCGGCTCTGCATTGGCTTTACAACTAACTTCAGGCCTTGTATATGCGGACCAAGGAAGCTTTCCATTGATGCTCAACTGGTCAAGATTCTTCAAGATTTTCTTCGAGATGTCTGTTAAAGTATGAGGAAAATCAGAGGGATCTCTAAAGCTTAAACCTAGAGGAAAAAAGGATCAACTTTGGTGAAAAGTGGTCATTTCAGTGAACTGAGAGGTCTGCTGGAGTAGAAACCAACACCAAGTAGAACGAAGCAGGGGTGGAAACCGACTCCAAAAAGATGGCGCAGGTTTTATGGTTTTGGGAGAATGAAGAGGATATACTGAATTTTTCTTTGATCTACCAATTTTTTGAGAGATTCAGAGAGAAGGGCAGAAGCTGTTGTGTTCTGCCTCTCCAACAAGAAGTTCAAAATGCCGATGACTGAAGACCTTCGGTGAGTGGGGTGATCGACTTGGGTTTGACTACAGCCCTTATATCACTTTTTTTTATAGTATATGCAGATTTAGTTGTGACTGTTGGATTCATTTTTAATTTAATAATTAGAAATATTTAAAAAAATAATTTTTAAAAAATAATTATTTAATTAAATATAAGTATTTATTTTTAATTATTAAATAAAAATTAATTATAAATAAACTCAAAAACATTCGCACAGGGGAGCGAGGTTTTATCACGTGACGGTTATGCGTCTTCTCCTAACCTGAAGTCAGAATATATTATTATTACTATTAAAAGAAAAAAGGAAAGGCAAAGGGCTAGAAAGCAAAAAGGACAAAGGAAAAAACAAAGAGAGAGAGAGAGAGAGAGAGAGAGAGAGAGAGAGAGAAGCGTACGAAGGAAGCCCCCGATGATTCCACCCAAGAAACGCCAAACTACTGACTCCTCACTTCCAGAGCACTCTCCTCTGTGACTCTCTGCGGTTAAGACTATAAATTGGTAGTGGCTGAGTACTGAGAGCGCGCAATAAACACAGAAGAAAAGGGAATGAAAAAATGGCGAGCCCTCCAAAGCCGTGGAAGGCAGAGTATGCAAAGTCATCAAGATCATCATGCAAAGCCTGCAAAAAGCCCATTGATAAAGAGACGTTGAGGCTCGGGAAGATGGTTCAAGCCTCCCAATTTGATGGCTTCATGCCTGTACGTCCATTGCCCTTTAATGGCTTTCCCCCCTTTCTGTTTCTAGCTTTTCACATGAACCCAAAAGGCAGTAACTTTTTCTTGTTTGCTCTTCCGTCTCTGTTGGGCACCTTTGATGTTATTTGTTCCCTTATGTTTTCGACTACTCCAAAAAATTGTTTATGTGGTTTCTGTTCCGGGTTTGCTCCTTCGCTCTCTGCCCCTCGTTTTTGGTCAATTGCGCAATGCACACTGTTTTCTCGCTTAGGCTTTTATTCAAGTAGTCTTTTCTCCTTGAATGAAAGCAAAAAATTCTTTGTGTACTTGCACTTTTATTTACTTTTTTATTTCCTGTTCAGCAGCGGAAGCTTAATGTTACTGTTTGTTGAAGAACCAAAACCAATGTTTTTCTTATCTAATCAATGGCTAAGAATGAATGGGGATGTACGGACTTCTGTCTAAGTTGCTCTGTCTTGAAATGCCAGGCTTTTCCACCATTCCTAGAAAGGAGTCGTTAGCTATCACATTTATATTTATTCTGCTATAAAGTTGTAAGCAGATGCACTCGATACTCAAATAACAAAAAACCCAAAGCATGCTTTACTTTCCCCGTTGTCTGAGTTATCACCATTGTGAAATGTGCAGTAATTCAGTTTCTTGGGGCTTTTGGCTTTTTAACAGCCACATTAGAATACGATCTACTAGACAATTGAAATAAATTTTGCTCTAAGTGGCTTTTCATATTGATTAGATTTTACCCCTAAAGTTTTGTCTTACCAGGTTTTGTCTGCAGGCATTCTAACTAGCTGTGCGTGGTTGCCAAAACTTACTCAAAATTTGATCAATTCATTGACAATATGATGCATATTTTATGATGGTTTTAGTTGACTTTCATAATGTAGATTGAAAGTACTCAATAGCAGCACATCTTATCAAGTTTCGAGATCTGTTATAGCTTCTTAATTAAAAAGCTTGTATGACACTGGTCCAAGTAGGACCAACCTGTTTTCCGTTGATGATTCTTAGTTCTGTTTTGTTTTAACCAGATGTGGAATCATTCTGACTGCATACTAAGAAAAGCAAAACAGATAAAATCGTAAGCCAGTTCTTTTTTGCCCTTTATTAGTACTTTGGACTTTGCAGACAATGTTAGTTTCCTCTTTTGTTCCGCTGAGGAATGTCTACACTTGATTGTTTAGAGTTGATGATGTTGAGGGCTTGGAATTGCTTCGCTGGGAAGATCTGCAGAAGATTAGAAAATACATAGAGGGCCAGGGCAGTGGGCCGTCAAATGTCTCTTCTCCTGCTGCTGTAGAATGTGGGATTGAAGTCTCACAAACTTCCCGTGCTTCCTGCCGGCGTTGCAGTCAAAAGATTATGAAAGGGGAGGTATGCTTATACGTTTAGTGTATTGCTGTATCATATGCTAGATGATGGATTGTCAGATAGCTTTGAATTCTTTTGAGTTTGGCTTTTCGTGGTTCATCTATCCTTTTTTACTATGAGACCATGTATGAGTCTTTGTTGGATACTGAACAAGAATTACTGTATTTTATATGCTCATAATGTTTTTTTCTTTGCCATGATCATATGTTACAGAATTGATTAATAGCTTCATAGATTGTTTTCTTTCAAGAGCTTCTCTTGCCTCTTCCCTTAACTAATACCTTGGTAAGGCATATGCATACAGAAAGAAAAGGGAGTGCCACAGCCAACAGAAAAAAACAAGAAAGTTCTCATGCTAGGTTTATTGAATTTGGAGAGTTGATAAATTTGATGCCATTAACCTTCTTGAAGGCTGATATATTTGTTGTTTTTCCCTTTTGTCTCAGGTTCGAATTTCTTCCAAGCCTGAGGGTCAAGGTCCTAAATCCTTGGCCTGGCACCATGCTAAGTGTTTTACGGAAATATCACCAACTACACAAGTAGAGAAATTGTCTGGATGGCATAACCTATTAGCCTCTGACCAGGCGGCCTTTCTTGCCTTGGTTAAAAGTGTTTCTTCAACTGTAAAAGGTTAGACAACCTGTTTTTTGCTTTATATATTTCTTGATGATTTTCTTTCATGCTCTTCGGGTGAATAAAAAGAAAGATCTATTCTAGGTGGAAAGGTTGAATCAAATGAAGAACCTGGGAAAGGATCAACTTCCAAGGCTGGTGCTAAACGGAGAAGAGCTGTTGGTGATAATGAGAAATCAAAACTTGCAAAAGCTGAAGAAGATCCTTCCGCTGATAAGGCAGTGCCTGAGAGGAAAACTGTTAATGTGAAAGCTGAACATGCTAAAGCACCTGAATTAGAGGGCAAACTGGAAATGCAAAGTAGAGCACTATGGGCTCTTAAAGATGACATTAAGAAGCATGTATCTACAGCAGAGTTGCGAGAAATGCTTGAAATTAACAATCAAGATACAACAGGATCAGAACTTGATTTACGGGAATGCTGGTGAGTTCTTTCCGTTTGTGTCCCGAATTTAATGCTGGGAAGATGTGGAGACTCCGGATCTTTACTTTCATTGAAGTAGTTATTTGCCTGTTAAACATGTTTTGCAATGAAAAAGCTGAAAAAGAAAACATTATCTTGTTTCAGTACTTAGTGGGTTTTCATTTTTGCTGATGTGGGTACTTTTGGTATTTTGTTGAATCTTTAGTTCTGAAAGTTAACTCCATTTTCTTATTGGTCCAACTCTTGCTCATAGCTTTTCTATTGTCTATTGTTCAGTGCTGATGGCATGCTTTTTGGAGCACTTGCTAGATGCCCACTTTGCAATGGATGTCTTCGTTATTCTTCGGGCATGTATAGATGCCATGGTTATTTATCAGCATGGAGCAAGTGTTCATACTCCACTTCTGAACCTGCACGATTAAAAGAAAAATGGAAAATACCAGAAGAAACAAGCAATGAATATCTCCTTAAGGTACAGATTGAAAGATGACATTTAACTTCTCCAACATTTAATGTGGTCTAATATTATGGGTGGTCATGCTCCAGAATCATAACCATAATTAACTGTAATCTCTCAGTGGTTCAAGTCACAAAAGTTGAATAAACCTGCACGAATATTGCCTCCAGCATCATCTACACCTTCTGGAAGTCAAGCTTCCTGTGGATCTTCTCAGGCATCCAAGAGCGAGCTCCTTGGAGAGTTGAGAGTTTCAATTATTGGATCTACCAAAGAAACTATAGTATGGTTTTCATCTCATTTTTTCGGAACTATTTTTAACTTAAAAAAAAGTGCGATGCTTGTCTTATGTACTTGTTAGGCATTTTTGCAGCCAAGACTGCTATAAAAGTATCATAAGGGTGGGTGATTTTGCAGGAGAAATGGAAGAGCTCAATAGAAGCAGCTGGTGGACAGGTCCATAACAGGATAAAAAAGGGTACCTATTGCTTGTGGCTCACCTTTTATTAAGCTTTTCGTCCAATCTGTTTTGCATCGTTTTAACTCACATGTATATTGCAGACACAAATTGCTTGGTTGTAGCAGGCAGTCCTAATGATCAGGATGCTGAGATAAGGAAGGCCAGGTAAAAGCGTACTTGTAAATTTGCTGCTGAGAACATATTATCTTATGCTCCTCTTTCTTTACTTAGACACTGTGTCTTTGCCAGGAGGATGAGATTACCCATTCTCCGGGAGGATTATTTGATTGACTGCATTGCAAAAGGGAAGAAGCTTCCCTTTGACTTGTATAAGACTGAGGCTGTTGGTGATAGACACAGCCTGGTTACTGTCAAAGTGAAGGGTCGTAGTGCTGTGCATGAGTCATCTGGCTTGCAAGATTCTGGACATATCCTTGAGGATGGAAAGAGCATTTATAATACTACGTTGAGCATGTCTGATTTATCTTCCGGTGTGAATAGGTAGATGCTACACCTGTTGGAGAATTTAGGATGACCCATTTGATGACTTTTCTCCTTATTCACACCTGCTGACTTGAATGGTGTTTCTTTCCTGAGTTTAGTCAGGTTGACTTTGCTATTTATCTATGCCGAGGCTGATTTTGGTAATTTGATGGTTTTGAATCAAACTGATTCACTGGATTATGTTTAAGTGGCCTTTTTCATCAAATAACATTTAATGGGTGTAGACATATTCTGCACATTTTCTTCCAATACTCATTTCTAGTTAATGGTTTTGATAGTTCCACATGTTGATGCTGATAGTTCTTGGAAACGACTTATTGTTGTGTCCTTTAGTTAATTTCAAAAGTATTGTGATGAGTGCCAATGTTTGACCAACATGATATATTTCAATATTGCAGCATGTTATGGATTTTTGCATTGCGTGATCTCAAGACTGAAGCTTTCTACTCTGCCATTGCTCTTCACAATTGATCTCTATTTTATTTGTTGATTTAGTCCTCAAATTTCCTTAAAGTGGTTCAAATATGTGGGGATGAATTGTGTTTACAGGAAGTATGTCTCTGATTGTGGCGTGTTTTTGTGAACTTTTCTTCATTGTACTCCTTTCATGCGACTCTGAACTTTGTCTGTATTTTCTCTGTACAGTTACTATATACTTCAAATTATTCAAGATGACAAAGGGTCAGACTGCCATGTATTCCGCAAATGGGGCCGAGTTGGGAACGATAAGATTGGATGTGACAAATTAACATATATGTCTAAATCTGATGCAATACAAGAATTCAAACGTTTGTTTCTTGAGAAGACTGGGAACTCATGGGAGGCATGGGAGGGGAAAAGTTTTCAGAAGCAACCTGGCAGATTCTATCCACTGGACATAGTAAGTTCCCATTTTCTTTCATGATTTTTTATATTTTGACTTATACCTCATCCTGCTATAGCAGTTTCAGATTTTTTTGCCTCCTGATCTAAAACATGTCGCTTTGTAGGATTATGGTGTTGACAGAGATGTTTCGAGAAAGAAAAATTTAAGTGATGCAAGCAGCCAGCTAGCACTCCCTTTGATGGAATTAATGAAGATGCTTTTCAATGTGGAGAGATACAGGTTTTGGAAAAATAATCCAAGTTGAATTACTTAATGGTTTTTTCTATGGAATATTTACAACAAGGAGTGATATCTCCAGGGCTGCTATGATGGAATTTGAAATCAATATGTCTGAAATGCCCCTAGGGAAACTTAGCAAAAGCAATATACAAAAGGGTAAGTGGTCCTGATGTTCTCGTTCCTACAATGCCATGAAAATTGAGCAGAATGAATATTTTATGAGATATACCAATTCTAAACTTATTTCAAAGGATTCTGAAATTCATGTTTTGCGAACTTTTTTCCTAGGTTTTGAGGCATTAACTGAGATACAGAATTTGTTGAGCACTAGTGGTTATGATCCCTCCATAAAAGAGAGCCTTATAGTTGATGCCAGCAATCGTTTTTTCACTGTGATACCTTCAATACATCCACATGTTATCAGGGATGAAGATGAGTTTAAGTCAAAGGTAAGAGAAGATCCCTCCTTCCCTTTGTCAATGTTTTGTCAAATGGGTACAGTTTAGCGAATGTTTTATGTTTTTGCTTAACCAAAAACACTGGCCTATTGGGAAGAGTTACTGACCTTGGTATATCAAGCTGAAAGTTCTCCTTTACTTCTCTAATCATTATGGCCGGAGTTCCTTTGCACCTTGCAACTCTTCAAATCTGTTACTGTTACTGCAGCTTTTCTTTTAGTTCTTATGATTACACACAACTTTTACCTAGTGGTATCTTCGTGGTAGGTCAAGATGTTGGAAGCTCTCCAGGATATTGAAATTGCTTCCAGACTTGTAGGTTTTGATGTTGATAATGGTGATTCTCTTGATGAGAAGTATCGCAAGTTACGTTGTGATATTTCTCCACTTTCACATGACAGTGACGATTATCGATTAATTGAGAAGTATCTCCAGACTACTCATGCTCCAACACATACTGTGAGCCCTCTCTCTCTCTCTCTCTCTCTCTCTCTCTCTCGCTCTCTCTCTGTGGAAGTGTCTGTGCTTTTTCCCAGGAAGTTTGTATCCTGACATTTGCAATGTGCTTAGGACTGGTCGCTTGAGTTGGAAGAAGTATTTTCTCTTGAAAGGGAAGGAGAATCAGACAAGTTTGCTTCCTTTAGAGAGAAACTTGGGAACAGAATACTTCTGTGGCATGGTGAGTTGAAGTGTGTGCTACATGTAGGATTGATCTGTTCTATCCTCAGGATGTATTGGTTTTTCATGTAACCATTTATTGTTTTGATTTTCTATTGTCATCAGATGAAATTATCTCAGGAACGAATTTAAAACTGCCTAAATTTTTCATCTTTTTAGGTTCTCGACTGACAAACTTTGTTGGTATACTTAGTCAAGGTCTCAGAATTGCTCCTCCTGAAGCTCCAGCAACAGGCTATATGGTCTTTCTTTCCTCTTTATCTCCGCTCTCATGTTTGCAGAAGAGTACACTACTTAAAATGTTATTTCTATGTGGGCTTGTTCAGAAATCTAATCTAGAAAATGGTTTCCTTCTGCAGTTTGGGAAGGGAATTTACTTTGCTGACCTGGTTAGTAAAAGTGCTCAATACTGCTATACTGATCGGAAAAATCCTGGGGGACTAATGCTTCTTAGTGAAGTGGCTCTGGGAGCGGTTTACGAGCTAAAGGGAGCTAAGGTGAATTTTTTTAGTTCACACTTATAATACAAACTACTGCTAATCTAGCAATATCTTACATGTAGTTTTGGGTTCCGAATCAGCCTTTTGTTTTTGTATAGTAGACAGTCTCCAGGCATTGTCCTCTTGTTATTTTATTTTATCCATTTGGAGCTTCACATGGATATCTTTTTTCCTGTCCGCGTACTATCCAGTATATGGATAAACCTCCTAAAGGGAAGCACTCCACCAAAGGTCTTGGCAAGAAAGTACCTCACGAATCAGAGTTTATGAAGTGGCGGGATGAAGTAGTTGTTCCTTGTGGACGACCAGTCTCATCGAATGTGAAGGCGTCGGAGCTTATGTATAATGAATACATTGTGTACAACACTGCTCAGGTAAGTTTCTTATCTATTTCTTTTAGTTGAGTCATAATTATCCATCCCTATCAGTCAGTTTTGAAGTTTTATCTGGCCTAAGTAGCCTCTTTTGGATCTTTTGGTGTTACATATATGCCACTGGAATTAGGATCTATTGACACATCTTAAGTACTGTAGGGCATTTTGTTGTATTTCTTCAGATTCTGTGCTCTCTCTTCTTTATGCTCTATTAATGATTTGCATATTATATACACAGGTTAAATTGCAGTTTCTACTGAAGGTCAGGTTCCATTACAAGTGATGAAGGACCCGGTTGGAGTTTGTTTTTGCTATGTATGATTATGTAAAGAAATAGTCAGGTCTTTTTCAGTTGGATTGTAACGATGTTTTATATTGGTGTTGCATAACTTTCACGAAATCAAGCTTATGCTCTGTTAGATCTCATTTTGGAGTTTCTGGAGGTCTAACTTTACCCTTTTAATCATGTAAATAGATTTTTGTAATCAATGACAGGATATCCTTAATCTGTTCTCCTTATTAGCCATCACATCTTTCCTTTCCGTAGTCCTTGATTTTCACTGGTGATTTGAAGCAGTGTAATTGACTATGACAAGTTATTGGTAGGTGCATGCCGCCATGTGCACTAATGTTGCGGTGAACTGCCTGCCTCTTGACATCTTATTATGTCACGGTTGAAGGGAAGGATTTTTGAGGTGGTACTTGGGATAAAATGATGCTGTGGTTACACCACCGAGTTAAGAATCATAACAAACGAATAGCAGTTTTCACAAGTTCTTTATACGAAAACTGCCATTTTCCTTGGTTAGAGCTGACGATGGAACCACCTGTGCCTTCCTCAACTCCTCCCCTCCACCCCCACCCCAGCCCGCGCCCCTAGTTCTGCATGACGTACTCCCATTTCTGATCGTTTGTGGAAGTGGCCAACTTCATTTCAGCTTGTAAGGACATCAATGCTCGTTAGTGTCTGTCAACAGACGAGGAAAGAGTGACAATGGTATCTTCATGCGCAAAAGTAAAAGCATAAAAGGTGTAAAATACTTTATACACATTCAGAAAAGATGAAACTCCTAAAAGAATGTAGTTTTTTGCCTCTATCTTTAGTTTTCTTGGTCAAGAAAACTATAATCAAGTAAAGCAGCTTTGTCTCGTTTGATAAATGGAGCATTTTACACGAGGGAACACTGATTTCATGACCACTTTAGGACTCAAATTCCGAGTCCCCAACTGGGGAAACCATCCCAAGTACTCCTTCCTCTCGACCGAGCTTTCAAAGTCAAAAGACATAAAAAAATGAACCATAACAACTGCTTCTTCTTTAGGAAGAGCATTTCAAGTGTGAGAGCATTTTCTTCTGTTCTTCTGGGAATTGTCAATGCCAACCATTTTAATGAATGCTAAAAGACGCAAAACACCTACTATAAATTAATGCTTTCTCTTGCTGTTTGGACAACAAATCAGTCCATTAGATGGTTGTCAATTGATAAAACAAATGTTCAAACTAAATCATCATTGGCTAAATGCTTCTCAAGTCACTCAACCGTGTCGGCAAATTCAATTCCAGCAGTACATTTTTCTTTTCTTTGCAAGAGAAAAGGATAGCAGTAAGAAAAAAAAAGAAAAAAACAATGTCATAAAGCTACCCCAAAGCAAAAAAAAAAGAAAAAATTTGCAGCAGTTCCCAGGTGCGGCGTTCGGCGGAGAAACAATTTATTAAAGGGGATTGGATTAGTATTCAATGGAGAAAATGTATCCACTGAGAGAAATCAGTACCAGAATACAGAAAATGTATCAGCTGAGCGAAGACTTGTTCGATCTGAAGTTCACATCAACCATGAATTCGTCCAAAATTTTCTTCATTAGAAGCTTTAAAAAATTTCAGTCATATTGCATAAGCCATTAATAAATGTTCCCTTAGAACCCTACACTCAAACCTTCCGTGTCCCCCACACAGGCCCCTTATAAGACCTCTCCTTCTCTGTCCCTTGATGCCCACCTGCAAGCCCTACTCCCTTCCCATTTCCCTACCCAAAATCAATTCCATTTTCTTACACCATTTCCTAGTGCGCTCGTGCGCCTCCCAAATCTTTTAAAACTGGTAGTACTAATTACTCTTTTTCTTGACTCCTCCTCCCTCTTCTTTCCTCGAGATATGGCTAATGGTACTGGCTCTCCTTGTGGTGCATGCAAGTTCCTCCGCCGGAAATGCGCGGCGGACTGCATTTTTGCACCGTACTTTTGCTCGGAGCAGGGCCCTGCAAGATTTGCTGCAATTCACAAGGTGTTTGGTGCCAGTAATGTGTCTAAAATGTTGTTGCATGTGCCTGTGCCGGATCGCTGTGAGGCTGTTGTAACCATAGCGTATGAAGCTCAGGCACGACTTAAAGATCCAGTGTATGGCTGTGTTGCCCATATATTCGCCTTGCAACAGCAGGTACTTTGACTTCTTCCTAGAGTGTTTCTGAAATCCACTTCTGCTCTTGGAACTTGGGTCACAATTCCAAGTTCTACAATCGTTTTCATTCAAGTGTGTAACATGAGTCTTTGCCTCTTTCTTTCGTTTTCATGAAATCTTGATCTTTTTTCACTATCAGTACTGGAAAGCAAGTTGAGGGAAAAAAATCTTCTTCTTGAATGGTACAGTATTGCCCTTAACTTGTTAGCAAACTTAAGGATTCTCTCTGATCAACCCATATTTCTGTATGATGACCAAGAAGATCTATGCTTTCTTTTTGTGGTCCTATGTCCAAAGCATAGATCTTGGGTTTCGAAAGGTTCCTTGTTGTCAGAGCAATTTAAAGACGTATAATGTTTCTTGCACATGCCAACCAACTTAAGTATTCTACTTGCTAAAAAGAATAAACTTGAGCTCATGTACTGAAACGAAGCTTCGCTGTTTTGTTGTGTTATGAATAGGTGGCGTACTTGCAAGCTCAACTAGTGCAAGTGAAAGCTCAGCTGGCGCAAACCCTCATCGATTCGTCAAGGAATGCAGAAACCCAGTGGGCGAACAACATGGCAGCAGGAGGGGCATCAGTATTTCCAACTTTTCCAAATTATGCAAACCCCATCTCGCCTCAGAGCTCAATCTGCTCCCTCGAGTCCATGGAACCTAACAACGATGGCTTTAGCATGCAAGAAATGAGAGGCAGGGATGATATCTCTTTCCAAGCATATGCTAAGAAGAGGTCTGCACAAACTGACTTGGGCGAGCTTCAAGCCCTGGCTCTTCGAATGATGAAAAATTGAGTTACAATATCAGCCAGTTCATGCTTGGAAATGTTGTTCGCAGTGATTTATCTATGTCAAGAATGATGTATATATATAGAGAGAGAGAGAGAGAAAGAGAGAGAAGGAAAAGCTTTGTAGCCTTAATTCAAAAAGCCTAAAATAGGAATTATATCCTTTAGTTATAAGAAAATCGATAACCAAAAAAACTTTATCGAGATGAGCTCTGATGTCTGTCCATTGTCGACCTTCTTCCTTCATCCCGAGGGGCTGTGAGGGAAGAAAACCTCTTTGATGTCGTTAATGAATTGATGAAGTCAATGTAGCATTTACACATGAAGGAGAATGATGAATTTTTACATTCTAAGATGAAAATCTCGGTTTGATAAGTTTTCTGATTATGTTTCTTTGATCAAATTGCATAAAATTTGTAAAATAAGCACAGAGATTACTAATAAAAAAACACAAAAAAAGTTATTGATGTTTGAATCCTCTTCTGTCGTTTCTGAAAGAGATAAGTCTATGCTACAAAACCAAATTGTCAGTGCAGCTCCCAAGACATCCTGCAGTTTTAGTCCTAAAAAAAGTAAAGAGAAGAAGTTTCGGCCGATAAGAAATTTGGGACAACTGTTTCATTCAATAACTTAATTGATCCCGGCAAATTTACTATAATTCAACAAGTGATGAAAACAGATGTCGATGATGGCAGCGGTACAGTAGTATATTACTCGGACAAGCTCACCGGGTAAGTATCGCTTTCCTAGTTTAAAAACATTAAAGTTTCATTCTTTGGTATGTAAATATATCTTGAGTATTGAAACTAACAATACATACTGCTAAACTGACATATGGAAGATTAGAGAAACTGATTGCTCATATATAAATGCAAAGAATGCTCCTATCAAGAAGTTCTGCAAATGACTGATTGACCAGATTCAAATGCAAAGAATGCTCCTATCAAGAAGTTCTGCAAACAACTGTTTCGGTTTTCTTCAGACAAGACGAAGAGACGCATGATGGTTTTGTTTGAAAATTTTAAATGGGGATTTGGGAGAAACTATGAAAGCCCATCATTGTTGAAGGAGGCAAGCACACGTTGGTGAAGAGTATCTAAATTGAAAAGGGTCCACCTGCCTAGGGTTTATGTTCTACTAATTAGTAGGTTTACCAAACTTAATTAAGTATTAGTACGATTAGAAATTTAAATGGCTGCATTATATGACCTTGTTCTCTAATGAATGGACAAAATGTCCCCTTGATTGACTGCAGAGGCCTGCATCATGAGTTAGTAGCTTGGGCAAGTTCTGTCATTGTAAGGCTAAAAGCATCAAAGTTACCAATCTAGAAGAAAAATTATCCTGCAAGCTTTGAAATTTTGGTGACGGCAGGTGATCGAAATATAAGAAAGGCTAGAACTGAGTTGTTCTTTTTGTAATTTTTTTCCTGATTGTTCTTTTTATAGTCTTTGCAAAACATTGGAAGCCAATTTGGTGCATCGTTTGCTCTTTGTGTGGTACAACTATCAAGAAGGAAAAATACACAAATTTATGCTTCAAAAGTCGTCTTTGTTATGGCACAATGGCAACATGTCGTGAAGCTCCAATCCTTGGTTAACGGCCCCAAATGGGACGGTCAAGCCGCGTCACCTCTTCCAAACCTCATTTCGGCATTAAACAATTACTCAAGACGAAAGAAGAAGAAGAAGTTGAAGCTGAAGCTGAAGCTGTGTATAAGTATTATATATATTATATTGGCGACAAAGTATTGCGTGCGCCTCTGGTTCTAATGGATCACAATGTTTGGTTAATTTGCCTCCTTTGGAAGTTAGAATTAATATTCCTTCAAATGTACTTTAAAACAAACAAAATTATTCTTCAAACTAGTAGTAGTATCATTAGTTTAATGGATGGTGGGGAAGGGACTTTTGTCCAATTCAACCTCAAAAGGTCAAAAGTATGGCGGAAGAGCTTATTATTATGACCAAGGAAAAAGGAGGACTACAAAGAGAATTGGGAAGTTGGGCATGGGAAAGGGAAAGACGACAGACATGGGCACATATGAGGCGTCTACACGTCGAGATGTGTTTCTAATTTTTTGCTTTGTTTTGGCATATTGCATGAGAAATGTAAATTAAAATTTAAAGCATACTTTTTGTTATGATTTAATTAATATGTTATTACATTTACCTTTTTTTATGTAAATACTTACGTAACACATAAATATAAACAAATTCTAGCCTAGAAACCAATCACTTGTTATTGACATTTATGAGGAAGTTATGTCATTTTTTGAAACTTTTGTGGAGTATATCTAAGTTTCAAAATATTGTGGGGTCAAATATAAATTTTCATAAATATTAAGGGCAAAGCATAACTAATTAAACAATTGGGTCAAAAATCCGAATTTTAGAACTCAAGATGATTGTAGGGTTCCTTATTTTGTGTTTGTTGGTGTGAATGCATACAAGATTTGGAGGGTTGAGCGTGCAGTTGGAGCAATCTCATCGGTCTGACTCTGACCCTGAAGACGATCGGTCAATGTGGAGCCGCTTTGAGGCTTTTCCCGGAGGAGGGCCTCTGTATGTATTTGGACCACTAATGTTTGGTCAAACTAGCATCGATCTAAATGCTGGCAAAAGTCTGCAACCTGTGTATTCTTTAAGCTGTACATTTTTTTTTTTTGGTGTTCTTTTGGTCCTTTAATAGTACTCCTATTAACTTTGATGAACCCAAGCCTTTCTACTGTTAAATCCAATGGGCATCAAAAGCACAGGATCATGAGAGCTTTCATTTCACTAAAATATTTTCTTCTCGTACCTCTTTGAGGGAGAGTTCAAGAAAACGCACTTATGAAGCTGACCGGCTTGGCGTTATATGGCTGCAATTGCAAGGTTCTGCCAGTCGAGTCCAGAAACACAGGTTAGGTAGAAAACGGAAAGCAACTAAGAATTTGTTCATCAGCCGTCTTGATCAAGCAAATATAATAGGGCTATATTGTTTTGCATTTACCACCGCACAGAAAACAGAAGTGCGAAAATATTGGGGCAGAGTTTTGGCTCACGTGATCATCATCTGTTGACTGTTGCTCTAGTACAATAAAAATAAAATGCTTTCAGATCAAAATTTTGCGAAATGATGACCAACGAAATTGCAGCATGCATAGCTCGCCGATCAGTTACTGCAAGATGCAGACCAGTTGATTTATAACCGGCACAAACGTACATGGTACAGCTCTATAATAGACCGCAAACAAGATTATTACCATCAAGACAAAACTCTCCAGGGTTGCAGTGAAATGAACCCAACTGCCAGGAAGACAGGGACGGTCTCTATGCAGCTCGCCAATTAAAAAGGATCGTCTTTAAATCAACCTTAAATATTCAAGTCCGTGAGTTATGACACGCAACACAACAGCAGAGACAAAGATAAATGAAGCTAAATATTTTGGTAGTTTATCACGAGAAAGCATATACAACACATGAGACCTCAAGGATATATATATGTGCTTTGAAGTTTCAACTCATATATATTACCAATGGATTTAGCTAGAGTTGTTCAGCAGTCACTTCAATTAGAATTTCACCTATATAATGGGACACGGGAACAAGAAGATTGCTAAAGAACACGATGATCTAAACGCTGTTAAAAAATAATCATGTTTTTCTCACTTTGTTGTCACTGCTCAGCCATGGAATTTGAAATGGTCTTCAGCTGGTTATGTTCAATACTTCCACTTTGACATATACACTTCCATTACCTTGAGAAATAACTCCACAAGGTGAGAAAAATACTACATTCATAACAAGAGGGTAGTTAGAATAATCATGCAGAACTTCCTAAATAGGAAGGAAAACTTACAAGGCAAAGCCAGTTAAAACCCTAAAGGGATGGTATATTATTGGAAACGAGATGCTGTAAACTTGCAAAATGCAAATTTTCAGACCCGTGCACCAAAGGTCCAGTAAGAAATCAATGAGAAGTGTTTCAGGGTTCCCTTCGGCGGTTCAACTTGAACATTAGCTTGCTTCTTGATGGTGAAAAAGTTTTATCAGTGAGAAGAAAATTCTATCAACTTAAAGGAAGAATGTACACCTTTTTTCAATGTTCTGGGCTTTGTCTCGCCCACTCCTTTATTCTCTGACTCCCTCTCCTTAAGTTGTGATTTATCCTTTATAGAAGCTGAAAAACTCTCCGTTCTTTCTCTTCCGCAACCTCAAACAGAGATCAAGCCTAATAAACTCAATTATGTTCTTTCTAATTGATGAAACCTTTTCCAATGCTCACAAATTCTTTGGTTGACATGAAAGGCTCTTATCATTGGATTTATTCAAGAATTGCTACTAAAATCAGAAGCAGGTCTACTTCTAACCAGGGATAGGCTGCTTTCCTCTCCATCATGATCAAGCTTTCCCCAAGTAGAACTTACACCTAACTAATATCCATCCAGGTCAAAAGATCAAGTACAAAATATCTTTTCGGATTCAACCTGCAACAAACAGTCTTCAGGCTTTGTGAGGTAGTTGTCAGACAACCAAAATTTGATAAGATAAAGGCTGCATCGGCCAGTGACGTAGATCTAAAACTTTGCCTCCTATGGCCTAAATTCTCAGTGCAAAACAAATTTAAATTCCTCGGGATCGTCCATGCCAAACTTCAAAATGCTAGTACTATCTAGTTAGGTGTCTAAAGCTGATGGTTTCACTCATTCCTGGAGTAATATACATAGGTCTGTTGTCTAGCAAGATGAAATTATTGCTATCAATGATTTAGTACTTGCAGTGTTATAATTGATGGAAAGCATCTTTATGAATGGTATTTCTATGTAGATGATTGTTGCATAAATGTTACTCTACTTCTTGTAAAAAGAAAACCAAGAAGAAGGAGAAGAAGAAGAAGAAACAAAGGGGTACAAAAATAGAAAAGAACCGTACGCTGGCCAAGTTCTTCAAAATATATGTCAGTAAACACTGGATAATGTCCAGAGGAAAGGCAAAGCTGATAGAACGTGTAGGTTGATGAAGGGAAAGTGTATTATTAGAAGTAACTAGGTTTGATTTACTGTCTAGATTAGGTCTAAATTCGAGGTATCGAGTAGCTAATTACTCAGAGAAAGTTGATTAGATTACACGAGTAGCATATTTATTACTAATAACGAAGTATAAATGATTGGAGCTAACAAGAGCTACAGAGCAAAAAGATCTAAGACTACAATCGTAGGGTGAATTATAGACCTCTGACAAGAACATTTCTAGGGTTTCTAACTCATGATTCTTGGCAGTAGAGTGCATATCATCAGCAGAAAAGTAGATTTATTCACCCCTGACAGGTGCAATCTGCTATCGAGACCTTATGAATGTTGGATGTATCTGAAGGCTACTGATCGGAGATCATCCATGTCGTCCGGCACTACCCATTGCTCGTTCTGTGTCTGCCTGTCTAGAGAATCCATCGCTTGAGAAGCATCTTCAAAGCTAGCAGATGAAATATTTTCCCCTGGAAGGACTGGATATTGGAAATTGTCCATAGAATTCATGGTTCCTTTTCCAAAATATGCCATTTCTCCAGTTTTACTACTAAAGTAGGGATCAAATTGGGTCGTGGTGTCTGAATTTTCTGACTGAAACCAACACTGAAGATCGTTTTGATAAGAAGATAGGTACTTCCCCTGGGATTTATCATTAGGGTTTGTACTGTTGGGGCCATTCAGAAGGTATTGAGCTGCTTGTTCCTTGAGAGAAGCCAGCTGTGCTTGTAGATTCACAACCTGCACATTTGAAGCGAGTAAAAATCCCATGAGAATTTGTAAAAGTTATCCAAAGATAGGGTTCAATTCTTGAATACTTCCTAGTGCGGCGTAATCAATTAAGTTTCAGTCGAACCTGCTGCTGGAGGGCAAAGATTTGTGAGACGCAGCCATAAATGGGGTCCTGAAGCCTGGCCTGAGCTTCATAGGAGATGGTTACGGCAGCTTCGCTGCGGTCATTTACAGGCAGATGAGCAAGGAGCTTGGAGACATTGCTAGCTCCAAAAACTTTATGAATGGCAGCAAAATGGCTTGCTCCTTGTTCATGGCAGAAATAGGGAGCAAACACACAACCTCTCACGCATTTTCGTCTGAGAAACTTGCAGGCACCACAAGGAGAACCGGAGCCTGTCATCTTGATGATCTTGCCGGGGTTTGGTTAGAGTCACTTGGCAGGCCAGTGTGAGTATAAACACCGTCTTTATAAGCACCAGAGGAGGAGGGAGGTGGAGGATAAAAAATTGAATACTTAATTATATTAGGTTCCCTTATTGGGCTACAGTCTTCATTATTTTTTTTAATATGAAACTCCCTTCCCACCTCATCCCTCGGTCCTAAAGTTTTATACTCTCATTCAAGATTCAATTCAATTTCCTTAAAGGACAAAGTCCCTAGCCTGAACCAAATGATCAGTTTCTATTGGTTTGATGATTGGATCTTGTTCAACTCCTCTTGCCTCTGCTATTCTTCAAGGATACGTCTATTTGAACTAGATATGATTTTGCAATCTAGGATGACAAGGTTGTTGAACTTGTCCTGGATTAGTTTGATGCACAGACATCTTATTCTTTTAAACAAGCAATTACTGCAGAGATCTTGATCTTAATTCCTGATTATTTATGCAGTATATGTGCAGAAGAAGCAATTCTTCTTCTTTCGCTGGTGCATCAAATACTGATGATTCACCAGTGCATTTTTCCTTCTTTTAACAATTAAGGGTGGGCTCATATGGTGTTTTCTTTTAAAATTTTTATTTTATATTTCGTAAAAATTAAATTGATTGTAAGAAAAAATGTGAGGTAGAAGGTGAAATCTGTCATTAGATTTATTAGGAATAAACTGATCACTGAGCAATGCTAAGTGAAACAAAGAAAAACTCTGTATGCATTATCCTAAATAAGGATTCTTCCTTGAGTACTCGTTGCTGCTTCTCTGATGGGGACATGACTCAACTTTGTATATTTTGTAATTCCGGGCCTTTAAGCTTCACAGGCTGGTCAATCTGAAGTTTGGCATTCAGATCATATTGCTCACAACTACTGAAAAACAATAACTGATACTGCATTGAGTTTAGCCTTTGGAAAATGGAAAGGAGAATCATCGTAAGGAAAATTTCCTATTCTTCTTACATGTGCGATAATAGCGGGGTATTCGAATTAACAAGGGAATTAACAGGATATAAATAGGAACAAACTGACACAGACAGGAACTCCAAGAAGTTATTTCTAGTTAATTGGCGTTAACCAGTACTCCAACTCCCGTTGCGTGTTCTGAATAACATACTTACCATAAAACAAGAAAACCCCATCGCAAGCAATCACAAGATAAACAATTCTGAGGTTCTATATTATCATCAAACAAATTCTGGTGAAACTTGAACCGATTAGGAACTTTGTGACAATTGCATTCTTAAAGTTCATAATATTATTGACTTTGATGATCGATATTTACCCACTCTGTTTTTTAAAAATGAATAAATAAATATTTTTCAAAATATGTAAAAAGATATTTATATTTTGATCACCAGTTTTTTCCTAAAAAAACGTATATTTCTAATCGAAAAAAGTAATAAATACTCTTTGAAACATATAAAATGACTTATATTTTAAAACAACTTTCTCTTATTAAAACGATATATATCTTAAAATGAATGAAGTATTACTCAAGAATAAATGTAATGGTGATTTATTCAACAATAATGCACTTAATTAACTAATTGAGTACTATATAGCATATAATTAATATCTTATCACAAAGTTATCAAACTTTAAAGTATGATAATTATTTATAATAAAGAATAGAAAAATTGTGACAATTCCAACAAATTCCATTCTTGATGTTCGCAAATTAATGGGATTTGCGTACATTATCAAAAATCGATAAGAAAGGACATGAAAAGTAGGGGCATCTTCTAAAACGGAATGAAACAAAAGATAGTGACACCCGAGAGGATACTTATATTAATGCAAGGGGCAAAGGCCGGGGGTTCGCTGTGTTTCTACTTTCTTGAGGTTTTGTTTAAGGCTTAGAAGGCCACAGCTTGTCCAGCAACACTGTGTCAAGCTGCTATTAACTAATACTTAAAATTCAATTATTAATCACTTTTAAATTTAAATCAATCTTTTCTTGTCACAAATAAGCACCAACATGTAGACCTTTTCTCCAAAAATTTGTCTTAATTATGGCCCACTTCTAACCTTAACAATTATGAGCCCTCAACCCATGTTTTGCTACTACGTACTTCTCTCAAAGCCAAGAACGTCTAAGAACAAACCCTCTAGTGTTGGTTGCACCATTGCCTCTAGTTCTAGAAAGTCTTTTTCGTTTCTACTTTTCAAAGATCCCTTCAGAACCCTAACGGGACTCTTTTCATGAGGCCAGAATGTGTTGAATCGCTGGAAAATGAGAAATTTCAGACCTCTAATTATGTAGTAATTAAGAAATGTTTCTATCAGAATTATGGAATCTAAAGAAAATGAATATTATCATTCTCTCTTTTTTCTCTTCTTATGTATATGTCCTTTCTAATTAGATTTGGTTTAAATTAATTTTTTTCAAAAAATTAATTTCTGTGAGAGTTACATTGGGTCTCACACTAAAACCTAATCCAAATACACAAGTCGTGCCAACATTTTAACGACTGATTTCTTAAATTTGATTATTTTATGCTTTGCTCATAATTCACTCGAAAGCTTGCACGCCAGCAAATTCAGTTCACTATTTATTTCAATTAATTACTGCTATTGGTTTTAGGCAGTATTCCGCAAGAATTTCATTAGAAGGTACAATTCTTGATATTTCTTTAACAAAAATAATAGTAGTATAGTACTACTATTATATGTTTTTGTCAATATAATTATATGATTTGCATCATATGGCTAACTTGGTGGAATGTATTTTTTTTAACTACCTGATAATCCATATCACCGACTTTTTACTTTGGCATAGGTTAGGCTGATGACCAGGCTACTCTAGCTATTGAGTAGCTCACCTGGTATTTTAAAAAGATAACACAATTTTATGTTATATACCCTCAATTGTAAGAATTTTTATTTTGTACTGCTCTATTCAAAGTATAAAAAATTTTAATTATTTTTTTCTTTTCAAAATATTTAAATTTTTATAAATTTTAAGAATTAGTTTTTAGCAAAGGCACATTCATGACATCTAACTATCTAACAATTATTTAAACAAGTCTCGTTATACCTAAAAATTCACCTGAAACCACCAGATGGGTGGATGGATGGCATTCACTAAATTAATAATGATTTTAGCTTATGTAGATATAAAAACAAAAACAAAGAATATACATATGAGGCTTTGATTTTTCCTTATGTGAGACTACTTGAAGCGGAAAATTAGAGAGAGAGAAAAGAGAAAATGGTGGTGCATGCAGGGTTCGCCTATTGGCCTCCCTGGCAGGCATTATAAAGGTGCTTTTGAGGAATATGGCTATCAGTCATGCGTACTTGTTGGCCACTTTGGCATGGAATTGGAAGAGAGGAGAGAGATATTCTTGCAGACAAGAAGGCATGTTAACTAATGGGATCATTAAAATAACCTTTCTTAATTTAGGCAATAATGTAAGAGGGATTCAACTTATGATTAATTAAGTGAGAAAACTTATCTATAGAAGCCCTGTTTCAACTTTCTAATATGACTTATTTTTTTTAAAAAAAAAAACTCATATGAGAGAAAGGCACTCTTTATAACAAGCCTTTTCTCCACTTTAGACACACCTTTTAATTCAACTTTTGTTTTCTTCTAAAACAATTTTTGGTTGATTAGATAGGAGCTCACTTAAAAGCCGTTTGTTTGTTTGTTTGTTTTTGTTTTTTATATCAATTTTCTTGCTGCTCATTTAGTAATGAATGCCATTTTCCTTCACAGGTAGTTCTTCGAGTTAAAATACATTGGCTGAATTGACACAATTTTCTTTTCTTTTTATGGTGCTGAAAAGGTTCGGCTTCAATATACTCACTTTTTCCTTTGCAATAATAGTGATCCTTCAAATCCATTAAGTATAAGCAGAAGAAAATGACAAAAGGGATCCAACCTTTTATTGGCACAGTTAATTGATTAATGTGGTAGGATATATATATATATATATATATATATATATATATATATATATATATATATATATATATGTATGTATATAATAGTATAAAATAGACTCAATGCAGAGTATATATAGAGACGAAGACACCTAACAAAATTAAGGAATTAATTAATAGCTAATTAGTGACGAGGAAACTACAGATACAACTTACAAGGGATATTAGTGCATGCCCTCTCAAGTTAATCAGTTGTTTAAGAAAATAAAATCATGGGTTATAGAGAAGAGTATATTGCTTTGTTTACAATTAGTGATGTCCATGTGAACAGTTAATTACATACTGACATATATATATATATATATATATATATATATATATATATATATGTGTGTGTGTGTAAAGATGCGTATATCTGTGGACTGTGGATCAACTTCCATTTAACAGTAGATTTAATACCCCACTCGTGCAATCTGATCAGCCATGATTGATCACGGATCGAACGATTATTAATGTTGTTGATGATGATCAAGTGGAGGGCACATGTTGTAGTACTCCGTACGATCCCCAACTCATGCATGTAGAAGTAGACAAGAACCACTGTCGGATACACCTATGTATCATGACCTATACATACATTACTATATGTATAAGATTGACGATTCCATCTTTTTCCTGGCACCTGAATCCATACATGTTTTATCATAGTATCCAGTTTTAAGTATATAGTAATAGAGAGTTGATGCTTTTTGAAACTTCGTAGGAATCTCATTTGTCATCGCCATATATAACTTTCAGAAGCCACTGATATTATTGCCTTCCTGTAAACCTGGCAAGATTAGTAGGAACTCGTTAACTAAAATTATTCCCTTAATCAAACACTTTATCTTCTAATTATATTTCTGACATTCAGTAGGCGAATAGCCTTTTTATATATTACAAATTAATCAAGTATCAATTGCTTTATATCTTGCATATGACAACTTATGGGAGACTGTATCTTCACTGTCGGCAATGTACATATGAATTGCATTTCAATCCCTGAATTCAAATATTTAGATTTTTTTATAAAAATTTTATTTTTATAAAATTTAAAATAAAAAAATTTCAAATATAAATTCAATCCATATACACTTTTTACTCCTAGTACTTATAGAAATATACGAATAGTAAAAGAAAAAAATTTAGTTTGACAAAACCTAATTAATGTCCGTTATATTGTATTTATTAACTTTAATATCTTTGAAACTTAATCTAATCATATCTTACTTCTTTTTTCATTCAAAATTTAATCCAAGTAAATATATATCCTAAGATATGAAAGAAAGGAAACTATCGTTTCCTCAAAAAAAAAAAAAAAAAAGAAAGTGAGAGCGAGAAAAGGTCTCTATTTTCCTAAGAAACAAAAAGAAAATCTAGGCCCTAAGGTATTGCTTCATCATTATGTATACTGTAGAAAAGTTGAACAATGCAACGACGTGATGTAGACACGCCGCACGAGAGGATAGTCTGGCACGTCACCACCATCCATAGAAATTCTCCGCACGAACGGCACTGATACTGCTATATATGGCTTTGGATATTTACTACATTTTTTTTCTTTGAATTTATATGAATTTAGTTTGAATTTAAAATTATTATTCTTGAATTTTATATAAATAATTTTTTTAAAAAAAATAAAACTTAATTATACTTTTATTTGAATAAAATCTTATGCATATGCACATACATTATTTAATATATCAATTAAATTGAATGATATGAAATTATATGATTAGTTTTAATTCTTTTAAAGTAAAAATTAATAATTCTTTCTTAAAATATTAAGAGTTTAATTCTTATTTAGTATAAATTTTTTTCTTTTTATTAGACGTATTATTTAATTTAATATATTATATTTATAATTATTACCAGTAATATAATACTTTATGCACTCTAAAAAATTCTATTCTGTTAATTTATGTACATGTAATATAATTTAATTAATATATAAAATAACATATTAAAGAACGCCAGGGATCATTTCCCGTATTCGATAGGCATTACAAATACAATCGTTCCACGTCAGCTTGGTCAGTCTACTCCCACGTCGCGACAATATACAGGTCTCACATTGTAGTCCCCACCAAATATATTGCTCTTTATTTTATATTCTTTGTTGAACCACACTAATTAAAATGAAGGGATTTCTTAGATATATACATATACATGAGAGGAGAAGGATGAAGTGAATTAAAGGTATAACCTCTATGGATTGATAGACTATTAAAAATTATGTATACTAATGAAATATTTAATTTAATACAAGATAAATTAATTTTATTTGTATATTTTTTAATAAATAATTATTGAGATATTAATTTATAAAAAATAAAACTACGATATCCAACACAATATCGGGTGGAAGAAAAAAAATGTGGTGATAGAGAATGATAGAGAGGTATGTCTGGTAGAAGAGTTTGCATATGGGGCCATTGCACGTGTAAGGATGATTGCCTTCCCAATAGTATAAACGATCTGAGGGGATTTGGTTAGCTTTCTATATTCTTCTTTCAATCTACTACTGGGAAGAACAAATCCATTAAAACGAAAAACTTGCTCGAACCATTGGACTGAAATACACATAATCATGTTCTCATAATGCCATACTACATCTACTAGATGACAATCCAATTAATCTTCTTTAATCAAATATATTAATATTTCCCTTCTAAATTCCGAGTCCTAAAACACGCAATAAATTTAAATATTGGTAATTGGGACTTGAAGGATTGATTTGATAATGCCGCTCGTGAACTATTTCAATTTAGACGTTGAACGAGCCGTTTTCGATCTGGACAAGATAAACTCTGCCTCGGAGACAAAAGTGCAAAACCTTCATTTTCAACACTTGTTCTCGTTTACGCACTTACTATTACTGTGCGTCATTTCGACAAACACCTTCGCTGCTAATTTATATTTTCCATCGAGTTAAGGTGTCGTTTGAAGGGGGGGCATTTATTCAAAGTCTAAACCAGGAATAGAGGGATTGAATTGTTATCTTATTTTCTCAACTGGGGAGGGAATGAGAATCTGAAGCTATGTTGAGGTTCCTGAGAAGGATGGTTTTTGTTCTTTTCTTTGACATAGGATTATTACAGGAAGAAGCTTAATTAGGATACCACTGCAAACTTCCAAATCCAATCACTGTACATTAAAGCCGAGGTGACATCAATTTGACTGAGGCCAACGTGACATTTTGCATTTTGTCCCGGAGCTTCCTTATTCAAACAATTTGACTCAGGCCATCGACCAAGCTATACCTATAAATAGAAGTAGTGATGCCTGAGAAGGAAAAGAGACACGGTTGAACAGGCTGAGCCCCACCAAAACTCCACGTTCGTACTGACTTTTGATGTGCTGAGTTCGTAAGAGGAATTGTGTCTGTGACGCAACGGAGCATTAGCAACACTGTTCCCTCAGTATTTACACACTTTTGGAGGCACATGAACCTTTTTTTGAATTGAACCAAAAAGGTATTACAGAGCCCAACCAGTTTCAGGCCGCTCAGTCTCCTGCTTTTTATTTTAATATCTCTAAATAATAAAAAGATAATGCGTTTTTGAAATAATAATAACAGTGCATGCTTATGTCAACAATTGCGTGTGAT
The DNA here is from genome assembly GCA_030512225.1 of Rauvolfia tetraphylla. Lineage (NCBI taxonomy): Eukaryota > Viridiplantae > Streptophyta > Magnoliopsida > Gentianales > Apocynaceae > Rauvolfia > Rauvolfia tetraphylla. The sequence continues at coordinate 1,358,202 of JAJQKT010000037.1, forward strand.
TTCTTCAGTTGGTACATAACAAATTCATTACCGGACTACAATAATTCAACAACTCCTAAGTTAACTAATCGAACAAGGTTGCAGAGTTTCATGGACTCATAAACATATTGGGCCTGCCCTTTGCCACTACGTTTTTCCACCTTCAAACTCCGTCTATATATTTTTTCTGTTGATGCTGGATAGCTTCAAATTCGGTCTAATGTGAGCCCAACAACGCTGTCTTACTTCAAAGGAGACGATGATGCATAGGCCCAAGCATAGAGTTCTTTTGTCTAATTTTTTTTTTAAAAAATATTAATAAATGTGACTTCTTCCTCTTTTTATTATTTTTTCTTTTTTTTTCTCTCTCCTCTCTCATCTTTCTAGGCTTGAGTGGGCTCCTGGGAGAACATTGCAACTCCCTGAGCATGTAGAGAAAGAAGAGAAAAAAATAAGAGAAAAGAGTGATTACATTTATCAAAAAAGGTGGTCACATTTATCAATATAATTTTCATTTTATCTTTTCCTTTCTATCGAGAAAATCCTACTGGAATAAGGATGAACATGCCACGGAAACTATTTAGTTTGACGAAGGAAAATATTAATAACTTATCACCTTAATTTATACAAGTTTAATGAAGCTGTTGTGGGCTGTGAATCTTTTAAAAGGCTAACCACCAATTGGAAATGCTAGATTGAAACTTGGGGAATTAGGAACAACTTGAAAAAACGAAGCTTGCATTTTATTCATTCCACCACACAAATAGTCTTCCGAGTTCCAAAAATAATAACACTATTTTTTATTTTTTATTTTTTGGTTTAAAGACCAAGAAACTAATAACGCTACAAAAAGCCTATGCACAATTATAGTTGACCATCAAATAACTGAAATTCATTCATCTGAAAATACTCTCTTCGCCCGACCCCGGCAAACCTTTCAGCACATCCCTCAAAGCATAGATGTGGCTGTCACATTTATGGTCTGAAATTAGATTGCTCGAAAGCAGTATCCTTTGGAAATGTTCGCCAGGATGCCTCTTCCACAGGGTGAAAATTTCCTCGCTTTGGGCCATATTCCGTTTCAAATAATAAAGAGTCCCTGGTATAAACAACTCCTCAGGCATCGAGCAAGTTGTTTCTTCTTTCTTAACAAGAGTTATAGAAGCAACATTTGAGACAGTTGTCGAAGGAACATTGGGAGTCGAGGAAGCTTCTGGTTTGGTAGGGATTTCTGTATAAAGTTTTAGCAAGTCATTAGCTAATTTCCAAATCTAATTCTCAATTTCATAAGATGCTTAACCATGTAAAAGCAGCAATTAATATAGAAGCGCTATAATGAGAACTTATGAACCTTGAACCTAGATGATTGAAATCAATCAAATAAGTTAAACGGAACTCCAAAGAAACTGTGTCTTGTAGTTTTGCAGTTTTGCATCTCATGTTCATTTCATATATGATATTCAAGAACCACTCAACAAATACTGGTCTTTCTGCAATAGTTTTGTGCAATGATTCGGTGTAATATCATTTCCATTCCACATGCGTCCATTACTACCATCATACTCAAAACCACATAGCATTAAACCAGAAGTATCACCTATAGAAAATCCTTCTATGTGGTAGACTACTGGTGAATTATGAGCAATTTCCACGGGGAACTTTTTGAATCAAGTTTAAGAAAGGAATCCAAAATCACAGTTACAAACTGGAAACTCAGCACTGCCACATAGCCAATAAACCAGAAAACCACAAGAAGAGAAAATCACATTAAAATAGAGAGATTTTTTTTCAAAAAATAAAAAAAGGGAATTACTAAGTTAAGTTGTAAAAAATGCTGAACCTCTCCTAATACCTACTTCTCCACCATGAAGGACAACACATTTTTACCTTCATACATGGACAGGGCTTTGGTGAAAGTAGAGATTTGGAGACAGAATAAATCTCAGGTTGGAATTCCTTAATTTCATACGTATCTTCTAAAGCACCCAGAAGAAAAAGTAGTACATTTACATTAATTATATCGCTATGCTATTAGCATGAGAACATTTACTACACTCTTGAAGGTGGAAAACTTACCAGAAAGCCTACTCTGGCCTCTGAACTTAGCATAGTCAGCAAGCTTCCGAGCCACATCTTGCACTGTGCACACGACCTGCTTTGCATTTGTAACAAGATCTACCACTCTTTTCCAGTCTTCCTTCTCAAAAACACTCACCCTACCAAAATCAGAAGTAGGATAGCTCAAATTCTCTTTAGTTAATCAAGCATTCTAGAGTTCATTCTAGTAGCATGAAAAGAAATTTGGACTTTGCCAGTGAATTCATGCCATGGAATAACCCCTGTTCTCCACCCTCTTTCAAAGGGACCCCAAAAGAAAATAAAGATGGAACATTTGAAATATGGAGCAAGCCTCAAAGGTATGATGACCATGTATAAATACAATTTTTTCAATCGAATCCACTTGCAAGGCGTAATCTTGCTGCTTTTTTTTTTTTTTTTGGGGGGGGGGGGGGCGTGGGTTTCGCGGGTTGGAGGGAGAAGGAAGGGTGAGGCAGAAAAGTCCCCATACTATATGGCATTTGGCTGTTTCCTGGACTACGATAAACACATAATGATTTAATGATTTCTTACCAATCTGTTTGAAGAATTTCATTTCTTAACCTGGTCAAAGAAGCAACGCTCAGTCTTGGAATAATATCATCCTGTCCCCACAGGGAAAAAAAAAAAACAGACATGAGAGCAATCAAAATGCTGAAAAAATAAATCAAGATGTGCCTTGGACAAAGCGCAGAAATGTTAGGAACAGAGCAACTGCATACACCCTTGCCTGCATTACAACATTGGTAACATAATCAGAGCAACTTTCAGCAAGTTCTTTTGAAACACAAGGTGGAGTGGCATAACCAACTGCTGAAACAATTCCAGGATTAAACCCAAGTTCCTTAAAGGACTTCCGGCGAAGCATTACTGCCAGCAAAGAAGCTGTTGCACCTCCTAGAGAATGACCTACCAGCCTTAACCTAAATCCCTGTGGATGAGTTAATCTCCCAACAAGAATTATCTATATACAAGTAAAATAAAACTAAGATACAAATGAACCACCCACAAAATGTGAGATTTCCACACCTCATGTTTATTCAGACATTTTTTTATGGTTTCCATCTCATGCCGAAGAAACCACCGAGCAGCTTCGGCTGTCCCAAAATGTGTTGAATAGCCTTCAAATGTGACCTCTTCATGGCTCGAGGAAATAATGTCTGTGATGAGGTCATACACATTGTGAGTTCCACGAATGCCAAGAATTACAAGTTTCTTCCGCTTGTCAACAGCTATGTAATATCCAGGCCTCAGCACACTAGAGTTCCTGACAAACTTCACAACATTGCTTTCCCGTAGCATGCTAATCTTTGCTAGAATCCTAGTATTCTCCTTATAAGCCCCTTTTGCTAGTTCTATGTGGTATATGAGATCATGGACCTAAAAGAAGAGTTTCAGCTGTTAAGAATCCTAAATTAGACAACAGAGGAAAACTCAATATCTATAGCTTGGCTGCAGAAAACTATCTAAGCCCAGAAAAGGTAAAAAAATGAAGAGTCTTGATGATTACTGTTGATTCAGAAAAGATCTGCTCGCCCTTGATGTCCTCAGCTGGACTCCTTGATGCTTGCTGAAGGTATATCAGATACAAACCTATAGTAAGATCACTAAGACTCCAATCCTGAAGTCCAATCTTACTCTGTTGGATGCTGGCAAAAATTTCCGAAACAGACCTGTCAGTGGGAGGGGGTTTGTCCCCAGTTCCATTCCCTGTTAGTTTAGATAGAATCAGCCACGTGGCCTTAGCATATAATTCAACATTCTGAGCAATCAAACACAGAAAGTTATCAACTTTCTGAATAGATCATTAGTTAAACGCCACACAACAAACAAATATGCAGCCCCTGGTACAAAATCAATCTCTGGATGGATTACAAGACATAATACAAACGGTCCCAGAACCCCCCACAATGTGAAAATGGAAAATTCTACAAGTACATACTTTAACATCAGTCAAGCAGACCAGATTACTAAATAATTATTTAAACTCTTACCACAAATCACAATGGGGGAATAATATTTTAGCAACATGAAAATAACAAGTAAACTAAATTGAGCTGTATATTAAAAGAAGTAATAAGAAATTGGGCAGACCTGTTGGTAAAGCCCGTCTCCAAAGTTGCAGTGCGGGCTCGAGGGCTTTAGAGAGCCAGGCAAGTTCCGGCTTCCACTTAATGTTGCTGATTAAATCATCTTCATCAGAGCTGTAATTGCTGAAGCCATCAGCTCCATAGTTGATAATACTATGGGATTTAAATGGTGTTCGTGATACCTCCTCAGGGTTTTTTAGTTCATCCTTCTCCGCCTTCTCTGTCTTGGACCATTGAGATTGACACCGATTTACAACGTTATATACAATTCTGTAGTATTCTTCCTTCCTCAACAATCTCCTACTGAAATCTGCTCATCCAAAAGAATTAATTAGAACGAAATAATTGTCAATTTCCTAAACTATGAGAAAATTAATCCAAAAAATGAATCAGGAACCAGAAAGATACATCTCTTTATGCATGCAGACTCGACAAATTAATTGCAACAATAGGAAAAGCTAAGCTGCAATTACTAAAAACTCTCACCTAAGCTGTTCAAGAGACGCTTCATGGATTGATTCTTAGCCATTGTTGTTCTGTCACTTCTGCAATCTCATCTCTATTTCTATTAACGGTACAGAACTGCAATACAGATGAAATGAACAGAGTAGGAAAAAATTACCACAAAAAAAAAAAAGGATAGAGAAAATCAGTAAAACGACATCGTACTCCAACGTCAATGCGGCGGCCGAACCTCAGCGCCTTAACCGACAAGTCACTGGGCGTCAAAATAGCGAGGAATTGGAAAAATTGGTCCCAATATATAAAAAACAGGGCCGGACAAGTGTAAAACCCCGGAGTTGGAAGGTCAGCCCAGTAATGCAAAGAAATATTTGCAAACGAAACCTTCTGCAAATTTTAAGTGGGCTCAAGATTGCGTTTTTCATTGCCTACAGAATTGGACAAAGGCGGCTTAATAGAATATGGATTTTGATGGCTCATCGTCCTCCAGACCAGACCGACTTTTGTGAACACTCCATGAAAAGGAAGCCCAATGTGCGTCTCAACGTAGCAAGTATGGCTGTCTCAACTCAATTGGCCAATCCGAGCTTCACCCAAAAAAAAAAAAAAAACCAAGCTCGGGTTAACAATTATTTTTTTTGAAGATTTGAAACTATTTTCCGCTTGTAAAGGAACAAATGAAAAAAAATTAAATATAAAAACAAATTGATAGAGAAACAATCTCATTTCTTTAATCTAATAATCTTTTTACCATTTTAAGACATTTTCCAAAAAAATAAATTTTAAAACAAAAAATATATTAATATATTATATACTGTTAAAAAATTATTATATATGTTATATATTATTTTTTAATAAATTTATGTTTAACATTAAGTGCTTATTGATTCACAATTTAGTTATTTCTTACTATAGTTTGCATATTTAATTAAAAGTTATTATAAAATTGTAATATAAAAAATTCCAAACTAAATTTTACCAGCTACGAAAAGTTTGGATGTTTAATGCCGGAGCATTCCTGCTCCCTGAAGAAAAATTTTATGATAGTAACTGTATAACTTATCAATATTCCATAACTTATACTCTGTCTAATTATATGAAATCACGTATATTATGGGTCTCTGTATTGATGAATAAGTAAGTAATAATGATAAGACCTACAATATATATGATTTTATATAATTAAAAATAATATAAATTATAAAATACTTACTAATTATACATCTACCATCATAAAATTTCTACTCCTGAACCGAACCCCTCCTCCTGGGCTAGAGTTGACCGGAATGGAGCTCAATATCCAAGGATATGATTGGGCAACAGAAGTAGCTTCCTTTGAACAAACAAGAGCAGGTGCGAAGGGGCTAGTGGATTCTGGCTTAGTAAAGATCCCCAGGTTCTTCACTCGGAGATCACAGACTGGGGACATCAACGAGGAATCAACTTTCAGCAACAACGCTGGAGTGCAGCTCCAGATTCCCATGGTCGACCTCCAAGGAATCGAAAATGATGTTGCTCGAAGAAAGGAGATTGTTGATGAGATTCGCAGAGCATCAGAAAGCTGGGGATTTTTCCAACTAGTGAATCACGGAGTACCAATTAGTGTAATTGATGGCATACTTGAAGGCACTCGCCGCTTCCACGAGCAACCAAAAGAAGCTAAGGTGGCCTTGTACTCCGCGGATGGCCGGCAAAATGTCAGGTTCTATACCTTTAACGGGACCTTCAAGGAAAACCACGTGGCAAACTGGAGGGATGCGTTGGGTATTAGTTGCCCAGATGATTCAGTGGAATCTGAAGCTATTCCTCCAGTTTGCAGGTAAAATTCTTGCTCGGTTTATTTCTCGTGGAATCAGCTTTTTTATCCTATGAAGTTGGTGGAATCTTTCTATGCCTTTTTTCCTGTAGCAGAGAATAAGATGTGCATTTTACGGAGATCAAATAATCAAATTCTAGTTAGAAAGAGGATCTTAAAGGAAGGAAAGAAACAAAAGAGAGGATAAATTCTGACCAATTTTCCAGATTCTATTCATATATTGATTCAGCACAATGTTTCCCGTGGGTCTTTTCCTTTTCCATTTCTTTCAAACTCGCAAGAAGAAAAGATTTCCAGCTGTCTCTTCCCAAAGAAATTCTATCTCCAGTCTCAGAATCTCATTTATCCCCGTCTTCTGCTTCTTAAACACTCAGAATTCATGGCTCATGCCACCACAAGGTTTAAGTTCAAGTTACAGCCCTGCATAAACATTGCCTTTGTGCTTTATAAAACTATCATATCGTAAAACACTAAAAAATTTTGCCATGTCTCAAATTCATATTCGTCCGTAATACAGAAGAAATTCATCTCGTAAACCTGTAATACAGAAGAAATTAGTCTCGGAACAATGCAACACTAAAGAATCTTGCCATGTCTCAAATTCATATTCGTCCGAATATGGGTTAAAGAAGGGATTTCTACTTGATCACATTAAACAATTTTTTGCGACTTCTGTGAGACTCCTTGCTTGCAACACTGAAGAGGTGTACATTTCCAGTGCATACTTTACTACCTACACTGGAAGAAGAAGGGCTACATTTTCTCTTAGAATTTGTTCTGTCTCCTCAAAACTTTGAGATTTTGTTTAGAGGAATGAAGTTGTTGAGTACTTGAAACATCTGATCAAGTTGAGGGACGTATTATCAGAATTACTATCAGAAGCCTTAGGTCTCAGAAGAGATTATCTTGCACGCATGGAGTGCATGAAAAGCGAGTATTTGGTGTGTAACTATTATCCACCCTGCCCTGAGCCAGACCTGACCTTCGGCCTATTCAAGCACTCAGATACCACCTTCCTGACTGTCGTGGCCCAAGATAGCATTGGTGGCCTCCAGGTTCTTCATCAAGGCAAGTGGGTTGATGTGCCTCCTCTTCCAGGGGCTTTAGTAGTTAATATTGGAGATCTTATGCAGGTAGGGATGCGTAGACCTCAGCAGAAAGTGATACCTCGTTAGCTCAATTACTTACTTCATTTCCAATTTGAAATCCATGTAGCTTATTGCAAATGACAAATTCAAGAGCGCGGAGCATAGAGTATTGGCCAGATCAATTGGAAGCAGGGTGTCGACAGCATGTTTCTTCTTTCCTAATTCCAGTCATATGTTGAAACCATACGGACCAATAAAGGAGCTTCTCTCTGAAAATAATCCTCCTTTATACAGGGAAGTGAGCAATCTTGAATATTTTACAGCCTATGCAGACCAAGTACGAGAGCGCATTTCAATTCTGTCCCAGTTCAGGTTATGACATGAAGAACCATACAGTTCCATTCTGATGATGGAAGGGATGCTGGATTGCCGTGTTTCCTTGCTTCTAAATACGAATTCAGTACAATTAAGCAACTCAATCTTTGAATAATTTTCATTTCCTTGTGTTAAAATTTTGTAAGTACTTTTCTCTGCTAGCAAGAAAACACTACTAATTTGTAACAAACATGTGATCCATTCTGCATTCCATGACTCACAAAACAGTTCCAGCAGAAAGTGTTCATGTGTAATGTAACAAAAACAGTGACTTTCTCTTCTTCCTTGCTTGTGGGATTTCTTTCACTCCGTTGAAGGAACCACAAAACCATCCATCGAGGGGATCGATCCCACTGTTTTCATCCTGGCAGAACATTTCCTTCCATTGTTGACGCTGACATTATGCCACAACCAACTAATCGACGACTCCGGCACACTTCCCGAAAATTCCGAGGATGTTCATACATAAACCCCAAGATTTTCCTGAATCATCATCTAGCTTCGGAGTCCAAAACAACCTCAAAGTCCCTGTGATTGATTTTAATGGCATCCAATTCGGTCGTCGGGAACAGATCGTTGAAGCAATTCGCGAAGCTTCAGAGACATGGGGCTTCTTTAAATTAATCAATCACGGCGTACCCACTAACGTGATGGATGGATTGCTAGAGAGCCAGAAAAGGTTCCATGAACAGCCTAAGGAGGTAAAGATGGAACTGTACTCGTACGATTCTCAGAGAAAGTTAAGATACTACAGCAATCACATGGTTGATGAATCTAGACCAGTTAATTGGAGGGATACACTAGTATGCAGCTTTCCAGATGAGGAATTGGAACCTGAAGCTACACCATTACATTTCAGGTATTGGTAGCAGGCTAAATGATGACTACAGAGTCTCAGTTTCTTTAAAGTTTCTCCCTTTGTGTTGCAGAACTAACTCCAAAACCGTTTTGTTTCGTCGTCCCTCTTTGATTATATTGTGTTGTACTAGGAAAGAAATAGTGGAATGCATGAAATGTATGTTGAACGTGAGGGACGTTCTCTCGGAGCTACTCTCTGAGGCCCTAGGATTAAGCAGTGACTACCTTCGCGGATGGAATGCCTGAAGAGTGATAAGCTGATTTGCCACTATTATCCGCCATGTCACGAGCCTCAACTGATTTTTGTGCAGAACTTGGAGGGCACTTATGCTGTCCTGCAAAACAACAGTTAAGAAATCCGGGTCTTGCACATCATGCTTCTAAACCTTAAACTCTCTCACCCCCCGGCCCCCCAGCCCCCCGCCACCACCAAAAACCGGGCCCCTCACCCCCCCCCCAAAAAAAAAAAAAATCTTTGCAGATTATCACAAACGACAAATTCAAGAGCGTGGAGCATAGTGTAGTGGCAAATCCCACAAGTCCCAGATTATCAGCCGCGTGCTTCTTCAATCCCCGTAGTTGAAACACTTCCAATCCCTCTGGACCAATTAAAGAGCTGCTGTCGGACCATGATCCCCCCGTATATCGGGAAATTCTTATGACGGTATCTTGCCCAATATGTTTTAAAGAGGGGCTCCTTGGTTCTTCAGAACTTCCTTATTTCCGGGTAAAAGAGGCAACATTTAGCTGTTATATGGAGCACAGAAATGTTTCGCTGTTATCCCTGATTTTAGTGGATTACTAGACTCTAATTAAGCCGCCAAGTACTATGAGCAACAATGCCTTTTTTGCCTTCGAATGTATGGCCAACATCTTTACCTGTGTATCAGTGGTTTTATCTATTAGGAGATCAGTATTGAAATTAACTTACCGTCACTATGGAAATAGAAAACACCATGCATGCCATTTGGCTATTTATCACAAGTGCTTCCCCTTCAGCATTGTGCTCCTCCATTCAAAAGAAGAAAATCGCGGAGTTTCATTCGGTAACCAAGAAAGGAAAGGAAAGAGGGGAAAAAAAAAGAAAAAAAAAGTTCAGAATTTCAGATCTGCAAAAGTTTCTCAAGCACCAACTAATGATCATCAATTACAAGCACACAAAATTACAACAGCATCTATCAGAAAAAAAAACTAAAAACAAGAAAGGACGAGGTATAATCTTCACACTCAGCAATTCCAGACTTATCCCTTTTGGGATAATATTCTACTGCAAAGAGATGCACGAGGAGTTATACGAATCAGTAATCCGGACCCGACAGTCTTTAACATATTGGTCAGACCTTACTCCTACTGGAGAGGCATCATCCACAGTTTTACTATCTGCCCCATAGCCTCAAACATTTATTTTTGGTTGCAATAACTGCATCAGTGACCACAGTACATCCATTCGATGTAAGCTTCTGTTGTTTTGCCCCTGCAAGATACATTTTTGGAATATTAAGGAGAAATAGAATTTTGTTGGCTTAGAGTTTTTCAACCTACTAGAAACAGACTAAAACCAGAACAAAGAAGTAAAATAAAAATATATTCCAATGACGCAAATCTGAATTACAACTGTGAACCAGATTAGCTATCAGGTTAGATTAGGAGTATATTATATCACTAGAACAAGCATACCTCAACCACAAAACGCATCCATGTTTTCTCCCTGTAGCTTTCTGTAACTCCTTCCAAAATTGTAAGGCCCATACTACGGATGGCTTCTGTGATCTCAAGAAAATAGCTGCATTCTTCACACAGCATCTGCATTTGATAAACCAAAATATTTACTATTTTCTAAATCTGGAGTACTCATCCTGTAACTTCATTATTACGCAAAGTGCAACAAGTATAAATAACAAAAATAAGTACCACAATTTTACCTCTACCAGCATTTGTCCATTCATGTTTATATTTTCTACTACTATTGGGCAAACTTTTGAGTTAGTCCCCACCTCCACTGCCCAGCTTGATCCCTGCTCAGCACTGGATGCCCCTCGAACACGTGGTTCTTGATCAAGCAACTGTAAAACAACAATTCAATATAATTAAGAAGATAAAACGAGTTGAAATTTTAGAAAGAAATCGATATTCCCTGTCCAGATTATGATTTATGCAATTTAGTTCGATATAGTCCTGAAAACCAAAACACCGTCAAACAAAACAAGAGTGACAAAAGTATCATATTGAAGACTTACCTTTGATCCAGTGCATTTATTAAGCTTTTCTGCATGCTTGGTGATGCTCTGCATGAAAATCATGTGCTTGATAGTTCGCTCCAGAAGCGAATCAATACTGCACTGCATTTTCATTTGGAAATTTCAGCACACATGAAGTAAGAAAGAGCCACATAAGAATGCGAAAAATGCATAAAATGTTAACCTTTGATCCATTAGGCACAAGCTCTCGCAACTCCTTGATTCGATCTTGGATCAATTGTCTGTCCCTTGGTCTAGGTCTGCAACTTTCACCAGGCCTAGCCCTCTTCTTGTGTATCTTATTGGATTCTTGAGGCTTATCCATATTTTCACTGCCCCTACTACAGCTGGCTGAAGAAAAGCCTTTAGAATAACGAACACCATATGCACCGGATGAATTCAAACTGTTCAACGTCTCCCGATCAAAAGAATAACCTGCTGAACTTATGGAACCAACATCACTTGTGCAAGGTTCTGATGCCTTTTCTGAATTCAGCAAGAACTCAGACTTAAGAAATGGCTTATCAGTTTTGTCAACCTCATTGCTAATATTAGCAACAACTGCTTCGAGAAGGTGTTCAGTCCCAGAGCTTCCTGTTAGCAGAATGCTAACAGGCACTTCCTCCGACATCTCAACAGACATGTCAGTTTCAGCTGTTTCTGCACCCCATTCATAATGAGTATTCTGTTTCCGAAAAGCTGGTCCTAGTGCTTCGTACAACTCATATCCAGCACAAAACCTGAAAGGCATATGCAATACATTTGTAGGATCTTTAACAACATGCAAGTTGGGGAGTTCTGGCACACAGGATGTTTCCGTATCATCATTACAAGTTGTAAAGTCATGGATTTCTGAAGGAAGGCATGGCATAGCCATGGCTGAATTTGCAGCAGGGAGAGCAGTATCATATGCACTACTTTTACTGCAAACTTTCTCTGACAATGACATGTTACCATTCTCCTTACAATCTCCCAAACTTTTAAAGCCACTACTCTGACCTTCACACCTTGTATTCCCAACCCCTCCTGAGGGTGCGTGTTTCTGCTGCTCTACAGTGTCACTTCCAGAAATTGGTAGATGAAAATTGTCACCTATACCACACCCTCGTGCTGAGTTTGAAGCTCCGTCATGTTTATTGATCATTTCAAGCATTTGATTTTGATAGCTTCCGGGTATTGAGAAGTTATAAGAATAATGATCAGGTTTTTCAGTAGAGGAATATATAGAAGACCAGGTACCTACCCCCCTCTTATCAATTCTTCTATCTAAATTCTGTATGCAGTCATGATAAACTCCTGAGCCTGAAGTTCTGGTAGTTACATCTGACTGGTAAAAAGCAACAAACACAATAGTTAAGAAAATGTTGTATGGCAATACTATTAGTTCACGCACAAAGGCAGGATAGAGGATTTACCAAACAGGAATTCTCCATGCTAGTAGCCAAGGGATCTTGGAGAGCAAAAAATACACCCCTAATATGGTTCACCACTTTCAAATCCTCAGCAATCTGCTCGAATGAAAAGGGGAAAAGGGAAAGGAAAAAAAAAGAAGCTGTAAATGGCTCCACAACAAGATTCAAAAATTGATTTATACATGTATTGCTAATTATTGCAACTGAGAAAATAGAACAGGAAAGAAAACCAAAAAAGAAAAAAATGAAAAAGGAAGGAACCAAAAAAGGTTGTAGATCCTCTTACTTGATCTAAAGAACCAAGTTGTACAACTCCATATGGAACAACAGCCACAACAGCAATTGTCTATAACATAGCTCCAAAAAAGAGGGAAAAAAAAATTATCACAAAATTATAACTTAACATGACCCTGAGACAACCAAAGTCCAACAAAACTATGTTGCATAATAAGCTTTATCACTGGGAAAGTAACTGGAAATTCTAATTGGCCGGAAGTACAATCTATCTTCTTAGCTAGAGGTGAATAGGGTCAAACAACTTTATCATGTTCTGTAAATCAATAAACACCAAATTACCAAAATTAAGGGACATCAGTACGCAATATGTCTAATTCAACATGATTAAACCAAAATCAGCAAGCCACCATCCATTACATGAAGTAAAATAGATTTCCTTTTCCACGCATATCTTTCTTTTCTATTTTTTCCCATCTAATCTGTAACACTAAGATCAAATGTCAAACTTAGAGCACAAGTATAATGGGTTTACCTTGATCCCAACTGAAAATTGAGCTTGCCATCCATCACAATACTGGAAACAAAATTTCAACGTAAGAATGAATTTAAAAAACATGAAACAGACATGTGGAGAAGGATAGAGAAGATAACAAAAAGAAAGCCACATCAAGAACATTTACAAAAATTTTTGTTCACCTCAAATATGTAAAGAGAGTCTTCACAATAGTTACAGATATGAAAGACACCTCACCTCAAACAGAAATCCAGGGTCATTCTGATGCTTATCAGCAGAAATCCACAAATGCCTGCCAGTAACAGCAACCTGCCCGACAACCCTGCGCACAAAATGGAAAAAAGCTGCTTAGAAATAAGTTCTTGTTCCCTATAAGACACAGATTGCTTATACTTTGATCATAAAAGATATCTGGGCAACGTACTAGCTAATGAAATGAATAATCCTTCACAAACAGTATCCACCAACCAAAATTCTCAACCCCAGATTCTCTGGAATAAAAGCTTTCAGAGAATGTACTAGGCAGAGAAGATGAAAAACCAAAAAACAAATTAATATTCCTAAAGGAAATTATTGACAGCTGAGAACACGTTTCATAAACTCCACAGAGAGAGAGAGAGAGAGAGAGATCTATTTAACTAGAAAATCTATACCAAAAGGAAGCAACAAGAAAATTGAAAAAGAAATCCATCCTTGAATATTAATTCTTGAACTCCAAGTTAAGATATTGAATTTTAGATGACTATCATTAGCATTTTGAGGGCTAAATGGGTGGTAGTATACCAAAATCTATAAACAATAAACGAATACTAGTCAAGTTTTATACCCTTGCCCCAGAGAATATACATGGTAAGACATCTTTGCCACAGCTAACCCAAGGGGATCATGCGAACAATGCCCATCATGCGAGCTGTCTGCAGAATTACTAGAACAATTTTTCTCTGGGTTATCAGTGTCATAATATGCATCTTCCCAAGTCAACATCCTGCATAAAGTTCGATATTAGAGAAATACAGGAAAGGAACTTGATTAAGTAATCCAGTACTACATGATGTGAAAATGTAAAACCCTCCTAAATACTAGAAAACTATGCATCATGTTTGCTTTATACGCAAAGTATATAATATGTGTTTACTCTTCTAACTCCAAATTCCAGAGTTCAACAAATATCTCTACCAACTGGGTAAGAGATAATAGTAAACAAACCATTTACATTGAGATGAGAGGGTAGCATTCAAACTCTGGGACAAGAAAAGAAAAGAACCCAAATAAGTACCAAAATCATTGTTTTGCTATAAACAATGGCAAGGACATTTATTCTCATTAAAATAAGAGAAATAATTTCCAATTTTCAGATTAAGATTTTCCATCTAAGATCTTCTTTTGTAAGTCAAAGCTAACAAAAACAACATGTTGTGGCACAAAGATAAAACAAAAGAACACATTATTCTTGTTAAACTAATAAAGAGAATAACTTCCAAATTGTTGTGGAAGATAAGATTCTCAGAATAAAAGAGATAGTAGGAAAAAACTTACATTCGTGCCCGATGTTTGAGCTTCCAGAAAACAGCATACTTCCACCCAGTATCTAAACACAGACTCCTGAGTGCTCCGCGCAATTGACTCCCCATCCTTTTACCCAAGTCACCTTAGAACCCTATAAAATACCCACCACCCTTCGAAGATCCAATCCTAAACCTCAGAAATAGACCAATCAATAAAAACCCTCAAGAAAGCACCTAATTTTGCCCCCTTAGAAAATCCTAGCTTCCTCTGTAAGATCCTCTGCCGGCCTGCTTCCTTCTTAACCCTGCTCGCCGTTTTATTGGCGGTCCAACTGTAGGTAAAAGCATGCTATCCTCCTTCCCCATCTGAAAACAAAAACCACGACCAGACCCTAACCCCAAAATTCCTAACAGCCTTAACAGTTTTCAATCCCACCACTAGCAAACGCTCAGAAAAACAAGAAACCAAACAAGCCAAGGAACTCGATCAAGAACGCGTCCGTAAATGATCCCACACAACTGATCATGCAACTCTCCATAATTAACTAGCACACCAGTTGAATCTTGCATGCCAAGAATGAAGCAACTTGAGGAAAAACAAGTACAATCCTTATCGTATATCGAAGGTCATCGAAGAAGTTCAACTTTTACAAACCAATCTGATTGAAATTCCCGCAAAAGAAAGAATTGAACTTTCAAAGAGTAAAAAGCGAAGGGTGTTTGGGCACCCTTTTTCCTTGAAATAGTGTTTTCAACAGTAAGCTTTTTGGGAAGAGTACCTTCTGCGCTTGACCACTGCATTAACCGCCATATCTCAAGATTCTGTGAGATCAGCAAGGATGTAGAAAGACAGAGGAAGAAGAGCACTTCAAACGGCAGCGTATCAAGAGCCAGAAGAACGCCAAAGAGGAAAGTAGTTTGGAAGTGAAAAAGAGAGGGCTCACCGGCTTTTCAGTTTGAAGCCTCCCATTTTATATAGAGCACAAGCATTTTGTAGGATACTAAGGTCTTTCTCCGTAGTGCGCATCCCTTCGACTTAAAAGGGGGTCCCATTATTGGTTTTTTCTTTTCCTTTTTTTTTTTTATAATTCAGGTATCTAAGCTAAGCTTAATTATTCCTGGACCGCATAACTACGCCCCTAAGCTATAGAGTATATAAATCGCGGGATGTCTGCGAGCCCTAGCTCAAGGGTTCCCAGCACCTGTCTGTACTCACTGCCATGTAGGCGCATCCAAACCCGATTGTTCCACTATATCTCCCACAAATATAGCTCCCAGGGTTCAAGTAGAGTCGAACCCCCACCTGCCCTAGCGGCAATGGGAAAGTAACTCCCGATTGTTTCACTGAGCCGCATATGCCCCGGGGGACTTGGATGCCTCCGGTAGGATTTGAACTCTCAACCTTTGGGTTGAGGGACAAATCCCATTGCCAGCTAGGCTGGCTTCCTTTGGTGAAAAACTTTGGAGGGTAAACTTTTTATACTAGCCGGCCCACCGCACTGCGGCCCCACCACAAGAAACTCCGACCTCCGGCTTGTACCTACGAATTAGTATACACCGCTTGCCCCTACGCGTATGGCCATACCCAACTTGGGCTGGGATTTTTTGAGAGCGTCGGTACTAGTGATACCTATGGTAGGATTCGAACACTCAACCTTAAGGTTGAGAGACGAAGCTTTGACCAGCTAAGCTGGCTACCATTGGTTTCTTTTCCCTTTTTTTAATACATAGGGAAATAGATATAAGGGTAATTTGTAAAAAAAATTATAATTATTTTATTTATCTTAAAAATATCTTTTAATTTTAATTTTTATAATTTTAGCGTCGAACTTATTTCTTTCAAAAAGATATAATCATTGCCATGAGTTCTACGGCAGAATTGACAAAAATTTATATGTGTTGTAGATGTGAGTTTAATTTAAAGAATAAATTTATTAAATCTTGTCCATAAATTTAAAGAGTAAATTCATTAAATCTTATTCATATTTTATAAAAAACGTATTTATATAAGTATTACTTACAATCTATAATGATAATTCAATACTATATCAAAATCCCATAAATCCAAATCAAATTATCATTATATTTACTTTTCCTTTTTAACTTCCTACCTCCCATCATAATTTCTAGCCTCTACCAAGCTCTCTTCATTTTTTTTAAAAAAAATGATAATATTCATAGGAGAAGCCAACCATGAGGTCTGAGGATTAAGAACACTTCCGAGAACATTGTAAAACTAGCCATGGTGATGGTAATAGGACTAAGAATTTGAGGTCAAGGCTTGTAGAACTCCTTTTCTAAAAGAACTAGAGATATTCTGGGGAATAAGTAGAGCATTTTTAGACTGTAAATTCTAATTATTACAAACATATGCTTGCTTTTTTAAGGATATATTTATTTAACATTTGTTTAGTTAGGAGAAGAGAATGTAATTTTACTAGACTTCAGAGACCTATTTAGAATTTAGATAAACTTTAATTAGTAGGAAAAAAGTAACTAATCATAATCTTTCTACCAATCAAACCATGCTTCGAAATAATGTTGAAATGTCTATCATAGCCCTAGGTTCAATCGTATATTAAATTATTAACAAGGTCTATATTATAGATTTCGCTATTTTAAATAGTACAGGAGATCCAAAAAGCCTCAGAAAGCTAGGCAGTAGGCAGTAGTAGGCATGAAAGAAAAAACTGAGGAATGGTGAATGCAGGTGGGCTTACGGGACTACATTGTGATTGTGATGAAGAATGAGGAAGGAGAAGAACAATGAGAGGGTCCTTTTGAGTTTTGTGATGGTCTACAAAAATGGCCAACAGTATGATTTCCGGGGCAAGAAAATGCTTCTTATCCTCCCATCATCATCTACCGATCCTTTTCCTTTTCCATAATCCAACAACTTACCCTTCCCAATTAAAGTCTCTTTTTCAGCAATGATTTTTACTGCTAAAAGTAGTGACACCTACACACCTCAATTGCCATTGGTGTCTCCTCCCTTGAGGTTGAGGTTTGATTTAAACCTCCAATTTCTCATGGTCTCCAAGTGCAAAATTAATTGGCAATTTGTGCCAACCATTGGCCACTCAGGTTTCGTGCCGATGATTGATTGGTCTAACGGCCTTTTCTTAGTAAATTGATTAGAATTAACGTAATATTATCTTTAAATTGATCGTTAAAAAATGAAAGAATTCGTGAAATAAAAATAAAATATAGTATTTGATAGAATGATAGGATTTATTATGATTAGTATTATTAAGCGTACAATACAATTTAGTGATAAATATTATAGACTTTTCTTCTTTCATAAATAATTCACTTTTACTATTCTCAATTAAAAAAAATTCAATCCAATCTCATCATATATCAATACACAAAATATGTTTGTCTTTTCACATTTCCTAGGTGGCATTCTTCGGTTGATAAATTACTAATATGGAAACATGATTTGTTATTCTCCTTGTACCACACCAACTCAACATTATCCTCGGCATTTTCATGATTCACCACCTAACAGTGTAATCTCAGGGGATTATGGTCATCAATTTCTAATCATTAAAATTTTCTCCTATTTTCAGCTTTTTCTTGAAACAAAGAGCCAACAAGTTCTGGTAGTCACTTGCCAGTGATGAAGAAAAGACAAAAATAGGAGAAAACAAGAAAAAGAACGGCAGTTGAATATGAATAAAAACACATGTTTTAGATCAGTTTTATTACCCTAAAATTGGGGCTTTTACTCCCAAAAGATTCGATTTGTCGGATAAGTTTGAATATGCTTGACATTGTTCATGAGAATATTTCATGGATTAATCATTTTACATGTTATTCTAGCAACAGTTTGCCTTCTTCTAAGGTTCCCTAATTCCGAGTGGAGTTGTTGACAGTGGCCATGTTATCCCAAATTATGGTCCTTTGAGGATTTGGGAAGATAATTCTCATGGGGATCCAGGTGGCTAGGTGTGATTTTTCTCTCTACAGATAAAATTCTGACTATGGGTTTTGCCGTTTAGTCTAGAAGAGATGAACCTTAAACTACCGAGTTGATTAGACAGAAGAGTGAAATAAAAAACGAATTGCAATTTCATTTATTTTTGGACGGATTACTCATTTTCCTTTCCTTTGACTCTTTTTTGATATATTATTAGGAAGACGGAAATATGATTTTAACATATAATATAATCTTTAGTAAAATATTACTTTTAACCAACTGAGTTACTGTCTTGATATTCATCTCTTTTTACTTATATCAAATAAAATTAACTATATTTACAAAAAAACTACTCTCCTCCTCTTTTCTCCTTTGCATCGCATTTTACAAACCAATTATCATGTTAAATCTTTTTATCTCCAAAATACATAAAACAAAACTTGGAAAAGAAGCAGAAAAAAAAATACTTCTTCTGTCTCAAATATAAGGCCTTCCAACCTTTTTTTCCCTCATCAAAATATTTAATTTTTTAATAAATTTTAAAGATTAATTTTTTAAAATTACCTTCACCATAAATATAATTCTCTCATCCTTTATTATTTTAATAAAATTAATTAATGATATAATAAATATTCAATTATTATCTTTTTTCTGTGTAAAAAGAAATCAAAAGACATTATATTTTCAAATGGAGGAGAGGGAGTATGTACTAATGAATACAAGGAGACAAAGAAGAATGATATCTCATTATCTTGCAATTTTTTTCTTCCCCAATCCCCAAAACGAAACATTATGAAATGGTTAATTGAGTAAATTCATAATGTGGTCTCATTTCCTCTATGAGGTAAGTATTATGTAAGGCTGCTAATAATGGTAATAAGTAATGAACAAAGAATGGTGCGGCCAAATTTTCTAGTGTTTTCGTGTTTGAGCTTTGGATCCTATGAGCCCAACTTTTATCATTCCTCTGATCATCTTCTGCCTTTTCGGTTGTGTCTCAACATGTATTTGTGAACCAAAATCATCATACAAAGTAGATTTTGTAGCTGAGCTTTTCACTGGCATATGATCTGGGAATGTGACTTGGTCTCTCTGCTAATAAGTACTTCTTTGATTTCTGTCTCAAAAGTCAATTTTAGTCATCTCTGAATTTAGGCCCTCCTACTTATGAGGCTCCCCTCTCCGCCCCCCGCCCCCCCCCCGGCGGCCCCTGCTTTCTGTTTTGATGTTTCTCTCTTGATTAGTGGGCAATTATTTTATATCACAGACTCCCTCACAAGTACAAGAATTTACTGACTCTCAAATCAGTGAAATGTTTGACCCGGGCTATTTAGTGGTTGGTGCTGCAGAAAGATGAATATCCACCTTACTGGAGTGCCAGTAGGGTATTAGTCTAGTTGGTAATTCCAAAATGTCATGTTTCGGATTGATCAAGTGGGGTGAGGATACAGTGTAGGCCACTAAGGTAAAAGTAATTTAGTTGATTAAACTTTTTTCTTATCTCTTTCATGGTTATTTACAATAATGATTATATAAATTAGATGTCGTCAGAAAGAATAAAGTTTTAGCTGTATTTTGCTCAGAAAAGTAAGTTGACTTTGGCTTAGGCTGCGATCTGGGATTCGAGAGGCGTATGAAATATGCTCTGCAGAAATGATAAGGGCTAAAGAAAACGTATTAGTAGGGTATCCAATGATAAAAAGGAAACTCAACTTGTCATTTTTAATAGATCTTTTTGAAGCATTTTAACATCTAATAATGATACTAGCTGAAAACTAATACTGATTAGTTTGATTAATTTAATTCTACAAGCAAAGTCTTCTGTGAATCAACAGCTTCAAGAAAAGAAAAAGGCACAGCCACATGGTCCCGTAAGTCAAGGCTATGCAGTTAAGCAAAATCAGGTACTTAGCTTTTTGCAATACGGTAATGAATCTTCTGAATAGCACTGACTTTCTAGTGGAGATTCCAGTTTTAATCCATGATTATCATACAGAACTTTCTACCAGACTCATATTCATCCTCATTCACAATGCAGCAAACTGCCAAACTATGAACTGTAATTCCAGAAGAAAGCATATGTTGCAACTTGGACTTCCATTCATATTGAGGCTTTCAGGAAGTTGACAACGCATAATTTCAATCTGTTCATTCCACAATGAAAATACTAGTCATAAGCAGTATCTTACTAATTTGAGATTCGGCTCTTATTCCACGAGTTTTTCTAATTTCGGCTTTGGTCATCTTATTTCTTCTTCCTGAAGAGATGATTATTTTCTCATGAATCATAAGGATGAGATTTCATATCGCACAAGTGGCGTTCTTCCTTCATGAGTATCTGTTATATAGGAACTCAGAAAATCCTTGTACACAAAAGCTCTGTAGAGAGAAGGGCTGCTTTTGTATACAATGGTTCTGCAGGTTTGATATGGCTGTCACCAGCAGGATGGATGAAGCTAGCAACGGTTGTTCGGGCAACATGGCTGTTTGTAACAACTAGATGATCAGCACTCCTGAGCTTTCCATTGCTAATAACCTGCACATAGCATAGCACATGAAATTTTGAAAACGAAGAAAACGAACAACAGAAAGGAACTCATCCCAAAAAGAAAAGGAGCAGAAGAGAAAAAGGTTGAGTAGGAAATGCAATTGGAGTAAAGAGTAAGAACTATAATTAAGTTTTTTCCAGTCCAAGGTATACAATGAGAATTCTCATCGTTGCTGTGAAAAGCAAAGTGGGATGAGATTTTTGCCAATTAAGAAAAGAATCGGATTTGTTGATTTCTTCCCATTTGTTGGCTTTATCAGTTCCAGTTCCTGTGCAGTGTATATAGCAGTAAAAGTCAAAGGACATGGGACTTCAATAACTTTTCCTATTTTGTTTCTAGTAGTAGAAATCTGTGCAAGTCTAGGCTTGTCCAACTTTGTAATGGATCCCGGGGAAAAAGATACTAATGTTTGATGTCACTTTCTAATTTTTTATCAAATAACGTGCACAAATTTTAGCTTAAAGAATTCGCATGCCAAGGGGCAGGCCATTTTCAACCTCTCTTGAAAAGGTTAGAAAAAAAGTAATGTACATTATGAGAATGGTCATTATGCAATAGATGCTTTTACCACATAATTTTTCAGTATAATTTGGGGAAGTTTACACTCCACTACCTGATGTAGCGATTACCTTTACTGCAGAGAGAAAAACTGGCAACAATGACATAGTTTCAGGTTGCCTTTGCAGAATGATTACATCCGAGCACTGAGATCATGAAGCATACCTGCAGCATGAAGCCGATGTCAATCAAAAATGCACCAGGAAGAGGCTCAACAGCAAGCCATCGATCATCTTTCAAAACTTGGAGGCCCAAGACGTCTCCTTGGTTAAGAATTGTGATGAGGTTAACATCACTGTGCTTAGGCAATCCTAAGCTTAAGCTTGGGTCCGGACATGGTGGATAATGATTCAACGTCATTAGTTGAACCCCCCAGAGTCCTGGACCAATTCCTAAACTTTCCCAAATTAGGTCCAGAAGCAACAAGCTCAGCTTCCTTACTTCAACTGAGTATTTTCCGACCACCTCTCTGTTATTAGTCCATCTAACTAAGATAAGTGAAGCACAGGTCTCTTTGGGGTTGACATAAATATTTACCATCGATTGACTGCTTGTCATTTTGTGATGTTAAGATGTCTCTGATCTTTATTCATGAAATATCAAAGCTACAACAGAAGACGCCATCTGAAGAAGTTTTCAACTTCAGGGGCGCAGTTGACAAAAAGAGCAACATATATATTGTAATCCAAAAGCCATGGTATGGTACAGCATAAAGTTCCTGTATCTGGGAGGATTTATGGGTCAGTCCGTCACATGATCCTCGAGGGGATGACAAGGGTGCAGCAAATTGTCTCCCCAAAAATGCATCTTCTCATTGAGAGAGTCCATGCTTCTGTACAGTGCATTTTTCCTTTGGGTCCTCAGAATAAAAGCTTGCTTTGTCCTCTGCAGACACTGTTAAAAACTCCTTTGCCGCACTGAGCACATCAAGCATCAGCTCCTTAGCACCCCATGATCGATCAACTGCAAACAGAAAACTTTCCCAGGATACATAAGAAATTATATTATAGCCAAAACATAGAAGTCAATTCCCAAAAACAAATACAATCAGTTCCAAACAGACATTTGGATTCTGTAAGTCTATGTTGAATGTTCTCTAATTGAAATTCATAATCAATTATCCTCAATCACGAGCATTAACTCCTTCAAGATCGATCAGAGGGATGGTTGTATACGGGAACAACGGCATTCCCAGGTCTTCTTGCTGGTGGTAACACGTTAAGATTCTGGAACTGACTGCATCTTGCCCCTAATCGAGATCAGCTTCTCCATTCCAACAATTTTCTCTGGCTATTCTCTTTCAAGAGCTGCTAGTGGCGTTCGGGGCTAGTACCTTAACCAACAGGACCGCAATCATAAACATGTATGTGTTTCCGTAGAGATGGTAAGCTGTTCGCAGTTCATATACATAGAACACATAAATATTATATTTCGTCATGCTTGTAAATGAAATATAGAAATTGTCTGGAATTAACCCCCCTGGGGAACAGTGGTGCTTATGAAGACAGGCTCGAGGCAGAGAACGGCTTGGGGAATCTGAATCTCCCGGAGCTCGCTACGGACAAGCTCATTCCGTCATGTTAGGAAAGGACAATTGAGTTGACCTGTGCGAAATTTCTATTAGTTATCTGCCAAGTACCGTTGGAAGGCTAAGATAATCCACACTTGTTACTTTCCGGATAATAGGTTGCTCTGGCAGACTTCTAGTTACTACGACCAGTTTGAAAACGTTCAAATTGAAACCATCCCAAAAAAACTGGTATCCCAGAAAGAAATTCTTTTTCCTTTTTTTCTTGTTTTTGCGGTGGATACTTAAAAACCGCTTCAATATCCAGCAAGAACACCTACAATTAATTGGATATCCAGCAAAAATACATGCATCTTAATTCATCCAGAAACAATCAGTTTTCCAACGGGAAAAAAAAATCCAAGGAAAATTAAACAATTTGAGCCCTTTGCCCAAAAGTCATATACAGTCCTTCAGTGAATCGCCTGCTCCCTGAAAGAAGCAGTAAGATAAAGCAAAATCAGCAACGAAGATACCAACTAGGGATATAACTACAGCGGAAGTAGTAGATTCCCCAACCCCTTTGGCACCCCCCAATGTGGTAACTCCCCAAGCACAGCTAACGATAGAGATGATGCTACCAAAGACCTGGGACTTGATCATTGCACTAATTAAATCCCATGATCTAAGAGCTCTCTGAGCAGAATCCAAGATTATATTAATGCTAATACCATACACACCATCAGCCAGTAGAGCACTAGAAGCCATCCCCACAGTGAAGCACATTAGAGTTAAAAATGGTAGAGCGATAGAGGAAGCAATAACTCGTGGTGTTACAAGATAATCAACAGGGTCAGCACCCAGAACTCTCAATGTGTCAGTTTGCTCAGAAACTTGCATGGTGCCCAGTTCCGCTGCAAATGCACTGCCAATGCGTCCAGCAACTACTATTGATGTGACCACAGGACTAAGCTCCCTTGAAAAAGCTAGCGCTAGGACTCCACCAACGGACCTATTTAACCCCAACCTGGTGAACTCCCTAACAAATTGTATAGTGAAAGCCATGCCCACAAAAGCTGCAGTCAAGAGGCAGACACCAACAGATTTAGGCCCAACTCTCTCAAGTTGTTGGAGAGTGTTTTTCCAGTGGACCTTGCCTCTCACGATCCTGATAATGACTTGCCCTGCCAATATAAGAACAGATAATCCCCTCACAAGTACCTGGGAGGTGTCCATTTGCTCAGGAATGTGCCAAGTTCATTGTTCCAGCCTTGATTTGCTGTTATATCTTCTTCAGATGCAGAGACACAAGGATAGCCATCACTAGTGTTTGGAATCACAGTTAATCTCTGCTGTCTAACTCGTCCAGGAAATTTAAAGGCCCAAGATCCAACAGTCAAGTCAAGTTTTTGGGGAAGCTGACTTGAGCTTAACAATTTTACTCTGGCCTGATCAGCTAATCTAATAGTGCTGCTTCTGCAATGTATTCAAGGAAGAAGAGTTAAAATGGTTGATGCAACGCCTAATTGACATGGGATAAAAGCACATGTCAGAGAATTTTATTTACAATTTAGAAAAAAGAAAAACTAGATACATTCAGTGGGAGACCTGTTTGCGAAGTAAAATGTTGAGTAAACTTGGGAAGTCGATTGCATGGTAGACCCAAAACAGCCGCAGCTTACGAAGTGAATTCTTCTGTCTGTCCTCCAGAGGAAAGTTGGGTTTCAAGCAACAAACTACAAGCAAGAGATCCTTCACAAACTAGGAATATGAAGCTATCAACTAATAAACGATCTCCATCCTTCTTTTCAAAGGAAGTCACAAAGGGATCCAGCCAAACATCTTGGGTAACTCATGAAGAGAGTAGGATGAGAATGATGAACTGGACCTAATCATTAAACTAAGATCACTGGCACTCCAACATATTAAAGATCAAAAGTATTCAGCATCCCCAAAAGAAAGAGCAAAAGTATTCAGCATCCCAAAAAGAAAGAGCAATGTCCAAAACACTTTAAGCATCAGCTACAGATGATTCTCTAGATTGCTATAACCTAGTTTGAAGCCTTTACCCCTAAATGCCACTAGTAAACGGTACCTTTGATTGCATAAATTATCAGAAAATATAAATCCAATCCTGCATTTCTTCTCTTAGCCTGAATGAAAGTAGATTGAAGTCATGTGCAGAAAGCCTATGCTTAGTATGTGGCCAATTAACCCTAACAATTTTGAAAAATTTGCTTAGATTTTCGTAAAAGCAAGCTCCTTCTCGAATTCATTATGATGAAATGGCAGTATACCAGCTAAAGGAATTTATCGAACACTTGGATTACAAGACTGTTAAGACAAGCTAAGCAGTAATAGGAAAAAAAGCAATCACCGCAAAGCAATAGAAACAGATAACATCGATAGAATAAAAGGGCGACAAAAGCTATGTGTACAAATCCATCTTCGAACCTTAGAACCTTAGAACACTTACTTCGTAGAGAGAAATGGGCACTTTGCCCTCAAATTTACTGGTGAGCTGAAGCAGACTTGGTTTCCGCCGTCTATTGGAAGGGGTGCTCGACGTCACCGTCTCCAGATACAACGAGATATTTTTTTTCCCGGAGTATACCTCCGAGCAGTCGACAAGCTAAGGCCAGTAATTATAGTCGGTTGTTGTAATCATCATTCTTTAGCGAGAAAGTATCGGCATTTTATATTGACCCTGTTTGGGACGAATAATCCTGAACGCATATACGTCGTTTTATGGCGACGAGGTTATTTTTATGGGTCCACTGCAATGATCTTAAAAAATAAGTTTTAGTTATGAAAATAAAAAAAAATAAATTATTATTAATTTATAATTAGATTTAATATAAAATATCACTTGAAGTTTGAAACACAATCACAATATTTCATATTTTTTTAAAAAAAATAAATAATTATGCCCATCGTTAATATTTTTTTAAAAATTTAAGATGATGATGTCATTTCAAGTTTTTTTTAATTAAGTTATAATTTAAAAAAAAGAACCAAATTGCTATCATCTTACAATTTGTTGACCTAAACACTAATAAATCGCCATAACTGCATCAATCCTTGTCCTCTCTTCCTCTTTACCCAATTAGGAAAATTTTGTTTAAGAAAAATGATACGGAAAATTGTAATTAAATATTGTCACATACCCTTATAAATATTTATGTCAAATCAAATATTTTAGGAAATATTAGCTTTAAAATTAGAATATGGACGTCCAAATAGTCCTTGTATCAATTTGTAATGCTGAGGTACCCATAAAGAAAGATCATCCAAAGAATTCTATTATTCAAATAAATTATGAGTTTACTACATAAAAAAGAGGAAATTGAAAGTTCCCGCATTGCTAAATGCAAAGCAGACAATTTGAGTTGCACTCGGTAAAAGTAATCAAATCGAAAGCAATAAAGCACCGAATGTGTTAAATTATCCACAAATAACCTTTCCCGATCATAAAGAAATATGGTATCTGGAAACAATGCATCATCTTCAAGACCAATTGCTCAGCCTCAATTCAAGAAATCCACTGTCAAATAAGTTAGTACGGTAGCAAGGGCCAAATCAATGCCTGAGAACTCGGAGACCATAGATCACCAATGTCTGACTGAAATCAGCACCAACCATTAGGCCATCTCTTCTTGCGATCCAACTTGGGAAGCATTCTCTTTTTCTTTGAACCAAGCGTCGCATTCTCCTTGCTCGGCCGCCACATTAGCTTCCACAGCAACCCTCTCCGGCTCGGAATAGGAGGACGTTCATGTTTGGAGGGCTCAATCTTTGACACGTAGAAGGAATGATCATCTTCAATGGATTGAAAGATTTCATGGCGAGTGCGAACATTGTTGAGCATTAGGTACCTCTGCTCAAGGGATTCCTTAGGTATGTTTCTTGCTAGCAAGGGAGATGCACCGCCCCAGTTGTTACTCCCCAGAGATGGGTGTTGGGGTGTTCTGAACCGCAGCACTTGTTCTCTCTGCCTCATATCCGTTATTCTTCTCTTGAATTTGCTTGCGCAATCCTGCTTTTCTTGTATGGGAAAGATCGATCATTGAATCATTTAAGAGTAGAAGAAAGATGATCTCGGTTGGATTCTTCTTGGAAGAGGTTCCAAGGATGCTGTCGTCAAATAAACACGGCTCTTATGTAAGACATGAGATGAGAATGTAGGCCGGCCTGACGAGGTTAACAATTTTTCTTTTTTTTCTTTTTCTTTTGGGGGCGGGCGGTTAGTTGCAATGCTGCTACATAGAAGATACAAGTCATATAAAAAAGGACGAAATATTCGCAAAAACAACTAAGGAGGGCATTTGTATAGCTGTAGCTGTTCCAGAAGCTATAAAATATGCAGTTAAGGTCTTGGGAGAGGTATTCTAGTAGTTTGTCAATTAATACCTCAGGCGGTGAGGTTTGAGGAGGTACTCGGTCAGTACTTAGAATCGCCTGTGCCCAGAGGATACGAAAATCAGATATAAAGAAAGAGATTTGAAAGGGAACGATGAAGAAGGAACAAAAAGAACGGCGGCTGGTTCAAGAACAATTCTGTATTGTGGGATAATACCAAATCTAGGGAGACTACAAATTATATGCTTAGTTGCTGGGTGATTTTACAAATTATATGCTTAGTTGCCGGGTGATTTTGACCATATCATGACCCAGGACTGTTGATTTAGGTAGCAAAGGGCTCAGGTTTTTAATTGTCTTATGACAAGTACTTACACAAGGACAGAATACCTATCAGTAGCTGAAAATTGAATTTCATATATGCATTTGTCCTTGAATCTCTTCTCTGCTGCATTACATATAAGATGATTGAGAATAATCAGATACTTCGGTAAGATCAGATTCTTACCGTCTTACTGAAGAATCTGATTTGGATGATAATGAAGGTTTTAGCCGGAAAAAAGAAAATCCGATTCTTCTGCGGCAAGTCCAAATAAACAGGGGCACGCATAGCAAAAGCATGCTCTCTGCACTTTGTGCTTACTAGTAGAAGCCGTAGAAGACTAGTATTAGCTATAGAGTAGTTTGTCTCAGTTCGTTGTAGAACAAGGAAGTGAGACCTTAATCCAACGGTTTTAGGTCTAAACATGCGTATTCTTGACTGTGCCATGCCGTCTCAAATCATTACAAGCAGGATGCTATCCATGCAATGAGAGATATTCTTCTGGTAATTGGAAGAAAACTATGTACTTCTTAAATTAGAATATACTATAGGTTACGAGTTGTTGACTAGATGAAGTATGGAGCAAAATAGACCAACAGAAAAAAAGCATACTTACAATTCAAAATGAATGAAGACCAAACCAGAACTATGGTCCTCTATTCTGCTCCATCTAAATGCTTTCTTCACTAATTCCCTTTGCACGTGTTGACAATCAATGTCCTACTTTGCTTCAGCCAGTCTGGTACGTATCAGTTCAGGACTTGATATTTTGTTCACACTGCAATTAGAGCATCACTAATATTACTAAACCATCGGAGCAACAATAAGTACATAACAAAACTAACAGCCTGGAAGAGCATAGTGAGACCTATTCGTTTCATTTATTTCATTTGTTATTTTTCCTTTTCATATCCAGACTTCTCAGTAGCAAGGGACAATTTGACATTGAAAATGCAATTTACAGAAAATCATTAAAATTTGACACTTACCATAAGAGGATATCTCCACTTGATGTGGATTTCTCATAAATCCATTCGGGAACTACTTCTTGCAACAACCTTAGTTGCTCATCAACTTCTCCTGCATGGATGAAAACAATAATATGGATCAAAGGAGCACATTATCAAGAAATCTGATATTAGAAAATGATGAACCAGACTTACTTCTATCAATAATGTCTAAGTGACTTGAAACTATTTTGTGCACGAGCTCTTCTTTCGTGATGACAGAACGCCTGATTGACTGAAATAAGAAATAAATCATATCAAACAGCTTAGGTAAGCCTGAGATCATCTGCTGCCGCCATTTTGCCTGTGAGATGGCTGGATCTTGCTCTAATGATGCCCTCCTTTCTTTTTGCCTAATCTGCAAGAACATGTTCGTTATTTTCTGTTTTGAAGTTAAACAGACAATGATAGGTAGAAGTCTTAAATCAAATACACAAGAGAGTCAATGCCAAAGCCAATTCATAAAGCAGTAAGCACCTGAGAAGACAATTTTTCATTAAGAAATTACAGAAGACGCTGTTTCTTTTTCAAGGAAACCTAAGAGTACATAAATATGTGTGAAAAAGCCTCAAACAGAAATAAGATATTTCTAGTATAATGAATTTACCGATAGTATAAGCTTGTTGGGAAGAATGTCCAATATGTCATCAGGAACTGATAAACATTCACTATCCTCAACATCTTCCTCAATGCTTGCACCCTTCACTGGAGTGTCAAATTTCAATGACCTGCTTCGAGATGGACGCCTAACAAGTTTGTTTGGTGATTGAGTTGAATCATCATCAGGGCTCATATAACATCTCTTGTTCTCCCGTAGCCCAGGTGTGGCACTCATCAATCTTGCTGGTGTGCATCCATTGGACAAAGGGATCTAGGACATTGCAAGAGTCAACAGCTTTTACAGGGGTTGCAGAGGGAGGAGAAATTGGCAATTTAGCTAAAGACATTTCGTCGGATGGGCAATCTACACTGCTTGCTGGCTTTGATGAAAATTTTACTGGAGATGTATCAGCAGAAACTAAAGTCCTGTTTTTAGAATTTCCTTGGGCAAAGCATGGCCCTGAAACTGGAACAGATGCAGCATGACTAGATGCATCTATCTCTTCTTGAATATTATTCCCTACTTTGTGGTCAGGAATCTGTTGTGAAAAGCGCCTTCTAAAAGCAGGAGATAGATGGGATGCTACTATACTCATCTGCTGTTCTGTTGGTGCTGGTGCTGCTGCTGCTGGTGTCTCACTTGCAAATGATGACCCCTGAGGTTCTTGGTGAGTTAATCTGAAAACATTTCTTTGACCGATTAAATGGCTCTGGCAGTACTTCCTCTGGAATGTCATCTCCCTGAGAGCAAAAAATTGCACTGTTAGAACATCACAGAATTAGGAAGAAATGAAACATCATTTCTAAGGATTCTTTCTTGAAATTGGAGCAGTTAATATTAAGTAGATTACTCTTTTGTAATTCTGGGATCCTAGAAAGAGTTTAACCCCGCTATTAGTCCCCGATACTTGTGCTGCTCAGTCAAATGGAGCATCAAACATCCTCTATCACATTCTAATTGTTAGTAAGGAAGATATGGCAACCACAAAATCACTTAGAAATAACAATTAAGAGTGCTAGGACAGACTATATTCCCCATTGCAGTCAATTCAACTTGACCCCATATTCAGGATCACAGGAGCCAAATAAACCCTCCATTCTTTTTCCAACTAAGATGATGATATGGAACATTGTATGACCTAATGTAGACTGGTTTGCAAAAGTACAAAGAGGTTGACTATTTCTTGCTCAATACAATGGGTAAGAAAGAAGAAAATCTGACAATGAAAGAACATCAGAAGACAAACAAGCCTGCTATCTAAAGCATACTGTAAATTTTTACTCTGATGTTCAGTTATTTATTTCCTATTATCATAGAGATGTCCATTCAAATCCCAGAAGCATATCTGTTCCAGAACTGCATATCTAATGATACTTAAGGAAAACATAGGCATAAACAATTTCCAATCCCACATGACAAGTAATGCAGTAAAATTGGAAAAGCCTTCTCTATTAGACTCTGTGTGTGAACAAATAACAGCAACAACACATGAAGTATAAACCCATGGTAAAGCATTTTAACCTTGCTATAGATATACAGTATCCAGTGGGGAAAGATCCTAATTGGGTGTAGAGAGTGAGTGAGGGTTGGAAGTTGGAACAGGGTGATTGGCTGCCCGAATTATTATATTTGTGCATAAACACTAAGCGAATAAAGATTTTTGAAGGAAAACGCATACCTGAGGATGAGCTCTAAAGTAGTCACAGAGCCGAGCTCGAAAAGCTTTCCTCAACTGAAAATTCCCAGTTTCTGACTTAGTCTTCCCGTTATTCTCAATCACAGTAGCATTTAAAGCCAGATGAAGATCAGGTTTCATGCAGCTTGTCCTTTCATCGTAGGTCATAATCTTTTTCACCTCAATGGCCTCAGGAAAAATAAATTTTAGCTGGGCTAAATAACCGTAAGTGAACCTCCTGCAGATATAAAGGCAAACACAAAATGAGGCAATAATAAAGGAAACCTTTCATCAGTAAAAAGAAATGAAAGAACAAGATTCTCATACCTATCTGTTAAACATTCAATTTTGGGGCATATGTTTGCAAATGTAGTTGCCGATCTTTTTATCTGAAGTAGTTGAATCGAATTAACCAAACTACTAAAAAACTTGTCCAACATCTCGTACCTAACAGTTACACAAACTTACCATTAAAATCTCTAGAAAAAACCCAATAAGAAAGACAGACACAAATACACATTTATATGCATGTATTGAGGGGGAAAAAGGTCCAAACTCTTAAATCTCAATTGTGTTTACTTTTCCGGAAGCTTGGAGGAACTATCAGATTTCTTCGATTTTGAGGGAGAAGATTCAGGCCATAGAGGTATCTGTTCCTTGGCGGAGGTCATAAGAGGATCGGGCCGGGCTGGTTGGCCCGTTTCAGATTTCCGGAGCTTCAGCGCTGCCTCCCTTACTTCCTTTAACGAGAGCGCAGCACCACGATTCCGGGACCGGCGAGGGGGGTTGACAGGCTTCTCCGGTGTCTTGGAGTCCCAAGGATTGTTATCCACATGAGATAAGGTAGTTTGATCGGACACTGAAGTAGATGATTTGGAGTTCAAGTTGGACATCTTCTTTGACTTGAACGAATCAAATGCTGAATATTCATTCGACTCCATTGACGAGCCTCTGAATGAGAAGAAGAGAAACCAGAAATGTTAACGGGCGATCTGGGATTGTAGAGCTGTGGAGTACAGAACCAAAAGGAAACAGCGGAAGGAGGAATGTATACTAGGGTTTTTGGCGCGAAGCTGATGTGGAGACTGACGTGTCTTGGTTGCCAGCTCAGAGTTGGCGCCAAATCTCTCTTTCCCGGGAAGAACTAACGACGTCAGTGTAACGTACGACGTGGTTTGCGCCTTTTGCGTAAGAATGGGCAAACGGCAACGTAACGGGGCTTTGATCCTCATCCGGTCTTTCTCTTTTTTCTTTTCTTGTACATGGCCTCCCGTCTTTATTTGTGGGGCTTCTTTTCGCAAATACTCTTTTTTTTTCTGCGTATCTTTTTGCACATATTCAACGTGTATAATAATGAACTGTTTTATTTATAACACAACTCATGCGGAAGATATATATATATATATATATATATATATATATATATATATAATTAAAATATTTTATTATAATAGATAAAAATATTTTACAAATAGATTAAAAATTCAGGCTAACATAAAAAATATCACACTCATCAATCTTAAGTGAGTAAGATATAATTAAATAAATTTAGAATAAAAAAAATAAAACAAAAAAATATTAAAGTGATCCTCTTGGTGCCTTGATCTAGTCCCTTGAACAATGTTTGTAAGATTTTAGGTATATAAGCAGTTTTTTTAATTTATTTATGAATGAGATGAAAAGTCAAGTGAATGCCTAAATCTAAATCAAGAAAGAAAATAACTCTAAGAAAACTGATCGTACAGTACTAATTTGTGAAGATTGGTATGAATACTAATGGTGAAGTTAAAGACTTTGAGAAAGACTGTTCAAAAAAAAATTATAGTGGCTTTGAGGCAAAATAAACAGATGGAATGACAAAATGTTGCCAAAAAACTCCTAGCTTTGGTTGTGGAGGTTGCCAGTAGGGAATTGTAGAAGATGGATACAAAGGCTGATAGGGTTTGTCTAGAAAGAGAACGAATAAAAGAGTCCAAAACCCATATATTTTCTTTAAAAAGTTACTCATACAATAAATCATAATTTATACATAATAGATAATATTTTTTCTCTATTATATGGTATATTTAAATATGATAGATTAAAAAAAAGGCCAAGACTTATTTAAGCTTTCGATAAAATTCTTAATTTCATTTATTTGTTATCTATGTAAAATTAAAATCAATTAGTATTTAAAATATTAGTTATGTATAGCTTGCATGAAATAATTTAATTTTTTAATCAAATTAGTAGATATTATTACATTATCCTATAATAGAAATTAGTATTTACAATATCAGTTGTGTAAAGCTTGCATGAAATAATTTAATTTTTTTTATCAAATTAGTAGATATTATTACATTATTGCATTAAACTATTATTACCATGGCAATAAAAATTAGTAAAAATTATATTTTGGACAAATTGTTAAAATTTCAAGATTTCGAGAGAAATAAAAGGGGGAGGAAGGAAGAAAGTAAAACAAACAACAAAAAAATAAAAAGAGAACTATATATGTCACATAAAGGATTACAATCTTAAACATAAAAAAGAAAAGAAAAATGCTAAGGACCAAAAGGCCTCAACTTCATATCTTAGGGTACCTCTTACAAGACCACAAAACTAAAGCGACTATTTAGGTAATTTTTCGAAAAGAAAAGGAAATGGCCAAGAAGACCATTTGTTGAACCCTGAATTAGTTAACTCCTCCTCCTCTTCTCCCTCAGTCCCCTGTTAAGGGTTTTCCGAAGGGGTTTTACCTCAAGAGCTTCTATTGTTCAGTTCCTTCCCTCACCATCCACAAACGCACTTCCCCAAAATCTACCATGAGAAGAGTTCAATCCAAACTACTTCCGACGCTACAGAAATTCACCAAAACATCTTTCTCCCTCCTAGAAAGAGACTCTGTTTTTCATTTTTCTTCAGTAACCTCCAACTCCACAACCACTGATCCCCCCCAAAATCCCTCCTCCGAAACCCATCTGAAACCCTGCGCCAAAACTCCTGCTTTGCTCTTCTCCAATGCTAAATGCCGTCAACAATTGCAAAACTTCAACACCCTTGCGGACCAAGCTCCAAGTCCCTATCAGATGTCATCAAGACAGCGAAAAATCCTAGAAAGATCCCAACTTGAGGAGGCCTTTGAGTCTGCCGAGACCACTGAAGAGATGCTCAAGGTATTCGAAGACATGCAGGCCAGCTTTGATGAGATGGGCCTTGGATTGGCTTGCTTGAAGCTCGGCCTTAAACTTGACCAAGAAGATGAGGATCCTGAAAAGGCTTTATCTTTTGCTAATAGGGCGTTGAAAGTTCTAGATAAAGATGACAAACCGACCTTGCCTCTTGCTATGACATTGCAATTATTGGGTTCTGTTTGCTTTAGTCTCCAAAAGTTCAGTGACAGTTTGGGATATCTTAATAGGGCTAATAGGATTTTGAGTAGATTAGAAGAAGGATCATTTAGTGCCGAGGATATCTTACCTGTTCTGCATGCTGTTCAATCTGAATTGTTTAATACTAAGACAGCTATGGGGAGGAGAGAGGAAGCAATAGCAAATCTTAGGAAGGCTTTGGAGATTAAGGAGAAAATGCTGGGGAAAGATAGTAAAGAATTGGGTAAGGCTAATAGGGATGTCGCGAGGGCCTATGTTGCTGTTTTGAATTTTAAGGAGTCCTTAACTTTCTGTTTAAAGGCCTTGGATATCCATAAATCTCACTTGGGACATAATTCAGTAGAAGTTGCCCATGATAGGAAGCTGCTTGGAGATATATATACTGGACTGGAAGAGCATGAGAAGGCTTTAGAGCAAAATGAATTGTCTCAAAGGGTCTTAAAGAATTGGGGTTGTCATTCTGAATTGCTTCGAGCAGAAATTGATGCTTCTAATATGCAAATTGCCATGGGGAGATATGATGAAGCTATTAACACTTTGAAGAGTGTTGTACAGAAGACTGATAAAGAGAGTGAGGATCGAGCCGTGATCTTTATTTCCATGGCCAAGGCTTTATGTAATCAGGAGAAGTTTCCTGACTCAAAGAGATGTCTTGAGATTGCCTCAGGAATTCTTGAGAAGAAAGTAGCAACCTCACCCGTGGTAGTTGCTGAGGCCTTCATAGAAATATCTATGCAATACGAAACGATGAATGAGTTTGAAACGGCAATCTCTTTGTTAAGGAGAGCTCTGGCAATGGTTGAAAAGATTCCTGAAGAACAACATTCTGTAGGAAGTGTATCTGCAAGAATTGGTTGGTTACTACTGCTAACTGGTAAAGTGGAGCAAGCAATTCCTTGTTTAGAGGATGCAGCTGAGAGATTGAAGGAAAGCTTTGGGTCAAAGCATTATGGAGTTGGTTACATTTACAATAATCTGGGCGCAGCATATTTGGAGTTAGATAGACCTCAATCTGCTGCACAGGTCTTTGCATATGCAAAGGATATTATGGATGTTTCTCTTGGTCCCCATCATGCGGATTCAATTGAGGCGTGTCAGAACCTTTCAAAAGCATATGCTGCCATGGGAAGGTAAGAAAAATCCTCCTTTAATTATCGTTCTATGAGTTTTTCCATTATTTAACAATGCAGTACCAGTTCTAATAGTTTTCAGTCAACTGCTCTTTTGTGCTTTGTGCTTTGTACTTGGAAACCCTTGTGCCCAAAGTTCATGGTACACCTGTTCTGCCAACTATGAGAAGATTAGATAGACATGGGTGTTTATGCTGCCATTCAGGCTTTTAAATTTGTTTCTGATTTTATTTGAGTAATGCTTGTGTAAACTTTATAACCTGTGATCAGGGGATTCATCATGGTAAATTCTAGTCGTCTAGAGGCAGACTGAAGATCTTAACAAATAAAGAACAGAACTGAATGGGTATTTGAGAGGGAGAGAAATGCAGAATTATAATGTTGGGATAACCATTGGAATCTTCCTCTGCTGTTCAGATGACTGTTAAGAATATTAAGAAATACTCTTTTGGGATATGGCTATAATTGAAGGCTTGTTAACAATGAACTACCAAGTATGGTTCTAAGCATAGTTTCAATCTAATGAACCATTCTCTGTTTCTTAAATTGTTGCTATAAAATTTTATGGAGTTTCAATATTTGAAAATTCTCTGTATGAAGCCTCATAATTTGATCTTCATTGTTGAAGATAATAATGGAAGGCAGAATTGTGGATTTTCTCCATTTCAAAATTTTTGCGTTCTTTAAAGAGAAAAGCCTGAGAAAGACTTCCTGGAGCTTTTATTTCTAGTTGACTTAGTGTTTGCTATTGGCTTAATTCTGTCAAACTGTTTGCTTTCTTTGGTTGAAGAAAATGGTGTTCAAATTTGGTTCTTGATTTGTGCAGCTACCAGCTTGCTATTAATTTTCAGGAGAAAGTAATTGAAGCTTTGGGAAGGCCATGGTCAAAGTGCAGAGGATGAACTGAAAGAAGCTTGTCGATTTCTTGAGCAGTTAAAGAAAAATGCTGTTGATGCATCTTCAAATGAGTCTCTCATGAAGGACTTGCCTTTAGCCCACTTGGCAGAGGGGGCGCCCTCTAGCAAATCACAAAGTGGTACTCCAGTTGGTCGAGTAGATTCAAGTTCAATATGAATCTTATTTTTTGCTGCAAAAGTGGCAACGAGGAATTCACCATCTTTGTGCTGGTGTGCTTTCTTTTCCAATTCAAGATATTTGTTCTTCATTCTTACTATTGCAGGGGTTCAAATTTTTGTGGCTGTTCTTTTTGAAGCTCCAAGTTACCACAGGAGTGAGGAAATAGAAATCTTCTAAATATATGTATATTTGAGAGTTGACTGTTTAAATTGGAAAATCCTAAAAATCATACCACATGAAATAATCAACTGTATAAAGGATTTACCAGTTAAACTATTCCATTTCTTACTTCTTTGGATCCTCCAACGTGCTTATTATTGCCTTGCTATATTATTGAAACACCAATAAGCCCAATAAATTTTCTGGGAATTAACTTTCGGTAGAAGCTAGAGGATCCTCACTCCACCCCTTTATCTCCCGCAACCCTCTCTCTCCCTTGATTTTTTTTTCAATTTATTTTTCTCTCCTTTCTTTCCATAACCTCACCCCTTACTCTCTCTGGTGATTTTCCTTGGATCTATCTCTCCAACATGTTAATTGATGTTGGGTACAATTTGTCGAAGCAATCTGTTGGCATCTCAAAAGCATATTACTTCCAGGAGATAGAGAGTAGGAAGTTTGAATGAAATTGGTGAGGGGAATCATTTCGATGAAGATGAATGAGGGTTAGGGGTAATAGGAAACTGATAAGAGTCTGTTGGAGGATCCAGAGCCCGTTTGCTGCGCACACATCATTGTTTCAAGATACATATTGCATCAACTATTAACTAAATTCAAGGAACGAAAAGATAGAATAGGCATTACAATTTTATGTGCTTTGCTCATCACTTGACAAGATATTTCTGCCTTTTTCTGGCAGGCCTCTTGTGCACTGAATTTCCTAGCCTGAGGAATTGGTTCATTGTCCCAACCTGATTGTGTGGGAAAATAAATGTAGGTGGATCGGGGAAAGGGTAGCTCAGGGAACGATGCATATGGTGTGTGTTCTCCGTAACTTGCTCGCATTGTGCATTGAACTTGATAGCGTGCAAACGAGCAGGGCATGTGAAATCTTGAAGAGAAGTTTTGCTAGAAAAATGAGATCGGGACTCGTTTGAAGTCAACCCTAGAAATTCCATGTTGTCTGGAATTTGGATACTTTATTGTTGTTCACACTAACAATCAAGATGAGCTTCGGAATCAACGTCCAGAGTGTTTTGAGTTATGGTTATATGATGTAATATTGTGCAATACAATGCAGATTCCTTGATTACAGTATTTGAGTATTACATAAATCTTTTCTTGGAGTTGGCTATTACTTTATTTATTTATTTGTTATTATTTTTTTGGTTAAGTGGCTATTACTTTATTCATGAACATAAGTTTTAATTGTGGAGGGTAGTTCAATGTGCCAAGAATGGCACGCAGACGAATATTTGGAGGTAGCTTTAGCTCAGGAGGATGCGTTCTCTGAACTGCAGTCATTAGTTTAAGGAAGCAGTGCAGCTTATAGCAGATTGTTTTGACCCGAGTTAAGTCAGACACAAGCTTCATAATAGATTATTGTAGTTGAGTTTGAATTTGATTGGCCGCTGGCCGATTTTTATTAGATAGAGCAACGTGAGACTTGGTTGGAAGATTTGTCCAGTGGGAGAGTTTTTCTTTCTCGTCTCCTGTATGCGCTCTCTGGCTTTTGCACTGCTTAGCCTTCTTCCTGAGTTTTCAGTTGACAAGTGCATACTTTTGTAACCAGCAGGTGCCCTTTTCGTTAATAATACATTTTGCAGTTTTGAAATTAAGTTGTGGAACTTCAGTGAAATCCTCCTTGCTGCCCTCCCCTACTGTTTCTGATGAATCGGGTAGGCTTTGCCTGGTTTCAACCGGCCAAGGGCAACAATAAAAGAGAACTGTTGTCAGTAAATCTATTCGATCTTTACCCTTCAAGGACTATCGTTTAAGTGATCCTCTGTGGAACTTGCTTATGATTATCATTTCCCAAGGGGGTGGCCATATGTTCAATTATAGCTTCTCATTACATGTAAAAGAAGGGGTCCCTTAGCTGTGAACTCCGTTTTACACTTCTTCGCATTTGGATTGTTTGCTACGCATTCTGGAATGAAACACACACAGAAAGTTGAAACACAATCATTCTCATTCATGAAGAAGAAGCCCAAAGCTGATTGAAATCTTATCCAGCCATCGTGGTTTGGCAATCATTCTTCCTTTCCTTGCCTGCATGTCAGCACGAAGCACCATCGAGTGACCTCCCACTACGTGTGACGTTATACCTAATCATTCTATGTCGTTGTGTTGCAAACCGTATAAGGATTTGCTGAAGAAAAAATTCAAGAATCAAACTAGAAAAGAGAAAACAGAAAATTGGAAAGCAGAATTAAGTTAAAAAATTAAATCGTCTATGAGATTCTCTTTTTTTTTCTCTTTTGGAGGGGAGGGGGGTTACAACTGAGATAGAGGAAGAACTGCACGTCTTGACCCTATGCTGTGCGCAAATGAGAAAATGGATCTCTGACTTCTGCTACTGGATTCTTCATTGTTTCTACTCTCACTGAGGTACCTATTATGCCGTAAGATCTCTTGAACCGACAAGTAAACTTGACGGTCAGCTGCAGAATCCATGGAGAACGATCTCCTGATGGGTTGGATGGAAAACTGATCGTCCTTTTCTCTTACGTTGATGCATTCATCTCCCATTATTGAAACATGGTGGAACTTCCTTGGTTTCAGCTTTCTTATCTTCTTCTCTGACTTTCTTGAACTTCTAGATTGTCCTGTCTGCCTGTATGAATCACTTCTGTCTTGCTGTCCTTGCAGCAGCCTGAGATTTCCTTCATCTCCACTCACCTCAATCACGACAAAATTTTCATCGCTTCCCATCAGACTTCTGATAAATGGCTGTGGCTCCTGAGGGGAGGAGTTTGGCGCAGTAATCATATCGAGTGGATCTCTGGTGGTGCCCGAAATGCTTGTTCGGCAGAGAGGACAATTGGCATTGCTCTGTAGCCATATGTCAATGCAGTCCAGGTGGAAAGCATGACTGCATTTGGGAAGAAGCCTCAACAAATCTTGGTCCTGAAACTCATTCAAACAAACCACGCACTTGAACAAGCTGCTCTCTTCTCCTGCAGTCTTGCTATACTGGCAAGTGGGGATTTCACGGATTAGAAACTCATCGAGACCCCGGCACTGTATCGAAGGAGAGAAGGCCATTAACGTGTCGTCATTTTGATGCGGTCTCCTGAAAGAAAAGCGTCTCAACGGGTCAAGAGTTTGCCAGCTGAAGAAGCAGCATTTGGTGATGAAGATATAGTAGCTGACCAGTAGAAAAATTGTGGCCATGATGCCTAATACAGCGATGGCAAGTATAGGGAAGCCACTGTTTGCAACAGGGGAGGGACCTTGATAGGGTGAAGCCTGAACTTGGGATTCATGGATATAGATGTGTTTCTGTAGAAATGTTCTATCCATTAGGAAGAACAAAATGAGGAAAGAGCTGGTCAGATGTGCTGAGGAGGAGGAAGAAGAAGATGTTAGATGATAAAAAACTTGAAAAGAGAAAAAGAATAGAAAAAGAATGAGGCATTGAATGAATGGGGCAAACTTCGAGGAAGACATGTACAAGTGTTGGAGATGCCAAGACAGGGAGGCGGAAGTTTGGAGAAACAAAACACTAGTTGACTCATCAAACATCATGGTCAAAATTGCCATAAAATTTTGGCAATGGGTAACATGGTTTCATGTACATGAGAACATATAAAGTAGTAATGATTTCAAAGGTTGGATTGTGGACCACAAACTCACTAGTTATTTAGTTTTTGTTACAACAATGAACAGCCAATTCAAGTTATATTAAAAGTTCACTTGTTAATTATCTGAAATTTCAACACCGATTAAAATTTTCCCTAGACATATGGGGGCATGAACTCCTTCATCTCTCGCCAATGGGATAAGATATTTGTCCTTTTGACTTTGTAGTAGAAAATTAAAAATAACAATTTGGAATTAAACAAAGAGATTTACCTTTTAAAAGTTTGTTTTTGTTCTTTAGCAATATTGAGACCCACCATTTGCATACTACTCTCTTAGGCTAATTTCTTTTTTTAATATAATAAGTACTACATTATTCGTAGATATTATATGATTCATACAATTACAAATCTTATTAAAGAAAAAATTTAACCCTATTAAAAAAGGAGTGTAAATCTTGCATTAAGTGGAAGTAGAATTCCCTAATCTCTCTTAGCACTTGTCTCTAAAATAAGGCCTCACAAGCCATCTAAAATTGAATATATATTTTTTCTATTTGTTTTTTATAAGAATGTGGTAACATTCTATTCTAAATAGGGAGTAACTTTTCTCATTTTAAAACCACCAACGGGCAACGGCTAATGGCAGCATGAGCGGCCTCAGTCCTTGTGGAGAAACTATCATGAACTTGGGAAACAATGGGTTCATTTGGACTGTATCTGTACTAACTAGACACACAATTAAACTTCATTTATTGTTTCACAAAAAATTTATTTTTACATACACACAAGAGAATAAAGATAATTACATATTCTCCTTGGACTTGGATCGCCCTTTGCCTCCTCATATCAATAAATAGGTTTGCATTGTCTATTTTTTGGGTGAATTTGGATCAAAATAAAGTGTCAAGTGTTTTTGGATTGGGTTCTACAACTAAAACTTAATGAATTTTTTTAATTCACATTTTATTTTATAAATAATTCGCTTTTGTAGAATTTTAAAAAAAAAATTTTAAATTTAAATTCTATCTAATCGTACGATGAATATTGGACTAAAAATGATAATCAACTAAATCCATTTAATCAATTTTCAGTTGAAATACAAGCATTTCAATACTTTTGGAGTCTTGTTGAAATGTTTCATAATTTGTTGACGAATGTGAAAATTTTTATAGACTAATTTGAAATGCTTCAAACAGTTGGGCATGAACTTCAACTTTTCCAAAATGTACGATGGGTTAAAGTGTAAATTTTAAAATCATTTATAAACTTTTCCAAAATTGCAATGACTAGTCTGCCCCTGTTTTTACACAAAGCTCCGCAGAT